>CM050648.1:80077453-81423953 GCA_027574665.1 Rhynochetos jubatus | reverse complement strand
GGGGCATCATGTCGTACAGATGAGTTTCCTCAGCTGAGGAAAACCTAGGGGACCACAGAGACTCACCTGGTGCTGGCAGCTCTACCAGAGCAGCTGATGAAGTGGAGGCAGGGCCAGGAGTAAGGACAGCCACATGCTGCTCCCACAAAAGAAAGCTCTGGTAGTGTAGCAACCAGGAGTATGGCAAAGAGGGTGGCAAGCAGCATGTGACATAGCAGCCAGGGCATGGCATGGCAGTTTACACAGCAGTTTGTGTGAGAGGGCACACAGGGAGTGTGGGATCCTCTTTGAAGGAGTGTCATTCTGTTGGCTGAGTAGGAGACTCGAAGTACACATAATCCAGCTATTGGAGACCATTTTGTGACCATGTCCACAGGTCAAAGGCACTCACCCTACTTTACCCTCAAGGCAGAATCCTGGGTGCGTGTCTGAGAGCAAAGGCTGAAGCTCTGGCTGGGGAGTCTGTGCCATCTACCCCAACTGTGTACAGTGCCTCCAGCCAGCCAGACCTGCTGAAAGGAGAAGCAGGGACAGGTGGCAGCCCTGCCTGCTAAAGTCTGCCCAGGTGGCTGAGTTACAAAGATTTGGGAATGAAAAACTTGTGCTAGTTAATTCTACATCTTTAGAATGCTAACAATAGCCTTCATTTCCAAAAAGGTCATTTTTCAAATTTACCACTGTCTGAATAATACTAGTGCAGTGTGACAACCTTTATTATTTTTCTGTGTAATCCTACAACTTTTCTGTGACAATTCATCATGTCCAAGATACCTGAACTCATGTTTCTGAGTGAACTTCACCTCTGTCCATCATGTCTCCCAGGTTTCTCAAGGCTGAGACTGCTGTTGAATATCTACCAAGGGAGTTCAAATGATTTTTTCTTTCTCATACCAAGCCCTAGGTTTTAAATCCTATACACAATACCTATAAACATCTCAAACAATTTGTCTTAAGCTCAAAATGTGTCTTCCTCTGCAATCCCAGGGTAACCTTTTTGAAGACATAATCCAACATATTTACAACAAAGTTGTTTCCAAAACAACTATGTACATGAGCACTGGAATAAATGTATCTTGGTTTCCTCTTGATTCATGTCCATCATTATCCATCATTGTTGATTTAATGCAGTGCCTAAGATTTGATGGATACCAAATAAATATTTCCTGAGATGAAGGGTCTTGCTTTTTCTCTGCATACTCTTTTTCTCCTGCACTTCCTCCAGAACAGATTACCTAGTAGCTAACAAGGAATACCCTCATATTGTTGCTTCTCTTTTAGGTTTCATACAAAGAGATTGGTCTTTATTTGCGGAAAAATTTCAGTGAATTTTTAGAAACCTGGTTATGTCCAAGAGCTCTAACAAATAAAATTGAAATTGACTGACCAGAAGCTTAACAAAAGCAGGAGGGGAATAATAAGCATACACATACACATACACACTAGTGGAACTCTTTTCTTCACAGAGATTCAGTCTGACAATCCTTGATTTCATTATTAAAATAATGAAAAAGACTAAACTCGTGTCTACCTTACCCATATCTTATATACAGAGAACCTTTAGGTTCTAAAGCATCAATTCTTTCTTCTTCAGCACTTTTTCTTGTCAGAAATCAAATGCTTTTTTATCTTTCACTGATACACCAAATAATTTAGAAGCTGTAACTCCTTTTATCATAACCCCAGATTTGACAGAGAAAAATTTCTAACATGCTGGAGCCACAACCACGCAAAAAATTACCTTTGCAGTACCATCTTTGCATCTTTTAAATGAAATGCCACTGTTAATTTTATTATTTTTTTTTAAATTTGATTAAGATAATTAAAATATTATGAACTCAGTTGTGTCAAAATTCAAACGAAATACTGTAGGTTGTCCTAACAAGACATGGTTGAATACAGATTTAAAATCATTGTATATCATAATTCATCTTCTTATTGTTTCTTTGTTGCTTGACAGTGGCAGTTTTCCTAGCTGGTTTTGATATTAGCCTTGTCAGTCATGTTATTTTTTATTGGCAATTTGAGCTGACATGAAGGTGGAAAGAATGGTGATGCCCATCATTTTTTTTTAATAAACTCCACGTTAAAATTGCATTTAAGCTTCATTTATTCAGGCAAGCATCTAAGTCTTGATTAAAGAGCAACAGGATAAAATTTAGCTGACTACCATCAATATGTAAGGACTACAATCTATAAAGTCTTACACAAGTAATATTACACACCTGTGAGTATAATCCCTGTTTGTCTGGCAGAAGTATCCTATGTTCGGAGTTTGTAAATAAGATTTCAAAAAGAGCTATTTGCAAAACCATTAGGATTCATTTGAATTCCATGCAGCATATTCACTATGCGGTCTTAATGACATTAGCTCTGTTTATAATTTAGATCAGTACTGGATGTACATTTATTTTTATTTTACAAGCTTACAATCACATAGATCTAAAATGTTACATTACAGGTTTTCTTCTTCTTTTTTTTTTTTTTTCTTTAGCTTTGTACATGCACATGGAAGAAACCTTGTAACAGTTTGTAAGACTTTGTTTTTCTAAATTACTTCGCCACAGACTGAAGACATTCCAAGGAGACTACATTGCTAGCAAAATCTATAAAACCTACTTGTTAACAAGGTGCGTGTAAAAATGCTGGTAAGGAGAAAATATATGTTTTACCTGGAC
Organism: Rhynochetos jubatus; assembly: GCA_027574665.1. Lineage (NCBI taxonomy): Eukaryota > Metazoa > Chordata > Aves > Eurypygiformes > Rhynochetidae > Rhynochetos > Rhynochetos jubatus. The sequence goes on along the minus strand of CM050648.1, from coordinate 81,421,278 downwards.
AATACCAATTCTCAATTTGATAAAAGCAAAAATGTGTACTTCCAATTCCCTTAGGTGCTGTGAATAACCACACAACATAAGGAGTAGCACCTCTATTCTTAGGTTCATATAAAAAAATATTTTTTTACAATTAAAATTAAGAGTATCTACAGATTCATACAAGTAGTACTTGAAAGCCCATTGATATATAAATCCTTCTGTGTTATGTAAAGCTTTCTGCATTGTAGGACAATTGGTGAGTGCAGTAAAATGTTCTCTATCAATCTGTGTCATAGGCCGTTGCTTTTTGCCTGGAGTATAGTGTATAAACCAGCCAGAAAGCAATCTTTTTTTCCTCAGAAAGATAACAGCAGCAATCCAGACTTTGTATTGCAGCTGTCAGAAGTTCAAATAAAATATGGATAGTAGATGTCACCCACCATGTTTTTGGGAGGAGATAGTAAATCATTTCTAACCATCTATGCCTTCCATGTCAATTTTCAAGATTTAAAAGCCATTTAGGGACATGTGTTTAGACAAATTTTTTCTCACATTCTTATGTGTGTTGGCAAATGAAAAATTTTAAAAATGTCATGTAACAATATCCAGAAATGTTGTACGGTATTTCCAGTTGTTTAAATAAACCTATAAAATATAGTACTTCTCTACAGAATTACTTAAACTAACACTATTTTTCACTTAGGATTCAGATAAAGTGCATTCAAGGCACCAGAATGGGAGAAATAAGGTAAGTAAGTCAATTACGCAGTGGGTTCTTAAATTTTATAAGACAAATAAATTCTTTTACCGATAACAATAAAGGAAAAAACGTTTTTGTTTTTGGTTTTTTTGGGGTTTTTTTTTGCATATATGCCTCCCATTAAAAGAAACCTGTAAAACAGTAGATACACTGATTATTGTCACAAAGACCACTCAGGTTTTCAGGTTATAGCATTTGATTTAATGGACTAAGTCACATAGGTGGAGCTTTGCTGAAGTGAAATCTGACTTTGTATCCATAAAAAGCTCATAAAAGTTTATGAAAATAAACTTCCTGCTTAGGAAAGAATCACAAAAATTAAATTGCCAACAGTTCAGAAAATGAAGTTATGATCTAATAAAATTAACTTCTTCATGTCATGATTTAGTAGGAGAACAATAGTGTAGCCTGAAAATTGGAAGGCTGTAAAATAAATATTTCACATTATAATATTTAGCATCACACTCATCATTTTGATTGTGTAAAATAGGAGAGAAAAAAGCTAGAAAAGGACACATACATAATCCCCAGAAAATGGTTAAGGAGATCTGCATTCTAGGTAAATTTTACCAAAACAATCTTGGACATCTAGCTGCAGTATGTGAACTTCAAAAATACATGAAAGGTTATTTATTCATAAGGCAACCTTAGACAGAAGTACACTGTACCTCGACAATTACACAGATCAGATGACTTGATCATTGTCATTCAAAGTGTCTGTTGCACATGAATAAAAGAACTTGGAGTTCATAGATCAGCAGGCCCAAGATCCCCCAGAAAGCTAAAGATGGATGACTTTTTCAGGCTGATGGAGATCAGTAAGATGTTTGAATCGTATGAGTGGCTTCACTGGGATTTGTTCAGATAGCAACCTACGGGTATATCTGAGTATGAAAAAAATGTCCTTATGGCCAGCTGAGCACTTCTGAATATTCTGAACTGGACCCCTATAAAGCTTCATCCCAGCAATGCATTATCAAGGTACTGCAGGTAATGTTTTTTGTAAGAACATTTTTGGAGTGTTACTATGGAATTCCTTTTTGTTTACCTTTCTGTTTACTTTTTATCCACTGCCTGACATGACACTTAGAATACATCATGCATAACCACTACAAAGGCTTGGTTAAATACAATTTTTCCCTTTGCTCTGAGTAATAGAAATCCCAAGCAGATTAACTATACTTTTCAAATAACTTGAAAGCCATTCAGTTGACACCAATCTGAGAGGCTTCTGTGCTCCTCAGGCAAGAAAGTATGAGCAAAGCATAACAACATTTTTCCGAGCTTCTGCTGATGAACTGCATATCTTAGGGCTTCAGCAGACACAGAAAAAACATTTTCAAAGGCCAGACCCTATTCTTCATTTACAAGTTATGTTTGGAGTGAGAAATAAACCTATGAATGTAGTAACATTAAATCTACACTTACAGCCTGTCAAGAGGCCAAGTGCGTTTTACATAGAAACGTTTCCCTACATTTATGTTCATGTACTTTATGAAGCTTCATTCAATTTGTTTAATTAAATTCAATTAATGTCCATGGATATTTTATTCTAATAAAACTATCAAAATTTTAATGCATTTTTTCAGTTATGAATCTATGATAAATGATAATTTGTGCAGGATCAAATAATGGGAGATGAATGAATTTATCACAGTAAATGTGGTTCCAGAAGCATGGTATCATAGCATGTTTGGCAAACAGGATAAGATTCTTTTGAGTGGCTCACTTTTTACCAGTTGCTACCTGTTTTTGTGGACTTTTCAAGTTTGAATGTAATTATTTACAGGGAAAGAGTTATCACTAACAAAGAGGTTTACATTCTTGTTTGTTAGAAATCACATTCCTACCACAATTCAAGTGTGCCAGGAAGACATCCACCATTTACTGACAGTTCCTCCTTAGTGTATGGACTTTACAACCCCTATGTAAGAAGGATTCAATAGATAGTATGCTGTATTACTATAAACCCAAAACCAGACATATCAAAGTTGCAGACATATCAAAGTTGCAGAAGATGCAGCTCTATGTAGCAGTGTGACATAGGCTCCAGTGTCATTTCACCAAAAATAGACAATCTTGTTGTGGATGAATAAGGCTGAAGCCCTCTCCCCTTACTGGCAGATCTACATACTGAATATGAGCATATATAAAAATTAATTTTTAAATTGAATTTTACATCAGCTTATTATACATGGAAATATCTCAAACATCTCATTTTACCCTCTTGCAACTACACTACAGATATATTCTATGCTATTTTCTGACAGTCTGCAAGTATTTCTCTCATTGCCCTCTTCAAAATGTTAGATTGCAACTGAAAAAACAGCTGTTAAAAATGGGGGAAAAAAAGCTTTTATTTTTTGTTTCTTTTAGTAAGAACACAATTTAAATCACTAGTGGGAAGTGAAGTAGGTTTTCTTAGTTTCATGCCATATAACCTACACTGGAAGAGGAACAAGAATGAAAGAGATATTGATCAATGAAATATCTTGAGAAATATCTTTAATTCTTGACACAGTTTGATAATTATATCTGCTACCATAATTATTTTTGAATATTTATTGATCACTTCTAGTTTTGGTTGATGTGATTACATTTTATGAGCAAATAAACATTAGAAAACATCTTGATTCTGTTATTTTCAAAATTCTGCTCTAAATGTAGACTGAACTATATACAGAACAGACCTGCTGGTTCATCAGCAAAAGTACCAACACCATTCCTAACTATGTTGACTTTCCTGGGCTGTTTTCCTCCCTAAACAAACAGGCTGCTCTTAGGATGATAAAACTTCCTTAGGTGAATTGGTGATATGGTAATGAAAATGTCAACATGTTCTTGCACTAAGGGATTTTGATCACATCCTTAGGTAACCCCTGTGAAGGCGTTCTGAGCACTTGTTTCCCCACCCGCCGAAGCTCTGCAACACTGCTGTCCATATTAGCCAAGGAGCAACACAACACATCCAACTTGAGCAGCCACAAGTCACGATCCAGAATATCAGCTTGAATTTGCACTTATTTTATATTACCTTAATATGCTGAACTGTGAGCTGTGGCAGCTGAGGAACAGCCATGCCACCCATTCTGCAGCCTATGGTGTGGTCGTGTAGCTGAAAGCTGGGAGTGACTCTCATAGCTAGCATGTGGTGTGAATACTCATGATACCACAGTTTGGTTCAGCTGAATTAATTGTGTCTTATTCAGATCAGCTCACTTTTTTTTTAAACAGTTCATTGAATTCTCATTTTCTGACTTCAATCTCTGTCCTACAATTACATTCCTAGATCATGAAAGTCGAAGAAGCTCAACAAGTTCTCAAATAATTGAACAAGAAAAGAATTCCCTTTGTGAAAGTAACAACTATCTTTTTTCACTAATGATTTTGCTTTAGTAATAACAATGATGACAACAGGAACAAAATAGGCAAGAAAGTTGCTTTCTGAAGACCAACCTCCACAGTTGCTAGATACCATTTTCCTTTACCTTTTTCAAAATAGTTTGAATTTTGCTAAAACAGCTTGCATATAGCAGTGTGACTTCAATTTTCACTAAAAGTAATGCTGCAGCCTTCAGAGCACTGGAAAGTTTCCTCACTTTAATCATTCTTCTTCTATGGGGAATCTTACATTTTCCAGGGTTTAGAATCCAAGACATTGAGAACAACATCAGTCCCAGCAATGCAAAATGCATGTAACTCTTCTGTGGAACAGTTCACTCTGTCCACATAAACATCAGGTTACCCATTAAAAATAGCAACCAAAAAAATATTTATCAGGTATAATGGACCAAGGTCTTCTGATTTATAATGTACAGATTTATAGCACGTGAAGAAATTTCTAGTTTTTACTAACAAGAACTTACCAACCTCTGTATGAAAAGTGACAGGTCCCTGTCATTACTGAGAATACCCATACCTGTAAAGAAATGGAGAAACACAATCACAAAGTCTCTAGGAGACAATTATAAAACACTCATCAATACATGACACAGTACAGAATATATTAACTACTAGTTGCTGCTAGCTTACAGTATGAGGAGACACCATAATAATTAGATAGTCAAATACATAAATGGGAAAGCTGAACACAAAACGTGTCACTGTTTGTTTTCACAAGCAAGCAGAGCTTTTTACTCCCCAAGAATATTCACAGAAGGAAAAGATGTTATATTCCTATGAGTATTACACAAACATAAGTCTTTGTGTACATGTATACACAGAAAACTTTACTAGAATTCACAGGTGCTGAAGTAATGGTGAAGAAAGTTTTCTTACCACCATCTTGGAGACAGATCATGAATTCAGAAATAAATTCATCAGGGAGGTAAAAGAAATAATTTATTGCTCTTGAACAACCAGCCAAGATATAGATATGGTGAAAATGTTTGTGAGAAGCTAACTGGCAAAATGGAGTTTTCTTGGTTTATTCTCTTTTTCTGCAAGATAAATTGTTAAACAAAATATAAAGATTGTGTGTATATACTTGTTCATTTATTCTTTGTAAACAGCAATGTGTTCAATATAAAATGTATTGACAATAGTTTACAAAGATGTACCTGGGAGATGTGGAAAAAATATGCATATTTTTTAAACAACAAACCGAATTACAGAAACTGATAATATATTTTTAATTAGAACTGGCAGGTTTGTTTCAGATGATGCATGTTCTTATCCTTTCTGGATACTTAAGAAAGCTAGGGAAATGTGCTTTTAGTGAAAAATGTTTAGGAAAACAAACCCGCCCCCTATTTCCATAAGAGAAAGAATTGAAAAAAAAATGCATGCCCTGCTCTATGGAATTAATGTGTGTGTGTGTGTATTTTACTGTCATGTCTATTTGCTTCCCAGATATTAATAGAAGTAATTTTTACTCTTAAAAGTAAAATCAATAATAAGCCATTAACAATAAATTAGGGATAATTGCTTGTAAATAAATTTTACATTTGAATTTTTCCTTCTGGCTTTACTTTTTTTTTTTTTTTTTTTTTTAAATAACCTAAGGAAACAAAACTACAAAAATGCATAGCATTTCTTTTAACATTGTATGTAACAGTCTGCTACATGTTTCAGTCAGACCATTGCAGAATATGGAACTGAATTCCAGCATTTCAAGCAAGATTTGGGCAATGTGAGAAAAAATGAGTGTGACAGAGAGAACACTTCTACACACACTCGGAATCCAGCAAATCACCATCCCTTGATCTCTTACAGTGTAGGTCTCAATCTCTCTTATCATGCAGAGATCTTAGGAAGTGACCATCTCCTTCTGTCAGAAGTTGTGACACATCCCGCCCATCATAGAAGTATCTGAATATTTGAAAAGCTTCTCTAGAGATAAAGTGTCAGTAACTAGCTTTGACATGAAAGCAGATAGTATTTGCATTTTATAATGAGAAATAGCACAATAGCTTTGGTCCTCTGAAGGTTTTGTTTGGGTTTTTTTCCCTCATATGTGGCCATAGCAAAATAGAAAATTAAAAGGAATCTTCCTAATTTGAAGCGTCCAGAATGCAGGTCACCAAGAATAATGCTGGAATCACAAGATTCAGAATAAGGTTGTAAGATCTGACAACACTGATTTGGTACAAATGAGAAAACTTGTTTTTTTAATAAAGAAATCATGGATTTCTCAAAATCAATTTTCCAAAAGCCAACAGGCAAAGTAGTTGTTCAAAATTCAAATCTTGAAAAAAAAATTCCACAGTGATTATTTTAACACTGTTTACAGTTCAAGATTCAAATGTTGAACAACAGCAGAAATATCCTCTGATGATAATTTTAGATGTTCAAGTCAGTTCAGGATTTCCTAGCTGTGGCCATGCTGAGTTTCACTGCCTGTAAGTTAAAATAGTGACAGAAAGACTGCAGTTGACTGCAGTTGTCTTTCTGCTCTCCTGAGCACAGGGTGTAGGCAGTGAATGAAGAGCCTTTTCTTGCCAGTTTCACTCCTGTTTTAGCAGGCTGTACTGACTGTTATTTTTCCTTATGTTTTTATTTAACAGCAATTTAGATAAATGTTTGTATGATATCTCTTATACTTTAAAGGGACCATCCAGCAGATTTATGGGTAATTTGCTATATAGGTAGAAGGGAAAGGGGTACATATTAGGTAACTGATGTTAATGCTGGAAAGCATTTACTGTCTGGACTGCATTCCAGACAGTAAAAAGTAAGATCTGGAGACAGTTTGCAGTATTTGATCTCAGATCTAGGCCACAGTACTATGTTTGTGCTGACATAGCCTGGTGTGTACAATCCTCTCTGCCTCTGAGCTCATTCCGCAAACATTTTAATTTATTAAATTCTCAACGAAAAAAGGTATCGAAGTTACAGTGTTTGGATTTTTTTTTCTGAAAATTATAGGTAAGCTGAGAAGAACGAATTCATGTGTCCAGTTGATTGTAGAGCTGCTGCATGATCTCATGATTAGCTGTAGAGCCTCCTGCAGAGTGCATGGAAAAATACTGCAACTGTAGAGGAACGTTTTATATAAATCATCCTGTAATTCATCATTATGCTGCTCATAATTTCACATTGTTTTGAGGAAAATATGTTTAACTAGTTTAGATATAGGAAATAACAATATATGTCTATATAGATGAAAAGTTTAACTGTTCTTTATTTCTGGAGTGTAGAGGTGTAAGATACAGGGGAGAGTTCAGGTTATATACAAGCTATGATAAAAAGCTAGATTACCTTTATGCATATGTCTTCAAAATAGAGATATTCAGCTTTGCTTACATACCAGAAGCAGTCCAGGTGTAACACCACAGAAATTGATGAAGGCATCCATGTTTATTCTAGTAGCCTCATGCTGCATTGCCACACATAACTTCTGGCTGTATTTACACTTAATGCGAGGAAAAGTGAAAGCATTTTGCTGTCTCTCCTTGCACATTTTCTTCCTTGAAACTGTGAGAATATCTGATTTTTGGTTTGCTTCTTGCTCCTCAAAGGATGAAGGAAAACATAGGACCCTGTATTGGCACATTATCTGTAGAGCTCCATGTAAATAAATGATCCATAAAAAGCATGGAAATCACATAGGAGGTGGTCAAGTTTGGGAAAGGCAATGAGTTGCATAGCTCTCTATTTTTTAAGTTTACTTCCACTTTCATAAGAATGTTTGAAATTTAATTGTGGGGCTGTTCAAACCAAAACGGCAACGTCAGCAATATTTTGTCTCCAAAAATAATCACCAGTTCAATTAAGAGAAAGTATTTTGAAAGAATAAACTTGGTCCAGTTCAAGCATGGACTATGGGTTTTAGAAAGCAGATGTAATCTGTAATATAGTTACACTGGTCTTATAAAATATTTTGCTTGCAATTTTGTTTTAATCATGATTTAAGGATGGTAATGACAGTACAGGCTTTGTTATGAAGACCCTGGGGTTTTGGGTTTGCAAATGGTAATGCAGAAATGAATCTTGATCACTTTGGTCACGTTTAGAGTTATCTGTAGTTATTTCATGAATTGTTTAGAGTAAATGACTATTCATTTGTAAATAATATTTTTACTCTTTGCTCTTTGTCTTCTTTTTTTCCTAAGTAACTCGCATTTTTCTACTGCTTGACTAAATAATGTCAGTATTTTAAATAGGGAAATGTTGAATTTCCCTCCAGGAAATTAATTGAGAATTCACCATTCATGCTACCTTTCATAAAACTTCTGGTACTTTCATTAGGAATTCCCAAATTCTGTCTGGATAAATTCAAACTACAAACATAGCCCACTGAGATTTAAGCTTTTTGTATTTTATCAAACATTTTTCAAGACTATGAATGGAAGTGTAGACTTTTACCTTGCACACTGATATTATAGGAACTGCACTTAGTGTATTAAATTTCTTGTGAGCAACTGCTGAAGAGAGATTGGTGCTGAAAGGAGAAAAAGTATAAACATATGTACTGATTTGGGCTACAATGGACAGGGTTAAACCACAACAATGCACTTGATCCATATGAACTATTTGTATTTGTTAGTTAAATGAGACTCTGACTCTCACTTCTTGCTCCACGATTCAATTTCAAAATTTCAATTTCAAAATTCACCACCTTTCCCCAGAAAATTAGAATAACAGGACACAAGGATGGGTATCAACTGCTCTAGTGATTTCTTGGTGTCCATGTTAAGTTTGATGAAAAAAAACATACAGTGTCTGCAACAAACAGCTCAAGTTGACATGTCTTAGAAGTTTCTGAACAGTGGACATTCTTTCACAAAGAACATAAGATCATAAGAACACACAGACACCGTAACACAAGAAACCACAATGGACAGTCACAAAAGGAAGAGGTGGCAAATCGGAAAGACAAAGCAGATATATGTGGGATACATACATAAACAGAAAAGATATGTGTCTTACGCAGATACAACACGGAACAGCAAAGTAAATGAGCACTTTTGGTTTCATTGAGCATATGCCAAGTTGTGTATCCATGGAGAAAAATAACTAGGAAAATATTGATGTTATCTCCTGTGTGTGACACATCAGTAAGCTCTCTCATTCCTTCTCATAACAGTGTGCATTGCATTTTTTTGTCTTTTGACATTTGTACTGAAATTTGAGATTTAAAAACACACTGTAAAGGAAACCCTCACTGGATAGAGCAAGTTGGCACTAACATAGATTCTTTCTTTCTTTTTTTTTTTTTAGTGAACATTTTATCTGTGTGGAAAGAGAAGACCTTATTCACATCATGTTTGAATTTTAACTTCAAAAGTTAAAACTTAACAATTTTCCTCTCAGTAAAAATTTATGTTATTTCGGTGTCATTCATAAGCATGTCTTCCGAAACTCATATAAAAAGGAGATCTTTTATTTATGTGTCTTTTGATTTTGGAATTTTTCCAAAGTAGATTTACTAAGAAAAAACATGAGCTATTTATATGGAAGTCCAGTATTGACATCACAACAAATAGAAATATATGACAAACAATTAACTTAGGGTTTAGAAGTTCCCCCATCTGTAGAACAATCAACCTTGCAAAGAGCTCTTCATGTGGAATGGTAGGTGCAAAATATCTTATTGGTTTAGAAGTAGAGCTCACTAAGCTTGTGAACAAAAATACATTGTCTAAACTAGGAATTAATTTGTGTCTGGGGTTGTCCACTTCTCATCATATGACATCCAATAATGAAATCTAGTATAGTGATCTTGAATATTTCAAGTTCAGTAAGCTGCCACCAAATCTAAAGCAGTTTCAATACAATCCTAGCTGGACTCCTCATGTTTCTGCTATAAAGTGTGTTCCCAGCTGTAGGATTATAGCCCAACTTGCTTCAGAAATAATAACATTTAGCAGGAAAAAAGATTCATAGCCAAATAAATGGCCACAGATTTTCAAGAGAGTAATTTACTACTAAGTAAATGGGTCTATGATGTACTTCAAACGTTCATTATTGATTAGGTAAGAGGATCACAAATCACACTTCTTGCCTGATCTTTGTTGCATATCAGCTGAGAATATTTTTAGTCTATTTTTGGACCATCTCTTAAGAGGATCGGCGCAGCTATCCCAACATTAAAGGAACTGTCACTTTAAAGTACAGTGACACATTACTGACCAATTACTTAATGTGTCATTTCACAATCAATAAACAAAATTTTAATTAAAATTATTTCAGCACCTGCTAAAAATAAATAAAGCAGTAGTTAAAAGTATTTGTTTGAGTACATATTCTTTTGACCTTTTGCCATTCGTTGATGCTAGGTCAGGACTGTCCTTGTTTTGTTTACCACAATGCTCTCCTGACCTCACCAGTCACTTTCTGTGTTTCTATTTGATATGTAGAAGTACTCTCTTATGGTCAGTCAAACCTCTCTCCATGTTTCCTCATGCTTGTTGCAGTTTTCATTATGGTTTAGTCCAGTTCATGTTACTGCTGAGTTAGGTTAAATGCAAATGCTACATCCCCATTTACAAAGTCAACATCTATATTCCTTGTGACCACCTTTCCAGTGCCTAGAACCCACCCTGAAAAACAATGCTATCTACTGGCTCTGCAAAGCACGTTTCAATTCTGGGTGTAGTTGTACTGAGATTTCTCGGACAGCGGTCAGAAACTGTAAGCAATTTACAGGACTGGATCTTCATTTCTCACTTATATAAGTATTAGATGAGGAATGATTGCAGCAAAATTTACATCATTAGACTTGTATGAAACCAATAGGTTAACAGATTAACCAATCGTAAAGATAATCAAACAGTATGACATTTACGCTGTCAACTGGGAAGAAGACCAAGCCTTTAAAATGTCATCTTGTTTATATTCAATATTAAATTTTGTTAAACCTTCATTTTGGGGGACTACAAGGAAACTGGGGCGGGGGATGATGGGATTTTTTACAAGGGCCTGTACTGACAGGACAAGGGGTAACGGGTTTAAACTGAAAGCAGCGAGATTTAGATTAGATATCAGGAAGAAGTTCTTCACGGAGAGGGCGGTGAGGCACTGGAACAGGTTGCCCAGAGAAGCTGTGAATGCCCCATCCCTGGAATTGTTCAAGGCCAGGCTGGATGAGACTTTAAGCAACCTGGTCTAGTGGAGGGTGTCCCTGCCCATGGCAGGGGTGTTTGAACTAGGTGACCTTTAAGGTCCCTTCCAAGCCAAACAATTCTGTGATTCTATGATTTTATGATTTCTGTTATCTTTGTTTCTGTTTGTGTCACCATGCTCAGTATGTTTTGATTTCATATTTACTTAGTAGTCTTGACTCAGTTGTACCCAAGGCTTTGCTGTACAGTAAAAAACTCAAATGACTGACTTTAAATGCGACATTTAAAGTAATGATACAAAAAAAAAAGTTGGTGAAGCTTTTCTAAATTATAGAAAGATTTGTCAAATTAAATAATTAAGATTAATTAAAGAAATTTGAAGTAAACAAAGAATTTAATGGCTTCAAATAAATCTTTAGAAGGGAAATCTAAACACCTCTGAACTTCAGAACATCATAGCAAAATTCGTACCCATCAAAGACGCTTGAGATACTGCTCAGAAGCTTAGAAATACCAACACTGGTTTCCATCTACTTTTTATGTCATTTTTGACCATTTAATGATTTGCAAAATTATGATTGTGAAACAGCCTAATGCAGTGATTCAATGTTTTTAAAATGTCCTGGAATTGGATAGACATCAGTATTTCTGCATCTCTCCTCTTTTTTATGGTGAATCAAATGAGGTTCTTCATATAGCAATCACACCTCATGACAACCAAGTTTTGTACATGCTTTCAGCAGATTGGAAGCACTTCTATTTAATTCACATGAAATAATTTTTGGATTCAATTTCACTTTTCATGTGGTCGACACCTACACAAATAGAAAATAATTCAGCAAATGACTGAATTAAATATTTGGCAAAGTTAGATAAGGTTAATTATCTGTTTTAGCCTCACATTTAATGTTCCTACTGAGACTACTTTTCACAGAAATTTATTGGGTGTTTATTGTATATACAGTAAGACATAAAACAAACTCATTAATAACATACAAGACAAAAAAGGGTATATTTGAGAATTACATATAGCTACTTATTTAGCTTGTTTGCATTTGTAGAAATAAGGATCCCGCTAGAGCAATAAATTGTGACAAGTTTACTCGCAACTAAATTATGTTTATTATGCATTTTTTTATTTCTTCTTGTAAATATGGGTTATAAAGCTAAAATACATATATTTTCAACAACCAGTCTCAATTTATGATCATTTATATCACAAGGTACATCTTTATATATTTTCATGGTTTTCATAAACATTTTACAGATCTTTTATTGAAGTAAACATGGTAAAATAATGCACAGCACTTAACATAACTCACACTAATTTTTACAGATTTTCTTTTTCTTAGTTTGTATGATGACATAGTATACTGTGATCATTTAACTATCATTAAAATAGCTGAAAGAAATGCTATAATGCAATAATAGTGATGAATATTAGCACTGACTTTCTTGCCTTTGTGTGTGTGTGTGTGTGTGTGTGTGTGTGTGTGTGTGTGTGTGTGTGAATACGACCAGGGTCTTAATTGCTGCTAAGAGAAATTTTAAAGTCTTCATCTACTTTATCATACACCTGAAAAAAAAAAAAACACACCCTTAAAATTTTCTACCTGACTCTAATATCATCACATGCATTTGAACTGACTTAGCAACCTTAGAAATGGATTGCCATAAAATATGTATGAGTCATCAAGCATTTATATAAAAATATTGTCCCTCAAATCCTAATTCTGTCATGTTGGTATTCAGTTCACCCTTTCACATTAGCTTTATAATGCTGTGGACCTATTGGATCACACACATATATATATACACACACACACATTTGCATATACATACATCATATATACATTTACATATATATGTTAACCAGGATCTCTCATGAAAGAGACATGAAAAAACCGAACTTTCTCAGTATTTGTGAGTGGGACATTCAGTGAGGACAAACTGAAACACAGGTGGTTCCCTCTGAATATAAGGAAACACTTTTTTATTGTGAGGGTGACTGAGCACTGGTACAGGCTGCCCGGAAGGCTTGTGGAGTCTCCATCCCTGAAGACATTCAAAAGCCACCTGCACATCATCATGAGCAACTGTATCTTGGTCGAAGGGAGGTTTTTCCATATGTTTTCTAGAGGTCCCTTCCAATCTCAACCCTTTTGTGATTCTGGGATAAAAATCCATTTGATGATAGCTAGTTTTAAGACAGGTTGTTCCTAACCTCTTGATTTCACAATTCTCTAACTTACGTTGGTGAGATGTGATGCAGTGTTGTCCTTCACGGAGTCTTCATATCTAAAGTAACTGTAGAGGTTTCCTAGTGTCAGTCTCCTCCCACGGTGTTTCCAACACAAATACCACTGGTCTTCTTAGGAGCCAGTACACCTGAACAGAAACAAAGATTCTCCCTAGCTTGGGTAAAGCCCTCAACAGTTTGGAAGCTGTTAAAAAATCCCTTTTCCTGTGTCTTTTTGTTAGCTTTCTCTTCTCTCACATCCACTGACCTAATTTAGATTAAAAAGATAGAATTAAAGAATTATTTAATAGAATACATTAACTGTATTTTACATCCAGAAACAAACCCAGTTTAAAAAAATAAAAGCCCCTACATACAAACACAGACAAACTTGGTAAATAAACACCATTAACTCTTCAAAAATGCATATCAAGCAGGCCAGCAAGATAAAGAAGGCAGTACCTCTGGGAAAATTCTGTTTAGAGACCAAGCATGAAGAGTAGGATAAATGATTAAATGATACATTCTGCAGCATTTCAGTTGGTTAAAAATCATGCTTGTTGCCTGGTGGTTTAAAATTAAATTTAGTTCATGGTGGTGCTTATGAATAATCAAACAAGTACTAAAAAATCCAAAAAAGAGCTAATTGTTTGGAACTTTGCTAGTCTTCTCACACAGGTTATATTTTACATCAATTTACGATGTTTGTAATGCCCAGATATTGCAAGTTCCGTGTCATAAGGGTATTTAAATAAACATGACCCAAATAGATGCTCAATTATGATAAAATATGAACCAGTCCAATACCTATCAGAAGGTGAAACACAAGATATACTTGTCCACACAATTCTCAGCAAGTATTGATCCATTTTAAATACCTGATCATATACTGACTCTTTTTTTACTATTATTTTTCTTAACATATCCACTAATCATTTTTCTTAGGCATTAGCTACTGAGAGTGTATTAACAGACATGTAGTATATTAACTGATGCTTTAGCTGCACAATTACTGCATGCAGATCATGTGGTGAAAAACTTCCCTACTCATTCACCATCAATCATTTATGAGGTAAACCACTAATTACTATATTTGTGATTCTTAATAACACACTATGACTCGTACATTTGAACCAAATCTTTCTCTCACTTGCAGGATGCTGTGTGAACCCCACATAAATTAAAAGCAAAGTGCCTTTAAAGTCTCTGGAATGTGATCCTTATTCCTAGCCTCAAGTTCATTCCCAGTTTTCTCACATTTTTATTTGAAGTATACAGTAAAATATTTTCAACTTTTCAACACAAATACAAGCTGATAATTTGAAGTGACCACTATGCACCCATAAAGAATGCTCATTTTGGATATTTCTGAAGATAACCAGACTGCAGTTTAATCCTCAAGAATTTTTCTGTATTGTCTGTAATTCCGAGAGGGTATACATGTGAGCTCTGAGAACTTTTCTGAATGTTGATATCAGGTTGCCTATAAGACCATGTTATCTTCCTTCGTAGAACACCTTATATAGAACCTATTGTAGTTGCTGAGGTATGTCACACAATTTTTGCTATAAATAAATAAATATACAACACAGAAATCATAAAGAAAAGTGAAAACAATATTTTGTTAGTAAATAGGAAGGGGAGAAGAATGTCTTCACCAAATTCAGGATCAAGCCTGTACACTCCCTTAGAGTTTTGCGTGTCTCATTACTCTAGACTCAGAGAGTGGTATCTGTCTCATGAACATCAGTTCATGAGAAGCCCAGTTAAACAGACATGATCACTTGTCACATAAAATGCAAACAAGTATGAGGAGGATTTTCAAAATCTGACACATAGGTATCAGTGTTCTAACCTATTAGATTTATTTAACCTATTACATTTACTACAGAAATCCAATGACATAATAATAATTAAAAAAACCCGGAACACCTAAAGGTGTAATTTCCCACAAAAAAATTTCATAAACATTATTAAATGAATATATAATATCACAGTATAACTTGTGAAATATCATCATTATTTTGAGGGTCATAATTAGCCTCAAGATTGAAAAATCACACAGGGATTGATTTTACTAATTTTCCAATAATAGTGTTCTGTATTTTCAGGGCAATGATGAAAATGCCTATACTTTCCTGACGAGTTAATGAAGGGTTCCCTGTACTCAAGCAATCTCCAAGATATTATCAGGGCTTAATAAGTATGGTTTTGAAGAACTTTACTTTTTATTTTACTAGATATCCATGTCCAGTGTAAGTATTTATTTTACTCCAGAAACTGATCAAGAGTATATGAACACCTCAGGTTTTGTATTTAATCAGTGCCAGCTGTTTAGTTCCTTATTGTTCAAACTGAGAAAACTGCAACATCTACTCACCTCATAGTAATCTCAAAGACTCTCTTTACTACAGTGAGGAAATAATAATCTCACCAGTTTCAGATGGTTGCCATTTACTATCCCTTTTTACATCTTTATCCTTCCACATTTACATTGGGACTTCCACTGAACATAAAAAGGAGGTTTAAATATTCCCCAAGGAGATCTTTCAGAATGGTCATTGGCAGTGATTGAATATTATTTAGGATTGTACCGTCTTAGAAATCCTTTCCAAATCTAGTTCTTACAAATGGTAAATCTTAAAATAATTTCTGAAAGGTATATATAAATGTTTAATCCCCTCAAAAAGATAGGTTTTCTCATGTAAATATCTGAATGTTGGAAATAATTACTCATGTTATTTGGTTTTTAATCTTGTCCTTAATTTGTTAATCAACTCACAAAGGAAATCAGAAGTATAGAATAGAAATAAAATTTTATTTTTTCAACTGTAAAACAATTACATAGAAATGTGAAAATAAATAATTTCCAGGGAAAAAGTGTAATTCATTATGCCAGTGTAGTACCTACTCTAATATACATAGTCTGGTTCATCTCAAAGGAAAGATAAAAATCTACATAAAGTGCATCCATTAGTGAATATATTAACATTAAATATAGCAGGATCAAGGCAGAGGTCTACTGTTCCTTAAATATTTGTGAACATATAGCCTCACTATGCTGACACCACCTGCTAACTACATATTGCTCTGTGCTGCATGCCCCAAAATAAGATTTTCTTTTTTTTTTTTTAATACCTTATCTTGAAAATTGTACAAGGTCATAGAATTTTTCTTATGGTGAAGTACAAAATGAACCAGAGAATGCTTATAAAGAGACAGTTCTGTATTAGTTGATATCCTGTAACTAAACAAAATAATGGCTTATACAAATGGAAGAATGTGGAGAGTAATTCCCATAGAGTCACATGTACTCAGTCTGTGTTACAAATGACAAATTTAAGTTCTTTGGAAAGAGCCGCCTCTTTCACATTTTTTTTTGTGCTATAAGATTATCTTTAGAAAGACAGGATCTATGAAGAGTGAATAGCCTTTCAAAGGCTTCCTAGACTCCTGACAGCTTTCAGTCCTGATATTTTTTCTCTTAGTTCTTTAAATGACTTGTCAGTTTCCTGGCTCTTGGCAGGTGAATGCTCATACAATCATCAGTGAGTCTTTGGCATCCCATTTCTTCCTGTCCCTGGCAATAATCACTCCCAAGCTTTGCGGATACTGCTGATTTCTCCTTTATTGCTGATTCGGTCCCTTTAAAATAGCTGCTATCATTTTCTGTGTCTGGAACATGTTGCATTTTGCTTAGTCCTCTTCTCCATAGCACAGGAATCATCTCCCCTCATGTCATTCACTGCTAATATCACTCCTCTACTGCCTTGATCTAACCATCTGTTTAGTTTCCTGATGTGTGATGACTGTCACTATCAACATTTTCAGTACTTCCCAGTATGCCAGTTCTCGAAGACTCACACGATATGAGAACTCAATTTTAAACATAAGTGGCTGTGTTGTTGCAGACACAGATACTTACTGCCTGTATTTGCAAGTGTCCTGTAAGCCTAATTGTTCCTGGGTGGTTGTTGACCTTAAAAATTTATTGATAGACACAGTATTCTATAAGTTAAAAAATTCAATGGTCTTTGAAACACAGATTGTGTGTCTACATTTTTTCCAAATTTCACAAATGTTTGGAACTCTCCAGGAACATAAACAACAGTGATTTTATTAGGGATCCTTGTTGGTTTATAGCTTTTTAATTCTTTTATGCAGGCTGTTCTAAAATTTAGTTTATAAAATATTAAATGCTACGTTTATTAATTGAACTGAGGACTGATGTGATGTTCACAAAAATAGATTGGGGAATCACAAATCTCATTGGGGGAAGCAAATGTTCTTCACCTGGAGAAAGAGATTGGATATGGTTGTCTGCACTCACAGAGTGACTGTTCTGGGCCTTCTAATAAGACTTTCTGTTACAGGTAATTTAGAAACATACGAATTTTCCATAAGGTTTAATTATCAGCAAGAAGCAGTATTTCCTTACCATTAAGTTTGAGAGATGTTTTCTAAATTATGTTTCAACTTCAACTATGCCCAGTAGGTCACACTCCCCCAGACACAAGCTGTTATTACTGGAAATCAGAAGGAACTAGCTGGTGCAGCAGTTGTTATATAGGGAAAAAAAAAAAAAAAAAAAAGGTATTGGGCTACAAATACTTAAACTTTAGGAAAAGAACTCACTAGATATTGGTGTTGCCTAGTTAATCTATGTTACTGAATTTGTCTCACTAATGAAATCCTGTTTATTACATTAACCGATTTGTGTTTTAAGAAGGGAAAATTAATTCAGTGAGGATCAGAAGATTTACATCAACTTTCCCAGATTCTTGTGTGGTGTATGAGGTTAGGTATTATTATAGACCCATAAAGTTGAAAACTGTCCTACCTGTCCTTAGATCTTTGAAAAGGAATTTAACAGGTAATTAGCTTGCTAACTGAAACTTCTTACTGATGGTTGTGATCCTCATGATTTCTTATATTTATGTTTTCAGATGATCTTACAATAGTTCGTTTGTTTTGTATAAAATAGTTAATTTTATTTTTGCTATACATGAATGAAAAGAATTTGTGAATATGAACTCGAAGGAGTAATTTTCAGCTGTGCAACTCTACAATGTTTTTATAACTCTTATTTAGGTATACTTACTTGAACTGATGTATTTCTCAGAAGTATTTAAGACCCACTATTTCTATTTGAGTCAAGTAGTTTTGAGAATTCTACACACCACTGAGAAACACTCTCACATCACTCAAATATCCAAGCGATAAAGGCAGCACTCATTCAAACATCTATTAAAAATCCATCTGTTGCTTTAGCACATCTAAATAACAAAGAACTGAGCTGGATTTATTTCTGTATTTTAATTTGTGGAAATACATGAATATCAAACTGTCTTGCTGCTTATTTAACTGTTCAAGACACTGAATAATTCTTTTCTTTACATAGGCTTTTCCAAGATAGGGAGCATTCAGATCCTAAATTGGAAACATTGCTCTTCAGTATCTGTTATAAAAATTTTCTTCTAAATATCAAGTTGTTATAATACACATGTGTAATTGGATTCACTATTCCTAGAAAAAACTAATTTCAGAGAATTTTAAAAATTTTCCTGCTTTTTTCAGATATTTGGTTGACAAACGTCAAACAACTCACAATTTCACTCTGCTTCACAGAGATTTCATTATGTTGCTTTTTACTGTAAATACAATATGCACTTCTTTACATTAATTTTTAGAGTAATTGGGGTTTTTTACATTAATATTTATATTAGTGGTACAAAAGGAATTAATATTTATATTAATTCCACAAAAAGGGATTTTTTAGAATGTGATGTGATGTGATGTGATTAACGGAACTTCTTATATTGCAATTTTTTCACCCAAATAGAGGGTAACGGTTACTTTCCATTTTCCAGCAATTATAATTTTAATGGCATACTGAAAAGGTACCTTTCTTTGGAAAAAAAAAAAAAGCATATAGTAGGTATGTTTGTTATCTAGATGATCATAGAATCATAGATTAATTTAAGCTGGAAAAGATCGTTAAGATCATCAGGTCCAACTATTAACCTAACCCTGCCAAGTCCACCACTAAACCAGGTCCCGAAGAGCCATGTCTAAATGTCTTTTAAAAACCTCCAGTGATGGTGACTCAATCACCTGCCTGGGCAGCCTGTTCCAGTGCTTGGCAACCCTAAAGTTTGCTAAACCTTTCACTAGCTTTGTTGCTCTTTAGAGGTGTTCCAGCACCTAAATATCTTTCTTGTAGTGAAGGGCCCAAAGTTGAACACAACATCTAAGGTGCTCTCTCATCAATGATGAGTACAAATGAACAATCACTTCCCTAGTCCTGCTTGCCATACCTTTTCTGGTACAAGCCAGGATGCTATTGGCCTTCTTGGCCACCTGGGCACACCACTGGTTCATAATCAGCCAGCTGTTGACCAACACCTACAGGTCCTTTTCTGCCAGGCAGCTTTCCAGTCACTCTTCCCCAAGGCTGTAGTGTTGCAGAGGGGTTGCTGTGACCAAAGTACAAGATCCATCACAGTCTTGTTGAATCTCATACATTTGGCCACGGTCCATCAACCTAGCCTGTCCAGATCCCTCAGTAGAACCTTTCTACCCTCAAGCAGATCAATTCTCATTCAACTTGGTGTGGTCTGCAAACTTACTGAGGTTGCACACTCAATCCCTTCATCCAGATCACTGATGATGAACCTATACAGCAAAAAATGTACCCAAATACAAGTTCAACCAATGAACTTGTCCATTTGAGTTAAACTCTGCAGTCACTCTGAAACATTGAGTATTGGAGATTATGATAACAGAAAAAAACAGGACTTCAAAATGAAATGAAAACTTGCCCTCATTTCTCTGTAAGAAACCAGAGCGTTTTCATCTGGTTTCTACTGGGTCTGTATTTAGCAAGGAAAGACATATTTCTGTCATTAAAAAAAAGACCTAGTGAGGACAAAATCTTATAAAAAATGTGTTTTGTTTTCAGGGATTTGGTCATGTCCGAGAGTGAAAATTAACAGGGAAAAAATTTTTTCTGGCATAGTCCAACCTCTGGGCTACCAGAATGTGTCTTTTTCTAAACTGCCAGACAAGAAGGTTTGTAAACTGACAGCTTAAATGAACAATTAGAAAACCCTACAGAATCTAGCCATAGCCACTTAGTAACAGCAAAGATTATTTTGAAAAAAAAGGTTATAGCCACTGTTTTACTTCCAGAATCAGAAGATACAGACTGAGAAGGTGATAAATAGATGGAATTCAATCTAAAAAACCTTGATCCCTGCATTCATAAAATAATGTGATATCAATTTCAGGTTAAAATGTGAATTGTTTATTGTTTTCTTACATCTTAAACTTTCTAGGCCCTTTTAATCTGAAAGATATGTTTACAAATTTATTATTTTATTGTGTGTTTCTCAGCATTGCTATGGTGCCGTTTCTGAAGGGAAAGTATAGCTTCCACACTTGTGTGAGCAGTAACAGAAGCATGTCTACCCTACTGTGGCTGCATCCATGAGGGCTGCAAGCCAGACTTCATAATTCATGAAAAGAATATCTTACATAGAGTTTATATCTGGGAAGACTCAGCTATGCAGATTGGTTAGGGGTAGGTGTGAGCTTCCTGCTTATTTGAATGTGAATCATTTGCAGCCAAGAAGTCATTAACATTAGCATTGTGGCTAAACAGTTTTCCTCTCTCTCTCAAAAAAAAGAAAAAAAACCAAAACCATAAACAAATAGAACATGGATTCAAAAGTTGGCTCCAACTTTAATTACAAACACTAGTTCAGAAAAAAACCCCAAACATTTCATACTGTGTTTCAAAGAGAACCACTATTTTGACTCAAGCAGAGTCAATATATTTTAAAATATGACTTTAATCAAGCCTTAAGTCCACACAAAGCAGTTTCATCTATCTCTCTGTTCTTTCATTAGAAGCTGACAAAATGAACTTTGCTCAGAGGAATCATTCTCTAAAATGCATTGTCTTCTCTGCATTCTTTCTGCAGCCCAGAGTTTTATTATGTGTTGAATATCTGCTGGCATTTATTACTCATTATCTGAAAGCAAATATCTTGAAGGATTTCAGAAGTGATCATAATGACAACCTTACTCTTTAATGGAAAACAATGAAAGTTCTAGCAACTATGTTGTGAAGGGCAACCACATGAAAAATATGTAGAGTTTCTGAAATACATTGATAGATTGATTGATGAAATATGGTCAAATTGCTCAGGAGAACTGCAGAGAATACAGTGTCACTATCTGATAATAAATTGACCGGAAATGCCAAAGGAAATGCAAGCCAAGACTGCAATATTAGTCTAGTCAATGCCCACATTGCTACTTACATTGATTTTTAGAAATTATCATCTGTTCTAGCTTGGTCATGACTGTCATCATGGGACTGAACCTGTTATCTGTGATAACATTTTGCTGAGGAAAACAATGAACTGAAAAATCTCTCAGTCACCTTTAATTACCATTTATTCTTCACTTCCTACACAGGAAGATATTAAGCGACAACAAGAGGTACTTCAAGAAAAACTTCAACTATGAGAAAAGTCTGCTATTAAAGGCAAAGTCCAAAACATTTTATTTCTCAACCCTTTATGATATGTGGTTGCCTTTTTTTTTTTTTTTTTTTTTTTTTAATAACTTGGCTAATCTAAACTAAATAGAAAAAAAGCTCTGCCTGTTTTCTTTAAGCAGTCTAACTAGCTATTTAGTTCAGCGCCCCAAATATAGGTGTTGGAATATTTTAACTCCTACAAACTTCAATAAATTTCATAAAAGAGTTGATTTAACAATGTTGCACTAATGTGGTAGCATTTTTAAACAGAAATCTCTGTGGTTTTCTTGATATTGTTGTTATTCTTATGACTTATTATTTATATTAGTTATGCAGATTCTGCTGAGATAAACTGATTTCCTTCACTTTAATCAGCCTTGATCTTTGCTAGGGTTCTGGGAGCCAGAGAACCATTCTGAAAACTGGGGAATTGTAACAGTACCTTGACAACAGCCTTCCTCCTAGACTGTGCTCTTTTATCAAAAGTTCAGTGAAGCAGGGTCTGAACTGATAACTGCAAAAAAAAGACTGGGTTTAGATTAGGTTAGAATCAAGCAACACTTGTATTTTCTGCTGTCTATTTTTTTTCTTTTTGTTTTTGAGTTTGCTCTGAATCCCACATGGATACATGTAACTTCCTAAATGTCGCTTCCTAGATGTACTCTTTTGTATCCTAGAGAAGGACCCAGGAAAATATCTTTCTGGGAAATGTTTAGATGCAAGGGATAGAAAACCAAGGGCTAAAGTGCTTCCTGCAGAATGGGTCCAGCAGCCAGATTCCAAGGCTTTCCAATAATACTAATTTCTTTTTTTTCCTCTTACTGAGGATTTGGATACAAAAGCCTTCAAACGCAACACTGCCTGTGGTTGTTAGCACATTACATAGCCCTAGTAAAGTAACCGCTCTTGGAGCTCATAAAATGCAAGTAGACCAAGAGTCACAAGCTGGCTTAGCCTGATCTATCCTGTTCATCTGCCAAGGAAGGATACTGCACTTTAAATCTGAGAACATGGGTTGGAATTTTGAAAATTAATTATAGCTTTAAACATTGATCATGTTAATGCAGCATAGAGAACTGTGTCTGGTGTTCCCATAATAAAACCTTGTTTTACGGTTTTATATCTCAAGCATTGAATTGCAATTTTGATGTAACTTGGCATTTGTGAATTTCATTTTGTGAAGAGTAGTTTGCACTTGCTCTGACTAAGGTGTGATTGGTTTCTTGTTCTAATTATTTATAAGTTCATAAAATCTTTTGGGTTTTTTTTCACACAATTTCTTATTTGGAAGCACAGACACAGTCAAGAAACTGCTATATTCTATTTCATAAGAAATATAACCTTTTCAGTACAGAATCCTACTTCATGTTTTTCATAGACAGAAAAAAGACACCTGATTTAGTATATACCGAAATTATTTTCTTTAGAATAAGCACTATTTTTTTATTACGAATCTTGACATATAGTCCCACATTGTTAAATAGGATCAAAAAGCCAGGTATCATTAAAAGGATTTAATGAAAAGTGGACCTAAATAAGACTTTAGTATCTCAACATTTTGGATATTGAGAACATACGTTTATGTTCTCAAAAGTAAGTTGTCATATTTGTGTTACAATGAATACATACTCTACTTCTGTGTCTTCATGGCAAATAGTCAAGATCTTTTTTCAAGGGAAACATTGCAAAGGTGCTTTTTTCCATGCAGTCATATCCATTTTTTCCATTTCGATATGGAAAAGAGGCACTATTTGTAATGTCACTGCAGAGTCTGTGTGAACTAGTGAACTGAAAATGACAAAAAAATATTAATTATTAGACCACAGGACCTGATATGGATCATCATTAAAATTACAACAGGTGAAGCTGGAGAGTTGTCATTCGTACTGTAATTAGTTTTTGACTCTTACGTTAAAATGGGAAACTTACTGAAATAAATGTGATTGTGTGTGAACAAAGAATAAGAAAACCATTGCTATGACCACGGAATATGCCTTATTGAAGCTGACCTTAGAACATCAAAACTGATCTTGGAAGAGAGAATGGCACATGCATATTGTTTTTTATTTCTTAATCTTCCTTCTTTTTTTCCACTGAAAGGCTTGAGACATATATAGTCATGGGGGGTGGGGGTGGGGAAATCACAACCAAAAATTGGCATTCACCTCTCATTTTTAATAGTTGCAGTTGGGCTTCTGTTTGATCAGCAATTTTGTGTTCCTATTTAAAATATGATTTTCTCTGATGACAGATGGCATGTATATATATATTTACATTAAGCATTCTGTGAAGTGCATGATTTTTCAGTGTAAATTGGTTAATGTTGACAAAAACAGAACCCTCAGAGCTAGGCATCTAGAACTGCTGGCATTAGGTTTTGAAATTCTTAAAATACCAAATTACATCTTGCCTGTTAAACTTGATTGAACTTTGCATTTTCTTTAAATAAACAGTCTTTTTCATACCTGACTATAGTACATTCAGTTGAAAATCTTGTGACTATACTAGTTTTGGCTGGGATGGAGTTAATTTCTTTCATAGCAACTTGTATGGTGCTGTGTTTTGGGTTTGTACTGCATCAAGCAGTGCTGATAACACAGTGATGTTTTAGTCATTACTGAGTAGCGTTTACACAGTCAAGTCCTTTTCTGCTCCTCACACCACCCCACCAGCGAGTAGGCTGGGGGTGCACAAGGAGTTGGGAGGGGACACAGCTGGGACAACTGACCCCAACTGACCTAAGGTACACTCCACACTGTATGATATCATGTTCAGCAATAAATTCTGGGGATACAGGACGAAGGGAGGGTGTTTGTGGTTATGATACTTGTTTTCTCAAGTAACTAATATACGCGATGGAGCCCTGCCTTCTTGGAGGTGCCTGAACACCTGCCTGCCAATGGGATGTGGTGAATGAATTCTTTATTTCGCTTTGCTTGCAGAATCCCCCACCATGGACAGAGTGAGTGAGCAGCTGGGTGGGGCTTAGCTGCTGGCTTCGGTTAAACCACAACAGTGGTTTGTTGCCATTTCTACAGCTGTAAAAAGATTTCCAATATAAACATTTTTTTTACAGTCAAATATCAGCGGGGAACATACTTTTCTAAAGAGTGAAGTAGTTACCAGAATAAATTATTGTACCTGCTCAGATAAATTAGACATATTAAACCTAAACCTGTCTAATTAAATGGGCTTTTGTTCACTTAAATATATACACTTTATTTAGTCATTCTGTTTTTGAAATTTAGCTCCTACAACACAATCCTGAGAATAAACATCTAGAAAGCACAAAATGGCAAAGAGGATACAAGTATTACCAAAATCACCCATTCTTGATTTTGTGTTTTCAAAATGATTTATTGATATGCCCATGTGAACTTGGAAACATCTAACATTATGCCTATATACATATACGGATACCTGCAGTGTAGGAGCAAATATTTAGATATTCTGGAACAGAGATGAGGATAAAATACGTGTAATTGTACCATGTGTGTATGAAATGTTTAATATGCCTATTAAATTAATTTTTAAATTAATGGTGAACATTACACTAGCAGACAAGAACTGACAAATATTTATCCTTCCATTATGTTTTGCATTTCTTCTATCAGAATAACCCTTCTTGTTAGCAAGCAGGATATGTAACAGGTATACACAGGATTCATCAAAATAATAAATCAAAAATTCAGCTGTCAAAGTAAATTAGAACTGTTCTGGAACAGAAGCAGGGTTCAGAAACAGCTAGTGCTTGTGTACCAGCCTGTGTTTCACAAGCACACTTGCGACTCCTATCTAAAATTTTCTCAAAAAAAACCCCCAGAGCTCTTAAGACTCATAAGCTCTTACAGTTACAAAGAAACAGTTGAAAAGAGTATGAGGTGCAGCAATCTGCAGTGCACCTGAACAACAGTAAAAGCAGTTGGTTTCACAAAAGCAACAGGTTAATTCAGCTACTCAGTAGTCACAATTTAAATGCCCAGTTTTTCTAATGTTACCACTCCTATACTTGGAAGAATTATTAAATGGTGTAACTAACACATAGCAGCACAGCACTCTGTTTTGGTGTTCTAAGCAGATCAGGAAAATGATCCCTGTGCCTCTTCCTGTGAAAGGGAAGAAACTCCATGGTCTTGCTCAAGCTTCACAGTAACCTGTCAGCAGTAAACCTAGAAGAGCTATGAGAGGTTGTGCCCCAAATGTGACATTATTTCACTGTCTACTGTGGACATCCTGGTTCTGGCCATCCCACCACAGACTAATTGCATTTTTGTCAAAACTG
Organism: Rhynochetos jubatus; assembly: GCA_027574665.1. Classification (NCBI taxonomy): domain Eukaryota; kingdom Metazoa; phylum Chordata; class Aves; order Eurypygiformes; family Rhynochetidae; genus Rhynochetos; species Rhynochetos jubatus. Next base: position 81,394,965 of record CM050648.1, on the reverse strand, counting down.
AATAAACTTCTCACCTTGCGATCTTAACCTTCAGGATAGAAGGAGAGGTTTTTTAAATGTACAGCCTAGTTATTCTGAAATGTTTTACTCATCAAGAAATACAATAACATCAAAGAAAATAGATACTCAGTCTTTGCTAACTATTGCTCATCTCCTGTGATGAACAAAAACGGGTTTCACCATATCACCATAATACAGACCTTTCTGCCACTAAATTGTCTTCTTAGATCTACTGAAGCAGCAAGCCTTGCATAAAAACTTCTTAAATCTAAAGGGCTGAGAACAAAAGCACCACCCACTGGCTAGATATATTTGATAGGAACATCTGTAAAAATTGTCTTGTAGAACTTCGTAATGTGCTTCAAGGAGCAATCAGATAACTTCCTAAACATGGAAAAGTTATCTTCCCTATGATTATCAGTGCTTGACAAATATGTTACTTCTAAACTTGATCAATGAGTTTCTATTAAACATTTCCTTGACGGGCTCGGCTGTACCAAGCAGTGGGGCCACTGGAGCTGGCTGGAATGCTGGTGTCCAGCACGGGGCAGCTCCAGCTGCTCCTCACAGGGGCCACCTCTGCAGATCCCAATGTTGCTGCTGCTGCTAGCACCCGAGCACCTGCATCTGGCACCATCCTGTGTTCTCAAAATTGCTTATTTGTCAATATACTTATGTTGGAAGTTGTGCATTGCCAGAGCTTCTATAACCATTTTATTTTTTTAATGGAACATGTGAGCACACCCACAAAGCTGTAACAGAAGACTGGCTGTTACTTAGTTTTCACCCTGATGTGCCTCTTTCTGACTGAATGGAAAAGGAAGTACTGAAATGTGAGCAAAGTTTCTTTACCTTCTGCTCGTAGCCCACTCAGTAGAGTTGCCTATAATTTTCCCCTCTCTCACACTCTTCCCTTGTCCTTGTCTGAAGAGAAGTCTGTTATTTGGGAGATTTCAAAACTGTATTTCCAGGCTCCGGTGGATAGTGAGAAGGATTAGGCTGTGTGGATAAATCAAAGAATCATAGAATGGTTGGGGTTGGAAGGGACCTTAAAGACCATCTAGTTCCAATCCCCCTGCCATGGGTAGGGACACCCTCCACTAGACCAGATTGCTCAAAGCCTCATCCAGCCTGGCCTGGAACACTTCCAGGGATGGGGCATGTGATCGTCTAGTCCCTTACTTTAATCTAGATTATGTCTATTTAATTATCACAAATTATTTCATATTTCTACATACATTTTAAATGATGGGCTGTAAATCATAGCTCAAAATATTTTGGTCCTGTATAATTTATCGTAATTTGCATTTTTACTGAAGTGGAAAGATACTAACGCGACAGATGAACAGGCTGTAATAATGACAGTCACAGAAGAAAAATATGATTAGGAAACAAAGAACAAAGAGGTGAATTAGCCTAATATTCATTGCAAGTATGACAACGCAACATAATTATAACAAATATCCACATCAAATTTATGGTACACCAGGGTTTCTTATCTTAAACAAAAGTTTATCATCTTTTGATGTTCTATAAATCAGTATAAAAAGGCTGATAAAACCATCCCAAGAAATTCAAAGAAATAAACAAACAAAAATTCCCCAAACTACGTCACCAGTCCTCATTCTCCTTTATATATACATTCCTAACTTCAAACATAAAAAATGTATGAAAATAAAAATAAGCTTTTAGAGATAAATCCAATCAATGTGACAAAGAAAAAGATTATTGAACCTTTTAGAAGCCAATCTTTGATTTTTTTTTTTCTCAGAAACAGCATGTGATTTATTGCATTTTATATAGGCTGAAAAACAATGGAAAATACTATTTACTCAAGACAAGCATGAGCTACTCCCTGAATGAAAAAGAAGTTAAATTACAGTACCATCACTGACTTCTGTTACTCAGAAAGGTCCCCAAACAATCTGATGCAAGAAGATGATAATAATGTGATAGGATAACTTGAAATGTGATGGTCTCTGGCTATCTCATGTGATCAGACAAGAACAACAGAAGTTAATTCTCTTTTCTCTTTTTGGCAGTTTGCTTGATTAAAATGACTGGCATTTTCTCTCCTTATCACTTTCAAGATGAACAGCCTCTGCAAATTGAAATGATCAACAAGCATAAATCACATAAGAGGATAATGTTGTGAACTTTTCATTCTCCAGTGTTGTATCTATGTAACTACCAAACCTGCAACTAATGCCAATGAAGGTTTTATTGCAAAATGGAAGAGCACCGTGGATGACATGCAATAAATACTTAAAGTAGACTCCCTGAGAAGTCTTTGATTATTATTTCTAAGGCATATTCAACTACATATGCAGCTACTGGTACCTTTATATTTTTATGGAAAGGCTGGAGTGAAGGGCTAACTGGAAAGGGGAGCTGAACTCATCTCACAGTTAATGAGACTTTCCAACTGTTGCTTTAAGATGGATAAAACTCACTCTCAAGAAGAGACTGTGTGGTTTTGCTGATCTATATAAGCCATTGCAGATTTAGTGGTTGTTTACTCCAACAAGTATTGCAGAAGTAGGTAGATAAAGAACTGCACAACACTCCAAGCTTCTTAATTATGGTATAAGGTAAATCTTCAGTCTTCTGCTAGAGTGTGTAATTAATGCCAGAAGTTTTTTTAGGGATTGGAGAAAGGATTTTAACCACTAACCACTCCACTTTTACCATGTCAGTGTTACAATAAAATTAAAACTGGTGGGTATCCTTACTCATACTTATCAAAAGACAGCGTCTTCTGAGATGGTTCTGTTACAGGTGATGCTTCTCTTAGAGTAGAACAGCACTCAATCTATGTCCACACATCAGGTCCATATCTCCACCCTCTGTTTTCTGCTCTAACTCTCAGGTTTGGAAAACTGGAATTAGACCCAGTCATTCGTTCACAGAACTGGCCTCTGACAGCAGCAAGGATTTGCCTAGTATTAATGAGAGATGTTGGCTGTGGGAAATAATTCAGTAGCAATGTAGCAATCTTGCAGAAGAACCTCTTCTACTCATTTTTGTCTTTGACCTTTGATGATAAGGGCAACCCAGAATCAAGAATTATGTCCTTTAAGATCCATCTTTTTGTCATTCACATGAGACCCCGATGATCACAGATTAACAGTGATACCATGGCTTTCTCCCAGTAAAAAAGAAACTGGTCCAGATTTGGAGACTGAAAAAATATTTGGTGAGCTGCCCCAGACTTTTTCTTGTTCATATCCTCACTTTTGAAGAATCAGCTTGCCATGACTGCACCAGATCCAGCAGCAGTGAGCTAACAAATCTTGTACTATCAAACATGCTATCATACTGGACCCTTATTCTGTGCCAATGAAGCATCTTCTATTTCTTTTTAGGAAGTTTCATGACTATGAGGAATGTTATGAAATGAATGGAGATCTCTTCTCAGTCAGGCAGGGAAAGCACAGCTGACATGATGCATGTCCACAGTACAGCTAAGAAAGGTTCTTACAAGTGGAAGGCTTTTGCAAGCACCACAGTATTGTCTGCAGTTGGTCCCTGCAGTGTGAGATTCATAACTGCAGAACAACAAAGGCTGCACACCAAAATGAGTATGAACATTCCCATACATTTTCCTATGGCCAACAAAAGCATCGTCATAAGTGTTTCATCATTTTACACTAAAAAACAATTGAAAACGTGGGAGATTTTAAAATTTATTATACCTCCTAACTACACTGTTTATATATTGTATTTCCTGTGTTATGATTATGTTCTCTTATGACTATGAGGCAGTAGGGGTAATTGAACACCAGCAAAATAAACCCTTTTTATGCACACATACTTTGTAATGACCAGGAACAATGAAACATATAGAAAATATCATATGGAATGAACAGCTGTTTCACAATATAATGGTCTCTAAAGGAAAAAAATTAATAAGGTACCAGCAGTTCTTTATAGAAGTAAATATTCATTTTTGATGCCATTAACTGTTAGCTATCTCTCAATATAAAAAGCTTAATGGTGCAGAGAAGTATACACGGGCCTTTTGCAATAGGCTGTGTTAGATCAATAACATAAATGTGGACACATATATGCAAACACACATGTGTAGAAAGAAATTACTTCAGTTTAGAGTTGCCACAACAGAAAGCTAAGGATTCATCCAATCCTTAACCGATGTATTGGAAAACATTTGCTTTTATTCTTTGTGGTTTATGATGTGTACTAGCTTCTGTTCTGTTAAAAGTATTGCTGCTTTGCTCTGTCCTGGCAGCAGCACAGAGTCGTGTGTAAATATACAAAGAAGGGAGAACTTGCTACTGAGAAAAAATGGCAATAGTTCTTGCAGAGTAATTTCCAGAATATGAGGGTAGAACATCCATGAAAAGAGTTTAACAGTGTGAGAAACACAGCCAGCACTGACTTAACAGCACAGTAGTGAACAGGAAAAGCTCAGAAGAGCAAGGCATCAGAGTTAACACAAAGAAATAGACTTCCTGGACGTGGCAAGGTCTGTGTAACATTTCCTGCAAACCAGAAATTCTCCAAAAAGATGCTGGTCCACATGGGAGCCTGAAAAAAAGAATGTAACAGTGGTGATAAAACAGACGAAGAAGAACACTCCCTCACTCAGTTGCTTTTGTTTAGGTGTCTTCTATTCTGTGAAAGAGATTCTGCCAGGAGGACGTAAACAATTTAAAGGATAGAATAATTATTTATTCACTAATACACGCAGTAGGTAGGTAAGATGACCATGTTACTATGCTAAGCATTAACACAGTTTCTCTGAACATGTGCCCACTATATCTTGCACTCAGCTCTTCTGACTGGATTCTCAAGCTGTTTTGTTTCCTCCAAACCTCCAGCCTCCTCTCAGCCCTAGATCCTACTCCTGATCTTGGATTTTCCTTCACTAAACACCCACTTGCTCTCCTAACTCCCCATTAAGTCTGTCCTTTTAAGATATCTTTCCTATTTGTCTGATCAGATACTTACTCATTCCTTCCCCATCCCACACTCTACAACTCCTTGCTCCTACTGGTTGAATTTTATTTCCTTAACCCTTTTGGTGACTGCTGGGGATAACTTCTTGGAGGGCAGAAAGTGAGGATGCAGACAGAAAAAGAACAGACATCCAGTAGTGACCTGCTCCTGACCATTCCTTCTGCATTTGGGATTGTAGAGCTTCCTTAGGAGACTCTAGTCAGAGTCTGAAAATTAGTCTCTGAGCTAAAACATTGGAGGTTTCTGAGAAGATACAGCATATTTAAGGCAGACATCATGAGGGCTGCATTTGTTATAGACACAGATGTTGTGTACATTGCTGCTTCCAAAGAATGAAAATGTGGTCAATGCGACTAGATGTTATCATCTGCTGGAAAAGCAGTATCTGTGATATGCTTTATGTACATGAGGGCAGCGATTCTCTTGCTCAAACACAAACATCTAGTACCATTTTAGGTGCTCCAGGTTATCTGAAAAATCCTCAGAGGGCTGGCATATACAGCCAAGTGAAGATCCACATCCTAGTGGAGAATTAGCTGTTTGTATAATAGCCTTGCAGACAATGCCCATGAATATCTTCAGTGGCACTATGTTTAGGTAACAGAGATGGCTAAATTGCTCCCTAATGATCCCTAACCTATGAACTACTGTTTGCACAGTTGAGAAGAGGCTGCTGTAATCATAGATAATAAATTGTACTTCATGAAGTTTTATTTTTATTGCAATTTTTATCTGTCTAGTCATTTGCCTTTTGTAATAATTGTTATCACAAATCTGTGTGTTGCTCAGAGATTCAGGGGTTTCTATGCAATTTCGGTTCCCAAGTGATTTTTCTGCTACATTGATAAATTCCTTATAAAAAAATATCTATTTATTACTTTGCAAATCATGAATAGGTAGGACTAAAAAAAAACCAAAAGCAAACAAACAAACAAAACAAACAAAAAAAGCAGGTATCTCAAGGGATAAAAAAAGAACAAGTTACAGACAGACCAGCTATGATCCAGACTGAAGTTTTTAAAGTGTAGTGCAATGAAACGTGACAGGAATAAGAATAAGAGAAGTACAATATTATGCAAAAAGAATAAAATAAGCCAACAAGACTTAACAGAATCTTGCAGGCAGCTTCACTAATAGTATCATAAATGGTCTGTAGTGTCGCTGTCATTGATTGCACGAGAATAGGTGTGTTGACTGCATAAAGTCATACTAGAGCTACAAATAGGAAGGAATTAGGGTCTCAAAACTATGGTTCCATGTACGTTTCTCCCACAGTGTTAACTTAAACAACCTCTATCCTCTGTCAGCATGACTACTGATATGATGGAACAGTTCAGGGAATTCACACAGCTGAGAAACATTTCTACAAATAGAAGGTGTTATTTTGCAGCTAGTCTAGTTATTGTTTCTCCAGTATCACTCAGTGCATGACTGCACAACCGAATGTTCCTAGAAAAAAGTTTTAAGAGAAATAGAAGGCGTGGGAGAAGAAATGAGCAGATATAAGCAGGGGATCCTGCAGACCTGGGCATCTTTAGCATAAAATGTGAAACTATAGCCAAAAAGCCTTATCAGACCAGAATAATTTGTCCTTGGCACATATGAATGCACGTAGTCTTTTCTCTTCTTAATGGATGAAAAGGAGAAAAAAAACCCCAAATTTTCCTTGTTTCTCTTTAATGTGCTGGAGGTTACAATGAATCTGATTTCCTAAAAATCTCTGAAGTTTTACACCAATGATTTAGGTATTTGATCCTTTTGACCATTTTGAATATTGGAATATAAAATTTTGTACATTAACAATTGATCAATGAAATAAACCATGACAAAAATGTTGTGAGGTACATGTAAATAAGTAGGTATGCTATGAAGGTTTGGTCACAAAAAGACGAATTTGAAGAGTTCTTCGCTAGTCCACTTTTTTTCTCCCCATCTAATTAAACATTTGCATTTCTTTTTACTGTAATATCTCCCATGTTTGCTGAATCTTTTTGTACTGCTCTTCTTTCACCGTATGTCTGCAACTCAGTCATCTGCATCTCTCCTTCATTCCTCTCACAGCTAACTTCCCACACGCTAACCCTTCTGTTCAGGAGTTAGTTTTTCTGAGCTAAAAATTGTTGACAAGATTATGAAAGAGGGAGATCTGGTTTTGAGGAAAAAAAGAAGGAAAGTGATATGCCTCAGCTTAGGGCAAAGCTTTCAGTTGATATATGGCTCTATTCGTCATACGTGAGATCTGAGAAGCAGAAGGTACAGGTGCAAATGTAGACAGAGAAAAGCTACTCACTGTCTGGTAAGGGCACTCAACCCTGCTCCTCAAATAAACATGTTTTTAAAGCAGTTGCAATCACATGTGATGGGAATAGTGTCATCTTGATTCTTTGGAGTATTACTGTGTAGTTTTAGTGCAGGTTGGTTAGTTAAGGTTTTCTGAAGTTCTAAATCTACATTTTTTCTTGCGGCAAGTTGTTTCAGTTAAAACCAACAATATTTCAAAGACAAAAATATGTCTAAACCATTAAGCAATGTCTTTCAGTGAATGTAAAACTCTGGGGAAAAAACTGCTCTGAGTGGTTTTTCCAAATTCTGTATTATTCTTTTACTTTGACTAAAGGCAAACAGAGAAATACTGATGTACTCAATTTTGGAAAATAAAAGAGAACTACAAAACTGTCTGGATTATCTTTGAAAAGAACCTGATTTTTTGTTGTCAAATACGTTTACATCAAAACAAAATTGAGTTTTAATTTTCCTGTATTATGGTATGCAAGAGAAATTAAAACAATGGAACATTTCATTTCTTCTCTTTAAAGCTGTAAAGAAAACTAAAGGATGGGGAGGATGGGGGCAATGTATAGTAAGGTTTATAGTTTCAAAGCTAAATGGCAACACTTACACCAAAGCTACACTTGGTAACCAGGAAACAGAATCAGACAAGGTTGAGACCTGCAGCACATCTCGGTGAGAGAGTGTGACTACACATCTCTAATACCATTCTTTAAGTAATCACTGATTTTGTTAATTAAACAATAATCCCAGTTGTACATCCAAACTGACATTTGTGATCGTCCTCTCTTTTCTTAATTCTCTAGAAACTTAGAAGGTTAGATAAGAGGTCCATCAGGCCTGTTGTCCTGTGGGAAAAATGAGCACCTTATGGAAGAAGGAGAAACAGAGCAGAGCTGTTCTCTAGTGATTTATGCCTGGTACTGCCTGAATCCTATCCATAACTTAGTGGTTTAATAATCCTTTCTCCCCACACTCCCTGTTTGGTTGGTTGAGTTATTTTTGTGGTGTTTGGTTTTATTTTTGTTTGTTTGGTTGGTTTTTTTTCCCCCTTGTATGTGTTTTGGTTGGTTGGTTTGTCTTGGTTGGTTGGTTGGGTTTGATCCACCTTTTGAATCCTCATGTAATTTTGGTACATATAACATCCTTTCGCCTGACTGTGGCCACTTATTAGATGAAAGGAACTTCGTTTGTAACAAGCCTTCCCTCCCACACTCCTTTGTTGTATCATTCCATTGCATGAATAATAAATGTGCTTAAAAATACCATTGTATTTTCAGGAATTAACAGTACTATGCAAAGACCACAGTGTGCTGTGGGAGTAGATAATTGAATGACTGCTCAGGCCTAAGTTGCTTTTCTGATTGTGCTTTCTCTGATTCCACACAACTGCCATAGGCTTAGGCACGCGCACTTAGACATCATGGTGTGATTCTGTGCAGCACCTATTTTGGACACAAGGAATCATCTGAAACCTGGCACGCACAGATATTTTCAATCTATATTATTTTACCTGCTCTGGAGACTACCATAGTACAGCAAGAATATGATCAGTCTTTAGGTAAAATAAAGGGCTACTTTACTCTTAGTAGTAACCTTTATTCCTGTTTCTCCCGCAACAAATATTTTTCACCAAGAATGGTTCAGTCTTTTCCTTTCCTAAAAATATGCCAGCTAACAAGATTAAATGAATTGATGTCTGTGTAACATGGTTTTGAAAGTTTCAAATGAAGCATGATTTTTATTACAATGTATATATGCCCATAGTTTCAGAGCTAGCTCTGTTTTCTGGGGCTTTTGACTTTGATATTCTGCTCCTGAAAGCTTTGGATTTCAGAGAATCAGAGAATCATAGGATCTTATAGGTTGCAAAAGGCCTTTAAGATCATAAAGTCCAACCGTTAACCTAATGCTGCTAATACCACCACTAAACCATGTCTAAATTATATATGTATGCTTGTATTTAGAGGGGGTGATTAATGTGATTTAAGTCCTTTAGGATCCTGTGGAGAGACAGAGTACATAAATCTTTCCTCGATTGTATTCAAAAGGATCATGAATAATCAGGTTAATTTGCAGAATATCAGATTTAAGAATTCAAAGGCACAATTTATCTTAAAATCTAGCTGCAAAAAGAAGGTAAATGTGATACAGGTGAGATCTATAGAGAAAAAGGTGTCCTTTAAGTATGTGGAACATATTTTTTTTAAGCACAGAATTCCCAGGGGATGAATACTAGGAGTATTTGAGGACAGAAATTCCTAGAAATAGGTTTGTTCAACCAAGCAAAGCACGGATGGATTATTACCAGGAAGCTAAAAGTATCATACCTTGTACGTACTGCAAGTACATTTACTGGGGAAAAATAAAAGGAAAAAATAATCTGTATTTGTAGCCTTAGGTAGGTGGCTTTCTGTACCCTCATTTTACTGCTTACACTGACATATTTTTGAGGGAAAAAAGCCCACTGTTGTATAAAAAAATAATCACTTTGCTGCAGATTGGAATAAAAGTTGATTTTATTTTGCAGGATTTTATTCCTTCTTGTCAAAGAAATATCAAAACAGGTTGGATGTGTCTGCTGGCATGTCAGTGACAGTGAAGTGACAGTACAGACACCTGCAGCCTGTCTGTATGAACAAGAAAAGGCTACTGCAACAAAGCCTCCTGAGGAATTTCTGAAAGAAAATTCTTTTCCAGATAGAGCCAGGAACAAAATCAGGTTAAAGAAATACAGAACAACAACAAGAAAAGGGCTTTGGTATACTACAGTAGATAACAATCTTACAGTAATACAGCAAATATGGAAAAAATTAAGTGCAAAAAGCAAGCTTCCAAGTCTAGATTTCTAAATAAAGTCACAAAAACCCAGCACAGAAAGGGGACATGGATACATCTTTCTTCCAGCTGAAGTATTTTTAGGTATGCTAACAGCAGACTATGGAAGTTGCCCACTTGCACTGCACTCTGAGCAATACACATTCTGCTGCTAAGCAAGAGAACTGTTGGATGTGAATCCTTACATTGTTGGCAGTCAGTAGCCCTATAAATAAAGGCCAAAACCACATTAAAAACCACAAATCCTTTGCAAATATAAAACAGGAAATAGATGGCTCTAGTGCAATGTGGCTGCTGGAATGTTTTCCAGCCTCAGTTCCAGCGTTATTGTATGTGTGATAAGTGGAATAAGGTCATATGTGTGACAGCTATTTTTTCTGCAGTTTTGAGTATAGAACCAGCATATGTCAAAATTTAATTTGTGGAAATCCTATGCACATAATGAACAATTTGGACTGAACAATGGATGTTTGGCTAGCATGTTGCATGTTGTTATTTGTTTAAATAACAGATTTGGTGTTAAGAAATAAACCTTTAAACAAAGGCCATTTATGCAGTACTGATTTCCATTCTGCTACTTTCCCACCTTCTAATCTGGGGCTGCAAAATATATCATAAAAATATTTGTGATAAACCAGGTGCTGAAATTACATTCTGTCTCTCAGAATAACCATTGGGTTTCAATTAGGAAACTTAATCTAAAGCACTTATCCTTATAGAGTTATAAAAGGGTGTGTATGAAGTCTCTTTAGATCAGCAAACACCTTAGACTTCTAATATACACACTACCTTAAAAACAATGGGTAGAAAGACAACCTTGTTATGGGACAGTTGTTGGTTTGACTGCTTACTGCCATGTATACAGAAAGAGCTGCCTGTGATCATATAGAGGTTATCATACTTGCCTTCTGCCTTGCATATGTCTCATTTGCCCAGAGTGAGAAAAATCCACACTGCAACCTGAAAACACAAAGCAAGAGAGCTGAGATTGGCACAGCTCCAACAAGGAGCTGCAAGGTAGTATCAGATCAGTTCACTTCAGCCGTGCTGGGAGTTGTTCCTACTGGACAATCAAAGCAAACCACTGGTGAGCTGCCAGGTATGCCAGATTTTCACTGCATTGACACAGATGTGAAGGACAGCACTAGAGCTGATGAAGTGTCTGTGAGATCAACTTAGGAATGTAGGAATTACACTGGCAATCAAAACTGTCATTTCAGCATTGCAAATCAAGCTTTTTAAATAATTCTTGTGAAAATAAATCCTGTGTACACACACAGCTCTGTGGGAGGGCAGAGAGGGCAGTTTCCACAGAAGCTGACCCAGTAGACAGTTCAGTGTTGTTGGGTGGATTTCAGAATGATTATAGACAAACTGAAATCTGTTTGAAATGGCAATAATGTTTTTATTTTCCTTTTCTCTTTCATAGTTATGTATGCAAGACTGTTCATGTTTGTAATAAACATTACGGAGATCATGAATACTCAGTTTTTTATTTTTATGCACTTGCCTCTTCCCTTCCCCTTTACCCTACAGATCATCACCCTTCTGACCATAGCACTCACAGACTGGAATAAGAATTTATTCTGGTACCAACAGCTATTTTTTCTTATGTCTCCATAATTTTGTAGGTTATTGTTTCATTTTGGTGCACTCAACCCATGATAATAAAGGAGGACTGGCTTTGGAAGGAATGCCACTGTTTCTTAATTTCTGAAAAATCCAGAATATTTTGCTGAGCTTCAGAGACTGGTATTTTTCAGTGGGACCCAGTAGATGACTCCAAAAATGTAGCCCATCTGCATTGGTTTTCTGGATAAAATTGGAGCAGGTGTTTGAAAAGCAGATTTTACCCTGAAAGCCAAATCTCTTTCCTTGTGAATGGCTTGGCAATGAACTGAAAGTTGCAGGTGTAACAGGAGGGGGCATCACAGCTCTGAAGACACACCTTCTCCTGTGCCGCACAACCCAGCACAGAGTCAAATACTGCTGCTCTTCCCATGCAGGAGAGGGGAGTCCAAAACTGACACTTACCCATCCCCGATATTGAGGTTGGACCAGTTTGTAAAACCAGTGGTGAGACAATTCACTGCAGTCAGTCACGCTTACTGCACTGAAAAAATCACATCTCATGGATAATACTGCAGCTCAGGTGACTCAGAAACACTGAATGTTAGAAATATGGGGCCATAATGCAGTACATAATCGTGGTCAGTGAACATTACTTAGTAGTCCAATAAATAGTAGTCCAATAAATGTTACATAATATGCTGTACACTGTACCTGTGTCAGTGTATATAGGGAAAGTTTTTGCTACAAACTTGGAACCACTTAATAATCACCTCCTCCAGACAAGACCTATAGCTTCCTTAAGAATCAATGAGCTGGTTTTGGATGTCTGTCCACTAAATGTAGGAGGCCCACAATTCATACCCTCACATTTCCTGAATGAATTGAATATATATGTTTATGATATTTTCTATGTTCAAAGTCTCACAAGGCCATTATGCACTCAAATGCAAACACACTTGGAAAATTAATTTTGAAAGCAAAGGTGTCAATGTTTTCCTAAAATGTAAATATTTTCATCATTTGAAGGAGAGTGAAGACACATTTAACTGAAATTAGGGTAGGGTCTAGCAGAAGGGTTTCTAAGAGCTCAGGAAACACGTATGGAGCAGATCTTGCCTGTGTTCTCAGACACTTTGGTCATTGCAAATGTAGGTAAAATGTGAAATGCATCTGATCAGGTGAGTTCCCAACAGCTTAGTGTGTCTGAAGAGGAAGAAGACCTTTCTGATTTGTGACCCAGAAAAGAAAATGAACATTTCTTGAATTATCTTCTCCTTTGCAGTTAATGATTTCAAGCTCTTCAGGGACCCTCTGACTTCCCTGTAGATCTTCACATTGCATGGAGACAAAAATAAAGCTATACATGAATGAACAGAGATCATTAGCCAACACTGTTCACATGTTATCTTTCCTACATATTTGGAACGTTAAATTCCCCCAGTGTCCATAATCAAAGTACACAATATCAGCTTCACAAATATGTCCATATCAAGCGAGTCAAATAAACAAAATTGTGATTTACTTGCAAAAAAAGGGCTACGTTCATATACTGATGGAACTATTGTCCATTGATAAGGCAAATTAGGCTCATGGATGTGGTTAGGTGAATTACCCATTTCAGGTGTGAGTTATCTGGTTATGTTAAGCAAAATACATAATAGTTTATTTTCAAAGCAAGTTGAACCTTGCAGATTGAAGTCTAAACAATAGGTTTGGCTGGTTTTGTAATATAGTTGTAATATCTTCAGTGAAACTTGAGAATTGGATCCTTATGTGGATAAAAATTAAGAAGTATCTACTAAAACCCATCTGAAACAAGCTTGCTACACTTTTCCCAAATGTTGCTGTAGGTAACTTTTTTAACACAGTAAGCCTGTATCTCCCATACAAACATGATTGCGGTATTTCTGCTTTGCAACATTGCTTAGCCTCTCATTTAGAAGGGCAACATAAATATTTTTTTAATTTTCTTTGCAGATTAGGAATGTAAATCTGGTTATTTTTTCTTTCCAGATTAAGAAAATTATCAGGACTCATTATAGCTAGCAGTGATAAGCCAAAGGGAAAACGAGGTGGATACTGCCCTTTTTTTGAAAACTGCAATTTGTATCTTGTACTGATAGTATGCTTTATGACATTTCCTTGGCCATCTGCACACTATAATTATCTTTCTCTCCTACAGCATTTTTCCCCTGCTTTTTTCTCTCCCTTCTCCTCCCCTCACCATCCTCAATCCCATAATATAGAAAATCTCCTCTAGAGTTAACATCTTAGGGTTTTCATTTGTCATTTTGTATAATAAGATTAGATTTTATAGTCTACACAGAGTAGGCCTACAGGAATATACTAATAAAGAATGGTTCTACTAGACTTATTTTTCTTTCTTCTTTCTTGCAACAAGCAAACAAAGTACTTGCAGTGACACTATAAAATATATGATTTAGCCCTGTAAGGAAAATGACATGTATTTACTTTGGGAAATGCAAATACACTGTAAGATACATATACATTTTCTAAATAACCATAAAAATATTTAATTTTGTTTTTCATAAAATTTTAAGTATTCTTAAAATATACTTAAGAATTTTTATTTTATTTTATTTTAAGAAATGGTCCTGCATATCTTCTTGCAGGACATCTTAAGGAATAAATAATGAAGTAAATTCGAATCTGTCTAGTCATATAATCCTGGTGAAAGCCTGAAAGTGATGCATTCTAGTGCAGTTATGAAGACCAACTAATCATCTTAGATGTCTTCACATAGCTATGCAGAGATGCTGAATAGTACAGTAAAAATAATAAAAGATTACTATCTCATATTACAAATGTTAATTTTCAGCTTATTTTTTATATGTTGCATATAAAAAACCAAAATTATTTATCCTGTGTTTGTATAGAATCAAAGGTAATGCAAGTATTCTGTCTGTCTGCTTGTCCATCTGTTTCAAATACTTTTTGAATCTGTTATCTAATTGGACAAATCTGGGACAACACTGGATCTTAAACATGATGGTTTTATCTAATTTATACAATAATTCTTGAATGGTCTTTCACAGAAAAACCCTAAAACAGTGCCTTTATGAAAGCAAAGATGTCTTATTTCCAGTGACTTCAGAACACTGATACCAGAATTCTTACTAATTATGCAACGCATCTTCCAATGTATGTTTTCTTCCCTGTTGTCAATGAGTCTCATACTCTGTCTGCATATAGTAAAATTCCTTAAGCTCTCTGAAACATCAAATATTGAAACTATTTCATAGCATGAAGACCTGACATTATGTACAGACTTACAATCTTAGATTACCTTAATACATTTATTTTAATGTTATAAATCTATTGAAAATGTGACATTATGTGTACCTAAGATAAAAATCTAGTGTGCTCCTACATAAGTACCAACTATAATCTTGTATAACACTTACATGTACATCATGTAATTTAAAGCAAATGAGTTGATGAAGATAGATACTCGTCAAAAATGCCAGAGTGTAAGTGGATGTTTTGATCATATTCCTTCATACTATTTAGAACAGAACAGAATATTTCAGTTGGATAGGACTTGTAATGATCATCTGGCCCAACTGCTTGATCACTTCAGAGTTGACCAAAAGTTAAAGCACATTATTAAGGGCATTGTCCAAATGACTCTTAAACACTGCCAGGCTTGGGACATTGACCATCTCTCTAGGACACCTGTCCCTGTGTTTGACCACCCTCTCAGTAAAGAAATGTTTTCTAATATCAAGACTGAAACTTCCCTGTTTCAACTTTGAGCCGTTCTCATGTATCCTGTCACTGGATGCCAAGGACATCAGCACCTCCCTTTCCACTTACCTTCTTTAGGAAGCTGTCAAGAGCAATGAGGTCAGCCCTTAGCCTCCTTTTCTCCAAATTAGACAACCGCAAAGTCCTTAACCATTCTTCATAGGACATACCTTCCAGCCCTTTCCCCAGCTTTGTTGCACTTCTCTGGATGCATTCGAGTACCTTAATGTCCTTCTTAAACTGGGGTCCTAGAACTGCACACAGTATTAAAGGTGAGGATGCCCCTGTCTTAGCTTTGCACCAGCTAGTCTGTATTTTGCTTCACCCCATAACACATCCAGCTGCATAGGTAGTGCCAGCCCAGGACCTGCGGCACGGCAGGACCAGCGGGGAGGGGGTGGGGATGTGGGTGGAAAGGCTTGTGGTTGGACACGACCCTCGACAGGGGAAGGGTCTGAGGGGGCTTCCGGCCGAGGGGCATGGGGGTTTGTTTGTTGTGGGGACCTCGTGGCGAGTGGTTGGTGCTCCGGGCAGAGCCAGCGTCTTGCCGGGCAGATCAGTCTGGGAGTTGGGGTTTGAAGTGTTTTTTCCTCTCTCTTACTCTCTCGGCCCCCGGGCGGTTTCGTGGGGGGTTTGCTCCCTTCGGGTGGGGTTTTCTTTCCTTTTTTCCCCTTCTTGGGGTGGGATCCTGTATCATTTGTTCTACCCTCTTCCTCTGTTCCTTAAATTACTCATTAGCACTAGCATTGTTAGTAACTCCCTAAGTTTCATTTATATAATTAAATAGTTCTTATCTCAACTCCTACGGGCTTTTCCTGGTTTGTTCCTCCAACCCTTCCTCACCGGGAAGGGGGGGGGGGGCAGGGTGTTAGAGAAGGCTTGTCGTCAAACTACGACAACACCAATGTTAAGTTCAGTGGGATAAATACCTCTTCTGACCGGTTGGTTATACTGTGTTTAATGCACCCCAGGATGCTGGTTGCCATCCGTTTCAGAACCATTGGCACCATATCATTCAACCGAGAAAGAACATGTGTACTCTAAGAAATATAGATAGAGGTTTAGATTTGTGTGCTGTGGGTGTTATGATCTACACTTTTGTTATATGTGGGGTACATATCAGCACTAAGAAGAGGCTGAGCAGAATTAACCCTTGTGGAGTTCAAATGCCATGACACCTATAAATAATTCATAAATGGAATCTTGTCTTAAAAGAACAACAGATTGCACTTCTTATCCAGAGCCTTTAAATTATATTTCACACGTGCAACCAAGTCACAGATAATTCATGTTGGCATCAGTGACAGCAGACATGGTTTCGTCACTGAAGGCTCTGATGTTGGTTCAGGTGGACATAAGCAAATATTTTATAGAATTTGGTCTTTTGCTCAATTGTTCACTTCACCAGCATTCAGCAATGTTGTTCTTACCTCATGAAGGAAGTTGAGAAGGACCACTTTGCATCTCTTTTACACAAATAGCTCCTGGGCGTAATCTTGATCAGGATAATATGCTTAGAAATATCTTTTCATAAGTGCTAAAAAGAGAGGCACATTCATCACTTTATCACCTAACACCTAGAGCAAGGACGTGTTTTTAACAGTGGTCTCAAAGGGACCAGCAGTTATTAAATTTTGGGTTACACTGCAAGTTTTGATGAAGGGCCAGAAACAACGAAAAACTTATGGATCCATTGAAAAGAATAAATTGGCACTAATGGGAGAAAAAAAAAATAGGTTTTATTCTGCTGCCTATGACATTGGAAGACATTCGTCAATCATTGATATTATCCTTTGTTCTCCACTTCCTACCTTGTTGCTGTGAGGCATTTTTTATCTGTTTTTTTTTTTTTTTTTTCTAGACAACTTGAATATCTCATTTCCAGACTGCTTAGTTGGCTTCCAGTGTTACTCTTCTACCACTTTGTTTTAAAAGCACAGCTTTTATATTTACATGTATGAAAGTGTTGTGATTTAACTCCAACCAGCAACCAACCACTCGCATCTTCCCCTGTGGGATGGGAAGGAGAATTGGAGGAAAAAGACAAGACAACTTGTGGGTTGAAATAGAAAAGGTTTAATAATTGAAAATAAATGAAATAAAAAATAATTATACTACTACTGATAATAAAATGTAATTAAACAAACAAACAAACAAGCAAAAAAACCCAAAACAAAACAAAAACAGAAGAAAAGAGCAAAGGAAAACAAAATTATACAAGTGCTCCCCACAAGCTGACTGACACCCAGTCAATCCCTGAACAGCGATTCCCCCTCCCAGCCAACTACCTCCACTTACATACCAAGTATGATGTTTGAAGGCATGAAATGTCCCTTTGGCCCATTTGGTTAGCTGCCTGGTCTGTGTCCCCTCCCAGCTTCTTGTAGAGAAGAAGCTTAATCAGGATAACATGCTGGGAAATATCTTCTTGTAGAGAAGCTGGGAACACAGGTGCAGTATCACAAACTGAAAAAGTCTTTGATTGGATACTAACATTCCTTAGCAAGAACTAGAAACAATAATGTGTTAATATTCCTCTCAGCACAGATCCAAAGCATAGCCTCATAGTAGCTACTGTGAGGACAATTAATTCTATCCTAACTAAAACCATCACAAAAGCCAATGATCCGGTAATAAGAACTTGCAAGACTTAGAATCATAGAATCATAGGATGGTTTGGGTTGGAAGGGACCTTAAAGATCATCTAGTTCCAACCCCCCTGCCATGGGCAGGGACACCCTCCACTAGACCAGGTTGCTCAAAGTCTCATTCAGCCTGGCCTTGAACACTTCCAGGGATGGGGCATCCACAACTTCTCTGGGCAACCTGTTGCAGTGCTCCACCACCCTCTCTGTGAAGAATTTCTTCCTGATATCTAATCTAAATCTCACTGCTTTCAATTTAAACCCATTACCCCTTGTCCTGTCACTACAGGCCCTTGTAAAATGTCCCCCCTCCCCAGCTTCCTTGTAGGCCCCCTTCAGGTACTGGAAGGTGCTATAAGATCTCCCTGGAGCCTTTTCTTCTCCAGGCTGAACAAGCCCAACTCTCTCAGCCTGTCCCCATAGGAGAGGTGCTCCAGCCTTCTGATCATCTTTGTGACCTCCTCTGGACTCACTCCAACTGGTCTATATCCTTCTTATGCTGAGGGCTCCACAGCTGGAAGCAGTATTCCAGGTGGGATGTCACGAGAGCAGAGTAGAGGGGGAGAATCTCTGCCCTCAACCTGCTGGACACACTTCTGACACAGCCCAAGATACGATTGGCTTTCTGGGCTGCCAGTGCACACTGGCAGCTCATGTTGAGCTTTTAATCTACTTGCCTATACTGTGTCTGGAGAACAGGCTCAGGAGCAGAGAGTAGTTGATTTGTCCTCCATGCAAACAGCACACTGGGGAGTACAGTTAAAGTGCAACTGAGGTTCCCTTTGTTGGAAAGGGAATAGTGAATACCAACTGTTTGAACACACCCACAAGCTCAGTCACTGTCAGTCACTTAAGATGCTGCCACACACATTCAGCCAGTTTATTCAAGAGCATCCTGGAAGCAATTCTGAAGGCTTAATTATAGACCTTTTAGCAATGCCTGGTATTTCAAGTCTTGAACTGAGACTCCATCATGTTATTAATTGAAGTGATTAGAAAACAAATGAGCAGCTCTGTCCTGAGATTAGTTCCTCTAATATTAAACTTAAGCTAATTTTGTGATTCCCATCTGGACAGGTAAGAAGGCTTTCACTTCCTTGCAACTTGACATTTAAAACTTAAGAAAGATTTATCCCTACCAGGCTGTCCACATCTAAGTTCAAAATTAATTAAGAATTTAATTGCTGTTCCTTTTAAGTCCTTACAAAAAATAAAACAACCTAATAAGCAGATACAGTGTTTTCATTTCTTTCATGAAATACTTATTTTTATTTGTTTGCTATGTTCTAAAATGCCAGAAGATATTTTTTAAATTAAATACCTTAGATTTCTGCGACCGATACTTTGAATAAGTTTGATTCCCATCTCATGACTGGGATCAACAGTATGCAAGATATCATGAAGTCCCCCGGTGGAGAATAAGTCCTGGGATACACCATATTCTCAGCCACTGACAATATGCAAACAGTGCCTAGACCAAACCCCTTGCAAGGTAATACTCTTGCCTTGATTAGAGAGGAGTCCAACACGCTTATAAAATCTCCCTTCTCCACCTGTTTTCTGTTAGAGTGGCAGCAGGTATCACAGGGTTTTCAATACTAGAAGTATTTCTCTCTCTCCTTTCTATGATAATAGCTTTTATTCTAACAAAAAGAATCATTTCTATCCTTCATGGTCATAGGAAAACCTTGAAAAGCTGGAGTCAAAAATAATGAACTTTTGAGGACAAATAAAGAATCCGACAGTTATTTTTAAAAGATTCCTGTGTAATCTGATGTGGTCAGGCTTCTTTCATAACTAATTAATGCATGCAATTACTTCATAGAATCATAGAATCTTAGACAATCTCAAGTTGGAAGGGACATATAAAGATCAAATTTCATCAGTGTCATGACTAGAGGAAAATTAAAGGCAGATAAGATCTTGTCCTGCCTATGCTCTAGATCAACCAAAAAGCCAGCTATGTTTAATATGGTCTTGTGGTAGGAACTAAGAAACACTATATAAGCTTTGTGCATATTATATATTGTGCTTGGCTATAGGCTTGACTTTCTATTAACATGTTTCCATCAGTTTTGGACGATGAAAGGCAATTTGAAAGCTATCAATAGTGTCCAGCCATGCTGTCTGTTGAATGAAGTAACCTGGGAAAGTATTTGAAAAATATGTGGAGCACAAAACGAATTAATTTGCATTTGTACATTGTATGGATACATTCTAGATTCTAAACTATCTTTTTCTTTTTATCATTTCTCCTATGTTAGGTAGAACTGATTGTACTAAGAAGCGTTGCAACTTCTCAGTCCCCTTCCTTCATCTTTAGCTTTGCACACAGGTATCCACCCATGACATATGTTTAAGGTTTATTTAAAATGTCCATAGATCTATTCAATGTAAAGTAAAAATGTCTTTTTAGAGATCTTATGTTTTAATAACAAAATTAATGTAGTTATAAAAATATAAAATTAAAACCAGCACCGTTTTAAATAAAATTCTAACAACAGGAATATAGTGAATGTCCTAAAAATATGATATTGAAATGCTTGAAGATTTTTTCTTTTATTTCTGCAGAATAATTTTTCTTCTATGAATTTCATGCTGTCAGTTAGGCTGGAGTTTAGTTTCTTGTTTTTTCTTTTCTTTTTGATAGATGTGAACCTCACCAATCTGTAAATAAGCTTTTCCTACTATCTGGGTTTTTTTGTTGGGTTTTTTTTTCTGTGTTTTTGTCAGCATTTCTGGAAGAGAGATTTCTGGAGAAGATAATATGTTCAGTGCTTTTATGCATTCATAACAACTAGGTTAATGGTTGTAACTATAGTCTGTGAGCAAGCATATATTTATAAGGGTCATGAAAAAGAACATTGAGACTTTGGAAACTCTATAAACAAGGGAATAAAACATGTGATTTTTACTTATAGAGAAAAATTACAGTCAATAGAGAATAAAAGTCGTTGGACCTATTTTAGACATTTCGGTTAGGATGACATGAACTTTCCCTAGAATTGTCTGTCTCTTTCTACTGGCAATAACAAAGGCTGAGATGATTGACTTGTATAGAAATCTTTACACTGAGAAATTGCACCTCTGCACCTTGCTGTAATGTTAGTATAAGTGCTGTTACCCTGATTTTCAGGCCTTTTTATTTTAAAATAATATTTTTTAAATCTCTATACATCCACTTTAGATTTTAAAATATATACTGAGATATCTTTCAGTATGTTTTATTTTTATATATACTATTATTTATTTATATATAAAAATACATTTATTTTTTATAAAAGTATACTGAAACTATGTCAAGACATAGTTCCTGAATTAGCAACTATACAGTTTTAGTTTTATAACAGAAATTGGTTATGTGCTTTATCTTCTTGATTAAATGTGGAATCTCTCAAATCTTTTCTTATGCCTGTCAGTTCACAAGATTTCCTTTGTTATGATAATTGGATTGATGCATAATTGTCTGATACATATAATTTATATTACTTTGTTTTTTTCTAATTCATTCCTGAACCTTTTTCACTCTATTTTTGTAATTTAAATAGTTCTTGTGTTATGTAACAGTTACATAAGCCAGTGCTTGCAAATTATTCTGCAAACTGAGCTCATTGTTTGGGAATTGATTAAATGTTTTTATCTGTTTCTGTATTTCAACTTTACCTTTCCTTTTTAACCAGCTATGAGTTCCTATTGCTTTTTGCATATGTTCTCCTCAGAGGTTTATTTGTTCTATTATATTTATTATTTTTTTCTGCATAGTCATAAATAGCATTCACACACCACAAATAGCAGTTTCTCTCATTTTTATGTTGTTTGCTTCTTCATATGGATTTACTGAATGTATTTCTACTTTTTTCCCCCTTATATTGATACATATAAACATTTCAAGGCTGAATGTACTTGTAGAACTCCAAATGGTAAAACCACATTAGGGAAATAATAACCGATCATCTCCTTTTTATATTTCTGAATACTTGAAGTTCAGTGGAAATTCTAGTGTTAATCATACAGCATAAAGATATTCACTCTTAATTTTTTATTATATCAGATATTATTAACCAAATAGCAGACACAATTTTTTGCTGCTTATTTGCCAAACAGTATGTCGTTTTCCCAGGATACTGTAGCTGTGTTCATGATGGAGGAGCAACTTCCATCTGCTAAGGACAAGGTTTTGGCTTCTCATGATGTTCTCCCAGAGGTGTCTTCTTAATTAATTCTACTTGCAAATTATTTGTGTTGATGGAGTGTGTACTCCCCAGCCAGGAGTGGAGTTGTCTTGTGCTGCATACACAACATGGAAGGTATATAACCCAAGAGCTTACAGTACAGACTAGGGCATAGCTGACACATTCTCCTAAGAGTTGTGAAAAGGGAGAGGATGATCACAATGAGAATACAAGATCATAGGCACATCAGATCAAGGTACTTTGATGGGTTTCCTTTTCCTTCTTAATAATATACCATGAAGGAAGAAGGTGAAGAACTGTTCATTTTAATCTAATGGTTCCCAAATTCTGATTCATGGCTCCTTATGTTTGTTACATTCAGGATATGTTCAACAATGTCTCTTATTTTAAGAGTGTATGGTTATTTGCAAGAAGTTGTGGATGTTAGAAATTGCTCACGTTCAGAAAAGGGTTGGGGGGTTTAGTTTGTTTTGTTCTTTTTATTTTTTTTAATTAGCTGTCATAATGATTGAGAATAAATGTTTATGAAATGTTAATGATTCTGTGAAGCTATTTTATGCTGAGAAAAAATCTTCAGTGGCACTGTGTGATGAATCCAATACTTCAGAAAACTAGGACTAAATGCTTGTTTTTTTTTGAAAAAGACTAAAGTCCAGTTGCCTCTGATGTCCTTTCCTTCTTCCCCCCCCCCCCCCCCCCCCCCGCTGTGTTTGGACCTAACACACAATCTTTTGTGTTGGGGGCTGAGAAAGTATCCGGATTTCAATAAACCTATTTTTTTCTTGATCTCTCTCCAGTCTTCATCAGTTGTTATGACAGAAAATTGTTATTTTTAACAAAAAGGAATAGTTGCAAGAACATTAGATTTTAAGAATTTTAAATCGTATCAAGAAAAATTTTATGTTGAGGGAAATTACTAAAATATCTAGTCTTACCAAAACTAATGACACCAGCAAACTGGTAATAAAACCTTGTAGTCCACTATTTAAACTGATCTGTAACTTCCAGAGACTAGGTTGAGATTTGTGCACCTTCTTACATCTGTTCTCTAGATATGTTCTATGGGCTGCTATGAGTAACTCGGTGTTGAGCTAAAATGCATTTTTGGTTCTGCAGTTCTGTCAGTTTGTAGAAAGACAGTGTCATATTTAAAATCTGCTAGTGAATGAGACTGAGATCTATGACTTTGTTATGGAATGGAAAGAAATTTGTACATGTTTTTTAAAGAATACTGCCATAGAAAATTCCAACTGTAATGGTTTGTTTGTTTCCTTATTCAACACAAATAATAATATTCTTTTCTACATTAACAGGCTTGGATAACAGAGGAAATAAGGAACCCCATACTTAGCTACCCAGATTGTGAAACAGCTGGAACAGGGAACATCCCTTTTCAACATTAATGCTTAAGATGATGTCTCTTCATGTAGGAATTCCTGTATCTAATAACATTCATGTAACAAGAATTCCTGTGTTTAGAAATTATTCTTTCGGATAACGAAAAAATGCAATTAAGTTTTGATTCTGTGATGTTCTGAAATCAATAATTAACAACTGAATGGGAATTTAGATAGGTATTTGAAGAAAAAGAAACATTTTTGACTATATCATTCATCATTTCTCAGCCACCTTTTTTCTTATACTTAGAAATTTTTTCAGCTTTCCAATAAGAAATCTCTATGTAAAAACATTTGCCTGTAATTCTATTTTTGTTAAGGAGAAGAAATATTGGGAATATCATAAATGTGGCCTTTAGGGTACTAGCAACTTTCTTCCTACAGTAAGCTATAATATTATCTCACTTCACAGTCCAGAAAGAAAGCAGAAATGTTGACAGCTGACAAAACCTGTTTTAGCCAGCACTGAATTCATTGACTCATAAAAAGAGAAAATAATAATCCTAAGTACACTGCTTTAACTGAAAGCTAACATGCAAATGGATGTGTCTGGCATACTTTAAAAAGATTGAAGAAGGAACAGAGTCCATGAAGGTGCTTCTTACAGAGAAATTCAATGAAATATAATGGAAATTGAAAAAAAAAAAAAGAGATACATTCTTATCATAATATGTAGAATGGTTAAAAAAGTACTATAACAAGCGTCTCATTTCCTGAGCATTTTTTGTTTATGAGAGCATCTGAATCCATATTTTTGTATTAATTTTGTATTAATTATATTTCTTGGATAAGACTGAGCTTATGCACTGAGTAACTGGAGAGATATTGTGCCTCTCCTATTTAGAGACAAGGATGTCACGCGGGACGATGTTGAACACTTTGCACAAGTACACGTAGATGACCTCACTTGCCCCTCCTTTATCCCCTGAGGTTTTGACCCTATCATAGAAGGCCATCATATTCATTAGGCATGATCTGCCCTTGGTGAAACCACACTGAATGTCACCAATCATTGATACAATTCACTGGCATGCAGCATGTAATGTGTCCCTCTTTTAAAAAAATTCACAGCTGTGACTCCCTAGTAAGAATATTTGATAAAGTGGAACAGTGGAAATTCTCTGATTTTGCACAGGAAGTTAGAAACTTCTTCTATATATGTTGACATCAATACTATAAAGAAATAACAAATGTAATAAAAAACTTTCAGCTGTGAGCTAATCAGTATTTAATTGGATGAAGAGCAGCAATGCAATCCACATTGCAATCTGTTACTGAACATGCTGCTATTAAAAAAAAAGTTAAACATGAAATGCTGTAGAGAATTACAAATATGAAAGTTAAATCATAGTCACACTATTCTAAAGAGTAATCTTTCGAAAGACTATAACTCTGAAGGACTGCATATTTCATAGCAAATATCTGTGATATGTAAAAGGATGCAAAGTAAGTATTTAAATAAATGGTAAAGTCAGCGGTTGCACCCATGTGGACATTTTTTCCCTCAGGATTTGTGTTTCAAGGACAAACTCTGTTGATTTCTTGATGTATAATCAGGGCGAAATTCCTGAAGCAGACTTCTCTGCAGTGTGGGACTTTCCTTTTTCCCCTGTCTGTTCACACAAACCTAATGCAAAATTACTGCCTTTCTTCCTCTTATCTTTTAGTAGTTTAGTTGTAATTAGCCAGCACATTTTGCAAATATTAGAGGGAGCTAGCAGATTAAGAAACAAACAGGGTAAATTAAAAGAACATATGATGACTTCAGCCTTTTTTTAGTTTGGTCTTTGATCTATCTCCACATATAAAATGTGGCTTCTGTTTATTTGAAAGTGACATATTGAATGACAATTTTTATCAAGAAAACCCAATGAACTCAAAAGAGCACCTTTTTTTTATTCTGTAATTTACAATGGATGATTTGTCAAATCAGTCATTATTTTTATACATCAGCTGACTGAGAGAGCACAGTGATTTGAAAAGATTTCTTCCTTGGTGCTACAGAGATGACACTGAGAACACGTCAATTTTGCTTAATAACAGTGTTAGTTATTTACTGGTGATAAGAGAACATAGACGTGGAACAAGGTCAACTTTTTATTCATAGGACCCATAATGTATACTTTTTTTCTGAATGAGGCGATGATTTCAGTGTGGAAAATGTAGAGACATACTGAAGTTAGTTTTTAACTAGCAGGCCTAGGTACCAAGAGCAGTATGGACATGACAGCACAGAACTTGTGGACAAGTTACTTGAACACTACTCAGGACCCCAAGAACTATTTTACAGCTTGTGTTGGGTTCTTTGTTCTTTCAGCTACCTTTTTATGGTCAGCTATATTAGATTATTGAAAGTTAATTTGCATTTTGACAACAAAAGGTATAATCATACTTTGACTTCAAATTTACAGATTTCCTCTCCACAATACCATCCAGTATACTGTGTACAGCCACAGTGATGAAGCTGAACACACAATGCAGTGAACAGTAGTTTGACTTTGACCATACAAGGTGGATTACTTTTAAAGCTTAGCTTTCCTTCTTTTTTTTTTCTTTTCCTTTTTTATTTTTTTTTTCTTTTTCTTTTTCTTTAAAATGGCTCAACATACAGTGAAGCTACCATCACACCATCACATGATGGGAACTTCTGCAGTTTGGTTATGTGACAGATCCGTAGTGAAATGACTGTGGGAGAGAGGTGCCGTAATTCAAGAGTGTTGCTCATCTCTTGATGGAAATCTGGGCAGTGCTTATCTGTATGTCAGAACATCAACATGTTCTCTGTCAAGGATGACCACAAATTCGGTCTATATCCTGTGTTACCATAATAAAAGAATAGATTAGAAAACTTGAAACATGGTGGGACCCTTTAACTTTGTTTAACATGCATTATCTTGTCAAAGTTGTCAGAACCCACATGACTCAAAGTGTTTAGGTGAGGCTGGATGAGGCTTTGAGCAACCTGGTCTAGTGGAGGGTGTCCCTGCCCATGGCAGGGGGTTGGAACTAGATGGTCTTTAAGGTCCCTTCCACCCCAAACCATTCTATGATTGTATGACCCAGAGGAAATGCATAGCTAGACTTCATTCAATTAACAAAAGTAGTTAAACAGCAAGGTTTCTTAGTGGCTTTATATATAAAAGCATGAGATGCCAAAACAGCCCACCTGTTTCTCAAAGTGCCATAGGAACTTTTGTAACCCCTGGAAATGTTTCTATGTGGCATTCTTCTAAATCTATTCACTGCTAATTCAGGGGTGAATTAACCAGACAAAACTGGTACTTCTGATGGATTTCATGAAACAGCATACTTGTGATTTCCAACTGTCTGTAGTAGAAGCACATAGTTCTGGCTAATGCTCATTAAGGGTAACCTTAAGTGAGCAGAAAATGTTGGCAAATTTAAATTGGACCTGATGATCACGTGCCGAGAGGATGAGTTTCTACAGTCCCAAATACATCATCTGCAGGCAAAAGGATCTGAAATTTTAGGTGTCTTTCCAAGTGAGAAAACTTGGTGGGATAACATCAGTTTTGTCATTACTGTATTTTATCTTCTAAAAAATTTACAGCTTTTAAAGATACATGTAGGGAGTTTTGGGGTTTGTTTGTTTGTTTGTTTGTTTTAATATTCAGGCTTGTCCAGACACATATATTACATGTGCAGAATTTTAGCATGCAAATTGAGCACTTCATAAAGGCCTGTGTGAAATATCTCAACTCAGTATGAAGTACAGAAATACTTACTTGGCAAAAATACAGCTATATGTGTAGTCCCAGGTTGTGCTCTATTTGAAGTGCCATTTTCAGTCATTGCTCAGCTTTCTGTACAGAAAATGCCAAAGATACAAGCACTGAACTTACATAGGGACTAAAAATAAGAAATAAGGTTTTGTGTATTTCACTTTGTCAGTTGAATTAAGCAATATTTAGAAATGAACTCGCACAAGAACAGTGATAATAGCTAACACTGCTAGACTGCTGATAGAATCCAAGTTCTATTACTTTTACCAACACACAAAATGTATAGCTATACTGCACAGTTCCATCAGGCCACTTATCATAATTTTCTGGTTTATCAGAGTGCTGACCACCTTAATTTGACAGTAGAAATAATGCAGAAGTCTTATTTGGTGATGATGCCAAGTTATTTATATTTTGTGACTAGGATTTATTCTGCCTTAAATCCTAGTAATATTCTTTTAAATAAAAATAATGAAGTGGCACTAACTGAATACTATCTGAAACATAGAAAGCAAAAATATTATACAGGAATTATATGCTATGTTAAGTTTCTCAATCAGAAAATAAAGTGATTCAACACTAACTGATACACAAGTGACATTTTGTGTCTTCTTTTTGTCTGTTAAAAAGAAAGAAATAAAATAATGTGTAGAGAGAAGTCTGCCTGGGATATGGTTTTCACCTTGTTTTCTCAGAAAAATTTTCTTTCTTGTACCTGCAAATTAGTATGTAGGTAATGTATGTATTTTTGAATCACTAGCTTGCCCAAAAATATACATAAGAAATCTATTGCAAAACATGTCTTGTCACAACTTTCTTTTTATATTAACTTTTACAGTAAGTAACAAAACTGATTGCTATTTTCCTAAATTAACTTTTGTGCTCACCATTTTGTCTCCTCTTCATATTGGATTCCACCAATGTGCTGGTTTTGATGAGGATAGAGTTAATTGTCTTCATAGTAACTGGTAGGGGTCTAAGTTTTGGATTTGTGCTGAAAGCCATTTATAATGCAGGGATGCTTTTGTTATTGCTGAGCAGTGTTTACACAGTGTCATGGTCTTTTCTGTTTCTTATGCTACCCCACCAGCATGTGGGCTGGGAGTGCACAGGGGGTTGAGGAGGACCACAGCTGGGGCAGCTGGCCCCAGCTGACCAGGGGGGTATCCCATACCATATAACAACATGCTCAGCACATGGAACTGGGGTAAGAAGAAGGAAGAGGGGGACATTTGGACTGATGCACTTTTCCCCTCCAAGTGGCCCTTTTCTGGAGTTGTTTGGGGACCTGCCTGTCAATGAGAAGTGGTGAATGAATTCCTTGGTTTGCTTTGCTTGCATGCATGGCTTTTGCTTTAGCTGTTAAACTGTCTATCTCAACCCACACATTTTCTCACTTCCTTTCTTGTGATTCTCTCCCCCAGCCCACCAGGTGGGAGTGAGTGAGCAGCTGTGTGTTGCATCATTGCCAGCTGGGGTTAAACCGTGACACCCAACCACTTCCCTTATTATTATCACCAGAGGAAGGATAGGAGAAGGTAAGGGGTATATCGGAAGTCTGAATTCTCTCTCACAAAGAGCAAAAATTTGCATGAAATCGGCATATTCTTCTGAAATGTTAGATGCTTGTTATCTGATGCTGCATTATCCTTACAATATAATAACTTCATTCTTTGAGGCACTTACATATGGAAGTATTGGACTGTAGTCTCCACCTGTGGTTTGTTTTTTTTTTTATCCCCTGCATCACAAGAAGACCAACTGCTTTTCTTCCGATGTTAACAAGATGAAGAAAGAAACTGAATGTTCATTTCCCACATCCAGGCTTAATCCCCCAAACACTGAAATCTTCCATCTCCACATGTAAGACTGTAACGTAAGTAGATTGCATCAATGGACCAAAAAGGACTGAAATACTCTTTGGGGGTACTGTACGGTAAAACCTGTTAGTGAGTTGACATGTAGGTTCCTAGACATGCAGGAACCCTCTCCCAGGAGTCTAGCTTGGACAAAAACTTGGTGCAACTCAGGAGCTGTGTAATGACAAATAAAAATGAAACAAACAAACAAATAAATACAATAAAATTTAAGAACTTGAAACATGGGGATACAAAGCAAAATGGAGCTTTGTACTGAATTAGCAGCTGCCTTTTTCTTTGTTATCTGCACAAAGAAACTAAAAATTTCTGCTATTCATATCACTTATTTCCAAGTAGTTTTGTGAGTACATTGTTGTATTATCCTGTCCCATCAGATAGCAGTTGTTATACAAATAAAAGGCAATGATTCTATATTTTAATTTTGTGATACTTTTAGGATTGCTTCAGAAGGATAATGTATGATGACATGAGCATTTCACACACCTGCCTAAATCTGTTAAACCAGCTTTAGAATTCAAGTTACGCTGCTGCAGAATTCAAGTCCTCTCTTGCATAAACTGTGTGAATCTTGTTACTTTGTGAACTGTGTCAGATAATATATAAATGGCCAAACAGGCAAAAAGTTTAGTTTTGTATGAATCATTAAGTAATTCTTTAGTTCTTCTCAAGTCTTAAACCACACTCACCTCTGTCAGTCTTACTCTATGCTTTCTAATTTAAAGCTACTGACATTGTAAATAATTCCTATGCACTTGCTTCGTGTCATTCTGTTCCCTATATTCTAACTAACCCTTAGATAAATACAGATTGACATTTTGATTCACATGTTGGCTCAATTTGTTTGTTGATTATCTGTCAGCTGTTCATTTACTTGGAATAGCTTTCAGGTTTTCAGTTAAATTTGGAACCAAACCATTGTGAAAGTATTGTTTGTTTATCACAGCATTCCAGTCTAGCAGAAGACTTTCACTGTTTTGGAAACTCAAAATAATAACAGCACTACAGAAAATCTGGACATCATTCTGCTATTTACTTAAAAATACGTGTTGTTTCACTCAAAATCAGTGAGTGAGATACAGTCATATTGTTTTAGCTACCTTCTCTGAATATTTATCCAGAACTGGCTTGTTGCTGTGCCATGAGTAAGTGAACAATCTCAAAAACTATTCTTACTTTACATGAGGCTTATGGCAGAATTCTTCCAGCTACTGACATGGCTATAATCACCACTAAGCCAAACAAATATTTAAGAAGTTTGGGAGATGTGCTCATTTAGTACAGTGTGAAAAAGAATAGAGTGAGCAAGTAAGTTATAGAAAACTCAAACACTTTGAATCCCTGGCCAGTATGTTAACACAAATTTCATTGAAAGAATTAACTGTTTCCAAGGAGGTATGCAGAACACTAATCCAGTGAGATAAGCTGAAGTAGAGAAATCAATTGCTATTCCCTTCCAGGTGGGAAAAGTCCAAATATTGGTTTTGTTACTCACAAAATGGCTTTGCAGCAGATGAACATTCAAATTCCAAAGTGTCTAAGCTGCCACTGAGTGAAATGCCACTATTCATAGTAAGATCTTAGTTTTGTTTACTATCACATTTTCCCATGTATAACAAATTTTGTTAGGTTTCCCTCAGTTTTGCTCTGCATTTAATGAACTGAGATGGATGTTAGAGTGCCTAACACTAAACTGCTTAGAAGTTTGTATCTGTTCATATTCAATTAAATAATACTGTCTAGGGAGACATTCATGGCACCAGATTTACAGAGCAAGTATGATATACAGAAGGACACATATTTGTCTCTGTGTACTATCCTAATCTTTAAAGGAGCAGAGTTTCATTGCTATTAAAGGAAAAAGTAGGAAGAAGGCAAAAAAACTTCCCTTTGACCCTTTCTGTGTGACCCAATAATAATCTTGTTAGTCCATTTCCAGGAAAGCAGTTGAGTCTCATTTTCACATGTTACTGAAATAGTGTTTGAGCTGAATTAAGGAAAAGATTAGTGATATCAATTTACAACTGTGATAGGTAAAAGGTACATGGAGGATAATAAAGGAGGTATTGAAACACAAACCTAATATCAAATTTATGCATCACTTTTAGGCATAGTTCTGAACAAATCCAGATTATTATTAATCCTCTAGAAGATTAAACATTAGACAGATGTAAAAGCAGCTTGCTGCAGGCTAAGACTAGCTGAATGAAGGAACCAGTTTTCAAATTTCTGAAAAATACGTCACCCTTTCTGGGCGTCATTTATTTGTGAATAATTGTGTAGCTAAATTTGATCTAGAATGCCTTATTTACATTTAAGAATTTTTATTCCTGCTTTATGGCAGTTGGTCTAAATAGTCCTTCCATAAGCCAATTTTCGATGCCCTTCTTCCCTATTTCAGTATTTTAATCTTTACTGGTCCAAATATGAGATCCCTGGATGTCTTTGGTAAGCAAACATGTCCAGATTCACTTACATTCTAGTACTTCAAAAAATAAACCCAAAAAAGCAAAGTGGAAAACTGGCAACTTCTACACATTCTACAACCATCTGATTCTCATTTATTGTTACTTACTGCTCCTAGAGAACATGGACTTTTGGAGGCAAGAAGAAATTTGTACACAAATTTTGGTAAAAGATTTGGAATCATAATTTTCAGAGGAAATGAGAAGGGGTGAGCTGTCGTATTTCTAGGATTTAAGTACATAATGCATGCTGGTTTCTTCTGTTTTCAGAGACAGCATCTCTCACCTTCAGTGGGATGACATGAGTTGTTACATAAGTTGTAGCACCTATAGTACTGCCTAGAACTGATTTACCCTTCACTTTTCAAGATCTAGCATGCATATTGCATGTTCCATTTAAATAAAAAACATTCTTTTGTTAATGCTTCTGGAGCAATGGAATATGTTGGATTGTAAATTGAAGGCAAAGGCTCTGTTGACAGAGGGGAATCAGCTGAAGTGTATTTGCTTAGGCTATAAAATAAGGAAGTGGTAGAAGGCCTTAGACAGTGCAGTGATCATGTTGAGACGCTTCTGCAGAAAGCAGGGGAGAGATCTCAGAAATATAAGGATATGAAAATCTGTTTCCAGTGTTGGGAAATTTCAGTTTTATTACCATTTTCTTTTGGGAAATAACAATTTGCCAATGTGTGGTCTGGACTGAATCCATATGCCTTTGCAATATATACTTTGTTGTAGTAGTGTTGGTAATATCGTGCAGGGGAATCAAATAGTTGGTCTGCTTTCCAAGTCAAAGATTTAACCTCAGAAGCTGAAGGTTGTTCACCTGAAGGTGCTCCCCATAGACATCTCACAGTGCAATAGGACTCTCTTTCTACAAGGCAATGGGAGAGAACCAGTGAAGAACTGGCAGCAATACAGCCTAGACTACATGCTGGGCCTTTTATGGGGTCACAGAACATAATCAGTGCCTCAGGTACTGAAATAAATTCAACAGTTATTATATAAATAAGTTTACATATAATTGACCGGTTCAAATTTCTTCTGTCTGATTATGTACCAATGCATGCAACCTTAGTGGATCTAGAGGAAGAGGAGAAAGCAAGCAAAAGCTTTCTTCTCTTTTTCTTTTTAGTGTTTTATATATTTTCTGTGGTCAAGGCTAGGAAAGTCCTTTAAGCTTTCTGAGTTTTATGCAGAAGTAGTTTTCAAAAATTTGCAGAGTGCTCACATATTCTTTTATCTTTTTAAAAAAGCATTGTCATTTCATAGGAAGTTTATTGCAGATAGTAAAGGTGATTACACCACTCAAATGAATACAGTTCTGCTACATAAAATTCATATTTCATACACTTGGAACACAGGGACTACGAATTTATTACGATTACTGCTACTTTCGAACACTACTGTGGCTGCAGAAAGCACTTTTTTATTATCTACTACTTTAATGTTTGGAGACCTTCACTCTGCTAGTAAAGTAAAACTGAAATAATGCAAACCCTTCTCTTTAAACTGAAGTGTTTTCTGTTGAAATGTTCATAAACTTCAGAACTGAAAAAGATCACCATCAGCAAACTCCATTTACTCAAGCCTTAATAATTCCTGCTTCTTACATCCTTATACTGTTGGAATAATGATGACTCAAATCCATTTTTGATCCTGTTGAAGCCTTTTGATTTTCATAAATTATTTCACTAGGAATTTTTTACTGGATTTAAAGTGTTTCATTATTAATTTTTCTCTGATTCTTCATAAATGTCTTCAGCAGTAGTAATATAAATTTGAACTTGGATAAATGATTATATTTAATAATTTTAAATTATTATGTTCGTTTGTATTAAAATGAAAATACATTCTTTAAGAGAGAATATTTTGCTAAATGACTCACTCTTCCTTTTTCTTTAACACAGTTTTTAAAAATTACACTGAGTTTTCTTTAAAATTTTACATAATTTCTCTTTTTGACCAAAGATGATGAAATGACTACATGTATTAACTTGAAGTAATAATGTAGATACAGTATCTTTGTTTACACTTTTTGTTGTTAACTTGATGCCAGTTTAGATATATATAATAACAGGTATTCTTCCAGGTTACCATTGATATAGTCTTATTTCTTTTATGTTTCTTGCATTTTTTTAACTTTGCCCAGTTCCTGAAGCTCCTTGAATTCAACAAAAATATCATATGCTTATTTATGTACTTACAATTAAAACACATATTTCTGAGGTATGTTTGGAAGGGCATATCCCATGAAAACACTTCCTGATAGAACAGCTTCATTAAACTACTTCCATCTTCTTGTTGATCTGTGTGTCTTCTAGCATCGCGTCTGATATTTGGATACAACCACTTTTTTCTCTCTTAAAATAAACAGAAACTTAGTCATATATTGCAGAAGATGCACAGTGACAATTAGAGGGAGTAAACAGGCTGAATTTAGTATTATGTGTTCTGTATCGCACCGTCCTGTATTCTCCTGAATTACAGCATACTTACAAAACTAGGAAAGAAACTTCCATTTTCATTATATCTGCAAGTTAATTGTCCGCTCCAAGCACCCAGCTATAAAGTAAAAGATTGTGTCTTGTGTCCTGTGTGAAAACATTATTTAATATTTATCATTAATAAAATAATATTAATGTAAATAATGTTTAATTATTTATCATTATATGGAATTATCTGATTGAAATATCCATCATTCAAAAGGAGGAAAAATGCACAGAAGACATCATAGTGAGGATAGTTACTTCTAATTACAATAATTGCCATATGCAAAAGAATATTTCTACAGTTGTTGATTTCTTAGGTGTAAATCTTTCTAATACTCAAAGTCTCATTTCTGATGTGTAGTCCATTAAGATGAAGTGAGTGATTAATATTCAGGACATCTCATAAAAAGATCAATATTGATTGTCTGTGGGATTAAAAGAAAACAAACAAGCAAAGAAACAAACACACAAAAACCCAACACCACCTACCACCACCCCTCCCAAGAAGCTGCACAAAAAAAAAAGTTGTGTATTCAGATGTTTCCAATTTATGTCTTATAGCCTTAGAAAGTTTTGGTTTGTTTTCAAACAGAGTAGGAAGGTTTAAGCCTCAAAAGCTTTACACTAAGATCTCAGTCCAAATGGCACGTGTATGTTTATTCATGGATAAGGCCAGGAAAATACAGAAGGGAGAAGCTTGGAATAACAAGTACATAAAAATTGTCTTGGTAGAGCAAACTAGAAAATAAATGATAAAGAAAATTCTTTTCTATATGATTCTAGGTGTCATATAATTCCATAAACTATTGCCCTTTGTTGCAGACTGTGTAATGTTCCTGTTTAATGAAAATGCTGAAGCCAGCACAAATGTCTCAGAGTTCAAGCAACCCAAATATAAGTATTTGCAAAGTATCAGTTTATAATAATTTGAATTTTTTAATTAAAAAAAAAAAAATCCTTTTACAAATAGGAATCCCTCTTGCTACTCTGTCAGAAGAACTGAAACATTATTCCTGACAGACATGGTCTACAGACAGCTGGTCAGTTGATTAAAGCAAATAAGATAGGTACTTCTGAACAGGAATGATTGCTGAAAATTGACAAAATAACCAAAGTAAAATAAAAACTGATCTAAAATACTAACATTAAGTGAAACCTTTAATTTTATTGTGTCTCTTCATACTCTTTATTTTTTTAATCAAATTCTTTGTCACTTTCTCCTCACAGTTGTATATATACTGGAAAGTTCTACATTTTTTATCAGAAACTTTACAAAATTTTTCAACTATTTCACTGAAAATCATGGTTAATTACACAGTATTCTTTTTGCTGCTAGTGCATGAGGTCTAGGTGATTTTGTAACTAATTTCGGTCATCACTACACCTCCCACAGAAATAATCGCCAGTTATCAGATTTACTGAAGAGTGAGACAGGGAGGAATGGAAGGAGAAGGCAGGGAATTATTAATAATTTGACAGAGGAAGCCCAACACATGGCTGAGAAACTTGTCTGGTTTTACTGCTTTTTTTGTCTCTTACTTTTTTCTTCTCCTTACCTATCACCTTAAATTTATGAGGCTGAGGAAAAATGCTAATGAGTCTATAATTGGCCTACACCACAGAAGATTACTTCAGGGAATTTGTATTTCAATGCAGGAGTTAAATTTTTGCAAGTAATTAGCAAGTCAGATAAATTTACTAATTTTCTGCTGTTGGTAGACATATACAGTCAAATGCAACCTTATTTTACTCCTACATAGACCTTATTCAAAACTATATGTAAAAGGGCTGAGTTTTAAACACAGGGTGCATACAGAGGAAGAAATTTAGCTATTTTCAGTAACAATTTTTTTTAAAACCTCATTTGTTATATGAATCCTCATGGATTTTTGCTTCTGTTATATGTGTATATGCATTTCTTGGGGAAAATTTTGCACATTTCAAGTCTTTCACTCCACCAACTAATGCTGGCACTGCCAAAAGTAGAGAAATGTACCTAGTAGTTATAATGTAAAAATAACTTCTCTTTCATAAAGTGCCATTACATAATACAGCCTCCCCTCCAATTTAAAATTAGGATGCTCTAGAAATGAAAGAATCTTTCACAAAATCCTCTCCAGGACTCAGCCTCTTAAGGGTCAGAATTGTGGGGGAAAGACCAAGAATGAATAAAAATCCAAATAATACTACTTCAAGCACAACTTATTACTAAATGGGGAATAATGGTGGTCTAAAAAAAAAAAAAAAAAGCTTGTCTATCCCAACAGTGGTGTAGTATGGACAAAAACTCACTTGAAAGAATCCCAAATGCAGATGTTTCCCTCCTTATATTTCTATTTGATCCTGTAACCCTTGTCAAATGAGTCCTATATCCCAGGTGTGGCAATGCACGCTATCAAAGTAGAAGCTTTCTAGGAATGAGTTTGCACTTTATACTCTCTGTCCTCTCCAATCGCAGTCACAAGTCATGAGTTCCTTCAAAACTGTACTTCTCAGTTTGAAGGGGTCATAGCAGCATGAAGGAACTGGGAATGCAGCCAGTTTTCAGTTGCTGGAGGGTGTCTGGGATGGAAGTACATGGGACCATTGATACATCCAGCTTGGTCATGGCCACAGACTGCCAGACCTTCTGATGTGGAAGTAAAAACCTCTATGGTAAGTTTCCAGTGATTTGTATTCCCCTTCCTCTCCATTTCCAGAAGCACCTGCAAAGCAGAATTTCTCAGCTAGAAAAGTTGGCATAAGGCAGCAGAATATGCTCTTTCTGCTAGTACACACTGATCACTCAGAATTTCTGTGTGAAGAAGCAGACTGATCTAACCAAAAAGCTTGCACAGATCTGCTTGCACTCCTAAACAAAGAGCAAACATGCTACCCTTCAGGTAGAGCATTCCCTGATTCAGCAGGACCTGGGCAATCACAGGAGAAGGTTCATCATAGAAATCAGACAAGAAAGGTTAAACTCTCCAACTGTGTATTTTTGAATGCACTTGGGTGGTTTAAATTTTTTTAATTATTATTATTGTAGTAGAATTATTTTTATTTTAATAGAAATCTGTGATAGTTAGTTCATGCTAATGCATCATTAATCCACAGACTGTACGTGCAACTTTATCTTTGTAGTTCTTTAATAAGATCTCTTAGCAAAGCCACGGTTTCTTATTAGGGCACTGATAAACAAATCATGGATGACAAATAGAAAAATTCCTAACAAACTAAAAGAAGCTATAGAACTGATGAAACTGTAAAAAAGAAAAATAAAAATTAGACTCGGAAAATATGTTACAGAGTTGTTCCTGCAAAGCCAAAGAGAATTAAGACATTTGCTAATCAATTAAGTATATATAAGGGAATCAAAATGAAACAATGTGGAAAGAACCTTCCCACTTCCTACCAATTCCAAAATGAATTAAATGTGAAGACCTGGGGTTATGAACGAGGTGTATTGTGAACAGCATTTTAAGTCCAACCCTTAAGATATTGGGCAGTAATGTCTACTGAATCTTTTCCTATCTTTTTCCTTCTCCTTCCTGTGGGTGTTTGGGAAGTGATAAAAAAAGTTAAGATAGGAAGGCATTGCTTGTTTACTCAGGTAAGATAATAATGTAAGGAGTCTTACTTTTTCTTACTCTACTGCTGCTCACATTCATCCTTACGTACTTTTGTGAATTTCTTTGCTAGCCAGGTGTCCTATAAGTTAGCAGCTCACCTGCTTGTTGTCAATAATGAGTGCTACTATTCTCTCATGATCAAGACAGAATGATAAATTTTAGAAGCCTAAGGCTTTGGTGTTTCATACTGGGGAGACTGTGTGAGGGGTGTTTGAAATGGAAACACAAAGGTAACATTCTTTTTATTAAATAAAATAGTTTCTAACATTGATGTACTGGGTCTAGTAGCAGAGATTCAGAAAGTCATGTTCCCTAGGATGACAGTAACTTTTGTTATCAATGCTCTTGGTTGGAATTTGGTGAGAATAAGGGGATAAAAAGAAACAAGAGATTCAGTAAAACAGCGATCTTCTGGATGACAGAATAAGCAAGCATAGGAGGGAGAGAAAAGAAATGGTTACTTATAAAATTCTTTTAAGTTAGATTTCATATATTCCACTTCAACAAAATTCCCTGACTAGGAGTGAAATGAAGCTGCCGTTTAGGCTTAAGATTCTGTATGTATTTCGTCAGCAAATTTGCCAAATATAAACTTTGGAGCACGTGTAAGCCTCAATCTAAGTGCTGATGTCTCCATACCCTTGAGAACTCAACCAAATGGTGCCTATTGCAGTCCACTGTTTCACAGGTGTGTAGTCGCAGTGCAGTGAAGCTGTCCCACTTACCTTCAATTGAACGCTGGTTCAACTGTACTGTAGAAAATTACACCAAATCTGGAACATGTTACTACTAATCTACCATGTAATCTTTTCTGCATTTATGCATGGTAAATGTGTAAACTTGTTTTGTAATTATGGTACCATTAATGATTTTTTAGCTTTAAAAAAGTGACTAGAAAAGAGGACAGAAAGTGAAATGTGCAATTCAGCAGAGATTTTAAGTTTTTTCCCTAATCTTATAGTCACCATCCAACTACAGATTAGTCTTGTATAGTCTTTCTCATTGGTGACGTCTGTGGCCAGTTTTAACTGAATGTTTGTATGGCAAAATGGTCTGGTTCTTTCTAGATCTGATCCTGTAGTCCTGGTTAGCAGTCAGCTGCTGAGATGAGTGACACCTCACCAGTTCAAAATCAAATTCAGCAGATACATGATGCTGAAAATATGTATGGTATGCTGCTGGTTGCAGATGCTGGCATGTTTTAGATGTGAATCTGAGGTGCTACCCAGTTGAAGGTAAAGATATTTGAGGGGTCTCATCACCTCAGTAGGCTGGGTCATTAGGCTACAGATGAACACCCATTTATTCTACTGGGAAGGAGTATGCATGTGATTTTATTTTAACATGATTTGACACTTAACAGAACTTCAGTCTGAACCAGGATTTCTGCTGTGTCCAGCCAGAGCATCTTTATTTGATAAATAAATCACTTAACCACTGAACTGCTGAACTTTCTGTGCAGTTCTACAGAAGCCCTTCCAGTGGCCACATCACTGACAAAGGGCAACAGATCAAATCTTTGTTGCACATCGATGTACATCAAATACATAAGTGAAAAGTCTGGAATGGGAAGCTATTCTTGACATACTCCTCCTTATATGTAGGCAGAAAATACACTGTAACTGTATAATTTTTCCCAGCCTTGCTTTGTAAGAATATTAGAAACCAGGGACTGAACAACTTCCTCTACTCTGCCCCCTCACCTCAGTTAAAATATATATTAAAAAGAGCCATGGGTAATTATTTTATCTTTGGAGAACTGAAAAGAAGTCTTCAGGCATGGGAAGCAATTGAACAAAGACAAATCAGGCACAATTAAATAGTAAAACCTTACAGTTAACTTGATGTGCTAGCTCACCTCTAGAGGATGCCAAATTTACTCAGATATTTCCAAGCCTGGGGCACACAGCACACAGGCAACCTTGCAGTTGTAGTTTGAAGGGAGTTCAGCACCTGGAGATTACTTGGTGTCAGGAGAGAAATCATGCTGAATGTTTTTCTGCCTCAATGAATTTTATAAATTAAAAATGTGTGACTTGGGCTTACTCTTTTCAGACTATAAAAAATAAACTTAAAACTTTCCAAGTTAGTTAATTTTAAATTATTACTTTGTATTCCTTTGGAGGCATGTCTTCATTCTACCCCCTTGACTTCATAAAAAATTTTACCTACCAATTATAATCACAACAGTGTAGCAGTTGCTTCTAAGATGCAATAGTAACAATACAAAAATAAGAGACAATGGAAATGGAATAGCTTTAAAGACTGGTAGTCTTTCTGGTACACAAACAGACTCCACAAACAATTGCTTCTTGTAAAACGTGTAAATTACTAAGAGAAAAGCATTGTTGAAGTTTATCCCCAATGGCAGGATCCTTTAAAAATAGTTTTGGTTATGCTGTGCAGTTCTGTTATGTATTTTAAAATAACACAAGTCAAGTGCAGCTGTTTTGAAGGGAGGAAGAGGAAAGGAA
Organism: Rhynochetos jubatus; assembly: GCA_027574665.1. Classification (NCBI taxonomy): domain Eukaryota; kingdom Metazoa; phylum Chordata; class Aves; order Eurypygiformes; family Rhynochetidae; genus Rhynochetos; species Rhynochetos jubatus. Next base: position 81,354,621 of record CM050648.1, on the reverse strand, counting down.
AACTTTGCTCTTGGGACTTTAACTGGGCAAACTTAGGAAAATAAAAAATTCTTAAAAGTTAATGCTAAGATCGGAAGCTTTAAATGTCAATGCATTAAAAAGCACCTTGATACAGCACAATTTGTTTTCCCCCATGCATAAAATAGACACAAAGCATTACGCAATTCCTAGCATTCCCTCTGCAGTAAGGGATCTTCACTCTTTCCACTCCACTGTGACATTCAGAAAGTGTTTTCACTCTCACTAGCTAAAATAATGGGGTGTGGGGAGAAAGTTTTGGGGGTTGTTCACTTGTTTGTTGTTGGTTTGTTCTTACAAGATACAAATTCTTTTCCTTTCATTACCATGACGTGTAGGAACAAGAGACCAAGAGTGTTACATGCATTGCACGAATCACCTTTTTTGAAAAAGTAGATGTAGTAACCATGAAGGATGTATCACTTTGGTTTTGTTATGCAACACTTAAATTCTGCATTAGGTATGAACTAGGTAATTGTGCTCCTGTGACTGATTCTAGGGGAGCTCAGCAGCCTTGTAGCATGGAAGTAAAGAACTAAGAGGGAGATAGAAAAAGTCATTTTCCATGAGAAAGACAATAAACAACCGATGACTGATTATTTGGTAGCTGCCATAGGCTACTGGAGCTCAGCAGCCCCCAGTGAGTGGCAATGACTACTGGATCACAACAACTGTTGCCTATCTCAGAAATGTCTGGCGACTTGTATGATCGAGTAGTTAGTCAAACAGAGTAATGAGATATGTTCTACCAAGGTGAGCAGATGTCACAGATCCTGTCACAATGAGTGCCACAGGGACCTAGATTTCAGGCCTGTTCCATTGCACAGCACTGGCTGCACAATGTAGAAGCGAGAGATGACCTTCACTTACTTGTAATCTCCCTTTGTTTAAAATACAGTAGAGCCACAGAGAGTTGGCTGATACGACACGCTGGGAAGGTGAGACCTTTTGTCTCTGAATCACAGAGCTGCCAGGTACCCACTAAGCTCAGAAATCAGCAGGAGCTGTCAGTCAGGTACTGCAGAAGGGTCATAAGAGTGATCAGTTATCTGGAAACAGATTTTCATTGTTAGAAGCTGAACTCACAGGCTCCCTCCATGCACATAAATACAGCTTTCTTAATGAAGCTGACACTCCTGAAATATAATGAGCACATAAAAGTAGTGGTTTTAAAGGAAAAGTCTACCTCAAGAAATAGTTACAAAAAATAGAACACCTGAAACAAAAAGCTTTAAAGCAAAAAAGGGAGTTAAACATTAGGAGAGGAAAAAAAACCCAAACAAACAAACAAAAAACCCACACCATTTTGTACCTCTGTTCCGTAAAATCATAACTGACATGTATAATCCTTGGAAAAATAAATTAGTGACTTGATTTGTTAATATAAATTAAATAAGGGAATGCAGTTTGTTTTGATAATAAGCAAAGACAATTATCTCTATGCTTTACAATTAAGACAGCATAGCATTGAATACTGAGAATTTATCCTGCACCTGTACATGCTGCAATGCATGTCAGCATTGTCAAGCTGAACAGTTCGCTTGAAGTGGTGTGTGAGATATTTAAAAGTTACAAGTCAAGATTCTTCCAAAGACAACAGTAAGGACAACTTTCCCAGACTTCCTTCATAATCCATGACATTGGAGAAAACAGATGCAGTCCAAACATGTTGTTTAGTTTCTGTTCTTCATTGCCTCTTGGGTCCCTGCAGCAAGCGAGCTGAGGATTTTGCTCTCAGGAGGCTAACATGAAACCTAGGGACATAGTCATGACAGTCCGAGATCCACTTCTAGATCTAGATCATCTATCTACGTCTAGATTGTCTATATCTGTATCATCTGTGTCTATCCCTATCACTATGACATCTACATCTACATCTATCTCATCTATATAATCTGTATGTACACCCATATCTATATTACCTGTAACAGTGACCTAGGTACTGGGTATACATGGCAAGGTTTTGGTAGCAGGGGTAGCCTCTATGAGAAGAACTCGAGAGCTGCCCCCATGCTGGACAGAGACGTTTTCAGCTGGCTTCAAAATGGATCCATCACTGACCAAAGCTGAGCCCATCAGTGGTACTGGTACAACCTCTGCAATAACATGTTTAAGAAAGGGTGAAAAACAGTCTCAGCAGCTGCTAGAGAAGAGAGAAAAAAGTGAGAGAAACAACGCTGCAGACGTCAAGTACAGTGAAGAAGGAGGGGGAGGAAGTTCCAGACCCAAGATTCCCATGCAGCCCATGAAGACCATGATGAAGCAGGTTGCCCATTGCAGCCCATGGACAACCACACTGGAGCGGATGTCCACACTGCTGCTGATGGAGGACCCTGTGCCACAGCAGGCTGATATGCCCTGAAGGAAACTTCAGGCCACAGAAAGCCCATGCAGAAACAGGTGTTCTGGCAGGAACTGTGTCCCACTGGGGACCCACGCTGGAGTAGTCTGTTCCGGAAGGACTGTACTCTATGGAAAAAACCCATAATGAAGCAAACTGTGGGACGGACCCAAGTCAGAACAATTTTGAAGGACTGTATCCCATGGAAGGGAACCCACACTCAAGCAGGAGAAGAGTATGAGAAGGAAGGAGTGGCAGACATGAAGCCTTATGGACTGACTGCAACCATATTCCCCATTCTGGAAGTATGTTTGTTATTCTCACATGAAAGATATCTGGAGTATGTTTGCTACTCTCATACCCAAATACAGCATACAGTGGTAGACGTTTCTAGGCTACATCAGACAAAACAGGATCTTTCCAGAGTTCAGTTATCTCAAGACATGAACTGGATCTTGAGATGAACTCAAATGAAAATAAAACTTCATAGTTGTCCCCTTTAGAAGATGGGCAGAACTACAAAATCAAATTCATTTATCTGCAAAATCTTCTAGGAGTATATGATACAGTCACCTTTGATCATATATAAGAGAATAAAACATGAATAGTCTGTGGAAAACCATCAATGTAGTTGATATAAACATCCACAGTTTGTGAAAAATAAGTATCACTTGAATCAGGGGACAGTGGGTATATATATACTCATCATATATATACATATATATATGTATACAATATATTTCACACTAATATTTATCTTCTAAATGAGGCAGTCTAAGGTTTTAACTGCTATCAGAGCAAGCTGCTCAAGGGTGGAACTCTTTGCAGAAAGCTGTGGTTCTTGTTGTTCATTCAACAAGTACTTCATTTTCAGTCAGAATGATACCCACACAAGTAAACAATCAAAGTAAGTACATACAGAAATTGGAAGGGCTTTTTTTGTTCATTTTATTTGAGTATTATATATTTTTTAAGATACACAGGCACCTCAGGGAAGCCCAGTGAATTTTCGAACAAGCAGCCAGGACTCTACAATACATAACAATTTATTCACAAATTCATAAATGTAACAAAAATAAGACATAAAATTAAAAAACCCTGACATCACTTTAATAAAATTTAGTTTGAAGTATACAGAAAGTTGTGGGAAAATCCTCCATGCTTTTTAACCTAGAGATAATCTTTGAAGAAAACTTTCAAATTAATGCAGAATAACAAAGTGCTTAGTACTGAGTTTTAATGTATATTATTCAGCTTGTCTGATTTAAATTGGACATGTGTATGTTCAAACTGTGAGGATCCTAAAGCATATGTGCTTGGTTTTATGTGTTAAAAATATGATGTTCAACATTCTGCTTAGTGGTTGTACCAAATGTGAGATACTACTATTTTAATACAGAATAAAAAATTAAGGAAAATATATATTTATTAATATAACACCAATTATAGTAAAATTCACAACACCACCACGAGTGTCCCCATGCTGCAAATCTATGAAATGCAGAGCACAGAATAAAAGTGGAAAAATATTTACAAGAACTTCAGCTGACATTCAATAATTCATTTCAATAATTCATTTTTCGCAAAGATTTGTTAAACTAAAAAGGGAAACCATTGTCAGAAAGAAGCAATGGTATGTATTTCCTACTTCTGAAAGAATACAAAAGGATTTCCCAATGCACAGAGCTGTACCATATGACCATTAAATAGATAAAAATGAGAACACAAGATTCAAGAGAAAATAAAGAAAAGGAAGCAGGTATGCAAAATCCATAACCATTCTACATGTTTACATTGTGAAAAAAAAGCAGGCAGCAATTCACTCTACTATGTAATGATGCAGTGTACAGTAATGCAAAAACTTAGAAAGGGGATTTTTTAGCAACACGATTCACATCAAGAATTAAATCATATGGTCTGTCATGACTGAAAGAGCCAAGAAACTACATTCACTGCTAGCTGCTGGAGGTAGATATGTATAAATGCAAGAGACCAACTAACCGTCTGAAAGTAAAATTCATTAGCAGTGAGTTGCAATGAAGTCTACTAAATAGTATGTATGTTCAAAAATTCTTCATTTGAAAAAACATCTTGGTTTTGAGAAAAAAAAAAACAGTTTTCTTTTTTTTCCCTATATTATATATAGTCCATAATCACTCACTACACCTGAACACTTCATCTGTCCAGTCTTCCAGGTCTCAACTGGTGGTGAGGGTACATTTATCTATGCTCTATGATATAATTTACATAAGATCTATTATGTTTTATTATTCTTTCTGTACTTTGAGTGTAATTATTAAAATGATCTTAACAAAGACACAACCCTGAAAATTGTCACTGAAAATGACGATTTTATTATTATTTGATAATCTCAAATCTAGACACACAACAGATAATTGTTGTCTATTCCTGCAAAACTTAGTGATGACGTGCTATAAAATATAACCCAGCAGTGAAATTAAAATGATGTTAAGATTTTAAATAAAACGTAATAATTGGATTTAATATTGTGGCTTTTTTGCAGACCTGACTTTCTGTGTATTTTTAATTGAAATAAGTATGAGAAGTAGACAGTTTTCAAAGAATGTTTTAATGTAATTATTTTCAATGTAGATTGAATTTGTGTTATTTTGAATCAATACTAAATTGCACATGTAACTGTAAATGTAATTTTAAGAAATTAGATTGGTGAGGGAAAGAGGTAAAGGGCTACTTGTGGTTATACAAGAATATCAAAATGAAATCTCTTAGACGAAAAATGGTTAATGAAATTGAACCAGTTCTTTCAACAACATCTGAAAATTTAGCAAATTCTACATTTAGAGTAGTTTTATCTCTCTTGTCAGATATTTCACAACACTGATTAGATAATTAAACCTTGGTTTTCAAAAGTTCACTTATGTAGCTCGTTTATGGTATTAATTATTATTATAAACAAACTTTTAAGATTAAAATGGGACTGTTACTATCTCCAGTCATCTCTTACCTTTTTAACATTACTTATGGATATCTGTCTGTATTCTTCAGCCTGTCTGAAAATTCAGTGGTAAGTTATGGGTTAAGCTTGACTGAGATGCTTGTAAGACTCATTGCAGTTAGCATTTACATGCAACATCTTTACTTCTAGATGTATTCCAGGTGTTACTCTTTTAAACTGTTTTCTTAGTGAAACAGTAATAGTAGAACTATCCCAGAAACTAGTAGAAAAAAAGGGTTTTTTTGTAATTTAATTGAAAACATTTCCTTGTCCTTATCTTTTCAGGTCCTGGTGTGCCTTTGCTTGATTTATGAATTCTTACTTGGATATATATTCACTTCTGTCAACTTTCCTCTTTTTATAATATGTCAGCTTTTATGAAATAGCTGAAATAGGTGCTTTAATTTTTCGGGAAATTCAAATGTTATTTATTTATTCTGTACCTTGTTCCTACATTTGATTTTGATTTCCAAATTAATTGTGATTATGATTTCTTAAGTGTAGAACAGAAGACTCTTTGGCAAGTCTTACCTTTCACATTTTTCAGTCCCACTTATCTGCATCCTCAAGGACTTTTGAACTTTATCTTGACAATAACAAGTGTTCATCAAAACTGTCACCACTTTCTGCTTTTGAAGATTTTTGAAGATTTTGAAGCCAAGAAGCTTTGTTCAGTCTAATTAAGGCCTTAACCATCCAATCAAAGAATTATTATTGTCTTAGTGGTAAATATAGTTAAAATGAGAGACACGTAAACTTTTAAGTTGCTACCAATTTTTGTAGTATTAAGCTTATCCAAATAAGGTTGCAGTTTCACTCAGTCCAGCATATCTATGTTTACAGTCAGTCATTGGCATCCCGAGTCTTTGACCTGGCAGAGTAAAAGGCTGAGATTGATGGTTTCATCCTCCATACCTTAAGAGGCTTGTGGTCATTTTTGCAGGTTTGCACACACCTTACAGTTTGCTTTTTCTTTCCTGGTCTGTAAGGCCATGTTACATACAGATTTTCTTTCTATGATGTGCTTTACATATGTTGGATACTTGTTCTTTGTTCCCTTTGATATCACTAAAACTGATGTTACTAAACTCCCAAGGGTGCTTTCTTTTGATGACCAGTAATTGGGTGCCTGGAGAGCAACAGGAATACCAGCACGCTTGCCTACCTTAAAATCTCTTAGGGCAACCAGATAGAAATTTGAAATTAAATTACTAGCTAAAAATAGTCATTTTTACTCTTTAGAAACTTTGCAGAGATTTTTCTCAATTTTTCTTGAGTCAGAACCTCTACAGTTAAATAATTTAAAGATTTATTCCTTTTAGTATCAATCTATTAGCCATTATTATACCTACTGTATACAAATTTGGTAAAGGGTAATGAAGATCTTTTATACATTCTAGATGCTGAATACATAAGAAAATCAAGCATTAGTAAAAAATCTGCTGAGCTTAACTAACAATATTGTGAAAGAAGCTTTCTAATTATTACATTATGTATGGAAGCCACATGGGGAATACATTCTACTCAGCTTCCCTACCACATTATTTCCAGAAGGAATAGAACTTTGAATAAAAATAATATTTTAAAAAATTCCTTCTTTTATACTACAGGTAGCTACTTAGTAGGCCAGCCTGATAGATAATTGGAAGAATTAAATTATAGTGGCCATCTATAAATCATTATATGGAATTTCTGATGTTCATATTGCTTCTTTATTGCGTTTTTCAGAACACAAATATCTGTGTGAAATTATGAAACCTGTCTTGCAAAGGTAATAAAATTAAGATTATCGGGAACAAAGAACAAAAGCTGACATAGTCGATATAACCTTTGGAACTGTGTGTCTATAGTATCCGACTGATGACAGCTTTAAACAAAAACATGGAAGAGTATTGTATGTCTCTAATATGTTAGATTCAATGTATTGACCATAAATAGCTAGACTGGTTGACAAGGGTCGTAGGATTCTCTCATGTGAAAAATGAGAGATGAGAAAAATGAGAAAAAGCTCACAGGAAAAACAAGAGGTGATCTCCTTCAACTGGGGATTAGCATCCATCACTGAATAATGTGGAGATTCTATGGTTTGAGGTGAATTAGCCCCATAGAATTTTTAGGTGTTTTCCTGAGTGAGTAGATATATTTTTTGATATTTATGAGAATTGCGAATCCAGTGAAAGGAAAGACAAAATCAATAATAACATATGTGTTTTTCTGAAAGGTTTCTGTTTGTTTGTTTGTTTGTTGATTTATTAATAACACAAGCAGAGGTCTGTTTCTTTTTAAAACAGGCTTACAAGCTAGGCATGAGAAGGCTTTGTGTGTGTCTGTGTGTATCTATATAATTGCATGTATTTATAGTGCAACTTACTCTACCCTCAAACTTTCAATTAAGACCACTAGCCAACTTAACAGCTCTCCTTCAGAGATCCTCAAAGAATGTCAGACTATGACAACCCTTCAAGAATCATTTTTGCTCCAAGAATTTATTTAAGGTATGGCATGTTTAGCATGTGGGCAAGCAGTAAAATAACTGTACTAAACATGTGCTAAGGCATCAAAGCATTTCAGTCACAATTAGCTCCTATGCTTTGCTGACTTGCCTTAGTATTTTCTAATTAAAGTAAAATAAACAGAACATGCAGAATGCAAGTCCACTTGCTTATCTGACCTTTAAATAGAATGATGTTCCAGCAATATCTCATGAAATAAAAGCTTTGCTCATATGGTAAAAACAGCCTTATGAATCTAAATATTGCTCTTGTATGGAGATCTCTTTTCAATGTCACTTTCTTCATGGGGGACTTAAAGCTGTGTGCAACTATGAGTGAAGCCATAAATTTCTCAGTAGGGAATTTTCTTTGATTCACAGTGCTTATGTCTACATTATTAAATTGATCCACTTCTTTCTCTGGCATGCAATAGAAGGGCATTTTGCCACTGAAATAAATATGTTACTTCATAGTTCACAAACATTTCTAAACAGATTTTTTTTCACATTCCAATTAAAGTGGCTTTTGGTAGGTTTTATGAAGTAAGCAACATAATTATTTGTTGAAAACAGCCACAATTGCCTGCCATGCAGATGAAAACAAAGAAAAATACGTAATTCAGACTACTACTTCTTGCTTTTTTTTTTCTGTATTGGAAATGTCACAAATGTCCCCACTCCTTTGCTTGAACATGATTCTGTTGTTAAACGTATCAGGAAATGTACATCCTTTTTTAATAGTTCAGGATGTTGTATAATCCTAGCATTTTTCTCATTATTTTTCAAGATAGATAAATCTACATTAGCATCAAAAAAGTTTAAATGCTGTAATTCCTTTGATTATTAATATTTTAGGTGTGAGATGAAGAGTCTTTAACACAATTTATCCGTTTGCATGAATGACAGATATTGTAGTGTAAAAATATTTGCTAAATATGGATTTGTTCCACTTTGCAAATTTTGGTTTTTTTCTTAAATAAAAGACACGTGACTTCATACATATAATAAACAGGAGTGAAAGAGTGGATGTATTATAAGATTGTCTTCTCGGTCTCATGTTATAGAGAGGTCAAAAACCTTGACTCTGTAAGGTCACTTGAGAAAATCCAGGCTAATATTCCTTCTACCATGACTACCTTGCTACTGTCCTATTATTCTTTCTATATATGACTATTGCACACAGGTCTATTTTTCATATATATATATATACTGTACATATAAATTTCATATAGAAGTACTGTGCAACTGATTACTGAGTGTACAATACGTCCAACTAAACCCTCAAATGCTGGAATTACTTCCAAGTGTATCGCACAGTTCATACTCCTGCTGAGACTAAGCAAGCAATAGTCCAGCTGGGCTGTTGTAGTTTCAGAAGGCCAGAACAAATGTAAAACGTGTAGGCTTTTTCTAAATTACATTTCTGTACAGGAAAAATGGGAAAACACCACAAAAGATTTAATTTGCCTTATATCTAAACATTGGTCTATTTCATCACCTGCTCTAGGTGTGTCTGACAGTAGTGCTCCCCCCCAAAAAAAGGGCTAGTAGCAACAGGAAGTTTTGCTGAGGGGAACAAAACCATAACTAGCTGTATGTGAATAATGCGGGAAAAAAAAATCACTCCTTTGGTAAGTATTAAAACCTCAAAGTTCAAAATTTTGTTGAAATGGAAAACAAAATAAAGCATTTAATGTGACACAAAAGTCATCCGGAAAAGGCCTCCGGAAATCTTTGTGATACCTTCTATTTAATATCATTTTAATTCAAGGACTCATGATTTCTTTCAAGTTCAGTAAGGATTAGTCTCATAATAATTCAAGCTATTATGACTGTAGCATTCTTTCTAAGAGGCTTACATGAAAGCTATTCTGCTTTAATCTTTTAAACCAGTAAAAAGCCAGCCAACCCACTAAGCAAAAAAACCAGTAAAAAGACTAGCTAAAACTGAAATGGTTCCACCTTTCTTATCATGACTACCATTGGCTTTATTACACCATTAATTTAAGATTAATTTTCAATCTAATGATCAAAAAGGTACAGCTCATTTAGGACTCTTAAATGAAAACTGAATTCTTTTTCCTGATTATTAACTGCTAAACACCAGTCTAAACCAACCTCAAGTGAAAATTATTTTGTACATCATGGTCTGTCTGCAAGAAAAAGGGTATCCATCACCACAATATCAGACCCTTACCAAGTTTGTTTATACTAAAAGACTTATATTTGTAAGCCTTTTGTGCCGTTATAACATGCTGCCTCTCACCTCTCATTTATGCAACATATAGACAAATACACTGCCAGCAATATTTAAAGTCTTGTTTCTAATGATGACAGTTTTCAGTGGCCAGACTTCAGTCCAAACTCCTGTGGTGGGAAATGCAAAACTGCTATTGTCAATTTATATGATTTCATCCAATGATTCACTGCACTTTTTATGAAATCTATGATTTTCTCAGTCTCCCCTGTGCAATCATTCTATACACATCCATCTGTATTTCTCATATATTTTAGCTTTGACACGATTTTAAACAAAAAACTTCCAATGCAAAAGAAAATAATGCTATGTTTTTCTCATCTAATCTTGATTTGTATGGTGAAAAATTCCTGTTAAAACAATACTGATATAAGCTGCATGTACTAACATTCTCCACAAGTCTTATGAATGCGGAGTATAATTAGAATGAAACCTACAGTTGCTACTAGAAGATACAAATATTTACTTAGTACACTATAATTACAGAATCAGTTACCAAAAGTAGCAATGGCATACAACAGAATCAGAAAAGAAAAACATGTAAATAATAAGACTAGCCTTCAATAAATTATTTTTTTCCTTTTTGTATCTGCCAAACCAATGCTTAATAAAAACAGCTCTTTTCTTAGTACATAGAGATTCTTTAGACAAACACGAAGAACAACTATTAAGTTAAAATATAAACTGGGAAATAGTTATGAATGCCAATATTGATCTTATGTAACCAATTCAATAGTTGTATGAGAAAATAATATACACAATATTAACAATTGTTTTTTACAGACAAACATTTCATTTGACACTCAAATTGGAAAACATTTACTAATAAACATAATAAATGTTAGATAAACACTTAAAATAACTTGCAAAAGGGCACTGCTTCCTTAGGAACCTTACTTGCAATGAGGAAATACAGTGAGACACATTGCAATTTAATTTACCATGGCATGAAAACAGAATAAATCTACTGAAGTCAGCATGGAATACCACTGTAAAAAACCATCAAGTCAGGTGAGGACAGTAGAACCAATGCTGTGGAAGACAACACTCAACAAAGTGAATAAAAAGAACTAATTCTTGAATTTTTAAAATGCATAATAATTTTGTGTGTGTTTGATTTACATGAATCCTGAGACTATTTTGAGCACTTTTGGTGAGTGTAGTATTTGTAGACTTTAGTCTTCATTTATACCATTTTCTTCATTGATACCTTTTTAGCTCTACCTATAATTTTATTGGAAAATAATAATTGAAGATTTTCAGTTCCTTAAATAATTCAGGTATTTAGGATTATTTCAATATAAAATTTATTTTAATTTCAAAAATTTTAAATTGTAATCTTCTTTTCATAGGTATAAATATTTCTCTGATCTTCATTGCCTTGATATGCAACATTAGGGCATACTATAAACATCATGACTTTATCTATCAGACTTCATATTATCATGATCTCCTCACTCTTTTGATGTATAGGTCACTCCCCAAGACAACGTGGAGAAATCCAAAAGAGACTCTTAAAAAAAGAACTGTTGAAATATTGTAGTAAGGAAAGGTTTTAAAATTATGTTAAAACATTTTATCTAGTAGCTGATTTGAATCATACTTGATAGTCTCTAAATTAAAAATATATGTGCATACAAAGTGGGTTTTTTTTGTGTAGACTTTTGCATGGGTCCAAAGAAAACACTTCCTCTTTAAAGGTTTACTCATGTTACTAATGTTAGTATTTCATTTTTTTAAGCATATTTGAATATCACTTATAGGAAAAAAAAAAAACTTAATACAAGTCAGAGTTCAGATAAAATCTTATCAATTCAGCAAATATCATGAATATCTGTGTTGAAAAGCTATGGAAGTCAGTGCAATTTTCCTAGACATGCAATTTGTTCTTCTGTGTCATATGACTTACGAATTATGTCACGGAATTTTAAAAATCACTAAAATTCAAATTAAGGAAGAAATTATGCAAAAGGAAAAAAATATTTCTGAAAGAGACAGTTTCTTCTTTCATGCCTATAAAAATAAGCAACCCTGTGGATTGCTGTGCTGTCTTTCAAGATTCTGCTGAGAAACTATGATTTTTCATAAACCTTTACTGAAAAACAGCCCAATGTATTTCAAGAGGAAAGCAACTGTTAATCTCACTAAATTGTGCTCTTCTTTGGCAACAATAATGTGAGCCATTAAATGAACTAATTACAATATGGTTCCCATTTGTATTGTGACTTAGGATTTAATATTAGTAGAGATCAAATTATGGGTTACATTAGGAGTAAGATGGAGCCAAGAAATATTAGTATTTGTAACATCTACATCAACTGAGGAAGGACACAGGATTCAGCTAATAGAGACATTTCTGTGACATTAAGTTGTAGCTGTCTTACATGAAATTAAGAGTTGGTAGATTTTAAATCTCAACAGTAAAAACTGCTATACACAATTAATTTGAATTAGCATGTAGGATGCTACCCACTGTTGATCTTTCAAACACTCCAATAGATCTGCTTGTTTACACTGATGAGAAGATTTAGTAAAAAGTTATGATTTTCCTGAGAGAAAAGTTATATCCTTTCAAAGTTTCACATTTAATTTATTTCTTTGGGATCCCACTTGCAAAATGATGAAATTATTTTCTCTGACTCATGTGTCTTTTCTTTTTAATGACTTCAACAAAACATGTCACTTCTGTTGAAGCAGCTTCCAGTATTGACACTAAAAATAGCTCTACTGGGAAATATTCAAACACCTCTACACATGAACTAGCAGTCATAAAGCGGGGAAATAACACAAGGTTTCTAGGCTCTATGGAAGGTGAATTTCAAGAGGTCTGTGTTTGCAGATCATGGGCAGGAGATAGAATACTTGAACCTTTGTATGCTGTGACAATAGAATTCCCCTTGAAGCTGTAGAGTTTTTCTGGGCAACCAAAAACCATTATGTTGACCAAGGTTTATGTAAGTATGGGAGCTCTTCAACCACTGAACTCATGTTGAGAATTACCCACATGAAAAATAGGTCGCAAGATCAAGAAACCTTAGAACTTCATGACACCAAGGGTGTTCTAATATTTGCAGTTAGGAAAGGTCAAACATGTAATATCATAGAGTGTCAGACACCAGCAGCAGTGTCATGACCTACTGGCAGCTTTTTATGTTGAACGGCTTTGATGTTGACACAAAGAGAATGTTAATCTCTGTGGACTATAGGTGTATCCATACTGCAGACTGCATTTGCTGCAGGTACGCTCTACACTGTTAACATTTGATAGATGACAGGTATTCATGGATGAATGACCATAAAACACACTAAAATCCCAGTTTGAAATGGACTTTGTTATTACAATAGTCGTAATTCAAAACGTTATGAAAATTTGCATTATATATTTATAATGCGCTCCATTTTGCATATTTTCATAATACGCACTATGAAACAATTACATATTACAGAAATATGTAAAATATGCAGCTTCTCACAAGAATGACAATAATTCAGCGTATTGCAAAAGAAAAGGGGTATAAGAAAGTAGGTTTCTTTTGCCAAGCTTACTACCTTACCTTTGTTTCTGACATGATTTATAAGCCTTATACATTTAATCCAAAATTGTTTTGTTAAGGATTTAATTTGAAAAAGAAAGTATTATTAGGCAAAAGGTTAAAAATTGTGAGAAATTATTTTGATTTTTTGAATGTATATCAATAACCTAAATCAATGTTCCCATCCTCCTTGGCAAGATTATTCCCTATGTATAGTCACACTGCTATTGCGAAATTGCTCCCAAGACTTAAGTTAGTTTGCTTATCCCTGCATGAAATGCAGTCTGAGAACTTAAACTAAAGCAGCTATTGCCATTTGCAAATCCATAAAGTGTCCAACTGGCCTCCAGATGCTTCTCCACAAGGGTGTAGGTCTCCAGGAATTTTGTGCCATTTCTTCCAGCCTCGTGCTGATGTTTTGGTCACCCTTAGATGTCTAAAATTTTGTCAGCTTCAGATGTTTTTTCAAAGGTATCCTTCTTTTATGAGGAATAAATCAATTTCTGAGACAACTAAATGAGGACTAAAAATTACCTGTTATTTATGTAACAGTGAATCAGTAAATTTTTTTTCATCTTGAGAAGACAATGACCTCAAAAAAATTCAGTCACCATGGGTCAGGGAATGAGCAATCTACATACTACAAAAAACATGTTTCCTTTTTATCTCTATCAAGCTCAGACTTGTCACATATATACTTTACTAGACAGAGAAGAAGAGATTTCTTGCCAGATAACATGCATCCAGTGCATCAGCATTGTTGGATAAAATGGAAATTAAGGACGCATCAGTGGGAAAAAAGTGAAGTTTTATAATCTCCTTTGAACTCCATTCCCCTAACGATAAGAATGCCCAGGATGAAGAAAGCAATCCTTATTTAGTGTATCAAAATCAGCAGTCAGTAATCTTCTTACTGGAAAACCTTCCACCCTCTATGACAATTAACTAGTAAATATTTAACAGCAATTGGTTGCTTCTTCAAAAACAGTAAGCAAAGAAGTTATTAATAGACACAGGAAGTATGAGTGTTTCAATGAATCAAATGAGAAACAAAGCAGAATTCATATGACTCAGGAAGGAACTTGTCTATGTTATTCTGTATGTCGGTTAGCATAGTCCTCTCTTCTGTCCAGCAATGCCTTTGAGATTAAGGGTGAATATGATCAAGCAACACAGATCATTTCTTCAGTGGCTGCAGATGACACCATAAAATGCATACATAAGCATATCACACTGACAATTGTTACCATTTGCACAGGGCAGAAAGAAAGAAGATTCCTTATTCTTTCTATCCTTACTTATCCCTGTAAGAACCAGAGATGATGTGGCCCTTAACAAAAATAAAGAACTACTAACGGCCTCCAGAGAAGATATTAATCAGTATTCATCATTATAAACTGATGATCATGCCTTAACACTCTTAAAATATACTTTTGAGGGAAAGATGGTGAAAAGTATTTTAGGCACCTTTCTTTCAAATTTCAGAAAAAGTCTGAAACAGTGCTGCAGTAAAACAGCTCTAGGACAGTGAAAAAGTTGGAGAGTTGAAAACAGAACACCATTCAGAGACTGAAAGCAGAAGTTTCTTGTCAGTGGAAGGGACCTGAGGGAGCAATGTGGTTATTAGCACTACTAGCAAAACAATATTTAAGACAGCTTTTGTTCAGCTTAAATCTAATGACTCAAAAAAGGACTCTACAGTGTAGTGAGGAAGTCTTCTAATGACTGAAAATGGACGATCATATTACAACACAGTGGTAGCATCCAGCTCATCTTGGAAAGAACAGGAACTAAGCATATAAAAGAGGTGGAGATTATTTTGGTGAAAGGATTATGATAAGCTATTAGCATTTTATATTTACACACACATACTCAGCGTTATATTAAAAAAAGTCTTGTTTTTTAAAAAAAAACATGACAACTGACTCCCTTAAAGTGAATGTCTCTGTTTGCTATCTTGAAATTTCCGAAAGGAAAAAAATTATATAAAATTAAATGCAAAATGCGGGGATTTAGTATTTGTAGCTGAATACTGCACAAAATTAATGTCTCAGAAGTTTTCACACGAAGTTAGAAAAATATACGAAGAACACTCCTCTACAACAAATAATTTAACTGAAATTTATTTTGCATAGATATGTTTGAATTATTTCTCTGTTAACCTAGGAGATGAAAAAGAAATTCCTTACATTTACCCAAATCTGCCCAAATTCTTTCATATATTTCTGCCTTAGGAAAAAAACCAAAAACTTTTATTTGTTAACAAACTTAGCTTTTTGATTTCAGTAGTGTCTGGAGCTGGGTGCACTAGCTTGGTTTCCACCACACTATAGTGACAGACTGTACTTGCAAAGTAATTTATCTGCAAGTTAATAAGAAAGAAAAGAGGAGAACGAAAATATATTCCCATTAAAAAAATTATGTAGAGTGCAATTCTGGACACATTGCACAGCTGGGCATCTCAGACACTGAAACCAATTTTGTCTTGCTGAGAGTTTTGTAATTTTATTTTCAGTTAACAAATAAACATGACCAAGAGAAGCACATCTACATTCTTTGGAATACCCTATATGACAGCACTAACTTCACTGAAACCCACTAAATCATGGATGTGACTAGACTTCAAAAAGTTACAGAGCCAAACAAAGCACAACCAAAGCTTTCAATTTAGAACTTGTAGAACTGTCATGTATTTCTTGTGAGATTTGAGGCACCTCCAATCAGTCTAATGACACAGTTTAATAGTCTTCACTAAAACTACTCTCTGAAATCCATTGCCACACTTAGTCCTGGAGACAATACTGATTCTTGAGAATATGAGTGTTCTTTGGCCCGTGATGTTAACTTCATCAATAGAATCACTTCTGGTGCAGTGACAATCTGCTAAATTGTTCTGAAAATTGTAAAAATACTCTTCACCATTCAGAACCAGACTGATGGTTAATGTTTTGCTGACTATCAGTCTAAGAAAAATTTGTCACGTGATTGAAAACCAGCACTGAATAAACAGCTGGTTGTGTCCTTTCTTTCTACCAGGAATAGGCAGTAGGCAGAATTATCCAGCCAAGCAAATTGGGGAATAATCTCTTCCTTCAATCTCCTGGCTGCACTCTTGTGTATATAGCCCAGGGTGCTGTTGGCCACCTTTGCAGCCAGGGCAGTCCCTCAGGTCACTTATCATAGAGCTGCTCCTAGCCAGGCTCCATCTTATGTCCTTTCACCAGTGCTTCCTGCCTACAGGCAGCACTTGGTCATTGTTCTTGATTAATTTCATTAGGTTTCCTCTGGCCCATTTCTTTTGCATTTCTAGGCTCTTTGTTGGTGGCAGACCTGCCTGCAGGCTTATTGGCTGTTTTACCCAATTTGGCATCATCTGAAAACTAGGTGAGCATGCCTTCTGTAAGCTCTTTTAGGCCATTGACAAACACATTCAACAAGAGAGGTCTCAGCCTAGACTCCCTGTAATGAGTATGACCCATTAACTACTAACTACCTGTGGGCCCAATTATCCACCCAGATTTTTAACCCTCTAGCTGTCTAATCCTCCCGACTTTAACAGAACTGCTAAAGACTAGGGAAATAACAGAAGGCAATGGGTCACACATGATTTACCCTTACCCTGATCTAGTTGAAGATGTCCCTGCTCACTCAGAAGGGTTGGACTAGATGACCTTTAAATGTCCCTTCCAACTCAAATTATTCTATGATTCTGTGATTCCAAATCCATACTGACTGTTCCGAGCTATTTTCCTCTTCTTCATGTACTCTGAAATGAACTCCAATAGGACTTGTTCCATGATCTTCTCAAGAGTGGAAGCAAGGCTTACTGGACTACCAATCCCCAGATCATCCTTTTGGCCCTGTTTTGAACATACAGGTAACATTTGCCTTCCTCCACACATTGAGGAGTCCTCTGATCTCCACAACCACTCAAAGTTTATAGAGAGCAGCCTTGTTGCCACATTAGCTAGTTCTCTCAGCAGCCTTGATGCAGTTTTAGCCACCATGGGTTATATATGAGCATACACTAGAAATAAACCAGCAAACCGACAGCAGCAGATAGAACAGAAACAGAACATTAATACTACACAGGAGTATACAATCAAACCCAAAAGACTTACAAGTTATATAATTGATTTTTTTTTTTTTCACTTTTGCCAGAACAACCCTAGAAAAACTCAATGGGAAAATGATAGCAATGTGAGTCACACTTCTGCTTCACCATAAAAAATCAGCCAAGTAGGTATGTATGACATTTGTTGTCTTCCAGTTTCAGAATAAGCAGCCAAAGACAGAAAAATATTAAAGTAAATATTAAATTTTCCTTCAGTCACCTGGGTATTACCCAATTAAGTCAGCCACTGGTATAGAAATCCTATGTGTTTGAAAAAGCTCGTGTTCTTAAATACTAGTGACATATTGCTTTTCCTACTACTAGCAAAATGTGTGAAGATGTTCAGATATTATCACAATATATATGACACAAACCTTTTTTTTTCCCTCTTTTTCCTTTTCTTATAGAAAGAATCAACCGGACAGTTAATGAACATTGATCCCACTGAAAAGTCATCATAGCTTGAGTGACTGCTGCATGACTTATTTAGGGAAGAGGGGTGAAAGTGCACATTTCTGAAGTAAGACACCTCCTTTGCAACTCTCTTAATACTGTGTGATTACATTTTCTTTTTTGCTACGAGAAAGCTACTGAATGCTGTCAGAACACAACCAAAGTTTCAGTCCTGACACAATGATGTTCATCCTGCTCTTCTACCTTTTGTAAATACAGAGTACCAGCAGTGCTCCAACGAAGTTACACCAGAGGTACATTGAGTCAACTTTCAATTTGCTTCCAGACCTTTGTTATTGACCCAGATGTAGTTAAATCAATGTATCAACCAGCCTGACTGGCCACCTAAGTCACCAGCTTTTTTGACTCAAAAACTTGAGTAGCTGAGAGGCAGAAGATGGCTACCCCATGCCTCAGAGATTCAAAGAAAGGAGACACTCCAAGACAGTGCACAGCTTGGAGATAAGATGCTTAACGAGCACGGAACTAGATCACAGAGTGACACCACAATGTGTCCTACCAACCATGTTGTCACATTTCTTCACACAGGCAATGATTTATCCAGCAGATTCTGTGGTGGGTAGCCTCACCTTCAATTATGTGATATAACAATACTTACATCTGACCTACATTTCAAACATGCTACACACCACTGTGATCAGTAGATGTGAGTAGTGACTCATTGTCTATGTCCATCCTGTTGAAACTTCTTCTCTGTGCTGGGCTAAGCAGAACAGTTGTAAAAGTTTAGTACCCTATGCACTTTCCCTCATCTAAAATTTTTTATGGAAGAAGACATCACACTTCCTGCCATAGACATAAGAGAATTTGTAAACATTCTAAAAAGTTATGCATCACAAGCATTCTTTGAGTGTTAAATCTAGAAGTTCCCCCACATCTACTTGGTCCTCTGTCAAACCTCTCATTGCAGGGATGTCTCATACAGTGCAATAGGAAATGTGCTAAGCTTTGGGACCACAGAGTTTATGCTGGATACACCATACTACCCCAGGGGAAATTAATTCAATTTGCCTTCGTTTGATACTAATCACATTTTCATCTCTTAGTTGAGGCACTGAGTACCTGCAGCTTACAGTTTTAATTAACAGCACTATTATAGATGTAACTGGGGGAATATCAGTAGTGCATATTCCCAGTTCAGTTGAACTTTATACCCCAACTTAATTTTACAGGACACACCATCCCTTTCAATTTTTATAGTACATGAATGTGATTTTATGCTTGCATCTTCACCAAGATATAAACCACAGCAGGAATATAACTTTATTTAAACAGGACACGAAAGTCAAACCTAAGGTTTTAGATATGCCGCAGTACCAGTTTAGTTGTAGTTGACTACTCCAAAACTGGTGTTCTAAATTAATTTGAATATGACACAAAAGAATAGCTTTCAGTATTTCAGAAACCAGTATTTCTTCAGAAGACTATCCCCTCTGATGTAATCATTATTCCTCCTTTTAATTCTATCCTGTTCACCTTGAATCCTGCAGCAAAGAGTATCACTGGGAAAAGTCAAAGCAAGCTGGAGGAGCTCAGAATAACACTCTGTTACAAAGCAAGAAAAGAACGAATTGTTCCACCATCGAATTCTACCCAGCAAATGAATGTTCTTTTGTTATATAACAAATAATAGTCACACTGATGAAACGTAATGTGTATTCATAATAAACAACTTCTGGTTATTGAAAATCTTAAGTTTTTATTTGACATGCAATCAACTGTGGGTGATTACCTCTCAGGAACATATATTACTGCTTGCATATTTTATGAATATATATCTGTTATAATGGATATTGAATGTTGTTTCAAAATTTTTCTTAATAATTAAGAAGAAAGTTTAAACACTTTTGCTTTAAATGAATGCTGTAATACTGCTCCAAGCAACATATTCCATTGTGACACTCCAAACAAGACCTCAGTAAGAGATCATTTGTGACTACTGAACAAGAAACAAACAATATTCCTTGTTAAGACAAGGAGGTAAGAAAAATTACTGAGCAGTCTGGAAATTAATCTAGTCAAAAAACCTAGTGATTGAGGTCAGAAAGCAATCTTTTTGGTATCATAAACATATTTAATTTCAGTCTTTCAATTTCACTAAGTTATTTAACTACATTTTCTCGCATGGAAAAAACCCAACCTAATTCATGAAGTGTGATGTTAATGAATAAGAAAAAGAATTCAAACTTTTTTGGTTTATGCTTGAGGGGCTACAGTTGTTGATTCCAGGGTTATGTACATAGTCTTTGCATCATATTCTGGCAGAATTTTTAACCTCTCAAAATAAGAATATTTTCTTTCTTCTTAGTGGTCAGGGCTGTATAGGCACATATTGGTTGAAACAGTGGGAACTACTAAAACTCCTGAGAACTTTTTTTAGCACTTAAGCATTCTGCTAAACAAGAATGCCTTAGTTAAATTTCTGCTTGCAGAAGGATGTAAAACTCTTTTCTATTCAATGGATTACAGAAGGTTATTGTTGCTTGCAAATCTAGCTTCTAATCCAAGTCCATCACAGATTCATGAGAAATTAATTTATTTTATCTAAGCTAACAGGCTATAGATGTATTTGACAAGTGTATGCACCTTGATGACAAGCACCGAAACAGTGCTGATAGAGAACCACTATTAATTACTTCAACTGGATGTGAATTTTCTCAGGGCATATTTTTCTGGGAAAGCAACAACCATAAAAGAAGAGTTTATGAGGGCCATGCAACTTACGTGTGTCACAATTCAAAATATTTTAATACAAATAACTAATTCAAATATATTCAGATGATATCAGAAGTACAGCAGTTATACTGCAAATGTATTCTGCCTTCCAGAAAGCTCAACAATTTTATTCAGACTTGATCTGGCTCTTTTTGATGTGAGTAGCCATCTGTTGGCCTTTGTTACAGAAAATTAACTCCAGTGGTAGATTGTTGTTGGTCTATAAAAAGTTTTTTTGCTCTGTGTTATTAGCACCTTGAAATAGCCTTTTGGAATATGACATGGATTATAAAGTGTTATAGATATTCAGGTTGTAAGTATTAAAAAAAAAAAAAAAGAATCAAAAAATCAACAGATAGATCAATCATAAACTGCTGTTTACACATAGCTATTCTCTCAGTGCAGAAATTCTGACAGATGCTCCTAACAAAAACAGCTGTGTTGGCTTAAGTTGCCAGACACTAGACTCTTATTCTACATTTGATGGGAGTTATTACCATCCCCAAAAGCTGGATATCTTCATGTGAATAGTAGTAGATATTCTCCATCCCAAATCAGGCAGTGTTAATTTCAACAACTTCAAGAGGCAGTTGGAGCTAATCCATCTGGTTTTGTCCAAATTAGAACAGGGGACAGTTTCCCAAAATGCTTTATTTTTAGAAATGAGGGGTAGTAGCCTCCTGCAGAACAGCTGGAACAGGCTTCTTAGGCATCAGTATTTTAAGGAAATCTGGGACAGAAGACAGTCACTGTATATGCAGTTCAAACTGATGAAACTTAAATACAGGAAAAAAGCAAGATTCACCTTTTAAGTTTATGTGCTTCTTCGAGGTAAACTGGTTTTCCCCTATACCCTACCAGTAGGGTGACATTTCTTCATCTTTTGTTGAAAATTTTCAATGCTTAGCCTTTGTCACTGATGTCCTTACTTAACCTTTGCACATTCTTTTAAACCTCTGCAAAACTGAGTATAAAGTGGTGCCAGTGAGATATGTAGTATTTTAAACAAAGAAATGACACACATATTAATGCCTTATACTTCAGGGTATAATCTTCCATACCTTTCTTGCACAACTGATTTGTGAGGTCAGTTCTAGGTAAAATGATTGCATGAAAATTTATCTGATTAGATGTTTATTTTGTAGCACATCAAGTAAGAAATACCATGCATGTAGGGTAAGTATGCTTTACTATCTTTCTTCATACTTCTGTCTTGCCTTTTGAAAGACACTTTTGTATCACAAGAAGTGATGAGAGGAAAAGTGCAGAGGAATCACAATCCTGAACTTTGGGTCTTCTCTATTATTTATCAGACATGTTTGATATACTACTTGTGACTGGACTTTTAACAGCCTGTTGCTATACAATCTGAGCCGTGACAGTACCTTTCATATTCCCAGGATCTACTGTCTCTTTTTTTTCCCCAAAAACCTGCTTAATATCTTATATTGCAGTTTTTTATTGTTTCCTAGTACGTGCATTACATTTAGGGAACTTGCACTGATTTTGCCTTGAACTTATAAGTGTTGTTAGGAGTTTTTTGTCCAATTGAATTTACCCCTTGTTAATCCAGCTCAGATAACCTAAATACAAGATCTTCCCACGAAATTAGTCCCTCAGTGACTTCAGGAACTTTCTCTCAGATAATTTAGCTACGTAACTAATAAGACAGAGGTACAAAGTTGTACAAAGTTTCTCAAAGTATCTACTCAGATGCTGTGTAACTTCACTTTAAATTTATCATAGAATCATAGAATGGTTTGGGATGCAAAGGGCCTTAAAGATCATGTAGTTCTAACCTCCCTGCCATGGGCAGGGACACCTGCCACTAGACCAGATTGCTCAAAGCCTCATCCAGCCTGGCCTTGGACACTTCCAGGGATGGGGCATCCACAGGTTCTCTGGGCAACCTGTTCCAGTGCCTCACCACCCTCTCCGGGAAGAATTCCATCCTGATGTCCAATCTAAATTTACCCTCTGTCACTTTAAACCCATTACCCCTTGTCCTGTCACTACAGGCCCTTGTAAAAGTCCCCCCAAAGATTCCTTGTAGGCCTTCATGTACTGGAAGGTGTTATAAGGTCTCCCCAGAGCCTTCTTTTCTCCAGGCTGAACAAGCACAACTCTCTCAGCCTTTCTTCATAGGAGAGGTGCTCCAGCCCTCTGATCATCTTTGTGGGCTTCCTCTGGACTTGCTCCAGCCAGTCGATATCCTTCTTATGTTAAGGGCCCCAGAACTGGATGCATTACTCCAGGTGGGGTCTCATGAGAGCAGACGGGGAGAATCACCTTTCTCGGCCTGCTGGCCATGCTTCTCTAAATATGGTTGGCTTTCTGCACTGCCAGTGCACACTGCTGGCTTATGTGGAGCCTTTCATCCATCATTACCCCCAAATCCTGGGAAATATGGACTGAAACAGTTAATAATGTAGGAGACAATTCCAGTGTCTTAAAACTACATTATTCAATTTCATTTACCACCACACAGTAGTGGGACATCATGAATTAGCTTTGGAAAAAGAGTGTAACAGTTTCTCAAGAAGTATTAAAGGTACATATTTTCTACCAGTGTCGCAAGTATCTATCCGAAAATCTTCCTGTCTCTGAACCTGCTCAGAAATTATTCAGTATTTCATAAGAAATCAAACACAAATGTGGTCAGAATATTTTTGATGAAAACAAAGATTTATTTTAAATTGCCATTTCTTCAATATCAAAATTGTTAACCCAAAACTGTTCACTTTCAATAATTTTCCCCCCGAGCAAGAAAGGACATTCATAGAAACCCATGATGGATTTTGTTCAATTATATTACTGCCACAAATTAGTGTTTCCTGATTCTGCAGTTATGGAGCAGTGAGATTTACGGAGGGTTCATGTTGGCTAGCTTGAAATGCGGAGATCCAGCTGTAACTGGGATTTAGTTCTCTGCACTGTAGCTGGACTCTGGGAATCTTTGATAATCCCATCTGAACTCACAGCTGCATGGTCATTGAGATTCCCTGGTGGAAAACTAGAGTTTGGAGCCTGGAAGTGCCAAAACAGTTATTGTGACACCAGGTTGCAGAGGTCCTTAATGGCATTGTGCTGAAACCTCATAGTCTTCTAACACAACTGCTGATA
Source organism: Rhynochetos jubatus (assembly GCA_027574665.1). Taxonomy (NCBI): domain Eukaryota; kingdom Metazoa; phylum Chordata; class Aves; order Eurypygiformes; family Rhynochetidae; genus Rhynochetos; species Rhynochetos jubatus. Next base: position 81,330,578 of record CM050648.1, on the reverse strand, counting down.
AGTGTGAGTCAGCTCTTGGGTTTCCCATAGTCTTTTACTTTTTTTTCTATTGAAAAAAAAAAGCAATTTTCTCTTGCTTTTTATCCCAATCCCTTCCATGCAGAATATAAAAACAGTAACACTCCAATCCTACATATGTCACATAACCATATTTTAGGAATTTTGGGGTGAAATCCAATGGGGTCTAATAAACTGAGTCTGAAATATGAAAGGTCCATATTAATATTAAAACAGTACTTATTTATATTAAGCCTATGTCTGTGATACAGTCATGGTTTACAAAATTATATTTTGTATTGCATTTTCAATTATATTTGAATTGTTTTCATTGTTTTGTTGTATCAATTAGATTTTTCCAGAAAAGTGTAAGTAAAACCGCAAAGTTGGCTACCTTTATTATAAAAGCTTCTTTAGTTAAAAAAAAAAAAAAAAAAAAAAAAAAATCAATTCAGAGAACACAATCCTGTGGACAGAACAGAGATTATCATAAGTCTTCTCTTTCTTCTGATTTAGATTTTTAGTAAATAATTAAAAACCCTCTGTATTTGATGCTTTTGACATTAGGTTCAAGAGGGATTCTTTTATATAATGTTGCCATTTGATTAACCTACAGCTTTTAAATATGATCTTGCATTGTCTTTGTTTTATATGCAATGAGTAGAAAGTTTATTTTTTTTCTAATGTGAACAAGGCAGGGTCATTCCAAAAGAATGGTTCTGAAATGTCTCCTGATGATTGGAAGTGATCTCCCTCATTTTTTTGTGTGCTGAAACAGAAAGGCAAGCTCACAGGAAAGGCTACTTTTTACACGTAAAAAATATATGGCTATTGTTGAATATCAAATATTTCTAAAACAATGGGAGTCCAAAAATTATGTTAAAAAGATGTGTGGGTGCCCCTGTCAACCGGTAATCCCTACCACGGTTCCTAGGATCCATTTGCTGAGCCAACTATTCATGATTTTTGGCATACCTCTCTTCATCTGCAGCCTTCTGGAATCTCTGTTTTCTTGTCCTCATGCTCAGGTAAGTAGTAGAAATGGCTTATAATGGGAAGGGTTCATTTGTAAGACAAGGTATTTCAGAAACTCAGGTGGTTGGCACAGAAATCATGAGAAGCTACAGGCATTTAAAACCTGGCAGGATAAAACAAGAGGAAGAGAAGAGCAGTGCTAGAGAAAGACTAGTGGAGATGACATTGATCTTGAGATGACTTCAATATCCCATCAGGAGCTTGTCAGACTCCTGGAGCTCTGACTGTGTTCCTTATTAGAACTGTGGCATCTCTCTATGGTGTACAGTATATTTAGCCAACACAAATGCTTGCGGTGAGGACACGCACTGCCAGTACACATGCAGTGATATGTAAGGGCTTCAATGTCTTTATGTTGTTGCTTCATGTGCTTGATATGAGCTCACATATTTTGTACTGAAAAAAATGTCATAGCTGTGACTGCCATTGCTAGAATCTTAAGCTAAATATCAGCAACTAAAAATAATAATTTCTTTGCTGAACAGCATCTAGATCAGTGGATTAAAAATTCAAAACAAGTGACTGCTGATGTTAGAAAAAACAGGTGGCTCTCTGGCCAACTGGAAGGATATATTGATGGAGGTGGGAAATAGTGACTTAATCTTAAATTTCCTACTAATTCTTAGTGTATTACATAACATAATGAATATATTAAAAAAACCCAACACATTGATTTTAAGAGAGATAATATGACACATATCAATAAATTAGCAAACTGTGTAATAACTGCAGGCAGCATATATTCAGTTTAACTGTAATTATGATAGTAAGAAATAAGGTGATTGGAAAGCCTCAGAGAATTCCATACTAGTTGATTACTCATTTAATAGCTAAAAGAAATACATATTATCAATAAAACCATAATTATTTTATAATAATTGATAACACTAAATAGATTACAATAGTTTTGTATTAATGACAAGTGGAAAAAAGCCTTCTGCTGAAAGACAAAGTTCATCTGGCACTAAATCTGTGTTCATATAAAGGCTCCAATCTTCAAATTCCCTAAAAAAGTTTTTGAAAATTAGTATTTCGATAAAGCTAAGTAAGATTTCTTCCCTAATAGGTTTGCCAGCAAAAGCTTATTCTATTCCATTTCTTATTTCTATTGAATTATTCTTCATCACTTTACCAAATTGTGTGCAGGTCTGGAAATACTCTACAGCTGTTTTCTCTTGTTCTGCTTTTATTCCAGTTAATGCACATTAATTACTTGGATGTGCAATACACAGGTACTTATTACATCTGCCAGAGGCAGAAGTGGAAAAAAACAACTTTGAAGGATAGGATTAGAATTGCAGAAATTACCAGATTGGAATTCAGCAAATTCAAGGACATAAGTATCATATTTCTGAAGAAATGGTAAAAGAACAAGATGGGAAATGGCTTGGGTCATAGAAGATGATGTGGAGCTTACAGTGTTTCAAAAGTTGAACACAAATAACATGTTATTTAGCAGAGAAAGCCAAGCATTATATTGAGAGAAATTAACAGGAAAGTTGCAAAGTAGAACACATCAAGAAATACTTCTAGTATTGGTAAAGCTTCAGCTGAAGATTTCATGAGCCAGCACACACTTCTGTAAAACTGTAGGAAGCTGAGAAAAAAAAAAATAACAATCACAAGGCTGTTCTTTATTCATTCTTTGCAGTTTACTGCCACAGTGATATAAAATTACACTTTCTTGTATGCCTTCCCAGGAAACCACACAATCTCTTCTGCACATCTTTCATGTCAGCATTTCTTTTGCATTCTGCTAACGGTGTCCCATCTTGCACCAATAGTTTGTTCTGTTCCACTTTTCACAGGCCTCTTTCATCATTAACGAAACATATCAGTTGTTTGTGTTCACACGTACTTTGCTTGGAACACTGAACACAGTTCTTTCATCACTTACCCAGGCTCTGCTCATAAAGATACTAATAGTTTCTTTCTCGTTGCCATTCCTACTTCTAACTTCTAATATTCTTCTATCCACCACTGTATCTGTCACTGACCAGATTCTTCTGTTCTGACGCTTTGAAGTCAGACATGGCAAACATTTTTATTCACCATAAAATATGAATTATAAAAGATAACTCTTCGAAATAACATTGCAGAATTTTGACCTGAAGATAATTTTAATGGAACATAACTATATATTCCAATGGAATTCTTTTCAATTTATGCTTTTATAATTGAAAGAAGAATCAAATACTGTTTACAGTATTTCTCTTTGATTGCCATACAAAATATACTTATTGTAAAATACATCAATTCTCATGATCTGTCAGGAAACACCATTTAAGAAACAATTGAAGCAAAAGAATTTCTTATAAATTTCAATACTTATTACTCTGAAATTGTCATCTTTTTCCTAAGTGTTTTTTTTTTTTAGCAATTTTCTTCAAATGACTTATTCCTTCTAAACAACAGATCACATTGTTACTCTGTGGAAAATATAATTTTACCTAGTTTGTTTTACTTGTACAGGACTCTAGTGAAAAAGTATACTTCAGGCTTCCAACATGATCCACAGTGTTGTATACTCAAAGTAATTTAAGATGCAAGTGTAAAGGACAAATGTACATAGTAAGGTACACAATAAATAGTGTGTTAGAAATAACTATTCATTAGCAGAAGTGTTATTGGAGATGGAATTTAGTAAAGTTTACTTTAAAATTTAAAACTGGCCTGAATTGTCTACCTTCTGAAAACTTACGTCACAATGATCTCTAATACCCTATCTGAGATACCAAACCCTGATTCCCTCAACTATATTCAGTTACTACAATGAACTGTGCAATTTGCTCCTAGTCTTCAGTAATTATCACGCTATCATGAGACATACTGTGAAACGGAAAATGATGCATTATCACTATTACAATAGACTAACATATGCAATATCCTGTCCTGTTTCTCTTTTCCTGCCATCTTGGCAGCTCATAAATCATATTCCTCACCTCAGATTTCATGTTTTCACCAAGACTTCAACACCAGTCCTTCACTTTCCAGCTGACCGTTTTAACTCCTGGAGTGCTGAATGTATCTTTAATAATGTCTCCTGCTGCAGCTAATCTACTGTTTAATCAACAATTATCACTTGAACAAAGCAGGAAGACTACCTCATGGTGCACAACAATAACATTTTAAAAGAAATGGTAAGATTCAAATTATTCAAAATACAATGAAAGTCTATACAAAGAGGAAAAGATTTCACGGCGGAGATTCACAACAAAGTATCTTTGTAATTAGAGCATTTTTGTGTACCGTAGAAGATCTGCCAAAGATCCAGATTCAAATTATCAATCAGGTAGAGAACAGGGCTCTGGTTTCTCAAATCCAGAGGAAAATGTAACAAATAGCCTTTTACTTTTCTGTGGAAGATTAGTTTCTTCGGTGACTGACAGCATTTTCTCAAAACTCTATTTATAGATAGAATAAGCATTTCCTCAAAATGCTGAGAAAACAAATGTTTCAGCTGAAATTTTAGTACCTTCATTTCCATAGAAACAAGTAAGCAATAGATATTCACCAGCTGACGGTGTATGTTGTGTAAGGTTACAAGGGGGAACAGGCATTCATATATTATAAGCAGTGCAACTGTTTTGTAATTTTGTTGGAGTTTTTGCCTACACAGTATACTCAGGCTTGATGTCCTACTGAGTCATTCATTAGTAAGATACTACCACAAAGTGATTCATGTAAAAGGCAAAACATCCTTTTCTTCTTTCTTCACTGATTAGGTAGGAAATTGATGTTTCTGTAATTCCATAGTGACTCAGTTTTGCTTAAACAAATCAAGGTCCTAGAGTCCCTAATTTTTGCTTCAGGTGTGGTTAAAATGACACATAGTGAATAAGACTACCTTTTAGAAGTGCAGTCTAGCTGATTAAAACCACGTATAGATCACAGAAAATATTTTATGGCAGATGTTCCTTGCAGAAACATGGTATATGCATATAAAAGAGGATTTATTTTCAAATACCTGAAGTAACATTAGGATTTAAGTACAGATAGCAAAAAGGGGAACAATTATTCAACTAAATATTTGAATATTTACAAAATAAAGTGAAATCAAATACTTTATTAAGAAGACTCCTAAAAATAGTGAGAGGTGGCATTTTTTAAGAAGTTGAAAGCATGATATTTTAATATAACTTTCAAAATTGTTAGTGATATATTTGATAAATTATTTTTAATAACTTTTAATACTTAATTGATCAAAACTTCTAATTAACTATTGGGTATAAAATACTTTCATAGACCAAAATTATTCTACCTTTATATGAGCAATCTAAGCATATACAAACTGTATCACATAATATGGTGTAAATAGTGTTCTGAGGTTTGTTTGTGGCTGTCTTTATTTGTTATGATGATTAGAAAGGTTCAAATTGATTTTGTAGAAAGCTAATTTTACTATTCATTTTTCAGAAGGATATTTCACAAAGTGTTTTTCACACAACTACGGTGAAATTGGAACAGATTTTTAAATTTAGACCATCTATATGCATAAAAGGGTATTTGGCTGAAACTTTCGAGTATTTTTTTTTAATGGAATCATCTAAACCAAAATAACTTTAAAAAAAAAATTATAGTAATTTGAAGTTCCATTACCACACCTTATGGGAAATGCATACATTATACTATTTACATATGAATCTTTTACATCTTTTACATTACTTGAAAGACAACATTTCTAAATTGTTGTGGCTTGCATCGTGATCCCATATGCAATGTGCTACCAAATTGTCTGCACAGAACATTAAAGATCTTGCTGCTGCTTCAACATAAATGTTGTTCCAAATCATGCTCAGAGTGTTAAAAAGGCAATTCTTTTTGACAGCAGGAACATTGGTAGAAAGAGAGATTGAAATAGCATAAAGATTTCACAACATTTCTTGAACGCAGCACTCAGAGAGATGGTGTGGTGCTTAGACTGGATGGTCTGTTACATGCCTCATATTTATTTTTTCTACCTATCCACAGAGGTAACAATCATCCAGTTCATGGGGATGGTCACTGAGAGAACAACTACCAATTTTCCAGGTAGATGACTATTTTTAGACATGAGACTTCTTTTAGAAAAGGCATGAGCTATTATCTTGCTAGAAAGTTTACTTAATGATCACTTAATAAGACAATAATTAAAGAGAAAAAATAACTAGGCAATCTGAGTTGCATGTCCTTTCTTACCATATCTGTAGAAGATTTTGTTACAGAATTTCCATTCTTAGCAGTGATGAAGATGATGTTTTTCCATCTGGACGATTTAGGGATGAGCTTTATTGGGATTCCTGCTCCTCCGTGAAGCGCACTCAATTTCGCCATACATTCCTTTCACAATATGAAGCTCAACATTCCCAGAATCCTGAAGATGAGACCTTTACTTTACAAAATAATAATGAGATTTCTTAATGTTAATATATATATTTATAGTTTTTATTTTCATCCTGTGCACAAAATTCCTCAGCCTGATAATGAAGAAATTACTGGTTCTAGGATACTATTTTGAAAGTTTAGGAAATCAGAGTTTAACTGAGTCCAAATCACCATTCCTCCACTTTTCTCCTGGGTGGCAGGGTTGTCTATGACACACCAGAAACTGCCTATGAAGTTGCATCCATTTCTTCTGTCTTTATGTGAATTACAATTTAAACAGAGTGATGTCATATTTTGGGTCTGAAGAACACTGTGAGAGTAAAGTTGCAGAGATGGATATTCAGTCAATCTTAAATAAAGTCCAAGAAGCAACACATACAGTAGTTTTGCTTTTTCAAAGCTGTCAGAGTAGCATGGGGAGGTTCTTTGCTGAGTTATCCTACAAAGAACAACTGAAGTAACAAGGTTTCACTGTGCATTTTGTTTTCTCTGTAAGATTGGAATGGTTTAGCTATTCTCTTTAAAACAAAATCAATTCCCTTTATTGGACCTGGTGAAGTGATAATATCACAGACAGCTCATGAAATACTGGAAACATTTGTGTGCATTGACAGGAAGGCTGTGATTTTCAGGGAAATCTCTGGGAGATGGAGATTTGAAGGAAACCTTAGGATGTTCACCATCTGAGGTGTTTTGCAGGTACTGCTGCTGACCTTCATGTGAGTTCAGAACTATCAGGTTCTGCATCATCACGAAGGACTTATGTCCAACACTTGTGACAGATTTGTCAGCTTTCTTTCCCAAATGTTAAGTATCTGTGATGGTTTTGGCTGGGATAGAGTTAATATTTTCACAGGAGCTAGTATGAAGCTATGTTTTGGATTTGTGTTGAGAAGAATGTTGATAAAACACTGATATTTTTAGTGTGAGGTTGTGATTTCAAATTGTGCTGAGAAGATTGTTGACAACATATCAATATTTTTTGTTGTTGTCAAGTAATATTTATATTAAACTAAGGATTTTTCAGTTTCTTCTACTTCTTGTGTCCTCCCAGCTTCTTATAGAGCTGGGAGATATAGCCCACAGTTTCATTACATCATATTAGTAGTAGTAGTAGTAGTATCATTATTTTATTTCATTTCATTTATTTTCAGTTGTTAAAGTGTTCTTATCTCAGCCCATCAGCTATCTTATCTTTTTCCTCTGATACTCCCCACACTCCCACCAAAGGAGGTGGGAGGTGAGGGGGCAGCTGTGTGGTGTTTAGTTGCTGACTGGGACTAAATCACAACAGTACCTTACAGTACACATGAAAGCACATTATGGAAGACAATATGATTCTTACAGACTTTATTTTCTTAACACTTCAATAGATGACAGAAAAAAGTGAGCATCTTAGCTCACTGAAAATTATTTATTTTAAGTCATCAAGGGCCTTGTATAAAGGTCAATTTAGGTATTAAAAGTTGCAGACAATACACAAGAGGTAATTATCCTAGAGAGAGAGTCTGGTGTTCATTTCATAGATCATAAATTAGGAGACTTGAAAGAACAGTCTTAGATGTTCTCATGTATGTATTTTCTAAGCTACAAGGGGACAGTGTTGGTACACACAGTGTAAGAAAAATGTAATAATGGAACAGAAAAACATATTAATGGAACTTGTATATATCAAGGTTTTTTTCTTTTTTTCCAGATATGAAGGTGCAAATAGGTGATAAAGATGAAAGCTTCTTTAAATGTAATATGGTGTCTTACATTAACATGAGACTAGTTTAACAGTAAATCAATAAATGATATTTTAAAGACTATGCTATTAATGTAATTGAATGCACTTCCATTTGTTGGTTAGGTACCAAATAACCATCTTTGCTAGAAGTCTAAGGAAATTCTTTCTAGGATGGAAATCTCCCCTCTAGGAAAAAATAATGCTCTAGGAGGTTAAATTCTTAACATATGCATGTGCACATGTGAGCACATGCACATGCACACACACACACTTGCTGAGTTTGCCAACTTTTAGCCTGCAGCATAATCACCTTCTCTGAAATATTTAATAATTTTAGCTAAAAGACTGAGACTCAAAACTGCTTTGATGGATTTATACATTCTCCAAATTTTCCAATTTTTTCTGGCCACTTTGGATTTAGTCTTAGAATAGGGAACATAATCTTTTAAAATACTACTTCTATTCTGTAGTTCTCAATGCCTTCAGTTAAAATGAAAAATATATAAATATAATATATAAATGTGATCTCATCACATATTCACATTTAAGTGACACCAATTTTCTAATCCCAGAAAAATCAAATTATGAAATAGATCCCACTTCAGAACTGCAGTAATTGCAAATTTACGGGGAAAAAATCATTTTTCAGCATACTGGGATTAAGGCATGATTTAGTTCATAAATTGCAGCCAGCAACTGACAATGTAGAAATAACATAAAATTACTATATAGAAAAAGAATCTCAGGAAGGTTAATGTGGAAAATATACCTACTGCCATCATGTAATTCAGTCTAAATTCAGTTTTCACAAGATATCCTCTCTGACATTCTTTTACAGAATAGTTAATTATATATATATATATGTATATATATATACAGCATTACTTTGCAGAGGAAGGCATGAAGAAATCATAGGCAGAAAATATTTTTATTTTAAAAATTTAATTTCTATAATTGTGAAAAAGTGTTCATACATAGTGCATTTAGCAGCAGTTCAGGTGCTCTGATTCCTTTACAGATTGTATGTTATTTTTCATATTATTTCTATCTGAAAGCAGATATTTAAAATATTTGGTGTCTAAATGAACATGGTTAATTACAATCAGAACTGCAATATTGAAAATTTTTCTGTCATCCAATCTGCAGTTGCCTCAAGCCCATCAGCTTCTATGTTTACCTAGACTTTGTCTCTCTAATTTTTCATATTATCTCCATCCTCCACAGTACTGAACACCTTTGTACCACCTCCTTATCATGCTCTACTGGCATTCTTCTGCAAGAAACCTCCCTCAGTCTAACAAAGCATTCTTGAGGATCCTGGACTAAAGGTCTGAGGCCTAAGATACCCCTTTCCAAGAGGTATGCTCTGCTAAGCAAGAGGTAGCAACTACAATGTTACCAAAAAAGTTATACTCTCTGTGTAAGCCAGCACAGGCAGGACACAGGAACAACCACAAAAGCATGGATGAAATGCAAAGAGTGAACTTACTTTCATTACCTTGCCCACGAGTGGTTCCCTGAAGCAACACCCAGACAAAGACACACAAGCGAGGATGCGGGCATCACAAAACTTGGTCCTTGCTAAAGGATCACTGAACCTGCTGGGTTTGCCTGTATATCAGGGATTTGCAGAGGCATAGTTTATCACTGTGATTTGATCTGTCCCACAGGAGGGCAGGGATTTCAACCATGTCTGACTCAGTTTGTCTATCACAGGCCTCTGTAATCACAGATGTTCTACTTGTCCAACACACAAGGCTAAACAACTGTATGATATATGCATTTTCTGACAACCCAGGTGCCAGTCACTGAAAATCACTTGAGTGTGATTACAATCCTCCTTGCTAATCTTCCATTATTTTCTCACACCTCACACAGGCCCACATGCTTTTCTTTACAGTGGATCAGGCAATAGACAAAAAACAAACCGCTCCCTCACGATCATCATCTTCATAGGAGGTGGATCTTGTTAGTTCACCGTTTTCTGGTAAATGCTCTCACTACTGTACTCTTCTGTGCTTTCAAAAAAAAAAAAAAAAAAAAAAGGAGAAAAACTTCTCACTTTTCACAAAAAATATTCTAAATCTGTGAATCCTGCATGAAAATAATATCAAAAGATATCACATCTTTCCACTTAGAGCCATCAGTTGTCAAAAACATCAGCTACTGTAAATATTATTAGTCTTTACCTCAGGATGTTTCTTCCAAACACAGTAGGAATTCAGATTACTTCAGAACAATTAACAGCTGCCCAGTTCAGTTCTATGCTGTAATGCCAGTTTACCTCCAGTCAATCATTATTTTTCAGATGATGAAATTAGTGGAACAGTCTCAGGAGGAAGAATTAAAAACAAAGTCTGTTTTTTAAATTAATCAATTATAGTTAATTATAATGAAACTAACTATAAAAGAATTCAGGGAATATCTAAATAAAAAATAATAAAAACTAATGGTTCTTTTAGTTTTGATGGGAAAAACAAAACTTATTTTTGTTTTATTCATTAGCAGTATCTGCCTTATTCTGCTTATAAATTATATGAGATGTCATCTTGAAAGAATCGTATATGGTCTTAGGCTATAGACTGGGCTTACTTCAGCTTGTTTTGAAGTTCCAAAGGTTTTTAAAAAGAATAAGTAGAAAAACATGGAGATGAAAAAGAAAAACAGAAAGAAAGAGAAATTTAGGTTTTCCACAAGTAATCTAGAACTGTTTGTAGTAACATAGAATCAGACCTACCATCCCTTTAAACAATACTGTATCAGCATGTTTTTTCACTTTATGATTTTGAATAACATTTACTTGCTCAGCATAGAGATATCTTAATATTCCTTAGTGTTTGTTCTACTGCACCGTGACATTGCTATTAACCTCTATTTCTCTGCTGTATTTATAAGCAGGAAGGCAGAGTGATTCAAATGAACTCTTCCTGTCTCTCATTTATACTGTTGAAATAATAATTACTTTGTAAGAAAGAAAAATTTAGTTTTGTTTGGATGATAGGGGGGTTTTATACTCTTTGAAACTTCATTATTCCTGTAGATCTTAATAATATAGCTTTTGGGTTTTTTTCACATAAAAGAAATAAAATAGGAGGGTTGTTCACATTATACTTTGATATCAACTGTGTTTTAAATAAAAATCTTTCAGATGGATCCAGTCACACCAGCTTGCTTACCAATCTGTTGAAATGATCTAGCAAAGCAAGTTGAAGAACTTGGAAATGAAACACCCCATGGAGTGTTAGTAGTTCTCATGGCCTTATAAACATTGATAATTATTAAACAAAAAATAGATGCATTTCTGTTTGAAAAAATAACATAGGAAATACTTAAAGAGATTTTCCCCAATTAAAAAAATAAAAAGAAAGGAAAAAAAGAATCCTGCAGAGGTTATGCTACCTTGCTGTGAACTCAAGAAATTTTGTTGAAAACTTACTGCTTTCTGCAGGGAAAAAAATTTGCAGAAATATATCAGGCACAGCCTGGTACTGAATGATAAAGAAAATTAAAGACTGAGATTACAGTTATATCTGTCTTTCAAAGTCAAAATACAAAAGGCATCTGTTGAATGCTTTGATTTGAACTCACGGTGTTCAAAAAACAGGAGAACATTTATCGAGTAAGTCAAATAATGTGAGATAAAGCAGAGTCCCTCAGCAAACCCACAGATTTTCATGAAGAAACTTCATTTATAGATCTCTTCTATAGCTTGGAATCAATGACAGGAATTGTACCAGGTAACATTTTGGTGATCTGTTTTCTCATTTCTGGCTTCGATGATGGAATTGCATTGAGAAACTAGTACTAGGGCACCATGAGCACTGTCAGCTCTGTGAGGACAGGAGTTCCAGGGTCTCCACTGCTTCCATCAGGGCAAGCTGCAGCAGTCAGGAGGCATCCCAGCACCCTAACCAGGAGCAGTGTAGCCAGGAGGGGATGGGATGAGTCAGCACTGGGACATGGGACCATGGGTAGGACTCGTTTGGTGCGAGGCGAGGATGTAGGGAGCTGGAGACTGGTCCTGCTGCAGCATCACAGGGGCAGGGGCTGATGGCCCCAGGGGTTGAAATGGGATCCTGGGACATGGGTGGGGAGGAAGTTCAACAGGAACAGTCAGGGCTGGTGGTGTTCTCAGGGCCATGATAGAAGGTAAGTGAATAGTCTACTCTGATTTTCTGAACTTCTGAAGTACCAGGTTCAGATGCTCAGATTCTGGAAAGAGGTGTTGCTGGGGCAGCCCTTGTCCACAGCTGGTTCCAGCTGGCTGCAGCCCATGGCCCCACTGCTGAGCACAGCTGAGCCTCTCAGCCATGGGCAGGCATCTCCGGGAAAGCCTGTGCCAGAAAGGGCAAAATGTTGCCCAGCAGCCAGGCCTGAGGGGAACGGTGGGAGAAAAAGTCTTGCCAGCACCAAGAGGAGAGTGGGAGGAAGGGAGGGGGGGCTCCAGGCACCCTCACAGAGATGCCCCTGCAGCCCCTTGGTAAGACTAACAGAAACTTATTTTTTAACAGGTATCAATCACCTAATATTTTACAGGCCTATTCTAGTCTATGAACCTTTACAAATGAATAACCAAGAAGTTCTAAACATACTTTATGATTATTAAAGTTCTGCAAAATAGCATCAGGCATGTAAAGACTATAACAACTGCAACACCATTTTTAAAAGCTGATATTCACATACATTATATGATCCATGGAGGGACTCTACAAGTTCATGTATACTTAAAGCAAAAATGTATTCAGGGATTGCTGCTTCTTGTGACAATTAAATACATTGATGACACCAGAAAATAAAAGTAATGTAGAATAACATTTATTTATCTCACATGGAATAAACAGCTTCAAAAATGGCATCTTAAATATATGTGTGCTTCAATTTACAGCAATTTGAAAAATGTATTTAAAGTTTCTTTTGCTACTAACATACCTTACTTGTTCTAAAACATAAAATTCTCTTTTTGATTTAAGTATACCCTAATTCAAAACCTTTTGTTATGAAAAATAGCTAGTACTAAGATTTGAAAGGAGTATTCAAATGCCTTGAAGCATAGCAACTTAATCCATTTTAGAGTCAGTAGTACACTTTCTTTGGATAACTGCACTCTCATTTCACTTATTTCAAAATGTATCACAGACCTGCACTCACTATTAGTCAAATATCAGTTCCACCAGATTTATAAACAATTACTAAAAAAAAAATTATTGCAATACCAAGTAAGCTGCATGTTTCTAGAGGGAGAGTGATTTCAGTATCAAGAAATAGGAGTGCTGAAGTAAAACTACTAAGGAATTTGTTATATTTTAATATGGTTAGCTGCTACAAATCTCTAAACAAACACATTGTACAACTGTCTTGAATAATTACCAGAGGGAATAAAATCTAAAAAAAGCATGGTGTGATAACATATTTCTTTCTATTCCATAACATGATTTCTTTGTCAACCTCTAACAAATTAACAAACTGGAAATCACTACAGTTCAGGTATTTTGGTGGGTAACAACTGATAATAATGATTGTTAACACTAAGTTCCCACCCTAGGTTCCCTCCCCAGCACCTTGATTTTATTTAAGTGTTGAAGATTTGAGGGAGAATTTAGGTAGGAAAGGACTGTTTTCTTATGTTTGGTTTCAGCAAAAGAAAACTTTTGAAATATTTGAGCAAAACTGTCATAACTGTTGTAAATGTTAAAACAATGAACTTTTCCTCATATTTTAACTGAAACATTTACTCTATGTAGGTCACATATTCATCCAGTTCTTATTAAATAATTATGGTTAAAGTTAATAGAAAATTTATGCTACACCTTAGATTTAATATCCATGACTTTGGAACTCCTTCCCTTACTGGAATTTCTGATCAAAGCTGAGATTTTAAAGTATATCACAGTTATTATTATCATCATTATAATTATTATCCTTATTTCTTAATATTTTTTTTTATTTTCCTTTTTTTTTTCTTCCTATAACTGCTGAGACAAGCAATGACATTTTCCAGATTCTGCAGCACCTTCAATCCTCTAATCTCTCTCTACTGCAGCCCAATGTACACTTTCCCAATGTAAATAAAACTTTTAAACTGGATCAACCACTGCATATTCATTTGTAGGACAATAACAGAATAGAGAATAACAGATTTACAAGATCTGTCAGCATTTGATAATAGTGCTCACAGAGGCATCCTGAACCACTGCTCCATTTTCAGATGGGCCACTACCATGATAAATTTTCATAATTACATAAAACACAATAGCTGAACCCACTAATAATCTAAGTGAAATATGCAATAAGATGATGTTAATTTAATCATTTCTGTGTGAGTGAGCAGGAGGAGAATGATTATTTACAAGGGACTGGGAGATACAGCAATAAGGATGTTGCTTCCATAGATCTTTCACGGACAGCACTGTGAAACTGGCTTAATAACACTCATAACCATCATTATAATTTTTTATTTTCTTCTATTTTTATAAGAAAAGTTATCCATTTCTGCTTCTGTTCTCTAGTCATGTAAAATAAACATCTTTCTCAAATTCAGAACAAAACCGACACACTAAACAAAATTATCAGTATGAAGCAATGATTCATAGCAGCAAAACATCTTATGTAATTACAGTAGCAGCTAGACAACAAAAAGGATTTTTTTTCATGCCTTATGACAACTATCTAGAACTTTGACAGAAAGGAAAATACTGAGGACTGTGTAGGGTAAAATAAAAGAGCACAGAAATAAAACAAATGGAGAGAAATAGAATGAATAGTTAGTATGAGGGGATATTTTCTTTATAATACAAAGGAAATTCTCCACATGTGCCAGGTACATGATGCACTGGGTACCATTGAAACTTGTGGCAACTTTAACATTGTTCCATAATTCAAACAGCCAAACGCTCAAGGGAAGGATGGGGTCCTCCATGTGGGGAGAGGAGTCAAGAGCCAAGGGTGTGTCACTGTTTAAGTCCAAAGGACACTGTGAAGACTAAAATGGGCATGTTTGCACTTGAGGATTGGCAGGTGGTTTACATTGTTCAATTTTCTATTTTGTTGAATGCAAAAACTATTCAAGCTTCGTTCTGGTGTTTGGGAAAAGATGTTGGTCATATTTTGTGTCCTCTGCTAAAACAAAAGTTGGTTAGAACTCCCAGGCTTATGCTAACAGCTCTGCTAACTTGGGCCTAATTCACTGAAAAGGCTACACAATGCCCAGGGACCAATGGATCCCTTCCCTGCCCTCCCCTCCCCAGCTGAGTATAATCTCACCCTACACCAACAAGCCCAGACAAGCAGGATCAAGAGTGGCTGTAGACTCATGATAGCCAGGTAAGGCAGCACCAACGAGGCAGGTTCTGGGGGAGGGCAGATCAGGTCAACAGTGCAGTGGTTTGGGAAAACAAAGTGCATGGTTGCAGTGTCACTCAGTTCAAGAGCAAGGCTGAATACTTGAGCTTTGATAGATCTCCCATGAGATGGGGGAAATCCCTTTATTCTCACAACTCTTGCCCAACAGACCCAAGGTCCCACAGCTGCACCAGCTCAGAGCTAACCTGAAGAACGGGTGGCTAAATCCACAGTGGGGAACAGCTGCAGACAGTTGGTACTCTCAGGGCCCTGTGGACAACTTCACTGGGGGGGTAGGAAAAGAAAATGTAAGCCATGAGAGAGAGTTTCCCAAAGCTCACACAGGAAGACAGCAACAGACATAGGTATCCTGTGGTGTACAGTGCATAAAGTACTGTGGTCCACAGTGAATCTGATTTATACTTCAATGTATGAGATGATAGAAAAAATCTGGATATGAAGAAAAACATATTTGGATGTAAAATTAATAAATCAAAAAGGATCATCATTTCCGGAAACTTAATATATAAAAGCAAAATAATTTAACGTAAGATAGCAGGAAATACAGTTTTCCAGAATCAGTACTGAAGGAATTCCTATGGAGATACTGGTGATGTTTTTAAATGTCCAAACATATTTGTAGCTCAAGTAGAAATGCTAATATTTTGTAAGAATGAAGCTGCATGTCCAACAAAAGTTCTAGATAATAATATGGGGTTTTTAATGAAAAGTGAATGGTTTTGGTTTAAATACATATAGAGCTATAAAGATGGAAGACATTTGCCATGTAGGATCAGGATGGTTAAGCACTGAGTTCCCAGATGGTATGTAAACAGGAATGTGATCTTTAAATAAAAACATTTTATTTTATTTTACAGTTTCATCCACCATTATGACAAATCTTGTCTTAAATTGCCTATAAGAATGTGATGGTATTATCTAGGTGCTTCCTTCACCTATAACACTAGGGCTGAGGAATCAATCACTATAAAGCTCAATGTACTATACAGTAATTCAGATTTTAAGTGTTGACTGTAGGACTGAAGGTCAACACCTATGGCAGTATATAGGCATAAATTATTACTTAATAACTTCACATTTAAGAGAATCATATTGTATAGCACAGGACTGGGAACGTGGAAATAAAAAAGCCTTTATTGGCATAAATTAGAATGAACACATTTCTTACAAGTGAATGGCTAATTCTGACCTTTTAAAACATCTATAAGAGCAGAATGAAGCATTTTCATCTCTAAATTATGATGACATGACTCTGGATTAGCTTCAGAGATACCGTGATAGAGTAGCACAGTGCTCAGTATAATTTTTACAGTGAGCAATTTCTGAAGAAAGATAAAGACCAGCAAACCAGTAAAATGTTCTCAACTGTCCAAAATAAATACTGCATACATACTGATCGGTATGTTGGCCCCTTCTCTCGTGTACCCCAATGAATTGAAAAGTAAAAGAAGATGTTATATTTTTATATAAATAGGATTAATGAAATTTCTTGACTTGTGTAAATAGTTTCAATTCAGTAGTTTCAGATTATTTCACCAATTTATGTGTCTATATTAATATTTTATATAATAGAATTTTATATTGCATTATAACAATGATAGAAAAAATGTTTTATCTTGGGAAGGTAAAGACTTTGGACCTCCACAAAGATACAGAAGAAGTTTTGTGATAATTTGATGAGTTTATTAGAATGATAATTTAACCTAAAAGTTAAACATAAAGGTACTCCAAAACTAATCATTTCTACAGTTTTGGAAATTGTTTATGATGACAGTGTAGTCTCACAGTTACTGTTAATAATCAATACTTGGCGAGTTTTCAAGGACTTTTTCTCTTGAATTAGAACTCTACAGTACAGAGTGGATTTTGACTTTTTGTGATATTTAAAAAACTAAATATATTCAATATTTTTGTGCCTAGAGGAAAACATTCATATCTGAACATAACATTAGTAGAAAAATATTAAAAATGATTCTCTACATATACTTTTTAATAAGAGTTTTGTAATAACTATCTACTGATATTTGAAAGATCATATAACACTAATAAAATAAATGAAAAAAAAACTTCTTTGGCCTTCATAACAACAAAATTTAATTTAAGATTAATCAAAATTTGAGTAGATACAGTTTTGTTCTTCCTCTGATTCATCAGACCAGCCTCAGAGCTAAGATCACTACAAATATACAACAGACTGAAGCAGATACCGATAGAATAACACACATCCTTGTAACTATGAGACTAGCACCTGGAGCAGAAAGAAGGTAGACTTAGTTTGGACATAAGGAAGGAATTCTTCACAGAGTGGGTGGTGAGGCACTGGAACAGGTTGCCCAAAGAAGCTGTGGGTGTCTCATCCCTGGAAGTGTTCAAGACCAGGCTGGATGAGGCTTTGAGCAACCTGGTCAAGTGGAAGGTGCCCCTGTCCATGGCAGGGGGGTTGGAACTAGATGATCTTTCAGGTCCCTTCCAACCCAAACTATTCTATGACTCTATGAATGTACACATAGCTTTATATCTCAGCTTAACTTCATCATCTCAGCTTTCACTTAGCATAGATTTTTAATTAAATTTCTGAAATTTGACAACGTTTCCAGAAAAAATGGACTCTGATTTGGGTTGTCATCAAGGTTAAGATTTTACGTGCAAAACCACAGAAATTTATGATGTAAAAACTTATACCTCTAAATATTCAAAGTATATTGGTTTCTGAGTAAATTGCAGTCTTGAGGGAGGCACAAGAGGATTGATTTAGAAAAGGATTTCACAGGTATTTCCTGGACGACAAAGTAATATGGAAATCTCTTCCAAATGCTAGAAGACCACATGAGGACAAATTCAAATGTGCACATATATTTCATATCCAAGACTGGAAATACACATACTATAGTAGTCTACTCTAAAGTCCATTGAGGAATAATAACAGAAGGATATAGTAGAAGAAAATTATTTCCTGGTGAATATTTGTAGTCTATTTCTTGCTGTCATGCCAACCACACAGCTATGTCCTTGATTTCTGTATAACAAGCCACACAACTACTTTTTCCTTGCACATCATCTTAAGTTCTCCTTGCTCCTTATTCTGTCACTGACCATGGCATCCAATGGCTTTCCTGTGGTTTTGCCTTCCTTCTCTTTTTCTTTATCACTAGTTCTATATCTCTTGTATTTACTATTTTAATCTCTTCCCACCCCCACATTTGAGCTGAGCTATTTTGTTTGCTTCTTCTCCAGCACACTCTGTTGCCATAACCAAAAACGTAAACCTGAACTAATTCGGAATTCAGCAGGGAATCCTCTGTATCAATAAAGGGAAGTTTTTTTCCAAATTCCTCTATTCCTGAAATACTTCATTTCTCTGAATCTGCAGCTTCTTTTTCAAGGGAGTATGAGTTTTGGTGAATTAATTTGCCAGATTCTGAGAATTGTGATAATCCATGCATTCAGTAGATACTTATTTGATTTATCATTATTTTATTATGAAAATATGAGACAAACTACAACAGACATTATTTCCTGCACTATCTTCTAAGCTAAAGCGGTGTGTAACATGCACTTTGAAACTTCACTTTTAGGGAATTATGCCCTGACGAGCAAGCAAAGGTGGGAATGTCAGCTTGTTGATGACTGAGTACACAGATTATAAGCATGTTTTGTTGAATAGCACCCACAAGACTGCAAGTGGGCACAAAACAGTCTGAAAACTGCTTCTGTTTTGAAAGAGAGGGAAACAGACACAACTAGAAGATACCACTGTCAATAATGATATAAAAGAATAGCTGCATTTGTATTTATCTAAAGTGCTTGAACTTCTACCTGTATGAACTCAATTTCACATCTAATTGTGGACCAGAACTAAAAAAATCAAGTTTTTGCATGGAGGATTCTTATAATTTTTGTGATAATTCACCAAGGAGATGTATTCCAGATTCCAATGCTACATTTATTAGTACCTATAATATACCTAAAATGCGATTCTGTTGACCAAAATTCATGAAAACCTTTAGTCTGTTGATTACAATTTTGTACAAGAGGCTATGTGGTTGTGGATTTTTGTAGCGGGGTAAGGACCACAGGGATGTCTCTTGTGAGAAGCTTGGAAAAAAAATCCCCTGGCTCCAAATTCACCTGCCTCCAGCCACGGCTGAGGCAGTCAGCACCTCTGTGTTTGATGTATTTAATAGGGGACTATACAAAAAGAAGCAGCAGTGGAAGGAGTAACAGTGAAGATAGAGTTGGAAAAAATTAATGTAGAGAGAGAAGTGTATGTGAGACACAACAAGGTAGACACCAAGGTAAGAGGACCACATGCCAGAGCAGGCAGCTGTGCCCAATAGTCCATGACTCTGTGGTAAGCCTGCACTGGAGCATTCTGCTCCTGAAGGAGCAGAATGGAAGAGACACCCATGGAAGGGACCCACTTTGAAGCAGTTAGAGGAGAAAACCGCAGTTTGTGGGAAGGACTCACACCAGTGCGGTTTGTGGAGGACTGTCTCCTGTGGAAGGGACACCATGAAGCAGAAGGGGAAGAGTCTGAGGAGTCCTCCTCCCCTAAGGAGGAAGGAGCATCAAAGAGAATGTGTGATGAACTGACTAGGAAACCCCCAGCCCCCCTGTGCCTCTGGTGGGTGAGGAGGTAGCCCAGGAAGAAAGGGGGTTGGAAGGAAGTTGGGGTTTTTTTTGTTTGGGGTGTTTTTTAAGATCTGTTTTGTTTTGTTTCATCATCTTACTCTGATTTTGATTGGTAGCTTATTAAACTGATCTTTGTTTCCCAAGTGTAGCCTGTTTTACTTGTGGATACATCTGGTGAGTGATCCCTCCCTGTCCTTGCCTCAGACCATTGTGCTAGTTTCAGGCAGGAAAGAGTTAATTTTCCTCAGAATTCAGAACGGCTGGCCCAGGCTGGCCAAGGGAGTATTTCATTCCATGCTGCTTCATACTCAGTACACATGTGAAGTTCTGAGGTGGGAAGTGGCCTTGCAGATGTCCTTAAGGCTTTTGCTAGCTTCTTAGCTGGGTCATTAGCTCTTTTCTTAGCTCTTGGCACAGTTGTTAGTGGTGGGGCAGGTTGTTTTGTTAGTAAGTTGGGGGGTCAGCTGGTTTCTCCTTAGTCATGTTGTCACCCTCAGAGTCTGGCTCTGGGGACTCTCGGGCTCAGACTCTCGCTACTCAGAACCTGTGTGTATGTTGGTTGGTGAGTGGTAAACAATTGTATGATATGTTCTATTTTCTATTATTTTAATTATTTATCAGTAGTAGTAGTCTTAATATTAGTAGTATCACTATAATTTTCATTTATATTCAATTATTAAATAGTTCTTATCTCAACCTTACAAGCTTCCTTGTCTTTTCCTCCAACTCTCCTCCTCCACTGGGGGAGGGGGGATGTGAGCGAGCGACCGCGTGGTACTTTACTGTTAGCTGAAGTTAACCATGAATTTTTCTACACATTTTCTCCTCCACACCCCACTGCGGGGAGGAATGAGCAAGCGGACATGTGGTCTTTTTTTTCCTGGCTGGGCCTAAACCAGGACAGAGGCCTTAAGAAAGCTTATGGGAAATCCATCAGAGAGTCATTCTTTGTTTGAAGAAGGCATCTAATAGTCTTTGCTGACTTCCTCAAATGTAATGAAGCTTCCTTCTGTTTGATATAGTGTTGTCATCATTCAGTCAGGTTCTAATCACAAAATATTTTCCAGATACATCTCTCTATTCAGTCAAGGCAAACAACCCTTGTCTAGGCATTCATCAAAAACAATTTATTTGTCTTTATTCCAGGCTTCCTTCTAATGACCTTTGTCCTATCTGGTGCATCAAAAATTCATCAGGCAGTCTGTTCATCAAGGTATTTTTTAATCTCATATTTCTTCTCTGTTTTGTCATTACCCAACTGTCAACCCATTATTTTTCATGTTTGGAACTTTGCTTACTGAAGTTCATGCACCCCCTTATTTGTCAGATTTACTTCTCACTCATGCATTAGCCGCAGCTCTGTCTAGCAGTTTTATGCTCCCTCTCTTTTCCTTCCTCCAAGTCCTTTTCTTTTGAATTTAATTAGGGATTTGTGGTACATGCAATACTGAAAATTTTCCACACTCATAATGCTAGGTGAAATTCCTTGGTTGAAGTAATATCCTCTCACAGGCATGTAGGTGACCCACATAACAGTAATGAAAAAATAGTAGTACATCAGAAGGCAGAATCTCTCTCTTCTCAATGTTGTCTTTAGTTTCACTAATGTATCAGATAGTTCTGAGGGAAGTACTAAGTGAGTTAGTGTGAACAACAGATTTTGTACATGATTCAGGAAGTACTCTTTTGGAACGCAAATCTTGCATGATATGAGGCAACACATGCTAAAAATTTATAACAGATACTAAAAATCTTGACTTAAATACCAAAATCCAAGTTACTGTATTCAGTTGTTTTCCAAAACAAAACAAAAATATGATGCGTTTGGGTAAATTATAGTTGTATAAGGGAGTCACTTATTTAAACTTTTACCAATGTAACTTGCATGCGTATACATACACCTACTACATTTAAGTATTTGATGCAAACATTGACCAAAAATACTTTAAGCATTTAAAGCATTTAGCATTTCCCTAATACTTAAGGAATGAATCTGTCATAGGAAAAGATATGACACTAAAAGACATATGATGAAATTTGGGTTTTTTCCTAAAGAGAAGGAATGTGCATATATGGAATATGTATTTTTTAACTTGTTGTAAAACAGAGCCTGGTCTGTAACACTGTTCGTTAAGCCATGACATAAGAGTATGAAGTTCTGTTGTTTTTTTTGTTTTATGTCTGGAAATGTGAACATGTTCTTTCTTTTATTAATCAGGACCAAAGGCTATCATTTTTTGCCATGTAACAAAAAGGACCTTTAATGTTAAGTTTTCTTAGACCACACTGCTGCATTCTTTTGAGAGCATTCCCTTGTGAGATTGAATAATGTTTTTAAAACTATAAACCAAGATTGCCTCAGTAAGAAATCCAAAGATATATAGTACATTTCCAATCATGTGCCAGCAAGAGTGAGTTCAATCCTAATTTGCAACTATAATGTTGTCAAAGTGATTTTAAGGAGACTATTATTCTTCTACGTTTTCTGTCTATTGTAGTCAGAGATTACATTTTTCCATTGCCTAGTAACTCCTTCAATCGTTATTAGAAAAGATGATGTTATAAACTACTAATTTTGACCAGCTGAAAGAGTTTCATTTTAACAACTCCAATTACTCTTTATTTGACTCTCTAGCTGCAGAAGATAATGTATTAATTTCCTTTTATAACCTATGATAGGAAGAATGTATTTTGTAGTGCTGCTGACTGAATCAAAGAAGTAAAACGGTGGAGATTCATTAAATTACTCAACCTATTTCCAAGCAAAAGTATAATTCCTAGCAACAATATAGAATCATACAATGATAGAATGATTTGAGTCAGAACAGACTTTTAAAGATCATCTAGTCCAACTCCCCTCCCATGGGCAAGGACACCTTTCACCGGATCACATTGCTCAAAGCCCCATCCAGCCTGACTTTGAACACTTGTAATGATGGGGCATCCGCAACATTTTGGGGCAATCTGTTACAGTGTGTCATCACCCATGTTATAAACAGTCTAAATCTACTCTTTTTCTGTTTAAAGCCTGTCTCTTAACACGTATTTGTCTTTCTGATGTTTCAACGTATTTTCCAGGTAGGTCTGTTTCATTATGTTACTGGGCATGTAGGTGAGGCTGACTGGTTTTAAAAATGGATGTGATGGTATATTGATCAGGAGCCATGAAAAAAAAGTTTAGCTGATCACAATACACGCGTCAGCAACCTTAAATAGTTTTGTCTTGTTTTCAATTTTGAATCGTGTTTATGGATGCCAAATTAAGGTAATATATTTAGAAAACAAACAAAAAAATCACATTAAGCATCTGGCTGCAGAAAAACTTCAATGACCAAATTCTTAAATTATGTAAACTTAGTTTCATTCACTTGATTTTCAATCAGTTATTTAATTTTTGCCCACCTTTAATTTCATTATGTTTTGAATGCTTCTTCACTGCTCTGTAAGAATCGCATGGGTTATTAGATATGCTCTTCATCTCTTCAACTTTTTTTAATAGTTACAATGTTTCTAAATACAGCTTTGTTGCTTACTATTAAAAATCCCGTCATCAGAATAGCATTTACATAATGGATCACATACTCTGCTTGAACTTTCAATGTAGAATAACAACTGTGTGTGGTGTAATCTTTATTAGATGAAAATGCTTGTCATAAAAAATAATGCAATGTGACCAATGGACTATGAGAAAATCATTCCACTGTGCCCATGATTATACTAAAACATTTGTAACAGAAAATCAGGAATGGGCTGATTTTAGAAAACAAATTCTTTGAAATCCAAGTATTTCAATGTTATTTAAATAAAATCACTGTTCTTCATAATAACCAAAAATACTGAGGTATACCTTAAACACTGAGGCATTCACTGTTGTCACCATCTTCTACACTTTTGCTTTTTCAACCAAAAGAACAGTGATGGGTCAAAAGGATGTCTGAGCCTTTCAGCAGCTTTATTACTTATGATTTCAACAGATCTATACTATATTTATGACCTCCTCCTAAGAACAATCCCTTTTCTTCAAGCCAATTAGCTTACATCCATCATGCTCATGTCCAGCCTCCTCTATCGTGGACTGATCATGCCCACAGAGCACAGTAGACAGGGCAACGTTTGGGTCAGAATCCATTTTTCAGGACTCTGGGTCTATTCACACATACTGGCCTTTCAGTCATGTCACAAAATCAGGATATCACAATTATATTCCTCCCACAAACATGCCATTTGAATATATAAATTCTTTGCATGGTGCTTGATATCCCAGGATGCACTTCTGTTCTTGTGAGTAGCACTTTTTTGGGGCCTGAAGACCTCTACAGAGCTATTTTGACACATCTGGAAAAGATGGCTGGGCAGATTCTTGGATTTATGGACTCTTACCTCTGTCTGAGGGGAGTAAGGTGAAAACATATTTCTAGAAATGTCCAAATCTTTTCAGAGTGCACTCTTTAATAATTAATGTTTCCTTATAATATTCCCAAGGTAATTTTAGGGTTGGGGACAACACACTATATTTGTGTTTTAAAGAATGAAGATAAGACTTTTTTTTTTTTCCCCCACACACACAAGGCAAAGAAATTGACATTGTGGAAGAATTTAAGCTCTTTTAACCAAATGCTGAAGAAGACTGAGGTTATGCAATTGATTGAGATTTGGCTGGGTTCTGCTAGTACTGTTTATCAAAATGCTTGCTGAAGCAAACAAATCCATCAAACTGTTTTTAGCTTTTGCTTAGAAATAGCAAGATACAGTTCCCCTGCAGAAGAGATCCTGGGCACAACTGTTTATATGAACAATTTGGAAATAAGTACTGAGGACCAAAAGAGGGAATGATCTAAACATAAGCATTTTATGTAATATCTGACAATAATTTGCCATTACTATCATACTATTATATATACTTCTATACTACCATGGTACTACTACTATTTGCATGTTTATTAATCTAAACCATCCCAAAATATTCACCCATTTTTAAAAGAGTAGTACTCAGGTAAAAAAACTATTGGGGAACAAACCAAGTCTGAGATACATGAAGTACTGTGGTTTGGAACTGTATAGGTGGAAAATTTCTGTCAATCACAATGTCCAATATTAATTGTATAATTCAGTACTGTAAGGTTTTCTCTGAAAACATGACACCTTCACAGCTTGGCTTTTTATCAGACATGATACCTTAAAAAAAAAAAAATACTTGTATGTACAAGTATTTGTTACATTCTTAATTTATCTCCATTGAAATGGAAAGCAGAATTAATTCCCTAATATAAGTTGTATTCTGCCTGGACTCTAGCTGCTGCTCCAGGAGAGTCTGGGCCTTCCATGGATTCTCTGTTATATCTGCTAGTCCTGTGCAATGCCTTGGATATATGGTGCTATTTCATATTCTTAAAGTAGAACTAAGCACCTGTGCTTATGCACCTGAAGCACTCATAATGTTGATATCCTTTCTTTTTTTTTCTCATGATAATCTCAGAAGCAAGTACAGCAAAAATAATATTCGAAATTGAAAAAGCAGCCCACAAAGAGGAAACCTTTAAAATAACCCCCCAAAACCAGAGGTGATTATATGTGCAAGAGTAATGGATTCTTAAAAAGCAGCATATTAGAGATTTTGAAGGTGCTGAATACTTGTCTCCATATATGCTGAATGGTTTCCACCTGCCAACCTCTATTTTTCAGAAAAAAAGTTTCTTAATGGCAGTGTTTACACTCCCCCAACAGATAGTAGAGTTTCTGTGCATTAGACCATGTAAATCAGCTTCTCAATTAAAATAATTTCACAGACAATATCTAAGCCTTTGATAATACCAGACACACATGGATACTGGTAGGTCATCTTCTAGGGGACTGTCTGTTAGCTCTTAAATTTTTTAGAAAACGATGAATGTTTGAGTGTTTTCATAGATGTTAATTTTATTATCTTGTCTTGCCTTATTATCTCTGTCTGCTAAGTTCTTTCCTTTCTTGAATCCTTTCCTCTCTAAAAAAATCCACACTGTGTTTTGACTTTCTATTCATTGGTCAGATAGAGCAAGAGTTATGATGATTGCATGCAAAAGAAGTGCATTATAGCAGGGTTTTCCAGTTTAAGTATTTTATTTTAAGTCTTTAGGGGGTTTGATGAATTACTGGGCAAGTACAGTGCAAGTCAACTGGTCTGCACAATCTACACCAAATAGTCTTCTTGTCAGTTGGGGGCTTAATATTTTTATTTTCATTCAAGTGATGAGAAGCAAAAAGCTTTTGCAAAATTCAGTGGTAAACTGTGGTGTTAAATTCATTTTACTATTACAATTGAACAGACATTCAGAAATTTCTCTATGGTAAACAGGTAAAGAATCAATACCTCACTATCTTTTGTTACAATATCACAAATGGGAACACCAGCTGTATTACTTCATAACAAAATAATGAGCTATCAGAAAATGCGTGTTCAAAGAAATGACCACGGCATGAGCATATGAAGGAATTATTCAACAGGCCTGATTTGCCCTTGATCTGGGTCCTCTGTAGTTACACACAGATAAGCAAAATTAAGGTAAAACAAGAGCAAAGATATTTTACCTCTGAGACATGAACAATGGAATGCAGTTTGCTGCAGTAGCGAAACAGTATTTCTCTAGGGAAAAAGAATGGATCTGCCACTGACTAAAAACATGTACATACTCTGAGAGGTAGCAGGTTCATTTTAGTAAGCCTCTTGAGTTCAATCCTCGTACAGAACCCAGTTTCTTTCCTTGATAACTATTTCAGCTATGCATTGCTCTCCTCAGAAACACAGGACCTGCTCCAATGCAGATAAACCTTCCTGAAAACTAAATGAAGACAAATAACTTTTTGAAGACAAAACACAGAGTTAATAGCGCTGAAAAGCAGCACCAACATGATCAGAATTGGTGGCAGGCAACATGCTCCACATGTTCCTGAGAGTCCATCTAAACTCTGTCTCAAGACTGACAACACTGTCTTGTGAAAAAGTATAAACAGGAACCTAATATAATAAAGAATGGAAATCTTACAATTAAATCAAATATTTCTTCATCTAATCCAGTGAAAATTAAACTCTCTTTAAATTTTGAGCATCAAAAGCTAAGTATCTCATAACCTTCCAAAAATCTTTGGAGCTATCCATTCTTATTGTTATATTAATTGTTACACCATAAATGAGAATTGTAGAATAGTTTCTTAGAATAAGAAAAATATTCTGCAGGTAATTTACAGATACTAGATATGACTGTGCAGAGAGCTGACAGGGTCTCTCTGAGTTCCTACGAATCTCTGACATTTTGCTAGTACAGCAAGTAATAGACTTGAGTCAGGATTTGAAATTAGTCCCAGAGTAGCACAACCCACTGTGTCAAACTGGTTATATTTAATAAGTTTATGCATTTTGCATTATGCCAGCCATTCCTTGTCATGCTATTGGATTCTTAATGCAATAGGAGAGAAGCTATTAATCTTGGTAATAAAATGTTTGAATTCAGAATGTACAAAGTTATGCATAGCAAAAACTGTATAGAAGTTAATGGAGCAAATTTAGCACTGAATAATTCCACTCAAATTACTGGCAATAAGCCAAGTCTCAGTCTGAGTTAATGACTTTTGTGCTGTGGTAGTGAACTTCTGCCATAAATATGACTTTATATAATATATTGTATTTAAAACAGCAAACGGTGTTCCCTGCTGAGGGCACTATTATTTGTCTGTTACTCATGTCAAAGACATTGAGATTATATGGAAGTGCTTTTCATCCATGTATATGATGACAAAGAGAATAATCTGTTGAGATAGAAAAGGATGTTGTTTATTGAATGATGAATTGCAATGAATAATAGCCAAGAGACACAATGATTCTGTGCAAAACAGTAATCAGGATCACTATTTTGTTAATAAAGTTAAAGAAAAACAAGTGCACAACAACAACAAAAAACCAAACCCCAAACACCCCCAAAATGCCCAAACAAACAAAAAAAAAGCCCTTAGAGAAATGGAGCGTAACTTTGTAACAAACATGTCCAGTTTATAAGGAATTAATGATCACATGCTCACTTTTTCCTGTTCCAAATAGTGATACATCATGGGAGCAATTTGCATCAAGTTAACTTACTAATTAAGAAATGGCAGTTGCTAAGGAACAAAACTCCTGCTTAATTGCTTAATAAACAAGCATGAAAACATTTCAAGTGGACTAAACACTTTGTAAACAGTCATCTTTTGTGACAAGAGCTCTCTAGACTCTATAGAGAATAAAAGAAACTTTCCTGTCTATTCTGCTAGAGAAAAAAATTATGTGATCCACTTTTGCCAAACTAAATTTTCAAATTTCCTTTTGCTTGACAACCTGTGTTGTTCCAGTGTCTCACCACCCTCATCATAAAAAATTTCCTCTTTATATTCAATCCAAATCTACCATCTTTCAGTTTAAAACCATTTCCCCCTGTTCTATCACTACAGATCCTGGTAAAAAGTCCCTCTCCACTTTCTTATAAGCCCCTGTCAAATATTGAAAGGCCACATAAAGGTCTCCTTGGAGCCTTCTCTTTTCCAGGATGAACAATCCCAACTCTCAACCTGTCTTCACGGGAGAGGGGTCCCATCCTCTGATCATTTTTGTGGACCTTCTTTGGACTTTCTCTAACAATTCCATGTCTGTCTTGTACTGAAGACCCCAGAGCTGGATGCCGTACTCCAAGTGTGGTTTCATGAGAGTGGAGTAGAGGGGGACAATCATCTCCCTTGACCTGCTGGTCACGTTTCCTTTTATAGAGCTCAAGATACAATTAGATTTCTGAGATGCAAGTGCATTTTGCCAGCTAATGTTTAATTTTTCAACTGCCAATATC
The DNA here is from genome assembly GCA_027574665.1 of Rhynochetos jubatus. NCBI lineage: Eukaryota > Metazoa > Chordata > Aves > Eurypygiformes > Rhynochetidae > Rhynochetos > Rhynochetos jubatus. Next base: position 81,301,616 of record CM050648.1, on the reverse strand, counting down.
CTCAAGTCCTTCTCTGCTGGTCTACTCTCAATCAGTTCTTCATCCAGTCTGTATAGATGTCGAGGATTTCCCCTACCCATGTGCAGGACCATGCACTTGGCCTTGTGGAACTTCATGAGGTTCTCATGGGCCCACCTCTTCAGCCTGTCAAGGTCACTCTGGATGGCATCCCTTCCCTCAAGTGAATATATTACACTACTCAGCTTATGTCACCTGAAAACTTGTGATATTCACTTTTCTCCAGTCACTGGGGACTTCAGCTGACCGCCATAACTATTCAAACATGATAGAGTCACTCAGCATACTTTTATGCATCTTGGCAATTTGCAAATCTCAACACACGTATTCAAAAGATGCTCATGGAATTTGTCCCAAGAAGCAGAAAATGTGGGAAGAATTGTTCTTTTTCGTCATCTGTGATATGGTATGTTATGTTCAGTTATTAATATTTTATTAAAGTTTTGATATAGGGAAGGAATTCTCATATATTGTCCTCTTCATTGCCATGTTTGTGTGCAATGTCAGCAAAAATGCAGTCAATCATGTTTATAAATAAAGTGGCTTCTTCGCCTCACAAAACAAAACAATTATGTTGGCAAGAAATATGGCCAATGACCCTTTATTTTGTGAAGAGGCGGCTCTGGTTTTTTCAAGGCTGCCAATCTAAATTTGCTCATTAATGTTGCTTTCATATACTCAGTTACTAATTCAGCTCCACATCATTTCACCTACTCTTTGAAATTCAACTAAATGGAAGTTTTATGAATATATTTTTGCCTTTTTAAAAAATAAATGCTACTTTCTGTTAATCTGTTCAATAAGGAATACAATTTCAAAATTGAAAGTGCATTTCAGGGAAGATGCAGCTTCTGTCAAGCATCAGATAGGACAAAGTTAAATTATAGATGAAAATACAACACAAGGGTTGCAGCTGTGTAATCCACTGTTGTCCTGGGTGTCCTTTATAAAGATATTTTCACATGCATGAAACTGGTCAGTCTATTTTAATAAGGCCTGTTTGACATGAACTCAGCTTTATTTCAGGCAACAGAAAAGCTGCCCATTTTAATTGTATTGTACATAACCAGCTTCATTACTCAAGGGAACAGTCTCTTGTGGCACTCAGGGTTTTCTTTGAATTGCAATATCTTACACAGCCATCTACTTTTGCAGAAAAAGTGTGAGCTAATGTATTTCTTAAAGGAATTCTTATCCAATGCAGGCATTTGTCTATACCATCCCTCTCCTGTCCATCAGCGGCACTCTGCAGAGTGGTACAATTGTTTCCCAGTTTCTGCCCATGCCAAACACTATCTTGGGAGTTTCCCTTCCATGATACATTATTTGGATTCTTTCCTTAAAGAAAAAAACCCATCCTATGTTTGTGAGCATGCAGAATCATACCATACATCACCATCACCTGTGCCTTGATAAAACAAGCAAAGGATTTATTCAACAAGTATTATTTTCAGGGTATTAATTGTAAGAGAGAAGACAGGATTATAAATACAAAAAGTAGTCTAATAAAATTTATTAAGGTATTAATCTTTTTCTGGTCAGAAATTCAAAGATGTCATTCACAGTCAGGAGTTCACAGTGTTTTTTCTGGACCAGGTGATCCTACTGAGGTTGTCCCTCCAGAAAATTCTTAGTGGTCCTCTTAAATCTGAATCCCAGGCATTTTTTTCCCATCCATTACAAATAAAGACATGTAGACTCACATTTCATGCTGCTGTTGTGCCAATGAGTTTAAGTTTTAGATACAGATACAGTTGCATTTAATAGTTCTTCTAGGAGTTGAATGACTTACATACTCTAAGTGGACTTCTTTTTTCACCATTTAGTCTGAGACCAGCTGTTTCAGTTGGAAACATTCCCCACACTGATCTGACACTGCAGTGCATTTATAATGGATATTGTGTAAATTAACATTATACAAGTATTACCTTTTTTCTCTGGAGTGTCACCAGCTTTACACAGAAAACACACATAAATCATTATTGATCAGTTTCATAACATATTACCTAGCACATAATTATGAATCAGTTTTCTTCTCGTCATCTTTTCTATTTCACAAAGACTTTCTCCTTGTTCTCCCTCTACTGCTAGGAAAACAAGAAAGCACACTACATTTAAAAGAGATTTGAATTCAAAGTTCTTGTTTCACTACTGCATGTGGCCTGAACTGCCCTGCTTCTGTATTTCAATTTAATTCAGTTGTCCTGAGAAACTATAAGCTTTTCTTATAGACAAGAATTCAGACATCTGTTCAGAAAAGAGATAAAGGAATGTCAGAATATTTTCAGCCTTGCCAATTCATCTGAGGTAAAAGTGGAATCATGTTTAAAGAGCAGGTGATCATTCTAGCTTAGTTGTATTTAATCCCTGGGAAAATTAATATTTTGAAATATGCACATTCAGATCCTTTTACTAAAGTCTGATCACAGGCAGCAGAAAGTTTCCATCATGAATGAAGTGGCTTGGTTTTAAAACAAATTCTGGATAATAAAAGCACTTCCAAACCACATGGCAAATGTGGCTCAAGCCTATAGTTAGAGACCTTAATACTTATTTAAACAATTAATAGTTATTCAGAAAATTAACAAAATTTCTCACAAACTCAAAAATAATTCTATATTTCATTTATCAATTTCTACAGTTGTTAATACCTATTATACAGTGTTGATGTCATTTGAAGAAACCTTAGAAAAACAGACTCTTTGTTCTTGATGTAACTGATGTAAGCAAGTAAGAAACAATTTGCAAGGATTTTAATTAACTACATTACTACAGGTATTAACATTGTAAATAGATTTCAGGATCCCAAGTTTAAAAACTAACCTTGTCCAGCTAAAAAATAAACAGTCTTTTGAAAACACCACTATTGATTATCCATCTCCCTTGTTTGTTGTTCCACCCAGTCAATACTTTAAAATGATCTGCATGCCATGTGTTTCTTCTTCACTAAATAGAATTTTATAAGCCATATAATGTTTGCACTATCCAATCTTACTTGCCCATAAAACTATTGCAAGTATATTAAAGCATAAACATATAAAAATTACTTATCTAGAAAATGAATGTCAAAGTAGTTTTCTATTTAATGCTAATGTCCTCACAGGCACTTAAAAAGAAGACTGAGCTCTCCCCAAAGACTTTGAACACCCCTCCCCCTATATATAAGGTACAGACAGTAAGACCTGTCGACTTCCATTCACAAACTTCAAAGTTGCTGACTTCCACTCAATAATTTAACAATTACAATTACTTTCTCCAAATTACTGCATCCAGAATTTCTTTCTCAACTGAAAGGTCATCAAAGGCTTAATTTCATAATTAATGTGCATTTTAGTTAAGTGAGCAAATTCTAACAACATATAGTCTTTTATTTCAGTGAGACATACACTTGTTTTTCATGATCATGGAATAAAACAATAGCAAACACTAATAAATCAGTAAATCCCATCAGTAACAGTGTTATCTCTTATGTTGCTGTAATTAAGACCACATTTTGTACCCATACACCAGCAATGTGTTGACAAGTCTGAGAAGATTAAAACAGTGTCTAGAAATAGAAGTTGTCACTCTCTTTATCTTCTAACCTAACAACCAACCTACTAATTTCTTTGAATAACAGAAAGCTAGAGATTTGAATTTGCCTTCACACCAACATAGTTTCCACAGCAAAGATTGAATCAGTAAGCTGTTATTTTTCTAGTGCAAAACCGTTTTTGCTGGGGGCACAACAGCATTGCCTCCTCTTTACTTTTACCTGTTATGTTCATGTATACCATACATTACTGGTATGAAAACCATCCTATATAGACTTTATTCAGCTCCTTAAAATCAGTGAAAAGTCTGCCCTTGATCTCAAGAGACTGATTCATGCCATTGGGCTGGATATGTCTTGTAAACCAATTAGAGCTAAATACCTTACCCGCTTTCTAATAGTTTTAAATTTGTGGAACTATCACTTCTATTCCTTATGTGTTTGGCATACACTACTTGGCGTTGTAGAAGATAAGCCAATGCTCCACAGAGTTCATCTGCCTGTTGTTTATGTCTTAATTTAGATAGTCCTTGTCTGTACAGTTACATTTAGAATTGATAAATTAGTTCAGACACAACAAGGCACGAAAGGGAAGCTTAGTTATTTGAGGTCATAGCCATATGTAGAGAACTACTGAAAAAAAATCACTTCCATATTTGGCCTTGCAGGTCTTCAACAAAACTGCTCATAGCACAAATAAATAATTTCACAATTCCTCTTACATTATAGACTATGGACTCACATTTGTTTGAAAAGGCACTACAGACAGATGTTAGTATTTTCTGTAAAATGATTGTGGTTTGTTATTTGTTTCATTTAATTGAGAATGAAAATTATTGTATAACAGTTTCTTAACTGCAATTTTTAAAGGAGGAAACTTTCAGTCTGAAACACAAGTGAAAAGTATAAACAGATATCACTCTTTTCCCAGGCAATATTGACAATACTTTCCTAATCAGAAAGCTGTAAATTTCATGAAGATTTAAAAAGTTATATCTGTCAAATTTGAAAATGTGGAAGTTTCCAAATAGTCCTATGATTTATCAAGCTTAAAATATATGCAATTGTAAAGTCTATCATAACATTAGTAATGTTTTTTCAAAGCACATGGACTATATTCCAATGGTTCATCCTCTGTCTGAAATCAGAATCAAGCCTCTTCTGTGCTGTCACATACTGGTGGCCTTCCTCTGGCTTATTGCAAACTTGAACTGAAGATATGGGAAAAGTTAATGAGAAATTATAGGTTTTTCCTAAGGACAGTTCAGAGCAGGAGCAGAGGTGATATGACCAACGTTTTTCAGTATAGGTTCTGTTATTCTTTTGGGATTAAAAGGAGTTGCACCCTTTATAGTCATCTGCAAATCGATATCTATAACCAAGCAGTTTGAATTCTTATTTCCCTCAAGGATTATTTTTTCCCAAAAGTTGCGACCAGCAAATGAACATTAAGTGAAAGATTAAAAAAACCTCCCTTCATACAAGCTCATAGCACTGATAGGATCATTCTCATATACATATGAATGATATTTATGATGGTATAATTGATATTCAATAAAAACTACAGAAACTATCAATGATAACATGGAAAATGAAAGGGTAAGTTCATTTATCCACACCACAATTTAAAACTATTTCATATCAACTGAGATTAAGTTCATTTAATTAGTATTTTTCTCAGTGATGTACTGTAAAGGCAAGTAAGATACAAAGTATAAGAATTCTCGACCTCTTAAATCATTCAAATGACTGAAGTGCATACTGACGGAAGTTACATGACTTAAGATGCATTTTGTAAACATACATGATCAACATAATCTGTTTTTCTGTTGAGAATTAGCATGTTCGTCATATCATACAACCATACACCTTAACCATAGTTTTACCGCAAGTGTGGCCACTTCTTATATTTGAACCACTCCCAACCAATTGAGGAAACTATGTAATAAGCAGATTCTCTAATGTCAACTGAGAGACACACAGCACTATGAGAATTCACATATCTTGCAGATCATTCATGATATGTTCTACAAGAAAGAAAGGATAATCTGGAACAAACAAACAAAATAAATTTAAATTAATTTATTTTCTTTCCCAGTTTAGACAAAAATTGTAATAGAAATAAGAAAATAGTAGGTCTGTTATATGACTCAAATAAATTCCTAGTCTGAGTCACTACTGAATTAATTGTGTGTTGATTTGTTTGTTTGTTTGGTGTGTTCATTGTTTTATAAGAATTCATTTACTATATTTTTAAAATGTAAAAATTGTTAACTGATCAGTGGTAAGTCTACGGGGTGGTTTCAGCATGCCAGGTGGCACATTTCTTTAAACACTGCATGTTATTATCCATAGCAGATGTTCAGTCATATACTCAGCACTTCTGCAGAAAAAAAAAAAAAAAATGTTAACACATTAATAAGAAAATTCATTTTATTTATGGAAAAGTATAGTTATGTGTTTTGTTGTTGTTTTATAAATAGACTATATTGACCTTTTTTTCTGTGTGTGTGTGTGTGTGTGCAGTTTTCATTGAACAACAACTTAATTCTCTGTGGAATATTTTAGGAGCAGTCCAGGAAAAAAGCTCCTTTGAAAGAGAGCTTTCCATTTCACACAGGGGCCATTCAGCTTCATTGGCAGTTTTGAAGGTTTAGTTTGCCATTTAGATTTGATGGCACCAGAAGATACTGTAACTTAAGTGATAAAGTCTTTGAAATTCTGATTGATTTTCAATTTATAAAATTTATGGAAAGAAATGGGAGATATTCAACATCCAGCTGGATAAAGCCTTGAGCAGCCTGGTCCAAGTTTACCAGTTCTGCTCATCATGCTGGAATTTCTGGCCTCGAGTTTCATTTCAGTCTACATTTTCCAGTGTTTATTGGGTGCCAAATATTTAAAACCTCATCCTTTCTTAACCTTAAAAACTTTGTCTTCCAACAAATTACATTTTCTGCTAATTCCAAAATTCTAATTTTAAAATGTGTTCAAGCTATACTTATTTGGTATACAGAAAATAGTTTAAAAAAAAAAAAAAAAAAAAAAAAGTTGATTCTCATTTTACTTTGCCAATGTAATTCAGTTCAATTTAGAGCAATAGTGTGAACATTCTTGGACCTGGAATGGCTTTATCTTCCTGTCAGGACACTTTTTCTGATCCTTCAGCAGAGTTTTGTGTTTAATGAGTAAGTTAAACACATGAACTACTCTGTTTCCTCCCACTACAAAAGCTTTTCATTGAATGAAAAGCACCTGAACTGGTAATTTGTAATTGTGTTGCTTAGCAGTTTGATTTTCCAGACAGCACGTGACTATACATCAGGAGTTTGTCACATTTGCATAATGTTTGCTACTCATTCATGAGTTTGTGTTCTAATCACTTTTGCTGCAAAAAGACAGGACATTTTAAAGTAGTTGTTTTTGTGAAGAGACACCTTCTGGATTTAAGTAACGTAGTATGATGTCACTGCCAGTCTAGAAAAAGAGAAAACTATGCTGACCTTATGCAGAAGAGGAAACTGCAGAAGAGGAATCCACAGAAGGGAAAAAAAGGAGCCAGGACTAGGGTTCCTTATCAGCTGACATGATTCAGGATGCAGATTACTTTGTTGCACATGATCCTGGCTCCAAAGGGAATGGTCTCGGTAACTCAGCAGATGCCTGTTTCTGAGTCCTTGGAAGTGTCGGAGTGAAGCCACTGATTGAGTTACAATAGCAGTGTACAAGGTACTATCAATGTGTTCAAAGTAATCTTCATCTGGTAAATAGGTGAGAGCAATATGATCCTGCTGCCTTGCCTATAGCCCCTAATGATTTACAAAACATCTGAATTTTGCGGTTTCTAAATGTTCTTGAGGACAAAGTAAGGGTTTGCCTTTCCAAATGACATATTCATCCTGCTGAGCTCAGATTTCATTACAGTGGTGATCTGTGGCCCTTCACAGCTTGCATCCATGAGTGACAGAGACTTCCAGGTATAAGATGGAAATCTTTTACAAAAAAAGCCTTTTTCTTACTGTTCTTTTCATAATGGATCATAGCTTTTTCTTCAAGAAGAAAAGAATAGCTGCACAAAGAAGCAGAAATTTCAGATGATTTCTTCATTGATTTGTCTTCTAGTTGGATTTTGGTATGTAATATGCACATAACTCACTCATTAACAGGGCCTATTTTGTCTAACTCTTTCTATTGTAGAAGACCATTAAGTAATACAATTAGTCTTTTATGACTGCAATAAGTGGTAGCTTCTGAAGAGACTGTGTAGGTGTTCAAGTGCACAAAAAAGGTGGTATGTATCTAACTTCCAGCTTCATATTGCAGAACCTTTCTACTCTCATTGAAGCATGTTTTTCTACAGTACAGTTATACAAGTTTAAAGGGGGAAGGAGTCAGTAAAAAATGAAGAAATATTACAGCTTTTTCTAATATGTATATATGCAAAAATCACTAATTGCATAGCAATAGCAATAAAAACCTTACAAGAACAACAGAGTTAGGTCTCTTCAGAAATAAAATATTATCTGGACTTAATTAACTCTCCCAGAAAATTATACCCAAATAGCAAGTATTTTCATTATAAATAATACAGAAGTAGAAGCTAATTGTAATTTTTTGTAGTATACAGCATATTTGACCCAAAATCATGCTGATTACATATTAGGATGTATTTTTAATTTGTCCAAAGTCAGGTGCAAATTTGGAACATGCTTATTTGTTTTCTCCACATATCTCACAACTGAGTAAACTTTTCAATCCATCTTCTTCAAATTAAAGACTGTTACACATTAATAGCTTTGGATTTGGATCCATTAATTCTAATTGCCAGGAGTCTTGAGGACTAAGTATTAGAAAAACCCAGATATGATTGAATGACCACAGAAAAGATGTAACTTTTCACATTGCTTGTTTTCTGTGTTCATTTGGCATAGATATGAGAATAATTTACTAATATTTCATTGGGCAGGCAAGATGAGGGTAATGTTTACAAAAAGTCAGCTTCTCAGAGTGCTTGAAATTAACTTGTCTTACTGGAGATGTCTCTGACAAGGAATTCTGTTCTTTCTTATTGTTTTTGTAAATAACACCCAAGAATAGTCACTGCTCTGATTCTTTCCTTCTTTCTTAACTTGCTAGAATAAAACTGAAATTCAAAGGTTTCCTGCTTATATGGATGCCTGCGTGTTTTTCAGAAACACAATACACACTGGTTTCTAAAATTAATCAAACCAAAACCAAACCAAACACTTTTCACCCCTCCACACCCCCAACCACAATTCAAGAAGATGCAATTACATTCTAGAATATCACATTTAGATTTGTACCTCAATGCTTTTCACAGCAGAACAAAAGTTAGTGTCTAGGTGACTGACAATTTAGTAGAGATCTTTTCTCCTATCTGCATCCACATTAAACTGCAAACTGGTTTCTAGTTAGGCCATTCTCCACCTGATGTGGCTATTGATGTGGTATTTAGAGACTCAATTCAGTCTTTTATTGAGATGCTTCTCATTTTGCCTGTGAAAAGTCAAAGGAAAAGAGATCTATGTAACATCAGGAAAATCATTAACAGCACCAAAAGTTATCAATTACTTCTTCTTTAACTTAAAATAGTAATGAGTTTTTATAATAAGAAACATCATGGTCTTTCCCAAGATTTTGTGAAACAGATACTGCCAGAAATATTAACATTTTGTTTATTGAAGAATTCAATATAGTTTACACTGAATACTAAAATGAACATAATTGTGATTCTTGCACAATAATTATAACTCACTAAATGGATGTAGCCTATTTCCAGGTTTGTGTGCAAAATTTTCATTAAATACATAAAAATACAACAGAAAACCAGTCTGAGTCTGACAGTAAGTGCATTCTTATAAGGAAATGTCACTTTTCTGTAGAAGGCTGGAAAGAGGCAAAAAATCTCTTTCATGCTCATCTAAACACAGACTTCATAATTACCAACTCTTCAGTGAAGGTTATGAATTCAAAACAAAAAAAAACCTCACACCCAAAGCCCAACCTCCCCTCTCTCCAGATCTCTGTTCAACATTACTGAAAGATCATGACTTGCAGCAGGACAGTTCAATCTTTTCCCTTAGAACATTAACCTACAGGCATTTTTATTGTTATATTACAGCACCTACACTGTGGGTGGTCGTATCGTGTTTATGTAATACATGGATATTTCTCTTGTGTATTTACCGGCTGAAGAAGCACAAACCTTGTACCTGTCCATTACCAACCAAAGTCAATCCAATGCAGCACACCACTTCAGAATTCTCTAAATTATGTGTGGTAATGTTTTTTCATAATGGTGTAGCTTGTGCTGTATATTTTTATCAGGCAAACAGTCTGTTTTCTACATACCTTGTTGACACAGATGTTTGAGTACAGGCTTAGATTATCTGTGGACACAGAATCCCTGTGTTTTACTAGAACAAGGCAATAATATTAACATGAAACTTCTTTGTCTGACAGGATATATGGGTAATTTTCTTCAGGGCTACAACAGAAATGACACTTGAACTACATTTCTCTCAACAACCAGTATATTTTTCAGTATTATTAAAAGAACCTTCTCAGTGTAAAAATATATTTCCTCCGCTGAAATTGGAAGCTATATGTTTTTCTGGAAGTAGCAGTTCTTGCACCATACTAAGCAAGTCATCTCAGTGCAACGTGGATATTACAAGGCAAATTAAAGAGCTAATATTGGAAATCTCATCATTATATGTAAACTCGTCCCTGCCTTCCCCTTTCAATTAGGTCTGAAATAGATGTCTTTGTAATACAGTCAGTCACCCAGCGTGACAGTTTCAAAGACAGCTTGAACCAGACTTCAAAACAATGAAAATATGTGGAGGTTAGCTCTTCAGTTACTGTTTATTTATCATTGGTTACTTCTCACTTGTCATGGTTTAATCCCCGATAGCAATTAAGTACCACAGTCTCTTGCTTACCTCCCCCCCTCCTCCATTGGAGGTGGAGAATTAAAGGAAAAGACAAGGAAACTCATGGATTGAGATCAGAACTATTTAATAATTGAATATGAATGAATATTATAGTGATACTACTAATATTAATGATACTAATAATACTAATGTGTAATGAAAACAATGGAAAATAAAAGTAATTGTACAATTGCTCATCACCCACCAACCGATACACAGCCAGGTCCCGAGTAGGACGATTCAGAGCCATGAGATCCCGAGACCCCAAGCCTGAGATCAATCTCAGCAGAGTCCGAGAGCCCAAGAGAGAGAGTGGCTGAGAAAACCAACTGACACACCAACTAACGAATCAATGAATGAACTAAGAACAATTATGATCCCCTGGTCCATGCCCATGCCAGCTTATATAATGAGCATGACGTTCAATGGAATTAAATACTCTTTCGGTTAGTTTGGGTTAGCTGTCTGAACTGTGTGTGTCCCCTCCCTGATGCTTGTGGTGAGAAAGTTAGGAACACAAATGCAGTATCAGAAGACGAAAAAGTCCTTGAATTGGTGCAAGCACTCCTTGGAACCAACTAAAAACTACTGGTGTTATCAGTACTCTTCTCAGAGCAAATCTAAAACATAAATCCATACCAGCCACTGCAAAGAAAATTAACTCTGTCATGACTAAAACTTGCACACACTAAAACTCTGGAAGATGCCATGAGCTTGCTCAACAAGCCTTTTTCACCTCTGCTTTGTGCTCAGTGTAATGAAAGCAGGAAGAGCCTGGCATACTGTGAGCACAAGTTGGGAAACTCAGATTTTCCTTTATAGAGCAATCTTATTTTGTTATGTTACTGTATTTGCAATTTATACATTTGTACTTTAGAAAAATCCAAGCTTTCTCACCTGTTCTGTAATACTCATATGTTTTTTGATGTCCCTATATTTTATCTCCTATTATGTTAAGGGCATCATATTCCTGCTGTTGACAATTGGGGTGTTTTGTTTTTGGTTTTTTTTTTTTTTTTTTTTTTTTTTTTTTTTTATTTATTTCTTGCCAATTACTATCTTTTTATCTCCTCAGTATTTGGCTGTAAAATTGAATATCACAACACTGTCTAGGTTTTACTCCTAACAGACATTTTTTCTTCCATTTCTTAAGAACTTATAGCATCATTAAAGCCATGAAAACTCCCTTTGAACTAATTTGGACATTAATTTCAGAAAGTTTTGAATGCCCAGGTAACAAGTCTTTGCCTTCTGAAGATTGACACTGCTTCTCAAATCTCTTTTAACAGGGGTTTTACTCCAGTGTTCCATCTCTCTTACATATTTGTCTTTGTCTATTTTGTATTTTTGTCCACATTTTTGTTCATTATTAGCCTAACTTTTAGTTAAATTTCTTTTCTGTTGTCACATTATCTTTTCTACTTTTAATTTGTTCACTACCAAGCCAGGCAGACATCGGTTTTTTGCATTGTCACATTTTCTTGGTCTCTCTCACGGTTATATTGTGGTGTCAAATTGAGACTTCAGTTTTGACTGCAAGACATTCTTGATGAACTTTGCTTTTTAAACGCTGCCCTACAATTATTTTTAAATTATCCCCTTTTTCTTTGTATGTTGAATTGTTCCTTTAGTCTTTTTGGTTAACTTCCTATTTTTCATTTTATATCAACATCTTCAGTAATACCTGAGGTTACTGGACATAACCCTGCATTTCTCAGACATAGTTGATGCCTGTGAGAGTTAATTTGTTTCAGCTCTGGCAAATCTCGCTTAGTACTTTCTTAAGCAAGTCATCCAAATGCAATGAATTGCTCACAATTTTTATTTAAATTCTTGAACATCATAACAATCAACAGGTATATGATCAGTCAAATAACAGCAAAGAAAATACTGCACATCATTCTGTGAACAGTGCTGTGTGGATGAATGGTGATAGAATGTAGTGACATTCAACTATACATTGTGTTATGAGATACATTCCTTTTTTCTTTAATACTACAGTCTGCCAGGACATCTGGGATCATGGCAGGGAAAGCAACTGCTGTCCACAGAATGTATCTTTTATTCTATTATCTATTTTTGGTGAATACATATTTATGGATTGATATTTTTGAAAACGCACTTTATCCCTGAAAAACAGATCAACTAACAACGGACTCACAACAATGATTTTCTTACCATTTGACATACTTTCTTCAAAATTTGTTTTTCTTCATTGATCTTTTCCCTACTATAATATAGTGAGTTTTTACTATCTGTAGAAGATACAATTCCTGACCATATCCTAGACTACTGACGTGTATACAATGCTCTCTGTTGTTTAGTAGAATCAAGACTGAACTTGACTTCAGGGCAGTGCAAAATATTCAGTTTCCACAGTTTTCCAAAGTTGATTCATACTGTCATTTGTGTTTTTCCAAAGCTTAGTAGGTCTTCTTATTAGAAGATAGAGATGAATATTCCTATGATTTATTCTGCAGTCTTGGCAAACAGTAGATTTTTCTTCAGATTTATCACTGACGTTCAAACTCCTCAGCTTGGGAAATCCTACTCATTTAATACAAGCCTTGTGCTTGGAGGCTTTTTCCAAAAGAGAATAATGGGTAAGTATAAGATCTATTCTGAATTTATATACTAATTTTATCTATCTTCAGTGTTAAAAGAACTGAATTTTATGTCTCTAAATGTTGTGTGAAGGACAGGTTAATTAACTTGCCCTTTATCATTCTTTTAGATATCAAGTTCACATAACAGCTCTCTGATTCACTTATGAAACAGCAAAGGAACAGATCCCATAACCCACTGAAACAAAACTGAGTTGTACCTCTGAAGCAGGTACAACTGAATTATCACAGCATGTTTTGTTTACATGCATGGGTTTATACTAGAAGAGATTAAAAACCAAAACTCAACACTTTTGGAATACAGAACTAACATAAACTAGCTCATTTCGACTATGACCTATAAATTTTTCATATTCTATAAAACCATTGACATTCCATTACAAGAAATAGATACATCATTTGTAACCAAAGTTATGCAAAATTCATTCAGAACTACTGATTCAACCATCAACTTATCAGGGAGCAACAAAAGGTAAAGAGATTCTGTGGACTTTTAAGTATTGGATTATTTTGTAAAGATTCCACAAGATCTTTGAACATAGTCTTCTTTCTTATTATTTATGATTGATTTAGTGCCTACAAAATCGTCTTACTTTCCTTTACCAAAACATTTACAGAATGGTTAAATAAAACAATGTCATATGCCATATGTACAACATGTCAAATGCCACCTGACAATTATTAAAGTTGCAACTTCTTTCCTGAAGGCATCTTTTTCCTGACATACCTGTAGAAGCCCTTCTTGTTACCCTCCATGTGCCTTGCCAGATTCAGCTCCAGGTGGGCTTTCAATGTCTAAACCTATCGCTCATATTTTTATAGTGACTTTATAATCTTTCTGGGTCACCAGTCCTTTCTTCCAGGTTTTCTACACTTTCTTTTTCATATTTGCTTATATTCAGGAGCTCCTTGCTCATCCATGCAAGCCTTGTGCCATCTTTGCCTGATCTTCTTTTTTTCAGGATGGACCATCCTGGAGGAGGTGACAGTTCAAAATCAACTGGCTCTCTTGGACACGTCTCCTCTTCACAATTGTATTCCATGACATTCTTCCAAGAAGGTCTCCAAAGAGTCCTATGTCTAAACTCCCAAAGCTCAAGGCTGTGATCCTGTTTTATGCCTTTGTTTCCCTCTTGCCCTGCAGCAGGATTTTGAACTCCACCATAAGCACTGCAGCCAAGGCTGCCCCAACTTTATGATTTCCTACTAGAACTTGCTTGTTTGTCAATATCAGGTCCAGAAGAGCACCTCTTACTTAGTCTCCTCGATCATCTGTCCCAGGAAGTTACCATCAAAGTACCCACCACAACACTACCTGTGAGCTCTTAAGTAGCTCATCATCCAACTCGAGGTAGAGCTCCATGCATTCGTGCTGCTCTGTCACGTAAGTACAACTCTGTCTCCTCATTTTCTCAGCCTGTGCTTCCTAAAAATCTATATGCACTCAATGCAGCACTCCAGTTATGTGACCTAATCCATCACATCTCTTTCATCTCTAAACAACCATAGCACATAGATCTCCAGTTTGCTCCCCAGGCTGCATGCCTTCATGTATGGTACCTCAGAGAGGAAGCCAATCATGTGACCATCTCCAACAGAGATTTAGCTCCTCTTCCAGATCAATGAGTCCTTGGAAATGCTGCTACAGTGCTACCTTAATCCAAAATCATTTGTAGATGTACAGATATCATAATTGACAGAGGACCACCTGTATGAATATGTAACATATTTGGCCTGTGGAAGCATCTCTTCATTCCTTTCATCCCTAGAGAAACACTTTTGGAAACAGATGGTTTTGTTTGGTGGTTTGTGTGGTTTTTTGGTTTTTGTTTGTTTGTTTGGTTGGTTGGTTGGTTTTGTGTTTTTTTGTTGTTGTTTTGGGTTCTTTTCTTTTCTTTTCTTTTCTTTTCTTTTCTTTTCTTTTCTTTTCTTTTCTTTTCTTTTCTTTTCTTTTCTTTTCTTTTCTTTTCTTTTCTTTTCTTTTCTTTTCTTTTCTTTTCTTTTCTTTTCTTTTCTTTTCTTTTCTTTTCTTTTCTTTTCTTTTCTTTTCTTTTCTTTTCTTTTCTTTTCTTTTCTTTTCTTTTCTTTTCTTTTCTTTTCTTTTCTTTTCTTTTCTTTTCTTTTCTTTTCTTTTCTTTTCTTTTCTAGAAGAGGGTAGGATATTATCCCTGTGGGTCCCTGAATGACCATTTGCCAAGAAGGTAGGTCACGTGTGTGGGTGCTCATGTTCAGCACTGTGAGTAAAAAAGACTCTTTTTACCTCTTAACCTTCCATGAGAAAAAGGATGCATGTTCCTCAGCAGAATGACTGGATTCAAGTCTGTAAAAGAAAGGGGCCAATTTCAGCAAAACTGGTTGAAAAGAATGATTTTATTTTATAAAGTTCTGAAAGGTGTTTTTTCCCTCCAGATTTTTTTACACTATGTAAGTGTTTTGCTCAGAACTATTTGAAATCTCCAAATATCTGACTTCCTGGGGTAAAAGAAGCAAAACCCACTTATTTCTAAAAATTAAAAAAGTATCTCAAAGCCCAAGATGTGAAATTATAACAACTCAAATAAAATCTTGTTTCCTTAGTGTTTTTTTCCAAGACTTCAGGTTTTATTTAAATTCATGTTTTGACAAAACTAGATTCAGTGAATCAGTAATTTCCTCAAAACACTTTTTTTTTCCTTTTCTTTTCTGACTTAATTCCGTCTGCCTTTATTTCTACTCATTGCTATCCTTCCTTGAACTTAATCTCCACATAAAAATTCTAAAATACTTGCATTTATAAAAAATATTTATTCATTATTAAAAAGAATTATTTGGGGGATATTTCACCTCTAACACATCACCTATTACTTTTTTTTTCTGAGGGCTTTTATCATAGTCCATATATTCAGATCATCTATACATCCTAGCTGGTTTGAGTGTCTTTGTGAGAAAAGTTTAGTTTATTGTGTTGGTAAAAATTATGCAGATTTCAAGAAATAATTTATTATGCAGTAGCAACAGAAATAATAGACATAGTAATTTCTTCTCCATTCAGGCATAATTGGAATGCCTTACTGCAGTACTAAATGAATTCAGACTATAATGAGACACAGTTAAAGCTTATTTATTTGGAAAAAATCCCACACCTGACACCTTCTCTTAAAATGTGTATATTCTGGGTGTGACAAAAACCTGTTGACAAATTACTGTCTCATTTATACTATGGCATGTCTGGCCCTTTCCTGTACTCAACTTTTTCTCTTTGTAGTTTGATGTTCACTGGCATGCCTAACATAAATTTCCAGTTGTTAAGGGCAAAAGATGATTATTTATGTTTATTTGTAAAGTATCTTATGAGCCTGACTACAGGAAGAGGGTATGTTTTGGGAATTCTATTTGCATTAAGAACTTTTATTCTGTACATTTCTCTGGAGCTGACAGAACTGTTCAAGTGCACAGTACAATACAACCTGGTTGGGGGAAAAAAAGAAGACTGTAAAATAAAATTTTCTTTTCTCAAAGTGGGACATAATTTGTACAGATATATTTCTATATATTTTACCAAGATATAAAAAAAATACACATTTAATATGTAAAATTGTTTTCTAAAATTCTTCTTTCTCTTTCAAAGGAACAGCAAGGTCTTTACTACAAGTACTGTTTCTTTTTTTATATAAACCTGTGAAGACGTATGGCTCATCATTATTGACAATATAATGATGTATAAACAATATTGTGTTTCAGTAGGGAACCACATTTCACCATACTCTAAGATCCACATATTCCTAACAACACCTATGTATTTGTTTAGCTACAACATGCTTACGAATTTTCGGAATTAACATTACAGACATTCTCTATTCAATTACATCCCTAACAAAAACACTTATTATTTTCAACTTTCCTAAAACATATTACATTTGTTTATATTAAATCTTATCTCTTTGTTACAGTTACCATTTCAATTCTTTGTAAAATCCCAAGCAAAACACATGAATGATCCTGATAATTAATAAAAGTAAGTAACATTGCTGTAATAAGAGTAAGAATCTGATGAAACGTTACCAATGATACTTTTCAGATACTGACCATGGATTTCTTAAAAGGTTCCTGCCCTGCCTCCCCAAAAAAGTGTATATATTTAGCACACAGAAGTTTTAGTTTTCTCACTACATTCAAGGAACAAAAAATATAACATAGACTACATCTGGCAGTTACCACAGTGTATTTTTGGTATTATGTGCATATTTATTCATATAAAATTTATTTTTTCTTACCTGCTATGAGTAAACCAAAATTTCCCTTGGACCTCAAAGGAATATTTCCCTTTTTTCTCAAAGAACATTTAATCTAAATGCCAGAAACAAATCCTAATATATAAATCCACAATGACATCTTATGGGCCTGTAATTTTATCACATTATTATGAAATTTGTTTATATTTTGCAGTGTCAGAAAGCATCATCAGTAAATGTAAATAACATTATTCAACCTTACAAAATTAAAAGAAAGGAAAAATTATTTACCTTCATACTCCCTTGCTGTTTTCAGAGGAAAGCAAAATCCAGGTAAGAAAAAAAAAAAAAAAGCCGGGGGGGGGAGGGTAGAGGTGGGGGGGTGGGTATTAGTGTTGTTTCTACTATGGAGACAAAAAAACATATTATGTTCATCTGATCATCCTTATGATGTTTATTGCTCTTCTAAAAGCTTTGCCTCGTTGTCTAAAATACCCACTACATTCCAGATTATGATATATATTTTAAAGCATTTTCTTCTTTCTGAAAATAAGACTTGAATTGTTGAAATGATTTTTTTCCCTTCTTTTTTCTACTTGTCAAATGCATGGAATGAGAGTTATCAAGGAAGTATCAACATTCTGACATAACTTCTTTGTTATGTTCTCTAGGTTAAGGTGTGTTGGCATGTTGCAGGAAGCCTAAAGAAAAGATTTATACTTCTTTATATCTAGGTCTACCAAATAATAAGTTGCATAATGTCGAACAACCTGGATATTGATAATTTTGTCTGTCCTGCAATGTATTACCTTTTTTCTGTAAAAGAAAATAAAACTGAGGGCTTCCAAAGTCCCTAGGGGCCACCACTTCAACTTTCCTAACAGGAAAAATATATAATTACTGTTTTCTGACTGGAAAATGAAAAAGATATTTCTTGTAACAATATAATTCCAACAGATAGTTCCTAACTAATTCTCCCTAAGATGATGTAGCTATAACCCTGCTACCAGAGACTTTTGTGAAAAAGGTAATGAAATACCACAGAGCAGTTCATTTATAACATGTGAAACTTACCTGTAACATGTAACACTGGTGGTATTTTAAAAATATGAGTAAGCTTAGGTCTCACATTATGTTCTTGTCTGCCTGCTTCAACTCTCTAGTTAGGCTTCATGAAAACTGAAGAATCACTTGTAAAGGTAAAATAAGGTGTAATTTAGACAAAAGAATTTTCTTCTTGATTACATCTGTGTCTTCTATCCTGTACCCTGTTTATACATTTGCAATAATTAATTTAACCTCTCTGCCTGACTATTGTTTGATCTTGCTGTTAAACTAAAAACTACCTTTTGAATATAAACTGCACTGTAAGTGAACTGTTTGAATGTAGTATTTTGCTTATTTGCCTTCTGTATTTTTGTGTATAACAAACTATTATGTGCGCCACCATCACATTATGTGTTACTAGAAGAAGAAGGAAGTAGTCTAATATTACAGCTCACAAAGATGAAAACATTCCTGCGTTTTGTTCAATTCTACTTTTTAGAAAGGCAGGTTTTTGGAGGACAATTCATTCAGTGTATCTGGCTCCAAAAATCAACTAAAATTTACATATTTCATTTAAATTTGATCTCTTAATGTAAGTTATTTTCCATCTTTTGCATAACTAGTTGTCCTAGAAGACCTGTCCTCCGTACCTGAGTCTGGCCTCATACTTACAGATATGTGACATGAGGTTTGAGAGACACAAACTTCCATTAACAACTTGTAGAGGTGCATTTAGTATAATCACAGGGGAAGGAAAAATGACGTGTTTTGAGATGTTGTTTGTTGCTGCACTTAAAACCATTTCTAAAGGGAATGTAAAAGCCAGTGCATATGTCACAAATGTAATTCTGAACAGAGCTTGCATATGAATTACAAATCAGTCAACACCACCATCTGTCCAAAAAGTCCTTTCTGATCTCCTTCCTTGAAATGCAACAGAATCAGAGAAAGCATCCAACACCCTGAGAAAGTGAAAAAAGCAGCTGTCTCTTCATTGTAATAAAAATGAAGTTAAAAAGAGGTGCTTGATAAGAAGCCTTCAGGTCTAAACTCAAATTGTTATTTCATAGTTTATCACCTAGTCGTTGACTGCATTTCTTCCCCAACCCTCGGTTTAGCTCCATTCTCCTTAATGACTATTAAGCTTTTGCTATGAAGAGAAATTTTGGCTGAGCTCTCTCAAAGAGAAAACAAACAAACAAACAAACAAACAAACAAACAAACAAACCCCTAGAATACCTATGAACTAATTAAAAATATGTCCAGCTGGTATCTTT
The DNA here is from genome assembly GCA_027574665.1 of Rhynochetos jubatus. Lineage (NCBI taxonomy): Eukaryota > Metazoa > Chordata > Aves > Eurypygiformes > Rhynochetidae > Rhynochetos > Rhynochetos jubatus. The sequence goes on along the minus strand of CM050648.1, from coordinate 81,281,951 downwards.
CCTTTAAAACATCTTATTCCACAAATAACCACAGTTGCAGTCAACTAGCTGATAATATATTAGGGTATAATTCTTTATCATAAATGGCCAATTGTGGTTTGTTGAACTAAACACTTTTTTGATAAACATTAAATTATTTCAGTCTAGAAGGAGTGAACTAACTTGAGTAAAATAAGGTCCATATCCTTCTGCTACAAATATTTATCTTAACTCCGAAAGACATTAAATAATATGTTGGCCCAAGAATAAAGCCTATCATAAAGCGATCTATCTTTTCAGTCATATGGGTGTCACACAGTCTGTCCTGATGTTGTTCCAACGGTTAGAATGAATTGGAGCTCTGGTGTTTACGCTGTCTGAAATGTCCTGTGAATCCATTAATGGCCTTATAAGTCAAAGCAAAGGTCAGCAAAACTAGAATCCTATTCCAGTGATGACTTAATGCCTGGAGATGAAGAAACAAGTAAGCAGGTAACAATATTTCTCCAAGAGATAATCTCATCCTCTAAAAGTTCATGGATTCAAAAGCCCAGCTTTTGAAAGATGTCCACATTACGTATCAGAAGAATAACTAGTTTGGATACACTTCCAAATTTTTGGGTTCTTCTCTGTAATTTTAGAGGTTTATCCATGAAGAGTATGTAATCATCCTTCAAAGATTTTGCCTCTGAAAAGTATCTGTACAGAGAATTTTTAAAGCTTGTTAACATAGTTGTTCAACTAACAGTTAAGGAGTCAGAACTACATGCAAATGCCACATTATTTGCTTATATCAAGACATTTATAACCACTTAAGTAGACCTTAAGCTACTTATTCAGCTGACTTCCTGACCAAGCATTATTTCCAGTAAAAGTCTAACCAGAAAAAGATTGATCAGGAGATGAAAAATTCTTATTTACTTAAAGCTTCTGCTAGACGTCTCTTGCATATATGACTTAGACAGGATCTAAGCAGGTGATCTCAGCAAGATTACATTTTAAATAAAATGTATAGATTATTTAGATTCTGAACAATGCCAACATTTTAACATTTATAGCAGACTACATTAAAAAACAGAAGCCATACTGCTTTTTAATTTATTGGAAACACAAGAATACAAGAAAAAGACCTGAGAAATATGTGGTTCACTTCTCCTTCCTTAAATAGACTGTTTTTATGGTTGTATTACTATTTGCTTAGCTTAAATCTGTATGATATATATTAAGAATAAAAATATTATTTTTCTTGGTACATTTTGATTGACGAGAAAGATGGACAAGAGTTGAAAGTAGCTTTTCAACTATTTTCCTAACAAAGTATTACAAAAATCTTCTGCATTACCAAATGGAAATTTTATGTAAAAAAAAAAAAAAAATCCTACATCTTCAGGTTCCATGTCATTATTTTTGAATTATTTTGCCAATATAATAAAAACTTCTAAGTACAGTATCACAAGACCATTATGAAACAAAAAAACCTGAAAACAATTATTAATTATACTATGTGACAAGTGCAGCTGAATTAGATTTAAGGGAAAGGAGAATAAAATTGAAAGGAAAACCAAAAGAAATTGTCCGTTTATCTGAAATACACAGTTCATCATCAATCTTATATTTGAAAGGGAAACATCCCTTTCAAAAGAAGTTGTCCACTCAGGGAGCAAGGGATGATATATGCAGTATTTTTCTGTGTACATTAGACAGCTCAAATGTTATTTGTTTAAAAAGGTAACCTTAAAGGAGTAGGAACTTAGTAAGCAAAGCTACCATAACAGCAGCTTGAAAAAAAAAATAATCTAAAGATGAAAAAGCACTTGAAACATGCTGGGACATGACAAGATTCTACAGAAGTATTTGATCATCTGTGACATTTTGTATTGAATGGGCTCCTGAACCTTCAAGTTGGCCAAGGAAAGATAAAAGTACCCTTCCAGAGGAAGTCAACTTCATTAAAAAAACCCAAATACTTGAAGACTTCTCAGTCACAACGACAAATCTTACAGATTTAATACTATTCTGTATTCACAATTATCAAACAATTTGGGGAAAGCTAATTTATTCTCTTCTATAAACAACACAATGAGCTATGAGGAATGGTGGCATGTCTTGATAGTACATCAAGCAGTCTTAGAGCTGTAAGAAAATTTATGTGCAGATTCATTGCCTGCTAGGGAAAGAATGCCCTAACAAATAGTGTCTTACAGATTTCTACCAGACACTAGAAAATGTGACTGAATTTCACACCTGCTTGAAAATTATCAGTTAAAGAAGACACATGTTTTTGGCTGACTCTGAGCAAAGACACAAAGGTCAAATTCTGTAAAATATGACGTACTTTTCATGAGATACAGAGTACCTCCAATGCTCTTAGACATTGGTGTAACTTCCAGGTGACAAACACCCCTCTAGGACAGGAATTACATGTCTGAATATAAAACATGCAGTTAAAAATATACATCTTCCTTTCTTCTGGCAAGTATAGAAATGGAGAATCATAGAATGGTTTGGGTGGGAAGCGACCTTAAAGACCATCTAGTTCCAACCCCCCTGCCATAGGCAGGGACACCCTCCACTAGACCAGGTCACTCAAAGCCTCATCCAACCTGGCCCTGGGAGGGGACATCCACAATCTTTTCCCAGAGAGCAATCTTTTGTTTGCACAAATGTCTGTTCAGAAGTATTATTGGAGAATGCACAGTAAAACTGCGTATACTCTGAGATAGTATAGAAAAGAGAAATACAGTGTGCTTTCTTATGGATAAATCCAGGAAAAAGGTAAAATTGTCTCTGTTCTGCCAATGAGCAACTGTGTGAGCATGGACATCACTACATTGTATCCATTCACTCCTTCCTACTGTCCCTAGAAAGACTATTAGCTCTTAAGAATAATGGATGGTAATTGTTGCTATAAGTCTTGAATGATATTTTTATTCATAGATCTCAGTGTGGTTTACAAAATGAAATGATGATAACCAGCATTTGTGATACAAAGTGGACTGAAATGGATTTGGGAAAAGTGACACTTGACACTAGCCAAGTCTCCTGATTTCAGTTCAAAGGCTTTATCCACCAAGTATGGGACAACACATTTGAACACTGTTTAGCATACAGGACTCCTGTTCTTGATGGGGCTTCTAAAGGTAAATGAACATAATCAAGAATAGATCATCAGAACATATAAATTAAGCAGATAGAAACTCAAACTGGCAGTACCTGTGTCTAAGACTTCACGGGTAAGCATGCAAAGCACTAGTATGCTGCCTGCAAATAAGAATCTAGGTCCATGGTTGATTGACCAATTAGGTTGCCAACACATATAAATGTTTTACATTATGGGATCTGCGAAGCACTCTGCAAAGTAACAGCATGTGACATTCTATTGCAGAACTGAACATTTAATTAGCTGCCTGGAACCTGACTGATGAACCAAATATGCTCATAAATTTAGCATTAATCCAATATAAAAATTATGTATAATTTCAGTCAAGAAGATGACATTGCTATTACAAAACCCTTCTGCTTTAAACCCAGTTAAGACCATGGAAGGTATTTTTAATGTTGACCTTCTTTGTAATGATGGTTAGCCATTAAATTATTCTTGCATCTACATAGCACACATAACCTATAAATACATTTTTTAGATTAATTCTTGAAATTTTATTTTATTTCATCACATGTCAAATTTGACTAGATTACAGATGTGCAAAAAAAAAAAAACCAAACCACAGAATGATTTTATTTTTGTATTCTAAACTGAAAATTGTTTTTCTAAATTGAAAAATAAAGCTTAAAATACATAATCTCAATTCTTGATATTAAGTTCCTTGATATACATCTTAACTTCTCCTGCTTGGAGTTATTATTTTGTGTTTCCCCACAAAGTTAATCATAGGTCATCCTACTCATTCTCTTCATTGAAAAGATACATACACATGTATTTTTCTGTCCTGAGAGGTACATGGTCAATCTGTTCTAAAAGGCTTCTACACTAAACTCTCTTAAAAATTAAGTTAGCAACGGTTTAAATTTTTAGCTCTGTACATACTTATATATCTCCAATGAAGTTAAGAAAAAAAAAAATCAGAAACACCAAAATTAAAAAGTACTCTCAAGAATTCTAGTAATTTTTTTGCAGATCCAGGCAATTTAAATTGTTTCTTTAACTCAAAATAATCAAAGTATTAGAAGATTACCTGATCTGAAATGTTTGAAGTCCAGCAGTCACTACGATGTGACTCTCTTAGAAATAGTCTAGAGGGTATCAAATCCTGAGATACACCTCTACAGTTAGAAAGGATTTCATACCTTCAGGTATGTTTCTGACTGGAGGATTAAAATCAATGAGGATGGTAGTGACCATGAGATATACTGTGCAACTTGTTTAGCTCCAAAAAGTGAAACATGCATTGCAGGATCAGACATTGCTCCTTGTATGTTTCTACAGCCTTTTCTTCTACAAAACTTTGAGAAAAAAGTGAATTACTGAATAAACAAACCAACAGAAATTCAGCGTATATGAAATGTTCAATTGTAAGCATCTGGAAATATTTATCACCATTTCCAACTTGCTATCAGTTAATATATTAAATATCAAATAAGATGGTGAATTAATATGCTTCTCAATCTGTTTTGGCACAAGAATCTCTTGTGAGCTGACTTCTAAAATGATTGCACTTCAAATGAAAATTATATATTTCTATTTTTAATTCTGTCAATAATGGTGATGTCAAAGATGTCTTTATAGAAAAATATCTCAAAATTAAAACTGAATTCTCAATCAGTCCTATAGTTACATTTTCTCCATAATTTAGGAAAGAGAATTCATGAATAACGATGAAATTACTTAAACCTGTTATTTAACAACTCTTACTAAACATGTTATTTAGAACTCTAGAAAACTGCCTAAGGTAGTAAATAATTTTCAGCCTTCTCAGAGGTTTGGAAGGGTCCATTAGAAAACTTAAAGTTGGAGAAATTGAGACTAGTTACTGTATAGATGAACCCCAGGGACCTCTGTGCTTTTAGTGACAGTGAAGTGTTTTTTATCATTCAATAACAGAAATACTCTTCTATCAGATTTTGTACAGAAAATTATCATCCCACCCAGACGTCAGGCTGATGACAATGTAAGTGGCATCACCCTTACAAATAGCTCTGACTCCCATCCCAAGCAGCAGGTTTCAAAAGCTGACGTCCTTCTACAGGTGTGCCAGAGCTGGGAGCTGGGAGGGAGAAGCTCAGGCAGACAACCTGGAAGTTGATGAATCAATGGGAAAAAAAAGGAAAACTGAAAGCAAAACTTCAGATAGAGATCTGCATGGCCGAACTAAATGAGGGTGTAGTCCAGTAACTTTGTTGCTGTTGCTTGCAACAGCCCATTTTATGGCAGGCTTCCAGATTCATTTGGCACTGATTTTTCTGTAACAGTAATTGTCTCATAACCAGTTATCTAGTGTTTATCTGTGTAAATAAAAGCACCGTACATTTTGCTTTGGCACCTTGATATGACATTTTTCCACATATTCCACAGCAATACCCACTACTAAAAAATTAATATCTCCATGTTTTGTGTGTCTCCCTCCCCACCCCTGTCCCCCAGCAGTGATGTCCTTGTTTTGCTGGAGGCACAATCTTGTCAAGACACAAGAAAATATCAAACCAAGAACTGCATAAATCTTTAAAACATCCTCAGCAACACTGTCCAGTGGGCTTCTTGTGCATAGGAGAGAATATTTTGTGGGTTTTTTTCTATAGTAAGTGAAAGTATCTACACATGAATTCTGAAAGCTTTTTCTTATATACTCAACTATCTTCCTCCAGATCACTGCCCTCGATGGCAAAGTGGAATCAATAATCTTCTGGATCCTCCAGAATGTAATTACTCTCCATTTCTTATATCAATGACTGGATGAATCCTGATATAACGTTAATGACTTCCCATTTCCATTATTTTATCTAAGAAATCAAAAGTTCTGGGTCCAGATTTATTGAGATTTATAGCACTCCAATTCTTTATTAAAGGAAATTGCCTTTTTTTTTTTTTTTTTTTTTTAAACTGATGTGACAACATAAAATATTATGTTTTTGGAAAATATTAAGTTTGTGGAAACTTATCTCCTGTGGTTGGTGAGCTGATTGCAACCCCATTCCCCATCACCCTGTGCCAGTGGAGGGAAGAAAGAGAAATTGGGAGCAAATTTGAGCCTGGGAAGAAGGGGAAGTGGGGGAAGGTGTTTTGAAGATCTGGTTTTATCTTTAATTGTCCTGTTCTAATTTGATTGGTAATTAATTAAATCGATTTTTCCTCCACAGGTTGAGTCTGTTTTGCCTGTGAACCCAATGAGTGAGTGATCCCTCTCTGTCCATGTCTTGACCCATGAGCTTTTCCTTATATTTTCTCCTCCCCATCCCACTGGGGGAGGGAGTGAGTGAGCTCCTGCCCAGTCTTCTATTGCTATCTGGGCCTAAAGCACGCCAATCAGTGTCAGGCTAGTAGCTGTGAAACAGTCAGGAGTTACAACTAGCTAAAATAGTGAAAACTTATCTGTCGGTTTCAGACTTGCTTGTAAGGTAACAATATTGAAAGCTTTGCTATTATGTTGATATAAATACTGAATATAGGTTACTGGTCAACCTGAGGATTCATCACAAACACAGGTAGCAAAATTGTCTAGAGAACAAAAACGTATTGCTAGATGTAAGCAGCTGAGCATCAGAAGATAAATTCTTAAGTTTTTTGCAACCTTGTTTCTGTTAAACTTGAGCATAAAGTGAAAAAATAAACTGGTTAAACAACTTGGCAGTAGATGCAGAGTTCATTCTGCTTACTTATTAAGCAGAAAAATTATACTTTTATGTTAACTGCCCTTTTGCAAACAACTCATCTTCTTAACATCTGAACTTTCCAGGGTATATAGCATGGCTTGACCCCCAACTTTTTTCAGCCAAGCTGCTAGAAAAAAGAGAAGCAACTTAAAAAAAAAAATAAATAAATAAAAAATTGATTCCAATGTAGTAAAAGGAGCAGGTGGGCAGCTGAAGAGGAGGATTAATAGGTTGACTGACATATATTACTATAAAATAGAACTCCCATATGTAAATGATATAGTGGGCTGTGTCACATAGAGTATCTGATGGGTATTTTAATTTTGCTATTTGGAAATGACTAGAAACTGAAAGGAAGACTTTTTAGTCTACTAGCTCTACTCAGTATCTCAAGATATCTTTGTGCATTTTGACCTGAATCTATTTACTCCTAGTTGGTTCTTTCAAGTAGCTGGTCCATTTCTCTGTATTACTGAGAGAAGAGTATGATATGATGAGCTGTTTACTGTGGTAAACTCTATTATTACATATATGTGAACAGTGTTTGAGCAAAACATGTTGCTAAGGCCTCTGGAGTGTTTAGAAAATTTCAGTCCTTGCTATTTTTCCTTTATGATCTATTATTTTCACTTGTTATTAATTTACTTACAATTCAAATATTTTTGTCAGAACCTTTTCTGGAAATAATTCAGTCAGTACACTGTTTACAAACAATACCTTTTGTACAACTTCCTATTTTCCTTCAAAGTGTGTGGAGTAGTCATGTAGGTTGCAGAGACATCTGCTCCATGACTGGATGGTTGATTTTTCCAAAAAGGTGAAAAAGAGTTAAGTGGTTTCAGATAGGAAACATGCATTTCTGAAAATTATTTTTAAAACCAAACAAAACCAACCCCCCCGATATTTAAACATAGATATATATGTATATATAAGGTATTGAAAAATAAAAAGAAATTAAGTTTTATGAATAAAGGTATGGATTTTATTCAAACAATGATTTTCTTAAAAAATCGGTCCAGTCCTTAGAGAATCTTGCTAAGACATGACAAATAAAAGGATTGACAAATTTAAATGCATACCATTTGAGACAGAAATCATAAGCTTTCTTCTGTTTACTTTTGAAGTATTTATCTCAGAGATGAATTATCAGTAATTGCTTCATATGAAATACATACAGAGTGAAACTTAATTAGTAATTTAAATGTACACCAAATTGGAACATTTTGAGTTCCAATTAAAATTAATGGCTGCAATTAATTTAGACTTATTAGTCACCAGTTTGTTCCCAATTCCAGCTGCTGACATTTTCAAGCAAATGAGACAGTGTTTGGTGAATCCATGTCATAAACAACACCATCAAGGGATGCTGTCAGCTATTTATTTGTGAGAAAGGTATTAAAACCTTTCCATCTGCCTTACAGTTGCCTTTATGACAGATCTACAATCACAAAATCTGTCAGATCACCGCCTGCATAATATGAAAAAGCTTTCATTAGTCCTGAGATAGGCACAGAGCTGCTCAAATCCCCATGTTGATTAAATGAATCTTTCTTATTAACATGTGAAGAAATAGAAATTTAGATTTATTTATATGTTTGTTAAGAGGAATAGGAATTCATAAGCATAGAAGATATGACCATATTTTTGAGCATGGGATCTTGTAACAGGTAATTTAAGAGTCATCTTTCTTTTGTCCTTATTCCAGGAGGCAATTTAGACAGAACTGTGACACATATTTAAAATGCGTGTTCTAACCCAAGTACCAAAACCCATGAAATTCTTATTTTTTTGGGGAAACATTTAATTAAATATCCATTCAGTCTCACTCTTACTTTTACAGGTGACAATTATACTACATTTGTTTTAGAACGAATGAAACCTGTAGCCCAGAGAAAATTTCACCTGAAGTCACCAGTGTCTTACACAAACCCCATAGTAATGCTAGCCCACACCCAGTGGGGCCTACAAGGAAGCTGGGGGGGGGGGGCGCACTTCTTACAAGGGGTGGTAGTGACAGGAGCACAGGTTCCCCTGCAACCTGTGGTGAGAGGGAGGCTGTGCCCCTGCAGCCATGGAGGGTCATGGAGGAGCAGACACCTCCCCTGCAGCCACGCAGGCGGCTGTGCCCAAAAAGCTCATGACTCCATGGGAAGCCCATGCTAGAGCAGTCTGCTCTTGAAGGACTGCACCCTGTGGAAGGAACCCACACCGGAGCAGTTAGAGGCAAAAACTGCGGTTTGTGGGAAGGACTCATGCCAGGGAGGTTCATGGAGGACTGTCTCCAGTGGGAGGAACTCACGCTGGAGCAGAAGCAGAGTGTGAGGAGTCCTCCCCAGGAGGAGGAAGGAGCAGCAGAGGCAATGTGTAGTGAGCTGACTGGGAAACCTCCATCCCTGCCCCCTGTGCCACTGTAGGGGTAAGAGGTAGCCTTGGAAAAAGGGAGATGAGGAGGAAGGATTTTTAAGATCTGTTTTGTTTTGTCTCACATCATCTTACTCTGATTTTGATTGGTAACTTATTAAATGGATATTTGTTCCCCAAGTCAAGCCTGTTTTGCTCGTGACCATAACTGGTGAGTGATCCCTTCATGTCCTTGCCTCAGGCCACGAACTTTTCCTTTTATTTTCTCCTCTTCATCTCCTTGTGAGGAGGGGGAAGGAGTGAGCAAGTGGCCCTGTGGTTTTTTGTTCCCAGCTGGACTTAAACCCCAAGATGGCATCATAAAAAGCAGCAAAGTCTATAAAATCTTAGGTATTTAGTGTAATTTTCTCAGCATTTGCCTAGGCTCATACATTTTATTTATTAATCATAGAAAATCACTACTTTTTTATCGTAACTTCATTATATGTCACAACCACAGCAACAAACTTCTTTGGGATTAGGGCATCCTAAGCAATCAGCACAGGTAAACCATACACCACAAGAAACTGAACCTGTGCAGTCTCTTTTAATCTTACAATCTGCTAAAACTTTTTCTGCAAGAGTTTCCTAAATGCTTTGTGCCTCCTTGCTGTTAAGGTTACTTACCTGCTTCTTCACAGAAACTCAGACGTACAAAATACCTGTGTTCTTCCTTAATAGAGGCACAACCACACCCATAACCCTGATATTTGCATACTTTTGGAACCTACGAATTCTTACTAACTAGTGATAAGGCCAGCAGTTGCTATAATAAAAGCTTAATAACTGTACTTAACCATGTAAGTACATGGGAGCTTTTGATCCAGCACTACATGAAAACTCAGTATTATTCCAACTAATCTGACTGCAAATTTGGTCAGATTTGGAGACAGTCTGAAGGATTGTAAAGGTGCCATTAAAAATCTTTACTGCTTATCTAAATTCTAAAGGAAATATTCTAATGGACAAAATTATGCAGTTACAGACCTTTCTAGTTATCTTTATTGCTTTATTAGGAGGAAATAAACACATGACAGAAAACTGATAGAAGCTTGGCATCAGTAAGAGGCAAAATACAAAAAAAATCATTTGGACCTTAGTCCATTCATCCTTTTGGAAATATGAAATATCCCAGGGCAATCCCTACTACAAGTACAGGCTGCGTGGAGAACGAATCAAGAGCAGCCCTGAAGAGAAGGACCTGAGGGTACTGGTGAATGAGAAGCTGAACATGAGCTGGCAGTGTGCATTATCAGCCCAGAAAGCCAACCATATCCTGGGCTGTATCAGAAGTGTGGCCAGCAGGCTGAGGGAGGGGATTCTCCCCCTCTATTCTGCTCTCATGAGACCCCACTTGGAGTGCTGTGTCCAGCTGTGGAACCCTCAGCTTAAGAAGGATATCGACCAGTTAGAACGACTCTAGAGGACAGCCACAAAGATGCTCAGAGGGCGGGAGCAACTCTCCTATGAAGAAAGGGCGAGAGAGTTGGGCATGTTCAGCCTGGAGAAGAGAAGGCTTCAGGGAGACCTTATTGCATGTTCCAGTGCCTGAAGGGAGCCTACAAGGAAGCTGGGGGTGGGGGGGCTATTTACAAGGGCCTCTAGTGACAGGACAAGGGGTAATGGGTTTAAACTGAAAGCAGGGAGATTTAGATTAGATAACAGGAAGAAATTCTTCACAGAGAGGGTGGTGAAGCACTGGAACAGGTTGCCCAGAGAAGCTGTGAGTGTCCCATCCCTGGAAGTGTTCAAGGCCAGGCTGGATGAGGCTTTGAGCAACCTGGTCTAGAGGAGGGTGTCCCTGCCCATGGCAGGGGGGTTGAAACTAGATGATCTTTAAGGTCCCTTCCAACCCCAACCATTCTATGATGATTCTATGATTCTATGTAGTAATCAGCAGGAACTGAAGTTGCCTTATGTCATTCCAAGATCTGTGCAACCCCACTGTCAAATCCTGGCTCTTGAAAGACAAATGTAAAATGAGATGCAACTTTGGAAACACAGAGGGGTGAAAAAGAGGAGACAATCCTGTGATTCATGTGATAGAGAGACCTGCCTGATAGACATCCTCAGAAATGCAAAAGACTTGTGTGTGTGATAATGAACTGTAAGTTTCCAATGTGAGATGACAGGAAAGCAAAGCCAGCACTTTCCAATTTAGGGCCAAATATCCAGATATCTCATGAGAAAGGGGACAGACAGCACTTGTCTCTGAGCATCTATGGCTGACTAACACTTTGAGCACAGGATTCAGTTTCAAGAAATTACTTTCTAGATAAAAATTTATTAAACTGTCTGGAATTCAGAGAAAACCATTAAAAAATAATAAAAGGAACTTATTTATGAGGAAATAATAGAAGTATCTAGAAAATTCCACACCACTGGCTTGTCTGATTCCTGAAGTGAAACAAGAAGGTTGCAAACCCAGAGGACAAAAGTCTTGTTTAAAAGAATGCAAGAGACTAATAAGAAATGGTGCTTTTATGATATTGAATAACAATACATAAGTTGCACTAGCTATTTCAGACATATCCCATTTCTATTAAAGCAGTGATATTATTTCCTGAGGGAAATGACAAGACTCTTTTGCTAAATTAAAACAAGCAAACAAACAAACAAACAAAACCCAAAAAATCCAAACACAACGACAACAACAACAACAAAGAAAACAAACATGACAAAAAATCCACTACTTTATTATACCTGGCCTTGCAAAATAAAGAAGAAAGACAACTCCTGGCATAACAGGTTTTTTTTTTCCTCTCCAAGCTCTGATTTATATTTTTATGATGCCAGCTATTCTCAGCTATCCCCTTATTGTCATTGGAATACATTTTATATTTCAGTATTTTCATTTATTCAAACTTTCAAGTAATTAAAAAAATTACTTTAGTAACCTCTCCTTAATTCATGTATCTTCATGACAATTAAGTCAGTTCTGAAAATTTAGGCAGTAATCCTACTCTAGCAACTCTTGGAATGCAGTTTGGGATTTATTGGCAACATTTGATTCCTCTTTAGAAATGGCTTCCTCCCAAACCGATTTGCTGATTTTGTTCTTCTTAGACATCAGAGTTCATGTTTCACTAGACATTATACCCTCATGAATGCTTGAAAAATTATCATATTAACAATTCTTATGTTCAACAAAGAAATCAGCCACCTTGCAAACCTGAGCAGTCACTGCATATGTATCTGAGCCTTACATAATTCTTACATAATTGAGTATAATAAACTGTACCACAGAGAAAAACTACACTAAATTGTGATGCTTAATGAAAAAGTTCCTATTTGTTTATAAAATTATTCTATAGATTATAATATTTAGTAAAATTTTAAGTAACTAAGAAGGGGCAAGGCAAGTCTAAAGGTCAAGGGAAAGGAAAGGAAAGGAAAGGAAAGGAAAAGGAAAGGAAGGAAAGGAAAGGAAAGGAAAGGAAGAGGAAAGGAAAAGGAAAGGAAAGGAAAGGAAAGTAAAGGAAAGGAAAAGGAAGAAAGGAAAGGAAAGGAAAGGAAAGGAAAGGAAAGGAAAGGAAAGGAAAGGAAAGGAAAGGAAAGGAAAGGAAAGGAAAGGAAAGGAAAGGAAAGGAAAGGAAAGGAAAGGAAAGGAAAGAAAGGAAAGAAGAAAGGCAGATGGGATAATTATATCTTTTTACTTACATGTCTTAAAGAGTACTGTTTGTTAGTAAGTGTTGTTATTTCTTCAAAGAGACCCCATGCGTACACAGATATAGGTGACTTCAGGCACTTCTTGTTAAGCATCTCAGTGTCTCCTAATCAACTAACAGTTGCTTACATTGCCTTATAGAAGGCTTTGTCAGCTTTGTATGCCTGAAGGATAGTGTGGTGCTCAGTGAAGTTTAAATTGTGTCACAAAACTCTACACACCACTACTACAGAAACTTGCAGTTATTAAACAGAACGAAGTTTGGTTGTTGTCAGTTTGATAAAAAATCCATGCACAGAGATCCACTGGAAGAAATGTTTCAAGAAATAGCAGAATACTGAAAACCCACCCACCCAGCACATAAATTAGTTGTCTATGAGATGCCCAAAAGGAAAAAGTCATTCTAACACTCTTGACTCCAAGGTTATGTAAGTCAGTGTAACACTATTAACTATTCTAGTGCTAGAGCTGTGCTGTGACTATATGAATTACTGAGTAGCAGCTGAAAGCTGAGAAATTTGCTAGTTTATGGGAAGACTAGACCCAGAAGTAAAGCTTGAACTCACCTTCTTAGTTCTCTCATTTCCCTTCAACTATGAGGTCACAGTATATTTTATATAAGACCATCCCAATCACTTTGGGGCTTTGAATCTGTTTGAAAAGGTATAAAAGACACTCAGAACAAAATGAGCTCTGAATTGACAGCAGAGATGTGTTTCTTGTCCTGCAGTTAGTTTCATTCTTTATTCAGTATGGAGCAACTTTAACAAGAAAAGTGTTATTTGGCACAATTCAGTCCCTCTTTACACCCACACACACTTTCCATCCCAGAAAAAAGTATGATTGTCCATTTTTTTATAAGCACCTCTGTAATTCTGCTGAGGTCTATACAGAAGTGGAGCACTAGCATTTGTTCTGCTGGACCAGACCATTTCTACATATTTCACTTAAAGTTGGTAAAACTGCATGCCAGCTGGAATTATTCCTTTGGAAATGGGAAATCATAGAGAATGTGAGATCTGTAGAAATGTGGGATATACCAGGTCTCAAACTTTAGAAAAGTTGGGACAAAACTTTCTGAAATCTTGTTGCCTAACATACAATAAACACTGAACTGCATATTCACAGAACTGTCTCTTTGAAATGGAAGAGATACCAGTCCAGCACTGCTGAACTACAGAAAAAAGGCCATACCAACATCATCTGCTTCTGCAACTTTTCCCATTCATTCATCAGTATTTTCTATTTGAAAATAGTTGCTTAATTTTATATAAGTAATTCAGAGTCAACAAAGCTAGTACTTTTTTGTAATCAAAACCCTTTTTGATTATATTTGACTATAATTATATGATTATACATTTAACTTAAACTATATTCAACAAAATGCCTGGAGCAGAATATAAGGTACTGTGAAATACATCAAAACATAAAGAAATAAAAAATAGATTCTTTCTCCAATTATATAACGGATCACTCTCCATTTTTATGTCCTTTACAAAGGCCTATATGTTCCTTTGAACTCCAAAAAATCTAATAAAGGGATGTCGTGGTTTTTATCACAACCAGCCGCTCTACCACTCCACCCCCCATCCCTACCCCCACCCCGGTGAGGAAGGGTTGGAGGAACAAACTGAGGAAAAGCCCGTAGGAGTTGAGATAAGAACTATTGAATTATATAAATGAAACTTAGGGGGTTACTAACAATGCTAATGCTAATGAGTAATTTAAGAAACGGAGGAAAAGGGTAGAACAAATGATACAGGATCTCTCCCCGAGAAGGGAAAAAGGAAAGAAAACCCAACTGAAGGGAGCAAACCCCCCACGAAACCTCCTGAGGGCCGAGAGAGTAAGAGAGAGGAAAAAACCTTTCAACCCCAACACCCAGACCGATCTGCCCGGCAAGACACTGGCTCTGCCCGGATCACCAACCACTCGCCACGAGGTCCCCACAACAAACAAATCCCCATGCCCCTCGGCCGGAAGCCCCCTCAGACCCTTCCCCTTCCAGGGTCGTGCCCAACCATAACCCTTTCCACCCACATACCCACCCCTCCCCACCAGTCCTGCAGTGCCGTGGGCCCCGGGCTGGCACCACCTGTCCAACTTGATGTGTTATGGGGTGAAGCAAAACATAGACTAGCTGGTGCAAACATAGAGACTAACTGGTGCAAAGCTAAGACAAGGGATATTGCAGTAATTAAAAGTGTTTCAGAGTCAGAGTGATCACTCACACTGTTAACTCATTTTGCACTTGACATGATCTCAGGTAAATAACATTCATGCATGCATCTCAGCAGTTATATCACATCATGATTTTGCACGTGGGCCCATCAGTGTGTACTGACTCCAGGCAGTAAAGGAGCTAAATTGTTTCTTTCCTTGTTACTTTCAAACATATGATAGCAATTGTTTGCAGTAAAAAGTTTTGTAAATTACTAGAGTAATTAGCAGTAGTCAGAGTTAAATTTTGTAGCAAGCCATCTAAAAGTCATTCTAAGAATAAAAAAAATTGATTTAAAAAAATGACCAAACAGGAATACACCTGAACTTTGTGAATCAGCAGACAAGAACAATTTCTGTTTTAAAATGTCCTTTAGTATCTTTTTTTATCAGTGGCAGCATTCTTTTATGATAAATAAATTAGAAATACCCAGGACAGTGTGCTAGAAAACTCCATGTACATAATAATTAATTAAAAAAGCTTTAATACTGGCTGAGTGGCATGAAAATATTAATAAAACCAGAAGCTGATATTGCTTATCCAATAAAAATGCTCCTTGTTCAGCTGATAGACTTGCCTTCTGTACGTTGTGGATAGGGAACATTCCTAGGGAATGATTTGCAAGGGATGCAGTAAAACACTAAGCAGAAAGAAAAGGAACTACGGTTCAAATAAAGAACCACTAGAGATTTTGCAAATCAGACACCATAGAACAGCTAGTAATTGGTTGTAATTTCTTTTCTTTTGACAGGTGTATTCATGGCCATAGCATGATCAAATTTGACTTGAAAATTTTTAATATCATCGTGCTTCAGCTCCCAGATATTCTTTTTCCTTTTTTCTACAGTGTTTATTTTTCACTGTTCTGGTCTACATAATTATTGTCCTTCATTCAAGTATCTCCTGAAAATTCCTTTTTTCCAGTGTCACATCAGTAGTATACACTGTCTTTTATCTTGCCCCACACCATAATATAATATTCTACCAGTAACACACAGAGTAGCACTATCACAGCTGAGCCCTTCCTCAGACCACCTCTTCCTACTTTCTATTAGCTGATTTATTACATCAAATTTACTTTTCTGGGACAGGACTCTGCTTTAAAGACCTTTTTATTTTTTTTTTTTTCTGCACATGGCAGGTTAAGAGCCCCTCAGCTGATGAGGACCCTGAATTCAGCATCATCACCTTTGTGCTACTGCATAAGAGGGAAGCAACACCATTTGCTATTTTTAGGAAAAGGAGACATGTATAGTACTCCTCACTCTGAGCACTGAACTCTGGGAAGAATGCCTATGCAGAGGTTTCCAGCTGAAGACAGATGGGCAGAATGCATTAAACTACTCAGTGCTACCAAGTTGGAAAAGACTTGGAAGTGAGTTACCTGTACCAGTAGAAAATCAGTGGCAAAAGTTCAAGTACCTACCTACAGGTATTAGATGCCTAGAGAGTCACATTGTGGTTTTGAGGACTGTGTCTGATATTTAAACTAGGTGCCTGCATCCATCCTAAATCCTTTGTGGATTTGAGTATATACTTTTAAATATTACTGTTCATGCCTTCCTCTTTCTGCTGTCTCTGAATGCAACCAGGTGAAGATCCCTCTATTCCCTTGACAGCCTGCAACATCCCGCTTATAGAACAATGCCATACACATATTGTTAGAAAATAATAATTTAACATTTAAAAAAGAAACATTATTTCTACTATATGTTGGGATGTCCAGAATCTGTCTCTTGAGCTACAGTCCCTATAAAAGTGTAGTTTTTCACTGTGCATTTTACAGCTAAATATTAAAGAAGTAGTCTTACTTTCTTTCCTGATTTGATTAAGTGGTCTATACCAGAATTTCCTCCCTCTGTAGCTCTGCTATTTCACAGAGGCATCAAGTTTTACAGTTCCTAGTTATTATTAATTTATAAGTGATACTAATGTCTTTACAAGTCAGTTTCCTTTCTCACTTTTCCTTCATTCCCCTTGACTCTTTTTTAAATAATGTGACCTTCCTACACAGGTTAAAATCAGGTTTTAATATTATAATCACTGTTACCCTTCCAGTTCCCAAAAAATTATTAACTAAAAGCTGAATTTAGTTTAGCTTTGGATCGGTAGGAGATAAAAAGTAAACCCAGAAAGCGAGTGACTTATGCGGGAGAAGAAGCAGGCCCTGTTTTGAGAGATTATTAAAATGGAGATTGTACTATTTACAAAGACTTCTGTTGTAATCCCCCATAGCCTCTGCAATTACTGCATTTTCATAGTGGAAGTGAAAGAGACAAGGCAGAAATAGGCTCTTCTTATCTGTCTGCAGACTGCTGGTTTATTGAGAAAAAAGATGGTATTGGTTAAAAATAGCAGAGTTACTGAATTGGTGTAACTGAGAACACGGTTTTGATCGAGTAAATGCCTCAGCACTAAGAATTCAAACACTCAGGTATAATTAAAGAATAAAAGAGCGATCATTTCTCGGTGGTGAAGAAATCAAGAAATCAAGAAACCCAGATATATTTCTCTAAGAAAACCACTGATTTCATTTATCTCATTTGGGTTTATCTCATTTGGGTTTTAGAGAATGTGGAACAAATATTTTTAGACTCATTAAAGCCAAAAGATAAGGTTATCAATACCAGATAGCTTTTTTATTAAAGGAGGAATCAGTTCTAAATAAATTCTTCTCCTGTATCATGAACTTCACTGCACCTTTACTGCCCTGATAAATATTAAATTGGGGCCATCAGGAACTGACATAATCCTCTGAAAATCAGCAAACTAACTGATAATGAAGTGAAAAATAAAAATCACATAGTACCATCTGCTATGATCTTTGATTAATATGGCAGATTACATTTTATGACCAGAAAAAGCTCTCCAAAATTTAAAATGTGACCTTCCACTAATGTGGACTTGTGTCAAAAGAATGAATATAATTAGGATACTGCAGGGAATGAAACCCTGAAATCAGATGCAAAGAAATAAAAGAGGAAAAAAAAGGGGGGGGGGGGGGGGGGGAAAGGCAAGAGAAAAAAAGGTGCTAGCATAGAGTTTATGGTAACTGTCTACTTATTATTTTTAGTATACAAGATAAATGGGTACAAAAATAATAAAATCTCTGGATAATTTTTATCTGTGACACCATTTAGATGTTCCAGCACTGAACAACATAACTCAAGAAAACTCTTATGATGTTTCTTCTTGGGTATTAGGAAAAAAATATACAGGGACTGATTCCTTCATTGGTCATATTTATCCAGACCTCCATCGAAGCAACAATTTTTTACTTACCTTTGATTTCTGAATGTGAGGAAAAGGGTTTATGAAGAAAAAGTACATTCACCCCATCTACCTTTCATTCCTTACACCAAAAGAAATTGTGTATAAATCCTACAGAAATATTTCAAAGTTCTGTACACCAAAAGAAGTGTCAGTGGGACAATCAGCCAGTAAGTATAAATGCTGCAGTGCCTATGAACTGAATTTCAGCAGAGTGCTACCAGAAAGTCAATACTAACTTTGGAGAAGTTTCTCACTAGGGACTCTCTCTAATCAGTGAGCCAAAGATCTACTTTACAGATTTGTTCCCTTACATGAAAGCTCCCCTGTGAGTTTATTTTTTAGAGAATGTGTACAGCAACATCTGGAAAATTCTGAAAATAAAAAATAAATTGTGTATTTTGAATTGGACATTAAAATTTAATTTGATATTTACAAGTTCTCATTTTTCCCTTGTCCGTTGTACAGTACTTTCAAATCAGTAAGTGTTATCTCCAAAGTTTGTTGTGATATCTGTATAACCAATTTTGATAGGAGACGACAGACACTGTGGACTTGAAAAGAACAATGAAGTGAGGAGGAAGATTTACAGGCCATATAAAGATGAAAAAAGAGACTTTAATGTATGGTTATCTGGAAGCTGTCACGCTAATTTTACCTGTGCTGAGTCAGGGGGGCACAAGCCATTTCTGATCTGAATCATGCAGCTGCATTAGTATCACTCTTTAGGCCCACCTGGCAGCAAAAGACCAGACAGCCACTTGCTCACTCACTTCTTCCCTCAGTGGGATGGGGAGGTGAAAGTGTAAGGAAAAGCTCAGGGATCAAGACAAGGACAGGGAGGGATCAGTCACCCATTATGGTCACAGGCAAAATGGACTCCACTTGGGGAAGAAAAATCAATTTAATTAGTTACCAATCATATCAGAGTAGGACAATGAGAGACAAAACAAAACAGACCTTAAAAAAAAAATAATCCCCACCCTTTCCTTCTTCCTGGGCTCAGCTTCACTCCCAATTTCTCTACCTCTTCCCCTCCAGTGGCAGCACAGGGGACCGGGGAATGGGGGTTGTAGGCAGTTCATCTCAGGTCTCTGCTACTACTTCCTCACCTTTCTATGCTACAGCTTGGGGTCCATCCCACAGGAGACAGTCCTCCACTAACCTCTCCAACGTGGGTCCTTCCCACAGTCTTGACTTTTCTCCTTCAACTTCCCTGGCGTGAGTCCCTTCCATGGGCATGTGTTTCTTCAGGAGCAGACAGCTCCAGCGTGAGCTTCCCACAGGGTCACGGACTTCTTCGAGTGCAGCTGCCTGCTCCAGCATGGGATCCTCTGACCTTGGTGTCTGCCTTGTTGTCTTTCACTCCCACTCCACTTTCCACACTGATTTTCTCTGTTCTGTTTCCACTCCTGCTGATGGTTTTCTTTTTGTATTTTCCCCTCTTAAATCTGTTAATTCCCAGAGGCGCCGACTGGCTGGGCCATGACCAGAGGTGGGTCTGACTTGGAGCCTGGGCAGCTTCTTGCAGCTTCTCACAGGAGACATCCCTGTGGCTTTTACCCAGCTACCATTATCCCAACCACACAAATCCAACACAGTTAATAAAGGAAGATACAATGCTGGTAAATCCTCCTGAAAAAAAACCAAACAACTTTTTAACATGACGATTACTACATGCTTATATGTTCCTATCACTTTGAAACTGGAGATTCAGGGAAATGGAACTGCTGAAAATCAAACCTGGTTTATGAGAAATGAGTCCTGCAGAGCAGAACAATCTGACCAGCAGTTACAGCTGAACAAAAAGATATCATTCTAGCAATAAAGCTGGTGACTATTTAGCTTCTATCTGGCTTGGCTATGACAGTTCAGATCTGGAGCAGGAAAGTAGGTATTTGCAGATGAGGAAAACCTGCTTATACTGCACAAAATACCAATTATGTTCAAGATTTCATCAGGACTCTGTCAATCCCTGGACAGACACACACTGTTCTTTTATAAACTACTAGCTAAAACAATGTAGGGACATATCTAAGTCACAGTTAATATATGTGATGCATTATTAAAAATATATGCCCGTTTAAATGTGCATGTGACTACTGAAAGCACAGAATACTAAACTGAAACAATCCTAAGTGTAAATTAAGTACCTAACTAGCAATCAGTGGCCATCATACAAACTAAGTTTATTTCAGAACAAATATATCTTTATAATGCTAAGTAATATTTATTTACTTGTTGCATAGCTTTCACAAAGGCCATGCAAAACAACATCCTTTTCATTCACACTGCAACTTTAAATGTTTTTGTATGCTTCTGCAACAACCGCACAAAGATCACTAAGTTGAAAATACTTTTAGCAATTTTAATTATTTTCCCACATTTCTCTATACTTATCATCACCATGTATAAACAATACAAATCAATGCTTTTCCCACACATGTAATGCCATGTATTTAATTAGAACTATATTATCTATGGCACAACACTTCAAGAAATTATTAAATACAAGTCATATAACAAAACACATATCAATTTTAAAATGACTGATGTTTTAATATGATACATAGACAAGGTAACGCTGAACACACAATGCTACATTTGAGAGTACAAATTTTGACATGTCTTAAAATGTTGTCCCCCACAAAATTAAAACAATGAAACTGCAATTGTTACAACTGGAATTATATTCAACTTACTTGAATGCAGGAAAACCCCACCCAAAACCCTCAAACATAAATACAAATTGAACTAACTGAGACTTTTAACTGATTTTGAAAGCAGGCTTTGAATCAGTTTTTACATAACTAAATGAGTGTGCTAAAAACACACTATTGTTTTTAGTTGTTGTTATGGAATCTTTGTACCATGCCAAGGACGTTTTTAATTTCTGACACTGCAACTGTGTTCCCAATTTCTTCCCTACAAGAAGCTGGGAGGGGGCACACCCCAGACAACTGACCCAAACTGACCAAAGGGAAATTTCATGTTATCAAATGTCATGCTCAGTATATAAATTGGGGGAGTTGTCTGGGAGGGAAATTGCTGCTTGGAGACTGGCTGAGTGTTGTTTGACCAGTGAGCAGTTTTTATCACTTGGTTTTCCTTCCCTTTTCCATTTTTTCATTTTAATTACATATTATTAGTATTAGTCATAGCAGTATTTTAATTATATATTATTAGTATTGTTAGTATAATTATTTTATTTCAGTTACTTTCAATTATTGAACTGTTGTTAACCCACGAGTTCTCTTATCTTTTTCCTCCAATTCTTTTCCCCATCCTATTGCGACTGTGTGGTGCTGAGTTGCTTACTGGGACTAAACCACAACGAGTTAATCTTATTTAGTATTTGAATTCTGTTATGATTTCTTTGACATATTTGTTAAAAGGCAACTTTTGATTCATGTAATTTCAAATAATTCTTTTAGCATAATTGTATCTGTAACTGAACAATCATAATTTTCTTATCAAGTAAGTTCTAAAACCTTAAGATCAATTAAAGATGCTTTTAGCATAGTATTTATTTATAGACAAAGTAGCCAGATGCATCACATGGGGATATTTTGCAATTTTGTTTGACAATGAAGATAAGATAAACCAGTTTTTGGATTAACAGTATTAATTTACACTAGCTACTGTACAAACACCATTTTGCACAGCAGTATAGATGTGTGAGAGTTTTTTAGATTTGGTAAAATATTAAACGTAGTGTGCCAATATATGTTCAAACTTCATTGCTTTAAACTCAAATTTCTATGCCCATCAGTCACCACCACTAAACTTGCACACTGGAGGTCAGAATCCATGCCTTTATATATTACAGTAGAAATCAATATTTTTTTTGTAATTTTATCTGAACACCTTATTTTAGATGTATTGTTCATTCCTTATTCTAGATTTATGTGGTATCTTTTACAACAACCAAAAAAGTGTACCACACAGAATCATAATATTGCTTTCAGTGGCTAAAACCTACTGTGATTTTTAAAAATAGATTAACTTTATTCAACACTTTCTTTAACAGTAAGGACAATAGCGACTGAGTGTTGCGAAATCCAAATGCAAAATGGATGGTCTTCAAGAAAAGGCAAATGGGAAGTTAGGATCATAACTCCCATTAGGACTTAATGAAGTAGGTTACAAAACTCTTTAATCAGTATCTCCCACCTACATGAATACTTATGCAAGCACTTTTCTATGTTTGAAATTCAGCTGTTTCTTATTAACCATAAAGGTGGTTTTTATTGCTGTAACCTGCCAGAAAGCAAACAACTGAACAGGAGAATTACCAGGATACCACTTTCTTGGCAATTGCAAAAATCATTTGATGGTCCTATTTGCAGCTAAATGCTTCAGCAACCCTGTGGGCAGGAAAAGTGTTGATTATTTTTTGAAGCTTTTTCTTCACAGATGCAATTGCACAAAGAAGATTGACAGGTCAGAACTAGGCCACATATTGCTTTCTTACAAAGCAGAAGAGAGTGTGTATGTATGTCTATGCAAGACAGAAATTTTCTGGGAAGAGTTAAATACTAATCTAGTTTAATTAAAGAAACTACTAAATATTATTATCTCATTAAGATACAGTAATATCTCCTTTCATTCTCTGGAATTGTTTCCTCTGCAAAAAACCCAAGTAGGCTGTATGCCTCATCTAGTCACTGCAGGGAATTTCACTAATCTAACAATACTGAGAATTTAGCCTTCTATGCAATTTTCCTGGGGTAATTTTTACCTTTATTTTTGTTTCCTTTCGTTAGGAACACAAAGGAACTGTTTCATTTAAAGAAGACATTAAATAAAACATAGATATTTATTGAAGTTTCTAATTTTAGCATCCAGGAACTGAAGCTCATGAAGCAATTTTTTGAACATATTATCACTAGTTTATGAAAACTGAAAGCCTAACATTAATCGCCATTGTAATAAAAAAAAAAAAAAAAAGAATAATAATGAAAAAGCGCCAAGCTGTTGTATTTACTATTTTCTAGCACTTTGCTTGTGCTAGATCTCACTGAAGGTATGCCTTTGGACACATGGATAAATAAATCTTGAACTTCATATTGCTGTACTAAAGATACACTATCAGCAAACACAAAAAACAATATTGCATCTTCTTCTATACTTCAATAAAAACAGTTATGTAGCTGGGAATGAAGTACAAAATGAAACAGCTGCTAGATATGTAACACGCTACATGGTCATTGCTTTCTTAATATGAGCCATCAACAACAGTAGGAAGGAAAAATAACTTCCAAAACTTTATGGCATTCTTACACTGCAATCAAACAAAGCACTTCACTATGAAAATAAAAGAAAACTAAAATTCTGGGATAATTTAAAACTAACAAACAAACAAACCTTTTATCGAATGAAACTTGAACTGTGACTACAATTCTGCACAAGCTGTGTCTTTATAATGTATTAAACATATCCTGCTTAAAAAAAAAAAAAAATCAGACCTGAGCAAAAAAAATCACAATGAATAATTTACTCAATGAACTTAGTATCTTCTTAAGCTTGCAGTGTATTTGTGAAAAGATGGTGATTTGTTCTCTTGCATTTTCTTATTAATATTTTCTGAAAAATTAAAATTATCTTCTCTATGGCAACTGGTAAAAATTAATGATCTTTCTGAAAGAAAATTTTTTTCCTCAGAAATAATTTGGCTCCTTGCATAGGTGAACCGTACAACATATCAGGTTTTTCAAACAGATGCATCAAACAGAGATAGGAATACTGGAAAATTTTCCCTATATTCATAGGTTTACTGTATCTACATGATAAGTCTTGAAAGTCCATGAACTCTAAAAGTGATTGGATAGGGAAACAAAGTATCAAGAAAAATTCAGACACTTCAAAGTGAAAGTGGAAATCTTAGGGAAGGTAAAATTTAGATGTCATTTTGAAGATTATCACAAAAATATTTTTGTTAGGAAAGACCTGCACTGGCTCACTTTGAAAAGCGTCAGACAGAATATACACACTGGTACATACTGATCCAATTGCTGATTGATTCTCTCAGGTAATCTGTTTTCTCCAAGATTTGCAAATTCACAAATCAGATGTTATTAAAATGAGTTCCTAGGTCCTTTTAGTAAATTGGCCTAGAATATTGGATGTTACTGCTACCATAGAGTTACAGAGGAGGTGAAGACAAAGGAAGTCTAGGTATTATGCTCAAACAGGTATTTTAAGAAGGCAGTTCAGATGGGGCACTGTAACACCAGGAGTCCTTGTTTGGGAACCTGATGTCAGCAGGCCATCACTTTTCTTTCTCTAAATCATAGAGAAGAATATGTATGTTCAGATCCCATCCTGGCAAGGGTCACTACCTGGATGAGGGATATGCTGGTGGTTTATGCAGTTAAGTACATCCTAACAGAATATCCTTACCACAGTCTGTTATTTTCAGCCATACTCACAAAGGCTGTTACTTTTTAAGTTTCTTTCATCCCTATTGTTATGTAGAGGAACATTAGACATATGAAGGCATGAGACACTCCCAATATTAAAGAAGTTGAAAATGTTAAGATTGTTCCAGTTCAGTAAATATTTAGTGGCATTTCTGGTAGAAGCCAAAGTAGCATATTTTAAATCTGAGCATAATATTTTTATGTTTAAACTGATCCTCTTCTTATGACTTGATTTGCTATTATGGCACCATTTAAATATGGATTGGTGCTTGGCTATTTTCCCTTCACACCTACTATTGAACATCTTTGTTTCACAGATGGTGTCAATTCCCAGCCGATGTGGTTGTACACTACTAGCAAGTTAAGGGTTATGTTTCACTTATGGAATTTGTCATAGTTTTGTTTCTTTCAATAGCACATTTGATTTCAGATCTTTTTTCTCTTAGATTTCATCAGTTGTCCATCCAAGTGGACAAACTAAATTCAAGAACTTTCCTAGGTCAAATTTACTTTATATGCTACCACTTCTATTGCCTAGTCATTTTTCTGTTTATTTCTACAAGCAGTTTTGTATTCTGACATCTCTCAAGCCTATATATTCCATGGTTGATATCTAATCACATTTCTCTAACTTACCTCTTTCAGTGATAACTTGCTCCTCTGCTCTAAAGTTTTATCTCATAATGTTCATTCCTCTATTCCCTAGTTGCTGCTATCCAGTAAATACCAACATTTTCCTTTTTCCTCAAGACCCTCTCAGCACACGAGTATTTTGCTTTTTATTTTTTTCTTGGGCCTTAACAGTACCAATAACCCATGTGAATCAGATGCAAGAAGAAATTAAAAAAATTTGTTTTACACAACATTGTTTCCTTTGAACAGATCTCTAAATATAGCAGGTCTACACTAGTCCTTGCTGTCAGACATGCTTCCATATCAAGAGTATACATAAAAAAAAATCTAGATTAGACATTGCAGAGACAGGTTTTAACTTATTAGTTATTGACCTCTTCTCCCTTGAATACCAATGCCACTGAGCACTTCAATATTTCTGCAGCCCATGCATGGTTTTAGTAAATTGCAAGGCTCCAAGTAAGAGATTCTTTCAAAGGGGTCCCAAGATGGCTTATTAGCAGAAATCATAAAATATAATTTAACTACATGTTTTCTTTACCTCAACTGCACAGCCTTTGAGGAGCTGTTCACACAGCAAGTAAAGCCTGTCTTTCTATATTCAGCCTAGACATGTCTGTGGAGTCAGAGGGGAGGGATGGGGGAAAGGAGGAAGAAGAGAAAGCTGCAGGGATATCTTGTTGCCTGCCACCTTTCAGTGCCTACTGGGAGATTTATAAGAAAGATAGGGAGAGACTTTTTAGTAAGGCCCGTTGCAACTGGACAATAGGTAATTTTTTTAAACTAAAAGAGAGTAGGTTCAGACTAGATATAAGGAAGACTTTTTTATTACAAGAGTGATAAAACACTGAACAAGTTGCTCAGAGAGGTGGTAGATTCCCCACCCCTAGAAGCATTCAGGGTCAGGTTGGATGGGACTTTGAGCAACCTGATCTAGTTGAAGGTGTCCCTGCTTATTGCAGGTGGGTTGGACTAGCTGACCTTTAAATGTTCCTTCTAACCTAAACCATTCTATGATTCTATGAGATCAGAAGGGTACCAGTGGTGGTATTAGCATGTCATAAGCACTCAGAG
The DNA here is from genome assembly GCA_027574665.1 of Rhynochetos jubatus. Classification (NCBI taxonomy): domain Eukaryota; kingdom Metazoa; phylum Chordata; class Aves; order Eurypygiformes; family Rhynochetidae; genus Rhynochetos; species Rhynochetos jubatus. The sequence goes on along the minus strand of CM050648.1, from coordinate 81,255,460 downwards.
AGTAGATCTTATCACATTAGGTATACAAGTAGGCCTATAAGGGAGGGAAAACAATGAGAAGATAAAATCAGCAAACAATCTTCTCTAAATGGTGGACCTTTTTTTAATATGAGAAGAAAGGAGTGGAGAGTGAGTAGGGATTGCCTTTTAAAGCAGATAAAAATCTATTGCAGGGCACAAAAGATAAATTACAAAGATATGGAATTTCAGAGGAATCCAAAGTTTTGGAAATTCAGAGGAATTTATCAGTATCTTCCCACTAAGGCTGCAAATTATACTACTAAACACAGCAAGCCAGCAACTGTTCTCTGCACATAAAGCCAAACGGTGACATTGAGCTTGTGTCCATATGCTTACAGGTTCTACTCCTCTCAGACACTGCCATTTGTCACAGACCAAAGCCACACCAGCGTGAGTGCTAGCAGGGCAGCCATACAGATGCACACAGAGGGACACTCCAGCCAGATAGTTAGCCCTGTTTTCCTTGTGGGGTGGGCATACCTGCAAGGTATGAATCTGGCATGATTTGTCTGGTAAAGAATGAGTCACTGAAAAAGTGAAAAAGTGTAATAAACTGATGAAAGCAACTCATGCTGGACTCTTAAAGCACTGTTTTCCACAGTATCTATTATAGGGCTGTATCTCAAAAGTAATGGAATGGAAGGAATGAGATAGAAATATAAACAATTCATGGTTATAGGTTTCTCTAAAATATGTACGTGCCTCTTAGATTACAACTTAACAGAGGTTCTTATAGTTCATATTGTGATTCATTATAATCCAAATATTCTTGAGTCAACCATGACCAATATTCAAATGAGAGACCTTTTTAGTTAAAGGCATAATGGTTCTGTTCTACACTCTAGAGGCTCTATAGCCCATTTTCAAAAATGTTAGGCATAATTCAGGTGACATATTCACTTCAATTTTTAGTATCTTCTAGCATTAGCTTACATGTTAAACAAAAAACAAAAATAAGGACTGACAGCATGGTGCCTACCATCTTTCAGATGTATTAAGTTATTTAAACTTCTTATCTTTGATCCATTAGGAGTAGGATTTTTTTTCCCCGTAATGTATGATATTTAAATCTAATAGAATGTGTCCTGATAGTTGTGGCTATCCTGAGCGATAATGTATCTGACTTGCATTCATTTTTCATGTAGCAGTAGAACCACCCATATTCTGTGAACTTGTGGAATACACTTTAACGATGCGTGCATGGACAGGGAATAGCACTTTAAAGATGTGTGCATGGACAGCTTTGGAAGAGGCAGGGACTAAACACATGAATATGAATGGATTTCAGTAGATAATAAGCTTTGACGGATGGGTATAAAATGTTCACAAGAACTTGTATTGCTAATTAGACTGATTTCTGAAGCAGGTATGAAAACATACAATCAGCCATTTCCAATTTCACTACATTCACTAAGTGGAATGAACTTATTCTGTGAACGAACAGACCTGAAATGATGCTAATTGAACACCTGTGAGAGTATCGTATTTAGAATTGTAATACAACTAGATTTGCAATAAATGAAAAGTAAGCAGCAAGTATATCACATGAAATTAAGCTTACAATTATAACTGTTCTCATAAGTTATGAAAGGTTGATTCTTTTTTTACCCTGTGAAAGAAAATGAGGGTAGGGTTGTGACACTGAAGAAATGTTATTTTAATTCATATATTCAGAAGAGAGGGAATGAATATTCTACAGTGACCATGTGAAAGATTTTCACGTTAATAAAAATTTTAAAAAACATCCAACCCTCAAATTTCTCATTTGAGTTTTGAACTAGTGATTATGACACATATTACAATTTGGTAGGTGTCAGATGAATCATAGAATAATAAAAAGAATTCTAAACAAATAAATACATACCAACAATCCAGAATAATTACACTAATATGGCCTTTTTTTCTCAAGATTCTTTAAACAAAATTAATACAGTGATTGAATTGCTGCCAAAATTAATAATAATTTAAAGAAAATAATGAGATCAATAAATATGTATTCAAAATAAAAGCCCACAATACTCATATTGGAAAGAATAAATGTGCTTTATTCTTGTCCTTGGAGTACTTAAGGAATAATCTATTTCTTCTCCATGTAAAGCTGGTATTTGCAGCATTACCTGAAAAATTTAAGACTACTGTAAACTTCCAAATTTTGATTCATCAATAGCATTCTATGGTTGTGAGCAGAAGAGGTAATGTGAATTATGCTGTAATCAAAACATGTGAGATTTAATTTTTGAGAGAGAATTCCTGCCTGAATCCACCTGTTAGTACAGCAGAACTATACGATCGAGATAACCATTTTAACCTTATTTGTAAATATTGTGGTTGCTACTGTTCACATTCATAGAACACTTAATAGAATGCTTTATGCCAAATCTTGTCTGATAGTAAGCCTAATTATTAGGTGGAGAAGGATGTTATGCAGGCTGCTACAAGACCAACGAACAATCACACAGGGCAGAATTTTTGTACTGGTTTTGACTGGGATGGACTTAATTTTCTTCATAGCAACTGGTATGGTACTGTGAACAAAAACAATGTTGATAAGACACAGATGTTTTAACTATTGCTGAGTGGTGTTTGTACAGTGTCAAGGCTTTCTGTTTTTCACACTGCCCAAACAGGAAGTAGGCTGTGGCTGCTCAAGGAGTTGGAAGGGGACACAGCCAGGACAGCTGACCCCAACAGGCCAAAGCAATATTCTATACCATATAACATGAGCAATCAAATCTGGGAGAAGGAAGGAGGAAAGAGACATGTTAACGGTTATGACATTTATCTTCCCAAGTAAATGTTGCATATGATGAAGTCACGTTTTCCAGGAAAGTGTCTGGACTACTGCCGATGGCAAGTAGTGAATTAATTCCTTAGTTTGCTTTGCTTGTGTGTGCTGCTTTGTTTTAATGATTAACCTTTCTTTATCTCAACCAACAAATTTTCTCACTTTTGCCCTTCTGATTCTCTTCCTCATCCCACTCTGGTGGGGACTGAGCAAGCAGCTGTGTGGTGCCTAACTGCCTGTTAGGGTTAGCCCAGATCACTCATATGCAGCTTGTCTGCCTGTCAGAATGGGTGGTGAGCAGTTTAGGAGCTGCTCCATGGGGTCACTACCAAACTGCAAGTGAAGTTTAAGAGTGATAATGCCAAATGCTGTATGCATAGAGAAAAATCTCGCTCAGGCAGGGCACAGTTTGCTTAGAAGACTGCAAGCTGTGAGGTGGTGCATGACAGTGAACATTCACATTTTACCCAACAAAAATATTCTAGTTTTAGGTAAATAGTTAAGCTCAACAGCATAGTGGAAAAGAGGAATAAAAGTGCTAATTAAAACTTCTTCCAGTCTCATTTTTGTTTCATTATTTTCCCCTCAATTCCTTTACATTCTAAATGCCTTTCAACAGCCTTAGTAAAATGGCAACAATTAAAACATTCACTATAGCAACTTTGAACAAAATATATTTTAACTCACAGTAGTGCAGTAATGAACTTAATGACTTAAAGAGTTTTTTTTCATTTAAACTATTTAAAGGTTGTCCCCACATTAAAAGCTGAGACACTGAAACAGGGAAACATTGGAATTCACTCCAAATGTACAAATTTAAATACATATATTTCTGGAGATCTGTAACCATGAATCTTGTCAATTATCTGGAACTCGGTTCTGGACAGTGAGAGATTCTGACATGTCTTTTAAGCATGTGCAAAATTCCCATCTTCTGCAGACTGGAAAACTCATCCCATTATCACCTTTTATTTCAAGGTGATACAGATGCTGTTGATAATACAAGCATGAGCAAACTTCTAAGTCTGCTTTATGGGGTCAATTCCTTTGTCCTTACAGTTGCCTTTGTGGCTTTAGAAATAACAAATAAAAGCAAAATATTTTGGCTAATGTAGCCTAGTTGCCTCACAGCAGCCAAGTATTGACTGTAAATAAAAGAGGAATAAAGCTTCATGACAAGAAGTTTGTTTGTTTGTTTGTTTGTTTGTTTGTTTACCACACAAGTTATTTTCCAATAGTACTGAAAACAAGGTGCATGGTCTTTTTGTACAGAATTTATCTCACCTTTCCAGCTGGTATAACTGACATAAGAATCAGATATATTACAAATACTGCATGACCTATCAGTGCTTTTTATTTATGCTTCTTTTTCATGTCAATTGCTTTACTGCTTTTAATATTTCTCATGATAGCATAGGATATTTTCCAACAGAGAACAGGGGAGGTAAAGGAAACTTTAACTTCTCGTACTTTCTGACTCTCAAAGGAAGGGTTTTTTTTTTCATATTATTGGAATAGATTCTACTCACGGTTAAGTAATTGCAGTGTTGTAGGCATAATTCACATTTTTCTGCAGAAACAGGATTAACAGAAACATAGAAAGAAGAAACCTACAGCCAAATTTATTTAGGTGTTCCATTTTACACAACTGGATTATTAACGATTTCTTTATTTAACAAAGTGGAATAAAAGTGCTTCCAACAGGAACTGCATGCTAGATATTTGTTCACTGCCTCCAAATTTGTACATCCAGCAGAAGCTGGAAGTAGGTCGTAATTCATCTTGTAAAGCCCATGAACATGTTCAGAAACAAAGCCATCAATAACTTTGACAAGATCCATAAAAATAATTAATTAGAGCTGTAGGAGAAGAGAATTTTTTATAATAGAACCTCCATTTTACATCTAAAGACTAGGACAAAGAACATGAGACAGATACAGTTCAACCTCACAGATCTGCCTGCTTAAAAAAATAAAAAAGTGGATATTCTACTCAAAACTAAATTGGTTCAGGTTACAGAACATCTAAGAGAGCTTGAGAAATATGGTTTTCAGTATCAATGAAGGAATAGACATGAAAGATATAGTAAAAATTTAGAAAGAATAAGCAACTTCAAAAGAATTTGAAGATGCAATGAAGTGGGAATTTTTTAAAATTCTAGTAATTGATGCAAAATTGTAATTTGAATGTTATGGCACATATGTTTTGTCCCAACTATTTATTGTGACTTTTATTGATACTGTAAATACATCTTTTGAAAATGTATTTGTACACATGTATTTATACTGACATTATTTACTGAGATACGTGTCTTGGTTTCACTTTTTTCCTTGAGATTCCTGAAAATTAAAAAGTTATGGGAGTCTTATTTATTTGTATATTGGTAGAACCTAAAAATCTTTGCAAAACTGTGTATGAATGTCCTAAGCAATGCACATTATAATTAATATATATTATAAAATTTTGACAAAATAATTTTCAGCAGAATATTTTGCAGCCTTGACACCAAAAACAGTGAATGAAGTATTACAAATAATATGGTCTGCTCAAAGTCTGACAGTGTAAAACCTGACGTATCTTTATTCGTGCCCAGAAAAGACGACACAGCCCTCCTAATTAAAAAACTGTTGCAACAATTTCTTTCTCTCAACTTTCATGAACATATTTTTACAGTAGGCCTATTGCTTTTTTATACCAGCCCTGACACTTTTGCAGAACATACTAACTCTTGCACTGGGAAAAGAATGACAAGTCTTAAATACAAATAATAATGTATTCTTCAGCACAGGAACAACAATCCCTGCCTTTATATGATTTATTTTTTAATCATATGTTTTGGATATTAATATATGTCTTTACGTATAATAAGAATGTAAAAGGAGTTGGAGACCTTTTGATACCTGGCATTCAGCAAGTATTAAATATTTGTTTTCTAAGAACTCATCAGTTGAATGTGAATTCAATTAAACAGTCTCATAACACTAAATGGTTATAGTTTTATTATTTTTCAATACTGAATGCAATAAATGGGAAAAAATAATTTTCCTATCACCAATTTTCTATCTAAATATGTGTATTTTATTATTTAAATAGTATCCATCAAACTTGCTGTGATACATACAGAAGTTTGAACTTCAAAGTTTGCCAGTGTACAGCCTGAGAAATCTTGAAGTTTTAGAAAATATAGAGTCACTGTTTGTTCACTTAAAAATAAAGGTTGCCCAGGAGGTACTTACTTTATATACGCATGCTCCAGACTTTGGTAGTTTGCCTACAGAGATTTTCTTAAGAAGATACCACATCAGAAGTGAGAAGCTTATGAAACTACCACAATCTAAAGATTTTGCTTTCTAAATCTTTGCCAAAAATCGGGCTGATTTAAAATCAGGCTCAAATCTGACAAGTCCATATGCATAACTTGGCTTATCTGTTTTGTAAAAACAGGCATCTGGGGTAAAAAGGCAAATCAGGACCATGCTGTGCTCTCTACTGGAGGAAAGAAGGGAATTGTGGTAACTGAAACTGTGAGGTAGAGAGGAACCTTTCCATGGATACTACCATGTGGGAAAATCCAAAGCTGGGTTCTCAGCATCTGAAGGTCTGCAAAATTTACTCATTATATACACTGCTCTATTTATTCTATTTTATTAAAAAGCTATTTTATTAAGCTGTTTGTTGTCAGGCCTTTATTCTGGAGATGCACAAAGAGCCCTGCACCATCTCTCTCTCTCACACCCCCTGCTCCCAGTGCAGAAAAGTGCATCGCCACCTGCTTCTCTGAGCACTCTAAGCAGGATTGAGTGGGTCACATGTCAGTAGCTCTGCACAATGATATAAGGGGATAAAATTACTTTATATTATTTTAGACAACAGTCTTTCTAGATTACATTCTTCTTTCTTAAAGGATGAGAGTGAGGAGTTTGAAGAATTTTTTGCCCTTTCCTGTGACATTCCAGAAATTCTGCCAGTATATTTCATCTTTCAAATGAGTGGCCTTTCTGGTTAAAAACATGCCCTTTCATCTATCTACAGTTATAAGTGATATGATACTTGAGGGATATGACATGGTTCTGTTTATTGGATGGTCACATACTTTCTTTTCTATACTTTTCTGAAAAAAACTCTCCTTTACACCTGACAAACCTGATGAGAAGTATTAATAACTATGTATAAGTACTTTTATTTTCCAAAACAAATCAAGTTATACAATTATGAATTAACTACACAGAGACTATAGAAATAATTTTTCATATCAATTGATTTAAGTCTCTTCTAAGAAAGAATAAAAATCTGGTTTGTCATTTCAATCACTGGTATGATGATTCTATAAATTTATTTGAGTCTAATTCTGAAAGAGAAGATATCAAATTGTGACTGAAATAAGAAAATAAATACAATAGGTGAATAACATGAACAGCTACCGGAAATTCACACTTACTAACCTATATAACTCAAAAGCTGAAGCCAAGAAGATGACAGTCTTAAAATACTGGTGGTTTTTTTCTGGATTTATTCTTAAGACTTCAAGTCTAACATGATCATTTAGACCATCTTTACTCGAATCTTGTGTATCAGATTTTGAAAATTTAAAAAAAAAGATAACCTTATAAAAGGTGAAAAAAGCAGTGTATCACATTTTTAAATGTCTCCACATAATAGAATTATAGACAGTGTTGTATAACTTTATTCCATAGGAACCAACACAATGCTTTATCCATTCTTAGCAAAAGCTGAAGAACTGTCTCTTTCTTTCATGAATATTTATGTTATTGGGTGTGAAGGATAAGTAAGAACATGGTGGACCCAAGGAGGTATGTTTATCCTTTTCTAAGAGCTTTGTAGAAATTTGATTGCTTCTGCCCCAGAGATTTACCCTGAGAATTTAATAACAAGTTTTATTTGAACACAGGGCTATGCAATCAAACGTACAGTTTCACTGTTATCAATTTGATTTTAATGTTCTAAAATATTTTTTTCTTTATTTACTGAAACCTTATCTTGTTTCGAACAACTGTCTTTAGCTATTTTTATGTTTAAATATTAAACTTGAACAAATTTTGTATTAGGAATTTCCATTTTAAATAAATAGTGCCTTCTCTTATTAATGACAGAAAATTTGAAGCATAATTTGAATTGTATTTTGTCAGTGAATTTATTCTGGATATGAATGATTGTATTCAAGATCATAATTTTATTTAAAATGTTTAAATTCTTAGTGCTTTCATATTAAAAAAGTATTACATTTTTCCATTTCTAAAGCATACAGTTTGAATAACACTGGAGAATTATAAAATAAATAGATTAGTTACTTTCTTTTATGGTCTCAAACAAGCAGCAAGATAAGACACAAACATTTTCTTCTCTAGTCACATCTCCTGAGAAAATAAAAATGTTATGTAAATCTACAAAGTTTCCTCACATAAACCAATCCTCTATGGTTTTGGTTTTTTTTTAGAAGAAAGAAAAATAAGTTACTGAAATGATGTTCAAAGTACCTCTTATTATTCTCCACATAAAATACATAATATTGTACTACTCAAAGAACAAATTCCAGCTTCTAATCCTCTTTTCCACTGTTAGAAGTCTTGTTAATTCTCCTTGTGAACTCTAGCCTGCTCTGCTTGCTCCTTCGGCAGTAGTGGAAGAAGCAGAGGTGGTGGCATCAACTGGAGGAGTGGTTTAGGCCTGTTTATACCCCATTATAAATAATGCCACAAGCCAGTCTTGCTGTATGTGCTATAGTGTTTTCTCTCATTCCTGTAAAATAGAAAGACTGTATAAATTTAGAATAACTTCAATTTTCTATTGGAAATGTTTCTGTTTCAAAGAAAACACTGTTCAAATGATGGTTTTGTTCAGAATGAACATATTAGTTGCACTAAACAGCACGATATAATGATCTTTTTTAACAAATATTGGACATATGCTTTAAATTGTAAATTATATTGGAGTATACCACAATATACTGTATATGGGTATGTATTTTATACAGAATCCCTGTATCCCTCCGAACACGGAGGACATGGACACAGTCAGTCACGCAAACTTCCACAGAGAAGTCACAGCCTTCCACAGCATCTACCTATAATACCCAGATGAAATGCAAGCCTAGACAGCTAGGTTCCCTCCTCCTCTTCAGCTGGTAGAGACAGAATTCCATTAGTGTAGGCACGCACGTAACACTAGGTTCACAAACACACTCACAGATTCCCCAAATACTGTAATGCCCCTCAGCTTGCCTGATACCCCTGTCCAGATCCCAGCCCTGTATATCTGCTCCACAGGAAGTCCCCAGCTCGTCAGATGGTCCCAGTCAGTGTTCACTGCAGACAGATACATGCATTTGTCTCACAGGTACCTCATGGCTGTGGGTCTCCTCAGATACCAGCACAGTCCCTTGCCTGCCTGATACTCCTGCCCAGACCAAGGACCTCCTACTTGCCGGCTGATCCAGCCTGAAATTTGCCAGTGAACACACGTATGCACACCCTATGCATACCAGGATTGGGAAAGATAGGGACGCTCACTCCACAACAGCTACACCAGGCACGCAGGCTGTGACTCATGGCCCCGCTCCAGCTACCAGTGCTGTGCCACTCACCTCATGGATGCTGGTCACTGCCAGTAGCGGTTAGAAAACAGTTGCAAGAACATATATTACAGGCCAGGGTCACCTACACCACCAGTAGGACTCTACTTGTTCGTCCCAAATCCTCTCACACTAGTTCCCCCAGTAGCTGGCAATTTGCAACACACGCACATAGGAAAGAGAGTGAGAATTACACGAAGAGGTAGGTAAGAAAGCATTTAATAAGAAGATTGGACAGACTGCAGTGATAAGGTAGAGGTTTCAGTCAGGCAAGTGTACTGGCTGGCTCATTTTCCACTCCATCAACCCATTCTGCACCCCTTTCTGTCTGTTTCTTTTCTTTGCTCCTCCTCATAACCCTTCACTTATTCCTTCCTAAGTTTTACCTGGTCGCACAAATGTCCTTTGAATACTGCAAAACCTCATTTTCCTTTTGTTTTCTCCTTCTTATCAGTTACAAAGTCCAGGTCTGTCTGGATTTTCCTAACAGCCTACCCGTTAGCAATTGGAGACTTTTAGTCTTTGACAATGTCTCCTTTATCCCTTGTCTACTAGGTTTATAACGCTTTGTGGCTTTGCTTATCACCTCCCTCTTTACTTATTATTGCCTTTTGCACTTAAAAGGTCCTTGATTGGGTAACCTTAATGAAAAAGAAGCTCTTACCTTCCACTTACCCACGTCATGTTCTTGAGCCTATGAACAAAATTCTAACAGTTGTAGAAGCTATGTTTTCCATTTTTTTTAGACTTTTGTTTTGCATTCTGTTTATACACTGTTGTGAACAAAACAATTGTTGCAGAGGGTAACTTGGTCAGTGGCCCTTAAATATGATGTTTAATCAATATTCACACTTACATATTGATTGGAGAAGCCTTTTGAAAGCATCACACTGCCAAATAGTCTGCCAGATGTTAACTGTGCTTAGGTTAAGTAGATTTAGTTAGATGATTTTTAACACATGCATACATATCTGTATAAACATCCACACTGAAATCTTTCAAGGCAATTCTGTAGTAGAGGGCACACTAACTTCAGAGCTGTGCTATTGGCACAAATTGACATCAGATTGGCAACAAAAGGCAGAGAGAGGTTTGAGAGAGGTTACCTGCCCTCCAGGCAGAATAATTGTCTATAAACCTTTATCCTGACAAAAAAATTATTTGTGGAAGTTTTTTTCTACTTTTCTTTCTTAAAATAAACAAGAGGCCTAAATTTAGATAAACAAGAATAAGTCCCAAAGATGGCCATCCAAATACGTAAAATTCTATGAGCCTGAAATACCTCAAAGCAGAGACATGAATAGGCTGGTCCGGGCGAGTTTCTAATACATGAAAATTTAGATGTTATACAATGCTGGTAGCTTATCTTAACAGAGAGAGTTATTCAAAATTGTATAGAGAACGGTTGAAAACATAACATCCTTAGAAAGCTCTGGATATCTCTGAAAAAAAGCCACTACTCTGTTAACTTCAGAATATTTGTAAATGCAAGAAGTGTACCAAAATTTAAAATTCTATCTGTGTCAGTGATTCAGTAAATAATTTCATTTACTTTTTCTAATGAAAATGGGGTATATTTTGTTTGTTTCCTGGTTTTATTTGTTTGGTTTTGCTTTTTAATTTCCATGAAGGTATCTCTGAAAAGCATAATTACAAATTGCAGTATAAACGACCTGTTCTGAAATAAAGTTTGAGTGACTGTAGATTTTAATAAAGTACCTATGGATTTTGAGATGGCAGATTCTGCTAACATACAGAAAATAACTAGCCTCTGGCAACAATGACAGTTTAGAATTCTAAAGAAAATAACTTTAGAATTTCATTGTAACAATTTTTCAAATTATTAAACCAGAACTGTTACTATAACAGATTCATTTGCAGACATATTTTCTGGCAACTCAGAAAAAAATGTCTACTCCAAAGTATTTCAGATAATTTTCCATCTTCTCCATAAATTTTACAAAGGCTGACAGAAATACCCAAAGACAAATAGCTGAACACTGCACACTACAGATCAAATTTAGCTTTATTTTCACCAAGGTTGTGACACAATAACATTACCAATAATAAAAAAAAAATCCAAATATTTTAATCAGTCTTTAGTTTATATTCTGTGCACTTTTGGAATCTCATTATTTGTTATGGTTTAATCCCAGCCAGTAACTAAGTACCACACAGACACTCATTCACCTCCCCCCAATACTCCAGTGAAGGAGAATTGAAGGGAAAGACACGGAAACTTGTGAGTTAAGAAGAATTTAATAATTGAAAGTAAATTAAATAATGATACTAATAATAGAATACCAATAATACTAACAATGCCAATAATACTATTGCTACTACTAATAATATGTAATGAAAATAATGGAAAATAAAACAAATTATACAACTGCTCACCACACACCAGCTGATGTCCAGTCAGTTCCCAAGAAGCAAAGGTCAGAGTTGGAGAGCCCAAGAGCCATGTCAAGCCCAAGACAGAAGTCAGGGCAGAACCAAAGCAAGCTGCAACAAGCAAAACAGTGACAGAGAGAGAGTGCATGACCCCTAGTCCACCCCCAGCTTATATACTGAGCATGATGTTTTATAGAATTAAATACCCCCTTGGTCAGTTTGTGTCACCTGTCCAGACTCTGTCACCTCCCATCTTCTTGTAGAGAAGAAGCTGGGAACACAGGCATAGTATGAGAAACTAAAAAAGTCCTTGAATTGGTACAAACATTCCTTAGCAACAACTAAAAACTTTAGTGTTATTGATATTCTTCTCAGCACAAATCCAAAACTAAACGAACTAAATGGGATAAGCCCAACTAAAACCAGGACAACCATACAAGAAATTCTTCATGGAGAGGGTCGTGAGGCACTGGAAGATGTTGCCCAGAGAAGTAATAGATGCCCCATCCCTGGAAGTATTCAGGGTCAGGCTGGATGAGACTTTGAGCAACCTGGTCTAGTGGAGGGTGTCCCTGCCCATGGCAGGGGGTTGGAACTAGATGATCTTTAAGGTCCCTTACAAACCAAACTATTCTATGATTCTATGAATTCTTAATAACTTTGGTTAGATCTCTTGATGTTAAAAAAGATAGAAGATGATAGAATCTATGGGAAATTTTATATTCTGTTACAGTTTCTTCAGGTTTTTTTTAAAGAAGTTTCAAGAAGGTAAAGCTGAAGAAAATTTTTTATAAAGAAATAATTTTAATGACAGAAGGCAATTAATAGGAAGATTTTGTCACCACAGAGGAAAAGTAACACAGAAACATTTCATGAAGAAATCTTATTTTTTGCTTTGTATCTTCTTCATGAAAGAACAAATGAGAACAAGAAGAGTCCTGATTAGAGGATATTGCAAGCTGAAGTAAGAGCCTAATTAATGTGAGTGAAAAAAATCCAGTTTCAGATACTGAAGTGGAGTCATCAGTGAAATTAAATTTCATAGTAAACCTCATTGCAGTTATCCAACCTGTATTTTTGCTTCAAGGAAGAAATCATAACTTTACATATTTTAGGTTACAGATTTTTTTATAAGTTTGGAATACCACCATACATCAGCAAGAACAGTGTGAATGGTTTGAATCATTTCACTTCTTAGATCATCATGACTTCAAGGTCAACTTCATGTGATCCATACTTAATTAAGTTTCTATCAAAAACTTAAATAAAAAATAGACTAGAGAAATTCAGCTCTTACCTGCTAGGCTGCAGTTTGCGTTAGATACTATGGTTTCTCTGAAGTTATGAACTTGTCTTATTAGTAGGATGGAAAAAACCTCACCTTGGTTGTTGTAAAGGAGCAGCCTTGCAGGGGACATCTCATCACTGAGCCAGTTATCAAGCTGGTAAATACCTGGGCAAATGTCAGAGTACAAATGAAGAGAAAATGAAGTATTTTTCTTAATTTTTAGATTGTTGTTTAAATAGCCTAGAGTCATTTTAAAGAAAGGCAGATTTCACTTACCATATATATAGCTACTTCTAAGAGAGGACCTCAAAAGGACCAGTGGAAGTTTCCAGTAACACTGGAAAGGGATTACTACTTCCTGACTTCATGTAAGCTTGCAAAAAGGAATAACCGACACAAAGAGACTAGAGATTCTCTTTATTCTGTCTTTGTTCTTATTCCACTCAAGAATTACTATCAGAATTCAGATTCACACACCAGGTCTGAAATACTCAATTTTTTCCTTTTCCTCTGACTGTAACAAAACAGCCTCCTGAACTTTGTATTACTAGTTGTTAACAATGTGCTGCAATGCAGTACATACTCTGAAAAGCAATATTGCCTTTGTCATTTGTGACTGATTACCCAATTCTGCCTGTGTTTGAAAGAAGTTATTTCCTGAAATTTGCTTTGCAATTCTGTTCATGTGACTGCTCATTAGTTTCCCTCAAGCCGCATCATTTTGCATACTTTATCACACAGACAACAGAAAGGTAATGTTACAGAAAGCGTTCACTGAAATACACTTCGTCAACCCTGAAGTGTTCCCATGCAGCAAAATAGCATTTCTGTCCCTCAACAAGCTTTTCCTAAGCAACATCTGCACTAAAGTAGTGAGTATTTTATCCCGAGTCCCATTCAATAGGGATAAATGAGGATTCAATGAGGATTCAACATACCTCATTATAGACTCAGAATGAATATTTTTTCATTCTTTCAACAGACAGCATAGCTCTACCACCACCACACCTCAGTGTACATGGCTGCCTTGAGCATCTCCAGTGAGTTTAGCAAGGTGATTTTCAAGCATAGCTATCCAAGGTACTGACCTAAGTAAATGTGCATGTCTTTTACCTCTGCACTGAGTTTCAAGTTCTTGTGTATTAATCACTTCAAGCCTAGTGACTGTTTTATACCTGGTTATGCTTTCAGGCTTATCCTTGCAAGAAGAACGGAGGCATTATTTGAACAGAAAAGTTAGTTTTCCTACCACAAAACCCAAAGGTGAGCTCTTTGAGATTACATACACCCTGACAAACTACCACTGTATGTACTTCTTTAGTATAACAAGCTATAGGCTAACCAGCTGCCAGACACTAACAAATTATGAAGTTAGAGGACCAAGATGGGATTATATACACTAATGAAAGCACTAAAACATTTACTTCAGTATTTTTGCTAAGAAACCATCAGGGACATGGAATACAATTCAGGGAAATAACTCCATACTATCATAGAGGCCTCGTCATGAAATAGTATGAGTTTCATTCTCTAGAAATATCAGTTTTGCTTTATTACAGGAGAGGTAATTGTGGCACCTAAGTGTAGGTTGTAGACATTTAATTTCAGTAAAATTAATCTACTTATAAAATCAAGAGCTAAAACTATTCTCAGAACTTTTTTCTTTTGGGGATTAGAGAAAAAACTTATCTCAGTAACAATCAAAATCTTCAATTACCTATATTTTGAAGGCTAGATTTAAACCAGTCAGTGTTGCTCAAAATTTTTATTCCACCTACTCGTCTTTGAGTAATTAATGTTTAAACCAAAGATAATTAAATAGAAAGGTGTCACTTCATACTCAAAAGCAGACATTACCTTAGCAACTGCAGTTAACAATCTAGCAATATCTCACAGTACCTGTCTACACATAAATACACTCCACTTTGCAACAGTGACTTCTAGATCATTTCTGTATTGTCAGGTATTTTGTTTGTTTATTTGAGAGTTAATTATAAATGTCACCCCTAATAGAAAAGGCAAATACTGTATCTATTTGCAGTATTATTACCTAGTTATCTATGTGATCAACCTCACCTATTAATAATGTTCCCCATAGATCCTGGAGGGAAATTCTCGTACAAATGTTATATACAAATAAATGAGGTACCAAAAACATAGAAGGAACTTCAAGACGTGGATGGTTAGTGTAAACTATTAAGGTACAGGCTACCCAACAGCAGAATTTCTGCAAATTTTGAAGCAACATTCAGTACCTGTCATTAAATCTTGGCATCGAAGCAAAACCTTAGGGTGCTTACTTATTCGTTCTGTTTCCACTGACGGGTTTACTGTGTGGTCCACTGCAACAAACAGCCAGAAACCAAACTTCACAGTTATTCTAAGAAGGCTTGATCTTAATTAAATCTGGGGACCCATGAACTGAACGTTGGGCTACAGCGTATGATTGTGAAGGAAAGAACAGGCTGCATGCTGTTGATGATTGACTTGGTATGGGCTAAATAAGAATTCTGCGTGCATAAATAATGCACATTATACTAAGAATATTACATACATATTTTACAGCATTGATTTGTCCTTCAACATAAACCCTATCCACAAGCAAAGTATTTCAAGATTTCCTCAGTCAAATATATTTGTCTTTTGTATGTGTCAGATATGAACAGTTAAATAAATTGATACAATGCCACAATTATTTGCTTGAACATCAATAACTTTCAGCTCAAAAAAGGTTCCAAATTGTCCATCAGGCAAGAATGTTTTTAATTCAAAGCAGCACCCAAGAGCACTGTTGAGTTGAGTTTGTGTGGAGCGGGGTTTTAGTAGTAGGAAGGGGCCACAGGGTTCCTTCAGGGAGAAGCTGCTAGAAGGTCCCCTAGCTCCAGGTTGGACACGCCTCTGGACAAACCAAACCAGTCAGCACCTATGTGAGTAACATTGTCCTGGTCCCAGGCAGCAATGAGCTGCTCTCCTGGGGCCAGTTTATCAGATTTTGTTTCATTCCATAATACATCAAGCTGAGTGGTCACTGTTACCCCCATACAAGCTTGCAGAAGCTCGACTCGGAAGGTGCATGGGAGTTGGCTCCAGGGTTCCAGCGGCAGTGCTTCTTTTGGCAGGCAGCACGGTCATGGTGGGTGATTAGCAGAGAAGTAGTGTCTTTTGTCAGTAAAATGGCTCTAGGAGAAGGGGGGTTGGAAGTTTCTTTCTCCCTGCTCACCAATACCAGGCTCAGGGAGGGGGTTTTCTCCCTGTACTTTTGGGCTTGACATTTTGGATTTTTTGGTCTTTTTGCTTGTTGTTCTGGAACCTGGTTGTGTCCATCCACAGGTGGTGAGATCCTGTATCATTTGTTCTGCTTTCTTGTTTTTTTAATTATTTATTAGCAGTAGTATTGTTAGTAAATCCATAAGTTTCATTTATATAATTTTTCTTTTCATTCATTTATATAACTTTTACGAGTCTCCCTTTTTTTCCCTCTGAACCTTCCTCACTGTGGTAGGTGGGGGGGTAGAGTGGTAGAGTGACTGGTGGTGCTTAATTGCCTGACAAGGCTAAACCATGACACACATTTAAGAGGGAAAAAACAAAAGAGAACCAGCAGCAGAGGTGAAATCAGTGGTGAAAAGAGTGGAAGGAGTGAGGAGTGGGACATGAGAGAGACAAGGCAGCAGACAGAGAGGTCAGTGAGGAATGTCAGGGAGGAGGTGGGCCAAAGCAGAGGTTCCCCTGCAGCTCGTGGTGAGAGGGCAGGCTGTGCTCTGCAGCCATGGAGGGTCATGGGGGAACAGAGACCCACCTGCAGCCCAGGGAGGGCCCCACAATGAAGAAAGAGGCTGCACCCTGAAGAAGCCCATGACTCCATGGTTCACCACTGCCAGAGCAGACTGCCCCTGAAGGACCACCTACCCACAGAAGGACCCACACTAGAGCAGTTAGTGAAGAAAACTACAGCTCATGAGAAGGACTCATGTCAGAAGTTTGTGGAAGACTGTCTCCCATGGGAAGGTCCCTACTCTGGAGTAGGGGCAGAGTATGAGGAGTTCTCCCCACTGAGGAGGAAAGAGCAGCAGAGATAGCATGTGGTGACCTGACTGAGGAACCCCCATTCCTCTTCTCCCTGCAATGCTGGAGGAGGAGTTAGAGAGATAGGGAACAAGGCTGAGCCTGGGAAGAAGGGAGGGGTGGGGGAAAGGAATTTTAAGATCTGGGGGTTTTGTCCCTCATTATCCTACTCTGATTTGATCGGTAACTAATTAAATTGATTTTTGTTCCCCAACATGAAACTGCTTTGCCCGTGACTGTAACTGGTGACTGATCCCTCCCTCTCCTTGTTTTGGCCCAGGAGCCTTTCCATGAATCTTCTGCCCATCCCATCATGGGGAGGAGCGAGTTAGTGGCCATGTGGTCCTTTGTTGTCAGATGGGTCTAAACCACAACAACTATAAAAACTCAAATGTATCCTGGTACACAGATCATCTTCTCAACAGACACATGATGGAGTTTCAGATTACCAAGAGCTACATGCTGTTACTACATGCTGAACAGTTTTGAGAACTAGCTGATATGGGAACTTTATAAATGAGCTATGAATATTCACTGATCCCTACTCTCAGGTATTTTGCATGGTTTTTAATTACTTCATCCTAAAGTGACTGAAGGTAATATAAAAGTCTTAGTTGCATCTTAAATCATGTATTTTGGAAACTCTCACTAGAATTCCATGGAGCTGATGTATCTACATCAACAGATATCTTTATGAAAATTTTAAGGACATATCTTTTTTTGGCTAAAAATAGATGTTTTAGTTCCATTGTTTTCTGTAAATCCTGTTTTAGTTCTGGTCTTTCAGACAGTAAGATCAGAGGATTCATGGGAAATTTCTGGTTGGAAATGACTTCAGGAGGTGTCTTGTCCTGCTTATAAGAGCATCAAATCTGAGGTCAGACCAGATTGCTCAGGGTTTTATTCAACTGCATCTTGAAAAATTTGAAGGACAGAGACTTCACAATTTCTATGGAAATCCTGTTTTGCTGCTTGACTGTCCTTAAAAAGAAAATGTTTTCCCTATATCCAGTCTGAACCTTACCTGTTTCAGCTTATGCACACTGCCTACATCCTCCATCATGTGCCACTGTAAAGAGCCTGAGTATGTCTCCTTGATGAAGTCCTTACAGGTACTTGGAAGCTGCTGTTACCTTACAGATACCGCGCAGGTTAATGTTAATGGAAGGTAACTGCCCTGCACAACCAATTAGAGCTGTAGATTCTAATCACCAAAGTAGCTGAGTGGGAAGCTATTTGTATTAATGTTGAAGTATCTTTCATTAGGCAGGCATAGCCCCATTAAACCAGAATATCTATTGCGTGTTTCCAAATCTTTTCTGAAGCCCTGGCTACAGTTTCACCAGCCAAAAGAGAGTAGTCACTGAGCTGTTGCCAAAGTCATAAGCCATTGTACAGAAAAATAAGTCTATAGACTGTACAATCAATATGTAACTGCATAATTTGTCTTTAATTGGTTTAGAAGTATGATTAAGATTTTATTTCATGAAGGATACTTAAAGATCTATTACAAAATATGCCTGCTTTTCTTATACTTTAATTTGTTCTACATGTCCTTGTCAAAAATAAATTAATTTTCTCTAGAGTGTGTGTGCATGCCCACTTCAGTTAGTGATAAATCTGTGGTCTCTTTAAGAACAGACAAAAGTTAGTCAGACACCAACTAATAACCAGAACAACTTGAAACAGCTTCACCAAATTATTCTCTTTACTAAGTGATATATATTGATAACCAGACATGCAGAGATGCCAAATCAAATATCCCAAGTAAAAAAAAGTTATGACCGCATGTGCTGCAATTCCTTTGATGATGAGTATTATGAATGATTGTCACATTGTATTTTCATTGTGAGACACATGAACTCTGTAGAATGAGTAGCTTTACTTAATGTTTACACACATATGAATCCAGTCATCCAAAGCTTTTCTGTAGGTTTCAGTAAGACAGGATATTCTTGGTATCCTTTACAAAAATAAAAGTTCTGTGTTTGTATCACACCAACTGTTGCATTTTTGACCATGTTCTCCATTCAGATTTTTTAACAACTGCTCTGTATAAGCACTTTTACATGAAGACTCTTTCTAGTCTCTTCTATTTTAGTCTACCCATCCATTAAATTAGCGAGGGGGGCTTGACAATACATACACACAAAAGACATTAAGTATACAAGCTGTGCATCAGAGAATGTTCTCCCTCAGGAACTTTTCCATTGGCTGCAAGCTGTAAGAAAGGAAAACCACACACAGAAGGAGAGAGAGAGAGAGAGAGAGAGAGAGAAAACTTACTGCATTTTCCAAAAGTTTTTCAGTCCATTGAAACTTTAAAAATAGATTGATAAAAGCATAATTTCTCTGATGACTGTGATTGAAACTTGGGATTGTATCTAAGAAAAAAAAAGGAAAAAAACCCCAAAGTTAAGTTAATAGTAGGGGGGGGAAAGATGCAATGAAACAGACTGAGAGGAGCACTAACAAGGGAGTATGTAAATTTGGAAGAAGCTGTGAAATCACAAAAACAACACAGAGACAAGAACACAGGACCAGAGATTTGCAGGGGCAGAGGAAAGTTCAAAGAAACCACAGAAATGTGACATCACTAAGAATGTATAATTTAAGACAGAATGTCATGAGACTGTCTGAAGAGAAAATATTAAAGAATAACATGGAAATAAAGATCAGTACTGAGAAGGAGTTTAGAAAGGTTGAAGGCAGTTAAATACCATATTTTCATGAAATAAACAAGCACATAAACAAAAACGGTAGAAATGGCCAAAAATAGGAATGTCTGCCATTGTTTAATCCCAGCCATCAATCTAAGTACCACACCGCTGCTCGCAAACCTCTCCCTATCCTCCAGTGGAGAAAAAGTCAAGGAAACTCATGGTCTAAGATAATAATAATTTAATAATTAATATAAATAAATAAAATCGTAATGATAATATTAACAATACTAGTAATATTAACAATACTATTACTAATATGTAATGAAAATAAATCATACAATTGTTCACCACCCCCTGACCGATACACAACCAGGTCCTGAGTAACAATAGTCAGAGCCAGAGAGCCAAAGCCTGAGAGTGATCACAACAGAGCCTGTGTGGGAAAGCTCCACGATCAGGAGCACAAACAAGAAAGCCAGCATGGTCCCCTGGCCCAGCTCCAGTTTATATACTGAGTGTGAATTTTTAAGGAATTAAATACCCCTTTGGCCACTTTGGGTTAGGTGTCTGAACTGTGTTACAGGTAATGAACTATAGCTGCAGTAGGGATTTACTCCAGCTAACGTCCTTATTGCTCTTGAATGTCTATTTATAAAAGTAATCCATGAAAATAAGTAATCAGTTCCTTATTTACAGGATGAGAAATATTGGACAACTTCTACCTATATTAAAAAAAAAAAAAAAAAAACACAATCCCTGCTGGCTCTGATCAGTCAGCATTTAGACACTAATCATGAACTCTGTCAGCCACCTTAGCAGTCCAGGTTATGTTGCAGAGTTGGAGATTTCATTGGTTTAGGGTTAGAGTGGATTCCTTAGATTGCTAGACTGCCATAAGGAGCATTAAGTAAGTTTGTTAGCCCAATATATCTCTGCCTAACACAGATCTAACTAAAAGACTAGCAACTGACTCCAGTCCCCGTTTTCTGATAACCAATAGGACAGTCCCTTTTCTCCCCATTTGAGCTATGTCCTTCCTCACTGACACTTACATACCAAATTTAATAGGTATTACTTCATTCATACCAATTTACTCAGGTTTTACGGTTGTGTTGTTTTTTTTTTTTTCTGTAGAGCTATCTAAGCATGGTGTTAAAAGGAAAGGATTCCTAGGCACCATCCACTGTTTAGCAAATGATAGCAATAGCCTGAAGTTCTAAGAAAATTGTAACACCTGAGGAAAGTTATGTTTACTCCATGCTTGCAATCATTCCCAGAGAAATTGGTTAGTGAAGGTGATAGGTGATGATAAGTCAACGTAAGTGGAATGAATCATAGGTGTTGAAATCCCAGACTGTACCACAGAAAGGGAAAATATGCTCAGAAACATCCAAAGAAGCAAAGGCCTCCAGTTCCCAGCTTATCTGGGAGGGAGAGAATAAGGCAGGAGTTGGTACCAAAAAAAATTTAGTTAGACTGAAGCATTTTGTGTCTGGTCCATATACAAACCGCTACAAAAGAATAGGGTGCTGGTAAGTAAGGCATTTAGACAATGTCACAATGTCTATATCTCCAAAAACAGTGTGCAACAAAACACTTTTGAACTCAGGCAGTCATTTTACACTATGAAAAAACCCCCTCTAGCACCTATTTTCTAGACCCAGCTTGGGCACATTGTAGAATTTTGTCAGTTCGGTGATCGTGGTGAAGTCTCAGTCTATACCTTCCTGTACTGGGTTTGTGTAGCAAAGTTTTGGCAATGAGGCAGGGGTTACATGGGTGGCTTCTGTGAAAATCTGCTAGAAGCCTCCCGTATGTCTGATAGAGCCAATGCAGCCAGTTCCATGATGGACCCACTGGTGGCCAAGGCCAAGCCAATCAGTGATGGTGAGAGCACCTCTGGGATGTTTGAGACATGAAAAAAAGCATTGCAAAAAGAAAATGCAGCAGAGAGGGAGAGTTAGATGTGGTGGAAACAACTCTATAGAAACCAAAGTCAGTGGAGAAGGAGGGGCAGGAGGTGCTCCAGGAACTGGAGCAGAGATTCCCTAGCAGCCTGTGGTGCAGACCATGGCAAGGCCAGCTGTGCCCTTGCAGACCATGAAGGTCCACCATGAAGTAGAGATCCACCTGCAGGCCATGGAGAACTCTGCACTGGAGCAGGTGGATGCCCAGACGAGACTGTGACCTTGTGGAAACACCACTATGGAGCAGGCTCCTGGCCCCACGGAGGCAACAGCCCATGCTGGAGCAGGTTTGCTGGCAGGTTTCCAGCAGGGGACCCACACTGGAGCAGTCTGCTCCTGAAGGACTACACCCTCCGGGAGGGTCCCACACTGGAGCAGTTTGGGAAGTATTGCAGCCTGTGGGAAGCACTCACATTGGAGAAATTCTCGAAGGACACTCTCTCATTGGAGGGATCCCACACTGGCACAGGGGAAGAATGTGAGGGGTCCTCCCCCTGAGGAGGAAGGAGAGGCAGAAACATGTGATGAACTGACTACAACCCCTCTTCCCCATTCCCCTGGGGCTCTAGAGGGGAGGAGGTGAATAATCTCTCCTTGCCCTTGTCTCAAACCACAAGCTTTTCATTATATTTTTTCTCCACAGTCCAGATGAGGAGGGGAGTGATAGAGCTGCTTGGTGGGTACCTGGCATCCACTCTCTTTTCATACCTTCTGCTATGCTATCACTCATACAACATGCTATTTCCAGCTTTTTTACTGTTCCGAGTGAAGCCTCTAACCCTGTTACACATCACCATTTATCTCCACCCACCAGTCACCTCTACTGTTATCATTCTAATACTATCATTAAACTCATGCCTACAGTGTGTTCAATTTTTTTTTCTAAATACTTTCAATTTTGGTTGCAAGAAGTAGTAGTAGATTCTCCATGGGTTAAGTGTACAGAAGCTAAAATCTAGAGTAATTTTACTTTCTGCTAGGATGTACATGCGTGGTGTGAGAACTGGAGTTAGATAACCAAAAGATTAATTGCCACTGAAGCTATCTTGCATCATCTACATACATTTATATTCACGGATACAATTTTTTTTTTTTTTTTTACACATCTTCTAATCTTTATTAAATATGATTTTAGTCTTTGAAATCCTTGACCAAGACACCACTAAAACTTAGTCTAACACCAAACCGCTATGAAGGAGGAAGAGAAAATGTCTCAGTGACACACAGTATTTTTCAGCAAGCCACTGAATAAGAGCTTTGAACCACACTGAGTATGAAATCTGTAGTTAAGGTTGATTAGTCTTCAGATTGTAAGATGACCTTATAATGTCAATAAATCAGAACATAATTTCACACAAGAGAGTGACTAACAGTATTTTGCTGTCACATTAAAGTGCAAAGATTTCTAAAAGCATAGCCACAAGGCTGGTATTCTAATTAGTTATGAAGGTGGTAAAATTAATGTAAATCATGTTTGCCCTTTCAAGCTAAACAATTAAAATTGGCATTAGCATTCTCATTAAATTTTGAATAAACAAAAATCACCCAAACTCCTGTAGAAACCTGACAAGAAAACAAACCACAGTTATCAATATGAGTAAGGGAACTACGAATTTGGAAAAATTAATTGAGAAAGAAGATAGACAGCATATTGTCCCAGCCCAGTTATCCTGGGAAAGGGGGAGATTCGTTGTTGCACCAAGATTTGTTGGTCTTGGAACCTCTTGTCTCACAAGATGTTGTGAGATTAAGACACAGACAAGGTCAGATGCCACTAACAACGGAGTTTATTTTTGGTGTAAGAAAATAGCAATAGGAGACAGAGAAAATAGAAAAGGGGGGAAATTCAGCAAGCAGTCAGGATAGAATTGCAAGAGATAGTCACCACCATGGATCCAGCAGTGTCCCGTTGGTCTGTAGTCTTTGGTGGGGAGGGTTTCTGTCACGGTTTCATCCCACAGTCTTTTATAGGGTGTTTTGTGCTGACTCCTGCCTCCTGCGCACACTCAGGCTACACAGCTGATTCCGTGGGGTGCACAGAACCACTACGTGACCACTTGCATACTTTGGCAGGCTTGGGGGTCATCTGTGTCTGAATCCCCCATGAAGCGATGTGATTGTTCTTTGTCCTTGGTCAGAACTGGTCTCAGGAGGCTATTTGTTTCTTATCTGTCTAGTAGGCCATTTGGCCCTTATCTATTCAGGCCTTCAGGCCATCCCTGCTCTGCCAAGCCACCAAAAATCAAGCCACCAGGAAGTTTCACAACTTTGCCAGCAAGCTTTGAGACAATCAGCTCAAGATAAGGTCTCTCAAACACATGAAACTTCTCATACCGTTAACATTCTTAAATAGGGCTGAGACCTGGCAAAATCAAATATTGTTTCACTGAAAAGCAGTTTTCTTGTACTGCAGCTACCTACCTCTGGTATCCTGAAACTTACAGTATATCTCTTATTTAATGCCTCATGTAAAAAAAAAAAACAAACACCACCAAACATTATTTAGCTATCGTAGGGCTGAATTTTAAATCATAACACATAAGTATCTTCTTTTAAAAGATTAAAAATAAGCTGAGAAGTTATTGTCATGTCATCAGGATTACGCAACTCAGATTGAAATGAAGGTATAGTACCTGTGTTAGTAAGCCCAGTATGTTGATAAGTTGCAACTGTCTCAGTGACAGTCAAATGTTAATTTATCCATGCAAGTTCCAGGCCATAACTGGCCTGGGACTGGTTATTTTACATTATAAGTGGAAGGTTAGATTTGTCTACTTACCTGTAAATTCACTCAAAGAAAATTCTCCATAATGGTTCAATTATTCACTTTTGTAAGAAGTTCATGGAGGTTTAAGTCTGTGTGACAAAATATATTCACATTATCAACATGGACTAAACATATGTATAAATGCATGGTGGAAGGTTGCTCAGAAATCCTGTCTTTGCACTAACACATCACCTAGAACTGAGATATTCTAAGGTTCTGAATGATTCTCAGGTGCTCAGTTGAAAGTAAATCAACTACCACAGCAGGTTAACTCAAGAAAGGCAACTACTACCTTTGAGCATTTAAACCCAATCAACTAACCAAACAAAAAAATAGTTGTTCCTAAGACATACAAGTTTCTGTTCTGAGACAGTGATATATTATATCTGCTTTTTGCAGTATAATTTTCCTACCGAAATTGGGAAGAAGTTCAGCTTCTGAATGATTCACAATATTGTTTCCTTCCAGACCTCAAAATATCTCACCTTTATTAAAAAAAAAAAAAAAAAACCAAACCATGTATTAAAAAATACCTATTTAGTCACTCCAAAGTTTCCTGTAGTCTTTGAACAGAAGTTCATAGTAGGTACAGAATAAAGTGAGGGAAAAAAAAATTATTCCACACCCCCTCCCCTTCCAACTTAAACTATTAGTAGCTCTTTCTACTTCATTTATATGCATCACATAAAGATTATTACCATTCTCTTGGAATGGTCTGTATTGTTCACAAGTGAAACATAATGGGATATGCGAATTTTGCACACTTAGACAGAAATCATAGTGATAGCCATTACTGCAATGCAGTATGCATTCTGTGGTGTACTACAGTATACTTGATTTAGTCTTATATTTCTGATCCTCTTAATGAATTTAATCCACTTCCCTTTAACTGGTATTTCCTCTCTAAAAAGGGGTGGGAGGTTAGGCTTGTGTTTATATGTATGTGCTATTTATCAAATCAGAAGATCAGAGGAATAAAGCAAATGTAAAAAATCAATTTTTTTCCCCTCACTTTGGAATTTTATACTGAAAAATAGAGAAAATAATTAACTTTGAATCAGAGAAGATGAACAAACATTACTAAGGGTCTTCACTTTTTTTACTGAGAGGTACAAAATACGTAGAGGAGCAAGTTCACTTTGTTGACCAAGTGAACTAAGACCAAAACAGTTGAGAATGTGTCCCAAGTGCCAAAAATATAAAAATAAAAATGTGACTACATTAAGAAAGCTATGAGAACTACACATGATGAGAAAAATTTATCTCCAATTTCTCAAAATGTTATGCTTCAAAACAAGCATCAGCAAGTCCCAGCAAATTGAAAGATCATGACCAGCGTGTATTACTCCCTCCTCCCGTCCTGATGAGGCAGCATTACTCCCTTCTCCATAGCTGATGAGGCAGCATCATCTATGTTTGATTGCACTTGCAGATGTTTTTCTAGCCTGTTCTTATGATGACAAGTGATTGATATGCCACTGCACCTTCCCCAGGCATTTTCAGTGTATCACTAATATTTCTTTTTCTAGGATCTTACTTGACTTGATTTTGCTGCAACACAAGTCCATTATTTCCTCTTCCTAGCTACCACAGAGGTGGAAAACATTATTTCTTTCCCTTTTGCAACAACTTTCTACATGCTTGAAGACTGTTTTATCCCCTTGGTACTCTTCTTAGTCTTGTAACACATTTAATCTTTCCTCATGATCTCTCAAGCCCTGATCCTTTTCACTGAGCTCATTGGACACTTTCCAAGGAATGTCCAAATCTCTACATTCTCAAAGAGCAGTGCCCAGAACTTGTTGCAGTGTTTCTAGTAAAGCCTTACTAACCCTGATCACACCAAAAGACAATGTACTCATCAGTAACCGTCACTCTTTGATATGTATAGCGCACATGCACAGTCAGGTCAGGTTGAGAGGGGACAGCTGCAAAGAGGAAACTTTGTAGGCCTTTCTGAAAGGAAAGGCTGTACATACAGGATTTATTTCTGTGCAGTACTTTGCACTTGTCTCTCTTCAAATTCATGCTGGTTTTTTAGGCCATTTCCCGCATTATGCAGACCACTTTGAATTCTAATCTTGTCCTCCCCCATACTTGCAGCATTCTCCAGGTTTGTTTCCAATTTAATAAGCATACTTTGTATTTCACCCTGGCCATTAATACTAAAAAATAATAGTATGTGCCCAGTATGGTGATTTTCTTTGAAAATGAATTTGACATAGCCTTGTCTTTTATGGCAAATCCTATTAACTCTCTGGAAATATGTTTTGTGTTTTTTTAACCCCCCAGCAAGTGTTGTATGTGTGCCAATCAATAGAAAATGTCATTTCTTTAAGAACATCATCTGAGACACTTTCAAAAATACTATTTAAGGTCAGGATCTGATACATGCAGGTTTTTTCCTCTTCAAGAAGCCAATTAACTGGCAACAAGATGTTCTTGGCAAATCCATATGGGCAGTTATTTACTTTGTGGGTGCTGACAAATAGTTTCACTGCCTTACCATATTCCAGGGAATTTTAATTTAAGAGTAACTTCTAATTCCTTGAGGGTTTTTTGTTTTGGGGTTTTTTTGGTTTTTTTTTTTTTTTTTTTTTTAAGCAAGCAATGCATTTACACATTTTTAACTGGTATCATTTAATTTCCTCAAGTTTCTGAAAATAACTACATAACTACTACTATCAGGCAATCTGAAGACATATGACTGATTAAATACTTTTAAAGTTTTATAGCATATTTTTAATCCCAGTCTAAACTGAGAGTCATTCTCATCTTTTACCAGTATTTGTTATGCTAGCTGTTAAACATAGATGATTTTTTTTATATCACTAATGAAAAGAAAATAATTTGACTATCTAGGTGTCTTGTGTTTCTAGTTATTCCTTCCACTGAGTTATGGATCTATACTTTCCTTGAAAATCTTTTTGCTGGCAATATACAATAATACATGTAATTTGTAATACAATGTCTTGCTTTTCTTGATAACTTCTTACAAGTGCCATTGAATTTTATAGTCCAAAATTTCCAATTTTGTCTTTACAAAAACTATCCTGTTCTTTTGTTTAGTTAGATTTTTTCCTTTGCACTGGAATTTTTTATGCTTTATTTATCTGTTGTAGTTGAGGTAAATAACAAGATTGTGATTTGTCAGTGCTAGTCTTCAGCACTTATCATTCACTTGTATTAGAAAAATTTTCTTTTAATTCCTTCAAGTTCTCTCCTTAATTCATTTTGACCTTAAACAGGCCAACATACACTCCAAGTTTATTTTTTTCCACCAATAAAATAACAATTCTTAAAACCCTTTCAATTATTACCCAGAGAATTTCAGTGGGTCTATTTTTTTTTTCTTCTACAGTCTAGACCTCAAACCTCATCCTTTGGATAAAGTAACGTCTCTCTTATTTTTCTACTTGACTTTCCTGAATATGAATAGCATCATAAAAAAATTTAGGTTGCAAGGGACCTTTAGAGGCCATCTGATCTGACCTGCCATTTAGAACTGACCCAGGTTTGATGCTAATAAAACATAGTTCTTAACAATACTGCTGAAGTCTTAAAGGTTTTTCTGCTGTGGTAATTAAAATATAATCTTGATCTTGAATTAAAACATCAATATCAAAAAAACTTAATTGTATCTTGTAAGATAGGAGACTGTCATCACAAATACTGACCCAGAGAAACTAATTAAAATCCCACATAACCATTTCTGAATATTCAGAACAGTTTTTCTGGGACTGAAAACATCCCACTTACCCTGAAAGTCTCAGCTTGACTATTCTCTTGTTTGTAGAAAGGCTAGAATCTTCAGTGATGTCGTAGCTTAACCCTGGTCAGCAACTAATCACCACACAGTCACTTGCTCACTTGCCCTCCTTCTCTCAGTGAGATGTGGAAGAGAATTTGAGGAAAAGATAAGAAAACTCATGGGCTGAGATAAAAACAGTTTAACAATTCAAAATAAATGAAATAAAATTATACTAATAATACTACTAATATGTAATGAAAATATTACTATTACTGCTACTAATATGTAATGAAAATGAGAACATTAGTAGAAAAAAAACCAAAAGAACCAAAAAAAAAACCACTCACCGCCAGATAACTGATGCCCTGCCAGTGTCCAAGAAGTAAAAGCAAGAGTGAGCCAGATCAACCTAAAAGCCCTCACACACCCACACCCACCAGTCAACTCCCTAATTTATATACTGATTGTGATGTTTTACAGCATGAAAAATGCCTTTGGTGAATATGCCAGGGTCAGCTGTCCTGGCTGTGTCCCCTCCCAGCCTCTTGTAGAGAAGAAGCTGGGAACACAGGTGCATTATGAGAAACTTAAAACGTCCTTGGCTTAATGTAAACATTGCTTGGCAACAATAAACGACATTACTGTGCTGTCAATAGACTCCTCAGCATAAATTCAAAACATAGCCTTATGCTAGCTACTGCGAACAGAATTAACTTGATCCTAACCAAAACCAGCACAAGTGAAAAGAATTGGTGAGGTGCTAAATAGTTTTTTCCCAGATCTTCACAGGCTTCAGCTTGCTCTAAAACAAAAAGCAAATGAAAAGTGAACATTCATTGCAAGGCTTCTTTCAAGATTGAGAATGAATTTCCAGTGTAGACAGAGGACACTACAGCATGCAGGAGACTGCATGCCTATAAATGCTCCAGAGTGTCTTATAACATCTCAGTGAAATGGACATGCCTACAAAGACTGCTTTTGGGCTGCTTACAACACACAAATGAGAAGTGAAAGATCTGATTACAGGTCCCAGATCCTTCCCCTTGTCCCTGCGGTGAGTACTTGGTAAGAGCTATTTTGATATATTCAGTGAGCAAATAATCTGTACTTTTAAGTTCTCTATATATTGTTAAGTTCTATATTGTTATAGTGATGATAGCTAGTTTATTTTATTGTTTTAAAAACTTGCATTTTATTTGAATTTCACTTTAATTTCCTAAAGAAATCAGGGTCTGGCTAGCATTGTTGAAGCTACTGGATGACTGCAATTAGTTCTTACTGAATACACAAAACTATCAAGTTCCTACAAGAAAAATGGATAGAAGAGAAAGGACAAAGTTTATTCCCTTTCTGATTGAAAGGAAGACACAATTAAGCTTTTTATCCATGGTGAGAAGAGGAAACCTGTCACATAATCAGAATTACATACAATATGAATAATCAACCTATATATATACCTGACTGTAATACTTGCAGCCACTACCATGGCAGACAACAGAGGATGAAGAGGAGAGCAGAGGAGGCTACATCAATGATGGGTACTAGGGACATGCAAGGGCTGAGAGTGTTGTAGTGATGGGAATTTACAAATCCACCCAGGGCTGGACTTCATGCATCTATCATGCATGGATGAACTGAGTCTTTGTCACCAATTGAGACAATCTGCTAAATGTAACTAGTCACCTTTTAGCAGCATAGAGAAAATGCTGCTAGGTTTAAATAAGACACATTTTATCATTCTTGGTACATCATCATGATCAGAATTAAATAAAATAATATAATTATACTATTTCCTGATGGTGAGATATACATGGAGAGAACTTACTTCAAATTTTAAAATGAAAAATGAAACTCAAATGGATTTTACAAAGGGGTCCCTGACAAAAAATACATCTTGAATAACATGTGCTACTACATTGACCTTTAACCTTGCAAATGAAATTTTGAAAATTATTTCTGATACATACTAGTCTATGTAGATACTATGTATGTATCAGAGACTAGCTACTACTAGTCTATGTGATTTACACAATCCAAGTAATTTACATTAGTAAATCCTGTATGAGCTATGTAGTCCTAAAGTTCAGTGGTGGAATCTCTGCTAGCAAACTGAGATGGAATAAAAAAGGCTAGATAGAGCACATGCTGCAATGATATATTAAAACTTGAAATCAAAGACTGAAGAACAAATTCAATTCACTAGCAATATAATTAAATTGACCTTAAAATTGGTGACATGACTCCTATCAAAAAGGAAAATGGGTGCTTTGACCTGCAGTATTAAGAAGTGATGCCACTATGCTACCAATGGCAACACACATAATTTGTCTTGTAAACTTTACTATCTTTTCTTTCGTTGCAAAGATGCTTTTTGTTCTGTTATGCACTGAACTCCAAACTGATTCAGATAATACAAGGACAGGGTTACATTATCTATACAAGTTTTCTAGGCCAAGCATTCCCAAATGGGGAGAGACCAGCACAACAGGAAAGAAACATCGTATGGAACTGCCATAGCTGTGCACACCTCAGTCAAAGGTTAACTCAGATGGATGTGCTGTGCCTTGAGATCTCTGGAGTGTGTCAGGCTCAGAGCAGTGGCTCTGTGAAGGCCCTGCAAGGGTCACAGTGCTCTTTATCCCATTTTTTTCACTTTAACAGAAAGAACTTAGATTGCAATTTTTTATTATCTGGTTACTATCATCTTCTGTTTGTGTAAAATACAAAGTTTTCTTCACTGAAATTCATCATTTTAATAATTTATCTGAGTGGCAGCATGGAACTTGCAGCTAGAAAAGAAATAGCAAAATGCCTAAATTCTTCCAACCTATTATTGTGTCTGTGTACCCAAAAAAAAAAAAAAAAAAAAAAGTGGACTTACTAAGTATTAGAAAAAGCTTTACCAATTACAGACTACTGACTCCTGTGTACTACACATTACAATGGAAATTATATTACTAGTTTACAAGTGAAACATTCCAATCTCAAGAGAGACTTGGCTGCAAGAAAGATTGGGAACAACAACTCTCAAATATGCAGGTACAGTAAGAGCCAGAGTATCATCAGCTTTTGAGCTAGATGAAGTAGAGCACACGCACTATAGTTCAGAAAACTAATGTATTTCTTCAGGCTCAACCTTTAAAGGGTCCTGGAAATCTGCTGCAAAACAGAACTTAAAAAAAAAAAAACAAAACAAAAAACACAAAAATATGTAGGAATACTCCACAACACTGCTTTTCCCTTTCGTTTTGTTGCCTTTCATTTGGCAGAAAGTTGTGCACCCCAGCCAGGCAGACAGTGAAAGCACTTCATCTGTCCTTTTAAACAAACTTACCAAAACACACCACACAAACCCAAATGAGAAAACAGAATACGAAGGATTTTTTTTCCATGTGATTCATATTTAGGCCAGTATAGGTGATATCTGAGTACTCTATTACATACACCTCTCTACACACTCCCTTTTAGCACGTAACCTTACCTTTCCCTCTTTAGTTTCCAGTTCTTTATTGTTACACTATTGCTCTGGTTAACCGCTGAGCAGAGATTTAGCATGTTTATTTTGTTTGTAACAACATTCTGTAATTTTCCAGTTTCCTTCATTTCTGTGACCCCTACAAAGAGATCTTTCTTTCTCTATTAATTCATTTTACAGCTACTGACACATTCCTCCTAACTGCAGCTGTTAAGGAATATGAGACAGTGTTTCTCAGTAACAGCTTGTTCTGGTCCTTTGACTATTTCTGTTCTAATCTGCTTTAGAGCTAAGTTTTCTTTTCCAGGTATGTCACTTCATGTATAGAATATGGCCCTGGTTATATGCCTGTTGATGTGTTCATAAACACTATTCTTTTCCAGAGATAAGTTACTTTTATTTTTATCTTGCCCTTGGGATTCCAGTCTCTTTGGTTCTAGAACTCATTAAAATTCTTAACAAAAATTAATGTATCTTCCCCTCTAAATCAATAACTTGTGTTAATCATTATGTTCTGTTAACTTTCCTTAGAAACCATCATAAAATTATGATGGCGCAAATTACAAAAAAGGTTATCTATACAGCATAATATATGCAATATGCAATATACAGTTTGGTTTTATTTATACAATATATGCTAGAAGACAACTGCTAGGATTGAATTATTCACACAGATAAGCTAATTCACAATGATGTCAGATGAATGAAGAGCCAAAGTGAAACACTTAAACTGCAATGCTGCTATGGAAATAAAGACTTAGCATTCCAGTGGAAAAAAAAAAGTTTCTAAATTTGGACAGCAATTCAAAACATGTCTTCGAATGTTTAAAATAAAGACAAAAGCCGAAGAACAGCTCCCTGAATTCCATGAAACTATTGCTTTGGAGTCATACCTTGGTTTAAGAGAAACAGATGCTTACATTAATGGCTGTGAATATAACTTGCTAAAAGGTTATGGCAGATAATTGAATTATGAGGGATTTCAAATATATTAAAATAAGGAGAAAATGTATTTCTTGAAACCGTGGTTGAACAAAAGCCTAAAAATCGCATGACACTGAGTTCTTCAGCTACTTGTGTGACACCACTTCAGGAACACAAATTTTATTTCTATTTAGTCATGTTTAATGTTAGAATAACCCTTTGTGTACTTGGGGAAAACAATAACAACTACCAACCAACCACACACAACTTTTAGATCCCAGGTTTAAATATTGACACTGCCTTTAATTAATCAACTATGCATCCTCACCACAACCTAAGAAATAACCTAATCTTCTGGAAGACAATCACTATCAAAAATATAATATTGTTACATATATTGCCTTTTGCTCATGCAGAACAGTGCCAAATTTAAAGGATGATAGAATAAACAATTTGGACAGCTTGTATCATTCCAATTAATAATAGATTACTTTTTAAGTGTCAAATAAATTTACTGGCTTTTCAATGATTATTAAGGTTTCCAAGGAAAAAGAAGTGCCAGAGTCTAGCAACTTCTGTGCTTATGTTCTTCATGCTTTGTGTCGGTCCCAGAATAGCTACATCTTATGCCATTAGCTCTTTAAGTTGTGGGGGAAGGAGTTGATCGTTTCATAATTAATGATAAGCTTCTATCTACAGACTCAAGGCCTATTGAATTTAACAACTCAGAAACACTTAAGAAAGATAATTTGAACTAACTTTTAAAGTGGATTAATTAAAATTAAATAAAGCTCTGTATTGATCCTTTTATTCAGATTTTCAATGGCTTTAATTCAATGTAGTCCACTTCAGACTTCAAAGTGAATTAATCTAAATCAAATTAGAACCCCTTTAATTCTGAATATGTGTCTGCTTTAGGATTAATGCATTTTAACTTTACACAGGACTACATGAGCTGCAAAAAAACACTACAGTTCATTACCTGCTTCATAACAGCTGCCTGTGGCCACATATTGTCTCCATAGAAAATTCAATTTAAGGTAATCTTCTTGCCTTGCAAAGACATGGGCCAAACAGACCATTCATACCTTACTTTGACATGGTGGGTATGCCCTTCTTATGTCCACACTCAATTGATTTGAACAAGCTTTCTTGAGCATCCAAGATAAATACTTTTTTGATGCAATGAAGTCTGAAAAAGCTCAATGACAAATTGACATCTAAACAGAAGACAAGATGGCTGTTTTGGAACATTTTTTATAAGGGTTTATTTTTGGTTGTCAATGTTTCTCACATGAATACTTAATTTTTTACAAAATATTTTCAAAAAACTTAGTCTTATCTTAAGACAGTTGTGATGGTAAATTGTTGATCACTCCTGAGCATGGCAATGACAATGCTTGTTCTCTTTTGTGAGAGATGAAAAGAATCTCATAAATGCAGTACTGAACTGACCTTACTGGGCTTGTTTTGTAGAGCAATTGCTCTGTCAGGCAAGAAATATGCAATCTGAAAATGTCTTTAAGGGTTTCCACTAACCAGAAAGAAGACCTAACTTAGAGTTTCTGATTTTTTGGAACATTTTTTATAAGGGTTTATTTTTGGTTGTCAACGTTTCTCACATGAATACTTAATTTTTTACAAAATATTTTCAAAAAACTTAGTCTTATCTTAAGACAGTTGTGATGGTAAATTGTTGATCACTCCTGAGCATGGCAATGACAATGCTTGTTCTCTTTTGTGAGAGATGAAAAGAATCTCATAAATGCAGTACTGAACTGACCTTACTGGGCTTGTTTTGTAGAGCAATTGCTCTGTCAGGCAAGAAATATGCAATCTGAAAATGTCTTTAAGGGTTTCCACTAACCAGAAAGAAGACCTAACTTAGAGTTTCTGATTTTTTGTACATATTTTTGGGATGGATTCAGCAAATGATGTAAGAGAATTTAGTAATATACTGGAAAAAAAAATAATTTACCTGTTCTTCAACATGCTTTTAGTCTATACCATAAATGTTTCTTCCAACATCTGATATCTAACAAACATAATACTAAACTTGATAAAAGATGTTACTCTGTAGCTGAGGTAATATATTACTCTCACAAAAATGGAAGACAAATTCACTTGATTTTGATTTGCATACAGAGCATCAATTTAGAAAAGCAGTTCCAAAATACAATCACAGACTCAGAAACGAGCAAGAGATGTCAGGCTGGAAAAACTGTTAAGTATTATTGTAAATAAATATCTGTTCTCATTCAGGTCTTCAAAAATAATATAAATTTCCATTACCAGTCAACAGAAGCACATACTTTATAAAATCTATGAAACAGAAATTGTCCAATCATCAGTGGTATTGAAAAAACACTGAAAGCTTACATACATACAGCAGACACAAGAGGTGCCCTGTCAAAATATATACATTCTCTGAGTTGTAAGATGCCCTTTATGTATCTGTTTATTTGATGCACATGACTAAGGGTAGTCTTAAAACATGTATATATTTGTGACATTAAACCACTAGTTACTGCAACTTTTCTACTGCAAATCACTTTCATACAAGTCCTTCAGGTTTGTAGAAAAAGTTTTTCAAGAAAATGTGGTCAGCTAAAAATTACCCTTCTCTTTCAAAAAATATTGTTGTCTTTTCATTCCTTCTATATAATTATGCTTTACTTCTGTCCATTACATCTACCATGGATGAAGTTTGGCCTCATAGTGACTGATCATTTAAATAGAGTTGTCATGCACAGTAATGGAATAATTTTCTTGTGAATAAGATTTTGTAAACAGCTGATTTGGTCAGTCAGTTTTAGGCCTCTGAATAGAGTCTGTCCTTTGCAGTGTCAGGATGACAGTTATGAAATGTATGTTCTATGTGACAAATGTAGAACTTTTCATTTCAGCCAAAGCTTTTGTGTAGAGGCAAGATGTTAATTCCTGTAAAATTTTTGTTTTCTATGCAGTTATTTCACTTTCACAAACCTGATATATGAAGTTAATATGAATTTTAGTAAAACAGCTAATATTACATTGTGAACTAGATATAAAATAGGACAACAATAATATTTGGGTTTCAATACTTTGTGTAGTGTAATGAATTCATGGAATATGATGTTCAAAAGAAAATTAAGTTCATTAATTTCTTCAGTAACTTTGTTTCCATGGTATTACTAGTAATTTCATGGAAAACAAAAGCAAAACCTAAAGACTCATCTGCCTGGACTTGTGCAAAGTGTTCAACATGGTCCCACAGGACATCTTTGTCTCTAAATTTGAGAGGCATGGATTTGACAAATAGACGACTTAGTGGAAAAAACCTGGCTTGATGGTTGCACTCAGAGAGTTGTGGTCAATGGCTCAATGTCTGAGTTGAGACCAGTGATGAGTGATGTTCCTCAGAGGTTGGTTTTGAGACCAGTGCTGTTCAACATCTTTGATAGTGACATGGACAGTGGGATTGAATGTGCCCTCAGCAAGTTTGCCAGTTACACCAAGTGGTATGGTGTGGTCGATGCATTGAAGGGAAGGGATGCCATCCAGAAGGACCCTGACAGGCTGGAGAGGTGGGCCTCTGCCAACCTCATGAAGTTCAACAAGGCCAAGGTTGAGGTCCTGCACATGGGTCGGTGCAATCCCAAGCACAAGTACAAGCTGGGAAGAGAACGGCGGAGAATGGATCGAGAGCAGCCCTGAGGAGGGGGATTTGCTGGTATTGGTGGATGAAAAGCTGGACATGAGCCGGCAGTGTGTGCTGGCTGCCCAGAAAGCCAACCGTACCCTGTGCTGTATCCAGAGAAGCCTGGCCAGCAGGTCAAGGGAGGGCATTCTACCTTTCTGCTCTTGTGAGACCCCACCTGGAGTACTGTGTTCAGCTCTCGGGCCCCCAACATAAGAAGGATATCAACCAGTTGGAGCAAGTCCAGAAGAGGGCCACAAAGGTGATCAGAGGGCTGGAACACCTTTCTTACAAAGAATGGCTGAGAGAATTGGGTTTGTTCAGCCTGGAGAAGAGAAGGATCCGGGGAGACCTTATAGCAGCCTTCCAGTACCTGAAGGGCCTACAAGGAAGCTGGAGAAGGACTTTTTACAAGGGCTTGTAGTGACAGGACAAGGGGTAATGGGTTTAAATTGAAAGCTGTGAGATTTAGATTAGATATCAGGAAGAAGTTCTTCATGGAGAGGGTTATGAGGCACTGGAACAGGTTTCCCAGAGAAGCTGTGGATGCCCCATCCCTGGGAGTGTTCCAGGCCAGGCTGGATGAGCCTTTGAGCAACCTGGTCTAGTGAAGGGTGTCCCTGCCCATGGCAGGGGGGTTGGAACTAGATGGTCTTTAAGGTCCCTTCCAACCCAAGCCATTTATGATTCTATGAACTGGGCTAACATAACAGCCACTGTCATGTCACACTGTATTGGGAATTTCCAGAGTTTGAAGAAAAAGTAACTGTATCTCAGACTAAACAAAATGATTTTTTGTGTTGATAATTTGTGAATGAGGTTTAAAACAAGTACACACATAATGGATCACTTGATGCAAAGCAATGGAAGGTTGGTGGGTATGATCCAAATTTTTATGCCGACTGAGAACATCTCTGAATGTATTCTTAATCAAAAGGTTTTGAAAATTATACATACAATTAATTTCTAGTGCTTTTTTTTTACAAATATATTATTACCATTTCTCTCCTTCCCCCTACACAGAAGACAACATTTGTGCCAAGTTTTACATGAAAGAAAGAAAAGAAAACCACATAGGCTCAGTACTTTATAGGAAGTAGAAGGAAGTTGTTACTATTAATAAAAATTCAACAGAGAATGGCAGTCTTAGAGTGGTAGCAAGGCATGGTAAAAAGGAAGAGAAAAATCACAAGATTAATTTTTGTCTTACATTTGCTATTCAACAGGCAAAACCGCAAAGACTGTTCAGTGCTACCTTCTACAAAATCCTATTAAAGACAGATGAGGAAAACTGTATTTTCTCCAGGAGAAAAAAGACTACTTAAAGCAAGAGAGAACCAAAGACTTTTGTTCATCTAGCAGTTATATTAAACCTCTTACAAATCAAATAAAAATACTGACATGCAGAAGCTGTAAACTCTCTAAAGATTCAAATGGGAAAGGAGATTTCTAAATGTGATCTCAGGAAAGAAAGAAAAATCAAAAAATGCCTTTTATTGTGGCAGTGAATTTGGAATGGAGATGAAAAATGTCATCTGAAAGGAATAGTATTTAAGGTGACAGCATTTAAATTTGAGAGGATGCCAGTAGTCCTAGAATATAATAGATATTACACTACACTAAAATATGGAATAAAATACCTTTTGGTTTTTTTTTATGGAAAGATCTGTTTACTATTATAATGATAGAACTTAATTCCACCAAATAGTACAACCAAGAGACTACATGAAACTATTTAGGGAATGATAAACCACTGTTTCTGACAAACTACTGAAATAGATGTGTTTTGTTCTGCAAATTCAATAAGCTTTAATATGATTTTGGCAGCTGTGCTTTTTCTTCAGGTCTGAGGAAATAAACAAAACAAGCCTCAGCTTCCATAGGAAAAAAATGCCTTACTTTACTATAGAATAGTACTACACCACTGGTTAGGAAATTGATTTTCAGAATAAGATATGTCAATGTCATTTCAGATCTGTAAACACAGCAGAGGATGTTAATGAAAACCTAGATCAAACTAAAGCTCGCATTATTACCTTTTTTGTTCCATTTCTGAATTTTATCAGCAACTCCCAGCATTGCTAGCAGATGGCACCTGAGAGTATCATCAAGAGTCAAGCACCACTATCTTATCTGAATCAGAGTTCTCTAGCAGTTTTCAACCATTTTCAGCTTGTAAAACTTATAAAAAATCAGTCTGCTCTACAGGAGGCTTTTTGAGATCCACTAGAGAAACTGTATATGGGCCCCAAAGAGTCTACAAGATGCAGCTTGACAAAGACACACCAGAGTAAGCTTAGAGTGCTGGAGCAGGCAGGTGTCTTAAGAGAGTTTTCAGTTAAGCCATGTCCTGCCTAACAAGTATTTGAAATCACTGAAGGAAACAATCTGTCAGAGATAAGAGTGAACTCAAATTTTATAGAAGGAACCTTTCTTCCTAATTAGTTTAAAGAAAAAAGGTAAGGAAGTCAGCCTCATCATGAGGAGGCTCCAGGAAACTGTGGATTGAGCAGTACTGAAGTGATCCTAAAGCTGAAAAAGTAAAGGAGTTTTAACTTTTTTTTTTTTAATTATTATTATTATTTGTTAAGAATGATAAGCGTCACAACAACTTTGCAAGTCCTGTGTTCTGTATTTTCACTGATGTGCATCTCTTCATGGCGCAATAAGCAATCCTTCCATCTCAAATATGGTGCTTACTGCTTTGTGGGAATGCCTGTGGTATTAGTAACTCAGTAAATGTGAGATGTCCCAAGCATTGCTAATTTTAACCTTTCAAAAATCACAGCCTTCTATCCACCTACTTTTAATGACATTTCTAAACAGATAATTCTCTTGGGGGGTTTTTCTGCGTTCTTGTTATTTACGTTTTGCGATTCACATATGCCCTCTCCTCTGTCATTAATGCATTAAAATTAAAATGGGTATTAAAAACAAAACCACATGCAGTTTCTCATGTAATTACTGAGTTATGTGACCCATTAGGTTTTAAAAAAGAACCAATATGGTAAAGTTGTAAAAGCTGCTAATATCTAATTCAAGAACTTCTTTTTCTTTTCAGTTTCATAACACTTTTGTTGTTTTATTCTTTTCACTGGAGTATAGATAAATAGTTATAGTTTGACAGAAATTAGCAAAATTCTGTTTTTTTATAAAGACATATTTTTTTCCAGAAAGATTTTTTTCAGATGTTTTCCTCCAAATTTCAGTTGGTTCTCATATGTTCTCATATTGCACACTTTGGGATACAAACAGGAATATGGGACTTAGAACTGTCCTTTCTGCCACGTGTATCATTATACCTCTGCTAAGAGCTGCAGAGGTTCCCTCCTTTCCAGCTCTGATGCTACAATTACTGGTGAGTGTCCTAAACCAGGAGAGAGTGCCAAAGAAAAAAATAACATGAGAAGTTTAATTTAATGTCCAGCACTCAGTATCTATTCTATTGTCTGTTCTCACTCTCATTCATGTCTACTTATGAATATTCATACTAATGGTAACTATAGTTTCTGACAAAGCAAGTAATTTTACTACATGAATCACATTAATACATTAATACATTTTTGCTTTCTCTAAACTGTAATTATCCTACTTTTTTAAGTAGCCCTTAAGCAATTTCTTTTTATCCTTTTCTTATGAAAATTTTTTTAAATAATAAGTAAAAATAAAAAAGTAAAGAGTTATTTACCTAGTTACAATGAAAGAGTTATCTGAAGACTGCAGGGGAAATTATTAGTCTTCACTTATCAAATATTTGATTTACCTTACCTAGTCCTAGGGAAAATTTTAAGTTTAAAATCTATTTTTAATATGAAAAACACCTGGGACATAACCAAATTTGTAGATGCTTTTACAAAAAAAAAAAAAAAAAAAAAAAAAGATAAAAAAGAAGTTACTTATCCCACGTACCATGCCATTTTTTAATTTCTTCAGGATTTTATTTTTTAAATATAGACAACGTAGAATATCCTGGAAGGTTTCGTTTTCCTTTTAGTTGCTCAAAATTAATTTGGATGAGGCATACAATATTTCCATGTGTATTCTGTCTCTACTAAACATTAATTGAAAGGCCCATTTGCTGATTCCATTCCATCCCTTTAAAATATACAAACTTGAGGAAAGTAATATCCCCCATTTTCCATTACACCTGCAACATAAAGTACTGAAGTTCGCTTCTGACTAGGTAATTCAGGCTAGCACTGCTAGTATAGATGCAGGTCAAAGCTTAATCAAGAATTATTATGTGACTAGCCCACATTATTCTAATTACTGCTTCAGTATATAGAATTTCTTCATACAATGTAACTAAAGCTACCTAACTTCTGATGTTTCAGAAATTTAGAGCTAACTAAAGGGTTAGGATTTCTTTCAGTGTTGCTAGTGGATATTTGTTTTTCCCTTTGTGATTCTACAGTTATTGTAGACACTTGATGATACAAGTAATTTAATCATCACATTCAAATATGAAGTTTGAATTTCATGAAGTACAAGAGTATTTTCTTGTTATTATCTCAAACTGAGAAATTTCCCATCATAAGTGAGGGAGACTGCCAAGATTAAGCTCTCCACAAGAATTAATGTTTCTGTATATTATGCCGTCAACCCTTTCATGGCCTTCCCATCTTGCAGAACATATGACAGTGTTGTACCACTTTATAGGAAAGAGTCAGAACATTTTAATGGAACATGTTACATGTTCTTTTAGATTTGAAAGGTCTTATGCTAAATAACTAATGTACATACATATGACATTTTAGTCATGGTTTTAGGAGTTTTAACCCCATATGATCACTCTCACAACTAAGAAATCTGATTTTTCAGAGAGAATGAATCCAATAATGTCAAGCATTACATTTTATTTTCTATAAACTTTATACCCTGTAACAAACAATACACAAAAATGCTTAAAAAACATTGCTTACATAATAGCAATAACTTAATGAAGGATTTATGCCATACAATATTCTAAAAGTTACTGTGACACAGTTCAAGGCCACCATGTAGCCCATTACACTATATAATCTTTATGTTATTAAATTTTATTTTCTTTTGTCCCTGTCCACTTCTCAAACACTGACCAATATAAATCCCCACCCTTCATGTATGGAAATACGTACACTAACAGATGACAAATTCATACTCCATATTACATATCTTAATGTAGCATTTACAACTTTCTTGATAAGTAACGCTGTATTCATTTACCATTTTCCCATTCTCCAGGTTCTAAATTATTAAGTTAATTCTTATTTTCAGTAGTACTGTAATTTGATTTCTAGGTTTTCAGGGGTTCAGTATACTTTGTCTTCTATTTCTGTACCATCAGGTTTCATTACCAATTCTTTATAACACTAATTATGTTTGCTAAGCATGACCTCGCCTTTGAACTATACTGCTATATTTGAGTATTACCTTTTCAAATGTTCTCTTTAATCAAATGTTTTAGAGCTATTCCCTTTGCAAAGAAGACATATTTCAAATGACATTCTCTTTTTTTGACTCTTTTATAAACCTTTTGCTTCTCTTTTCTCCTTCCAACTTTTCATGAAGGGTTGAATATAATCACCATGTTATATTATCTGTTAGTATTTTCCAATTCAGTAACACAGTGACCAGATCACAATTCATGTCTTTTCCCGCTGTGGAAATGTCATAAACACTACACAGATCTCTTCTGTGACAATAAGAGGATTAGATTTTTCTATTTCTTTTGATAATTTTATCAATCTATAAGAACTGTATTGCCTTTATTTATCTTAGACAAATTCTTGCTACCTAAAGAATTACTATTCCTTAATCTTTGCAAAAACAGGTACATCTTTTCAATGGATGAAGTACCATAGTTCTGACAGAATTATAAATCTCCATGCCATGCACTGTGAATATGCCACAATCTGAGTATCATTACTAAGCACCTCACGTAAGGCTCACAAGTCTTCCCTCAGATTTCCATCAATAGCAGATGAATGTGAAAATATTAACTCTGGTCTACAAAAATGCAATGGGGATAGCAGCAAAAGTGAATTCTGTCTGAAGGACTGCTGCTTAACTGCAGTTCTCACAGAAGAAACAAGTGCTTCTCAGAAGAGAGACATAATGCTTAAGCAGAGTTCCTACTGCAGTAGAGCAGAGTGTGCAGGATCTGCCAGAAGCATTGGAAGAGGTTTTAGACCCGTAAAAAGAGGAGCATGATACTAATAGTTGAAATCTTGCAGTTTGAGGAAGTTGGTTTGTCTATAAAATTTTAAACCATCGTTCTGAAATGAAGCTATGAAAATCTTTGTTGCTTTGTTAGACTCCAGTGGTAGTGCTGCATGCTGGCATACAGCAGCTTAAAAAGACATCTTGGATAGTATAAACACACCAGAAGTAATATTACTATTATTTTCAAATTAAATCTAATATTGCTACCTTCCTTTTACTGCTTTTAAAAGCATTTGCTGGCAGATACAAGTTTCTGAATCTGGAACACAGTCTGTATCCTTCTGATGAACTGAGCAGCTGACTAGGACTAATGTCACATTCCGTTTTATTTGTTTTGTCAACAAACCAAATTGTGTCTTTGAAAAGCACCATACAGCAAGATTTCATTATCCCAGATTCTCTCTATCAAAAGCAACAGAAAGAAGTTCTTCATGGAGAGCGTGGTGAGGCACTGAACAGGTTGCCCAGAGAAGCTGTGGATGCCCCATCCCTGGAAGTGTTCAAGGCCAGGCTGGATGAGGCTTTGAGCAACCTGGACTAGTGGAGGGTGTCCCTGCCCATGGCAGGGGGGTTGGAACTAGATGGTCTTTAAGGTCCCTTCCAACCCAAATCATTCTGTGATTCTATGATTCTATGTGTTGTTTATACACAAAAATATTTATGTACAAATTCAGAATTAAATGTCCAAATACTAAAGCATGACCTAAGTAGTAAACTCTGAGTACTTTATGCATGCTTAGTGTTGCAAAAATAAATAATAATCCTGTCAATACAAATGTAATTTTTAAAAACCTTAATCTGCCATTTTTTCCTATGATAATCCTGTCTTCTTACATTAGTATTTTACGATACTAATAGACACTATTAATCTATTTTAATCTATTTTAATCCATTAAATACATTTTATAGATTAAAATGTAACCATTTTAATTATATCTATGCCTGTTAAATTACAAAACTGACACATTAAGACTTCCACTTTCTTTCTATGGGCCTTGTTCAACTTTTCTTCCCATTTTAAGTTTCAAAATGTTGCCGTACCCTCACTCCAAAAGCAGAAATAAAATTGGCTTGCCTTAGAAATTGTTTAAGCCTTTAATTCAAATTTAAATCATGGATTTATCCCAATATCAGTGACATCTGAAATTAAAAAACTGTGTAAGTTATGTTCAATCAAAAATTAGATAAAGATCAGCTTTCATAGCCCATGAATCCTTGTGGTCTGCAGAGGGACTAAGGCACAATTTCCCAACTTTGAAAAAATGTGGAAATACCAACACAAATTTTTTCACAAAGCAGCCATAATACCTCATCCTGAGCAAAGTTTTGTACTGAAGTGGGATAGTATACA
The DNA here is from genome assembly GCA_027574665.1 of Rhynochetos jubatus. Taxonomy (NCBI): domain Eukaryota; kingdom Metazoa; phylum Chordata; class Aves; order Eurypygiformes; family Rhynochetidae; genus Rhynochetos; species Rhynochetos jubatus. The sequence goes on along the minus strand of CM050648.1, from coordinate 81,211,537 downwards.
AACTAGAACAGAAGGAATGTGCTAGAGTAGACATTTTCTATGGCACTGAGTATCAGTCCCTCTTGGCCTTACTGATGTGCATTCCAGGACTGCCCTGAGCATTGACAGTAATCAGCGAGGAAGATAATGGCTGTCCATATATTTATTCAGTGTCCTTGCCACAACATCCACTTAAAAGCTGACAAGGTGATTGATGCTTGTGAGCACAGATTGTAGCAAGGCCTCATAATCAGTAAACTGTTTATGTGGACTTTGATTGATAAGCACTGGTTTACTAAGAGGAAGAAGGAAAGTTAGAGGACTGCAGAATCTAACAATTGTAATATGTACCATGCAGACACATTTTCCACACACCAGATTTGCTACTCTCTCTTCCCTTTTAAAGGACACAAATATAATTACAATTACCTTCATTTCGGTAGTTTGCCTCAGGACCTCTAAGCTCACTTATTAGTAAGTAGCTATAGAACTAAGGATAAACACAATAAAATATATTTTTTCTGACTTGGGCCATATACAGCTTATCCATTTCGCACTGCCTTGGAATTACAAATAAGAGTTTACCCATGTTTTCCACTGAACATTCCACTCATTTTGGATATACGCTTTGAATAAAATACTACCGGTTTTGTATCAATGTCTCAGGAACTGAGTTGAATACACACCATTTGCCTTCTGTTTTCTTCCAGAAACATGCTGAGGAGCAGCTCACCCCATATTCTGGCAAAATCAATCCACACACCAGATGGCTAATGGTCCAAATTACTGTAATTAGTTACTGTCAGAGTTTTGTGGAATTTTATTTCATCAACAGCTGGATACTAAACCATAAAATCAACTTAGATTTTAGAGGATGCTTTTGGTTGTATCCACCGAGTGGCCAGTACTCCAGATGAATTTTGGCTATGGTTTAAGGCATCCCCAAGATAAATCTGATCAGACTAGAAATTTACTGAAGTAACATGCAGAAATCAGTCCTCAGTAAAGTCGTTGTAAGGCACGTTTTGAATTCATCAAAAGTTGAAGCCATTCAGAGATAAAAGAATGCATATTTACATGGTTGTGTCTAGAACACAGATCCACATCTGCTTTTTGAACCACAGTATCAGTGCATGCAAGACAAAATTTTTCATGTCAGAGGAGGCCATCACTGCCATAGCCACCTGGAGTCAGATCCCCAGTTGAGCATCAAGTAACAACAGCCTCTATGGATGTGATTTTTTGTACTTTTCATCCAAAATTTTATCTCTGCTGTGGTGCATAATAAACACAACTTCCTAGTAAACACCTCCAAATTCCAAGGCTGAGTAGTGCCTAAAAATTCTTCAGGTGGTGAAGGGTTTTCCCTATTTACAACTTTTTATATTGATGAATATGTATTATTTCTTTATCTTTCCATAGTGCATTTCTACATTCAAGGAAAAGTCAAATCATTGCAAGTACTACTTTTTTCATAGGAGAATCAGCCCTGAGAAATTGGCACCACCCACCTTTTTTAAACTTATCTTTGGAGAACTGCTACTATGCATACATGCTACTGCTACATAGAGCTCACTAAAAGATATTTCTAAAAGCTACAAAAAATATGATGTTATCTCTTTCATAACTCTTGTTCTGCCTTTGAGTTACTGAATACAGGAAATCATGAGGCTTTATGAGATTCCAATAGGCAGAAATTACAGAAACACCCATGTAAGATGTTACCAAAGAAACAAACACATAATTATAATTTATACAACAAATAAGAATGCTAAAATATTCATAAATTTCTGATGACTGTATACAAGCTCATTTAAAACAGCAAACTTTCACCTCAATAGATTCACTCAGACTGACAAGAATCACAAAACATTGTCTAGCAGTGACCTCTAAATTTCATCTAATCCAGCCTCCCACTTGAAGGAGAGTAATCACTAACATAACATTTTAGGTAGTCCTGTGAGGGACAAGGAGTTGGATTTGATCTTTATGGCTCCCTTCAACCTTGAGATATTCTATGATTCTATGATAACATTAGGTCAGCCATGGCTTTGTCTAGATGAATCTTGAAAAAACCCAAATATTAAAACTCCACAACATTTCTAATTGCCTGTGCCATCTCTAGATCACACATTTGCCTACTCTTTGCCAGACTAAAAAACTCAGCCTCCCTACTGTTCAAAAAAATCATAAAAACCCCCAAACAAACAAAAGTCCTCATGAAAAACCACATGCCATTCATAGATATTCTTGCTCTCTCACAGTCTTAGGAGCTTCTCTGAGAGCTGTTCAAGTTTCTTTACAGCCCTCTTGAGATGTAAACTAATAACCTAAGGTGCCCAAAAGTTGATAGAGCATTCAAGATGTGGCATCTCAACCATCAAAATGGTGGGAATAAGTATTTCTCTTAATCTGCTAGCTATGCTTCTCCTAGAATAGCTGGTGTATAGTATGTTTCATTCATAATGAGCACATTGTTGACTTTTCCTCAACTTTGTATCCTGTGTAACCACCAATTCCTTTTCAGCAGGACTGGTACTCAACCAGTCACATCCAGCTTGTACTAATGTGTTGCTGTCCCAGGTACAAGATTTTGCACTTTTCCATAATGAAAATGAGGTTTTTGTTGAAAGATTTAAAAGTTTTTGAGTCTATAACTTTTGATAATACCTACACAAAGTCCCATTCAGTCATTTCATCAAGGACTGAGTCTTTTCTAGGGGAAAATTTGGTATAGCTTTTCAGAAATGAAAATGGTGGCACCTTGGTAATGGTATCTAATATCTGCTCAAATGATTAGTTGTCAGTTATTTAGAATCATAAACTCATAGAATCATAGAACAGTTTGGGTTGGAAGGCACCTTAAAGACCACCCAGTTCCAATCCCCCTGCCATGGGCAGGGAAACCTTCCACTAGGTCAGGTTGCTCAAAGCCCCATTCAACCTGATGTTGAAAACTTACAAAGGTGGAGAATCCATGAGTTCTCTGAGAAATCCCTTCCAGTGTCTCACCACTTCCATAGTAAAAGAAATTCTTCCTTATATAAAATCTAAATAACCTTTTTTCAGGTTAAAACCATTGCCCCTTGTCCTGTCACTATAGGCCTAAGTAAAAAGTCCCTCTCCATTTTTTCATAAGCCCTATTTAAGTGTTGAAAGGCCACAATAAGGTTTCTCAGGACCCTCTCTTCTCCAGGCTAAAAATAAACCAAATCTCTCAGCCTTTCTTCATAAGAGAATTGTTCCAACTCCCTGATCATTTTTGTGTCTCTTCTCTGGACCTGCTCTAATAGGTCCATGTCTGTCTTGTGCTGGCCACCCTAGAGATGGACACAGTACTCCAGGTGGAGTCTCACAAGAGTGGAGTAGAGAGGGAGAATCAATATCGTCAACCTGCTGGCCAAGCTTCTTTTTATGGAGCTTACAGTAAAGTTGGCTTTTTGTGCTGCAAGCATACATTGCAGCTCAAACATAATTTTTCATTGACTGTTGTCCCCAAGTCCTTCTCTGCGGGGCAGCTACCAAGCCATTCATCACTCAGTCTGCATAGATATCAGAGACTGTCAAACACAGCTCAGGGCCTTTAAATTTGCCTTATTGAGCTTCATGATGTTCACATGGGTCCATTTCTCAAGGCTGCCAAGCTCCTTCTGGATGGCATCATGGATTAACACAGATTCATAGTGTTAGGATTTGGAAGAGACCTCTAGAGATCATCTAGTACAACGCATATCCCTTCCCTAAAGTGAGCAGTGGCACCACTCAGCTTGGTAGCATTACAAACCTGCTGAGGGTGCACTAATTGCACTACCTATGTCATTGACAATGATATTAAATAGTATTTGTCCCAGTACACACCCTTGAGGGACACCACTCTTCTGGTTTCCACTTGGACATTGAGACCCTGACTGTAGCCCTTTGGATGCAGATATCCAGTCAATTCTTTATTCATCTAAGAGTCCATTCATCAAATCCTTATCTCCCCATGTCCCAGCCCGGTTATCCCGGGAAGGGGGAAATTCGTTGTTGTACCCAGAGTGAGATTAAGACACAAACGAGGTCAGATGCCACTAACAAAGGAGTTTATTTTTATTGTAAGAAAGCAGCAATAAGAGAGAGAGAAAATAGAAAAGGGGGGAAATTCAGCAAGCAGTCAGGATAGAATTGCAAGAGATAGTCACCACCATGGATCCAGCGGCATCCCGTTTGTCCGTAGTCTTGTAGTCTTCGGTGGGGAGGGTTTCTGTCACGGTTTCGTCCCACAGTCTTTTATAGGGTGTTTTGTGCTGACTCCTGCCTCCTGCGCACGCTCTCAGGCTACGCAGCTGATTCCGTGGGGTGCACACAACCACTACGTGACCACTTGCATACTTTGACAGGCTTGGGGGTCCTCTGTGTTTAGACCCCCATGAGGCGATGTGATTGTTCTTTGTCCTTGGTTGGTACTGGTTTCAGGAGGTTATTTGCTTCTTATCTGTTCAGTAAGCCATTTGGCCCTTATCTATTCAGGCCTTCAGGTGATCCTTCCTCCTCAATCCACCAAAAGCCAAGCCACCAGGAAGTTTCACAACTTTGCCAGCAAGCTTTGAGACAATCAGCTCAAGATAAGGTCTCTCACACCCCAATTAGGAAGCAAGAATGTCCTGTGGGACTGTATCAGCAGCTTTACAGAAGTCAAGGTAGATTAGATCCATAGCTCTTCCTTTGTCCACCAGTGCATTCACTCCATTGTAGAAGGCCATTATATTAGTCTGGCATGATTTGCCCTTGGTGAAACCATCTTGGCTGTCTCTAATCTTCCCTGTCTTCTGTGTGTTTCAACATGTCTTCTAGGAGGATCTGTTCCATCATGTTACCAGACATAGAGATGAGGCTGAGTAGCTGGTAGTTCCTAGGATCCTTCTTATTACCCTTTTTAAAAATGGGTGTGGTATTCCTTTTTCTCCAATCACTGGGGATTTCACTTGACTGTCATGACTTTTCAAATACAACAGAGACTGCCTTGGCAACTATATCTGCCAATTCCATCAGGACTCTGGGATGCATCTCGTTGGATCCCATGGTTTTTTATATATTTAGGTTCCTCAGATGGTCTTGAACCTGATCTTCTCTTTCAGTGGGAAGAATTTCATTCCCCTAGCCCCTGGCTTAATGTTCAGGGGCTTGAGAGTTGTAGAAAGAGTGATTGTCAGTGAAAACTGAGGAAAAAATGGGTGAGTACCTCAGCCTTCTCCATGTTGGTAGCCACTAGTTATCCTGTCATATTTATCAAAGGGGTACAGTTTAATTTATCTTCCTTTTTCTTTCTTTCTTCTACCTGTAGAAACCCTTCTCATTTTTCTTCACATTCCTTGCCAAATTCACCTCCAACTTTCCTTTAGCTTTCCTGATCCTGTCCCTACACATCCATACACTATCCCTATATTCCCAGGATACACATCCCTGGTTTCACTGCCTATGCATGTCCTTCTCACAGTTCAGTTTGACTAGGATGTCCTTACCCAGTATGTTTGTCTTCTGCCTTCCTTGCCTGATTTTTTAGAAATGGGAATTGAAAGCTATTGTGCTCTAAGAACAATGCCCTTAAAGGTATGTCAACTCTGTTGTGCTCCTTTATCCCTGAGGGCAGTTTCCAAGGGGGTCCCATCCATTAATTCCTTCAACAACCAAAAGTTCTCTCTCATAATATTCATAGAAACATAGAATAGTTTAGGTTGGAAAGGACCTTAAAGATCATCTGTTTCCAACCCCCCTGCCATGGGTCTTGACATTACTTTTCTCCTGGCCTATATCCCTTGAGGCTGTAAATTCCATTAGGGTATGATCCCTGCAGCCCAGGATGCCACCATTCTTGACATCTCTAATTCATTTTTATTGATAAACAACAGTTCAAGTAACACTCCTCCTCTGGTTGAACTATCACCTGGATTAAGAAATTATCTTTGAAACACTCCAGAAGTCTGCTGGACTGCTTACAGCTTGCTATGTTGTTTTTCCAGCAGAAGTCAGGGTTACTGAAGTCCCCCAGAAGGATCAGAACCTGCAAGTATGATGCTTCCTGCAGCTGAAGTAAGAATGCTTTATGAACATCCTTCACTTAAGCGGATGGCCTGTAGTAAACAGTAGCCAGTTCTATGAAACTCTTCCGTTTTAAAAAAAATCATTCTCTTGATACACTTAAAAGTGATTGTAATCCATTCTTGAAGAGATGTTTTAATCTTATGAATTAATGAAAAACTCATGTAGTAGATACAGTCCTACACCAAACAGTCTTGGCTCAGATTCCATGCACCTGAGTAGAAATATCTGATGCTAGGGTACTGTCAAATAATATTTGTCAAATTACTAATATGCCTCCAACCCAGATAAATATATTATTGCGCAGCAAACTGTATTTAAACATGCTTCACATGATCTCAGGAAAAATGTGGAATTACATGGAATTTCAAAAGATTCTCAGGTTGGAATAATCTTTCAAAAATCTAGAGTTTTCTAGTATAAATAGACAAAGAAAATGTTTCCTATGATTTCCTATTTCATGAGCTGCAAAAAGATCTAGGTTTTGTCTAGCTTTATCTGAGCTGGAAGAATACTGTATTGTGACTAGTAAAGCACAAGGTTGTTAAACTTCATTCACACACATATTCTCATTCCAAGAAATAACATATTTATATGTTTTCCCTTCTTTTGCATAATTATAGATGGCATACAATTTAATATTTTTGGTCGGATATGAACTGCAATATGAACTGCATGAATTATTTTCCAATACGACATTTACATATATAATTTCATACAATGACTTAAGTGGAAACTCTATTTGCACCTTCCTTGGCACTGATATCTTTTATTGCTGGTGTGAAACTGGTGGTGACCTGCATTCAGTGTGCTGGCTTTACTGTGTCACTGCAATGGTGAGACAATGTAGAAGTGCATACTGTTACTGCATTATTTAACAGCCTTGGCCAGATGACAGATATAATGGGTATTAATTTTCAAATGTAATGGGAATTAAGGTAGTAGAATTGCATTTACAAGTTTTATTTCTAGACCACCAACATCAAAAGTTTGAAGAAACTCCAGTTAGATTTCTCTCTTGCAGAAATCTGTTACATTTAAAATGAATTATTCATCACCCTTGTCACAAAAGAAGCTGGGGGGCAGGGGGTAGAGGTGATCTGGTGAGCAAGGAAGTACAGCTTCATTCACAAGGGTTGGTATCAGAGACTTGAATTTTACATCACTGTCTCTTATCAGGATCCTGGGAAACAAGTTACGTAAGTCCATTGAAAATGTATGTTCAGAACCTAAAATAATCAGCTATTTTCTCAGTAACTAGTAGGTACTACTAATGACTGAGACAGTATGACCATATCCACAAAGTCCCAGACTCAGTCTGGGCAGTGAATGAAGAGCAGAGACTATGCTTTTCTAAATGCAAGAGGGACAAAACCGTTCAAGCACAGCAGTATCACATTACAGAGAAGCAGAAGCAGCACTCGTATTTATGCAGAAAAGGATATTAAGTATAATTTTATTTCCTTCTTTTTCCTCTTGTTCTTTCTCTTACTGTCATATTGTCACCAATTTTCATTTATTTTCCACAGCTGCTAGCTGGGCATCACACATGTCAAAGGTGAACAGAATGTGGCTTAACAAGTAATACAAATACATAAAGCTTATTTCTTCATAACATATTTGCCAATGTATTTGCTGATTTTTTTTTGTTTCTTATTAAAGAACAACTTCATTTCACCAGGACATTCAAATACTGGGAAGCTACACAAGCCAGAAGCACACACTCACAGAAACATGTATCAGCAAAGACATTAAACCAACAGAGATGGAACTCAAATAAATGAACTTTGATAACAAGTAGTCATCACAATGTCTCTCTATTTATTTCTGTTAACATCAGCAGCCTTGCATTGGTTTTCACTAGCTGTCAGTATATTCTTGGCAATTTCACAGTGTGCTACTTAAAATCTGACCTTCTTCACCAAGTCAAATGAAAACGAGTAGTCAAGATAAAATATGAAGTGACTCTGCAAAGGACTCAAGCTAATTTATTGCCCTAGCATATATTTTTTCATAAGCTACTACTAGCTAATTTTTTTTTTTTCATGCCAGCATAATTTTTGCTCTTTTTTGTGTTCTTCTTCACTCTGACATTTGTGACAACTGACAAGCTTTCATTTGATCTTACATTAAAATTTAAGACCTAATTTAAGGTTCTAAAAATAAACAGATCATCATTTAATGATTGAACTTCAACTTCATTTGATATTTTATGTTTGGTTGGGTTTTCTTTTTTCAGTTATGTTCTCAAATGAGTCTGTGTGAATGCAAACATTGATAGATTGGCAGTGCTGGGAGCCGTCAGCCAAATTTATTTTTTAGTAATAGACATCAGAGTTCATTATCACCAGGTTTCAGAAGACCAGAAAACGTAACATCACCTGATTTTGTGCTGTGATTTTCTTTCCCAAAGCATGGCAATCTGGATATCTGCAGGTTTAATGACCACCATTTTAGGAAGAGATGATTGCTTTATAAAGACAAGTGACTGAGCAACAGTAAAGTACTCCAATTGCAACAATTTCTAGAGAAAGAGATGACTGGAAGAACTATAGCATCAGAGTATGGGAGAAGACATGTTTTTGTACTCTTTTGAATTTTGTTTCCCCAAGGCAGAAGCAGCCCAAAGGAAAAGATTTATTTTTTTTTCCGGGAGGTAAACATACTTTCCAAACACCTAGCAACAGTTTGAGGACTTACTGACGTGTGTGGAGATGGAGCCAACACTATTCTGTGTGTACTGTGGATTAAATGGACGTGCTAAAAGGGAGGACTTTTTTTTTTCTGTGGACAACGTCACTCCAACTTCAACTAAAGTTTTTTGGATTTAAATTAACTACTGCCCAGCCAGCATAAAGAACATAAAGGGGCATTCTCCTTTATCTGAGCCTGATTTCTTGAGTCTCTCACTGAAAGGTAATGGCACCTTGTGTTTACACAGCATTAGCAAAACAGCCATTGGACTCTTCTCTTACCTTTCCCAAGGAATTGCATTTTTGAAAACTGTGCAAATACCAAACTATTTTGCCTCAATGTTTAGTTCTATTGTTTGGTTTTGCTCATAGAAATGGAAATGAAAATATCAGTCATTGAAATAACTTTCTCACAAGCAGAAAAAATGTATTCTCAGAAGTATTTTCTACAACCGATATTTTTGGAGTGGCTGTAACAACAACTATGTCTGTAAGGAAAAACAAGATTCCCTATGGGAAAAGAAGACAAAGATTAAGGAGATATGCATATAGTTAACTTTGTTTTTCTTAACAGACACCTCCATTAATGGTAAGACTGGAGGTCATATTTGTCAGAACCAAATCAGTCACAGGCAGACTTTTACTCCAGCACTGTAGCTCTAGGGCCAGGATTCCTCAGAATACTAATAATGAGAAATACAAACAACCTTAAACTCAACAGACAATATGGATGGGTGTAAAGGGGAAAACAGATATACACATTGGGCTGAATAATGTGAACATAAATCTTTTGAACAGATAACAGACAGAAAGGCTTCAGAAGTGAAGTACTTCAGTGGCACTTAATCCACTACCACAACATTACACCTACAGCTTTCTGCTGACAGCTGCTGCTTAGCAACACTTGGTCCCAAAAGAATAGAGGCATGATGGAAATACAAATCAGGAAACAAGGCTAGTTGTAGCTATAGCACAAATATATTCTCAGCAGACCACACAAGGCTTAATTTACTGGAGTTTGTGTTTGAGCAAAAAAGAATGTGTGTATGTGTCTTAATTCTCACACATACACGTACCTCCTACACAGCAAGGGTATCACGATTTGGAAACCCATTTAGTCCTGTATCAGGTAATCTGTGAACTGAAAAGAATCCAGTGTAAAAATGTACTGTCTTGTACTTTCATTGTCCTCCACCTTTGCCTGTCTTGAAGAGATTGTGAGACTTTTTACCAGGCATCACAAACCTCCCCTCATTACTATAACCTTTCAAGCAGCAGCAACCTCACATTAACTTTGGTGAGTTCTGTAAGCACCGCATTTGCTCCCACAGGTGTAAGCTCAGTTTGCTTAAGTACTCCCTATCTCTTTCTCCCACTGATTTGGGGAGTGTTTCATTCCAACAGTCTCTGTCACAAGGCTCAGGGACCCAGAAGACCTGAAAATACACCTTTCCAGTAAAAACTGAGGTAAAGAAACCAATCAGCACCTGAGCTGGGTTCAGTCAGGAAAGAGTTAATTCTCATTACCATGGCTGCTATGAAGCTGTGTTCCTGGATGCTGAGAGAAGTACTGATAAGTTCTTAGCTGGTGCTGGGGAGTGTCTGTACTGAATTCAAGGTCTTTCTCCGCTTCTGATACTGCAGCTGCGTTCCCAGCTCTCCCTGTCTTGTTGCAGGCAATGTAAGGGACACAAAGTTCAGACAGCTGACCCAAACTGACCAAGGGAGTGTTTCATTCCATAGTACATCATGTTCCAGGGCTTAGGCGAGGAGGGGATCTGGGAGCCATTACTCTCTCCCTTTGTGTCTTGCTCCTTTACTTCCTGGCACTTGCTAACACTCCCCCTGACTCCCGCGTTAGCTGCTTTGCTAACTCCTGTGCTGGCTCGTTCATGAGGGAGTTGGTGGGTTTGTTTAGTGTTCCTGGTCATGCTATCACTGATAGGGTTTGCTCAGAATCTGATGTGACAGGACTCGGGCTTCGACCTTCGGGCTGCGATTGCTCTTGGTCTGTGGTTCTTGGTCTCCCTGGGTCTGACTCTCACTACTCAGCGCCAGGATGTGCATTGGTTAACGGATGGTGAGAAACTGTATCATACTATATTATATTGAATCATATGTTTTATTTTCTATTATTTTAATTATTTATTATTAGTAGTATCTGTATATATTGATTTAGATTAGTAAATAGTTCTTATCTCAATTTTACGAGCTTCCTTATTTCTTTTTCCTCCGATTCTTCCTCTCTGTTGGAGGAAGGGAAGGGTGGATTTGTGAGAGTGAGTTTGTAGTATTTTGCTAGCCGGAGTAAACCACGACCACACCTCAATCCTTTCCATTTCCTTTGTCACTAGGTCCCTTGCATCATGAGCACAGTGTGCAGTTTTTTAGATTTCTTTTGCCAATGCACTAGGCACTAAAATAAGTAAGGTGCCCAAGTCTGGTTCTCGGTGGCTCTGAGGAATCTTTTTAACACTTACTCAACTGTTAAGCACCAAATGGTCTGATGCTATGTTACTGACCGGGAAGAAAATTATACTTCTTGGTATTTAAAAGGAAAGGATACTTGCACATCACACTTTAAGACTTCAGCTGCTTCTACAAGCACCATGAAGGGTATTCTTTTTCTCATCATCTATATTTCAAATTGTCATGTTGATGTATTCAAATGGATAGGGGAGTACAGGAGAAAGGAGTCCTCATTTTCTTATGAAGCACCAGGTGTTTGGCACAGCTGGATGAAGGACCACCAAATGGCATGCAGGTGCTCTGATGTCTGAAATAAGTCTGAGGCATAAGAATTTCAGTAATACCTCTCACACAGTTCTGCTCAAGGAGAACCTGATGATGGGGTCAGGTAAGAATTTTTCTCCAGCTTAAACCTAAATCATGGACACTTTTCACCTTCCACTGAAAGATCATGCGCGTGCCACCCTGTATTTTTATTTGGATCTGCCTCATTTAACCTCTTTCTTACCATTGCCAATGCAATTGGTGCCATCTCTGTCCTTCCTCTGCTTCACCTGTGGTCAAAAGCACTTTGGCTTTTGAAATGCTCCATAACAAACTAATGTGGTTTCTATGATTTTTGTCATCAGGAGGGGTACACATTCACAGCTGTTAAAGACTGCTTAACTCTCCCTGGGAATGAAAGCTTCTGCACAAGAGGAAATAAACTGAATAATGTCAAAAAGTAACTGGAATATATGTATGTTGAGCAAATAGTAAATGGAAGATGCCAAGCTAGCTAGAAGGGTGGGTACATGTCAGTGAGAACACTATCATTTCAAAGTAGCAAAGAAACATAAAATTGGGCTTATGACTCAGCCATGTGTAACCGAAAAAGAACAGTAAAGCCAGCAGGAAGTAAATATTGCTTTATTTTACTGGCAGGAAAGCAAATTCTGGAAAGTGCTCAATTCCCTGTCAAAGAGCAATTCGACACACAGTTCAATGAAGCTTATTCTTACTAAATAGTGTCAAAAGAATATAGCTCTTAAAAGGAGTTCACCAGGCAAGAGACACTTTTTCCAGGCAGTGTTTGCTTCTGAGTGTTTTCTGAATCACATCAAGGCCACCTCTTCAACCTGAATAGAAAGTGTCTATTCATACTCCGCATTACCCTGCTGGCTCTCACCCCTCCCTTAGGCCTGGTATAGCTAGCTTTGGCTGAGATCTTCACGGAGTGGGAATAAGATACCTGTTCTGAAGTAAATATATATTGAAATGTCAGTGATATCTAATTAGCTATCCAAATGGAAAACAGTATAAGTCCAAAAATCAAATATTAGGTAACTTAAAAATGAGCCTGAAATACAGCTAGAAATTGAACACAGCATGTCTTAACTCAGATACCAATGTATAAGAAAATATCCATCCTTTTCCCCTTCTACTGAAATAACATATAATAACAACATGTACTAAGGAGCATATTATACCCATGCCTCATACCCTTGGTTAATTGTTCTTTATAAAGAGAATGTACATTTCCTGTTAAGGGCATCATGGAAAAGAAAAACTCAAGGTTTATAATATTAATTTGATACTGCGATCAGGGGAAAGACTCCTTTGTGTTTGTATCTTCTCATGTACCAAACAGCACAGTCAAATTACTAGTATGGATGATTACTTTTCAAAAGATTTGTACTCTAAAATTCTTATTCTTTGAAAACACTGATGTCCTGTGTCAATGTATACTCACCATTTATTCATGAAATAAGAGTTTGACAAGCATCTTGTCTAGGAGGCAAATATAAATAATTACTGTATTTAACATTATACTGTGAAGTACTACAGAGCAAGGATAAGGTCTAGAAGAATTATGAAGATACTTAAGTCTCTCTGCCCACATAGGACTTAAAACATAGAACCATAAAATGGTTTGGGTTGGAAGGGACCTCTAAAGATTATAGAATCATAGAATCATTTACACTGGAAAAGACCCTTAAGATAATTGAGTCCAACTGTTAACCTAACACTGCCAAATCCACCACTAAAACATGTCCCTAAGTGCCACATCTATGTGTCTTTTAAATACCTCCAGGGATGGTGACTCAAACTCCTCCCTGGGCGGTCTGTTCCAATGCTTGACAGTCATTTTGGTGAAGAAATTTTAATATCTAATCTAAACCTCAGCTGGTGCATCTTGAGGCCATTTCCTCTTGTCCTATTGTTTGTTACTTGGGAGAAGACACCAACACCCACCTCTCTGCAACCACCTTTCAGGTAGTTGTAAGGAGCAGTAAGATCTCCCCTGAGCCTCCTTTTCTCCAGGCTAAACAACCCCTGTTCCCTCAGCTGCTTCTCACAGGACTTGTGGTCTAGAATGTTCACCAGCTACATTGTCCATCCAAACCAGCTTTGAATGTGCTCCAGCACCTCAATGCCTTTCTTGCAGTGAGGGGACCAAAACTGATCACAATATTCAAGGTGTGATCTCACCAGTGTCTGTTACAAAATGACAATCACATCCATAGTGCTGCTGGCCACACTATTTCTGATAGGTGCCAGAATGTTACTGGCCCTCTTGGCCACCTTGGCACACTGCCAGCTCATACTCAGCTGGCTATCAACCAACAACCCCCAGCCCTTTTCTGCCAGGCACCTTTTCAAGTATTGCATGGGTTTATTGCGACCCAAATGCAGGAACTGCCATTTAGCCTTGTTAAACCTCACATAGTTGGCTTTGGCCCATCAATGCAGCCTGTCCAGATCCTCTGGTAGAGCTTTTCTACCCTCAGGCAGGTCAATACTCTTGCCCAGTTTGGTATCATCTGCAGAGTTACTGAGGGTGCACTCAATCATTGATAAAGAAAGACATTAATTATAGGACCATACAATGGTTTGGGTTGGAAGGGACCTTAAAGATCATCCAGTTTCAACCCCCCTGCTATGGGCAGGGACACCCTCCACTAGACCAGGTTGCTCAAAGCCTCATCCAGCCTGGCCTTGCAGACAGCCAAGGATGGGGCATCCACAACTTCTCTGGGAAATCTGTTCCAGTGCCTCACCACCCTCTTTGTGAAGAATTTTTAGAGAGAATTGGTCTCAATACAGAACCCTGGAGAACACCACTTGTGACCGGTTGCCAGCTGGCTTTAACTCTATTCACCACCACTCTTTGGACCTGACCATCCAGTCAGTTTTTCACTCAATGAAGAGTATGCCTGTGCAAGCCATGAGCAGCCAGTTTCTCCAGGAGAATGCTGTGGAAAACAGTGTCAAAACCTTACTAATGTCAAGGTAGACACCATTAAGAGCCTTTCCCTCATCCACAAGACAGGTCACCTTGTCATAGAAGGAGATCAGGTTAGTGAAGCAGTACCTGCCTTTCATAAACTCATGCTGCCTGGGCCTCGTCACCTTGTTGTCTTATACATGACATGTGATGGCAGTCAAGATGATCTGCTCCATTACCTTCCCTTTCACCAGGGTCTGACTGCCCGTAGTTCCTCATCCAGTTCCAAACACCCTACCGTGGGCAAGGACATCTATCAATAGATCGGGTTGCTTAATGTCCCATCCAGCCTGACCTTGAATACTTCCAAAGATGGGGTATCCACAACTTCTCTGGGCAATCTCTTCCACTGTCTGGCCATCCCCATAGTAAAAAGTTTCTTGTTGGTATCTAATTTAAATCTACTTTCTTTTTGTTTAAAAAAATTTCCCCTTTGTCCTATTACTATAGGCCTTGGTAAAAAGGCCCTCTCCACTTCTTATAAACCCCTTTTAAGTATTGAAAGGCTGCAAAATCATCTTCTTTACAGGAAGAGGGAACTTTTTCTTTTGAGGGAACATTCTCTTCTCAAGTCTAAAGAACCTTAACTCTCTCAGCCTTTCTTCATAAGAGAGATGTTCCAGCCTTCTGATAATTTTTGTGGCGTTGGACCCACTTTAACATGTCCATGTCTTTCCTGTGCTGGGGTCTGAGAACTGGATGCAGTACTCTAGATGGGGTTTCATGAGAGCAGAGGGGGAGAGTCATCCCCCTGGACCTGCTGGACAGTCTTCTTTTTATGCAGGTTTTTATACAATTATCTTTCTGAGCTGCAAATGCACGTTGCCAGCTGATGTCTAAATTTTCATCTCAGGATAACTTCAGGTACTTCTATGCAAGGTGGCTCTCAACCCATTCATCATCCAGTCTATGTTTATACTGGAGATTTCCCTGACCCTGGTTCAGGACCTTTAGATTTGCCTTGCTGAACATCATGAGGTTCCCACAGGCCCACTTCTCAAGCCTTTCAAGGTCCCTTTGGATGGTTTCCTTTTCCTCTAGTATATTAACTACACCACTCAGTTTGGTGTCATCCACAAATGATAAATAATGTTCATTTTCTGGCTTCTTCCTTCTACACTCATCTTTTCTAGTAAATCTCAACATAAGTTAATTATAGCTGCAGACAAAGAAGCTCCATGGCACTCACAACATAATACCTTCTAGTCCTTGATCACTTGACAACTAATTGTCTGTGCATCTGGGAAGAAAAATTATATGAAAGGATTACCATTGAGGCGAAGTTCAATAACATATCACTGCAAGCCAGAATGAGTGGCATTTTCTTGGATGTATGACCTTTTCTAAAAAAAAAAAAATGCATCACCAGCTTGATTAGAATTTAAAAAGTTAAATAAATCAGATACTTATTTATACATCCCTTTCCATTTAGCAGGATTCCAAAAAAAAGTACATAGATTTGGTTATGTAATAACGTTCTTGTGTGAACCTGGATAAGTATTATTCTGTCTCTCAAAGTCTACACATAAAAAAATGGGTGGTAGTATTATACTATCATCTCTTCTTCACGTAATTGACTGTTATACAACATGTCATTTTGGAGCAGCTTATTCTGAGAGTCATGACTTTCAGATCCTGTAAACTGAACTACATACATGCTAATACAGTAATAATATTTTAATTATTTTTTCACCACCAAGTCTCTTATAATGACCAGTATATATAAAACATGACAACCCAAACAGAATGTATTTTAATGATATAGACAAAAGTATGGTGGCTTTATTTTTGCCTTGATCACTCTGTTTTCATAGAATCATAGAATGGTTTGGATTGGAGGGGACCTTAAAGATCATCTGGTTCCAACCCTCCTGCCATGGGCAGGGGCACTTTCCACTAAACCAGGTTGCTCGAAGTTTCTCTCTCTTGTTTATTTCTTAACTTAAAAATATCTAGAACAAATAAAAAGAGATACATTTTAAAGACAGTTTTGGCTCCAAGATAAGGCATTTTTAAAAATAATTTTCTGTTTCATGGATTTTATATTGTTTCACCTTGGAGTCCTGGTGGACAATGGGATGACCATGAGCCCACAGTGTGCCCTTGTGCCCAAGAAGGCCAATGGCATCCTGGGTTGCATTAAGAAGAGTGTGGCCATCAGGTCGAGGGAAATTATCCTCCTCCTCTACTCTGTGCTGGTGAGGCCTCACCTGGATACTGTGTCCAGTTCTGGGCTCCTCAGTTCCAGAAGGACAAGGAGCTACTGGAGAGGATCCAGTGCAGGGCCACTAAGATAATGAAAGGCCTGGAGCACCTTCCATATAAGGAAAGGCTGAGAGAATTGGGTCTGTTCAGCTTGGAGAAGAGGAGGCTGAGGGGGGATCTTATCAATGCTTATCAATATCTAAAGGGGGGGTGTCAGGAGGATGGGGCCAGGCCCTTCTCAGTGGTGTCCACTGACAGGACTAGGGGCAATGGCCATAAACTAGAAAACAGAAGGTTCAGCCTGAACATGAGGAAACACTTTTTCACTGTGAGGGTGACAAAGCACTGGAAGAGGCTGCCCAGAGAGCTGGGGGAGTCTCCTTCCCTGGAGACTTTTGAAAAGCTGGCTGGACTTGTTCCTGTGTGATCTAGTCTAGGTGATCCTGCTCTGGCAGGGGGGTTGGACTAGATGATCTCTAGAGGTCCCTTCCAACCCCTACTATTCTATGAATTTATGAATTAACAAGAGATAGAGAAAAGCTATAAATGTCATTTCCTTAAGCCCCTTTTCCTTCTATTTTTCTTTATAATGTTACGAAAGATAAGATGAAATAACTATTAATAAATCAGAGGTTATCAAAATACAAGATTATTATTCATTTAGGAATGATATCGTAGATTTTAGGATATGTTTTTCATTTAAAGTACAACCTTTATTTTTAACAGTTGACAAATGATGTGAAGAAACACATGTAAATGGTTGTGGCTTTAATATCAAAAAAATATCATATTTTGACTCACAGAAAAAAGATCTGAATGGTGAAAGTATTTAAATGCCCTATTGTTCGAAATTTGTAAGGCATCCAAATATAGAAATAAACAGTTATTACACTGACAGCTGGGATGATACAGGAGGGAAACGTAATTTAAATCTCTGAAGAATGATAAACACTGTGGCAGTAGAAACAATGTGAGGGAACAAATTACATACATGTCACTATATTAGTAATACTGGGTATTAACAAACACCTTAAGTTATTAGTCAAGAATGAATTCATAGTTGCATTTTTTTCACAATAAATAAAAGATAAGCTGTCACATCAATGAGATCTTTCTCTGTATTAGTTTTTTCAACTAGAGTGTTTAGTAATAATTTGATCCAGAGTGACACATCTCAGGTCAGATCATTCAAAAACAGTGAAAAGGTTGCAGTAATTAGTTTTTTGTTTGTTTGTATCTTTCAAACCCAGATATTGTGTTTGATCCCAAAAGTACATGAATTTTCCTGACTGTGTGCCCAATCGGGCACATCAGGTAAACACAGACCCTTCTTGCAGACAATATGGCCTCTTGCAGAACTTGACATAATGGTCTAGTTATGTTACTAAAGTAGGAAGCATGGGAGGGTGTTCCAATGCTGCCTCTGAAAGTATTTGGTGAGCCTCTTAAAGACCCTTTTTTAAGATTAAATAATGAGATAAAACTTTCTGTTTAATATGAAACAAAGAATGGAACAATGAAATAGAAAAACATGCTTTTCTAAAAAAAAAATTAAAAATAAATATAGAAACCAGAAAAGCTGAATCTGAGAGGAGTTAAATAGACAGACTGAAAGAAAAGAAAGCAACATTAATAACACTTTTGAAAACAAAAATACCAAACCACTATTGTGGTTTACCCCTGTCGTGCAATTAAGCGCCACCAGTTGCTTTACCACTCCAACCCCACCCCATTCCCAGTGAGGAAGGGTCAGAAGAAAAACAAGGGAGGCTTGTAGAAGTTGAGATAAGAACTATTTAATTATATAATTGAAACTTATGGAGTCACTAACAATGTTAGTGCTAATGAATAATTAATAGAACAGAAAAATAAAACAAATTATACAGGATCTCACGACCTGTGGACGGACACAGCCAGGTTCCAGAACAGCAAGCAAAACTAAATCCAAAACCCCAAGCCCCTCCCCCGCCCCCCCCCCCCCGCCCCCCCCCCCCCCCCCCAATACACTCAAATCCAAAAGGAGGGAGAAAAACCTGCCCCTACCCAGAGTAATTTCCCCAACAAAAGATGCTTCTTCTCTGCTAATCACCAGCCCCAAGGTCCAGACAAAGACCACGCTGTGGAGAGGAAAAAAAAAATATGCACTGCCTGCAATAAAACGTGCTGCTGGTCAGAACCCCAGAGGCAACCCACCACACACACCTTCCGGGTCGAGCCTCTGCAAGCTTCCCCCCCGACTCGCTCTCATTGCTGTTGGTACGGGGGTAACAGTGACCACACAGCTTGATGTATTATGGAATGAAACAAAATCTGATAGACTGGAACCAGTACAACCACCCTTTCTTTAGTTGCAATTTCCTGAATTTTCTTGTCTGAATAATTACTTAAGAGCAACTGTGGGTTTAGTATTGTTACTCCCTGAACCAAGAAGTTAGCCACTACATGACACCTTTCTGGAATAGGTTATATTATAAATAAGAAGAAATCAAGAGGTGGGTATAGCATATTGAGACTCTTCTTTTGCAAGAAAGAGTTTGGGGAGTAAGGGAGAGTGAAGTAATAAGGGAGAGTGAAGTAAAGGAAACGTTAAGAAGAGATTCCATGAATACTAACAAACGATAAACAGAGGCAGCTTCATCTTTCCTGCTCAGAAATCCTCCGGCTTACTACTGTATAATCCTCTCTACTCAGAAAATCTTCTTCCCATATTGATGCTCATAGCTGTATATCCTGGCTTTCTGATGGATTTATTGCTGCTAACATTGTCTCTTAGGCATTACATTAAAATTAACTAGTATCTATTTTACCTAGTAACAGCTTAGTATAAGGTCTGTAAATTTCCGTTAGAGAAAACAATGTCTTTGTGACAACTCGAAGTAAACTTCCAGATTATGGAATGATGTGCACAAGAAAAATCCGCTTGTCTTTTTGCTCTACACCTGACAGGGAGATGGTTATGCAAGCATCTAGAAGGTGATAATGTAATAAGCCAGCAAAGCATTTATATGTTCAAACCCATAAACTATCACACTTGAATTTTTTATAGCTGCTGGTATTTGTAATGTCAGAAAAATGTCTAATTCTCCTTTTTCCTTGTAACCTGGAAATATGTGCTTGGTAATACTTCCTGTCTTTAACAAGGTGCTAGCATACCTCCACATCCAAGATCTGCTGGAGAATAGCTACTAGAATTGCCAATATAAGTCATGAAAACAAGCAAGCAGTAAGTGGTCACTTTGTAGCAACTCACTGTGCTTTGCCGTAACACTCTGTGCATTTGCTGAAGGCGAGTTGGCAGCGGAGGGTCCAGTGGAGCATGGTGTTATCTCTTGGGGACACAAAGAAATTTTCAGAGAAAAATATTTCCTATACTCTAAAGATCAGAAATGCCCCACAGCTATTCTGTACCCTTGCAGATAAGAGCCTTCCTTTTCTATCTATCTACCACTTCATCTACTCGATACCCACCAGATAATGTACGTGATATGATACTTGTTTCTCACAAGCAGCAGTGTATCTTGTTTTCTTAACCAATGTAATTTGTGGGATATCTTCAAAATATGGCCAGGAAGATTAGGAATTCAGGTTGTATCCCATGTCCAGTCTGACCTGAAGGTAGCAATCTTTTGTACCCAATTCTTTTTCACATGAAATCTGTTTTTGAAAATAGCTTCTTTGGCAAAAAGAGGCATTCAGGCTTTATATGTCAAACTGTTTGTCATCACTTCTTACATCTTTCTTTTTCTTTATGCCTTTCTGTTATATTTTATGAGATTATCTGACTAAAAAATATTTGATTTAATCATATCACAATAAAATGAAGCACTGAAAGATTTCTTTATCATCATCCTGTTATTACTTGGGCCATAAAAACCAGGAATGTGCCTAATTACAAATCCGGGTTTTGGTAATGTAAGATCAAACAAGTTATGTATAAACAGACTGGTGTTAAAACAGAAAGTTTAATTCAATAAATTGCTTAATGTATTATGCGGATTAAAAAAGGAAAGAAAAATGCATAAAAAACCAAACTTTACATGTACATGTCTTCAATTATCAAATAGAATAGGAAGAGTATACAGTATTCATTCTATGGAATTAGATGCTGGGTAGGTACAGAGTCAGTTCATGATCTTCCCCAAGCAGCTGAATGGAAAAGAGAAAGTAAGGGGCATGAGGTGAGAGAAAAAGAAGAGAGGGCTGCTTCATAAACATGCTGCTGCCTGGTAACTGGCTGTAGCAGATCCCTTGTTTGCCAGCCTGAATTGCTCATTGAATTTATGCTTGAGTTTACACAAGTTATACACATCAGTCTAATAATTGTAATTATATGGTTTTGATGTTCTTCCCCAATCTGGCCGTTGTTGAGACTATTTAAAGCCGTTTGCAAAGAATCCTCATCCAAAACTGGATTAGCAGACAAACTTTAAAAGGCAGGTTTGTAATTCACTAGCAAATTTCTTCCTTTGAAAGGAGGCCAGTGCAAAGAAAATGCTGGAAGACACTGCACATACAAGGTATTTCAAGACTACCTGGGACATGATTATCATGTCCTCTATTATGTTTCACGGAGAGAGAAGTCCAATTCAATACACTTACAGAAATATTCCAGTTAAGTATGGCAGAAGAAAGGGATGAGTGTTGTGTTGGCCAACTAAGCTTTAGTGTGTCAAATGTGGTCAGAGAGAGGAGCTTGAATGGAGGTGAATGTAAGAATGGGATGTGTGAGAGAGGTAAAGTGTAGTAATGTCAAAGATATAAAGCAATTCACATTGCAAGGGGCTTAGTTTGATGGGCTTGAAGACAAGTGCTGGGCACATGTTTGTGTGATAAACTGTAAGAGAATACAGAGCATGAAAAGGAAAGCTTAGAAATGGATTGAGTTGCAAGCAAACTTAAAAATAAATGTATTTTGGGTTTTTTCCCCAAATGCTCTTTATAAAAACTGATATTAAATTTAAGCATTAAAAATAAGAAATATGACAATGCAGATTTTGAGTTAAGCAGGTCAAAGTCCTGTATTTACCCTTAAGTTAACTGTATTAGTTGCCCCAAGATTTGATTACATCTGATTACAGCTCCTCAGTCTGCCCAATACTCTTTCCAATTGCAAAAGGTAGATTAATACATAAATATAATGTATACATACCATAAATAAAGTATACATACCATACTTACAAGACAACTTTACATTTTCTCAGCTGGAGTATTGGATTGGAAATAGTCAGGTAAGGATGATGCTGATGAAAGCAGGCACGTTCCAAGTCAAGTTGTGCTGTGCTCTCCAGATTTTTGCTGCAGAATGAGTTCTTCCCATTGCATTCAGTGCTGCACCTGCATGGAAAATGAGGCAGGTTAGATGGAGGCTGTTTGCAAAACTAATGCTATAATAATAAGAGATTCAGCTGTACTCAAACAAGGTATGTTTCATTCTGGAATGCGATAGTACAAGTCGGTTCACTAGAGACTATTCGTGTGTGTGCTACAGGGACTATCAGCAGCCTGATGAGCAACATGACAGTAATGTTTCAGGGAAAGACAAAGAATACTCTATTTAAGCATAGAGCAATAACAGCTGTGCCAGTATGTGGTGAGAAATAAGTGCACAAATAGGCATGCTGGACGGGTACACTTGGACACATTACTGCAGTACTGCAGTTGTCTCAACAGCTTCTGAAATGAGCTCATAAGGTAGGTTATAAAGATACTCTCTGCTAAGCTAGGGAATCGTTTAGTATGTAACCAAACAAGTGCACCAAATAAAAATGTACTTAGGGTTCAAAATATTTCAATCCCCTTTTCCACATCTGTGTGAGCATAACATCAGCCAAGTCTGAAAGACACAACAGAAATCTTAGGAGACCCCTGAAGCAGAATTTTAGAGCTGTTTGGAACAAGAAACAATTTTTTTAAATGATCTCAGAGATGATATCTTCTTGTCAAATATCTAAAATAGCATCTAGACCAAAAAAAAAATTAAAAATCAAACCAAAGTTTAGACTCTTAAACAGTGAAATGAAGAATTAAGGTTAGCTTAGTTGCTGAGCTTTTGTACTGCTAAGGAATATACAAATGCTTGCTCCCAATATGTGTGGGTAAAACAACACAGATGAACATAGGAATTAAAAGCTGAAATTCACATAGGCTTTCAGTGCAGAATGTGTTGGTCTTACATCTCATTCAGCGATATCCCATGTGAGTATACTTCTGTAGCTTATCCTTATGGGCTAAAGGACAGACAAAATATCAATTCTGGTTTTTGGCAAACTGAAAAACAAATGTGTGAGAAAGAAGCAAATGTCATTTGCCACAGTCTATATCTATTCTGAAAAGAAGTTTGGAATTCAGATTTCCATTCTCTTGCTGTGAAAATGATGGAAAATGTAGTCATATACTGCTGTAATGTTTCTTCCAGCAATCAATCACAACCTCAAATCCATTATGAAAAAAGGAGAGAAAGTCACAGAGTTTATAGGCAGCTTCCTCTGCCAGTGAAAGGCCCTAATTCCACCAGTGGAGGCTTAAGTCATTTCCTCAGGAAGCATACTGTGTATAATGTTGTTATTCTGGTACCATACAGTCCATTAAGACATGAATGATAAAGCTTTTTATAGTTCTTGCGTGGTTTGTCTCAGGGCAGAGGGGTTTTGTACTGGAACACTAGGTACTATATAATGTGAACTCAAACTTTTTAAGCTGACTACTTTTCCCATCATCTCCACATATAACATGCCACCTGAAGTTCTGATCCACTGATGAGAAGGTAGAAGCATGTAGGAAGAACTACAACCTGCTAACTGCCACAGATTTCTCTGAACAGTTAATACAAGAGCTTTAATTGAGTATAATTTTCAGTATCCACAGGAAGAACAGTTGTCTTGTTCATATACTATAATAGTGTTTTTCAGCTGTTATGCCACCTGTCCAGCTGACAGCTTTCAGAGCTGTGTTTATAAAGCCTTCGATATATACGGGGCTCTATTCTGACAAAAGTTTGAAAGCACATGAACAGACAGAAAGCACACATAAGTGTTTTCAGAATACTCTCACACACACCACACACACTTTGTATCTATACACACACAGATGTCAAACAGAAAAAAACACACATAGACATGCATTTTATTCATAAAAATACTATGCCAAACCCATGCAAAAAAGAAGTCCCATTATTTTGTACATCTGGCATGTACATTGTCCCTCATGAATAGATCTCCTATTATCCAAAAATCCAGGTGTCACAGTATGTTATGTATGCAATTTTATTTTAATGAACAAAAATGAACGGCTGTTGTTGTTACAAAGGATTTATAATTGTAATATTGTCTATGTTCATCTAGATATTAGTAAAGATGACAATGCAAACATCATTGGTTTATTTATTTGTTTTAAATGCAAGAATTGTACAATACTTTCCACCAAATTTTCAGATTTGACAGCTGCATGAAGGCAGAATTTCAGACATTTTATCCTCTTTTCTTACTAAATGTAGTTTTCAGCACAATTGTTTGCTGACTTCACTTTGTCCATCTTTATTTCTACACATCAACATAATGACTACTAATGGAAAAAAATATAATGCACTATTCTCATTGAAAAACAAACAAACAAAAAACAACAACAAAAAACTAACAACAAACAGCAAAACAAAATAAACAAAACCCAGAAACCACAATGGTAACTTATAAAACTTAACAAGGAATTTTAAAAGTTTGCTACAAAATAGTACACACTGATGGACTTAGTCACAGAGTTTAAGTCTCTTCTGAAAACTTTTATTCTGGCTGTCATAAAAAAAAAAAAAAAAGCTGACACATGTTATTTAACCCTAATGCATGATGTCAGACTTCTGCAAAATTTATACAGAAAATCAAGTTCAAGGGACAAAATATGCACAGGCCAACTATTTGCACACATAATACTTTCCAGGTTCCTCTTGCCTTTATTCCTAATAAAGCATAAGCCTTAACCTTCTCCTTGACAGATTTTAAATTTTAAACCTCTAGCTTCATGTCAAGGCTATCAGTCAGCATTAAAATTCTATTGCTCATCATAAACCATATAAATAGCTCTGTTCTCATTTCTTATGTCAACAAAAACATTTCCTTGAATCTCAAGCCTTGAACCAAATCTAAGATTAAAGTTTATTTTGCTTCTTATGACCCATCTCCCAGAATCATTTCACCAGTTGATAGGCTTCTGGCATTAAATTGATCATAATATCTGTAATATAACAGCTGAAAGCATTCCTTCTACAAATGTCTCCTCCTCATCATCATTAATCAAGTTTCCCCCAAATAAATCTCTGCTATCCATGTTAAAATCATGACTTGTATAGACTTACATTCCTAAGAAAATATAACACTTATTTCAAATGTCCAAGTATGAATGAACAATTGACATACAGTTATTCATTTCAGCTTCAACTGAAAGTGATCCTGATTTTATTCTGCCTTTATGGCATAGGCTATTCCTGGGAAGTTCTGTATTCCTTTAAAAAATTCTCGTTATTGACTCGCTTCCATGATCTGTAAATTCTTTCTACCACCATTCTAGTGCATTAGTGAAGCTTCTGCTGGTATATCACATATGTGAAATTCCACAGTGGTCAACAGTAATTGTAATTTGTCATTAATTTAAGAGGACTGGGCATATCTTAAATAATATAAAACTAAGGTAATTTAATGATGACAGATAGGAAGGAAGATGCCCATTCTCACTGATTTTACCATGCCAAATTCCTTTCTAAATCCAATACAAAAATTTTGCACAGAAATATAAGGTGAGAAAATACTTCTCTTTGGACCACTTTGTGTAGTTGCACAGTTTGATCTAACAATTACTATTGAGGGCCTAAGCTGAGTAAACTAAATACTTTTCAAAATCTTTAGTCATCCACATTTGATGCTGCTTGCAGCATGGCAGATGGTACTGCCACTTGTTCCCCATTTGCTGTCTGACAATTTACGCAGGGAATAATCCATTTCAAAATGCATTGATTGTATTAATCAAGTGGAAGCAGATCTTAAACTTCCTAACTTCCTGTGATATATCCATGTAGACTGAAGTATTCCAAAAACAGAGGTTCAGATTTTCATCAGCAGAGCCAGAGAATGCACACATTTCAAAAGATTCAGCTGTACTTGGAAAGGGTATTTATTATAAGTGAGACATAACAAAACAAAACAAAAAAGGCAATAAAGCCTTCAGTATACTCTGTCAGCTGTGCAGGAGACTGAGGCTAAAGCAGATTCAGAAACCAAGGAAAAAAATAGGAAATCTTAATCTAAATCATATACTGAAAAGAAGTCCTCCTAGTTCTACTTACAACAAAAGTCAACACTGCAATTTCATGTCTTTCTTCTCTTTTCCAACTTATGTTTAAAATTACAAATGAAATATGTCCTTTTGCTGCTTTTCTACAAGATTCAAACTTGTTCTCTGGAGATTTTTTATTTCCCATTTTCTTCTATATAAACCTGTAAAAAAAAAAAAAAAAGAAACAAGAAAGAAACATTACAGGAGTAAAAAGACAATATGCTGCACAGAATAAATATATTACTGTTTACTTTGTTATGTTCCAAAAGCGAGGTTTATTTCTGTTATATCTAGTCTCAGCTGTGTCTTAGTGTGTGACTTTTCTATTTTATGCCACTGACTCTTACTTGTAAAAAAAGAAGAGTGCTTGCAACAGCCAAACAACCTCCACTTCAAGGAAAAACAGAATTCCTATGAACCGGTACAGAACTATAAATCACAAACTCAGTTACACAAACAATATTTTCACATTACCATTCAGAGTCAGATGCAATATTACTATGCTGGGAATATAAAATAACAAATTTGTAGCAAAAGTAAAAAAGAACATGTCATTGTCATCATCCGCCTTGCAGAACTACATCACATATCAAATCAACAAGCAGAATTATCATATGGACTAAAGAGAGATTATAATCATGTATTGAAAGTGCTAAGTAAATCTGCGTTCCTACAATGTGAGGGAGAAAATTTATTAGGGCTCCAGAGGTATGAATCTGAATTATTCCTCTATGTAGTTTTATAGGGAATTTTTTAAGTTTACTTGCTTGCTTAATTACAAATTTACTTACTTACTTACAAGTTTACTTTACTTACTTACAAATAAGTTTATTTATTTCAGCCTCCTGTGACAACTGCTCAATTTTATTCCTTAGAACAAAAGCCAGTGCTTTATAAATTTTCTTATCCTATACATTCTAAAAGAAACATTCAAGTCTAATCACCTTTGCAGTTTGTAAAGATAGCATATGGTATAAAACTACAGACCTAAGCCAATCTTTTTCACTTTTCATAAGAAAGGCAGATTGTCATGTGATTTTGATGATTAATCCCATAATTAAAAATGCGTGACAAAAATACAAAACAAAACTAAAAATTCCAGTTATAACTTATTCTAAAAAAAGCTATAGTTAAATACCTACTTCTATTAACTGAATATGAGAAAGTGTACTATACATAGGCATAGCACCTTTTTTCCATTTCTCAGTTTAGCTTTTTAAATTTTAGAGTGCATTTAACTTGGGGGGAAAAAAAGTAGTCTCTGCTTCCACTCCATTTTGGAGTTGAATAATAATTTCTTACACAAAGTGATTTTGCAAGAATTTTAGAACTCATCCTCAGTAAAAACATAAACTTAGGGATCTAGGTACCCACTACCTATGTCTAATTAACATTAGATATGTCGACATTTGGCCAGAAAAAATCTTTTTTTTTTTTTTTTTTTTTTTTTACTTTTCATTAACTTAGGCTTTTAAGATTTTACAGACAAATTTCCTAAGCACTGCTACTGAATTTTTATTTTATTTTTTTTTTTTTTGAAAGTGTTGCTAAGATTTGCTCCTGAGAAAGTTATTTAGTGTACATGATGATCCAGTCAGCTGGAAAGAAAATTTCATGTCTACCTGGACATATTGAAAAAGGTGAAATGGATTTCATGTAATTCCACTTAAGCATTTAAAAGATAGACTAAATTTAAAAGATAGACTAAGTCAGATTGACCCAGTGCTTTCCTTAGACACCTCTTTACAGAGGTTTCATCTAATGCACCTTAGATGCTTAGAATAAGATGAATTATGCTCAGGAACAGCTCCATTTCTCTCTGCTGCAAACAATTGGAGCCAAAGATAACTCACTTAGACTCAAGACAATTGAATTTAGAAACTTAAATTTGGTGACCAATGTCTCATTTCTCCTTTCTCCATTATATAATTTTTTAAAACTATGGAATTGGGGTACAGTGTTGCCAGTGACAAGACAAGGGGCAACGAGCACAAACTGGAGCACAGAAAGTTTCACCTTTACTTGAGGAAAAAATTCTTTACTCTGAGGGTGACAGAGCACTGGAATAGGCTGCCCAGAATGGTGGTGGAATCTCCTTCTCTGGAGATATTCAAAACCCGCCTGGACGCATTCCTGTGTGATCTGCTGTAGATGAACCTGCCTTGGCAGGGTGGTTGGACTAGATGATGTCCAGAGGTCCATTTCAACCCTGGCTATTCTGTGATTCTGTGATTCCAAGGCCATATTCCTATTTACTGCATTTATTTTCATTTAAAACTGAAAGCTTTAAGGTTAATCACAGCAGAAAATTTCTTCTGTTCCTCCTGTTGAAAATGGAAAATGATGTGTGTCATGATCACCACATCCAGCTTCACCACATCCAGCTTCAAATCTACCTATTTGCTCGGCCCCAGACAATTTTATCTTCGTATATTCAATTTACAACGTTTCCTCTTTCCCAGCTAAGATTTTCCCTCTGCTCCTGTGCTTTTATGCATTTGTCCTCCTTCTCTCCAGACCTGCAGTATGGACCAGGTGGCATTGTGATTCCCTCTCTCTGGTTTTTGAAACACTTGAGGAAGGGAAGAAAACAGAGAAACTGACCCATCAGTTTAAAATCAGACAAATTTTTTTAAAAAAGAGGACTTCTGTCTTTCTTCTCTCTCTGTTCTATATAAAGACCTTCTGAGGAGAGAAAAAATGTTTTCCTGCTTCTCCAATAGTCTTCCTTGGTTCCTTTCCCCATTTTCAGGTAACCCTATTGAGATCATCAGTCAGAGTTGCTCTCTTTTCTAATAAAATACATCAGCAACTTCATCACACTTGCTGGGAATTTTATTTTAAAATGTACAACCTGTGGTTACTTGGAATCATTTTCTTACTCCGTTCCAAAGGAATATTTCACATTTTAATTTTACTACACCCACAGCAAAAAGGGAGAAAGAGTGTTACTTTGAGAATAAAACCCAGAAATTTACTGGGTGGGGGCAAAAGCAAATGAAATCCTGAGTTTGCAAGCGCCAATCATTTTAAACTGCCTATCACCTTCTCCCAAGTCTTGGTCTAGGAGGGAAGTGGGGTTTGTGCCAAGGTAACTCTAGCCACTTGTGGTGGTGAAAAGTTTAATGAATTAAAATATTTTTTGAGCTGCTTGACATCATATGTGAGAACAGACTCAGACCCTGTATCTCTACATATGTTGGGAGAAGTGCCTCAAATTTCTGTGGGTTTCACTTGTTATTGCATGTGTCCTAGTCCCAGGTAGCAATGAGCAGGCCACCCAAGTCACCGAAGGCAAGGGCAGGGACTGGGAGAATGGAGAACCACCCATGGTTAGAGAGGACCAGGTTTGAGACCACCTAAGGAACCTGAAAGTGCACAAGTCCCTGGGACCTGATGAAATACATCCGTGGGTGTCCTAGTCCCAGGCAGCAATGAGCTGCTCTCCTGAGGCCAGTCTATAATATTTTGTTTCACTCCATAATACATCAAGCTGAGCGGTTGGTGTCACCCTGGTACCAGCGGCACTGGGAGTTGGCAGGGCAGAGGAAGTATGCAAGGCAGGCACGACGCAGAAAGCGTGTGAGGGTCAGCTCAGGGGTTCTGGTGAGCAGTGCAGTACGGTCTTTGTTTGGACCTCATGGTGGGTCGTGGCAGAGAAGGAGTGCCTTTGGTCAGGCAGATTAGTTTTTTTTCCTCTCCTTGCTCCTTGCTCTCGGCTCCTGGGCTGATTAAGGGTGAGGGGGTGGGGGAGTGATGGTGTTCTCCCTCTGTTGTTTTTTGGGTGTGGGTTTTTTTTTTCTTTTTTGGGGTTTTTGGATTAATTCTGCTGCCTTGCCTGAAACCTGGTTGTGTCCATCCATGGGTGGTGAGATCCTGTAGCATTTGTTCTTTTTTCCTGTTCTTTTAATTACTTATTAGCAATAGCATTGTTAGTAACTCCACATGTTCCATTTATATAATTAAATAGTTCTTATCTCAACTTCTACAAGCCTCCCTTGTTTTCCCTCCGACCCTTCCTCACTGGGAGTGGGGAGAAGGGGCAGTGGTAGAGCGACTGGTGGTGCTTAACTGCCAGACACGACTAAACCACAACAATATGGAAGGAATAGTACAATTAAGCATAAATTACAACTTTTAAATAATTAATTGTGAGAAATATTCATTGACAATTTTGGCAACTTTGTCACCGGTAATTATTCAAGGAAATTTCCACAGTAATTGATGGCTTCTAAACTGAGTGACTTAATATAACTTATGTCTGCTCATTCATCTGCATGCATGCTGTGCAGGTGAATTAATATAAGAGTGACTTGGAAAATTTGTCTATAAATGAAAAGTCCTTGAAAACTCTTAACGTAAGAAGAAAATAAAGCTTACTACTAGTTAGCATAGAATAAAATATATTAAATTACTTGGACACATAACAAAGAAGTGTCTATTCAATGTCAAGAAAAAATGTACAAATACTTTTCATGAAACTGCCATTGATAATAAACCAGGTTTTGAGGAGTTTACATCATGAATGACCTTATGTCACTTAAATGGAGAAGTAAAGAATAAATTGTTAAAATACACCATGAAGAGGGGATTCTGAAACTATACGTAGTGAACCCATCCAGATTGTAGTAGTGGGCAAAAATAGTTTTACTATTACTAAAACATGGCACATTAATCTTAATCTTGTTATCTCTTCTTATGTAGTCTACATGGTCCCAGTGACAGATGTCTTAATTATCTTGGAGGAGATGGAGTGGGAGGGTCAGATTTCTGCTTTTCTTTTCACGTAAGTATACTCATTTTTTCATGGTGGAAGGAATTGTATAGGGATGATTTGTCATGTCACAGTAGATAGAAATTTATATGAAATCTCTGTTCTGAGCATTGTTAGCTGATTCCCAACATGACTTGAGACTGGAAGATTAGCACTGTATGAGTCGTGTCCCTGACAACTAGGGGGCTTAAGAACAACTATCAACTGAGCATCAGGAGGCCACTGCATCAGAAATGCAAAAGAGTACCAAAGACAAGAGCTTTAGGCTTCCCAGTGTAATTGCTGCCTTTTCTCCAATATATTTGCAGAACATGGCTATTTTATGTTATGTTATAGCTGTACTATTTATTCATCATTCAATTACATGCTATTTCACTGACTTGCCTCCTTTCTGCTCTCAATTTCTCCTCTTTTCTGCTGCACTGGCAGCTATGCCCCTAATAATGCAACTTAAAAGATACAGTTTTAGCTGGGTATTGTGAGGATTTTGCTTTCTTGTTCCAGTTAACTGCATGCAGCAGAGAGCAAAGCAAATATCTTTCAAGAACCTTAAGCACTGGCTGCTCACTGAAGTCAGAATCACACTACAACTAGAAAGGAAGAAAAAAACCACCACAAATAGAAGAACAGAGCTGTTAAAAGCCTCAAAAGAATAGCACCTTCCCCCAAAACTCTCCAAAAACCCAACCCACAAATTTTCCCCCCACCACGAAAAAAAGAACTAATTCCCCAGCTGTCGTGGTTTAACTCCTGTTAGCAAAATACCATGAAGCCGCTCTCACAAATCCCCCCCTCCTCCTCCAGTGGAGGGGAAGAATCGGAGGAAAAAGAAATAAGGAAGCTCGTGAAATTGAGATAAGAACCATTTACTAATTAAATCTAAATCAATATATACAGGTACTACTAATAATAACTAATTAAAATAGTAGCAAATGAAACATATAGTACAATATATACAATATGATACAATATGATACAATTTCCCACCATCCACTGATCAATGCACACCCAGATGTTGAGGGATGAAAATCAGACCCCGAGAGCCCGAGAACCACAGCCTGAGAGCGACTGCAGCCCGAGAGCTGCAGCCTGAAGGCCGGAGCCCGGGAGCCTACGCAGCACATTCCGAGCAAACCTTATCACTGATAACACAGACAGAAAACTCAAAACAATCCACCAGCTCCCACATGAATGAGCCAGCACAGGAGTTAGCAAAGCAGCTAACACAGGAGGGTTAGCAAGTGCCCGGGAGCAAACGATCAAGGGAGTAAGGGAGAGAGAGAAGGGAAGAGTAATGGCTACCGGACCCCCTTCCCCGCCCAAGAGACCGGAACGTGACATACTATGGAATGAAATACTTCCTTGGTCAGTTTGGGTCAGCTACAGTATCCGAAGCAGACAAAAGACCTTGAATTCAGTACAGGCCATCCCCAGCACCAGCTGAGGCCTATCAATGTTTTCACTTAGCATCCAGCAACATAGTTCCCTGGCAACAAGAGTAAAGGGAGTTAACCCTTTCCTGACTGATCCCAGCACACCCACTCAACAAAAATAAGGCCTGTTTATGTTAAACGTTACTTACTTTTTATGTCTCATAGGTACCAAACTTGGCTTCAGGCATAAGTTACCTTCTTCCACAGCTTCATGGTGTATTTAGCTGGATGACCCCAAAAGGCTCCTTCCAACCTCAATCATTCTGGGTTTTCCCCATCCCTCTGCACTGTTTGGGGACAAAGAGGTAGAGAAATTGGGAAAGAAAAAATGAAGTCAAGCGTGGGGGGAAAATGGAGAGTGGTGGAAGGTGTTTTAGCTTTTGTCTTTGTTTTGCAACATCCTATTCTCTTTTAAGTGGTAATAAATTAAATTAATTTTCCCCAAGTTGAGCCTCTTTTGCCCATGATGGTAATTAGTAAGTGATCTTTCTGTCATTAGCTCAACCCATGAGATTTTTCATCCTGTTTTCTGCTCCTATCTCTCTGAGGAGGGAGAGTGAGAAGATGTCTGGATGGGTATTTGGCTATTAGTCAGGGTTAACCCATGACACCAGGAAAATGGATGCCAGTGCTCGGCACATAGACAAAGATGAAAGGTACTGAGTTCCAGCAGTCTAAAAGATTTCAAAGATATCAGCAATGTTGCAGCCCTAATAAAGACAAAAGTAAGGGCATTGGTAGCTCAGATGAACTCTCTGCAGATGCAATGAACAACACTTGATACAAAGTAACTTTATTGCTATTCTATAGCACAAATAAGTTTTTGTGTAAACAACACATTTATTTTAATGGTAAAGGAATTTAGAGACACGGATGTTATGTGGGACAGTATCAAACACTCTGTATAAGTCCAGGTAGGTGCCATTGGTTGCTCTTCCTTTATCCACCAACACCGTAATGTTATCATAGAAGGCCCCCAGATTTGTCAGGCATGATCTGCCCTTGGTGAAGCCATGTTGACTGTCACCAATACCCTCCTCATTTTCCATGTGCCTCAACATAGTTTGCAGGAGGACTTGTTCCATGACCTTGCCAGGCACAGAGGTGAGACTGACTGGCCTGTAGTTCCCTGGATCCTCCTTTTTTCCTTTTTAATGATGAGGGTTATATTTCCCCTTTTCCAGTCAGTAGGAACTTCACCAGACTGCCTTGACTTCTCAAATATGATGGATAGAGGTTTAGCAACATCATCTGCCAGTTCTCTCAGGACCTGCTGTCATGGTTTAGTCGTGTCTGGCAATTAAGCACCACTAGTCGCTGTACCACTGCCCCTTCTCCCCACTCCCAGTGAGGAAGGGTCGGAGGGAAAACAAGGGAGGCTTGTAGAAGCTGAGATAAGAACTATTTAATTATATAAATGGAACTTATGGAGTTACTAACAATGCTATCACTAATAAGTAATTAAAAGAACAGGAAAAAAGAACAAATGCTACAGGATCTCACCACCCGCGGATGGACACAGCCAGGTTTCAGGCAAGGCAGCAAAATTAATCCAAAAACCTCAACAAAAAAAAAAAAAGGAAACAATACAGAGGGAGAACACACACCCACACACCCCCATCAGCCAAGGAGCTGAGAGCAGGGAGAGGAAAAAAAACTTTCAAATTTGAGTCCTAGATTAATCCACCTGACAAAAGACGCTGCTTCTCTGCCACGACCCACCACGAGGTCCAAAGACCACACTGCACTGTTCACCAGAACCCCTTAGCTGACCCTCACACGCTTTCTGCGTCGTGCCTGCCTTGCATACTTCCTCCGCCCTGCCGACTCCCAGTGCCGCTGGTACCAGGGTGACACCAACCGCTCAGCTTGATGTATTATGGAGTGAAACAAAATATTATAGACTGGCCTCAGGAGAGCAGCTCATTGCTGCCTGGGACTAGGACACCCACGGATGTATTTCATCAGGTCCCAGGGACTTGTGCACTTTCAGGTTCCTTAGGTGGTCTCAGACCTGGTCCTCTCTAACCATGGGTGGTTCTCCATTCTCCCAGTCCCTGCCCTTGCCTTCGGTGACTTGGGTGGTATAGATAATGTCCTGGTTTTATCTTGGATAGGGTTAATACTAGTCGCTGGAATAGTGCAGTGTTTTGGATTTAGGATGAGAATAATTATTTAACACACTGATGTTTGATTGTTGTTAAGCAATGATTATATTAAGACAAGGACTTCTCAGCTTTCTATGATTTGCCAGACTGGGGGTGCACAAGAAGCATAGCCAGGACAGCTGACTGAAACTGGACAAAGGGACGTTTGATAGTATGTGACATCATGAGAAGTATATAAACTAAAGGGAGTTGGCTGGGGAGCAGGGTGCTGGCTGGGTGTCAGTCAGTGAGTGGTGAGAAGCTGCATGACTTTTTCCTGCTTTTCCTGTTTTTTCTTATCTCTCTCTCTTTGTTGTTATCCTTTTTATTACAATAATGATGATTGTTATTGTTATTATTAATTTCAGTCATTAAACTGGTCTTGACTGAACCCACAACCTTTCTTACTTTCCCCCTTCCAATTCTCTCCCCCATCCCACCTCGGGTAGGAGGGTGAATGAGTGGCTGTGTGGTGTTTGATTACTGACCAGGGTTAAACCACAAGTGTTTAATCCTTGTGGGGTGAAATAGATAAAGACACTGGAAAAGATGAAGAAGTAGTTTTAAACAGGAGGAGAAGCAGCACACAGACAGGTCTTTATTAATAGACTGATCAAAGTCAGTAACTGCCGACTGCTTGCTTGTTCTTTAGGCATTCCTGGAAAAAAAAAGCATTTATATTTCTCAGTCATAAGCAGGATCACACAACAGAGTATGACAACTTATATAATGTTTTTCACATCTCATAAATGCTCCCCAACATATTGGGGTAATATTAATAGTGGAGCTCTACTTCTACACTTGTTTTTTATACAAACTACTGAAAAAACAAGAGGTGGAAATAATTTCCTTGTAACTGGTAAATTCAATTGCACCTTTTACTGAGGTTGTATTTCTTCTATTGTCAGCACACTAGTCTGAAACATTGTGTTCAGTGAACATTTGCATAAATTATCAGATTATGTTATAACTGGTAATGAAGTTCTAACTACAAGAATATAAGATAGTTACAAGGGTGCATCTGTAGGACTGTAGTACATTAAACATCCATTGTTTTGATAAGAAAGAACACAGACACTAAAATGAAAATTTGGTCATGAAGGAAAATTTAATTAAGACACATTTCTTTTATCTCCGTTAAAGACATACAGCAAATCAAATGTCTATGCACATGCTTGCAAAATGCCTTCTTAAGAACAAATGGTTTCATTGTGATTTGGCTTTATGAAGTGCCCTCTGTCAATACATTTTCCTACGCATTACTTTTCAGGCTTTTTAAACTTGCTTATTACTTAAGCTATCAATGCTGTATTCACTGTTACCATGCTGCTGGAAGTGTGACTAGCTCTATGCAGGAAATCATAGCAAGCACGCATTGAAGTCATGATTTTGGAACACCACAAACCTACAGAAGAAAGGAAAGATGTACCCACTGAGTAGCAGTTATCCAGTTTGGAATCCCATTCATGCTACCAGCTGTATTTTCAGGGTGCCTAACACTACCCTTAAGACGAGCTCTGCTGCCTGCCTATGAGTCTCCACACAACCAAAGGAAGCCCTCAAAGGCATTCAGGGCATTGCATATCTGAGCATAAGATACATATGCTGACATCTTCATAGGGCCAGACTTGTAGGATCAGGCTGCCTAATACCTACATTACAAATACAGACTTTGAAATGTGAAGATTATTTTATTTTCCAAATTTTCTTCTGACTGGAGTATGTGCTACTTGGTTGAGTTGCCTCCTTAGCTCAATGAAGAGATTTATATTACAGAGAATTTGGATAAATATCTTCTTATAGGGGATATATCTTCATAGCAAATATGGACACACTGGTCTTCAAACACATATGATAGGAAGTGAGATAAATCTTAAAAGAAGTTTTAGCATTTCCTCTTGTGGATTCAATGAGGCAAAGAGGCACAGAGGGGACACAAATAATTATGAAATCATGTACATTTCCACATCAACCCAGTGTATGTTACCGTTACAGATACCAGGAAGATAAATGGTTTTGTTTTTCAGATATAGTTATTCTTCTATGATATTTTACGATATTTTTAATCCACTGCTTAGTCAGAAGAATCAGTAGAGTAAGATGAATTTTGGTTTTGCTGTTTCTCTAAGGAAACATGGAAAGTAATTTAACAATAACAGACCATAAAAAGGAATATGTTAGCATTGTATTTGCATTTTCAATCACTGCTGCATTTATAATATTTCTGTGATCAACTTTTCAATGTGGCTAAAAAATATCATAATGGGAAACAGTTTGATCTTAAGCAATCATATTTTAATAGATTAGACTAATTTCTCATTTACACCTGACATCCATAGGACTTCTATTTGATAAATGTGCCTTTAGGTTAAAATAAAAAGTATTTATTGCCCTTAAATTTCCATTTGTCTTTTCTTATTGCAGCTGTTTTTTCAGCCATATAATGCTATCTATCTTAACAAAAACTCTCTTTTGAAGATCTTTAAAAAAATCAATGGTACAATCTTATCTCACTGTCCATAGTAATTAAAAAAAAAAAAAAAGTCACACCACTTTCCTGCCAGAAGTATTGGTATTATAACATAACAATTGAATGCTGTTTAATCAAGAGAAAATACAACCTGTGACACTTCTCATATACGCTTATCAGCTACACAAGTGCTGGATCAGATTCACTGAAGCAAATACTGTGACCACAAGCTGTGTATTCCTAGTCCTTGCATTAGTACAGAAGTGGCAACATTGGATTTACTTCCCCAATCCATCAGATAGAATGAGATCAACTTTCTTGAAAACGATTTGTACTATGTGCTCTCTGCAATATGAAATTTTGATGATATGAAACTCAGTTATGGCAGTGTGAGAAGTGCATGCATGCTTATTCTGGAAAACATGCTTATATGTACAGAGATAAGCTTATCAGTGGGGCAGTTTCCTGGTTTGAAGTACATCACAGGGAAAGCTGTAATAAATCACATTACCAGAGCAACATTTGTTGGTATATGTTTGCCTAGTAGCATTTACCGACACAGCGAAGATAGCACAACCATGGCAAAAACAGCATTGTACACAGACATCACTGTAGGAGTAAAGCATGGCCCATTTCAAAAAGTCCTGTACATTGTGGTAACTTGCGTATCATTTGTAAATCTAATTCCTGAAAATCTGGAAAGTAATACCTTATTACCAGTTTTTACAAGTGGGGAGTAAAATTGTGGAGCTTTGGGGAGAAATGCTACCACCATCTGAAAAAGAAAAGAGAGGACATAAATCACGGAAGAAGGAAATCAATATGCATCTGAAAAGAAACACTTGAAGTACAGCAACAAAGATGACTGGTCCTTAAGTTACAATGTATATCTAGGCATAGCCAAAGTACATCAGGCATTCTTCAGTGAAGACCTTGAATGGTCTCTACATTTTAGTATTTTAAAACCTCATTAAATGAGTAGTTGAACTTTTCCCTCCAGAGTTCTGACCCCATTCAGTAGCCCCACAGAAGTAAAACAACAGAAGACCCACAAGATTTCACTGAGTGATCAACATATCTTCTCTCCCTTGCATATGCTTTTGTTGTCATGCTCTTACTCATAGTACATAATTTGCAATATTTGACACACAAAGTGCTAGTAGTGTTAAATAGTGGCTTGCCTTTCAGATTTCATCTGATTTAATATTACCCTTCTGAGTGGAGAGAGAACAGTAATAATATGGAGAGATTGTTTATCATGTCTCAGACCATGCACAAAGTTATTTTGGAGGTTTCCTAACAGTCAGTGAGATATGTTGGCAGCGAGAAAGAGTAATGAAACCTCTGACAACATAGTTTATTCTTATCTGTTTGGAATGTGCAGAGTATTGCTTTACTTCAAAGGGACTATTACAAACTTGTAACATTGTTAGTCAATATTCTAGAAAAATATCCAAGTGCCAGAACTCCAAAACCAGCAAACCTAGCAGGGCACTTGGGAAAGTAAAGACTTTCCGCACATCTAAGTTCTCAGGTATTGCAGCAGTAATGCAACCTTCTGTGTCATTGATGCCAGATTATTCTTGTTTATAAAGGAATGTTGTATTTTTATGTGACACTATTTTTAAGACACTTAATCATCACAAGGGCCAGCACAATGTATCATTTTTAAAAGGTAGAGAAGTTAGAAATTTTGACCAAATTTTACTTCTGATATCTCCTGTTTAGGTAACAAAGTCCCACTGCACTTTCAGTAGAGGTTTCTGCTCACACCTGAGTTGGAAAGCTTCATGCTGAAAACACAGGCAATGTAGTATCTTAGACTTGTACTTCTTCCCCAGGTGAAGCAAAATGCCTAAGACAAGTTTTTGACTGTAGAAAAGGGTAAATTTAATGTTCATGTCCTCTGACGACATTTAAATTTGTGAAAATACAAGTTCAGCACATGAAAAGTAAGGACATGCTCCTTATCCCCTTATTTTCTTCTCATGCAGGAGAGCTGCCACCCTGCCTCAACCCAGATCAGATCATCTTGCAGTGCAAAAAAAAAAGAGATTACATACCATCTCAGAGTAGCCAGTTCCCATTAACCATTTCTTACAATTGATACCACCTTGATAGACAGAGAAGAGAGAAAATGAGTGCTGGGTGGTTTGAGGACTGCTGTATATCTGACTTGGTCATCCCCTTTGTAAGAAGCAGGTTCACTAAGGGCACATACATGTTACAGCATACCCTTGGGCTTAGGCTCCAGACATCCAGCCTGTGGTCAGGTTCAGAATATGTATAGCGCTGTTACAGACTCTGGTGGACAAAGTGTGCATGCAGATATGTGTATGAGGAGGACAGACTGGTGAAAACTCCAAATTTACTTCAGTAAAGATTCAGGGTACAATTCATACCTGGAGCAAATATGAGTGAAAACTTGTGAAAAAACTTTCCTGGTGAAAGAGGACTGGACCAGATGACTTTCCAAATTTACTTTTGGTCCTTTTCCTTGGGGTTCTACATTGTTTGGGTTTCTTTCAGTAATGATTTTACTAAATAGAATAGGCTATTTGCAAGTGGAAACTAGTTCTACCAGTTAAGGAAGGGTCTGCAATGACAGAACATAGGAAAAGTATTCTGTTTTCAAGAAATTTAGGAAATTAAAATGCAGTGTAAATTATAGAGAAGCATAAAGCTCTCTGATGCATGAAATTCAGAAAGCAGGTATATCTGAACATTTTTAAATATAACATTGTTACTTTGGCATAATAGCAAACGTGGCTGATGTGCTAGTTATTTATTGATGAAGCCCATTCTAATGGGTTTCAAAATGACTGCTGTTAGATAAAATTTCAGAGGAGTGAATTATTTAATGTTCCTAAATGGCATACTTGACTACCTGTCATATTTTTGCAGTAAAACATCCAAAGGCAAATATACTTCTCAGTTATACCAGAATCAGCAGATGAGAGAAGCCCTTATTTGATTAAAAATCATTAAATCCATGATCACAGAAACTGTATATCAAATAGCAATATAATGAAAAATAATCATTATCTGAGCACTAAAATCAAGTTTTAATATTAATAATAATAACAATAGCAATATGAATTATGGGAAGACTTGTCTTGTGGCTCAGATGTTGAACACAAACATGGCAAGATCTGAAAGCTTCTTAGACTTATGCAGCTCAGCTACAAGATGCACCATGAATGAAATTCATGGCCATACAGTTATGATCAGGTCCCATAACCCTCACTATTAGGAGGAGACCTGAATGATATTGCACAAGAGGATTTAAGCAACAAGTCTTGTAATTGTTCTGATTCCCTTTTAAAACACAAACACATAAACAGCTTGGTTGCTACATCCACTTCTTAGCAACAAAAAGCAAAGCGAATAATGGTCTAAAAAGGCTGAGCAGTAAGCTCACCAGCAACAGCTACAGCATGAAAAGCTTTTCAGAAGGGTAGATGAGATTTTCATTATGTGAGTTCTCCTATCACATATAGGGAGCTGTCACCAAGACACGCAGGGGAAATGTCATACAACATGCACAAAAAAGAGTCAATATTGCCTCAAAAAGCAGCAAGCTTAATTTGTTCTATGTCAACAGAAATGGGTGGGTTGCAAGAAAAGTCAGTAAACAGCATAAAAAGTGGAAATATCTAAATGCCCTGTCAAGAAACAAGGAAAACTAAGGGGAGGAATAGGCAGAGTGGGGCAGGGGGAGGGGAGAGGAATGGCCAGAACTGGGGTGATCCGGGAACAGAATGCATGAAGGAAGAAGAGTTAGGACTTGAACTATGAGATCAGCTTGGATAGAACAGTTTGGTTGTCCAGTGCTAGTGGAGACACTCAGAAGACCATGGACCTTCATAACATTATCTTCCATATTTGTTCCTTCAGAATTCCCACCCCCGCTTCACTGACTCACTGATTTTCAGTAGATGATATAGTGATATGATTCAAGAAAGTCTTTATTAATCAAAATGATCAACAGATGTACAGGTAAGTGTAAGTAAGTCTTAGTTTTCAGATGGTTTTTTTGCTAACTCTGCTGAAATTTCTCCTTGTGTTTAGCAATAGACAATTCCACTCCATCTTTGAGTTCATAAAGCATTTTATTTAACTGGCACAACTGGAAAACTAGACACAGCACAAAATGTAAGCATATGTGACTGTAGGTTGACACTGACATCTCTATATTCTCATCAGATCTCCTAAGGATATCCTAAGATTTTGGTGATGGAGAGAGATGATACTGCATTCTTAATCCTATCATCAAGTGTAATAGGAGGTAATTAGAGATCTAGTCACTGCATTAAAAATTGTTTCATAGCTGCATGCAAAAGATAAACTGTGAAGCCCTTCGAATGACTTTCAGTCTTCTGAGTGACAAAACTGGTTTAATAGCTAAAAACATGGAATTCATATACTTTTCAGAAATGTGAAAAGGTCATTTGAAAAAAAAAAAAGGAAATTAAAAATGCAGAACCTTTTGGAAAGACATTCTTGTCCTTAGTATTTACCTTGTTGTGTGTTATAATTCCAAAAGGGTAAATGAAAATAAATGTATTATTTTTTCCTATACATAATAGAAAATCTTTAGTGCTAATGAGACTTGTCAGACTGACAGCCTGGGAGAATAACTTCTGTACTAATAAATCCAGAGAATTAATATTGTATTAGGAGTGATAATGCAAACTCCCTTAGACTAGGCCATCAATGTGCCTTAGAACTGACCTGAAGGGGACTACCTCCAGAAATGGAAAAAGTTCAGTCTCATTAAGCATGCATCTCTCAGCCTTTTTGTTAGAACTGCCAATCATAGTAATCAAAGTAATAGTGATGCCATCAGGGGTCACTGAGAACAGCATTAACAGAATTCAGATAAAGTAAGCTGCGAAACTGAGATTATAAACCAACTTCATTGCATGGTCTCCTTTTCTAACTCCCAAATGTTTAAACAATATTTATCTTTCTGTGGAGTTGTTCACTCCCCATATTACTACCATTCTAATAAAAATTCTCTAGTAACACCAGTGTAATTAGCTAGATAGTTGGTTTGGAAAAGGAGGTTTTAGTTATTCCAAGACTCGTGGGTCATTTAAATCTTCTCTAGAAAGACTGATATATAAAATCAATTCAAGAAATCATTTAACCTCTATTTAAGCTCAAATTTTAAAGATATCCAGGTTTCCCAGTACTATTTTTCCTATTGGA
This sequence comes from Rhynochetos jubatus, assembly GCA_027574665.1. Lineage (NCBI taxonomy): Eukaryota > Metazoa > Chordata > Aves > Eurypygiformes > Rhynochetidae > Rhynochetos > Rhynochetos jubatus. Next base: position 81,169,489 of record CM050648.1, on the reverse strand, counting down.
AAGTTGCTCCAGACTGTCACTGCTCTCATATCAAGGAAATGTCAAATATTCAGGCAAAGCCATTCCTGTTTTACTTCTGTATTTTTCTTATACCATCATCATCCTTCAGGCTCAGCACATTAGCCCTCATTACCCTCATGTATTTCATCATGTATTTTATATGGCAGTACAGATAAGCCCTGTAACCACAGCCTTTATCATAAGATATTCTATAAGTCAGTAATTATACAGAAAAAAACTAAAACCTGTTCTATTCTAAAACAAAAAGCAAAACTCATTCTCCAAGCAATATCCAAGGTACAGTAATGCCCTGAACAGAAAAAACAATCACTCAGTCACTTAGATATAAAATGTGATATATAGGAGAATTAGAGTAATAGAATAACAACAATAACCAAAAAAAAAAGTGTTTCGCCTCAAACACTACAGCAAAAAAAAAAAAAAAACATGCTGTGCTGTGATAATATGATTTAAGCTACAACACTCAGAAGAATTTAATGAATGAAAGTACCTCTCTTCCTCTGATATTAATCTCTAGTATTCATTATAGAATTCTCATGACTGAGACCAAGTTGACTTAGAATATAGAGCGCTTGATACATCTTTCTGAAAAACAGTCTGCTTTGTAGTGGTTTTTTTGCTCATAGCCACTACAATTTTATAAAAACACTTCCAAGGACCATGGTTCAATTGCTCCCAAGTTAATGAGCTCAGGGAGAAAGGCCCTGAACCAGAAATTGATTCTGCCATAGTCTGAAATTATTTTTGAAATCTCAGGATAATTTTCACTATTCTTTTTTTCATCATTTCTTCCTGAATTCCTTTTAGTTGCAGTGCATTCATGATTCATTGTTCTCTTGCACATCAACATTTAGGGCAAGCTTTTTCCTAAAGGCTTGAGAATTGATCCAAAAAGCACACTAGAGAAAGTCAAGGTGTCATAGAAGTGATTCATGTCTCAATTATCCCAGTATTTCTAAATGAGTTGAGAGTGTGGATCAAATTCTGAATTAATCTTCAGTTTTAACTTGTATCTCAAAACTATCTAGACCAAACTACCAAATGTCTGCACTACATTCCTTAGCATTTGATAATATAAATCATTTAGATGAAAACTAACAAATATTAATAGCAATCAAACTGAAACCACAGAATTCAATGTGGATTCATTTGGCTACATGTATTTGGATACATGTGGATACATCCAGCTGGATGGCTGGGCCCAGAGAGTTGTGGTGAATGGAGTTAAATCCAGTTGGTGGTCAGCCACAAATGGTGTTCCCCAGGGCTCAGTGCTGGGGCCAGTTCTCTGATACTTTCATCAATGATCTGGATGAGGGGGTCAAGTGCACTCTCAGTAAGTTTGCAAATGACGCCAAGTTTGGCAAAAGTGTCCATCTGCCTGAGAGTAGGAAGGCTTTTCAGAGCGATCTGGACAGTCTGGGTGGATGGGCCAAGGGGAACTGTATGAGGTTCAACAAGGCCAAGTGCCGAGTCCTACTCTTGGGCCACAACAGCCCCATGCACTGCTACAGATTTGGGGATGAGTGACTGGAGAACTGCCTGGCAGAAAAGGACCCGAGGGTGTTGGTCAACAGCCATCTGAATATGAGCCAGCAGTGTGCCCAGGTGGCCAAGAAGCCCTGTGGCATCCAGGTCTGCATCAGAAATAGTGTGGCCAGCAGGACTATGCATGTGATTACCTTTTTGTAATAGGCATTGGTGTCACCACATCTTGAATATTGTGTTCAGTTTTGTTCCTCTCACTACAAGAAACACTTTGAGGTGCTGGACCATATCCAAAGGAGGACAAAGAAGCTGGTGAAGGGTCTAGAGAACAAGTCCTGAGAGGAGCAGCTGAGGGAACTGGGGTTGTTTAACCTGGAGAAGAGGAGGCTCAGGAGACATCTTACTGCCCCCTACAACTACCTGAAAGGTGGTTGCAGAGAGGTGGGTGTCAGTGTGTTCTCCCCAGGAACAAGTGATATGACAAGAGGAAATAGCCTCAAGTTACACTAGGAGAGGTTTCAATTGGATATTAGGAAAAATTTGTTCACCGAAAGGCTTATCAAGCATTGCAACAGGATGCCCAGGGAAGTGGTTGAGTCACTATCCCTAGAGGTATTTAGAAAACGTATAGATATGGTTCTTAGGGACATGTTTTTGTGGTGGACTTGTCAGTGTTGGGTTAATAGTTGGACCTGATGATCTTGAGGGTCTTTTCCAACCTAAATTGTTCTATGACTCTAAGTTAGACATGTAGACCAAACAAAGGAAAATAAAACGGACAGAGATTGGACTTCAGTATGTACATGTTCTCTGGCTAGGAAAATGGATGAGGTCATCTGAAAACTAAAGAAAACATGAACAGGGATGGTTATGATGTAATGAAAGAATTAGTGTTTGTATTACTTACACATCAAACTTTTGCCTTTTTTCCAGCTGGCACTTTCTTGATTTTTCCAATACATTCAGAGTGTAAAGAAGGAAGCAAAGAAGAACAACAAGAAATGCACAGATGAACAGACAGATGGAGGAAAATATCCATGTGCCATTTAGCTGGCACTAAAATCAATAGGACTACATTTATTTATATGTGTTACAAAACTAGGTCCAGGTTGTTGCACAGAAGAGTCATAAGATGAAAGGAATGGCCACTGACAGACTACAGCAACAGACATAATGCTGAGGTATGTGGAAAAAAAAAAAAAAAAAAAAAATAAGAGGGAAAGGACTGAGCTATGGTTGCACTGAAAAAGTCTCACAGGAGTCTTGCTATAGCTACAGTAAAAAATATTTATTTCCAACTGTAAAAGTTAGGGCTTTTTTTCAAACTGACCATTCATATTAGGAGGTATGAGGAAACAATCTACAGTAAAAGACTTTTAAAGGTGTATTTCAAATTGGTTTAATTGGGAAATAAATTTTCTAAGTAAAAAAAACAGTTATTGAGAAGGTTGTGAGAAAATATGACATCAATATCTCAAACAGGATTTTATTTTTTTAAGTGCAAACATTTTCATTCTTATCCCACAAAGGATGAGAAAACAATTGCCAAACAAAATTGCCAATTATCAAACAAACAAACAAAAAATTGCTGAGAAATACATAGGTATTGGACTTTCAACTTTATTTCTTCTAAAGATTATCAACAGATGTTTTTGTGTATTCACTGTAAGATAAACGCCATGTTGATAATCCACCTTTTAACCTCTACCTAAAAATAGTTTTCAGAAGAAACAAGAAATCTTGAAAAAGAAAACAACTTTATTTTTTATAAACTTTCTGCTGTTTGGAGAAGGGAAGACATAGGAATGACTTATATGGAATTATTTAAAAACCTTTACTTAATGAATATCTTTTTTGCAAAGATTACAGAAGAGCAAAATTAGTTCCACAGAAAGATCTACAATATTGCAAGACAATGAAAACCACTTAATTTTGTTTTGGCATGTGATTTTAGATTTTCATTCATAATACATGTTTGATGATAAAATATGAAATATGATGGAAGAAAAGTAGACCTAACTGTGAAATACAGTTTACAAAAAAAATATCAAAGCTACTCCAATCTGTCATTTTTTTCTGTTTTTTATTTACAAGGGAAAAATTCTCAAACAATCCAAGCTGAAAATAAATCATGGGGATTCAAAAGAAAATAAAATAACCTACTTAAGCTGCCAAAAGTGGTTCTGGGGACAAAGAAAGAAACAAACAACGTGCAAATCCCAAAAGTCTGATTAGAAGTAAAGAGTAATTGAGATTTGATTAGAAGTCTTCATGAGGACAAGGAAGCTAAAGCAAATAGCTACATTAGATCTTAAAAGTTCTGAGATGAGTTGTTCTATTGCCTTTAGCAACTCCTGTCCACAGCGTTTCACAACAAATGGTGTTCTTGACATGACATATCCATTCGGTGTGTTAACCTAATATACTGTGGTAGCATATAACTGGCGAAGAGCCAGTTTGAATGTTATCAATCCTCTCTTCATTTGGCCACCATGAGCAGCAACTTCTGTTAACGTTATATTACTTTTTTTAGTGATGTTTTAGGTAGCAATCACAGGAATCTTTACTACATATAGCCTATGCTTTCTCATAAAAAGCCTATTAAATGTTATAGGGAAATTACAATTATAAGGATTTTAGCACTCCCTATTGTCTGAAAATTCAAACTTCAAGAGATATTTGTATTTTCTTTTTTAAGAATGTTTACAACACCACAAATTCCAAGCATTTCTCTAATTCAAAATTTGAGAGGTCACAATACCAGGATATATGAGGAAGCAAGATTAGGTACCAAATTTAAACTAAGCAGGTGAAGATTATTAGATCACAACAGATTAAGATGTTGAATTACAAACAGACATTGTAAACCCATCACTTTCTTTTTCATTTTTCAAACTGCATCTGAATTACCTTGCCAGTCCTGGTTCTCTTTGGGACTGCTGCATAACACTATAAAAAAGTAGCTCTAGGAAGAATATTAAAAAAGAAATGAGTGCTTCTCTCATTTCTTTGAACCAAACAAGTCTTCACAGAAACTGTATGAAACATACTGGCAAGCTGCCAGTGACTGAGAACATCCTCTAAATATTACTAATCTGTGAAAAATTGTTTTGTTGTTGAAAAACTGCACATTATTTCTATCCTTGATGTCCAGTAAGTGATATTTTTGCATCCAAGGACAACACAAGCTCTCTGTCTCCTAGCTTGATAAGTCTACCATCCAAACTTAGCTTTTCAGCCTTAAAGACTAAGCAATCGAGTTCGATTTGGCTGAGGTGGCTGATCTTCTGGATCTCTTCACTGTATAGCATGTTTACCCTTATTTCAGTTATTCTTGTGGCTGGCCTATTTGAACATCAGAACTAGACCTCATGGTTTGACATCTACCACAAACACAGAACATTCTGTTTGACTCTACTTAGTTTAAAAAGTTATTAAAAATGAATGAATTGCAGACCTTTTTAGAATCATAAAGATCTTTAAGTGATTGTGGATAGAAATAATCTTGGGTTTTGTTTTTTGTTTGGTGTTTTTTCAATTATTATATTTAAATAGAACCACTATTGTTGAACTTTCTTAAATACTATTGAAAGATAAAGCATTTCATCATCCTTCATTAGGACTATGTCATCTGGTTTTCTCAAACTCAAAATGTATTGAAAAATCCTACCCCTTCTTGACTTTATTATTCATTTCACTAAATAAGTGAATCTACAGCAGTGTTAGGATATTTTTTCTCAAACAACTTTATTATCAACTTGGTAAACAGATAAGAACATAGTTAACTGAACAAATAGCTAACTGCAGAGTTAACAACTGTTAAGTGCCTTCATAATTTGTCCCTCTGTATTGTTCTGATTTCTTTATCACTGTTCCATAGTTCTTATCTTCTAACTCATGTTGATTGCTTTTTTTAATGTCTGCTTTCATATTTCCTTGAAATTCTTCTGTTTTGCAGGGATTTGGGGGAGGGGTGTTTATCCACTCTTATTTTTATGCCTCAGACTGCAGATTTTTGGTACCTGCTAGGAAAAACTTCTTTAAAAAAACCTAACATTACTCCTCACAATTTTAGATTCTAGACAGTTTTCCATAATTATGTTCAGTGCTGACAAATTATAACTTAAAAGAATCAAGGCTGTGTAGCAGTGGTTTGGGCTGTATTTACATCTTTATTTTTGTACGGATCCATGATCAGAGGTAAAAGAGAAATCACAAGACTTCATGATGTATAAGAATTCTGTGTTATTAACATGAAAAAGAAGTAATAAAAAAGATTATAAAAATTTTCACGAATAGTGGTGACACATCATACTTTACTTTAAATGACAAGAAATTTGGGAGTGCAGTAAGGAACAATGTTCCAAACAACTCATAAAGAAAAAAATAGAGAAGCACGGTGAATTGCTAGTACTGAACAGTAAAAATTAACAAGAAGCTAAACAACTTGCAGGTCTAAGGATTTTAATCACTTCTCTACCCCTTCAAAAATATTCTAGGCTCAAACACAAAAAAGGAAAAAAAAGAACGAAATTACTAGGGGCAATCTCTTACTACTTTTAAGTGCTACAATTCCTGGTAAGATTTGCGTTCCAGTTTAGCATATGATAAACAGAAAAGAAGGGAAGAAGTAAATACAAATTTATCACTTATATTTCAGGCTAGATGAAATTTCATCTACTTTGAGAAAAGTCAAGCTCTGCACAAATCATGAAGTTCTACTACCCTGAGATCCTACTGATTTTAAGATGTGATTTTGAAAATCCCCTTTATTCCAGACAAGCATGATCAGGAAAAATATTATAGACTGTTTTATTTGTTGTCTCCTGGGAGCAAATGAAGGTGGATTGCATACATGAGAGGCTCTGCTTTTGATACAGAGTTAGCAAGCATTAAAGCATAGGCTTGTCCATTTTCTACATGGATCTTGAGAGGAAATTGTTCACAAGGAACATATAGTTTTACCTTCTTCTCAAATAAATAAAAGAAAATTCTCTTGAAAAATAACTAGTAATGAAGATCTACCAGGCCAAACATATTAGCATGTTCCTGATAATTCTTATTTTTAATAACTGTATTCAGATTCAGTTATTCATACTTTTGGAGAATTTATTGTCTGTGTTTCATCACAGTGTGTCAAAACTATTCTTACTTACTTAGAATGCTACGATGTATGAGAAAATACAGAAAGATGTCTTAATCCCTGAGACTCAGAGATTTTAAACGCAGTTCAGTCACTGTTAAAGGGTACCAAAATGTATCATCTTCCATTCCAAATAATTTGGAAAATATTTGGAAAAATTAAATGAAAATTCAAAATAGAAATCCTACAAGATGACACAAGTAAAACAGAAGTGTTGTGTTCCATGTTGATGTGGCTATTATCTGCCTTTTACACTTAAATTTTAATTGGAGGTACTCTGGAGATTTTGTTTGTCTGCAATTAGTCTGGAAAGCACAAGAATATACACATCTAGGTGTCTCTGCCTCTGTAAATATTTGGAGAGACTTTTCACTTAGGAGGTCACAGTATGTCGCTTGGCATTCTGAGAAAAAAATACAAGTTTTAAAGGCTAACTGTCAGTTGAAGAGGATTCAATTAAATGTAGAACAGAAACAAATCAAAGACAGGACCTGAATGCAAAGAAATCCTCATTTTGGAAGTGTGAAGAGAGTATCTTTAGGGGGTTCATCTTTCTTGTGCAGTCTGACCCCAGCCTTCCTCACTGGAATGAGGAGGAAGTACAGGAAGGCAAAAGTTGAGGCACACCCAACAAAATAGATTGTGATCTGTAATAAGATAGAGAAATGCCAGGAAGTTGGTAACCAGCATTTATATTACAAAGAAAAAAATTACATCAAGGTTGCCACTCAGCAATGCAGCATCATGACGTCATGCCCCAGCAGTAATTGTGAGCTTCTGGGGCTAGAGGTAGAAACCCATTCCAGATAAAATTGCATGTGTTTAATACAGCACTATGTAGGACAGAATGGACATGTGTGAGATGCAGGGCTTGCAAACAGCCCAGCTCACTCAGAGCTGCCTTAATTATCATTACTGACATTGCATTCTGCATATCGTTATTGCCCATTTTTCAAATTGTATAGAAATATTTAACTGAAGTGAGAATCTAGAGACTAATTCAGTGACTGTAACATGGAAAGATCTTTGAGTCCCTCGCTTTAACTTCATTATCATTGTAAGAACTCATGATTCCCAATATCTAATATATTTTTTTATTCCTACTGCCTCCTGAGGCTTTTGAAATCATTTGTAGTTTTTCATTCATGCTGTGATCAAGAAAATATAATGTTAAAATAGTTCTGCAGTATCACTGTGGCCGTATATACAACAGAGTACCAAAGTGATTCACAGCATCTATAATGTTTGATCACCCAAGGGGAGACATACACAAAGAAAATCAGTACCATCTAAAAGCAATTTCTGAAGCAATTTCTTCTGCAGAGATTGTCATGTAAGAGACAATGAATTTGATAAACATCAACACTTTATCATTGGACCATTCAGGATATGAGTATGAATAAAGCTTTAAATTAGAGGTGGATCAGAAGAGAACAGTAGAAAACTGTGTGCAGAAGAATAAGAGAGAAGGTTGGCATAGATATTGGACAGGAACAACTGTGCTAGATTCTGCAATACCAACTATTTCTATAAAACCATTGGCGCAAGACAAGAAAAGGTCCACCTCAAAATCATATCATGAGAGTTTTGTTGCTCTGTGACAGAACTAATAGTCCAGCATATTTATTTTAACCTAAATGATATTTTTTCTAAACAGCAAAATCAATGCATTAAAAATTCTGAACTGCCAAAAAGTGCTGTATTGTGTTAAACTAAAAATGGCATCATTATTGTATTATTTGTGTTATATTCTGGTAACAAATAAATAGATGCAAAGAATCTGCATATTCATATGGAGCATTCATTTTCTAGATAAGGAAGTGAAGCACAAAATTTTAAGTTTCCAAAAATATAAGAAGGAATTGGAGGCTAAGCTTAAATGTAATTGATGAAAAATAGGCACAAGTTCCAACAGCTGTTAATGGGGAATTTAGACAAAGTCCAAAGGAATAAAAAAATCCCCACAGAATCCCCACCCAAAAACTTAGGTGTTTTAAAAGATATTGCTGCTTCTATTTGCATTAATTATGTAAGTAACGAATGCTGCACTACTGGATATATTGAAGATGATGTTACTTTTGCTGTTCTAAGCATAAGTAAAATAATTCAAAATGCACAAGGCAGGCCTCCACTTAGATAAGTCCCCCGCAGGGCCCTATTTAGAAAATGTATTCAGATTAAAATTAGTGTATAAAGACAACACTAATTTTGGCATAAGGAGAACAGCCCAAATCATTTGAAAGCACAGCAAAGGAAGAAAAACAAGCAGCAGAGAACATAAATCTGTGGCTCACGGATGGCAACACCTCTGCTGTAAAAGGGAAAAATGTTTGCTTCAGGGAGTGATTAAACATCTTGTATTTATCAGCCACTGGATAAAGTGCAATATATGTAAGTACTGGAACCATGCACTGAAATCTAGGACTTTTGCTGGGTGAAATCCCTGAAAAATCATCACTAGGTCACAAATTTTATTTTGGGTCCATCAGTCTCTCATTCTTAATTGCACATCTTCAGCAGCAAAGTAAAGCCACCTTTGCTTCAAGGCTTGATTTTAGTTAGGTAATAGATGTTACTGGAGAAGGAAGTTATGGGTTTTCTGTGGCAAAGAACACATGGCTTTTACTTTTGTGGGATACATGTAATGACAACTGAATTATTAAATAATAAAGTGTGTAGCAGCAATAATCACCACCACCATCATTTTTTTTCTTCTTCACCTACTAAGCCCTTACCATGGTAGTCTGAATCATCCCTCTTCTTAAAGACATACCTATGTGCTAGTGGGTTAAGTTCTGTGTCTAAATAGAGATTGGAAACACATTAAACGTTGTTATATTTTGAAACAGAGGTTAGAATCAAGTCAAGTGAACAGATTAACGGCTCAATAAGCAACTCAGAATGTACATGGGCTGCAATTCTGAGCTTAAATGGGAACAGTACAATACAAACTCTTCTTTACTACCCACCTGAAAAAGGCAGCAATCATTACTTCAGGGAGAACAGAAAGACTGCAGTAATAAAGAAGAAACTTGCTCTTCCTTTTTAGACAAAGCAAATAGCAAAATAAACATAGCCAGAAGTTCAGATTATTAGATAATAGCAATATGTTTCTGGGGAGAATTTAGATTAAGGAGATCAGATGAAAGCCTAGATTTGGCAACATGTAACATCTGGCTCAGCATCTTTAAGAGGTGCTACGAAAATGGCCATAATGGAGACTCAACATGATTTTCATAAAAGGAAGTCACCCTTACAGACCTACTAGAATTCTTTGAATGGGTAAACAACTGTGGAAGCAAGGATCATCCATTCTGCACAGTCTATGTAGATTCCTAAAAAGCCTTCACACGTCTCTCACCAAAGGAAATAAGAGTCCTCTGATAAGACGGATGTCACTGTACAGATAAATAATTGATTATGAGGTAGGGAAGCAAAGTTCAGGAGTGGAGAAGATCCACTGAGGAATTTTCACATGGGTTTGTTCTGCTTAACACTTGAAAACCAGGGTGAGATATGGAGTGGCAAAGTTTTCTACTACAATTAAGTTTTTTTCAGAATGGAAATGATGAAAACAGGTGTGAACAATTCAAGGTGGGAGATCTATGAAGTGAATGACTAGACAACACATCCTCAAGCAAAAGTCTTTGTATATGAAGAAATGTTCATGTGGGAAAAAAGAATTATTTACTTCATGCAGAGTAAGACTACTCTGACACCATATTTGAAATGTGAACTTATGATTATCATAGAGAACTCTATGAGAAATGTCAATGTGCTGTACAGGATCAGTGAAAAAAGCCCCAAAACAAATCTAATGCTAGGAGTTATTTCAAAAGGTAGAGGGTAAAACCAGAATAAAGTACGGCTTATAATGAATCCATGGTTCAGCTGTCTCTTGAATACTTCACACAGCTTGGTTCCATCTTGAAAACTGTGCAGTACAAGTAGAAGTTCAGAAAGGTTCAGGGTGATAAGGATGATCAGTTATGGAACATTTTCTCATCAAGAATGGCTAAGTGGACTGTACTTCTTAGCCTGGAAAAGAGATGACAGAGGGTAGAATGTCTAGAAAGCATAAACAGACAATAGGTGACAGATAATTGGTTTTCTCTCTGTCATCTAATAGTAGAGCTTACTATATTAACCCAGTAAGATCCAAACTGATGAGAAATAAAAGGCTATGATTTTGCAGTCATGAAGGCTGAGTCATAGAACTTCTGGGCGCAAGACTTAATGAGTGTCAAGAGTTTATCTAGGTTTAGGAAGTCTGTATCCATTCATGAATGCACTAGGAGTTACTTTAAAAACCTCTAACTCAGAAATGTGGATGTGGATTTAACATACATGTGTTTCCATCTGAAGCATTTGCATATATAGAACATGTATGTTAAGAAAAAGGTTGAGAGGAAGCAATTGGAAGGGAGTAATCTAGAGACGTGTTTTGGAATGAACTAAAATTCCTTGCAAAAAAATCAACTGCCTAGAAGCAACAACATGTATATAGCTGTTAAAAGGCTGAGAACTAAGTCTCCTTCATTCATCCCCCGTTAACATTTCCTCAGCAAGGAAAATCCACTCTTCCTTTTGCTTTATCAATTTCAAAAGTTGCACACATCTACAATCCATCAGATGGCCCAGAAAACCTGTCAATCAGTGTCATCCCACATACTGTTCTGAATTTTGAACAAGAAACAGAACTTTACATCTCCATGTTCAACCTTCTTTAAAATTCTTGCTATTCTTATTTTATCAGACCAGAAAAAGAAACAATTGCCTTTCTGAGGAAGTCAGTTATTTTGGTCTTTATAAAGAGGATAAGCATGAGGGAGTGGACATCATCCAGTTCTAAAGGATCAGTGATTGGTTTGGCATTTATCATCTTGGGTCAAGGACTTTTCCAATTACCCTGTACTGATTGCTCATTATTCTCTATTGATCTCTGAGTCTATTTACTCAGAAAGACTTCTAACAAATGTTCACAAAGGTATTTAATCCATGACATAACTGCCAGCCTAAAATGTATGTGCAGCTATGAACTGCATAGACTTAGAATCATGCTTCAGGACAAGATAGTTAACCTTATACATTTACATTTTTTTCTTTGCTTTTGGATTATGCTTAGGTTTTTGTCAAACTTGAAAGAATCACAGAATCACTAAGGTTGGAAGAGACCTATAAGACCATCTAGTCCAACCATGAACCCAACACTACCATATCCACCAGACCATGTCCTCAGGTGCCACATCTACACATTCTTTTAACACTTCTAGAGATTGTGACTCCACCACTTCCCTGGGTAGTCTGATTCTAATACCTAACCTGTAGCTGCACTGTTGAAGGAATAAAAGAGGATAGTTTATTTAACTCATATTTGGCACTCAGAAAGGGATTGTTCTCATATTGCAACATCCATTAACAAAACTTGTCCTTCCATGCAGCCCTTTCAAAAGGTGTTAACACCTTAGACTTGGGACACAGTTTTAAAGTTGATGAGTTCTTATTTAAGTGCTTAAATAAGTGAGCAAATTTACAAAATTATTACCTTAAGTAACATCTTGCCTACAGATTATAGAGCTGTTCAAATGAGGTTAACAAGCAACATGTTCTGAATGACTGTGTCCAAGCCAAATCTAACTATGTGGTTACTCTGCTTAAAAATCTGAACTGTTAAGTCACTAAAGAACTGTGTTGCACAAACTGGCTCTTATGCAGTCATAAATCTCTTCACTGTTTTCCTCTGCATCATTTAAACAAAACATTTTCCAGAAGAGAGTACTAGCCTTCTGGCCAAAGCCAGGATTAGTTATATCTAAATCATTTCCAACAGATGCTTGTTTAATTACACTTAAACCTTGGTGATGGAAATCTCACTATCATTCAGAAGCTTTGTACAATTATTTGTACAAATGAAAAAAAACCCAAAAGGCATGATTTACATGTTGATGTCCATAGAAATCAACAAAATATTTGTCAATACATATTTTTAAGCCGCAGCAGTATTTTTTCAAGGGGGAAGTGAAAAATATTTTTTCTAGCAAATTCATTCAGGAAATATTGTATTTTATACGAGAAAAATTTTAAGGAAAACATATCAAGAAATTTAAAATTGTAACTAAATGGTAACTTGTACAGCAACATTTTCATGCTGTTACTCTAGTCATATTTTGAAGCACCAACAGCTCATTTCAGTGTGCACTGAACACACAAGCACAAATAAATATAAATTTTCTATTAAATGTCATTGATGTTTATAGCCAGGAAATGTATCTATATTACCATTTGAAAGATTTGAAGAATATTTGCATAAATGCACAACCTATTCAACATTTCATTTGTAATTCAAGTTTCTGAAAAACAATATTTAACACATCATGTCCCCCCTATGAAATGTGGTTGAAGACCACCTCCAACAGAAAGCACTGCTGTAATTCTTCAAATGTTTCTAGACTAGTTTTTTCCACCTTTTTTTTTTTTCTTTCATTCCTCTCTGAAATTCTTCTAGTCTCTTATAATACAAAGAGTTTTAAACCCTTTGCCAGACACGCAACTTATAAACCTTGAACATATTTCCCATTGGGAAGTTAGATAATGCCGTTGCCACAATTGATAGGACAAACCTCTAGGTGAAAGTGTGTTTCTCTGAATAAAGATTTTCTTACAAAACTACATGGAACTTTTCATTCATAATACCATGACGACTTTTTCAGTTCTTAAAAAATGTCACAACTAATAAAAAGTTGATTACAATACTGAAATTACCCTAATAGTGTAGATCTATAAGAACAAGTCAAGTCTCAGATTCCAACATCAGAATGGTTAGTAAACACCTATCACATTCAAAACAGATGTATGCATGTGCATACAAGTTTCTGTGTGTATATGTATTTTACTGTTTAGCTACGCAGCAATTTTATTCTGAATTTAATCCATCACAAGGAGAAGACACTGAAGTAACATTTATTTTAAGCAAAGTCATCCAAGAAGACATTTTTGCACAATACATACTGTGCTACAATGTTGTATGGTAGACATGATTATAATCCCAAGTGCTGAAAACATCTGTTGCACAGCAATGCACGATTCACAAGACAAGGAAAATGTAGATGGCTTACAATTTAGTACTCTATCCCATTGAAAGGAACTCTGAAAATTTCTGAATAAGGTTAATGTCCTCCAGGATTTTTCAGAGATTTCCATTCTTAAGAATTATGAGGAATATCTCTCAAATGAAGTTCTCATCTCATTGTCTGCTGCTCGATAGACAAGATAAATAATAGGTACATGTCAATATGATATAATTATGTGCATAAGTACTATACAGATTTATTTGGTTTACACTGTTACATTACAAATAAGAACATATATAAGAAATTATTCTAGCCAGGTGCTCTCATAATTTTTTTTCTGTAGAAACAAGAAAAAATTACCTTTGTGTTGACACTGTAATCAAGAGTTTACAAGATCTGCCATGTTTCAGCGATGAAGATGTTTCACCTTTGTGAACATAATACGAACACATTACAGTATCTTTGCTGTCCTGCAAAGTGAAACCTGAAAGAATCAGAAGTTAGTGAAGAAAAAGCTGAATACTGTATGTCTTGACAGGCACATGGGAATGGCAAAACTTGATGATAAATAATATTAGCCTAAGGGCATCTCTCTTTGATATTATAATGCTTATATTAAATAATATTAACTTGTCCCAAAATATCAACCAAGGGGAAAAAAAAAAGTTATTCAACGGTTAGAGAAAAAGGGGCAATTCTAACCCTTACTTAGTGTCCTCAAAGGCACAAAATTTTCTTTGAAGTCTGAATTTTAGAAAATGCAGACACTAAATTTGGCAAGTCAGATGAGTTGTTCTGCTTATTCATCAGGTATTAGTGCACTATACTTTAATTTTTTTTTTCTTCTGATTTTCACCTGACAATTAAAATTTGTTTGGTATGGGGAAGAAAAGAGACAGACATTTGGTAATAAAGGGTGAGGCAGACAGTGATAGTTTACCACGACTAACCATTAACAAAACAAAACAAACAAACAAACAAAAAAAACCCCAGAGAAACAAAATAAACCCAAGACTGATATGCTATATAGGAGCTAGAGCTTATAAACAGACCAAGCACAGCTCCCAAGATAGGGCTCTTTCATTTGTTCAGTGGTGGGCTTGTGGTGCTGCTCAGACCTAAATCCATAGCCTTAAGAGCAAGTAAGGCAAATTCAAGAACTGCCCTGATTTTCTTGGTAAATCACCCCAGAACTTTGCTCCATCTAAACAATTAATCTCTCCTTCTCAAGGTATGAAGTTTGTGTCTTGTGACTTTTGCTCACATTAGAATTTTGATACGCAGTTCTTACAGAATGTTAACTAACTCCATCCCAGATAATTTTGTGATGCAAAAGAAAAAAGAAGCGAGTTTTCAAATACACAGTTTCTGTTAACTGTAAACATTTGATTAATTTAATACAGACCATGACAGAGGGTATGGAGGGATAAAGGGAAACAAAGGAAGAGAAATAAGTAAGCGTAAAGTTTGCCTTTAATGGAAAACTTCTATATTTTTACTTTTAGTCAATTTAAAAGGAAACAAGATTGGTCCAATTTTGCATCAGATTTCCATATATAATTAAACCTGCATGTTTCAGAGAAACCACCTGGTCACATTTGATTATAGTAAAGTCAGAGTTAAAAGTCAAAATTATGCTAAATTAGAACTGTTATAAAAAATGAAGGAATCTGCCCTTAAAACAATTTTACCATTAGACTTCTGGTTTATTCAAGTTGTACAGTGAAGGTTAAAGTACAGAAAACCCCAGTTAACATATTGACATTTTTCTTCATTTTAATTTAGCAACTTATTTCTGAAATGGAATATGAGTAATTTTTTTCTTTTTTCCTTCTCCTCCCAACATGGTCAGTCTAAGGCTGTGGCAGAAAACCTGCTGTAAATTGTCTGTATGTAGCTGTGCTGTCCTGAAAGCAACACAGGAGAAGAATTGTGTCTCTGAACTTTCCTTTCTGATTTCTTCTTGCTGTGGGCATGTCGTAAATTTGCTATTGACCTCTAGTGGCACAAATTATGATGTTAGTTTAGCCATGCTTGGCTTGTGATTTGGGTCAGGGCGGCATTATGTCTCAACTCCATTTTCTCTGCCTTCCCTGTTGACTACAGTGTGTTCATGGCATCCACTGTTTTGTGCACCCTGTCCCTGAGGTGTAAAGAATTCAACATCCCTACCCGCATTACTTTAACAGCGTATAAATTAAATTACAGCAAAAATGTTCAGTATTGTGTTGGACCTGAAAAGTCAGTGTATACATTCACAACACCAATACACCAGTGCCTGTTTATACTGCCATTGCCAGATCAACACATTTTTCAGTAAGGGGGAAGACAAAAAGTATTAACTACAGTGAAGAAATTAAAATGATAAAAGGCAAGTAGGGTTTTTCAGCACTATCTGTAAGATTAGAAAACATTTCTTCTAAGATTAAGTGCAAATATATTGTAATTCTGACAGGGTTAGCTATGACATGCAATTGGAATACACAAGAAAAATTGGAACTTTTTTTTGACATGTGAATAAAATGGATTCCTGCAGGAATACCTGTAGATCCACTAGTGCAGACTAATAGTAATTCTTTACTACAGGAAAATGTACTGGTTTTTTTAACTTTCATTTGCTATATATATATGTAATATTTCAAGGGAGAATTCTTCATTTTGGGGAAGGAAGCTTAAAAATATCAGTTCATTACAGGACTGAAGAACGAGGAGTTATGGTCAAATATTTTGAAAACCATTCATGAACATAACTCAGAATTTTAATTTACCATTCAAATTTACCAGCTTATATGTGTGAACCTTTGTATATTTTCTTGCTTCATGAAAAACCTGGAGATGTCTGTGTTGTAGTTTAAGAAATTAATCTATTTAAAATTTTCACTTGTTCAACTGAATAATAGCAGAAATGATACAATATTATTTATGCATCTTTAAAATATAATAGCTGCTATCTGTGATTTCCATAGTGATATTGTGGTGACTGTCAGGGTTTAATTGTATTTTGAATTTTTATTTTTTTAACCAGAAGTTTCATATCATTCAATTTTGTGCACCTCATTGAACCAGATAGATTTTGCAGGCTTCCTACATAGTCAGTAAAAAAAAAAAAAAAAAAAAAAAAAAAAAATCTTATCTATAAAATTATATGGAGCAAACCACAGGCACTGCTCTTCTGAGTAATCTCTCCTAGCTGGCTGCTGTGGGCATGGAGAGGAACGCAATGGTAAATTGTCAGGCTGTATGTATTCTTTCCCCAGGTACTTAACAATCAAGCAGACCTTGTGATACAAAACCCTGTGGTAACAGTTATTATATTTTTGTGTAGGATTAAGCCCACATTTACATTGGCTTCAGAAGAAGCTCAATTTAATAAAGATTGACAACAATTAAAGTCTCTTATGTTGTTACATTCCTGAAGATTTTTTTTTTAAATATCTGTTTAAGAAAGCTTTATGTGAGTGTAAGCCATTCTTCACAAAGAATGTTTTTGATGATACAGTTTTCATAGTCAGAATTAGAAGTAGTCCCAGGTGACATAACGATAATTTTTGGCCAAAAAAAAATTATTTTTATATTTTTAAAAGATGTGTAACTAAAATACTTTGATAAACTTGTAGATGATATCTTACAATAGCATGCAATAAACAAATCTTTTATAAAAGCATCATTGTTCACAGTTAGTTATATTATAAAGAATTAATAAAATGAATAAAACCAAACTAATTTCTGGCTTGACAATGACAGAAAAAAACCAGATTTTTATAGTTCAGAATATACAATTATCAAGAAAATTAATATCCTTGGATTTTTTGACTGTAAAAGCAGGTGCAACTATTAACAATAGTTTCATCTGTCTCATAAGTTTGGTCCTGAGGCACACACACTCTTTGAAAATGTCCTGTTCTGATACCTGATGTAAAGTCAGGAGCAATCCCTCTTCTAACATATTCTTTTCAGCTGTTTTTATAACTAGTCACTGCATTTTGGGACAAGCTTTTTGGAGAAGAATAGGTATCAGCTCAATAAAGTCTGTATTCTGAGTCAGCTAGCTGTCACTGTTCTGATAAGAAAAAGTCTGAAACTGAGGAATAAACAATCTTAACCGCCAATGGCATGGCAAGGTTGCTTCACCTGTTCTTCAGGGCTAGCCTGAAAGACTGGTCCTCACCCCCACCCCATTTCCTGCTGCACTTGCTTTCAGTGACAGTGATAGATGCACTGTTGGTTCTCACACATTTACCAGCTGATCTATAGGTTCTGTTAACACTTCATCTGGGTCACCAAAGGAGTGAGGATGCTAACATAAAAGGTCCAGCAACATAACAAGCACATTTTTCTTACTGTTATACCACATTGATGCCTGTCAGCTGTAGAAGTATTTGAACTTTTCCTGTACTCTGCTTATCCATCAGCTTCTACCGTACATTTCTTTGACTCTTACCACAATCAAAAACTGCTCCAGCTCTAGGGTAAACAGAAATGACAACACCTTACTTCATTTTTTTTTCCATCTCTGTATGATTTGATAGGCTAAACTACTTTATTTATCTTGTTCCGTTGAGTCTGGTATTATCTGAGAGTTACTGAAAAATGTACGCATTTCTTCCACTTTTATAGGTATTGGTTACTTTATTATCTTCTGTTCTGGTTTCTACACCACTGCCAACACATTTGTTTTTATTATGTTCAGTTTCTTTATTCCAGTTTTTGTTTTCAATGAAACTAACAAACAAAAAATATTCTCTTGCTACGGAACACAGATAAGAACAAGTATATATGCTTCCTAGTCCCAGAAAATTGTAAGGAAGACCAAGAAAGCTCTCCTTGACTTCACTGAAATTTGTAATAGCTGTCCAGTGGAAACACAGTCTGTATTCTTACAGTCTGGAGATTCTTCCTCCATGGCGTTTCAGCCTTTGGATAAGAGATCTAAAGTCTTCTAGTCTACTGTATTCATCTAAGAAAAGTTATTTCACCAGGCACAGCTTTTAGTGTCCATATTGACACCATCAGCATCTGACACTTACTATTTGCTGACACCTCCCTAAATCCTATGCTTCTTTGTAATGTATGCGATAATCTGGCAAACCAATATGGGTGGAGACTGCCCATCGAAATTGCAACTACCTTGTTTATCCAAGCTTCATTGAGTGTTATTGAGTTCTAAGGAAAAATTATCAAAAGGGAGCATACTATATAAAATATTGCACCTTCTTTAAATACCTGTAGAAGCCTTACTGAAATATTCCAACTAATTCTAGATTAAGGAAAAATGGAAAAGGCTTTTAACATAGGCAGAAAAGTTTAGGCTGAGCAGTGGAGATGCAAAGTATTTCATCCTACAAGGAAATCACTTGCTGTCAAAGATTCCAACATTTACAACCTAAAACATTTCCACTTTTATTAGTGTAATGTCTTCTAGTAATCAAGCCTTAATACATTCCAATATAATCAACACTTAATGTTCTATAGAAATTCTTAGTGGTCATGAAAAGTGCTGATAGTCTAAGAAGGTGTTAGTTTTAGGTTATAGCCCAAAGCAGTTATAAAACATTTGTCCAAACTATTCTTTCTGCTTTTTTTCCTCCACCTGCTCTTTGTTATTATCTCTAAAAGGAGGAACTGAAGAGTCTGGTTTCCATTTGAACAATGATCAGTAAAGAGTTCATTTTTTAAAAATGTAGATAACCAAAATTACAACTTTAAAAACCATCAGATTCTGTAGCCTGTTGGAAATTTTGAAAAAAAACATAGCAGTGCTGAGTCAACTTAAAGATACCTCTTTTTCAACTTCAAGCAAACAAAAAAAAATTAAAAATGTCCTAGCCTTCCTGGCTTTCTCCTTTGCTCTTGGCTACTTTAGACTGTCTTAATTTGATGCTGCCGTGGTTCAGCAACTGAGTTCAGTTCTTTTTTCCCTTGCCTTATGTCTTTCCCTCCACACCATCTGAAAATCCTCAGTTAATAAACTGCAAATTACTTTAAGTATTAAATAAAAGCACAGGAAATTGGAAAAATGGAAAGATAAATACAAGCCCATTTTATTTAAGCCAGAAACAGACATTAAAGTTTTAAAGTGAAGAGGTGGGTGCTGACAGTTGCCACTCCAGGAACAGGGTGCAGACCCTAAGCAAAGCTCTCTGATGAGAAAACTTTTCTGTAATTGTTCAATAGCTCTCAGTCTAAGGAGATAAACCAACATGACTTTTAAAATTATTTTTTAGGAGCTTCCATCTACAATAAAGTATCATGACAGCTGACATTGGCAAAAGTTTAGAAAGAAAAATTACTAAATAGCCTACCGTGGTGTCACAGTTTGATCCTAGACAGCAACCAAGTACCACAGATGCTCACTCCCCTCCCCCTCTGAAGGAGGAGAATTGGAGGAAAAGAAAAGGAAACTCATGGGTTGAGATAAGAAAAATAACTGAAAATAAATGAAATAAAATTCTAATACCAATAATACCAACAATATTAATAATACTAATATTACTACAAATAATATGTAATCAAAATAATGGAAAATAAATTATGCAACCACCCACCAACCAATGTTTTCTGAGCAAAGAGAGACAGAGAGCCCATGAGGCAGACCAAGCCCTAGAGAGAGATCATACAAGAGCCCGAGCAAGCCCCAGCAAGCAAGAGACACCAAGAAAGAGAGTGCATGAACCCCAGGCAAGCCCAGCTTATATACTGAGCATGATGTTTTATGGAATTAAATCCCCCTTTGGTCAATCTGGGTGAGCTGTTTGGAATGTCTTCCCTCTGAGCTTCTTGTAGAAAAGAAGCTGGGAACACAGGGACAGTAACAGAAACCGAAAAAGTCATTGGCTTGATGAAAACATTCTTTAGCAACAACTAAAGTCATTAGTGTCTTCAATATCCTCAGCGCGAGTCTAACATAGCCTCACATTAGCTACTGTGAAGAAAATTTACTGTCCCAACTAAATCCAGCACACCAAAAAAAGAAATTCTTCCCGGAGAGGGTGGTGAGGCACTGGAACAGGTTGCCCAGAGAAGCTGTGGATGCCCCATCCCTGGAAGTGTTCAAGGCCAGGCTGGATGAGGCTTTGAGCAACCTGGTCTAGTGGAGGGTGTCCCTGCCCATGGCAGGGGGGTTGGAACTAGGTGATCTTTAAGGTCGCTTCTAAACCAAACCATTCTAAGATGCTATGAATTTATTAGCAACAACAATCGATATTTGTGATATCAATATTCTTCTCGGCACAAATCCAAAACACAGCCTCAAACCAGCTACTCTGAAGAAACTAAAACCACTAGAAGTGTCAAAAATGCAAGATGACTTTACAGAGACAATAGTTTACTAGGTTTTCATCATTTATATCAAGTAAACTTGTTTTGTGCTAAGCCAAAGTTAAGCAGTATCTTATACTACAGTAAACGACATGCAATATTACCATTTGATCCTACAAATAAGTTAGAGACTTCCCTTGAAAAATGAGAACTGTATACATTAAAGGGATTCATCTGAGAAACTTGATCTTAGGCTAAATTAAAATAATACATTTTCTGTGCTCAGTGTTTCTTATTTATATGAAAACTTATTTATCTTGCATAAATGGATTGGCAAAATGAAACGCAATATTTCCTAAGTATTTAATCTCAATACCTTTAACTATCTGATATTATACAGACATCTATGTTATTTTTTTTTTCCAGCAAGGAAAGAGAGAGAGGCTTTAAACACGGCAGATTTTTCTTCCTCCCTTCCCCTAAGGAAATTGTATATCAGATGAGCAGTTTTCCGTATATTTATTAATAGACAGTTACAGCCAAAAAAAAAGCACCAAAGTCGTTACCATCCAATGTGTCTAGAAGCAAAACCATTATTTTGTTTTCATGTAAATGTTGTACACATCACAATGGGTAAGAATAATTTTATGCCCAGGTTCAACGGGACTGACTCCCTGTATAACAAATGAGATTCCTAACAATGTTTCTCCTCTGTAAAACGTTCTGAAAGCTTCTTCTCTTTAGCCAAGATGCTAAAGCTACTAAGACAAGTACAACGAATGTGTGTTCATGTGTCCAAATACATTTATATATCATCATTACGCATTTGTGAAAAAGTGATACTCAGATTCAACAGCAGCAAAGAATACATGGATACACATATGAAACAGAGCCTGACTTAACAAACCTTTGTTTATACAAGAGAGTGCTATTTTCTCCAATTAGGATTTACATTAATGCCAAATTCTCATTGTCTTGTTTCCTTTTAACAGACTAGCCAAAAAAGCACAAAACTTTATACTGAACCTTTCAGGATCCCTGAACATGAATTCCTTTCATCAGAACCCAGAAAATGTAAATCCACATGTTTGAAGAGATCTCTGTACTTATTGTGAACCCTTATGACTGTATATGGAGCAAACAATTGAGAATGGTCTGTTCCTGACCGCAGCACAAGGAAAAAGTAATAGATTAACTGATGAGAATACTATTGTTTCACAACTTTTCCCCTGGAAAAACAGTTACAGTAGAACAGTAACAGAGACACAGACCTCATATCTTCTTCATTTCAGATTTTCTTTTCAAGCACTGCAAAGACCGTGGTTTTAGCAAACATTTTGTCTTTCTACATCTTCAGTAGTCTAAGCTTTGCTTCTCAAGTTGTTAGATACTACAGTGCTTAAATATAAAGACAAGGAATCCCTAAACCTCAAGAAAAAAGGCAGACTTGTAACTCTTTTCTCTTGATTCAATTACAAGGTTAGGGTGCCACTTTTCTTTCTCTTTTAGGATTTGAACTTTAATATTCCTGCCTTCCTCCCTCCTCAATTTTCAGTTAAAGAAACAATACAGTCAAAACATTCATATTTTTGATTTCTAGTACAATACTCGTAAGTCCTTCAAACCTGGAGTAGACAGCATTCATAGGAGGTGGTTTGTTTTTTTTTTTTTCCTTAAAATTCAGAAATGTTTACTTTACTTGCCAGTACTTATTTGAACTCAGATCAAATTATTCTGAGAAACAGGCACAAGGCAACAACAAAGGACCCAAATCAGGCTGGCATGACATAGTTACTGTGTTTTCCAAAATATCTGTTACACTTTTAAAACAGAAAATGCCAAAGGAAAACCACAAGAAAAACACTGGAGAGAAGAAAGTACAGCAAGTAGGCAAACAAATAGAATGGAAAGTCTAAAACCTTCCTTTGAGGGGCAGGATGACAGCTTTACAGACCCAGGATATCACAGGCTACAATGGTACATAATACACCTTGTATGTGGAATAAATCCTATTTTTGTCAGACATCATCTGGATCAAAATAAGATTAAGGATAACTTCAATGGTCATTTAATATGTCTTATTCAGGAGAAGACTGTTAGAATAAAACTCTGTGTTGCTAAGTAGAAGATAAATTAATTGCATGCTTGTTCACACTCCGTAGATCAGGAATTCCACTGTTTTCATAGATATTCCAATTACAAACATAGGAGGAATGATCTTATTAAAAATTTCAGGAACACCTTGCCTTTTAAAAGAATCAAATATAAAGACATTGTGTGAATCATAGATGGAGATGTTACCCATGAGTTTCCAAAGCATTAAGCAATATAAATATATATATATTATATACATATATATATATATATATATATATATATATATGTAACATTTTATTTTATTTCCAGACAGAATAGCGTAGTAGTATGCAACATGGGTCTGACTGTCATTTCAGGGATTCATAATTTTCTTCCAAATTGCAAAGACATTAGGATTCCCTGGTGTCATTTAAAGGCGAGAGAATTATCAATAGTCATATTAGGCTGTAAATGGTGTAAAGGCCACAAGCACTAATGACTGTTATTAAGGCTGGAATAGTTAGCATTAATAGGAGTATGATATTGTGAGCAATTTCCAAGCAACCATTTCTGGCTAGATACAAAACCTTCATTGAAACCTTTAGGAAAGAGAAAGCTGCTAAATGTGTAATTTACTTCTATTACCCTTTCAATAGATTTTATTTTCTCTCTGGGTTTTCAGTTAGTAAATATAAAAACTTTGGAAAACAAACACACACAAAGTAACCAAACAGCCTCAAAATACTTGTGAGGCTGTTTGGTTACACACTAAAAATGCAACATAAAAGGATGTTCCTCAAGACAAACAAAATATAACGAGTAAAAGGAACAGTGATGGTTTCCACTAAAAAACACTTACACAAGGTTCCTTTATGAAGCGTTGTAACATTTTTCTGTTAATTTTAATCTGATATTTAAAGGCATGCAATCTTTTTACAGTTGTGTTTTGCCTGCAGTGGAAAATGGCAACATATATTATAAGTTGTCCACTGAGCGGCTATTGATTCAGAAAGGCTGTCTGATGCTTGTAGCAAAAGTAGAAATACTTTATATGCATTTAACAGGTATTTTGCTCAATATGCAGATAACCCTAATAGCATCAGAACACCAGCAGAATAACACAATCCAGGCTGTGGGAAGAGACATAGCCGTGACACTGATTTTGGACAGAAGTAGTAGCATGGTGCCGTTCATTGCAGCAAGATTTCCAAGGGACATGAGTCCTTTCCCACCTAAACATGCCTCAGCACTGACAACATTCAGCTGCTGCCACATCAAGGGCTGTTTCTAACAATGCGAGGAGTACGGGGTGAGAGTGTGGGGCCTTGATCATCACATGACCCTTGTCCTTTTCTTTCTTTGGGGCAGATACAGTGTCAACATGCTAACTTCTTTCAATGTTCTGCATCTTAGTTTTTGTATCGCCCTTCCCTACCTGTCACTATGATTTGCCTTGGAGATGTGGACAATGGCACATGGCTGTTCCTATAGATAGCAAGGGTAGTATACTGGGTCACTGTTCAAAAGCGAATTTTGCATGGCTATCAAACTTTGATCCGTCCTATAGTCATGCAGGCAAATTCACACTATTTGACTGGTCCAATTTCAGCTACACACAAAGTTGCTTACGAGAGTCTAATAAATACCTGAACACACATCCAGAAATCTACATTAAGAAACATACATCATTAACAGTATCTGTTACTTCTGTCAAAACGCAGATTACTGATTCTGAGGCAAATAGTATCACCCTTTAATCACTTTTTTGCTGAGACAGCTATTCAACATAATGAACAAAGTTTGAAATATGGTGATTTCTAAATCAGATAACAGTTGTCAGATAGAGTTATTTGAAAAAGCAATGACCTACAACTATTCAAAATTAATCTAATTTATTGAGCTGTTGTTTATGTTGGATATCATTGTGATAAACATGACTGAAACTGTAGTATAACTGTAATATAAATTTCAAAGGAAAAAATTAATTCAATATCATTATGCACAGAGTAAGAATGAAGATTTTATCCGGATCACTTTTTTACCTTATGGGAATTATCTTATAAAGAAACTGTAAATTAGTTCAACTGAGTCAGATTGAAAATGTCGCTAAACATTAACATGCATGTTTAACTCCTTTAAAGTAAAGAATATTAATTTTGGTAGTATTTAAATCTAACAAACAAGCAAGCCTAAAAGATATGGGCTTTGCCCAGAGTTTGCTGCTCTACAGAACAACAGCATACTGATTTATGAAGAGTTTAGACAAGCAAAAGACAAATGAACCAAGCAAATAATAAGATTATAACAAATGTGCTAGTAAGGAATCTGTTAATGTCATTCTCATAATAAGCATATATATATGAAGCAATTTGCTTGAAATCTCATATTTTTTCTGTGTAATAAAGTATTTCTGGAAAATCACTTTCCTGATTTAAAGAAATTATATTAACTGATACTAGCTGTAGCAAATTACACTATGTACCTTTTGTTGTTTATTCATTATGAAAAAACCACTATAGATTGACTATCAGAAGGCCTGCCTTTTTAATGGAACAATATTGTATATATTTCAACAAAAATTTGGTTAGCTACTTGTCCAAGGCTGCTTTTCTGGTTTGACACTGATTTTTTTATTCTACTACTATATCTCATCTAACAGTAAAAAATTCTGAGTTGTGGTTTAACCCTAGTCAACAACAAAGCACAACATAGCCACTCATTCACCTCCCCACTCCCCCAGTAGGATGGGGCAGAGAATCTGATGACAAGGCAAGAGAACTCGTGGGCTGAGATAAGAAAATTTAATAATTTAAAATAAATGAAATAAAATAATTATGCTAATAATGATCACAACACTAATAATACTAACAATGTAAATAATACTAATATTACTAATAATAACATAAAATGAAATATTACTAATAATAATATGTAATGAAAATAATGGGAAGAAAAAAACAAATGATACAACGGCTCACCACCCACTGGTCAGTGCCCAGCTAGTCCCTGAACAGCTAGAGCTAGAGAGCAAGCCAGAGCCTGAGAGAGCTGAGAGTCCTGAGAGCCAGACCCCAAGCCCATGCCCCTCTGTTTATATACTGAGTATGATGTTTTATAGAATGAAATAACCCTTTGGTCAGTTTGGGTCAGCTGTCCTGGCTGTGGCTTCTCCCAGCCTCTTGTAGAGAAGAAGTTGGGAGCACAGGTGCAGTATGAGAAACTGACAAAGTCCTTGGCTTAATGTAAACACTGCTTGGCAGCAACTGAAATAATCAGTATGTTGTTGACATTCTTCTTAGCACAAATCCAAAACATAGCCTCATACTAGCTAGTGTGAGGAAAATTAACTCTATCCCAGCCAAACCCATTACATTTTGGTATTTGTGTTTTTCATTATTTAAAATCTTGCCATACACAAAGCCTTACTTTTACTTCTTGGGAATATGCATAATGCAAAGTACATGTTATATGCAATTTTATTTGAAGAAGAAAATATACCCGAAATTACATCTTGAGGTAACAGTTCTACAGTTCACAGTATGTTCCATCTGTTTATTTAAAAAGATGGACTTCAAAGACTGCTGTCTCATTTTAAGATCTAATGGTACCATGGAGTTTTGTTTGGCTAAATTATTCTCATTTTTAATTTAATGAGAATTAAAGTAGAGCCTCATTCAGAATATGTACATTATAAAACATCAATTATCCCCTTTTACATTTTTCTTTCATAAAAATGAACATTTAAGTATATGTAGCCTATGTTTCTATTGCTTGTAATACTGTTTTTCATTTGCAGTGTAGTAACAGCAGGACAAAACAACTATGAGCAGTGACATGTCATGAGAGGCATGGAAAGAGTCTGTAGTGCTGTAATTAAAAGTGATAGTTTAAGTCTTTATCCTGTTTTGTCGTTAAACAACACTTCCAATTGCAAACCAATTAAATGCACATGGGACCACACTTAGGAAGACAACGGTAGAAAGTAGATACTTTGAAATGAAAATAATCCAGTCTCTTGGAGGTGTCTCCATCTTTATTTAAGTTATTTCTATAGTCATTTCACATGAGAACATTCTTGTAAACAGACAGACAAACGGGAGAAGAACACATAATTTTGTGGATTACTCTTGTAGATAATTAAAGACATAAACATCTTTAAAGTATGTGCATTGTGCTGTTATGTTTAGGAATGCACAACCATTACCTCTTCAACAATGTTAGCTTCCATTATGTTTCCTTAAGAGAGGAATAATAGATTATGATAACATATAATAATTATCATTCTTATTCCATCCAAAAAGACTGTTTCTATAGGAAAGAGACAATAGCTACACTGGGTAATAAGAAACAGTAAATAGAAGAGATGAATAAATCCAGAAAAATGGGGAAGAATAGCAAAGTTATATTTGTATACAATCAGGTGCAATGATAACTTAAGGACTCCAGGGTTAATCTTTAAATTTTAATTACTTTTTAAAGGAATTTCTCCAGGACTTTTTCAGTTCTATGTCAGAGTCAAAATCCTTTTGAGATTTTACTCTTAATATTTAGATGTTAATCAGTTAGATTTTCAATAATTAAACCTACTTTTTAAAAATACATTTATTTTAAATCAGACCTTATTGTCCATTTCTGAAAGTTGTGTATTTTCATAGGAAAATAGAAAAAGAAATTCCAAGCCATGTGGGAAAACCTCAAGATAAGTATATTCAAATTTTATTTCATTCCTACTCTCAAGTGTTTCATAAACAAATTTGGGACTGAAGTGTGTCAGTTTTAAAAGTGAGACACAGAACTTTTTGGAATTTCAAGTTAGAACACAATTTTAATGAAGCCTTGTAAAATTCAGATCACACTCTGCCATTTAATTTCATAGTCTGTCAAAGCCAACCATGAACACTTTCAGGCTGGCAACCCAGTATGGGTCAGTTGTGTTTCTTGTCTTGTTTTTGGGGTTTTTTTTCTATGTAAATTTTTGTCTAGGTGACTGGACAGATCTGATGCATTATGGGACTGTAAATTTGTTAGTGAATACAGAAGAAAAGCAGGCATGCCCTAAAACAGTGCTGGGATAAACCTGTCCTCTTCATAAGTTGGGGAAAATCAAAACTTCACACTGTCAGTTAATGTGATTGTAGCAGTATGACTCCTCACAGAAATCTTCTGTATGTGAGAGGTTCAAACTGCTGGCAAGATCAACAGAGTACTTCAGGATTCTGACTCAATAATTGCTGTTGTCCTGGTCCCAGGCAGCAATGAGCTGCTCTCCTGGGGTCGGTCTATAAGATTTTGTTTCATTCCATAATACATGAAGCTGAGTGGTCACTGTTACCCTGTACCGGTGGCACTGTGAGTGGGCTGGGGAGGTAGTGGGAAGCTTGCAGAGGCCAGAAGGTTTGTGGGGGTCAGGTCCAGGGTTCCAGCAGCAGCATGGGTTTTTTTGCCAGCATCCTGGTCTTTGTTCTGACCTCATAGCGGGTGATTAGCAGAGAAGTAGCATCTTTTGTCAGGGAAATTGCTCTGGGAAGGGGTGGGGTTTGGTATTTTCTTTCTCCCTGCTCTCTGCTCCCAGGCTAGGAGGAAAGGGAGTTCTCCCTCCGCATTTTTGGGGGGCTTGCGGTTTTGGATTTATTTTTTTACTTTGCCGTTCTGCAACCTGGCTGTCTTGGTCCACAGATGGTGAGATCCTGTATCATTTGTTCTTTTTTTCTGTTATTTTAATTACTTATTAGCAATAGTATTGTTAGTAAGCCCATAAGTTCCATTTATATAATTAAATAGTTCTTATCTCAACTTTTACAGGCCTCCTTTGGTTTTCCTCTGACCCTTCCTCACTGGTATTCGGGGTGGGGGGGGTGGTGGTGGGGGGGTGGAGTGGTAGAGCGACTGGTGGTGCTTAATTGCCCAACAGGGCTAGACCACAACATCTGTGTATTGCAAAAGCCCTGAAAGCATTTTGAGTATATATGGAAAAGGATTGCTTCTGGTTTTTGCTCATCCACAGTACTGTATTTCACACCACCAACTTTACATCTTTACACACCTTCCCATTACCCTATCTGCTATCTATATTCCTACACTTTCTGAATAATTTTTGGATAACCTTTCATGAAAGTCACCACAAAATGCATGCCAACAGCACTGGATTCTAAATGCTGAATCACACAGAATGTTTTTTCCTGCTGCTCACTCATGAATTAAATATGAACTACTAGAAACATAAATGACACTGATGGTCTTTAAAGATTAACAACAAATTTCTGGCAGTGAGTAGCACCTTAGAAAATTAAAACCCTAAAAAAGCAAGTTTCTAGCAAAATGTTACACTGGAGAAGCAACATTACTGTCTTAGGAAATGGCACCATGGAAGACAGCAAAGATGATTGTTCAACATACATTCCTCTTTGCAGGAGTCAGACACTTTCAAAGGACTAAATTATAAGACATTGGGAGAATTGCAAGCAGGTTTTCATAAAAATCTAACTTAGAAAACATATAATAGCTTTTGGATAATATACCCACAATAGAATCACTAAACATAAAAGTCAAAATACTTTTCTGAGTGAAGAAGACTACATCAAGATTAAATCGATCTAGTATTACTTGACAACAAGAACATTAATAAGAACATTAAAATAAGATCATTATTTAATGTGTACTTAAAATTCACAACTGTAAAAGGTGCTTTTCTGTAGTGTATTCATACCTAAGATCTTCTGTAATCTTTCTTAGATACTAACCAGTGATAGTGGTCAGTAGGAGTAGTACAGAAGAAAATAAAATTAAAAAAAAAAAAAAAAAAACACAACAAACAAACAAAACCAAACAAAGAACAACCAACCAACCAACCAAAACAAACCAACCAACCAACCAAAACCAAACAAAAAACCACAAAAACACAGAGGAAACACAGCTACCAGTAGTACCAGTAATAACAGACTAATTTATGAAGATAAAACATTTCTTAAAATGAAGACCTAAAAAGTTCATCCAACTCAGTTCCATATCTATCATGGCTTTCTTTGGGGAATATTTGATTACATATATATGTGTGTGTATATATATATAAGTATGTCTATTCATCTATTTACAACTTTCTTCAAATGCCACAAAAGGCATTAAAATGCAGAGGATATATAAATACAAAGCAGACGGAGAAGAAAAGGTATAGAAGTAGGGTGAATGTGAAGGCAGAACAATTTTTCTTTCTAGCATAATTATGTAGAAGAAATTCTTGACTAGTTATTGGTTTCTAAATCTGTGGATGATTTTGAGTATATTCATATTATTACTGAGTAAAAGCTTTCTCTGTTTCAGCATTCAGAGTAGCCATGACCTGGGAGTGCTGGTACAAGTTGGCACAGCAGTCTGGACAGCCCAGGAGTCCCTGGCTTCCCTTAAGCCCAGAGAAGGAGATCCATAATACTTGTATAGCCAGAACAGGGGGCTGGGGTAAAGCAGATGATGATTAAGCAAGCTATAATTAATACTTGCTCATAGTAACAGTACTGGTGGTGTAGCTGCTCAAGCAGAGTGCATAAAACATGTATGCAGTAAAACGTGCAATTCAACAACTGAGGATTTAGAAGCAGCAAGAAGGACATGTGGCAAAAGCAGAAAAATGAATTAACCAGGCCTGAAACAGGTGGATCTTCCCCTTTTCTTCTGAGGATGCAAGCAGTTTAAAAAGACTGGGAAAGAGAAGAAAAAAGATGGTATGTGCTTTTTTTCCAGCTCTCAGGTCTGATGATTTCAACCTCCATGACTAAGACCACTGAGAACTGAGGCCACCAGTCAATACTGGTAGCCAGAATCAGTCCCCTGGTGTTGTATACCCACCACTGATCAAAACCAAGCTAGTTGAGGACTAATTGTTTCTGTATGTAATGATTGATAGTCATTAAAAACTAACTATTGTCCATGTGTACTCAATGAATGTCAATCCAGTAAAGTGTTCTTTTAACTTTTTAAACTGGTTTGATATGTCAGTATTTTAAGCACTCCCGTCAAGACAATCCCTAATCCCACTATGTATACGTATACATAAATGCAAAAGCACACCACATACTTAAGACCTGAAAGCACTCCATGCTTCTGTAACAGCGATGGGTTACTCGCTCAAAGATCTTTCAAAGATATAGTTGTATTCATGTGCATTTCGTATCTTGCTAAGATACTGGTTTATGGTGTGCAGATGCATGTTTGCGCAGAACAAGCTGAAATATGGGTATTTTCCAGTTGCCAGCTGTGCAGTTGTTAAATACATCTGGCCAAGGAGACCTGGTTACAATAATGTAAATTCAGTAAAATTTATTTGGCATTTAGGCATTTCATGTTGACAATAAATTTTAAATTAGAGGAAATAACCATGTTTTAAGGTGATACAGAAGATTAAAAAATAATCTGAAAGGAAAAAATGGACATATTTATTGTTTTTTCTTTCTCCACTACAGATCACTCCTTTCTAAATAGTCAAGGAATAAGACATTTTACTCCATCTTTCATCAGCCTTATTTCTAAACCAACCCATTTAATATAGTCCAGTGACAATAAACATGCATGCTTTAATAGGATGTAGAACTGAATTTTAGAGTGTAATAATTCAGAAATGTTAAGAGTAGACCAGTGAAGCTGTTTGGTGAAGAATGTTTCAATTACCAACTAATAAAATATTAATTATATAAATATTAATATCAAGTTTTCTCTTTGCATCCGTTGCATAGAACTTACACTTCAGGAACAAATGTTAACAAATTAATCTGTAATGAATGCAACTCGTCACCAGAAGGTGACTGGAGAATAACAAATGAAGGGGAACAGGAAAAGTGAAAGACATGAAATACTTTCAAACATATTTAGAAAACATATGGTGAGAATACATAGAAAGCAACATAGTACAATGCATTAAGTCTTTTGCACATAACATGCTAGACTAATCTATTAGATCTCTTGCATAAATTATTGCCTGAACAAAAGAATTACAGCAAATGTCTAACTGGGTTTCAGTACAGTTTACATCTGATATAAAACCACATCTAAACCTAAATGTTTACAGTGAAAAATAGGGAGATAGCAGACAAATTAAAATGTAGATAAAGAGATATACAAACAGGCAGCATGGAAATGGAGGGAGATAGACTGTAAGGAGGTTACACAGGAAGATTCTCTGTGATCAAATCAATTATCTGCTGTGGTCAAAACTTGGTAGTGATGTTGGTGTGAACATTTTGATCATGTGGCTGACACAAAACTAAGAGGCATCATCAGAGTATAACAGGTTATAAATAACTGGGGACTCATAAAAAACAAACAAACAAACTAAAAAAACCCAAACCCCAACAAAAGAAACAAAAAATAAAAATTATTACAAAAAAACCCCACAAACCAACCAACCAACCAAACAAACAAAAAAAACCCCACAACAAAACCCAAAACCCAACCCAACCCAACCAAACAAACCAACCAACCAACCACAAAAACTTAAGGAGGTAATTAGAGAAAGTGTGAAATAGAGACAAGCAAGACATCGTCACATCATTATTACATTGGAAAATGGGCTGCAAATCCACAGAACTTCAGTGTGGAGGAGCTGATGGCAACAGTTAAAAGTGTCCAAATAACTTCTTAGAATTAAAATGCATACTCAGCTATCTTCTTTTTCTACTGTGCCCTGCTAACTATTAGAGTTTTGAATACTTGCCATAAATGCTTCTCAAAATATGCAAAGTAGATTTCTACTCTGAAAGCTAAGTTTTCAACAAAATTATTCACCTTCTTAATGACAACTTTGTTTTCTATTATTAATGTCTAATAAATGCAAAGGATGCTAAATCACTGTTTACTTTAAAAATCTGTAATGTTTTTTCTTCTTGAATTTCTGACAAATATGTATATATCTGTTTGCAGGTGCAGTATTTGAAAGAATTAATTAAAGGCTATTATGTTTACAATATTTTGATACTCACTGTACACTACAGTAATAAACTACCCCTAAAACCTACTGATTATACTTCAAAGCAAAAGTACTTTCAAATTGCCTTTGGTGTAATTCTTCTTAATTTCAGGTAAACAAAACTACATTTAAATATTTTGTTAGCATTTATGCTGGTTTTAATTGGGATAGGGTTAATTTTCCTGACATAGCTAGTATGAAGCTATGCATTAGTTGTACTGAGAAGAATACTGATAGCATACTAATGTTTTCAGTTGTTGCTAAGCGATGTTTATATCAAGTCAAGGACTTTTTCAGTTTCTGATACTGCATGTGTTTCCTCAGCTTCTTCTCTACAAGAAGCTGAGAGGGGACACATCCAGGACAACTGACCCAAACTGACCAAAGGGACATTTCATGCCATAAAACATATAAATTCAGCATAAAATTCAGCATATAAATTAGGTATTGGGCCAGGAGTCAGTCTCTCTCTCTCTAGGGCTCTGTCTCTCAGTACTCAGGGACTGGCTGGGTATTGATTGGAAGGTTCTGAGAAGTGGTATATTTTGTTTACTTTTCCTTCATTTTCGTTACCTATTATTAGTAGTAGTATTACTAATTGTATTACACACTACATATCCGAGGGGGTACATGGACTGGAAATTATGACAAAAAGTTTGGTGCTGAGGACACCAACATGCTCCAGGGAATGTAAATTTCAAATGTAAACTGAGGAAGGTCAGGTTTCCTCTCACTGATTGAAGTTCAAGTTTTCCTGCCAAAGTGTGGGTATTAAGCACCAACTGTATCCTGGGCTGTATCCAGAGACCGTGGCCAGCAGGTCGAGGAAGGTAATTCTCCCCCTCTACTCTACTCTTATGAGACCCTGCAGGCAGTACTGCATCCAGCTCTGGAGCTCTCAACATAAGAAGATCATGGACCTGTTGGAATGAGTCCAGAGAAGGGCCATGAAGATGATCTGGGGGATGAAACACATTTCCTATGAAGACCAGCTAAGAGCTGGGCTGGTTCTGGAGAAGAGAAGCCTCAGGAGAGACCTTATAGCACCTTCTAGTACCTGAAGGGGACGGCAAGAAAGCTGGAGGGGGACGTTTTATAAGGGCCTGTAGTGAAAGGACAAGGGGTAATGGCTTTAAATTGACACAAGGCAAATATAGATTGGAAATCGGGAAGAAGTTCTTCATGGAGAGGGTGGTGAGGCACTGGAACAGGTTGCCCAGAGAAGTTGTGGATGCCAACTTTTTTTTTCTGTTAGGAAAAAAAAGAATCCGTTTGAATGGTACCTGAAATTTAATGTTCTAAGAAGATGAGATGCTTCATCATATACTGGTTAGTACTAGGAACATAGCTTCGCTGGATGATAGTCGACTTTCTTCAGTGATACAAGCAGTCCTTTATAAATTAACTGCTCAATATACATTCTGAACTCTTTCATCTGTGCTGGCAGCTAAGATATGACTCCCTAAATGTCACTTACCTTAAAATATTATAGCAAAAGATGAATAGGGCAAAGGAAATTTATGAGATAGTTTAGCATGATGTATGTATTTCCTATAAGACCAGGAAAAAAACCAACCCTACTTCTATCTCAGAATAGATGAAGTACTCTTTCTGTCAATTTGATGTCATTTTTGTCAAGTGAATTTGAAATACCTCCAGTTAAATGCAATGAAGGCTACACCTATCACTCTCAAACAGATAACAGAGAAAGGTTGTTTCCTTGAAGCAAACTTTAATGATAGCTGTTTTGAGGCCAAGCCTCACTTTTGTTCTTTATGATTTTTTCTACTGAAACAGACAGTTCATAATTACTATTTGCAACTTGTTTAGGAAATACACATTCCTTAGTCTCTTTAATATTTCAACTTCAATCACAGCAAGTTGGATCAATCTGCCAAATTTTTTCCTTAACAACTATAACAATAAGACTGTTGAGTGTCTGGCCAGAAAAGTGCTTATGATCTGGGGCTGAGGCCTGGTATTTTGAAATACGTTATGTATTGACATTAATTGTTTTTTTAATTACTTTGAACTGACAGAACTGGATAAAGGATTAAGCACTTCTGTTCTTGTGGGGTGAAAAAAAAATCATAAGAAAAGGGTAGAGAATATGATGTGGCTACAAGACAGCAGTTATCATACAGATTTTCAAATAGATTTTCAGAAACAACAAAACAATTCACATATTTTTGCAGCTGGATCATTGATCTTCATCCATTAGTATTGTCTAATGTTTTTCATTACAGGGTTTTATTTGCATTTGCTAATGACTTTGCCAGGTTTCAGTCATCCTGTTCCTATTGTCTAAGGTAACTTTCTGTGGCAGGAGAATGAGGGGGTGGGACATAGGCCTGTGATGAACAGGGATGAATCCATCTTTGTTAGCCGTCTGTCAGAATTCCTGTTTGGTTTTAAGAACAAGGTTGGGGAAGGGGTACAAGAGGGAAGATTAGTAAATACTGAAAGACATCTATTAGAAATAATGTGTTCTTAGGCATAGATACTGTAGGTTAACCTTTGAACTTGAGTTCAACTCACCTGAAATCAACCATATTTATTAAAAATACATACATTTAGAAATTGTAGAGATTTGCCTGAATTGAGAAACTAGAAATTACTGGAAACTCTCTCTATGCTGAGCATGTCCTGCTTTTCTATCTGATAGTACAGACCAAGTGGTTTGTGAACTAATATTGTAGTCCCATAGACTCCAGTCCCAGGCAGCAGGAAGAAGTGGGCACACTGGACTTCTGTTGCAGTGGCTGTTGCAGATCTGTGGAGCTCAAACTGACACCAAGGAGGCACACTTACATTTGCTTTTTTGTCCATTAATCAGAACTCAGGATTTTTTACAGGGAACTGATTCAAAATGACTAGGGAGACAACAGCTGAAATTAGTAAACTATTAGGGTGATGGATGGATCAGAAGACAGAACCAACAAGGAGTGTCCCTAGAAGCTTAGACGGAAATGCATCAGGAAGGGGGATAATTGGTGGCAGAAAAGAGAGGACAACACATGAGATGGTGATGAGAAGGATCCAGGGGATAGAAGAGAGGTAACCCCTTCCAAAGAAAAGTGATGTGTGTGAAAGTAGGTAGACACAACTTTCTTGAAAGACATATAATCCATCTTCATTAATCTCTAAATATAAACTGATCCAAAGCTAGGATAAATCATTAGAAAACCTGCCGTTGATTTTGCTGGCACTTGGAACAGAGACTTTGTAGCTGAGATTTTCACAAGTGCTACATATTCTTTTATTTCTGTTCCTGATACAATCAACCATTGAACGCAGAAGAGTTAGATATTTAAAAATATATATCAACAGATTGAAACAATAAATGTACAAAAGTTTACATTAAAAAATACTTCTTTGAACTGAGCAGTGACTAACTTGTGTTTTTCTTTACATCTTATTTGAATTTTAAAAACAATTATTCCATTTTTTCCTCATTAGCTGACAAGTAAAATTTTTGCTTAACTGCTGTGCTAGTTTTAGTCAGGAAAGAGTTAAATTTCTTCACAGCTGGTATGAAGCTATGTTTCTGGATTTAC
Source organism: Rhynochetos jubatus (assembly GCA_027574665.1). Classification (NCBI taxonomy): domain Eukaryota; kingdom Metazoa; phylum Chordata; class Aves; order Eurypygiformes; family Rhynochetidae; genus Rhynochetos; species Rhynochetos jubatus. The sequence goes on along the minus strand of CM050648.1, from coordinate 81,132,925 downwards.
CCTGAGAAAAGTATGGATAAAGTGCCTTTTTAGGTGGTGCTGGGGAGGGCTTGCACCAAATTCAAAGTCTCTCTCAGCTTCTGATACTGTAGCTGCAGTCCCAACATTCTCACTACAGGCAGCGTGGGGTCACACAGCTCAGACAGCCGACCCAAACTAATCAAAGAAGTATTTTATTCCATAGTACGCCATGCTCAGTACATAAGAGGGGAGTGGGCTTGGGGTGCATAATTTTTTTTACTCCTTTGCTAATTCTTCTATTAGATCCTTTAGCTAATTCCTTTGCTGGCTTGTTTGTTCGTGAGTTGCTGGATCTGTTACCTTTCCCGGTTGTGCTTGTGGGGCTTGCCTGGGCTCTGCTGCGATTGCTGTTGTGCTCTGGCTCTCAGGCTTTCTGTCTCTGACTCTCACTACTCGCTAACTGGCTGTGCACCAGTTGGCAGGTGGGGAGCAATTATATAATTTGTATTATTTTTTGTTATTTTAAACACTTAGTAGTAGCAGTATTGCTATATATTTAGATATATATAAACTATTCATTTCTATTCAATTAATAAATGGTTCTTATCTCAATTTTATAAGCTTCCTTGTCTTTTTCCTCTGATTCTCCCCCTCCACTGGAGTAGGGAGGGAGAGGTGTGCGATCAGCTTTGTGGTATTTTGCTAGCTGAGATTAAACCATGACAGTCCTTTTTGATGCCCAATGTGGGGCTCGAATTATGAATATAGATTAACATCATTTAGACAGATTGTGTGTTCCATGAGGAAATGACTATTTGATAGTCTCATACTTGGATTTAAGCTCCTTTACTGGACCCTTGTTTCACAACAGAAATTATTTGTGTGCTTTTATAATAATAAAACATTGTATGAGAAAGTAAATAGTCTAAAAAAGAAGGAATAGAATAGAATAGAATAGAATAGAATAGAATAGAATAGAATAGAATAGAATAGAATAGAATAGAATAGAATAGAATAGAACAGAATAGAATAGAATAGGATTATTTACATACCCTTGTAAAAAGTTGCCCCCCAGCTTCCTTGTGGGCCTCCTTCAGGTCCTGGCAGGCTGCAATAAGGTCTCCCTGGAGCCTTCTCTTCTCCAGGCTGAACAAGCCTAACTCTCTCAGCCTTTCTTTGTTGGAGAGGTGCTCCAGCCCTCTGATCACCTTCATGGCCTCCTCTGGACTTACTCCAACCGGTCGATGTCCTTCTTATGTTGGGGGCTCCAGAACTGGACGCACTACTTCAGGTGGGTTCTCATGAGAGCAGAGTAAAGAGGGAGAATCCCCTCCCTTGACCTGCTGGCCACACTTCTCTGGATACAGCTGAGGATATGGTTGGCTGTCTGGGCCAATAAAGAGGACAGTGAAGACAGAAGCCGGTAAGCAATGTTGCTGTTATGGAAACTAAATCAGTTTAGACATTAACATAATGTCTATGTCTACAAAAACAATGTGCACCATAAACCTTCTGACCTCAGTCAGTCACTTCATGCTATATAAAAAAAAAAAAAAAAAAAAAAAATCTAGCATCTTATTTCTAGGCCCAGCTTGAACACATTCTAGGTACAGCTAGATTGATTTGGCCTCTGGAAGTGCAGAATTCTTCCAGTTTGGTGATGGCAGTGAAGTCTCAGTCTATGCCTTCCTATACTGGGTTTGTGTGACAAAGTTTTAGTAGTAAGGCAGGGGCGGGCTACATGGGTGACTTCTGTGAAAAGCTGCTAGAAGCCTCTTGTGTGTCTGATAGAGCCAATGCAGCCAGCTCCAGGATGGACCCACTGCTGGCCAAGGCCGAGCCAATTGGCAACAGTGGTAGAGCCACTGTGATAACATATTTAAGAAGGTGGGATAAATGTGGAAAAGAAATTGCAGCTGGAGAGAAAGCAAGAAGTAAGAGAGAGAACTCTGCAGACATTGAGGTCAGTGAAGGATGGGGAGGAGGTGCTCCAGGTGCTGGAGCAGAGATTTCCCTGCAGTCTGTGGTGAAGACCATGGAAAAGCAGGATCTCCCATGGAGATCACAGTATAGCAGACATCCACTTGCAGCCCTTGGAGGACCCCCCACTGAAGCAGGTGGATGCCTGAAGGAGGCCATGACCCTGTGGGAAGCCGACGCTGGAGCAGGTTCCTGGCAAGACCTGTGACCTCGTGGGGGACCCATGCTGGAGCAGTCTGCTCCTGAAGGAATGCACTCCCTGGAAAGGTCCCATGATGGAGAAGTTCATGGAAAACCATGACCTGTGGGAGGGAGTCACGTTGGAAAAGTTCATGGTGGACTGTGGACTGTGGGAGGGACCCCACACTGGAGCAGGGGTAGAGTGTGAGGAGTCCTCCCTCTGACAAGGAAGGAGCAGCAGAAACAATGTGTGATGAACTGACCTCAACCCCCATTCTCTGTCCCCTTGTGCCGCTGGAGGGGAAGGAGATAGAGAAAACCAGGAGTGAAGTTGAGCCTGGGAAAGCAGGGAGTAGGAGGGGAAGGTGTTTTTATAACTTGATTTTAGTCATCTTCTACTCTGATTTGATTTATAATATATTAATTTTCCCCAAGGTCTGTGTTTTGCCTGTGAAGATAATTACTAAATTATCTCCCCTGTCCTTATCTTGACCCACAAACTTTTCTTTATATTTTCTCTCCCCCGTCCAGCTGAAGAGGGGAGTGATAGACTAGCTTTGGTGGGCACCTGGCCTCCAGCCATAGTCAGACCTTATTGCTCTCTACAACCGAATGAAAGGATGTTGCAGGCAAGTGGGTGTTGGTCTCTTCTCTCAAGTGACAAATGATAGGATAAGAGAAAACGGCCTGAAGTTACACCAGGGGAGGCTTAGACTGGATATTAGGAAAATTTCTTCACTGGAAGGGTCGTCAAGCATTGCAACATGCTGCTCAGGGAAATGGTTGGGTCACTATCCCTGGAGGTGTTTAGAAGACATATAGGTATGGTGATAAGGAACATGTTTTAGTGGTGGTATTAGCAGTGGGTGGTTAACAGTTGGACTTGATGATGCTAAAGGTCTTTTCCAACATAAAAGCTTCTATCATTCTATGATATTTCCAAATGCATGTGACAAAACACATGTATAATACACTGTATGACAGATATACGTGTGTGTGTCTATGGAATTCTAAGGGGCAGAATATCACCACCATAATTTATTGTACAGTTTTAAAAAGGCTATTAGTTCATCCCTGCTACAAAGAAGTCAAACAAATCCAGTTACGTATTTCAGGGAAGACTAACACAAGTGACTTAATTATACAGCTGAGGCATTAAATGAATCTGAAGTGATACACAGAAAAAGGTAACACCCACGGTCTGCCCTCTGTGAAGAAGTAAGCATAATAAAGAAAAATGAACAATATTTTTTCATCTTGAATTAAAATATTAATGGTCTTTTTAAAGCATTACTATTGTTTAGAAGTGTTTCAAATGCTTCCGTGACTTATCTGTGTTTCACAAACCTAGAAAAATTTATGGCTGTTAGTTAAAAATTATTACACATTTTAAATTGCGCTAATTATACTTTATTCAATTCTAGGAGAATTTAATTGATTCTTTGGTTTATTTTCTTATAGACTCTCTTCAAACACCTGCATCTCTGTTAAAAGGAGAAGTCTAAATGATATTTCCTGGTAATTGAACTAGCTGCATACTAAACATTTTATCTCTGTCTTAATATATTATTCCCTCCCAAAAGCTGTAAGAGATAAGCACCACTGAAGTTTATGTATGTGAAGTTCAAATAACAAATAAGGTAGATAAATGGAATGAGCTGAATAAATGGAAAGAAATATACTATGAAATTAAGATATAAATTGTAACTATGGAAACAGCCTTTGTAATTAAGAATCATTTAGAAAGGCATGGAAGATGTGAAGATGTTTAATCAGTATATAAATGAACTGATTATTTTTTTAGAAAGCTAATAGAATTTAATTCAGCAAATCTTTAAAACTTTCTTAGTGGCCTGAAGTAAAAACAAACAAAAAACCAAGCAAACTACCCAGGCTCCAAAGTATTAGTAATTTTTCATCTGTATATGAGTAAAACCCGTGCCCTACTTTGCAACTTCTACAGTATGTGTCATCAACACCACAATACAAATTAAATCAAAATTCTCTTCTGGTATTCATAGACCAGTATTAATACCTGGATCCTCGCACATTTTTCACTGATTCTAGTAGTTCGCACTAAGGCGTGGTAAAACTTTTTATAAAGGAAAGTAATGTTAATATTACTTTCCAAAAATGGGATGGGAGGCAGAAAGTAAAATGTTCCATCTGAGCCAGCAGGAGAGAGGCACAGCTGAGAAAAGGTATTTTGTTTCTAGACTAGTCTAGTGGTCTAATCCATTAATCAGAGAGCAAAAATATATGAAATCACACTTAAAGCAGAGTGCCTAGTTAAGTTTATTCTGAAAGGAACAGCAGATTTCCAAAGCAAGTCACAGACATGAGCTGGAGCAGGACTGGGCCTTACACAGTAACAGTAAAGCAATGACACTTCTTACTAAATTTGAACTACTTTTTTTTTTACAAACTGTCTTGCACTGTTTACCTACTAGGTGTCACATTATTCTTCCAATGAAACTTGAGCATAAGACGCTCCAACTAACAACATGTCCCTGCAGAGGAATATCCAAGTAACTTGAAGTAAGCTGGTTGAGGTGCAACAGCCAGTGTAGCTTTGCAACCTTTAAGTCCATACTATTAAATCTTTACTTAGTAGTAGGGAGCCTCACTTCTTTGCATGCATTTTATTATGCACAGACTGGTAAAATGTAGACTACTCTTTAGCCCATTCATTAAGGCTTTACTGTACTTCAGGTATGTTACAAAGACCGATCAGTAAGCCCTCACATTTCTGTGCCAGTAAAAAATTGAGTGAGGAAAACCAAAATGGAAAACCTATGTTTTGCTAATACATAAAAATCTTCTATTGGTAACTTATGCACAGTTTTCATGCATGTCTCAGATTTAGTCGAAGAGGTACAGACCTCCTCTAAACGACACACCTATTATATCTTCCTACTAGTATCTCCATGCACTTATTAGATGTATCATTATCAGTAAAGCTGCAGTCATGCTAAAGAACTGAAGATCAAACTATAATGTTAAAGCATTTCTGAAATTGTACATTGATAAGATCTAATATAAAAGCAGAGGAAAAGTCAAATCTTGTAAATCATAGGCACAGGTTACAGCTAGAAAGCATATCTGAATAAAATCAATGTTTAAAATGAGAGAAGAGATACCCTGTAAGTATGAAGTGTATTCTACCCATTTCTTCATTGAATTATTGGTTTCCTCAAAATCCCAAACATTAACTCATGCTCTGGTAATAAACAAAATTTGCTTTGGTACCTCTTGATATATTCTTTCTATCAAGGTTGAAATTCAGCTGTTACTATGAGAAAAAAAACCAGATAATGCAGAAATAGATCTCAAAGAGTTTGAAGGTTTAATACATCATATTTTTGTATTGCTATATGTTAAATATTGGTTTACTTTCTCTTCTAATTAATTTTAAAAAGCTTTTCAGAGTTCAAAATCTGATCAAATGAACCATTTTTTTTTTTATTTTTATGACTCAACCACCCCCAAAGGGTAAGTATGTAGTCTGCAATGGCCAGTGTAATAGTCAGAAGGAAGAAAGCCTGTCCACTAAATGCCTTTAGCTCTTCATACAAGTGGCCAACAGAGGGAAGACAAACTTGTTAAGGAACTTATTGATTTCCTACATAAACCATCACCTTGAATTTTTTAGAAGAAAATAACCAATATAGGAAGTCAAGAGAAATACGATGACAGAAAAGATTCCTGTAATTCCAGATGTTAAGAAAGAAGTACCCTGGCCAGTGGAAATGATGGTAAGTCCTAGCAAATGAAAAGCATGAGAGGAAAACTGCTGACACTTTTCCCAAATCTAGTTTATCTTCAGCCTACATGGTAAAAAAGTCTATATGGGTTTCTAAGTAGACACCATGGAGTTCAATATCTTATTATTTGCTTAGCAACTTTTCCATTGTTTTTAACAAATTGACACTTATTATAACATCTTTTTAAGCAACTAAGAAGTGGTAAACATTCTTTTTCAACATTACTGAAGACAACCAAACTATTATGGTCCAAATTTTTTTGTACATTTAACAGTTAGGCACAAACTGTAGCAAGGCCCAGAACTCCACAATATGAAAACAGAAATAGGAGAAATTATGATTAAAAAAATAATTTCTTAACAGAAATAAGATGAAACAAATCAGTCAGTTAACCAAAAGAAGCACTGCATGTATGGAAACACTGATTAGCCAAGAAAATGTAAAGTTATGAACTTCTGCTCCCTTTATGAACAGTCAAAGGAGAAGGACTTTCTCTGTGCACTTTCCCTGGAGCTCTGTCCAAGATGGAGATGACACTAACCTTTCTTCTACTCTTCTAAAGTACTTGCTGTTGTCAACAATAAACACTGAACAATTCTTTTAAAGAAGTTTGGAAATAGCAACATAAATAAAAGTATTTCCCCACTGAGGGAAAAAGAGACTTAAAGAGATTTGATTAACTTGCTCCAAACCGTTCTGGATGATGGCTGCAGATTTGACTAACAAGCCTCGCAACACAGATTCCCAGCTTCAGGGCCTGAAGTGAGTTGCCCCAGCTTTTCTTTTAAGCAGGGTATTAAAAGTTTCCACTTCACTTGCTACAGGTAGTGGGGTTTTTTTTAGAGGGAAAGATAATTTTAGAAGATAATGGCTTATCAGAGCAAGTAATTAAACAGCTAAGACTGAGACTATGAGAATCTTAATGAGAGTGAAACAGACTGAATAGAAAACCTGGAAATCAATTCTACTATTTGATTACTGTGTCCTTGCAAGGTAGGTTTGTTATTCAGTCCCCTCTGCTTGAAGTACACTCCTCCTGGTTACCACATATAATTTGTTGACTGTTGCAAAATCTTTTCCCTAACTCACCCTGCCAGGTCCATGTCAGTCTTTTAGTCCATCTGTCCAACTCTGCATTCCCAAAATGCTCCAAGCTGAGCCTGCTTGGTTACTCTCAGGTAAAGGCAGGAACACCTTTTCCAGAAAGTTTTGGCATGCTGAAACATTGGTGATACTGACACTTTTTTCTCCTTTCCCACAACCCTATATAATTTAAGGGAGACAACACTTCAAACAACAAACCAGAGTATTTCTCATACTCTCCCTCCTCATTTCTAGATGACTAGATCTAAACATCAATAAGATCTTTGTAGTAGTCAAGGAAATATTTGTGTTCAGTTTCAGATTGGAACTCTGTTACTCAAACTTTCAGAGAAGAATATTTTACTGCATAAAATTCTTCATGTCACAAACATCAAGATATGCTTGATGGAACAGCAACGCTGCCAACAAAGGTCATACTTTGCCAGGGACCATGGGTTTTGCAATATTTTTATGTTATTCTGCTGAATAGTTGGAATGTCTGAAACTTCCATGTAAAACAATCAATGCTCATGAAGATTTTCTCAGACAAATGTGCTTCTACTAATTTCAGTTCTCTGTTCTAGAGGTTTGCATGACACTTTCATTCTCACACACACTTTGAGCATTCACATCAAAAGCTGAACGTCAGATAGGATATATTTTTACACTAATTGTTATTTGCTTACTTAAATTATTTCACCCATTTACTTAGGAAGTAAAAATTCTAGCTCATCATAAAATATTTTACAGTGATGATTTACAATTTGACAGCAACCTACAGATGCTAGTAATAGTTAAAAATAATTACTGTACACTTCCAGTTTTCCTATAGTTAAAGGGCATAAGGAAGCCGCTTTATTTTTTTTTTTTTCCCTGATTTGGGGTTATAGAAATTTCATTCTTTTTCTAGGAGTAAATGTAATAATATGTAAAAAGCAAATCACCCTCAACAAATTACAGAGAAAGTGTCAGAAATGGTAGCACTTTTTCTAGAGAAAATACTATTCATTCAGACAACTGAATTTTTGTTCTACTACTTTATTGTATTTATATGTTCTAAGGCTTTATTTTTTTCATCCACACATTAATTCCATTAGGCTTAATGTATAGTTTTTTTGAAAACTTTATTGCAAGCCTACATATAAATCGCTACAAATCCCAATAATTGTTTATACCTAGTTCAAAGAAAGCACATACTTTAATATGATTAAATTTATTATTTTTTGTAAATTCAATTTAGATCTCTGATGGTTTGTTTTCCTGAACTTTTAATCTCTGAAAGCAATCACAGTGTAAAGAAGTTATTTGATAGTAAAAATATTTTAGTGCCTGTTAAAATAAAACATTGTCTTAAGTAAATAAGTAATTGGACATCTAGCCATTATGTTGCACATATTTTTATATTGTGAGGAGGAGGACTGCTACAGCTTCTACAATCTTTTCATCATGTCACCAGAGTCTGTGACAATATCTATGAATTCTACCAACAAATATTTTATGATCCAATATATATAAAGAAAGCGTGACCGCAGAGGGATTATAATCACTATTACCATATGACTGAATTCTCATTCATTCATGTGTAGCACAATCAGAATGGTAATTTTTTTTCACCAGAACAAGTGAAATGGAGTGATGGAGTGCTAACAGTCATTTATAGCTGGACACTGAACTAAAAATGTTCAGAAATACTGCACACTAATAAAAAATAAAAAAAAAAAAAAAGCAAAGCAAAGCCGCACTAAGGAAAGAGCTTTGTTCTTGAGTAGTCCCTGTTAATAATGAGTAAAACTCATTCTTGTTTCTTATGTCCACTACTCAATGAACTTCCAGTCATCTCAGCTAAATTCAGACACTAAAATCTATTCTCTTGGGAGACATCATTTATCTAAGAACTGAATGTATATGTAAATCACTGTTCAGTCACTCCTGGAGGTGTCCATGAAGGATTAGATTCACAGCAGCACAATGATGAAGTCTACCCCAGAAATTTCATGTTAATCTAAAGTGAAAGAGGGAATGTCCATGTCAGTCTGCTAACACTCTCACTCCAAAAACCTCATTAAAACATAAAAATGAGACAAGCTTCGGTCAGTAAATTCTAGATTACATAATTGGAAAATGTTTCAAAGGTAGTATACATACAATGTGCTAATCAACAAGGATATGAGTAGGAGAATATTCCAAATTATTTCAAAATATATTTCATATAGTGTATATTTTGGGGTGGAGTAGGGGGGGAACAGACACTTCTGGTTGCTTCTATAAAAGTATTGCATACATGTTCAAAAAAAAACCTCACAAATGTTTACTGTGTTCCTTGACATTTTAATTCAAATGTGCAACAACCGAACGTTTATGAGATGCAATTAATCAACAGTGGATGTTCTTATGTTTATGGATGGATTAAACACAGTATGATCTAATTAGCTTATGCTTAAACAACATGAAATTATAAATAGCAATCACATTTCTTAATTTACGTCTCCTACAATTTTCACTCTTCATTCAGAAAAAAAATTGAACTTTATTGTGTTAGTTTGAAACAAGATAAACACAGCAGAATGTTACATATGTAACAGAATATTTGAATACACTTTCCAAATGCACCATATAAACTTATTTCAGCAAAAACATTGGTATGTCTCCAGCTTTTCAATATGCTTTTCTCTATGTGGGAAACGAGGTGGGGGAGAAAAGGGATATAGAACTTCACGTTAAAGGAAACAGAAGCACAAAACAGCTTTCACATCCTTTTTCTCCCTGTTTTTATATTTAAAGGGTTACAATAGCAAAGCTTAGAAAAAAACCCACCTTCAGCTACTCCACTTCTCCAGACACATCATTTCACCAGTAGCTGAAGAGGCTGAAAGGACAAGAATGTGAGAGATGATACCCTAAATTCATGAGAAAGTATTTGATGAAGTGTGATTTCTCCCCCAGGAAGAGATGACAATACTGTAGTCACTGAGACATTCTCCCTTATTTAAAATTCTTTAACACTACATGTTAAAAAAGAACAAATACAAGGGATTATAACAATAAGAGCTAGAGGGAAAACATTGTTCCTTTTTGGTGCTTTACTTTCTCAATTTTTAATAGCATCAAAATTCACAAGAGGAGGCAAAATATTCTGCTTTGAAAACAACAGCAAAATATATGCAAACTATTTGTTCGGTGCATTAATCTTGAGTTAGGTGGAAAAGGATAAGGGACACTGACTAGTTTGTCCAGGCACAGTTTATTTCAATTTCCAGTTTTCCTTTGAAGAAAAATTCTACTGACACCTTTGTCCTCACATCTGTCATTCCTGCTGTCTGTGGAAGCAATTATCAGTAGTAAAGCAACCATCTAACGCAATAATATTCAATGATATAAACTTCTGTTATCTTCAAATGTATAGCGATGTGTGATTTTACAAATATGCAGCTAGTCTCTGAGATCCTTTTGGTAAAAACTCTACTCCTCTGCAAAGTGCTGACACATACACTTCTCAAAGATCTAACTGCAGGAAAAGCAGGTGAACAAAAACACATCCAAGGAGTCAGTGGGAAATAACCTGGTTAAAGAAATAATAAATGAGTAGGAGAAGTAGTAAGAAAAAGGACCTCTAAGTCCTTATGGTGTCTCTGCTACAGTCACTTTCCACAGTTAAAGTAGCATGAGGAAAATGGAGAACACAGCCACATACTTGACCTTTGACATGCCTCATTCCTATGCACAATTTCACATGTTCTTCTGCAATGGAAGCTTACAGGAATTGGCAACTGCAACTGTAAAATGGTTGATTGCTCCAATCCCATTGACTCCATGATGTGAAAACATTTAAAAATTACCTCAGTTTACTACCGTTGGCCATACCAAGGCAAGACAGAGGTCTGTGCATAAATGGAACATTTCACATTCAGTTCCATTAATCCTCTGCTAAACATCAATCTGCCTTTTTCTGGATCTTCTGTAGCAACTTTAAGGAGGGACACAGATACAAAAGTAATACTCAATATTTGAAGTGTAATTATTCTTCTTAAAGTGGAGAGGAGAGTTAGGGGTCTGTGTACCCATATGTACCCTCTGGATACAAGGAAAGTAGGTGGCATTGTCCTGGCAAATATGCATAAACCATCAGGAAACACCTTGAAGGGAAAAATGCTGCCTATGGATTAGTAACTTAGCCTGTGTTCACAAATCATTCACCATGGAGTAAGGAAATTGGCACAGAATATCTTACTATACACCATTCTCAATGAAGGATTTCATTATGCTGGTCCACATTATGTTCTGCAGAAGTGCACTCAGGGCAAGCTGGAGAATGTGCAAGGTATTTTGTCACAAAAGAAATCGTATTCTTTCATGCCCCAAGAATTGGTTGTGAGGGACATTATGACTGAAACCAGTACCATTCCTTCATGCTAGCTAAATGTACTCCTATAACAGGCAAATGTTTAGTTGAACCACTAGGTAGGTATGTGCAGTAGCAGAACATGGCAAAATGCAGAAAATCTGGGCCGATATACCTACAGAATATTTGTTCTGCTTTCTGACTTAGAATAAATGTAGATTTATCGCTTCAATCAGAAAGTAAGCAAGCGGATTCAGTAGGCCTTGGGGATTTCCAGTTCCTTATTGTAATTCTGCTTTTGCTATAATTCTCCCCTAGATACCAATAACGATTAACTACTATACAACGATGTTAAGAGAACTGAGATAATAGAAGTGTTGTAATGATACAGAATTTGAAAGCCAGGAAGATATTTTCTGTAAATAAATGAAAAACCAGACATGACTAGAGTAGTGCCAGTAATACAATGTGTATTCAAGTAGAAAATAAGAAAACCAGAAATTACCTAAGATAAAAAGAATTGCCTACTTTTTCTCATTATGAAGTCTCTCACTCATGTTGAATTATCCTTTTTCAACAGTATCGTGGATGTTATTCTTACAGGAACCCATATCATTTTTTATTCAGATGAAAGGAATTGTTGGACAGTGACCTGAAAGTTTCACTTACTCCCGAGGCTGATTCTTCCTTTCATAACACAACTCCACCTCTGTTCAGGCTAGGAATGGGGAATGTAGATCGCAGTCTGACCTTTGAGCCTTTTCAGGCAGTGCAGCATGCTGATGAGAGGAACAGCCTGGCTATCCTCCGTCAGTACATGACTTCTCATCAGCACAGCTCCAACATGATGAATTACTGTAGCATGCCATCTTATTGCAAAGGACTCATTCATGGTTCAAAGAACTGTTGCTCTTTTTCTCTGTTGAGCACTGGTACTCCTGGCTTCAGCAGCTTGTTCATCCATGGCCTGTTAATATAAACGGTGGTAAGTCCCTTTACTTCTCTGTCAGTCAGAACCTCTCTTGTAAAATGAGAATAATAGCTCTGATTTATTTGCAGGGTTTTGAAGGAGTAACTATTATCAGGAATGCTCAGATATTTTGGCAGCATAAAAGAACCAAAGTCAGCTGGGTATTCAGTGTGACTTTGTAATTTAAGTCTGTGACTAAATTGCAAGAGTCATATAGAGCCTTGTTTTAGTAGGAAACTAATGATTTACAAGTTCTCAAACCTACAAGTTATCTTCATTATTTTAAGACAGTCTGTTACAGCTCAGGTATAAACTAACATTGCAGAAAGAAACTTAACTTTTCCCTCAATTTGTTTACATTGCTGAGAAGAGTTAAACTGGTTCAGTTTCAAAAGATTATTTCTTTCTTATCTCCCCTGACAAAAACTAAGATAAAGAGATAGCAAGAAGGGAATTACAAAAAGTGTCAGGAAACTAACGGCAAACCTGAAGAAAATGTGTAATTCAAAATTTCTTCTGTGGAATTGACTCTTTCCTTGGACATATTTTTCCAGTTTTGTAGAAGACACATGAACATGCACTGACAGAATCACATTTGAACATTCACTCAATGGAAACACTGATATTATCAGTAAGACTGTTATTTTATATAATTTTAAATTGCTCTACAGGTGCTGAAATTGTCTTTAAGGTGTACTAAAATCAAACACAGAACCTTGTTAATGTGGCTATATGCTTACTAGATAAGAAATAGATCATGAACATCTCTCTGCACCTCTTTGTAGAAGTATCTGTCAACTTAGAAATAGTGTTCAGAAATGAAACTACTTCATAGCAGGAAGTTTCTCTGTTATTGAGACTGGAAGGACCAATAGACAGCAAGAGTGTGGAGACTGTATTCAGAAATCATGAGACCCAGGGTAGCAAAGCCAAACTCTCTACTTTCATCAGACTTAAAGACTTATTTTCGAAGATTTCTATTCACTGATGAGAAGAAATGTAATCAAGATAGAGCAAAATTATTTGAATAAAGATCTTGTTCAGGACAAGGGAGAGAGGAAAAATGAAGGAGAAAGCCCAATTGTTGTTTATTCTTGCTTTTGAAATTAATGCTTAAATGCAAGAAAGAAATTATTCACCAATCTATAAGTTCTCATGAAGCTGTTTCAGTTACATGTTATTCTCAGATCCCCTTATACCTAAGAACAGAATTATTTCCCAAGACTTTCGATTTTGATAATTGCAAGGTTATATTTTTTAGTCACAGAAAAGAATAATTCATAATGAGCATCTCAGCCACTGCTTTATGGTGGAATTTGTTTGGTTCTTTTACAAATAAGTTAATAAAATTGAAGTGAGGGATGAATCTGACCAATTTGTGAGCCTATTTAAAAGTTATTGCTTATTTTTTTAGATGGCCTTCCCATGTATTATGAACAACGTCAAGCATGACATCAATTTATGTGAAAACCAGGTCACACAATCCCAGGGACTCTTGAGCAAAGAATGATGCAGGACTGTAGAAACTAGAGTCCCAGTTCTTGTTACAGCACGGGCCATACAGTTCTGAACATTACCAACTGTATTGCTTCAAAAGCTGACACAGGTCAGGAAATTTGCAGTAGTTACAAGAAGGATTCATCCAATATTCTCCATAAATTAAAACAAACAAACAAACAAACAAACAAAAAAACCCAAAACACTAAAAAAAACCCCAGCAACCTACCAACCAACCAAACATAAAACAACCATAAAAGAATTAAACAGGAATAAAACCACAAGTGTACATCTAGATTCCAGTCACCTTCTTACTTTGTCCTATTTTCTACAATTGAATAACCATTCCTCAAAGCAACATTAAGTTGTGCAGAACATACTTTCCAGGTTATTCCTTCCATTTTGAGTCCAAATTTTAGAAGCACATCAACACTGATGAGCTTCAGTTCAGTGCTGAATAATGGTACAGTGAGGATGCACAAATCCACAGAATCCCCGACTGTAATGAGCATGAAGAGTCGAGATGAAGAACCTGAGGTGAAAGAGGGCATAGAGTTGAAGAGCTCAGATCTCAGGCATCAAGCAAGCAGCCTGTGGTTTGTTCAGGGAGCAAGCAGCTGTGATCATAAAGGAGCAGCTCTGAAAGGCAAAGAAGATGAGGGAAACCGGAAGGTCTTAGGTGCAGCATCCTCCAAAAGTTCCAAAATAGCCAGTTCAGCCTAATACTCAGGAAAACACATCCATATTATGTCCAATCTGAACCTACTTTTTTAAATTGATTTCCTTCACCCTGCCAGAGCACAGAGGAGGGTAGAAGAACAGACTTGGAGGTGATGGTGTGCACCCAGATCTTCCTATGGAAGCATCAACAAGAAAAGCCATCATGCACAGCCAGGCCTGTTGAGCTCCTGTAATTTTGGCATGTTTACTACCTTCATTGATCTAAAGCTGTTACTCTATGATGTTAGCTGTGTTAATTACAGTTGTCTTATCCCCACTAACCATAATCTCTAACCATGTTTTTAGGCTTCTCTCCTGCATTTGGTCATTGTGACTACCTGCAGGTCAAAGCCAGATGACAGTTCTCTCCATTCTTCACTAACATCAGGTATAGAAAATTAAAATTCAGAAAGTAAACCCTTAGGACCATCCTGTGAAGTGGAAGTCCTCTATCTGGGTTGTCTGAATGAAATATCAGCCACATTCTTATGAGAAAAAGGAAACAAATGGTGCAAAATATATTGCCCAGGATATTTCACCTCATTACTTCAGAGAGCTGTATGAGGCTTCTTTTTGTGTAGTCCAAAAGAAAAAAATGCACTATATCTAGAAATACATGCCCCTGCAGACAGTTCCCTAATTAGCCTGACTACCACTCCAGGCCTGACTGCTATCCAAGTCTCCTTGTTAGCAATTGCCCTACCTCCTTGGTAAGTGTTTTGTATTTTGGCTTTTTACCATATGGACGTGATGATAACTTAACAGTTTAAAAAAATAATATTTGCATTGACATTGAAGTACAAGCCTCTCATTGATACAGGGTAATTCTGTTTCTTCTGGCCTCTCAGAAACCTCTCCATCTTGCTGTCTGTAAGACCAGCACGTCAAAAACCACTTTAATTTCCACTTTCTTAAACACTCCTCAGCAGAGAGGCTACTGGATTCACAAATGTGGTTTGTTTGTTTGGGTTTTTTCCCCTGTGGTCAGATTCACATGTTGATAAAAGCTGTTATTTTAGCTGATCAAAGATAGCATGGATTTGCCTTTTCTCAATTTCTCTTGCCATTTTCCTCTGCCATGAAAAATAGTTATTGGGAGACTCCAGACCCTCCTTCACAGTTGTTTCCAATCACTGATCAAACACATAGATCTGACTGCAAAATCTACGCTGAGTTTATACAGAAGTTATACCTTGATGTCCAAAGTTGTACAGCTACTTTGCAGGAATAATATGTTCCCACAAAGAATTTCCACTGGTTTTATACAGAGAATATGAAAAAAATTAAAGTAATAGAAGCAGCTTTTAACAACATTTACTATACATGTGTGCAAAGTTAGCACTAAAGTGCTAGTCTGATCTTTTTGTTACAGGGACTATCATCTTCCCTACTTTTTTTCTGGATATTCTGTGGTCCAATTTGAGCTTCTAAAACCTTTTCTACATTCAGGTTTTGACCATTACTGAATTTATATCCTATGCAAGATAAAGGTAGGCTGGGAAAAAGACATTTTACAAAACAATATGTGCTGGTAACAGTGTATAAACAAGCTGCAACACCGTGACACTAGCAATAGGACAAACAGCAAAAAGGTGGTTTTTTGGTCACAGATAAAAGTAAAATTAATGTGAAAATACAAAGCAGTGAGCTGTGGTATAGCTTTAGAAAAGTACAGAAAAATTTGTGCAAGGAGTAAAAGTTGCAATATAAAGGTGAGGACATAGAATAGGCAGAAGTAAAAATGTACCTGATGATAGTAAATGAGGAAAGGCAAGACAAAAAGGAAACACCCACTTCAGTTTCAATCTCCTCAGTGATGAGCTCTTGAGCAGGACAACCTCAGCCTCCAGGTACTGATAAAAATTTACTGGTAAAACCTACTTGCCTACACACCCTTATTTCACAGTCGTTAATAGTTCATTCCACAGAAACAATGATCCATTAGAAAATAACGCATATCTATATAAGATTATACAGAAAAAATATTTTGGAATATACTTGCATTTAATATCATTTACTTGTTACAGTAATATTGCAGGTATGTGTTATCAGAACTACTTTACATTTGCATGCAATGTTTCTTTAATTTTTCCAAAATAAATCCATATTTCAGTTCACATCCTGCCTAAACTTTCTTTTAGAGTCATGCAAACTTTAAGCTACAAGAGTGAGGTTTAAAAAAGTAATATGAAAATATGCAAATATTTTCAACAATTTTGATGTATGTAGCGACCAGAATTTGTAAGAGAATTTTATTTGCCCTCAACAGGTATCTCTGAGATGATAAACCACCACAAGAAAAGAGTGGAAAAATAAGAAAAAACTGTTCACTAAAATAAAATACAAAGAACAAAAGCAAAATTATAATTTGCAGATACAGATTAATTATACGAGATGAAAAGAGAAGACCGAATTACATCTAGGGACAAATGAAGTTCATTGATGCTTTTGAGCCCCCTGAGCAAAACGACTAAATGCTCAACACTAAGAAATGAGACTTGATGCTGTCACAGACTCCAATGAAAAAATGTTTGCACCTGCTTGCAGTTTTGGACATCTCTACAAAATACAAAGGAATTGTAGGATGTGAGTTACATCAAAATACCTTTTCTTCTGAAATGGACCTCACCTAATACTAAGAGCTCTGTCTTGATGAACTTCTCCTTCAGAAGACTTAAAACCATCACTTATAGTTAAATAATACCACTGAGATGCCTGATGTCTTTAGGCGACATGTGAGCCAGATTCATAATGAGGTAAATCTAAGTGCTTTCTCAAACTTCTAGGATTTTAACAGGCCACACTCAAGGCCAGCTTCTTCAAAAGAGTGGTCTGTTTCAGAGACCATGGCCAACTTTGGAACTGAAGGGGAAAAAGCTGGAAGAAGCCTCAGCAGCAGTTCTTTCTGTCTACTTGGGGCAATGTCTAAGATTTGATGCTCCTGTTCTTGGCCCCGACATGAGCTTGGCTATGGCTGCATTGCCACTGTATCTGCACCTCAGCTTGTACCTCCTTGACCTAGATCTGCAACCTGCTGACTTGATATTCTGGTTTGACTTTTGGCCTGCCTCATCACTATGGACTTTATGGGTGATCGCTTGGAACAGATTTATTATGCTTTTGTCTAGGCTGCACAGAACTTCTGCTATCTAGTTTCCCCACATACCACTTACTTAAGCTTCTAAAGGAACTCTATCACCATGTCTCTCACAAAGTAACTCCAGAGAAGCAGAGTGCCACAGACAGATCCTACTCAGTTTCAAGATCAATTTCTGTTTTCTTTTTTCTCTGAGAATTTAAAAGATATTAAGCACCTTGGACTTTCCTCTTTTAACAGCATCCCTCCATCTACACAGTAATTTTAGTATTTACCCACACAGGAGGTTAGGAATGGGTGAAACACCATGCAAATTGGTTCACTATTGCTCCCAAGGACCTACTGTACACATTTTTGGCATGCACAGGCCATGTCTGACTCATACTTACAAAAATACACCTCCCAGCATGGCATTCACGGACTGCTGATTTTTCCTGTCTAAAAACCAGCACAATCTGTCTGTGTTATTCTGGCTCCAATGCTTCCTGTAATTAAGCTAGCTCATTTCAAGCTAGACCGAATATCCCTACATTACATTTCAGTCTGTGTTGTAAATACAACCTTAGTTGCTTCAGTTATCTAGAAATGTTAGTGCACATTTTGTGCCAGTAAGAAATAATTAGCAAAGAGTACACAGGGAGATGCTGCATAGTATCTAGAACATAGTATATTTACACAATTAGTGTATGGCCCCAAGTCTACCCTGACTTCTTACTGTAGACAAGTTCTTAGTAAGGATAGTAGCATTGTCCTTGGGGTTTCTGGTCGTCACTGTGCATGGTTACATCCTCCCTGCTGATTTAGTTGCATACAGCAATCCTGTTATCCGCTGAATAAAACACTATTTACTGCATTTTACCCTATGTATCCCATCGATTTTTTTTTTTTTTTAATTATATGGGATATGTTGTTGGACCAAGTATTTGAGTACTACTCCTTAATTTTTTTTGGTAAGTCCAGTATAAAAGGGAGCAATATTACCATAAATCCCATTGAACACTTACATTTGAGGACCAAATTTAGCTTTTATGGTACCATATTTAATAGAAATAGCCTTAAAAATTAGTAAAAGACAGATCTTTTCATAATTTTTTAATGTACTTTCTTTGCCTCACATGTATGTGACTGTGTTTGTGCTACTCACATGGTTCTGAAGATTAGGTATTTAACTAGGCATATTAACAGAGGTCAAACAACAAAACTGTTTTATTGAACTGTCAGTAATTTATTTTTTAAATACCTATAGAATGAAATTAAGAATAATCTCTTGCTGAAAACAGCATTTTAATTCATCTTCTAGGGAATCATATTATAATAGTTTATAACATTGACAGAAATAACAAAAGAATAAATCCTCATCATACACATGTATATTTTTATATAACAATGACAATGTTTAAATTTCTGGTGAAAACATTAATTACATTGGTTTGTGCAATAGCACAGCTCTTGATTCTCAGATATTAACATTAAATTAAAAAGTTGTCCAGCATATGCAACCTCTATACATTATCTGTAGAAATTTCAAAGATATTTGACTTATTGAAGTAAATGAGTTAATATATTGCCAGGGTTCAAATACATTCTTTGCACCTGTAACAGCTCAAATCATAAAACACAAAAATATATCTTCCCTTTTCAAACATTATGCATTAAACAAAACATGAAATGTTCCCAGAAAAAATCTTTTTATGGCATTAAGAGGCACAAGACTCCATAGTTATCAATTACTGAATTCAATATTTTTCTTCAGTTGATAAGAAAGAGTTACCCTCCGTGTACAAGTCAATAATTGCCATTCTGTAATTACAGAAGTTTAAACTCAATGGAAGTAGCTCTATCTTTTTTATGTCTCTATTTATAAATCTAATTTATAATTTTCTAGCTAATCTAAGTGTCTAATTCTGAAATCTTTTCTTTCATTATAGCAACAGTGTATATTATTTTAAAAGTTCTCCATTTGGTATTGTAGTTTTAAGCATTTGAGCTTAGGTTCCAGACCTTTATATTTTACACAGAATTTCTTTATGTTTGAAGAACTCTACATAAAACTTTCTGAGAATAATGTTTCATATTTTAACACTAGATCTCAAGACAGATTCCAAAATTTAAGCACTATTTTCAAATATGCAAAGTACCTTTTCAAAGTGTTCTCTAGGAATTTATCTCTACACCTTGTAAGAGTTGCTGAGCTGTTGTATATTCCCAAGTAGCTCTCTGAAAAAGCCTTGTACAATTGATTTTAGCAACTGTCACAAGTGTAAAACCTTGGAAGCATGGAAAGTCCAAAGACTGTTATACTGTGATAGACATGATGGACATAAGGAACACATAATTCAGAAAGACCTCTGTCAGTTCTAGAAGTGTTATGCAGTTTTGGAAACTTGACTGTCTTCATGTAAGTAACACAAGCAATCTCAAGAAAATGCATCAGACTGTGTACGTACAAAATTCATAACCTTGCTTGTTTTGGCTCAAGAAGCAAAGCAAATAAAGGGAAGACAAAGGGCTAAAGAAACTGAATTGAGAGGCCGGCAAACCAACTAGATAAAAGAACAGGTGATTCTCTGTCTGAAGTTCCTAATTCTTTATGCACTTGATGTATAACTATATAGTAAGATAAGAAGTGTGGAAGCTGATTATTATTTTACTACGCATACTTTCTAATCTGTTTTTTAGTAACTTGTATGATCATACAGCCATTGTGCAGCCTGACTTTACTTGTTTACTGTGTCTTTAAGACAGCTGCATCTTTAATTTTAACATAAAGTAAGACTACAGGTGTAGCACTAAGGATATATCTGGAAGGGTTGAGGAAAATAAACTTCACAATAGTCATTCACTCAAAAAATGTTGCTGGAGGCCCGAGTAGGACACCCTGGAGAGGGTCTATTCAGATAGTGACCTCTTACTGTCTTCTCTAAAATAAATATCTTGGCTGGATATTTAATATTACAATAATTCTAATTGAGTATGTTACTATATTGTGGTTAATCCCTAGCATAATATAATAAAATCTCAAAACATGCCTTAGTTCTCTAGTTTGTGGCCAGATGAGGATTTTGACCAGATCAGGTAAGAAACACCACTAGAACTTCCCTGTGTCAGGTAAGTCATCTCTATCTTTTCCCTTATGGAGGAAGAGATCTCAGGCAAGAGATATTCTTGGTAAGAAGACTAAACTCTGTGCTGGGTTCAGTCAGGAAAGGGCTAACTCCCTTTACTCTGGTTGCCAGGGAACTATGTTGCTGGATGCTAAGTGAAAACATTGATAAGGCCTCAGCTGGTGCTGGGGATGGCCTGTACTGAACTCAAGGTCTTTTGTCCACTTCGGATACTGTAGCTGACCCAAACTGACCAAGGAAGTATTTCATTCCATAGTACGTCATGTTCCACTCTCTTTGGGTGGGGAAGAGGGTCTGGTAGCCATTACCCTTCCCTTCTCTCTCTCTCTCCTTTACTCCCTTGCTCGTCTCTCTGGGCACTTGCTAACCCTCCTGCGTTAGCTGCTTTGCCAACTCCTGTGCTGGCTCACTCGTGTGGGAGCTGGTGGGTTGTTTAGAGTTTTCTGGCCGTGTTATCAGTGATAAGGTTTGCTCGGAATCTGCTGCGTAGGCTCCCAGGCTCTGGCCTTCAGGCCGGGGCTCTCAGGCTGCGATCGCTCTCAGGCTGTGGGTCTTGGGCTCTCGGAGTCTGATTTTCATCCCTCAACATCTGTGTGTGCACTGGTCAATGGATGGTGGGAAATTGTATCATATTGTATCATATTGTATATATTGTACTATATGTTTCATTTGCTACTATTTTAATTATTTATTATTAGTAGTACCTGTATATATTGATTTAGATTTAATTAGTAAATAGTTCTTATCTCAATTTTACGAGCTTCCTTATTTCTTTTTCCTCCAATTCTTCCCCTCCACTGAAGGAGGGGAGGGGGATTTGTGAGAGCAGCTTCGTGGTATTTTGCTATCCGGAGTTAAACCACAACAACTCACACGAGGAACACCTCATTTGTTTTCAGAGTAGAAGAATCAATAGAAATTTAACCGCAGTTAATATAATGACATCCCACACTGAATATCTTTAACTCTCACTAACAGAGCATGAACATTTGAAAACAAAGTAACATTTTGTAGTTATAGTATATCATCTTATATCTGCATGTTTTGTGAAAGTGGGATCTATTAAATCCTCCTAAATGAGGATTTTTTGGAAAACCTTTGTCTTTCTTCCATCATTTCAAAGCTTTACAATGCTTAAATGTTTAAAATGTGATTCCTATGACTTTTATTTAAATATATATATATATATACATATATACTAGAAGGGAGAACTCCCTCTTCCCTGTATGTGAATCATCAGGGGTTTCTCTTTCTGGCTCAGTTAACTTTGGATTATTTTCTGCACAGTTTGAGCAAGAATATTGTAAAGAACCCTTACATTTTTATTCTAGAACCTGGTAACTACTGTGCTCAATTAAAAGACAGGCATGTGGGTTTGACCTTCCTTAGGTTAGGATGGGGCTCTGAAGTCACTGCTCTAGCATAAAGTATTGCTGTCGTATAAAACAGGATACACAGTGGTTTAAGAAAAATCGCTCTCACTCTTGTTGTTTCTGTGTTCTTTAAAGGGGACGAAAGAGGCAGAAGATAAACATGTTGTCTGATTCTATGAGGAAGCAATGAGGCAAAGACATGTACAGCAGTGAACGAACATTATTTCCTCAAGACTAGATGCTTCTCTCTTGATCATTTCTTATCCAATGCATCCACCACTCAGTGTCCTAAATGGTATGAGTTTTCTTAGATACTTGACATTTTTGGCTTATTTAAAGAGAGCTTTGAGCTGAAGTCTTGGTTGCAAGGTTCAGTCTGAGATCCAAGAACAATAAAATTCAGTATCATGAGCATGAAGTCTACTTGGCTATGTCTATATATTTGTAAATTACAAGGTGCCAGGAGATTCTCCTGGGCATCGACATAAACTTTTATTTTTTTATGTGTTTGTGTGTATGTTCAAAGTATAACTGGCCCTGTCATGATTTCAGCCTGGACAAGCTAACTCTCTTTCAAGTCATTTCTGGTTGTGCCTCAAGAGTTGTCATAGACCAGGGACCATTCCCAACAGAGAGCTTAGCAGCATGTATGCCAGCCATTCCATGCCAGATGGCAGCAGCACTTGATAACAATCCTGAGCACGGTCAGTTTAACATTATAGGCATGGAGATAGTGATACTAGCCCTAGCCATTTACACAGCTTAACACAATGGATGAATAAGGGAAAGGAGGAGAGCAATGTTACTGGAATGGCTAAAAGCAAAATACTGCAACTGGTGAGGATCAAACTGAGTCGAGATGATTTTGTCTTGTGTGAAAGGAATCAAGAGCTTTGCTGTAACAGGGATCTTTTTTCCTTTCAAAAATAAAGAGATTTTTCTAGCACACGTAGATGCTGTCACCTTCTCTTGGTGCATTCCATCTTAATGCATCAGTCTGTTAATAAACAGCAGGTGACTGTTGTTGAAACAAACGTTGTTCTACAGCAAAATCGATGAAACAGCCACTAATGCAGATAGAATAAATCACCCTAATAGTCAACTGAAATGTGTGGGGTCAGTGCATTTTATATATATATATGTTTATAGACACCATTGACTAGTAGGATGTCCAGTGTCACTCATACACTGAGAAATTTATAGCAACTTTGGACCTGCACTGGATTTGCTATCTCAAAAGACATAAGAAACAAAAATTAAATCAGTAATTTTGTAATATTTCAGTAAGAACCTTAAAATGGGAAATTCTAGGCTATTTTAAGGCCCTTTACTATAAAACATTTTCATCAAGTCTAACAATTATTTGATTGTTATAGAAAAACAACGTAATGAAAATTTGAACTGCTTAGCCCCCCTTCTATGAATTTTAATGACAATGGAGCTAGTTGTGTCTGTACTTCTACACTAGCAGTTGTTGGTATTATAACTGGAACCAGTCTTCCGTCAAATTAAATTAATAATAGGCAGTTAGAAATGAATGTCACATTTAGCAGGTACACTTGAGTTCTAAAGTATATTCTAAGGCAGATGTCATTAGCAACTGTTATAATAAGGATGTAATATGGATTAATTTCAACTTTAATTCTAATCAAACCCTTTCAGCTACTGTTGTATTATCATGCAGAATCCTTCCAGGTGATATTTTCTGTATTTGACCTCAGTCCAAAAACATTTAAAAGTGTAATCAAAATCAATGTAAATGTTTCTGAGAGTTTTGGATGCACAGAAGAAATGGAGAGAATGTTTTTGACGAATAATATCAAATTGTTAATACAATGCAATGACATTTTCCTCTACTCATAAGCCTAATGGGGAACAGTTAGGTTCATAGAATATTTCTAACCCTAGACCTTCCCAAAGAAGCACAGGCAAGAATCAGGCCAGCTTCTCACAGGTGAACATCCATGCAATGCATATCTGTACACTTTGCCATCCCATTTTCCATCCAGTTAAATTCTGCTTTTTACTCTATCATTAGATAATTTCTGGACTACTTGCCCAAGGAATTTTATAGGACTGTGTCAAATGGTGCATCATACAGAAGTAACTGTAGAAAGAAACAACTGAGAAACACTAAGCTTCAAATGATTTCTATGCTTAAAAAGGCAACAATTGAAATAGTTATAATTTAAATTGTACTTTCTTTTTATAAACTAAGTATTTCCTAACAGCTTTTTGGAAAGTAGGTAAACTCCCTAAACTAAATATCTCCATATTTGTGGTCAAAACTAAAAATATTCACCAATGATTTGGTTTTTACACACCTTACTACAATGCTTATGTACTGAAGATAAGCTCAGAAAGCTAAGAAATTCAGATGAAAAGTAAAATTATATTTGAAGAAATTCAGCATAATATTATGCCAAAATTGAAAATTAACAGTTAACAATATTATAATTAATTGGTTTTTATAATTAACTTCATAATTATGCAGAACTGGTATTGTATCATGACCTAAGAGCTCATAACCATGGCTGCCATACAATAATAGACTTCAGGAAATAATTTGATAAGAAAATACCTGCCCTTCACACACTACTGGCAAAGTGGCCACAGAAATTCTACAGGGAAGTATAGCCATGGAGACTTCTTAACCAATGATTATAAGATGTCCTGGTTTGGAACTGGTGTTAATTTGCAGCTATTCTTGAAGGAAACATGCCTATATGTTTTTTGAAAATTTGCCTTTCCCTATTTACTTTTTAGCAAGATTCATTAAAAGTCTTGTAAAAATGTATGGAAATCATACTTCTACACTTTTACAAAACTTGCGAAATTATTCATGCAATGAAATGTAGATACATGATAAATTAAATATATTTTATCCTTCTGATTTGCTGCAAACCTTCATTATCTCTATAACATATTGAAATACTGGCTTGTTTCAATATTAAGATGCTCAAAAGTTTCAAATACCCATAAGAAAACCTCTGTCTGTGAAACCTTTCTCTTGCTATTAAGTATGAAACCACTTCCCCCCCCCCCCCCCCCCCAAAAAATAGCTCTTGACTCTTGAGTGGGCACAGGACTGTCTACAGAGCCATGTTATCACATAGTATTCCACCAAGAAAGTAGTTACAAGCATGTCATCCTTTATTGCCACTGTATCAAAAGCATTTGTACTTGATGCATTAAAAAATTACTCTAATAGGTCCTTTCCCAGTTCAACTATGTAAAATCCTATTCACTAAAATGGGCACATGCTTTATTTTTCAGATGTTCCAATTATATACACTAAGTTCCACTTTGCTTCGTTTTCCAATACATAACGTATGGCCTCTTGTTGAGGGAAGTTTCCTTCACATGCAGTGCAGAACCGGAGAGAGGCAGAATCCCATCTCCTTTTCTGCTTTAATTTTAAATACCTTTGAAGCAATTACATCCTAACAAATGCTTCAGACAGGAAAGAAAAATTTTACAGGACAGCCATATCTGCTCAAGCATTTTCTGAAAAAAACAT
The DNA here is from genome assembly GCA_027574665.1 of Rhynochetos jubatus. Taxonomy (NCBI): domain Eukaryota; kingdom Metazoa; phylum Chordata; class Aves; order Eurypygiformes; family Rhynochetidae; genus Rhynochetos; species Rhynochetos jubatus. Next base: position 81,107,316 of record CM050648.1, on the reverse strand, counting down.
GACTATACTTGGATAGGTCAACATTTCTGGAAATTGTGCTTTCATCATAGTTTCTCATCTATTAAACATCTAATTTGTTGAACATATTCAAGACTGATGGATGCATAAATCAGTAAGCTGCTGAGGAACAGGGCAAGAAACTAAGAACTACTGTGAATAGATATAGGAAGCTAGCAGAAAGAAACAAAATGGAGAAAAAGTGCAACAAGAATAATAAACAATAAAAACAACTTAACCGTCATTCTGTCACACGCCAGTGGCACAGACCAGCAGCTGGTATGAATTTTCATGTCATGTATTCTGATGGCCTAAAAAGACAATGTCAGAGTCATTCTTGATGACCTTTCACTAATACTGGTGTAAAGTTTCCAGAGAAAGATATTGTATAATGACCTCAAAAAACACAATAACAAATTCTGAAATAGTGTCAGAAAAGACACTGGAGAATGGCATGCACTGAATAAAATTAAATTCCACCTGTACAGAAATTCCTCAGACTATTGCATTGTGCAGAAGCTGTGAAAATTGCAAAAGCTACCTTCAAGTATTTTCAATTCCACTCCAGATTTCATGATAGTTTTCATGCTGCAAGACATTATGTTTTCTTCAAAACTAATGTATTCAAAGTAGTTTTCCTAGGGTAGAGTGTGTACATTACATGATATTATCATCTGATAACAGAATAATGGCACTTTTCACTTTATTTCTTTCTTCCTCTTCCTAATATTTATGGTTATCTACTGAATTACAAAACTGAAATGACATCCAATATTAAATCCCCTGACATCATTATGATAGTTCTATGAGAAGAAAATATGAATCACAAGACAATGATTGAGTGAGAATCTATAAAGTGAAGTACCTTCAAATTCTGTCTCAGTTCCATAACTTTAGGGAAATAGTGTTTTCCAGGGTCTCTACTTTTTAAGTTACAACATGTGAAAATTCATGCCTGTATTCAGTCTGTCAGGTCAGGGCATAATGGTCTGCATAATGTTTTGATTAATATGACCCACAATGACTTTCATAAGCCATGATCTTTGGGTGCAAAGTGTACGGAACTTGAAGGACTAAACAAAAGCAGTTACTGTGTCATAAGAGATAGCAATAACTAACATTAAAAAAAAAAAAACACCAAAACAAAACAAAAAAAAACCCAACCCAAAACCCAACAACAACAAAAAAACCCCACCCCACATCTAATAAAGACTATTTTACCTTCCCCATTATTTTCATTTTTGAAAAAAATGAAGAAACCATGCTAAAACCTGCAGGAAAAGAAGGTACTCTATGCCTTATTTTCTTTATATATGTTACCATATATATATATATATATATATATAGGCTGGTAACACCTGAACAGTTTTTAAGTTAAACTTTTATTTTAAAACTCATTATGTGGTGCATTGAAATTAAAACTCTAAAGAATCTTAAGTGACTCAAGAATGCATGAGCTTTCTGCACAATAAATGATCATGGCAAAATAGCAGAAGTCCTTGAAGAGGAAAAATAACTATTAAAAAGAGAGGACTCGGTCACAAGGAATGAGTAGCCTTTTCTTTCAGTGAAACGAGGTCACTACAGACCTTCCCAGAGATATGTACTGTGACCTGTGCTGTATTGTATATTTAAACAAATAACGTTTAGATGACCTTAAAAAATGAGTGAACAACACGATCACAAAAAGTATTGATGAATTTGCTATCCAGGGTAGTAAGAATAAGAACTGTGCGAAAACCTGCTGGAAGACCTTAGCATACAATGTAATGTGCTGTCAGCTAGCCACTGTCAGATAGGATACTTGATGGGTTTAATAGTTGGTTATATGAAATAGCAATAGCAATTCATAAAGAAAATTGGATGTTAGGCTTTTGTGGTGGGTTGACCCTGGATGGCTGTTAGATGCCCACCCAGTCACTCTCTCATTCCCTCTCCTCAACAGGATGGGCGAGGATGGAGAAATCAGACAGAAAATCTTGTGGGTTGACATAAAGAGAGGGATATAATTTACCAAATTTTGTAATGGGTGAAACAGACTTGACACCTTTTCAGGAAAAAAGTTGTGGATATTTTGTTTTCCATTTATTCAGCTTTCACCTCAGTACCAGTGAAGAAATGGGGACTAAAGTTGCTCTCTTTGGGTAGTACAGGGATGCTGAAAACAACCTGAGGCTCCAATAATTCCTCTGAGAAGAAACTGAGAAGTTAGCAACAATGAAATAATAATAAGCACGGATGCAAACACTGCAGTCACAAATACAGTCAAATTGCAGCCTTAGAGGTTGCACTAGAAAGACCTACCCTCTATGTTAGCTTAGAATATGTTATATAATGAGTAACCTGGTTGCACAGTTGTGACTACAATGCATAAGACTGGAAATCCAGCAACAAGGCCTATGTGAGAAAAAAATAATAATATATCCCCTCAAACACATAAATTCAGTTCATGCTGTTCATCTGTGGAGCTTTGATTTATTCTATGTGAGTGATCAATAGGAGCCTGACCTTTCTCTTAAGCAGAGACACATTCTAATTCTATAACCTTCCCAAGCTGCTCAGTCAGTGAATAATTTTAACTTGATTTAATCCTGATAACACTAAGATGTTCAAATTCACCTCTGATTTTCTACTTTAAACTACAGAGCATTTTTTTAAATCTTAATATCATAAGGTAGATGGAAAGTACTGGTTTCGTTTTGATGATCCAGTCACTTGTTTTGTGTCACAGCCTCCATGTTATTTAAACCTATCAGCTTTTGATTTTTTCCTTCATGTGACTATAGATCAGTATCTTACACCATATTAGTCAAGCTTGACTTACTCTTTGTAGTCTTTTGCTGGGAAAAATTATTCCAGACATGACTTAAAATCTCCTGTTTAACCACACACACATCAGCGAACTCTAAAATCCGATGTCTGAGACCCAGCTAATCAAGATTAATGGATTCATTTGCCAGATGGTTACAATGTTATTAAAATGCAAATGGTTGGTTTCTGTTAATTGTTTAAAATTGCATGCAATTATTCTGGGGACTTATACACATTCTTGCAGTTTTGGTATAGTTCATATGAAAAGCTTGGGGCACAGAAGCAAAATCTGGTTTTTTCCCCCCAAATAGCTACATGAATTGTAACTGAAAATGTGGGAACTGTGAGCTGGAGATGAATTGGAAAATTGTGGAGTTAGAACTACCAGATGCAGGAATACAGAACAGTTGGAAAGGAAAATTATTAGATGGAATTGCTAAGATAAGAATATTTTTAGAAATGGAAGGAAAAAAAAACCCTAACAAATCTGACCAGAAATTCGACTTAATACCACCTAGGTGATACCTATTTTATTCTGAATTTGAAAAAAAAATAAAATTAATCTTTTGCCTAAACCTTTTGCACAGTTGGGTACAGATTTAGATCAGCTACATTTCTGCAGTCTAACATATTAACTAAGGGCACTGACTCAGAAAGACAGAATGCTGTGTTTCCAGAAAGCTTGGCTGGACTGCTGGGGTTTCTGTACCTCCAGTGGTTACTGTATTGCTACAGTCCAAACAATTGTGTTCCGCAACCAGTTTGGGCATTAATAATCCAAATGATTCCATTATATTTATTATTCTGGACTACAAAATTGTGATGGTTGAGCAGATGAGTTGTGTCTGTAATGCGTGTGAGCCTCTGAAGGCAGACTCAGGCAATCAGTTAGGAAATACTATTGCTATCCTAAGAAAAGTCTTTCTATCTAAATTATATACCTGAAGTAGGCAGCTATGCCACAATTTGTTACTAAAATTTAAGAAAGTTGTAACAAATTTCTTTGCTTATTTTAAATATGAAGAGAGCCAGAGAATTTTTTCTACCTTCATGTATATTTGGATTGCTGTAGAAGAACGGTTCTGTAATTAAGACATGGCAGTTGAACCTGGTAACTGTGTGTTTGGTTCATAAAGCTATTCTGTTGAAACTGCTGAATCTAGCAGACACTCAAAGTAAATCTAACATAATTCCAAGAAGAGGAGTTCCCAAAATTGTAGATTAGGTGTTCAGGTTTCCCAGAGGATAACAGGCAGTGCTAGGCATCTATAAAAGGTTATCACAACAGCCAACACACTTTGGACACTCCTGCAGTCAGCTGGAAGCAATATACCTAGTGGGAAGCCAGCTGGAACTTGTTAATAGGAAATATAATGAGGGCATTTATATTGAATCTTCACCCACAGGCAAAGAGACCTAAATTCTAGTCCCTGTTCAAAGATGCCTATGCACATTGCAAAATGTTTAAGTAATGCTTAGTGTGGACTCATAACCTTGTATTTATCCTGCTGTAAATGATAAGCCATGCACTTGTGATCTACCACAGAGGGGTTTTTTCCAGACTAATTAGCCTTCAAATCTTTCTGGCATTGTAAAGAAGCTTTCGCTGGAAAGGTAATATGTATCCTGTCTCTAAAGAGCCAACAGATTTCTGGACAGGGCACACCTGAATATTGTGTACCTGAATTTCTTTATACCAAAGGAAAAGAAAATAAAGGATGCACCTCTAAAACAAAGCAGCAACCACCACTCTCAGACTGTTTATGGAACTGTATTCATTTATCCACAGGGAATTAGCAAGAAAAATTCCTGGCTTCCAGACCTTGGCAGGCCGCAGAGTCAAGCTTAATTTAAAGATGCTTGAAGCATTTGAGATAGAATCACTCATTTTGCCTAAAGCTTACATTGACAACCTAAGTTTCTTTTCAATCTGTCCTTTTTTTTTTTTTTTTTTCTCCATGATACCATTCCTTTTTTTTTTTTTCCATGATAGCATTTTGATGGTATGAAGGGAAAACATCCATGCAGGGCCAGATCAGAAGTCCATCACTGACAGTATAGAGTAAATGGAATGAGAAATGGAGCAAGCAGAGAAGTAGCTTTGTTCTTTACACCTGTTCTCCCAGTTTACCCCATTCAGCTTCCATCAATCAGAAATTTATGAACTCCTGAGACAAAGGCAACTGCAGAGTTATTGTATCTAACAGCTATTGAGCTAGCTATACCCTGAATGTGTATAATTCTCCCTTCTTTCTTTTCTCTTTACCTAAAGTATCATAAATTTTCCTTTCATGTCCTTTTTTGACCTTTTAGTGGTATTGCCTAGTTCTAGTATGGTAAGGAATTAAAAATAATAATTCCTTGTTCACCTAAAATCAGGTAGGTGAGAGGTAGAGGTAGTAATGTTTCCATCACTTAAAGGATACTTGTCAGTATCTTTGAGATATTTGAAATTAAAGAACCATACAGATATTTTTAAACCTTTTTGAAAATGTGTTATGCATAAGATGTTTATATGAGAATATTCCAGTTTCAAATGTTTTAGCATATATTTTTATTTAAAACAGTGTCTTAGAATAATAGTATTATTTAGATTGGAAAATACCTTTAAGAACATCAAGTCCAACTGTTAACCTAACCCTGCCAAGTCCACCATTAAACCACATCACTAAGAACCACATCTACATGTCTTTTAAATACCTCCAGGGGCAGTGACTAAAATACTTCCCTGGGCAACCTGTTCCAATGCCTGATAACCCTTTCAAGTAGATAAATTTTTCCTAATATCCTACGTAAACCTCCCCTGGCAGAACTTGAGGCAATTTCCTCTTGTCCTATCACTTGTTACTTGGAAAAAGAGATCGACACACACCTCCCTACAACCTCCATTCAGGTAGCTCTAGAGAGCAATAACATCTCCCTTGAGCCTCCTCTTCTCCAGGCTAAACAACACCAGCTCCCTCAGCTGCTCCTCACAGGACTTGTGCTCCAGACCCTTTACCAGCTTTGTTACTCTTCTCTGGACATGCTCCAGCACCTCAATGTCTTTCTTGTAGTGAGTGGGCCCAAAACTGAGCACAATATTTGAGGTGCAGCCTCACCAGTCCTATGTACAGGGGGTCAATCACTTCCCTAATCCTGCTGGCCACACTGTTCCTGATAGAAGCCAAGGTGTTGTTAGCCTTCTTGGCCACCCAGGCACACTGTTGGCTCATATTCAGCTGGCCATCAACCAACACCCTCAGGTCCTTTTCTGCCAAGAAGCTTTCAGGCAGTTGTCCCCAAGCCTGTAGCTTTGCATGAGGCTGTTGTGACTCAAGTGCAGGACCCAGAACTTGGCCTTGCTGAACCTCATACAGGTGGCCTCAGCCCACCGATCCTGCTTGTCCAGATCACAGAATCACTAAGGTTGGAAAAGACCTATAAGATCATCTAGTCCAACCATAAAACCAACACTACCATTCCCACTAGACCATGTCCTCAAGTGTTGTGTTTACATGTTCCTTGAACACCTCCAGGGATGGTGACTCCACCACTTCCCTGGGCACCCTGTTCCAATGCCTGACCACTCTTTCAGTAAAGAAGTTTTTCCTAATATCTAATCTAAACCTCCCCTGATGCAACTTGAGGCCATTTCCTCTTGTTCTATCACCAGTTACCTGGGAGAACAGACCAGCACTTGACTCATTGAAGAGCCTTCCTACCCTCAGGCAGATCAGCACTCTCATCCAATTTGGTTTAATCTGCAAACTTACTGAAGGTACACTCAAACCCCTCATCCAGATCATTGATAAAGAAACCCAAAAGGACTGGCCTCAGTACTGAGCCATGGGTAACACCACTTGTGACCGGCCACCAACTGGATTTAATTCCATTCACCTCAACTCTTTGGGCCCAGCTGTCCAGCCAGTATTTACCCAATGAAGACTACACCCATCCAAACCATGAGCAGTCAGTTTCTCCAGGAGAATGCTGTGGGAAACAGTTTCAAAGGATTTATCAAAGTCTAGGTAGACAACATCCACAGCCTTTCCCTCATCCACTAAGCTGGTCACCTCATCACAAAAGATCAGGTTAGTCAAGCAGGACCTACCTTTCATAATCCCATGCTGACTGGGCCTGATCACCTGGTTGTCCTGTATATGTCACCTGATGGCACTCAAGATGATCTCCTCCATAACCTTCTTTAACACAGAGATCAGATTGACAGGTCTGTAGTTCCCCAGATCCTCCCTCCAGCCCATCTTGTAGGTAGGCATCACATCTGCTAACTTCTGGTCACCTGGGACGAACCCAGTTATCCAGAACTGCTGATAGAGGATGGAAAGTGACATGGTGAGCCCTTCACCATCTCCTTCAGTACTCTTGGATGGATGCCATCTGGCTTCATAGACCTGTGATTGTCTAAGTTTTGCAGCAGGTTGCTAACCCTTTTTTCTTGTATTATGGGATCTTCCTTCTGCTCCCTGTTCCTGCTTTCAGCTCAAGAAGTTGCGTACCTGGAGAACAACTGATCTTACTGTTAAAGACTGAGGCAAAGGCAGCATTAAGTACCTCAGCCTTTTCCTCATCATTTGTCACTCACTTTCCCCCCAAATCCAATAAAAATGAAGATTGCCTTTAGCTCTCCTTTTGTTGTCAATGTATTTATAGAAACATTTTTTGTCTTTTACAGGACAGATTCATTTCTGGCTGTACTTGGGCCCTTTATATTTTTCCTTTGTATAACCTCACAACATCCTTGTATTCTTCATGAGTCGCCTGCCCCTTCTTCCAAAGGTCATAAACTCTCTCTTTTTTTTTTTTTTTCCCTTCCTGAATTCCATCCAAAGCTCTCTGTTCAGCCAGGATGGTCTTCTTTCCCACCAGGTCATCTTTAGGCACATAAGGATGGCCTGCTCCTGTGTCCTCAAGATTACTTTCTTGAAGAATATCCTGCCTTTCTGAACTCTTTTGGCCTTCAGGACTTCCTCTGAGGGGATTCTGTCAACCAATCTCCTAAACAGGCCACGGTCTGTCCTCTGGAAGTCCAAGGCAGCAGTTCTGCTAATCCCCCTCATCACTTAATTCTCCTTACTGAGAATGAAAACCACTATCATTTTGTGATCATTATGCCCAAAACAGCCTCCAACTTTCACATCACCCATAAGACCTTCTCTGTTGGCAAACAGATCCAGTGAGGCTCCCTCCCTAGTTGGCTCACCTGTCATCTACATCAGGAAGTTATCTTCCATACCCTCCGTGAACCTTCTAGACTGTTTCCTCTCTGCTGCATTGTAGTTCTGTTAAGTTGAAGTCCCCACGAAAACAAGGGCTACTGACTGAAACTTCTCTCAGCTGCCTATAATTCATCTGCCTCTTCATCCTGGTTGGGTGGTCTATAACAGACTCCTGCCACAATATCTTCCTTGTTGTTCTTCCACCTCATTTTTAACCATAAACATTTGACACTTTCATCACCATCATTAATCAGTCAAAACTCTCCCTAATATGCAGGTCTACCCCACCCACTCTCCTTCCTTGCCTGTCCTTTCTGAAGAGTTTATAGCAATCCATTGCAGCACTCCAGTTGTACAAGTAATTTCACCATGTTCCTGTGATGGCAACAATATCATAATTTTCCTGCTGGACTATGACTTTCAGCTCCTCCTGTTTGTTGCCCATGCTGCATGAATTGGGGTGGATGCACTTCAGGTGGGCTCTGATCCCACCACATTCTTTTGGGAGAAGCCCTAATTCCTATCTAACCAATCTCAGGTGCTTCTGTGGTTTCTAACACATCAATAGTCCTTGCACCTTTGCTGCTACATAGATGTCCATCCCCTACCTCTGCTGAGATGGCAGATTGAAGGACCTTGCTAGCACACTCTCCCTCAAACATTGGTGTGCTGTCCCACCCAGCTCTAGTGAGTCCAGTTTTATCCATTTTCCCCTTCAAATCTATTTTAAAGCTCTTAATGAGCCCTGATAACTCCTGTAAAATGGGAGTCTTAGAACAGTCATAAAAATAACCTTTTTTTCCTGGAAATCATATTTTATGTGTCAGATATTTTGTACAGACAAATAATGTCTCTATCTTGACTTTCAGTGTATTTTTTTATTTAGCTTTTATTTAAGAGAGGAGCATGTGGATTAAAAGTATTTTTCTCCTTTGAGTACATTTCACTTTATGAAGCTCCAGACAACTGAATAAAGCAGTTCTCTTACCTGTTTAATTACCCGTGTCTTGTTTTACTCTGCAGAGCAGAGTCTTATCAACAAAAGCCAATTATGAATCCCAAGTTTGACTGTCAGGGAAGTATTAAGAATTATGAAACAGTGCTGCAGAAGGACTGTCTGTGACTTCCTGATTTTTTGTCTGTGATGTAAGTATCTTTCTTTCCCCTCAAATGGTGATATTTGTAAAGGTTAAATTCCTATGTGAATATGAAAGCAGTGTAAAAGAAGTTCTAAAATTATTTTATTGTTTCAACTCTAGTGATTTTAACATTGAAATTACTTAGAATTTCACAAAGGAAATGTATTTAGTATCATCTGGAATTAATTTAAACACATAGTTGCAGTTTTGTTAGAGACTTAACTAAGAATTTTTGTTTGAAAACTTTTTGAAAGAAAAGCTGTGTAAATACAGATTTAAGGTACTTGCATCCCAAAATGTAATGGCAGTTAAAAATACATTAACAATGTGTTCCTTTCTGCTTTATAGATGTTAACCTAATGATGTCAAATGAAAGCATGACAACACAATTTACTGCCTGTGTTAAATTATTCCTAAATGGTGAGTAATGTATGTACTAATTTAGATAGTTTTAATGTTGAATGGTTTTGTGCTCCTCTTACCCACAAAAATTTCTTAACCCCCCTACTATACAGTTCAAAATTATCCTTACACTCCAACCCATCCACTGCACAAAACTCGTACATACTTTGAAGTGACTGTTACTTCCAGCAAATCTTTGTGGGTGGTGTTAAAGAGCAGTGACTAACAACTAGATCACACCTATTTAGCCACAAGCCCAGTTATTCACATACCCTTCATTTAAATCTTTATATCTGCAGCAGAAATGGTCTGGTATCTCTCATTAATTGATTAAAGGTACTATTACTTTGTTGTCACAGCTGTTCTTTGTCAATTTTCCAACACTTTTGTAATTTCTTTGACCTGTGTCCTTCTTTATGTGATATCAAAAAGAAAGAGTTACAAGATGTCTCAAACACCAAAAGAATAGGTGAACACAAAAAACTGGAATGGGAGAAGAATATTTTATCTCAAGACCTCACCACTAAGCTTTGGAAACTGAATATGTGTGATACTGAAAGTACAGTAAGGCAGAGGATTACTTAGAAATAAAAGATAAGGAGATCATATAATTGAGGCTCATAATTTCATATATTGATCTGAGTCACTGAAAGAAATAACCAAATGTTTGTAGAATGCACTTCTAAAGGAATTCACTTTAGCTGTCATAGCTGCGTATTTCCCTTTAATAAGACCACATGTCCTAGTGAACACAATATAGAAAAGTAAGTATGTCCAAAACACAAACTGCAGAAATATTTAAGGTATTGGCAATGACATCAAACCTATCAATAACATCTTCAGCCTAGTACTGCCGTAGTGTGATGGTTCTCATGGCTTGGGCATGGCTGAAAACCGGTAGCACATGAGCAAACCCTATAGCACAGGGAAGGCAATTAAGTATGAGAAGTGATGAGCTCCTGCATCGTACACAACCCATCAGTTTCTGGGAAAATTGCAAAGGTTTGGAGAGCCTTTGAGAGATTACAGTCTGGTCGATGTCAGGTGTCTTGGGGACTTGCACAACCCAGTCAGGGGTCAACCCAACCAACCTCACCAGTCAGTGGAGCAAGGCTCCAGAGTATCAGAGAGAAAACCAGGATGGAGCATGGGGAGAGAGTCAGAAAGACCTCTGCGTACCCAGGATCCTGGACCAAACTGCGTGCCCCTGTGGCAGGCCAGCCTTCCTGACCTTCCTCATGCTGTCTCCCTCCAGGAACGTAGAAGTCATGTGATTTCTAAAACTGCACCTCTCATTGAAGTGTTTTGATGTCTGACTTTATTTAGTCTACACGCTGCTCTTAAATGCTGACAAATAAGGTTGCAATCCAAATAAATCAGGTTTCTTCTGATAGGTGACCCACTATCAACATAGCAATGTAATCATTCAACCTCTGGAAAAAAACACAGAGCAAAGTGTTTGGCATGTTTTAGAAAAATGGGAAGGAATTTAGGAAGGAGGTTAGTTACCCTTCAATCTTGTATCCAGGAATGAATCTCAGTACAGCACAAAATTATACCTGTGACCCCATTAAATCACTGTGTCAGGTGAATCAAGTACAAACAGAAACCTCAGGGAGAAGAGTGAGGAGGGGGCTGGGGTGGGGGGAAGGGTGAGAGAGAGATATGCACCACCTTCTACTGACAGGGTAACCATAGGAATTCTTTTGGATGTCTTAAAGCTAGGAGATTGAATGGGTGTTTCATATACAATGACCTGGATATTAATTTTCACAGAAAATTTAAAAGATATAGAAATTCCCTGTTCTGTCAAGGTAACTAGTTTGCTTCACCTTTCTAGGAAAAGAAAAAAAAAAAAAAAAAAAGTTGACTATCATCTCAGCCTTTAGCTAGACAATAAATATCTCATAATTTGGAAACAAAACTGGATTCATATATTTGAGGAGTTATCAGAGGAAGAGAAACAGGAACAAGTATTTAATTATGCAAAAAATTACCATATTTCTATACTCCTAATTTCATTACATATTACCAAACCCAGAAAGAAAAATTAATATACAGACATCTCACTCAGAGATGAACAGTCTAGAAGAAGGGGTCTTTATGGAATTGTATATAATTAAAATGAAACTCGCCATAGTTGCAGTAACAGCAAACTCAAAAGAAAATGTGTAACGCTAATAAACTAAATAGCACTAGTCAGAGTGATGTCAGCTACAACTATTTTTACTATTTTTATTTCAGTCTTGCATGCTTACTTCAACTTGTGGCTACAAAAGTTTGATTCCCAAACTTACCCAGAATTGTGTTCTTCGTATGTCATCAGGGAAAATAATGGTGTCATGCCTTTCCCTGGACAAGGAGAAAGAGTTCTTACTGGTGTTACTGTAAATTTTTGACATCTTATCTTAGGAAATGAGTTGTTGTCTAAAACATATATAAGAATTATTGTCATCTTATCTTTTATGTCTTTTAGAAAATATAGCAATTTAAATGGAAATCATAACGTTTTGTTCAAACTCTTCTTCCTCATGCTTTCTTTGATCCTCAATTTCTTTCTCTGCATGAATTAGCTGATTGCCTGGTGGGTCTTTTGGGTTTTTTTTTTCCATTCCAAGGAGTACCATATTCACAGAAATGTAGGAATTATTTCTCTTATATCTTTTATCACACCATAAGTATCAGATAAAGATAAAATAGAATTGTAACTGATAGGGTATTAAAAAGGGAAAAGAGATTTGATTGAGACAGTATATTGAAATGGAAATTAATTATAATTTCAGAAAAGGCTGTTTAAGCCTAGTCGGGAAAAGACACTTTCAGGATATAGAATGTTTTAGTTAAATTACTATAATATTTTTTAAAATAGAATATAGTACTTCAAAGCCCAGATTTGATTTAAATATGTTTGGGTAATTTTCTTTTCCTTGAAACTGATTTTAAATTCATTTTCTCTGTGCTAACCTGTGGTGAGAATGATAGAAAAGATACACTTCTACACCTCAGACTTGCTTAATCCCTCATGCCCAGTACTGCAGCAGTCACTTTTAAATAGTTTTGACAGCAAAGGCCCCCAGGGATGGATTGGGTTCAAATAGTCCCATCTACTTTTCATGCCTAAAGTGTAGAAGGCAGACAGTATGGAAGGTACCAACACAAAACTGTTGAATGGGTGTGAATAGAAAAATAGATGCACACAATAAAAATATCTGTGTGAATTCTTAAACTTTACATCTGCATCCATCTGTATGAGGTGACTAGTTACTGCTTAACAGAAAGGTATTTTTGGTAGTTGGATTTTGATGGAGTAGCAAGACTGAGCTCCAGTCAATTTGAAGTAAGTTTTCACAAGGGACATCAGGATGGAGGAGTCCTTCTGAGCAGATTTACTGGTGAACAGGTAGTCTGTCATCTACATTTACAGATTCAAGTACCCTGTATAAAACAGATTAGGAAAACAATGCATTGTCTGTTTATGTCAAGATTGCAACTTTTGAACATTTCTGTCTATGTCCAACAGTAATTACTCTGTTTGACTCTGGTCCCTTATGTTAGCTAATCCAATGTGTGAGTCAGAGGTCAGAAGCAGATGGACACATTTTGGCATTTTATTAATGGCAAATAAAACTAAACAGAAAAAAACAAAACAGACAATTTAGCTATGTATCTAGCTTCAGTTCATCTGAACTTCTATTTATATTTCTCGTCTTCTGAGTATATCACTAATATATCATTAACCAGAGCATGTTTTCTGCTGGGAAAAGCCACCACCTCCAGTGGAAAAAAAAAAAAAAAAACCAAAACAAAACAAAACCAAATTTTGAAATAGACATAAAATGTTAGCCGATAAACTTAAAGATGAGACTGACAAACTGGGAGGAACAGTAAAAGCAGAGTTAGGCATTTACCTATGCTTTGTGGCAAGAAGCTAAGTTTTTGAAAGGAATTATTTTATGTATAGACACAGAAGATTATTTAAACAGAAGTAGGAACTCTCAGTGGTCATAATGGTACCACAGAATTTGTTTTACCATTGTTTACTGCCTGTGTTCACCAGACTGCTGGGACATTATATGGAACAGCCACATGGAAGTAAAGAATTATTTGAAAAAGTTATTTTAGAGTCTATTGATATAAAAGTACAAACCCAAACATACTTAAAAAACTGTTTTCCTAGCTTTGTTACAAATGCTAATTCTAATTCTAGCAGAGATTGGATCTTTGTTTCGCAATAATGATACAGGAAAATTATTTTTGTAATTACTTTTTCTTAGGCAACTGAATTTAAAACACAGTTGGATTTTTGTATAAAAATCTACAAATTCTATTAATTTAAAAATTATTTTAAAATATTTTCAATTTTGCTCAAAATCTGATTTGCCTAGTTTGTGCATTCATAGTTGAAGAGTGCATTAGATGTGAAAAGGTGAGCACATTTATACAAAAACTCCCAAATTGAAATGGAAAAAATATTACACTTTGTTCACAATGACCAGAGATATTCAAATTATATATTACTAAACTGCCTAATAAAATCAATCTCCTTTAACATATTAGAGTATTTTCCACTTAAAATGTTATTTCCACTTAAAACGTCATCTCCACTGGTTTCTTTCTCTAAGACTAGCAGCAAGATGTGTATCTGTATGACAATTCCCAAACATTCATCAGTTATACAGTATATTATACACAGAGTTGGTGATTATGACTTAGTTAAATTTTAGCTTTTTTTTTTTTTTTTTTTGACAGCCCAATCTTGCTTCATCAATTTAAATCCTGTAGAAGTATCTTTCAGTGAAAGTTTTTGAGAACACTTTCTCTATTAACACGGCATCCACAGAGGCTAGAATAAAGTGACAAACATTGCAAAAAGGTATGAAGGTTTTATAGTCTTTGCATTGTGGAACTACCTTCTCTGTTTTTGTTCTGGTGTCTTTTAATCCTTACTTGACTGGATGTAGGTCAAGAGCTGTAGGGTTTTTTATGTGGGTACCACTACATACAACTGAATTTTTGTTCCCTTATGAAAATTTTGTTACCTTGGTGCTGGATTATTGGTGTTTACAGTGTAAAATGTTCTCAGGATATATTATAGATGAAGCAGTCAGGATACCATAGCACATAACAATAAATGTATTTGTAATTTTGCAGGCACTTCATGATGACAGCAGTCCGGTGCTCAGCTTGGAATTAAATAAGATTAAAGGTAATGGGTTACATTTGAATTAATTCAGAACGGTAATTCATTGAATACTTCCTGAACCCACAAACTCATTCTAAAAAAGTCATTAACAATTAAAGAGAAACAACATCTTTATCTGGCAGGACTGCTGATTCTCTAGCCTAAGAATTCCTTAAAATCATTCCATCTGTTGAACAGGCGCCCCAGTGCAAAAAGAAAGAATGAAACCTTTTTGTGGTATCCCATAAACCATCTCAAACTTATTTTAACTATGCAGTCTTCCATACAGCAACTAAATAAACAAGTTTTTGAAGCTCTCATAAAGCACTTGTTGCTACTAAATTGTATTAGTAGGCAAATACTGCCTGAGTAAATCTAGTGGAAATAAATAAAAGGATAAAGGCATTAATACATTTCCATTATAAAAAGCCTCTTCAACTTAGTTTTTAATTGCCCTAAAGGACAGGTCCCATAGTCAATTAATGCAACAAAGGAAGGAATCTACATAAGTCTTAAAGACACTTTGTTTAACTGGAGTTCATTTCTATTCATATATTCCCACTATAGGTCATCTCTTCTTATGCTCTTTCTGTTCAGCCTCTCAAAATTTATTACTTTGATTTAATATAAATATTTTAGAATCATGGCAACATTCCCATGTAAAAAATAAATAAATTGATTAAAAATAAATTAGTGCGTTTGGCTGGGATAGAATTAGTTTTCTTCATAGTATCTGATATATATATATGGTATTATGTTATGGATTTCTCACTCAGACAATGTTGATAATACACCAGTGTTTTAGCTATTGCTGAACAATGCTTGCACAGCATCTAGGCCTTTTCTGCTTCTCGTGCTGCCCTGCCAGTGTGTAGGCTGTAGGGGCACAAGGAATTGGGAGCAGAGACAGCCAGGATAGCTGATCCTAACTGACTAACAATAAAAAATTGGGAGAAGGAAGAGGAAGGAGGGAATAGTCAGAGTTACGGTGTTTGTCTTCCCAAGAAGCCATTACACATGATGCAGCCCTGCTTTCATGTAAAAGGCTAAACATCTGCCTGCTGACAGGAAGTAGTGAATTAATTCCTTATTTTGCTTCATTTGCATGCACAGCTTATGCTTCCTCTATTTCACTCTCTTTATCTAAGCCCATGAGTTTTCTCACTTTTTCCCTTCCAATTTTTTTCCCTATCCCACTGGGAGGAGTAAGCAAGTGTCTATGTAGAGCTGAGCTGCCTACCAGGGTTAAACTATTACAACCTCAAAACAAAAATCACTTTCTTTAGGTCCAGAAACTTCATTCAGCATACTTTATTGAGTCATAAGAAGAAAATATTCCCAATTTCATCCTGCTCCAAACGCTTACTGTAACCAAGCTTACTTATTAACTTGTTACGGTCAGTGTTCCAACGCAGATTAGTACATAAAGTGCAGTCTTGGGGAACTTTCCTGTCCTGTAGCGATTTTCACCTGAGGAACTTTCTGGGCAAGAGGCAGAATTTCTGTGTGTCACAGTCCCCTGCAGGCTTCTCTGCTGTGAAGCTGCCTGAGCCTCTTGGGACGTTATTACCATCCTGCTGGCAGAGCTCCCCAGCTCCAACACCTTTTGCCAGAAGGAGCATCGTCCTTTGGATTGTTTTGAAGCTGTTTCCAGCTAGCTTGATTGGATATCTCTAGTTCATGTAAGGAACAATAAAGCCCTATTTTCCTTCCACGTGCCACATATTTTTTAAAGACTTCTGTCATAATTTCTATGAGACATCTTTCTTCCAAGGTAAGCAATACTTGCCTACTTAGTCTTTCCTTGTGCTGAAGCTATCCAAATATTTGATTGTCCTTACTAACTTTTTCTATTCCTATTATATTATTTTTAGAATGCTGGGGGACAGAACAGCACACTGAATTCACAATATGGGAACAATGTGGATTTATATGATAGCATAGCAGCACAATATTGTTCACAGGTTTCTGTTTCTATACTAGTAACCCCATATGAGTAATTTTCTTCTGACCACTAATGAGTACTGAGCTGACATTTTCATTAATTATCTGTTATAGCCCCTAGATTTCATTGTGACTGATAATGGCCAGCCTAGAGCATAGGTGTATAGTTATGATAGACTGTATTGTATCACATTAATTGTGTCTATATTCAATTTCACATCATTGCAATATCTAGTCATCCCATCTTGCAAGATCCTTCTGCAGTTCTTCATTCTGGCCTCTCTCTTCACTGAACAAAACAACTCATTACTGTTAGCAAACTTTGCCATCTCATTCTTAACATCTTTTTTTCATATCATGTCTGAATAACTTAAGCATCATTACTCCCAGACAGGTAATTTCATGATCTTCTGGTGGTCTCTTTGCACCCTGAAAAATGACCATATATTTCTACCCTCTACTTTTTGTCTTTTAACTTGTTATTTATTTATGCAAAGTTATTTTATATATCTTTAAAAATCTTTGATGATGGACCTTACTAAAAGACTTTCAGAAGTCCAATTAGTCTGTGTTAATCAAGCTTAGTCATAATCCTGTTAATTCTTTAGAAGAAAAATTTATTCACAGTTGATCCTGTCAGACTTACTAGAATTTAACCTATCTCAATATCTACCTCTATGATATTCAGGATAACCTTCTATCCTGAAATCTTATTATTTAAATGTAATCAACTAAGTTTAACAGCTCCCATTCTATCTGAAGCTCTTCTAGCAGTAGCACCAGCTGGGAATTGCCTCCAAATGTAAATTGATGTAATTCCCAGCTGCTACTAGAGCTAGATATAAATCATTCACAGCTTATGTTGATAAACGTGGCCACGTTGTATACAATGCACAGATTCGTGCCATAATTACCATACAGTGCCAATTTCCAAAGCCAATGTTTCAAATGTCTCTTGAGTTCAGAAAACACTAGATGATTTTCGTATAATATATGCAAAGTCACTTTTCTAATTATTCTAACATTAAAAGGGTCTCAGAAAATAATTTTTAGAAGCAGAAAGGTGGATAAATGATCTTTTTTGAATACCTTGGAAACTCAAGAGTAAATTGATTTAAAGGGAAACACATGCAGTTCAAAATTAATCCATTTAAAGGCTGAAACTAAATTCAAAACCTTTTGGGAGCAAATTGTAGCATTAGGAGTCAGCTATTCAAATTAAGTAGGAGGGTGAAAAAAAGCACAGAAGTGTTTAATAAAGTTCTTGTTTATACTGTTCCTCTTAAAAGGTTTATGATGTAACAAAAATAGAATATGAATTCTATGCTCACATGTCATAAAACAAATTTTCTTACTGAAGAGGTATTGAGGCTTTTTAATATAAAATACCATTTTTCTTCTTGGTTGTTTCTGAGGGTTTTTTTAAGATAAAATGTCCCCTTTTTGTCACACATTGCTCAAAAAACTTTGATTCTTACTCAGAAGGATTTTTTTTGTGTGAAGAGACTCTTCTCTGCAGGCATGATAACATTCACTGTACTCTTCCTGAAACTACTGAAAATTATTGTCAACAGACATTTTTACTGGCAAAAAGGAAGTGTTGAAATGGTCGGTCGTTGACCTTCTCCCTCTATTACCTTCAATATAGGGTTTACTTGCCCAGGTGCTGACACCAGAGACTGCAGGGGCGTTCCCCATGCTGGACACAGCCATTTCCAGCCGGCTCCAGCCAGTGACCCCACCATCAGGGACAGCTGAGCCCCTCAGCCATGGGCAGGGGCCTCAAGGAAAGCCTGTGCCAGAAAGGGCAAAACTCTACCTGGCAGCCAGGGCTGAGGGGAACAGTGGGAGAAACAGCCCTGACAGCCCCGAGGGGAGAGCGGGAGGGGGCAGAGATGTCCCTGCAGCCCTCGTACAGATGCCAGTGGGGCAGGTGTTTCCCTGCAACAAAATGGAAGGCACCAGGCTGGAGCAGGGAAAAGTCTGAGGAGGAAGGCGAGGCAGAAAAGACCTGTTATGGACTGGATCCAGCCCCACATTCCTTATCCCCCTGTGCTGCTCTGGGGGAAGGAAGTAGAAGAGTTGGGAGTGAAGGGGTGAAGCTGAGCCTGGGAATGGGATGAACAAAGATGTTTTTATATCTGTCAGATGTGTAGTATCTGTCTTTTTGTTCCTCTCTACATACAAATATTTATTTTAATTGGCAATAAATTAATTTTCCTCAAGTCTAGTCTGTTTGGCTCAGTAAGCTGTCTCCCTGTCTTTAACTTGACCCAGGAGCTTTATTATTACCATTTCATCCTCTCTTCCTGCTGAGGGCAGAGGAGGGAGTGAGCATTGAGGTAGGAGTTTGGCTTTTAGCCAAATTTAATCCACCATGTCTTCTTTCCTTGAACTAGATGTAAGTGCTTTCAGACTGCACGATTTTGCAGTGAATATTACTATTAGTAATAATTTATACTGCAATGATGAAGTTGCTGCAAAGGGAGTCCTGATGAGAACAAGTGAGCCAGAATTAAAAGGTGAAAATTAGTATCTGCTAGCTCTGTGCTTTCTACTTTTTTACATTAGTGACAAGGTGAAAATAAATACTAAGAATAAGGAGGTAACAAGGGGAGCAGAAAATGGACATCATTGTCTTGGGTACCTAAGAGAAAGCATGATAGCAGAAGCCAGAAAGACTTCTGCAGGTAGAGGAGGAAGTAGCAGATGGAGGGAAACAAAAATCTCGGTACCAAAGGCTAAGTAATAATTACAGACCACAGCAAATGGTTCAGAGTTCATATAACATTGCTGGTAGGATATACTGTTGCTGCCACTACTTCTACAGATAACAAGGTGCAATACAGGAGTATGAAATAGAGGAGTACATGCAGACATCATTTAAGTATCAGTCTATCAGGCTGTCTTATTGATCTTCCCTCAGCATGCTAGCTGCTGTAAAACAAAAGAAGAGCAGAACTGAAGAGCCAATTTGTCAAAGAATAAATACTAAAATACTAACTAAGAAATCAACCCCAAATATTTTAACAAGGGCCAGGAGCATTTCACTTGCAAACATAATTTTCTTGTATTTGTAGGTGACCTTGCAAAATAATCATAGAGAAAAAAAGAATGGGATTAAAAGGCAGCAGGAATATAGACCTTTGAATACCATACCATCTTTCAATAGGAGCAGAAAAACATGTAAGAGAATATGTGCTAATAACACTTCTATGTCTCTAACACCAAAACCAAAGCTCAGAATTTGAGCTGAAAGGAACTGGACTATCATTACTTGGACTGTCAGTGCTACACTTAGAAGATAATTAGTCAAGTTCTCTCATAAAGTTTAGACAGGAAAATGCAGATAAACACCAGGACAATGAATCAGATTTTCAAGAAATTGTAGCACCACTGTTACAAATTTAATTTCCAGTATTTTCATTGTAGTTGTGTTTGTGCAGGCGTGGTTTTTTGCCATTATACATAGGCAGGCAGAAACAGGAATCTGATTCTAAGTTATTCACAAAAGAGAAAAACATATGTTTGTATAGTATAGTTGAAACTATGTAAATATGACCTTATAGGTAACAAAGAAAGTATCAGTTAACATCATAGAATTTATTGTGTGTTGATTTACAATCAGGTAGGTGGGTTGTGTTCTTTTTCTAAATTAAATTTCCTGTTAATGTAGCAGCTGCCTGATAAGAACATTTTTATAACGGCAACACAGACACAGACAATATGTGTCAAAACCTTCCTTTACTTATGAATGTTTTAAATATTTAAACATGAGTGTAAATATTACTGACACTTAAAACACATAAATTTTTTTGAGACTTACGTAGGAAAAAGATCCAGATTAAGTATTAACTTCTGCTGTTACAGTTTACCTGTCTTGTTTTATAGTTGACAATTTTTATAATAATCATATATGTCATTATTTAAGTATATATATAACCATATATATCTATGAGTTTGTATATTTATAAAAATCCTTTGGTTTTCAAGCACACTCTTTCTCCTTCTTCAGACCATATTTACACTGGCTTTGAAGGAAATTTCTCGAGTTTTGTTTTTGTTCTTTTCCAGTTAGGTTGTCTTATTGTGCATGCTGTGTACATTCAAGGTGACATTTGGATGATATAAGAAAATAAGCCCAACTGAACTTTGTATCTTAAGTCTTCTTTTTTTTTTTTTTTTCCCTAACAGCTTATTTGAGAGAAAATATATAAAATTTATAGAAATATCTCTGTATTTTTAAAAAAGTTATGCTTCAAGCACCATTTATCTTCTGGTCTACTTAACTTTATAATGAACAACTACCTACATTAAATGAAAGATGAGGGTCATAAAGAGTCAAAGATTTTTCTAGCTTTGCAGATCATGTAGCTTCCTTTTTCTCTTATGATTCAGAAATAATTGTTCAGTAAAAGTGCAAGTCAGTTTGTACACTGAAGTATAAAATCTCCATTATGAACTTTGATTTGGCAAGTCTTGAGAGCACTTGAGTTTAAAATGGGTGTTTTGCAACAGTTCACAGTAATATGGCTTATTGTCAATAATGTGAAAAGACATTTAAAGCCAATAGTGAATCATGTCCAAGACAACTAAGGGAATAGTTCTTGTACGATCACAGCTGTTGAAACAAAAGGATCAAATGCCAGAAGAAATTAAAGATGATATTTGACTGATGAAGGGCAAGGAGAGGATCTTGAGCTTAAAGTTTCTGCAAGGGCAAGGAAAGTGTAATCTGACATCTGATTAGAAAAAAATTGTTCCGAATAGATGCAATATTATCTTCCAAGCACTAACAAACTAAAATCTGAGAATGGCCAAGTCTTGCTGGAGTCATAAGAAAGTAAAGCAGTTTCTATGATTCCTGTAATTCCAGACCCATATTGTTAAACATAGAGCAACACAGTTATGCATGAGAAAGAAAAAATCATCTGGAGAATAATTCAATTGGCCTCACTATAGGAATCCACCTTGTAAGCTCAACATTATGTAAATATATCAAACAGTATTTAGTCATGTGAAAATGCAGCTACTGGAACGTATACTGAGAACAGCCACGTGCAATGCAATGTCAATCTTATTTCCTCCTTTGTCTAATATTATAACAGGCAAAAAGAGTTATGAGTTCACATGATGTGAAATAATGTGATATTCTATCAGTTGAGATTGCAGAACTATCTTTTTCTTAACTGGGGAGACATATAAGTAAATAAAGAATAGCAGCCAAAAGTAATTATGTAAAACTCTGAACAGTATTCCCTAGAGAGAAAGATAACATACATTTTCCTGTCTAGTTCCATTACGTGTGTTCATTTTAAATCCAGACACTTTCCAATACAAATAGAACAAATTCAATTTTATTCAAATAACACTCCCTTCTAACACTTCCCGTGCCAAGTGAGAAAAGCAACACAAAACTACTAACAAATTAAACATCGCTTTAAGAACAAAGTGAATTCTATTAGTTTACTTCCAGTAATGGGAGTTTTCCTGATTCACTGCGTGACTGAATTCTGCATTTGCAAAGAATAAGCTGTTCGTTTCTACTTTTAATCTTGTTTGTATACAAAAAATTTTGTTAAACTCATCAATGTCAAATAATATTATATTGTAAATACAGGTTTTTTCAAGTGCTTTTACAAATATTTATTTAGGCTTTACGTAAAAGGGAAAAGATAGGAATAGGTGGTTCCATGATATGTAACACTGCTGAGATGAGGCAATATGCCCATTTTATTCATTTTATGGGATCAATAGTAGGACTATCCTCAACCAGCAACAGCTGGAGCATAGATATAGATATATAGATAGATATAGATATAGATGATATAGATAGATACAGATTAGATATAGATATAGATATAGATAGATGTAGATGTAGACGTAGATATAGATATAGATATAGATAGAAATAGAAATAGAAATAGATATAGATATAGATATAGATATAGATATAAATATAGATATAGATATAGATATAGATATAGATATAGATATAGATATAGATATAGATATAGATATAGATATAGATATAGATATAGATATAGATATAGATATAGATATAGATAGATATAGACATAGATATACACACACACACTTTTTACCTACTTACTTCTCAGTGAATGGTGGATGCATCCCTGCTTGATTCACAAGCTGTGTTATTGACCACTGTAGGGAAGGAATTGAATGAATGAAGGAAGACTTAAATAAGTATTAGAATTGTCTTTATATGCCTGTTTTATTATGTTTATGATTTGATAAAGAGAACGAACAGTAGAACATGTGGAGGAATCATCACCTGACAGGGCAGAATTGCAAGGAACAAGAAGAAAGGTAGTACAACAAGATGTCAACCTTGAGAAAAAGGTGTCAGGCCATGCACTTGGAGCTTGATATTGAGCCTTTCTGTTCTAAACTAGAATTTTCTGCTTCAACCAATGAAAGAGAAAGAGAAGGAGTGTTAAGAAACCAAAATGGGTGAATGTGAGCCATCAGTACAACATGGTACTGAAAATGTAAATGTTATTCTCATCCTGAAGTATGTCAAAAGTATACAGACATGTAGAGTGGTATTAATGTGAAAAATACAAAGCATTGTTATGACCCTAAAATTAACTCTGAGCAATTTTGATAATCTGAGTTCAAGAACATGAACTTTAACAGGAGGTGAGGGACAGACAACAGCTATCAGCATGTTAGGAGAACAGAGGATTCAGTTTATAGAATGAAATGAGGAAAATTCAGATTATTCAACCTAGCACAATAAAGCTAAGGGAATGTTCCTCTGCTTAAACACAGCAGAAGAGAGCTACTGGGAAGGAAAGGAACTATTCAAACCCAAGACCACTACTGGCATAGAAAGAATGAGTGGAGCTCAGAAGAGGTTTCAAATCAACAAAGTTTTGGAGCTGTGTGCCTCTATAACAGAGGCGGAAGAGCTGTATAACTCCAACAAGAAACAATAATTAGATAATTAAATTCCTACATTTATTAAGAGAATTGTAGGGTATAGTTGTCTGCAATATTAAAGGACAGAACCCTATGATCTGAATCTAGCTTCAAAAGCTTCCAAAATTCCTATCACAAATGTTAAGAATATGTTACTACTTAGGATTTTGCTGCAGTCTGTATCCATTATATGCATAAGAACGGACAGAGTACTTTCATAACTAGTTCAGAGAATACACATTAGTGCTGAAATATTTGACTGCTAGCTTCAGATTTGTTGAGTTTGTAAAGGTATTTGGCAAATATACGCAATACATCAATAAATTACCTTCTTTGATTATTATTCATGTGTTACTGGTTAAACAGTGAACATAAATATATCTGGTGAACTAGCATCCAAATTCCAATCAAAGATAATATGCACTTCCAACAGATCTTTTAGACAAATACGTACTGAATAAGGCTATTAATCTGCAGCAGAAATAGCAGATCTCAGTGACAATGCTAGAAGTGTTGTGTGATAACTCATAGAGTGATGAGGTTAGTCGATTTGAAATACCTCGGTGTGACATTTGTTATGAAGATGCATTATTATTTCAGCAATTAACAGGTTATGTCCAGTGATAAAATATCAAAAGAACCCTCAATGGTGTGACTATAGAAAAGCTCACTCTACGGCTATGTGTATATTTAGGCAATTTTTCCACACTTCTATAAACCACCCTTCAAGTAACAGGCTTGAATTCCTCCATCTCACCAAAGAACATCTCTCTTAACTGGTCATTTGTTCACCAATAGTATTCACATTCTGGTTTATACCAGGAAGATCTTGCTCTCCAGGCTTCTACAATGATTTAAACATCTCTATAACCATGTCTATAGAGATAAGTATAGACAGACTACAGCATGTTCTGATCCAGACATGCCTCACATGAACTTCCTTTTGTTTTAGTCAGCTTGTGATTGAATTAGGAGTGTAACCTCTTCAGAGCGCACATCTGTTTGGTCACAGCATGACACAAATGAGTATCTGTAGCTCATAAGTAAAAGTGATTTAAATACCTAGCTTACTCAGCAAGTGAACAGAAAGGACTCTAGTCTGGCAGCACCCACTTCTTTTCAGATAATTTTGCCCAAAAACTGAAAAGGATTTAAGCATGTTAGAAGCTGTTAAATGCAGTAGTCTGATAGATGTAAGGCTGCTACAGATCCCAGTACCTGGGTCCCAACAGGTGCTCGCACACAGGCACACACCCAGAGGCACTACAACCCACACCATATATACACATACAGCGATCAATGCAGACATGAAATACAGCACTCAGACAACCACAAAAATCACAAGTGACCTCATCCTGTTCTGCTCTCAAGCTGATCCGAGTCGAAGCCTGTAAGTGGAAAAAATAGATGTTTATACTCCCTGCAGTAACTGATCTATCCAGTAACCTCATTCCCTGACCTCCCAGGTGCTGGCATTTAGTATGTGAACTCTAGAGCTTGTAGCCCAAATGCAGCTACTTACTGATACACAGACCTTGTCTCACACATAGACACATGCACTATGGAACCCTACAGGAACTAGCACAAGCTCAGTCTATCGAGTTGCTGGCCACTGCATCCCCTGGTCTTCTAGTTGCCTCATGGCAAGTAACACAGATGCAGGTGAGTCTATCCAGTTTATGGTCCAGATCTATAGCCTTACCAGTACCGAACCACAGGTCTCTCCAGTAGCTGCCTCAGGCCTCTGGGTCCCTTCAGTGGCCAACCTGCAAACCCTCTTGTTTCTCCAGTATCTGCATCAGACTTACAGCCCTTCCAATAGCTGGGTCTCAAGCCTCATATCCTACTCATCAATTCATGAAGCTTAATGTTGGCTAGCAATCACGCAGACACACACACCCTCTCCAGGCTCTCTAGTCACTGTCATCCCAAAGCTCATGTCCTCCTGTGACATACAGTTCCATTCCAGTTGTTGTCACACAGACCTCCATACCTACACATGCACACAGATACAAGTCCCTTCACTCAGGAAAAAACTTAGAAATTATGTTTAATAGGAAGACAGGAAAGACCGTGTTGATCATATGCAGGTCATGTCTAGACAAACATACTGATCAGCCACTTGTTTACAGATGGCTGGTCCTTCGTCTCTGGTAGTTGTTGTTTTGGGTTTTTTTCCCCACTCTTGTTCCTCCACAAACCACCTTGACCCCTGCTTTCTCTTCTTTTGCTCCTTCCCTAAACAACCCAAGATGTACAATACAAAAATCTTCTTCCCCTGCTGTAGCAAGACATTCATAGAAACCATTTTGTTTCAGACATTGTGGTCTGGTAAAGAGTGTCTCTGCTCAGTGTGCTGCTGCAGCCTGCAGCAGATCTGAAGCTAAGAGGCGGTGAGGAGCAGCTGGTGATTTATGAACTGCATGAGGGGTCCCAGTGTTACTAGCCCAGGACCAGAAGAAGGTTGCCTGACTGGCCGCAAGTTTGCCCCTCTCCCCAGCAGGACCACTGGACCACTGGGATTGGCTGGGCCTGCAATTGGATGCAAGTTCACCCCTCTGTCCAGCAGCACCCCTGGGACTGGCAGGGCTGTGTGGCACAGCCGTATATAGTGGGGAACGAGAACGAGAGCTGGTGCCGGCACCTAGGACTGAACCACCACTGAATCCGCCGTAGGAGCACACCGCTGGACCTTGGATGGTGACACTCTTTCTCCCTTCTCTGTCTACTCTTCACTGCCACTCTGAGTTCCTTTCCCTTCTTCTCCCCCCCCCCCCCCCCAGCCCTCTCCTCCTTCTATGAATCTTCTACCTGGGTTTATGGTTATTCACCCTCTTTTCACCAGGGGAGCCTGTTGCAATAAAGTTTACTCTGTGCACGCGAACTCTGCTTTGTGGTTTGGACTCTTGTTTGCCAGGATCCACATTTAATAATACTTATTGGAACAATACATTTTTACTGGTGTCACAGACAGGATCCCAGCAAACAGAGGGGTGCAGGTTGTGTGTAGTCTGTAGCAGGGGAAGGATGATCTGGTCTAGATGCCCCTAGCCCTTCACCTTTGGGTGAGAAGGTCTAGAAAACAAGGGAGCTGGGCCGAAATTCCCACATACCTCACACAACAGTGGTAATTGAGTCCAGGAATGGTTGAAAGGTAAAGGGGAGGGTTATGAAGTGGTGCCGTGCGGACAAGTTAAGGGAGAAAGTTTGCAGCAACGTTTTTGGTACAAAGTAGAAAAATAAATGGTCACCTATCAGATTTTGCTGAAACAGAATGTATATGGAGGTGAAGTTAAGAGTAAGTCATATCCTTTTATCTTTCTTGGTATATCTAAGAGGGGGAGTGTGAAACATCTGAAATTGCAGGGATTTATCTGACAGATTTCATTATATGCAACTTTAATGTGCCAGACAGAAACAGCATACAGGAAGCTCTCCAATGCCTCATCATTCACTAAGACACTGTATGTGGTATCCGTTGTGCCCTTGATTGGCGACTTGAATTACTCTTGTGTGCTGCTTGCTCACACCTCTGCAATGGCCAGTGTCAAAAACACCACCTGCGGTGTCTTAAGTTGTCTTCTCTGCACATCATCATGGCAAGGGCAGAAGGAAAAGCTGCAGGCTGCATGAATTTTTCAACCACTCCAAAACATTTAAATTCATGTTATTATGTTAGTTCATGCATAGGTCACACCTGTGTGTCCCTGAACCCTCACCAAGAGCACCGTTGAAAGTAATACTATGACAGGTAGATAATTAGACCTTGAACCTTATGCATTGACTCACTCTAATAGAAGTGTAGAGGTAGTCCTTGATTTCTTGGCCTGGCCTGCAGGGATTAGTGACTCAGAAGAATCAGATATAAGAACTGCAGTTTATGGCGGAGAAAAGTCATCTCAGGTTTACATCTTTATAAAGTTACCTTTATAGCTTGTCTTTGAAAAAAGTGAGAGTCTGCTGTAAACACAGTTGTGGTATAGTCCTTAAGGCCAGAAAAAAAAACCCAAACAAACAAAAACCCCACAACAACAATCCAACCATTAATCATTCTATACTGTAGAGTATCTTTTCAACTAAGGTCTGATCAGGAAAGATGAATCATAGAATGAATCATAGAATGAATCATAGAACAGTTTGGGTTGGAAGAGGCCAACCCCCCTGCCATGGGCAGGGACACCTTCTACTAGACCAGGTTACTCAAAGCCTCATCCAGCCTGGCCTTGAACACTTCCAGGGAGGGGGCATCCACAGCTTCTCTGGGCAACCTGATCCAGTGCCTCACCACCACCACTGTGAAGCATTTATTCCTGATATCCAATGTAAATCTACGCTCTTTCAAGTTATACCCATTACCCCTTGTCCTATCACTACAGGCACTTCTAAAAAGTTCCCCTCCAGCTTTCTTGTAGGCCCCTTCAGGTACTGGAAGGCTGATATAAGGTCTCCCCAGAGCTTTTCCATCTCCAGGCTGAACAAGCCCAACTCTCTCAGCCTTTCTTCGTAGGAGAAGTGCTCCAGCCCTCTGATCATCTTCGTGGCCATTCTCTGGACTTGCGTCAAGAGGTCCGTGTCCTTCTTCTGTTGGTGGCCCCAGCACTGGACACAGTACTCCAGGTGGAGTCTCATGAGAGTGGAGTAGAGTGGGAGTTCACATCCCTTGACCATCTGGTCATGCTGCTTTTGATGCAGCCAAGGATACTGTTGGCTTTCTGAACTGCAAGCACACACTGTCGTCTCATGTTGAGCTTATCAGCAACCAATACCCCCAAGTCCTTCTCCTCAGGGCTGCTCTCAATCAATTCTTTACCCAGCCTGTACTTGTGCTTGGGATTTCCCCAACCCAAGTGCAGGACTTTGCACTTGGCCTTGTTGAACTTCATGCTGTTGGCAGAGGTCCACCCCTCCAGCCAACCTGTTAAGGTTCCTCCAGCATGTTCACTGCACCACACAGCTTGGTGTCATTGGAAAACTTGCTGAGGGTGCACTCAATCCCACTGTCCGTTTCAGCAACAGAGATGTTGAACAGCACTGGTGGCAATACCATTAGTCACTTGTCTCCACTTGGACATCAAGACATTGACTGTAACTCTTTGAGTGTGGCCATCCAGCCAATTCCTTATCCATTGAGTGGTCCACCCACCAAATGTACGTGTCTCTAATTCAGAGGCAAGGATGTTGTGTGGGACAGTGTCAAATGCTTTGCACAAGTCCAGGTAGATGATGTCAGTCACTCTTCCCTTATCCACCAATGCTGTAACCCCATCACAGAAGGCTACCAAATTTGTCACGCACAATCTGCCCCTAGAGAAGCCATGTTGGCTGCCACTGATCACCTCATTTTTCATGTGCCTTGGTGTAGTTTCCAGGAGGATCTGCTCCATGATCTTGCCAGGCACAAAAGTGAGACTTACAGGCCTGTAGTTCCCTGGGTCCTCCTTAATTCCCTTTTTAAGAATGAGGGTTATGTTTCCTCTTTTCTAGTCAGTGTGAACTTCACTGGACTACCATGGCTTCTTAAAGATGTTGGATAGCAGCTTGTCAGCTTCATCTGCCTCAAAACCCCCAGATGCATCTTGTCAGGTTCCATGGGCTTGTGTATCTTTGGTTTCTTAAATGGTCTCAAACTTGGTCTTCTTCTACAGTGGGCAGCTTCTCCCAGTCGCTGCCTCTGCCTTCTGCAACTAGGGTGGTGTGGCTTGAGCACTTGGTGATGAAGACTGAGGCAAAAAAGTCATTGAGTTCCTCAGTCTTCTCTATAACCCGGGTGATGAGGTCTAAAGAGCCTGTATCCTTCCATTCTGATGTTCGAGTCATAGGAGCCATCCCACCACATCTCAGTGACCCTCATAAGATCATAGCCCTGCAGGCATGTGCCTCTAACTCCTTTTGTTTATTCCCCATGTTACCTGTGTTTACATAGAGGGATTTAAATTGAGCCCCTGATGAAGCTGTCTTAATCTGTGGAGTGGCTGGAATTCTTTTGTGCTGGTGTTCATGTGCTCTCCTACTGACCTGTGATCCTTCTGCAGGCTCTTGGCATCTATTGCTGTCACTGGCATCAAACCGGTAGGCCTGGGATGGATTAAGTTTATGAGACAAGGTAACAACTGCATGGTATTAATATACTATCTCTCAAGATTCAGCAGTAATCTGTTACAAAGCAATTTCTTGGAAAAAAATATAATTCGCTCACCTCTCAAGCTAACAAATAGGAAAGGAAATCGGTGTGTTTTTAAGACATATTAAAGTATATATTTCAGTAGATATTCCTGTACTGAATTTGGACCTACACATAAGGAATTTCACCCACAAAGATCACAAAAAGCAAGGTTATTTAATTATAATGTGTAGTAAAAATGAGTGAAGCATTGTATTTCTTCTTACAGGGATGTTCTGCTCAAGAGCTTCTGGCTGCAATACAGAAAAGCTTTTACTTCCATGAGAGAGATCATGTTTCAAATACATGGATGCAAAGAAATGCTCAGATACAAACCTGGCATCCATAATCCCTACCAAGACCAAGCACGAACTCTTAACTCCATGTCCATGCAGACATGCAAAATATTTCTTATTAAATTCAGCTCCTTTCTTAAACATGACAATTTTTATTTGAACACATATACTGTATTGACTGCTCATCTGGTCTAGTCATAGCTTTGTTGCATTACAGCATTGCTTTGGAAATACTACAATGTGTGGTCTTGTGTCTAGAAATCTGTAAATAAGGCAGAACTTAACTGAATATAAATTTCAGGATCACGTTGAGCCCTTCAGAACTAGACCAGCTCTGACAGTCCTGCTCTGCCATTAGAGGCCCTGAATGCCCCTATTTCCTTCAGTTATTGAGTAGAGTCTGTATGTTCATAGGTGTGAAAAACTTGAATTCAAAAAGTACCTCTATCTCCCTTTTTGATATTTACAGCTCATGAAGATGACTGTGATCTGTTCATTTGTCAGACTTTACAGGAAGCATCTCCCATACTGACCTTTACATTTGGCAGGAGCTTCTGAAAAACACTGATCAAGTTACCACAGCCTCCTTCCTCAAGACACTCACTAATGATCTCCTACCACAAAGCGTACAAAACCACTTAGCAGTGGTTAGGTTGACAATACAATATAATTGTTTCTCATCATGCAGACCAATGTTGTCTCTTTGGATTCATCTATCAATGTTTATTCAGATTCCATCTATTTTCTCTTCCATAATAAAAGAAGTGTAGAATCACAAACCCTTGAAACAGGGATTTTCTGACCCACAAAAAGAAAGCTTGATCCATGACCCTTGGTGTCCAACTGCCTGTAGGTCTCTAGTTACATTCTTCAAGGAAAAGAAGGCAAAGAAGACACAAAGCAAGCTCATTGTGCTGGAGAATCCAATCAATCAGTATTTTGATAATCCAGTGATTGTGGCTTAGACAAACCCATCTTTGTTTGCGTTATAACTTGCTAGTACATTGCTGGCAGTCTGTTCGGAGGGGACTGAATATTTACTCAAAATCTCAGTGGCTTTGCAGCCCTATTGAGTTACTCTAAAAGCCATGCAAGTAAGCTAATACGGGAAAAAAAAATTAGTTATAGCAGAAACTGGCCTGCATATATTACCTCTGTGACAGTTTCCTGACAGGTTATTTTTCTAATTGACACCAAAATTGTGTATTCATTCGCAAACATGTGGCAACAGTTTCTGAAATTCTGAAATAAACAATATATTTTTCTTTACTTGCATGTTTCTAGTGTTTTGTGAGAGATAAACATAAATATGATATATAACCTGATATTTATCCCATGCAACCAAAGTGTTCATAAAAATTCCGTAATGGCAGGGTAAAACCATTACAAATACCAGTTTTTATATAACTTCATGCTGCTGTCAGTTACGCATATACATTTTTAACACATTCATGCAATTACTGTTTTCTTTGAAGAAGTGGCAAAACCCAGGCAGTTTTTCATCAGTCCAGTAGGATTTTTCTTTGCTCTGAAATAATTGTAAGGCACTATAGTTTGACGAAATACTATTTTTCACTTCTGACTACAGTATATATGACATATTTTAGTCTTGTTTCAAGACTAAAATGGAAGCCAAGAATAGGTCATAGTTGCTTACGTTTGACAGCTATTGGCTTGTTTATGTATGAATATTTGGGCATCATTACTCTGTTACTGATTCATTTGGGCTAACCATCATAACAAAGTTGTTATTAATCAATCCACAATCAGATTGTACACATGTATCTTGCTTCATATGAACTCTGATTGTGCACTGTCATTGATTGTTCAATGAAACATGTTAGTCTATAAACGACACAAAATTCCTGAGAGAGAGCATCAATCTGCAGCTCTATACACCTTTATGATGGCCTCCAATATATTAATTCCAGTATCTATGGTGTAATTATTTTAAAACTGGCAGAAAGAAGGATTCAGTAGAAAAAAACCACTACATTGAAAATCATAAGGCATGAACTTTTTCTCACCTCTTGTTTAAATTAAAGTCACTTGGTATCTTTAGTGTACCTCAGTTTGTGAAACAGTGAAATAATTCTTTATTTTGAAGTTTTATGGTGACCTTTCATAAAGAAAATATTTGAGGCACATTTTCCACTCCTTTGTGCTTCATAATACAGAGAAACAGAAATTTTTTAAATTATTCACAAAATACCCTTACTGATCCAGAAGAAAGTCTTCTTACTGAGGCTTCCAAAACCACAGAGGTTCAGATAACGATACTGTGTATTTTGACAATAAGACCATACCTGAAAATCTTCATCATTCTAGCATGGTATTAAGGCCTTTTGTAGTAGTGTCTGGAGTAGAAATCAAGATGTTTTAGATGAGTGTGAAAAAACCTCAAAGTGTCTGACAAACTTTTGGTTAGGATAGTACTGGTAAGAATGGACTCTAAAAGTCAATTTGACTTAGAAAAATAGACATGTAACAGATAATAATTTTATTCTACCTGCTTTCAATTTTACCACTAATACTTTAAATTAATGTAGTAATTTTTAAGAGAAGGTTTAAGTTTTGACAGGTGAGGACTTGGCACTTGGGTGGCTTTGCACTGCTCTGTGATAGGTCAGGAGATTCTGGAATTTTTGATACTTTAACTGCTCAACCTCCTTTTAGGTAACTAGTAAGGGCAGTTTTAACATCAGGCATCTGTTTGGAAAGTTTTCTCATTATTTTTTTATTCACAACAGAACAATTAGGTCCATGATGCCTCACTGCCTGCCAGTCTTCCCAGAATTCCCTGTAGATAAACACACAACTTTGACATTCTCTAGAAGATTTACTGAAACAAGGACACAATCATTTAAGCTCACGTAAGCAATATTCTTTGCTCCATCATTAGGTCAAATACATTTTTGCATAATAAGACAGTATAAACTGTTAGATTCTGGACCATAATTAGACAACAGATTTAGAAATAAAAAAGGCAGTGTAGTCATCTGAAGCACATGCAAGTCCCTGGGTAAGTCATTGATGACAAAGCTGGTCTGAGTAGTTAAATGAAAAAAAGAGGTTTGCAACCTGGCCGGTATTCAACTGTCTTTCATTGCCTAATTTCTCTTTTCCTCACTGGGCAGGCTGCATTACTCCTTTCAGGAGATCAATGAACACTCTCACAGATCGTTAGCCCAGATGAAAAATAGTTTGTCAAGCAATGAAATACTTCCAGTGATCTGATAATGTCCTATTTGTGCATGCCCAACCTGAAAATATACAGGCAGGACAGAAGTGCAGAAGGAAAATGATTCAGCCAGTAATGCTCACTACCTGCAGAAAGTTGTCAGCTTGATCCAGATAGCATGTCTGAGTTCTGAGACCAAGCGTCATGTAAGCAATGATAATCCTTCACTTAAGTTGGAACAATCACAGAGTAAAATTTTTCAATGGATCCCTCCCTGGCAATTACTAATTTGCTTGCTGCACTTGTCTGCCACAAAGGTTTTAAATCAATGTTGCAGCTCTTAAAGGGCACATTAAATGAAAAAGAGCAGACAACTATGTATCAGCAGTGCCAATATCACGGTGTGGAATGTGTAGTTATCTTAGCATGGCACTGAGCCTGATTTCTGAAGTTACTCGACTTGTTAACAGATTTCTAAGATGAAATAGGGATGGAAGAAATATATGATGGCTGACATTGACTTGTGTGGCCAGATCTGAAACTACTTAAAAACATAGTAGTAAGACAATACACTTAGAGATTCATACAGAAAATAGAATTCTTCAATTCTCTTGGATTTATGGTAATGTAATGTCAGCAAAAAGCCTTATTTTTTTCAGCAAAATAAAGCTATTCTGAGTTGTAAAATAGACATTTTCTTCCTTGATTAAAGGATTTCGGGATTAAAGGGAAGGTTGTTCTACAATTTATTGTGCATGCACATTGACTGAGATAGCCGGGGATATTGCTTATACTCTTTATTATGTGTAAAAGCGTTTCTGATGCGCAGGTTCACATTAAAGCATCAGACTTTGCTAACATCTACAACATGTTTCAAAAGTGAAATACTTTTCACACTTGACTTCATATATGATCAAAGAAGGCACATAAACTTATCTATGGTTACAGAGAGGAATGTGAAGGCAGAGCCACTAATCACCTATATGGACCACCAAATTATTTTGATTCTAAGACAAATGCTTTGTGAAAAGGCTACAGGGGGAAGCTGGTAAGATAAATCAGCTCCACAAATAGCATGAACCAGAATCTGCTTTATATTGCTTGGTCTTCCACTTTCTGTATTGTTATATTTAACAAGTGAGGCTAAGTTTTATTTTCATGCTAGAGTAAAACTTGCATGGTTTTTTCTTTACTCTGCCTCGTTTCTCCCCATGATCTAGTTTTATTTATATGCTACGTTTTTTAATAATTTTTCTTGATCTAATTCCTTGACTTCTGATAGTAGTTTTTCATTTGTAAGAAAATGCAGATTATCATTTTTCTTTCTACATACCACTTTCAATTCCAGTTGCTGGTAGCATAACTTTCCCATGGAGGCCCCTGATAATATTCTAATATGATGATGGAGACCTTTGTGAGACTCCAACCATTATGCAAATAGAGCCACATAGTCTCAAAATTATCTATCTTTCTATTGCATCTTTTTGGTCACATGCAATGTTATCCCATCATCTTCACCTCTTTCTCTTCATTCTGTCTGGGTTATGGTTATACAGCCATATGTCTTTTTTTAAGCATATTTTCGTCATCTCTATATTTGCTTTCTCATTCTGTATGTTTTCCATTATGATCCATAGAATTAACATATATTGAATTAGTATACAAATATTTTGGTTATTTTACTACTGCATAAATACAGTTCTTTTTGTTAATAAGTTTAATTTTTTTTCCTTTCCATCTTAATGGTTTCTCTTAACTATTGCCCCTCCTTTAACTATAATCATAATTGCAGTTATCTGAATTTTCTTTTTCTAGTGCACTTAAACCATATGGAGAATATGAATTTATTTTCCAATATTCTTTCACCATTCCTTATTATTTTCTACAAAATGCTTCAGTCTAGGACACATTAAATAAGCTATTTTGTAATTTATTTTTAAATTAATTTTAATTTCAGGGGGACAACAAATTTACTTTAATCTTCTGTGATTGTTGTCTGTCTAAAAATGACCACTGACTGCTATTTTCAGTTTCTGAAACTTTATTCAATCCTCCTTAAAGTTTTTCACTAGCTATAGAATGATAAAATCGTTCAATTTAGGAAATGAAACAAAAACTGAGGCTGAAATAGGAAGAATACCTTTAATTTAATATCTGAATGACAGCAAGAGCTATAAATTTTCCTACTTATTTCTTTTTAGTCAGCCTGGCTGTTTCTTCATGAGAAAATGTATTGCAGATAACTACTACATCATACGATTCGATACAAGGCTTCAGACAGCCATTTCAGCATAGAAATTAACTCTAATTAATGTGGAGATAATTGTTGGAGCTCAGTTACATGTTTTTGCTAATTAAAGATTGAGAGAAATACTATAGAAGAGGCAGTAACATTTGTTAACAAGAATACACTAATGATATGGCTGTTCCCATTGACCTCTGAAAAGGTTAAACTGCTAGAGCTGTTGAGTGAAATAGCATATATGTCAAATCTGCATTATTCTTTATCTTGTTTAAAAGAAAAAAACATATTTCATCTTACTGATTAATGTAAGGAAAAAAGTAATTGATCACTCAGTATATTTCATAACGTCACACAAATTTTTCATGCATTGTAATCAAGGTTCTTATATTTGACTATCTAGGCTAATAAATTTCATTTTCTTGCTTGTGTGTGTCTTACATGTGTCTCCTAAAAATTTTTGAACTCTTCTGAAACAATATCAACCGATTTGATAGAGGAGAAACAGTCACATATATTTTGCATATATCCATTAAAACTGTTGTAACTAATAAGTTGGTGACATGTTTAATAAAGTAGAAATGCAAAATAAAATTGAAAGTATTTATTAAATAAAATATTCCTCTGTTTTAATTTGAATTAGTCATTGTTTGTTTAAAATTATTTAATTCAAGTTGCATATCTGTATTCACTGTCTTATCTTCTCCACATGATCAAAGAGGTTGCCATCTTTCCTTCCTAAAGCTCAGCTAGATATTATTTACGTTTTACCTAAAGACTTAAAATCTTTATTTAAAACTCAGTAATATTGAAATGAACCACTAATCACAAACTGCAGTAAAACAAAAATAACAATATTCTCATTATACTAACAATGTTAAAAAAGAAATCCATGTTGCTCATGATTCTAAACCCTATCTTAGACATATATTAAATCTTATAATAAAGATTATTTAACTAGCATTAACTTGATCTGCGTACGCTGACTATTCCAGCTGGCCAGTCTTAAGAAGGGATTTTTTTGGGCAAATTTTAAGAAACAACTTGAGGATGTGCTATGTCTTTTCTGACCTTGCAATCAAAATTTTCTTTTAACTGAGCCATTCTGTCTATCAAATAAATTTATTCATATTTTCAGACTTTAATAATGATGATGGCCTTTCAGTAGCAATATATTGGAAAAAGGAAACACTATCCGTCCTTCTTCCTATGAAAATGTTGGAAATTTCACGTAGAATAATATTCAACATAAGAACGTGTGATACATTTGTACAGTTATTCGAAAGTGGATGGATGGTAAGGCTAAGATAGTAGAGCAGAGAATCAGAAGATGCTATTTGTTTGTACTGATCACCAGCCATACAAGTAATTTGACTCTTTGGACCTACTTCCTCAGTATATAAAACAGGAACTTCAAATCAATTTAAAAGATCAATTCTTTGTGAACTTAGAGAAATCTGACATTTCAGAACATGTGTTTACATTCAGAAACAAATGTTGGGTCATTTCTGGTCAAAAATAAGTTTTAGAGCAAGAGGAAAAATAAGTTGGGATGTGCAAAATAACTGATTTTTCTAGGTAAAAGACACAGCAAGACAGCAGAGAAAGTAAATTCTGCAAGAAAAAACAAACTCTACTTTTTATTACTATGACGAACCCACTTAGTACAGAACATTTCTGTCACTCTCAAAATGAGAGTCACATTTTACTTCAGAGTTTTAATTTGTAGGACACTGCACACTTTGGTGCAATGATACTATCCAAAATACATCTTTTTGCCATGTCTGTCTACAGTGAATGCTATTCATTTTTACAAAGCCAGCAGAAAATTTGTATCCTTATCCTGCATAATCAAAAACAATTTTTAAAACAGCACTGCCCTTTCTTGCTAGATGTGACTTATTGCTAACACACCACAAATTCAGTCCCAGTTTCCACTTAAGTCCATTCTTATGTTCTGGCCTCAATCTTTTTCTGTAATTCCTCTTAGACACACTCAGAAAACTTCTCCAGAACTCATATAGCAAAGTAAGTTTAACATTAAGGATAATTTTCAATGATTTTTCATAGATGGAGTGCCATAATGTTGCCACTACTTAAATAAGGTTAGATGTTTGTGAAAATTATGTGTTGACCATGTACCCATTTTCTGCCTAAATTCTCAGCTATTCAAAAGCTTGCCAGTACTAATCTTCTGGATCTCCTGTCACCAGAGAGACAACAGCTGTGAAGGTGAAAAGACCACACACTCCTCACAGAAGGAACAGGACAACTTTTTCTGCATATTTCCAAGCAACAATATATGTCCTGAAAGTAATGGAAGTAATAGGAAAAAGTTGAATATGTTTACAGGAAATTAAAACTTTATGTCTAATTAAATAATTTCTTTTATATAATCAGAAAGAAATTTCAGCAGTATGCTTGACAAATAAATATCAAAGACTATCATAAGGTTATAGAAAGGCAGACAAAATCCCTAACAATGGACATGACAGGATAAGGGGTTCTGTCACAAACATTGCAAAAAGGTTAAAGGGTTGCCATTTTGATTGTACTGACATCATTTATTGGATGAGGTATTTTTACTACATAGTCAAATATTAGATATGATCTATTTATATAACATATTTAAGTAATAGTTTTTTCAGTGTTAAACCGTAGAATAGTATTTTGAAAAATATTTTACTACTGAAACTTAAAAATATTTTACTACTGACAGTTAAAAATAAATTACAAGACAAGACCTTCAAAATTAACGAAGATTTTTATTTCTAAAATGTACCTGTTTGAGTAATGATAAGCACCAGATGTCTGCCTTATGGATTCCCCAATCCCTGTGAATCTGCAGCACTAAACCATAAAATGTTTGTTTTAAAAGAGAGTTTGGGAGAATTAAAAGTACACTGAAGCAGTGCATACTACAGCTGTGACAGTGAGAGTGACTCAGGCCATAACTCTCTGGTTGCGGGGACTCGCCATCACAGTGAAACACACGCTTGCAACTGCTCATGCGGGCAAGGTTAGTACACTCAGAGTGACTGGTTTCCAAGTGCACCACCAAATGGCAACTTCTTTTGAGAAGATGCTGGAGAACTTCCTGCACAATTAAAAGAGAGGCAAACAAACATCAGGGAACCAATCAATGATCCAGTAATTTTTATACTCTTGTTTTACTCCAGTTATTCATATCTTCTGTTAGAAGCAATCATCCAGAAAACTAGGGATAATCAAGAGTTCAACCAACCTCTAGTGTGTATATATATTTAAATATTCAATTATATAAACCCCCAAAACCTAAAAGGTCTAGCTGAAACAACAAACAGGACTTCTTGGGATATGGAAACTTAAAACAAAACAAAACAAACAACAAAAAGAAAAACAAAACAAAACAAAAAAAAAAAACCACACCACAAAGTGAAAAACAGACCACTGTAGATAGATAGAATTTAATGCAAAGATTGAAAAAAAAAAAAAAGCTACAGAATTTTTGTCCCCTTCTTAAATATGTTATCCCAGAAGCACTACCACCGTTACTGATGGGCTTGGTGTTGGCTCAGCAGGCAAGGGTCTGTCTTACAGCCACTGGCATTGTCTCTATCGGACACAGGGGAAATTTCCAGCAGCTTCCCACTGAAGCCACCCCTGTAGCCACCCCCACTACCAAAATCTTGCCATGCAAACCCAATACACAGCCCCACAGCAGCCTTGGGAGGTTTAAGGAACCGGATCACTTACAATTTGCACTCAAACTGAGTATGTGGCAGGAATGCTTGATGCCTAGGCTCCCAGAAATAACCTGGGTACAAACTTGTATATTCTGGATTATTAGTCAGTTGCTGAACCACAGAAAATGAGACATCTCTAGCATGATAAGATAGATGTACTTTAAGAGGTGCTCAGCAACATAATATGCGTGTTCAAAGCTATCTGTGAACGGAAAATTGCAGGAATACTGGGACAGAAATGAAGATGTTCTGGATATTCACCCTTAAGGATCTACCACTGGAATTCATTTGCTAGATACTAAAATCCTCTGCAATAAACTCAAAAAACACCCTGCACTGGCAGAGAAAAGATGAATTTAAAACAGACTTCATAGCCCTCACTCTTACTATTCAAATTAATTTCTTCATATTCAGAGTATATATTCCAACTTGCCATCCTTAACTGCTGGAAGACAAGACAGACATGGAAAAGGTCATGCATTAACACAATGTTATCTACTATTATTCAGTTAAAATATTGATCACATCAATGGTAAATAAGTTACTCTGGCAGGCACTCAAACTCCAGGCATATAAGCATTTTAATTTACTTGGTATATAAAAAAGGAAATATTTGTATTCCTTATCATTGTCAGAATCAAATATTTCTGTCATTAAGCCTTTATTTCTTGTTTATGCATGATAATTATGTAAATATTATGTAATCTGATGTATAACGGCGAATTAAATAATTGCTTCAGTGCTGATTGACACAATAGCTCCACTGAGGCAAAGATCTTGAAATTACAAATTAAATTATTGGATATCTTTGAAGTGGCTTTAAAAACCTTATTTGTTTATGGAAATTGATAAAAAAGTAAATTCAAGCAG
Organism: Rhynochetos jubatus; assembly: GCA_027574665.1. Taxonomy (NCBI): domain Eukaryota; kingdom Metazoa; phylum Chordata; class Aves; order Eurypygiformes; family Rhynochetidae; genus Rhynochetos; species Rhynochetos jubatus. Next base: position 81,067,200 of record CM050648.1, on the reverse strand, counting down.
CAGAACAAAAATTGGAAAAAGAGACTCAAGCAAGAAAACTGGGCAGCAAAAGTGTTTCTTATGCTTGTTCTTTGGATTTTGCTACTACCATATTACCATGCTGTAGTGAGATTATGTTCAAATACCTGCTGGAAGGACTTGTGACCCTATGGGGGACCCAGGCTGGAGCAGGTTGCTGCTGAAGAACGTCACCCCATGGAAAAGACACACTCTGGAGCAGTTCATTAAGTGCTTCCCACTGCCTGTGGGGAGGACTCACACTGGAGAAATTAATGGAGGACTCTCCCCTGTGAGAGGGAGCAGGAGAAGAATGTAAGAAATCCTCCCCCTGATCAGCAGAGACAACGTTTGATGAACTGACCACAACACCCATTCAGTCCTTCTGTGCCGCCCAGAGGGAGGAGGTAGAGAAAAGTGGTACTGAACTTGAGTACAGGAAGAAGGGAGGGGAGGGAAGAAAGTGATTTTTAAGATTTGGTTTTAGTTCTCTTTTTGCTCTGATTTTGATTGATGAGAAATTAATTTTCTTTTTTCCCCAAGCTGAGTCTTTTTTGCAGGTGATGTTAATTGTTGAATTATCTCTCCCTGTCCTTATCTTGAGCCACAAGCCTTTCTTCATATATACTCTTCCCTGTTCAGCTGAGGGGAGAGATAGAATGGCTTGGTGGACACCCAGCCACGGTCAACCCACCACAAAAGGTAAGTTCATTACAATCCATAACCATTATGTGTGATGGAGCCTTGCTTTCCTGAATTGTTTGTTTGTCTTTCCTAGAGTATGTGGTTTTATTTTTACCTTTACCTGTTAATCCACAACAGCTGAAGTTAAACCACAAGAGCATTATATTTGGCAAGAAAAACAAAAGATTACAAAACCTAAAATGCAGTCTCTCACTGTTTAGACACATAAAATTGTGTAATGACTCTCCTTTTAAAATTCTAAATTTGGTGTATTTAAAAAAGAAAAAAAAATAGAAATCCTCAGAACTAGTCACAATACCTAATTGTGTCTTTTGTTATTTTTGTTAATATAAGGATTTCTTGCTCATATCAAAATCTTTGCTAATATCAAGATCTACTTGAAAAAAGTATATCCAGTGAATAATGTCAGGATAAAATAAGTCAAAGTTATTATTTTTCTGTTAGGTAACTTGCTAATTACAATTACAGAAAGTGTAGTGTATTAATTTTTTTTTTTTTCTTTAAACAATGCTCAAATTTCTGGGCTACCAAGAAATATAATGCTGACTAAAATTCTGTACCCTCAACTATAACTTTGGTTTAATCCTGTTATTTCTTTCTGAGTCTGCCACTAGACTGTCACATATTTGTCAGTATGTCTTACAGACCTTCAAAATAGAGGTCTATACACTGAGCTTTATACACTGAGCTACCCACAGAGAGAAATTTTAACAAAATGAGTACATCTTGACTAGGGCTGGTGGCTCATTTCTACAGGTTAAATTATACTCATTATATGGCTCACACTGCATGTTTTTCCCAGTTTTCTATATTCTAAATAAAACTTTTCCTCATAGCATTTTTTTTCTTGATACAGTTCAGTTCTACTTGTCAGTAAGTAGCACTATCAATTTTTACTGGTGTACAATGAAACAGTTCACAAACTGGAAGTCCCATCTGTACAAAAGGACAGAAAGTATTTTTTCTCTGCTCATTCTTCTGTAGTTGTCATTTGTGTTTCAACACTTTCCTTCTTGTGTAAATTTGTTCCTTTGGTCAATTTTTCATGGTACTTCTGCTTTCAGTTTCTGTTATGTTCATTCCCTTTGTAGATTCCTATTTTTCTTTTGCTATGGTATTATTCAGCTTGTCATAAAAGCATGGCCACGTGGATCTGCTACTCCCAGTCCTTCAGATCCTGAGCTGTTGTCCCAAAACTTTTGTTATATAAGTTAAATGTGGTAGGTTTTTGTGGTTGGTTTTTTTGTTTGATTGGTTGGTGTTTTGGGGTTTTTGGGGTTTTTTTCAATGTGGCAAGATCCTGGTTCCTGTGTGCAACTCCCTCTTAAGAAAAAGAGTACCTGCAATGAACTAAAATTGTCATCCAGTACTGTGTGATGAGTAGGTCCCTGTTGGCTTTCCTTCACCTTTTTAGGATAGAATTCAACAGTCATATTGACAGTGCTCTGTTAGCTATGTTCTCACATTTTATTACTGTCCTAATAATTTTGTTCTTCAGAGAATGATATCAGTAATTTGGCTGGGATTTATTTTAAGAATTCCTCATAGATGAGTAATGTTTCCTCCAAGCCTGTTCTGATGCTCATCTGGTATTTGCCACTGTGGACTGAGTAGAGATTATCCTCCTTCCTGAAATGCATCTAGTACACACTGTATTTAATAATTGAAATGGAATGGTTTGAAAGCAGAGAAACAAAATTATTCTTTTATCCTGAAATTACAGACTTTATGCTGGAATCGGTTACTTTATCTGTAAATTATATTTACTGTAACTCAGAGAATTTTAATAGCCATTTGCCTTTTAATTCCTGTCACAGAGTTTTAACAAGATAATTGCGCTTTTCTCCATTCCTTCCTCGAAGCTGAATAATATCCATAAGGGGAAGAAATTGTGGTCAGTCTTCATTCCCTCACAGAAAGCACTATACTATCACAATATTGTAATAAAACGTATAATGGAGTTTCCTGGTTAAGATACTGTTGACTTGGTGCTGTGTAGCAGAAATCACAGAACAAAAGAACCACAGCATTAAGATGATCATAATTTTTCAAGCTTATTTGTACTAGACATCAGTGATGGTCTCGAAGCATATGCACCGTTTCAAATAAAGATAGTCACCTTCCCAGTGTTAATAATCCATGCAAAACTGGTGCATTTCCTACCCTCTCCCTAACTACTATGTCTTCCTTTGCAGTGCAGTCTTTTAGTTACTAACACAGTAGACATTATGAAAGTGGTGTTTGCTCTGTGTGAGCACAGACCACTTCCTTTTGCGGGAATACAATGACTAGGAAAAAGTAAGATTCCTCCCTACACATCAGGGATTACATAAGGGTCTGTAGGACATCAGAACTGCAATTCCCAGAGCAGATACTACACAGTTAAGTCCTGAACTGAGTTGATTGATGAACATCAAATGTAACATAACCACCTGGGAGGTACCTAAAGGAAGGTAATTGACTGTTCTTTATCTAGGTTACATTTTTACGTGTCACCGCAGCACTCATGTCCTTTTGTACGCTGCTTACCGTGAGCAACCAGAGAATTTGAGCCTGCCCCGCACTGCTGCATCTACCTCTCTTTGACTACACATAAGCATAAGGAAAGCAAGGGAGTTATTAAATCAGTACAGGCTCAGTACTCTACTTGTGAGGTCATGAGTGATGAATCATTGTTTTAAGTGTAACACTGTGATTAAACCAAAAATTAATCTTGATTTTCTTTGTTCTTCTTTAGTGCACCCCTTGGTTTCTATCCAACAACATTCAGTGTCTCCATTCTGTCACCCTTGTCCCCTATTCCCCCTCCCCATCCATTTTACTCAGGGGTCCTACTTCTTGTTTCTTTCCCAGGCAAATTTTATTATTTTACACAATACAATGTAACCTGAACTTGCTATTATTTAATATTTTTCCTTCTCACACCTGTTTTTAATCTGTGTATTTTGTGCACATTTCACTTGATACTACATCTTGTCTATGCAGCTGACCGAACCCTATACTTTTGAAATTAATCCAAACTTGTGATACAGATTACATTCCTAAACTGAATAATGACTATAATGATTTCTATTGAAAATTTATTAAATAAAACAGGCTAGGGAAAGAACACAGTCAACATCAAAGTGCAATCCCTCTCAGTTTTCTAATTTAATCATTAATTTTGAAGAAAAAAAAGCAGTTGCTGCTTCATTTTGCTGCTGCGATATACCTGTGGCATTGCTTAGTAATAAGCTGCCATTCAGAAGCCTCTTCACCTAAACAGCCTGGAAATCTGAAGGTTTAGGAGCAATATGAACCCTTTCAGAAGGCAGAAGGTAGGGCAGATATAGCAGAAAAAACATCAGGAAAACACAAAAAGGTGTCACAGTAGGCGCTAGGCCTGAAGGACTTCAGATCTGTTAAAGCACAAGTTATATCAACCTTGTGAAGTGCTTCAGTGAAATAAATATGACATTCTGTCATAGATCAAAACCATAACCTCTCTGCTCTTATATCTATTCACTCTGCTTCCCTATGTATTAGGCTTTATAGCTAAGTCTGATTAATTAGTGGATATCCCATGTAGCTTAGCAGAAACTGTAGACTTCAGTTATCTACAAAACATATTTTAGTTTATCTGCAACAGCAGTGCACCAGAAAACTGTCATTGGACTTTCATAAGATGACATACTATCACCACTTAATATAACTACAACAGAACCAATGTACTTTTTAATCACGGAAACATTTACCCCCTACCTATCCCTGAACTCTACCTGGATAATATCAAGCCAGAACAAAACATAAACCAGGAAAACAAGTCTTCCTCACACAAATAAGAAATAAATTTACCAGTGTAATGCGCCAAGACAGGAGGAAAATGATAATGTAAAATATCTCAGCTCACACCTAACTGAGGAATAGAGCCCCCATTTTGGGACTTGCAATTCTTGAATTTTGGAATGGCCTGCAACTGGGTACTAATGAGTAGTTACACTCTAGCAGCATTATACTTTTCTCATCCTTCACTCTAATTTACTCTGGTCCAGTATACAGCTATGCAAAATTATCTCACATTTGTGAACTAGTTACCTATCATTTTATTCTTGGGTTAAATATAACTCAGTAACCAGGGGTGTGCAGTTTCCCGAGAGTTTCTGAGGCTGTCAGATCCACATGAGACAGATAATCTGCACATGTTCTCTCAGATACAATAGAGGAAGGTTATTACAGGACCAACCTACGTAAATGCGGTGAGGAGAGGGGCGTGTGCCCTCTACATCAAGAAATGGATAGGTTATGAAGAGCTGTCTCTGAAGAATAGCCATGAGCAGTATTAAAGCTTAGGGTACAAATTAGAGACTGAGGAAACAAAGGGAGCCTTGTGGTTGGGGTTTACTACAGCCACTCAATCAAGGCAGAGCCTATTGATGAAGCAATCTTACTGCAGTTATAGGAGGTATCATGCTTGCAAGATTTCATCCTGCTGGGGAACTTCAGCCACCTGACACCTGCTGGAAAAACAGCATGGTGAGCTATAGGCAATCCAGGGGACTTCTGGAATGCATTGAAAATAAATTCTGAAGCCAGGAAATAGTCAGCCCTAGCAGTCTCTTCCCACACCTCTTGAGTGGATGGACCACAAGATGGGGACTGGGGGGAGCAAAGTCCCTCCCACTGTAAGAGAAGATCAGATTCATGAACACCTGAGAAACCTGAGCATACATAAAACTATGGGACCTGACAAGATGTATCCCAGAGTCCTGAAGGAAATGTCTGATGTAGTTTCCAAGCCACTCTCCGTGACATTTCAGAAGTCATAGCAGTCAGGTGAAGTCCCTGGTGACTAGAAAAAGGGAAACATTGGGCCTGTTTTTAAAAAAGGTAGAAAGGAGGACCATGGGAACTACTGATGTGTCAGCCTCACGTTTGTCTGGCAACATCGTGGAACAGATCCTCTTAGAAGCTATGCTAAGGCACATGGGGGAAAGGGAGGTGATTCGTTACAACTAGCATGTCTTCAGCAAGGGAAAATCCTTCCTGACCAACCTAGTGGTCTTGTATGATGGAGCGACTACATCAGCGGACAACGGGAGAGCTACGGATATCATCTACCAGGACTTCTGTAAAAACTTTGACATGATCCCCAACATCCTTCTGCTAAACTGGAGAGATATGGATTTGATAGACAGACTGTTTGGTGAATGAGGATTCCATTCCAAAGTTAGTGATGCAGCATCCAAAAGTCCAGATGGAGATCAATGACATGTGATGTCTCTCAGGGGTGGAGTGCACGCTCAGCAAGTTTGCCAATGGCACCAAGCTGAGTGGTGCTGTTGACACATCTGAGAGGAACACGATGCCATCCAGAGGGACTTGAACAAGCTTGAGAAGTGGGCCCCTGTGAACCTCATGACGTTCAACAAGGCCAAGTGCAAGATCCTGAATATGTGTTGGGAAAACACCTGGTATCAATAGAAACTGGGGAATGAATTGATAGAGAATGGCCCTGCTGAGAAGGATTTGGGACTACTGGTAGATGAAAAGCTGGATATAAGCCAACAATGTGTGCTTGCAGCCCAGAAAGCCAACTGTGTCCTGGGCTGCATCAAAAGCACCATGAACAGCAGGTCAAGGGAAGTGCTGCTGAACCCCATCTGGACTACTGCATCCAGCTCTGGAATCCTCAGTACAGGAAAGACATGGACCTATTGGAGGTCCTAGAGGAGTGCCACAAAAATGATTAGAGGGGATGGAATACCTCTCCTGTGGAGAAAGGCTGAGAGAGTTGAGGTTTTTCAACCTGAGGAACAGAAGGCTCTGGGGAGACCTTATAGCAGCTTTTCAATAACTAAAGAGGTCTTATAAGAAAGACAGGGACAGATATTATTTACAAGGTCATGTAGTGATAGGACAAGGAGTAATGATTTTAAACTGAAAGAGGGTAGTTTCAGACTAGATATAAGGAAGAAATTTTTTACTATGAGAGTGTTGAAACACTGGAACAGGTTGCCCAGAGACGTTGCTGATGCCCTATCCAGGGGTACATTCAGGATGGGGCTTTGAGCAACCTGATCTGGTTGAAGTCATGCTTGTTCATTCCAGGAGGCAGTTGGACTAGATTACTTTAAAAGTCCCTTCCAATTCATAGTATTCTATGATTCTATTCTATGATTTGGGATACCCAAGCAAGCTGATGGTACAAAAATCCAGTGTGCTGTTTCTGAAGCCAGTATTGATGCACTCAGAATCATCACACAGTTCCAATGTGTCATATCTTTAGCTCCAAAACTGGTGTTAATTTGGAGGTCTAGACATGAAATTGAACATTGTGAGATAACCGAAGTGTCCTAGGGAAAGTTTTCAGAGAACAACAGAATTTGGAGATTTTTTTTTTTCCCCTGGATACTTAAGAATGCTATTCTTAACACATGATTTTTGCTTTGTATCTATTCATACATCTGCAGTCCCTTAATGTAGTATTGGGTAACATACATGATTATTTCAAAAAATAAAACATAAATAATTATATTGAAATACCCCATGTCAGTTTGAGTGTTAGAACTTGAATGGAAACAAAAATTAAGAAATTACTGAAAAATTTGAGTGAAAAGGAAGAATTTTACAAACACAGAATTTCCCCAATAAGATGAGCCATTTTTTAAAAATTTAATTATTTTATTTTCACATAAAAGCACTTACTAAAGAATAGTTTGCTAAGATCGTTCTTGGATAGCTAATATTTTCATATTAGATGTAGACTGCCACAACTTAAGTCTGTGGTAGAACCAATGTTTTTATTGAGAAACATGTGCATGATTGAACACTTCCACAAAGAATGACATCAAAAAAGCCATTAGACTGATATTTATATTTTTTTATGGTCATGTCTTCCCGGAACTTGAATTTTTTTGTTTGATTGGTGGGTTTTTTTACAAAATCTATTTTGTCAGTAGTCAGATAGTGTATGCAAGAATAATACAAATTCAGGAGGCAACCATGAATTGTCTTAAATCTATTTTTAGTGTCTACAAAATGGAAACAATAAGCATATAAAAAGAAACATATCAGGAGAAAGAGTGGGTTTTATTTTACTCTGAACTTTCAAGAGTGCATGTAACAATCAACAAATGAACCAATAACCCACAGCTTAGCAAAATAAAAAGGAATCGTTTTTTTGGAATAGTCATTCTATAACTGCCTTTATTTAAAGACTGTTCTTGTTCTTTGGCACTCAGTTACAGGATACTATCTATATGAACTGTATATTTATGTCACACAGAATGGAATTTTTTTTATGGCACTTCTGTTAATTGCAGTGTTGACAAAAGTACATGCACATTACTTGTTCCTCTCAAACCATTTAAATATTTTGACAACACAATGAGCTTTTTCTGAGTTTAATGAGGCCATTATTTTATGACCACTATTAAATTAATAAGCAATAATAACAATTTATTTTAATAGGAAAAGGGGAAAGTATTCCTTCATGTTTAATAAAACAGAAAATTCATTTCAACGTTACAATCACTCTGCAGGTTGAAAAGGTACAAATTAAAAGTCTTTGTAAGTATCTTCTTTCTTAGTTAGTCAATGGGCATAAACAGTATCTAGGAAAATATTCTCTTTTTTTCCCCCAAGTTTGAACATACTATTTGTAGACTTTGCAGTCTGATAATATATTACCTTTGTTTACCTTACATTATTTCTTTTATGAGGGGGAACAATATCTGACCTTCGGTCATTCTCACTTTTGTTTCTTACAGTGGTTTTGGTAAATGAATGCAGAAGAAGCTATTACCGATAATAGTTGTGGACATTTCATTATCAGTATTGCTTCTCATACAGGAAGGTGAGAAGTTTCTTCCTAAAGATCCTCTCCCTGACACACCTCAAAGCGACACCCAAAAACAGATTTGTGAAATGCATAAGTTTCAGTTTGCCAACATCTTCTATTCCTATTTTGTCAATGCACTTTTTCTATAAAAATGGAAACTTTGGGTTGCACTCATAAAAAGAACTCAAGCTTTTTTTTTTTTTTTTTTTTTTTTGTGGATATAATCCCAATTTTTAATGCAAATCTAAGAAAAAACAAGGTGAATCACTGGCTACAAAATTACAAAATTAATATCTGAAACAGAGATGGATTGTTTATTTCATATTATCAGTTGCAGTTAAGCAGAGCAAACCAAAATGGAAACAGTCTCCTCTGCTAACCGCTTAATCCATTTCTAAAAAGGAAAAGATGACCTATGCCAGAACACAGACTAGCCATTAATATTGTTGTTTTTCAGTAATTTATATGTAGTAACATACGTAGAAATTAATCACTAATTTCATTTTTCAGCAATGTACTTACAAATCCATGAAGACAAATCACCATTCCAAAATACTTACCAGAATAACTACTTAAATAACTTAGTTAACAACTTTAAGATCTGTGTAAATTTAGATCTTAACAACTTAAATTTCGATACATAGTAAGGGTTTTTTTCACATGCTCCTTTATAGAACTTTTCTTTAACTGAATCTTTGTAAAAATAATTATATTTAAAAATGAGCTTCATATTGTGCTAGTTCCCTTCATAAGAACAAAAATACACTAGTCAGTGCCTCTTCCTGAGCTTCAGTAAGCTTCAGGCTGGGCTGAATATCACAAAGTTCTTGTCTTATTTTTCCTTACCTAACTGTTATTAGCCTGAGACAGGATATAGGTTTAGATAGGCCTTCTGGCCTAAGAGGAGGATTCTTTTACACTTAGGAGCTATTATTCAAAGCTTTTACGTTAGAATACTTGAACTTAAATGACTGCTAGAAGGATAGCAAAAGACGGTGGAAGTATGACAGCGAGTAAAATTCCAGACAAGCACTAAGAAATGCATCTTCTGACCTCCCCCCCCCCCCCCCCCCAAAAAAAATTTAAAAGGGGGGAGAGAAAAAATACAGATCTCCAATCAATCACCATATTGTGATGTTCCTAAACTGCTGAAAAATTGGTATGAATAAATCATAGCATCATTCCCCAGCAAAAATCTGGTGGAAGCCGTCCCTGCCCATGGCAGGGGGGTCGGAACTAGACGATCTTTAAGGTCCCTTCCAACCCAAACGGTTCTGTGATTCTATGAAATAGTCAAGAAATTCAATTCTCCTATAATAGCTTGCAGAGTTCAGAGATTTTGGAATAATCTAATTTAAAATATCATTTTGCAAATCATTGAACTGTGATAGAGAACATGACAGTTTACATGGAAGTGATGCTGGAAGGAAATGAGGGAAATTAGTCCTGTGTTGTTACTTCTGGTGAAGTGTAGGTACAGGTACTGGAAGAGGCTGGTGATCTCAAAAGTGTGCAAGGGTGCATAGAGTAGGCTGGGTGAAGTGCAGGGAAGAAACAAGAAGTGATGTGAGGCAAGTGTGGAACATGAAAAGTAGAATTTCTTCAGCCTTAAACTGTTGATGCGTTAGTATTCTGTTGCCTCATTTTTTCCCCCTATAACGATTCTTGTCATAACACAAATTGCACAATCATTACTTGGCCTAATAGAAAAAATCATGAAAGTAAAACCAGGGACATTCCCATGTAATTTCATACAATATAAGACCCTAGGAAGATATTCTTACATACTTAAGTGAAACACAATACCCTACAAAACTGTTGTACAATGGCCTTGATGTAAAAAAATACTATTTACATTAGTAGCAAAACTGTCCAGAGCATAGGAGTTCACTAAAATGTATTACTATCAAAAGTGATGTGAAGTAATAGGAGGAAAGATAAAGCATAGTACAGATTGTCCCACATCTGTCAGCCCTGGGGTAGCTTTTTGCTTGGGACAGTTGCATCCATTCACACCAGAACGTTATAAGCCTTTGTAAAATCTTTTTGTCTTATTTTTATTCTCTCAAGTGCCAAAGTTACATATGCTAGCATAAACCAACAGCATAGTGGACAAGAATATATTATGGTTTTCTTAGCAGCAATACAAAAACCACTGTGACTGCCAGTAGAATCTTCTGTTTTCACCTGAAAGGTTTATTACTATTAAGAAATTAAACTGAACTGTGGGTTTGACACAGTGTGATGAGACATATTTACTGTACTTGAATGTCAGTTACAATGAACATTAGGCAAAACAGAAGATTGCTTCAGCTACCTTTCACAGATAAGAATTAAATCCTTTATATATACAGGCTTTTTTTCCTGAAGTGTTGTCTTGTATCATGGACTGAATCAGAATGGTTTAGGTTAGAAGAAACCTTAAAGATTGTCTAGTTCTAACACCCCAGCCATGGGCAGGGACAACTTCCACTAGACCAGGTTGCTCAAAGCCTCATCCAGCCTGGCCTTGAACACTTCCAGGGATGGGGCATCCACAGCTTCTCTGGGCAACCTGTTCCAGTGTCTTACCACCCTCTCTGTGAAGAATTTCTTCCTGATTTCTAATCTAAATCTCCCCTCTTTCAGTTTAAACTTTTTACCCCTTGTCCTGTCACTACAGGTCCTTTTAAAAAGTCCCCCTCCAACAGTTGTTATGGGACTTAAATTACAGAGACTCGGGCTGGGGGTTGTGGTTGATGTAGGGAATAAAGAAAGGCATGGCTGCAGCAGGAATTCTCAGTGCAAAGATGAAAAGGTCGTAACATGCTGAAAGTTTGGGCAGCTCATGCATAGCAGGGTTGATATTTGTGTATAGATCAGTTCCACGTGACTTGATGTATCTAATTTATACCTGAAGCCTGTGTATGCTTGAGTTCCTGTTTTGTTTTTATAAGGCCAGATTTCTGCCATGTCTATTATTGGCACACTGGATAATGTTTGAGAGGCCCGTTTGTACCATGAAACTGTGGTAAATTACTTCAGTCACAAGGAATGTCAAACTAACATTTCTAGCAATAGGACCAGTCGTAGTCTGAGGATGAGATGTACTGAACTGTCCTTTCCACCCATAGCAACTGGTATGAGGACCTTTCTTTCTGGTTATTAATTCTTTTTAGGAGCTTGCTGTGGTGTCCTGGATGTCAGGTCTCTAGATATGAGTTTAGAAGCACCAGGAGGACGACAATATAAACCAGTTTCTTTCATCACATGCAGTACCTGCCCTCAAGAAAAACAGGTTGATTGATACAGCCTGAGATGTTTTTTCAGCATTTAATTTCTTTTACCTTCTCACCATCACAGGAGAGAAATTTAGTTGGACACACAAAAGGCAAGACAAACCTTGTTTTATTATACAATTGAGACAAGCAGCACTTAGAAAATTCAGGAATTTTTCTGACAATGTTTCTCTTGCATCACTGCCTGGACCATTCTGTATAGAAAGTAATACTTCCATTGCTGTTTGTTAAATGTAAAGCTTAATGCACTGAATTACATGTTTTTAATGTAACCAGTATAAAAGACGATGTGGAATGGGACTGAGATGGTTTTCTGAGGAAACTCTGTCTTTTTATGATTTCCTGAATACCTGTTTTCGGCATTAATACTTTATCAGTTAGATAAATGTTTCTTCTCATTACATTTTTAAAATGTGCCGTGATACATAAATCTGGCGTCTTTGAGGTAGCTGTCATGAGCAGTATTTTTATAATAGCTAAAACTGGAGTCTGAGAACTAGAAGTTTGGGTTCTAGTACCGGAGCTACCACAGATCCAGTTACTGATATTGGACAGGCCAATCACTGTACATAAGATTTCTCATCATTAAGCATTTCAAAAATCCCACCCATGATAAACTATTTCAGTTATTTCATCAGTACTGGAGTAAAAAATTGATGAAATACTTTACAAAATATTCATAGAAAGTAAAGCTGACATGATGAAAGATAATATCTCCCTAAGAAAGACCTGAGATAAGAAATAGTAGGAATAAAGTGGTCAGATTTTGCAGCCGAATATAGTTAAATATTGATGTCAGTAAAATGCCAGCAATCCATGCTGTTCTAGAGATCTGCAAAGTAATAAAATATACTGATATAAGAAAGATTATTCATGACAGACTAAACTAAACAGACTGTGAAGAGTTAGTGGGTGCTACCAACACCATTCAGGAATGTATCACATACATTGGTGACAACAAACTGTAAAATACAGACAAAGAAAAATAAAATAATATCTTACTCTTTACAGAATACTGAGAAGTAAAGCTCTCTAAATTAGACAAACACCAGACTCATTCTGAGGCATTTAAAAACTAATCTATCCATATCTGTTTTCAGAAACTTTGGAAATCACAAGGTTAAAGAAAGGGGGGGGGAGGGGGTGTGTTAAAAAAAAATCCTTAAATTAGTAAGCCTATTCATACCTTCCAGAATTTTGGTGGTAACTGAAATGTGTGGATTAGTCTTAATGGGGACAGGTGTGAAGCCGAAAGGTCTGCTAAGATGCTGAAAGTGACCACAGCACCATAAGGGGTACAATGAAAGCCACTTTCCAATAAAACTGACAGTGACATTTAGTGACAAGAAACACAAAGTCATTTAGCTGACTGCAGGGAGTTGTACAGCAAAAGGTGAAAGTCCTAAGAAATCACATCAGGTCCAATCATCTGTAAATGCTGTGAGTTGAGCTCCTGCCCTTATCCTCAATTCATGTAGCTCTCTTTTCTACCTGATTAGCAGAGTGAAACATGAGACATTCTGGGACCCTACAAATCAATTTCTATTCCTCTAATGATCAGGAAAATTTATCTATGTCATACTTCAAGCTATTCAATCTAAGTGATTTTAATTTTTAGTTTGCTCTCCAGGAAGTGGTTTTGTTTTGAAATTATGTCCAAAATTCCCATGTTTATACACTAACATTCAGACAGCTAAAAAAGAATGATGTGACTCACTATTAATAAAATAGTCATTTCCTTACATTCACTCTATTGTTTATCACGGCATTACTGTTTGCTTTGCATGAATGGTTTCTGTAATGTAGACTCAATTTATGTCAATCTGCATTTTTACACATCCTTGAACAGCTTACACATTTTTTTCCAAACATTAAAACTGCTGCCAGTCTTATTTACCTTCCACTGAAAGCACCAGCTCTATACAACAAAATTCAGAAACAGTAGAACAGAAGCTTATTTAAAATGCTCCTGCAGACATAACCAAATAGTACATCAAAATATTTGGATATTCATTATTTATAATATATAGGCATTTCTTTCCCAAGCAACAGAAACTGAGACCTTGCTTCTGAGGGTGCAGGTGCACACAGCCTGTAGAAAGAAATTTTGACCTGCTAATCAATGTTTTCTATCACAAGAAACAACAACAGCTAAACACACAGTCCTTCCATTTAAAAATCCCACTTTCCACAGCTTAAAATGTTGAGAGTATGGAGGGAAAACTACATAGACATCTCCAGTTCTCTCTCAAAGGATATCCAAGAGCAAAGAGTGGTGGTAGATCTGTGGACTGGTGTCAAATTTACTTCGACAAGGGATCAGTGGAGAGTGCAGTCTCACTAGTGCCAAGTGCAGGGGGATGATCACTTCACTAGCCCTGCTGGCCACACTGCTCCTGATGTAGGCCGGGATGCCACTGGCCGCCTTGGCACACTGCTGACTCATATTCAGCTGGCTGTTGACCAACACCCCCAGGTCCTTTCCCACCACTCAGTTTGCCAGCCACTCATCCCCAACCCTGCAGCATTGCATGGAGTTGTTGTCATCCAAGTGCAGCACCTGGCACTTGACCTTGTTTAACACCTGTTCACCTGTCCAAGCTGTGTACAGCCAGTTACTCCAGGAGAACGCTGTGGGAAACACTGTCAAATGCTTTACTAAAGCCTAGGTAGACAACATCCACAGCCTTTCCCTCATCCAATAAGCAGGTTACGCTGTCACAGAAGGATATTGGGTTAGTCAAGCATGAATTGCCTTTTATCAGGCCTATTCTGACTGGGCCTGATTGCCTGGTTGTCCTGTATATTCTCGGACCTTTTTTTCTGGAAAAAGTACTTCTAGCTAACTCATGCATCAAAGTGAAAAGTAACAGATATGAAGTTACCATGACTGGTTTTAGTTATTTAAAATGCTCTTATTGTCTGTTTCACCTATATTCTAAAGATTAATCCTCCGTGTCTGTAAAGCACTGTGAAGGTGAATATATTTTCATTATAGTTACTACAGAACACTTTATCCTGTCTACATATTAATAATATTCACTCTTACCAACAGCAAACTAAAAATCAAAGATGCTTTTCTAAAAGACCAGACGCATCAATTTTTTTCTCTCATATTTAAAATAGACTTCAAGCACACCTTTAGCAGCAAAATAAATTGTTACTGCATTATAGTATTTTTCTGAAGAAAAACAGGTCTTGCAGGTAGTAAGACTAAATAATTTTTGTTAAGATAAACCTGTATTTCATGTTTCTCAGATTACTCCAGTCAACTTCTTCAGGGCCGTCTTTAATAAAAAAGATGCAGAAGACATGCCAAGCATGGATGCAACGAGTGAAGCCCAAGGCATCTCTTTCTCTATCCTACCCTTTCAAGCTACAGTCATTCCTCCAAAAGTCTGTTGCGTTATAGCTGAAGGAGAAGCAGCAGGAAACTTAACTTTTTTTTTTTTTATTAAATACATTAACCACTGTCAACTAAAAGGTAACCGTCAGTTAATAAAAAACTGGCAGCATTTTGAAGTGTGCAATAATTCAAGCCAAACTATGTCAAACTCTCATATTAATAAAAAAAAAAAAAAAAAAAACCAACACAAACCAGTTTTAAATTTACATGTTAGATATTGAATACTTTTTTTCTTATTTCTAGAGGTTTTATCTTAAGATATGGCTTTCAGTAGAAAAATATGAGGCTATGAACTGCATTTTCAGGTAAGAAGAAAGTCTTTTCTCCTTTATCAAGCTCACTTGATAAATCCTGGTCAGGATCCCTAGCCACCAGGGTATGAAAGTCTCCAGCTGAACGCTCTTCTCTGGAATTTGAAACCAAAACACCGACTCACAGAAAAATGCATTAACTTCCAGTGTATCATTAAACTTTCTTACTAATGCCTTCAGTCAGGAAACATTAGCTGGAACAAAATCTGTAACTTGGGCCTTTCATGTCCCCACTGAGAGTGTTGACTATCAAGAATACATTTTAGTAGAATATGTCATCCTAAGCAAACCTGTTTCCAGAGAAACATTTGGCAGGACACACTCAGTCTGATTTAATTCACCAATGGTTCTGAAAAATTAATGTAACAAACTGAGTATCAGGAAAGGCAAAGCTATATACAAATTCAGGTTGAAGTCAGCAAATAAAATTAAAATGAGATCTTCTGAAAAGTGTCAAAATATTTTATTTATTTTCTTTCACATTTTCAAAGAAAACGGGGTGTGGGTTTTTGAAAAGTCAATGTTTGGGCTTTTTTAAAACACCCTTATGTAAAAAATAGTCTAAACTGGTGGATAAAAGATTAAACTATATATCACATTTTCTTTCAGGCTGTAGAAATATATATTGAGTGATTAATTGATTCATTTTGATGTTTTTCTTTTAGCTTGCCTGAAACTGAGTCTCCTTCCTCTGCCCCATATTTTCCTCTCAGACACCACTTGGAAGAAGACTCTGATCAGCTTCTGATTACAACACTCATGTTACATCAAGGTTTCATCTCAGTATATGAAAGAAATCTTTTTACAGTGAGAACAATTCACTGGAACAACCTCCCCAGGAACTTGATAGAGTCCCCATCATTTGGAAGTCCTCAAGACATGATTGGATTGCTAGATAGTCTCATCCAGGCTCTTTTTCCAATGAAGGGTTGAAACAGATGATCTTTAAGTGTCCCTTCCAACCTGGGTTTTTGTATGGCTCTGCTCTAAGATTCTAAGTTCAGAGGTGCTGTTCTTGGACTGGAGAGTAGGGTCTAACTCAGGCTCGACGCCATTTTATGGGACTCCCCTGTTAGATCTGATATTGTATTTTTTTTTTTTTAATTATTCCAAACCAGGTCTTAACAGAGCTCCCATTCCCCAAATGTTCTACATCATGGTGGCTAACATACAGAGTATGTTATGCACTGAATAGATGTAGAATATGCGAATGACTGTCTTAAACACTCAACTAATGAATATAAGGGTAATGATGTTTCTTCAATAATTTTTAAGACTTTTCTTACAAATCCCTGGCTTGAAAAATTTAACTTTTAGTTACACTTAGAATGATTAATATGTAGTCCTAAAGGTTAGACACACAAAAATTTTGAAATATGAGCTCAATAAATTCTGTAGTAGATTACTAACCTTTCTTTGCAACCTAAGTCTGAAGCAATTTTTTTTAATAGGCATTCCGTTCTACAGAAATTACAGTGTACTATTTCTTTGTTTATATCTTTTGCAATCACTCCTAAGAGGCATACAGTATTCACCAGTCCATTGCTGCATTGTGCATTTATAGAAAAAAAAATATCAGAAGAAACATACTTCAACCTCCATATGTAGAATTCTATTCTAATAAATCTGTCCAAATAAACCTACTGAAATAACACATGATCTAAGAAGGCCATTGCACAATTGGTCTGTTTTCTAAAACCTATTACTTTTTTTTTTTTTCCTGAGGTCTTCTATTATAAAATATTATATATTCAAAAGAATATGAAAAAGAGCAGAATATTTTATTAATATGCTTTAATTTGGAAAAATGTAGACAAGACCTGTCCACTGTATCCAGAGTCAGTCAACAGGAATCACTAGAATTTTTTCTGGATTTATATAATAAATTTATAGATAAATTGAATTCACAGCAAAATAACTGATTACTGTAGACTGTAGCCAGCTGTTAAAAATTAATATGCAAAAATATTTTATCAATCCCTTGGCAAGATAAGATTATCTGATATCTTCAAATACGTCACCAAGAAACAATGGTCAAACAATTTAACAATGTGAATTTTCAAACAAATTCAAGCTATTTTAGGTTATTTTTCAGTTTATTTAGAAATTGTAAGACTGCTTTTTATGAATAGCATGTCTTCTTTCTACTAATGATCTGTGTCATGTCAAGCATTACATAGTTCTGAGACTGGCAAATAGTTCAAATAATGTTACATCCACCTAATGAAGATGATCTTGGCAGATGAAACAATATATAGTGCAATGCCATACAATACAGTCCTAAAGCTTTGTTTGAGGCAAGTGTCATTTTTCCTACAGTACAGTCAAATTATTTTTCTTGAGCAGATTTATATCAAGTACTGTAAGCCATTTGGGGGAGCCAGTGACAGAATAATTCTCCACATCCATTCCATCTTTCTGTAGCCTTGTTTGGTCATTACTTCATGGCCTCATCTGATATGTGATACCATTCCATGACCATTTCATCTGCTCATCTGCTGATTGCTTTCATGACACTTTGCCCTCCAGTAATACTTGCTCTGATTGTTATCCAATCTTTTGCTAAAATAGAAAAAGCTTTTCAGTTTTGTCTCTTGGATGTGTATATTGAATGCCTACTGCACACCAGCTGCTGAAGTATATACCCAATAGCAGTTCAAAACATTGGTTATTACAGACGAATAAGTTTAAAAAGGAAAATCTATAAAGATGAATATTTGAGCATAATCTGTTTAAAAGACGTGAAATGTGGATCAAATAATATCTATATATTTTTGATAGAGTTCTTTTCATATGGATCCTCTATTGAGTTGTTTTAAAGCCAAACCACAAGTAACGAAACAAATTGAAAGTTTGGATTTTAAAAATAATATAATTTTTTCGTATTGGGCAAATACCATAAGAAGGTAGATATTCACTTAAAATTGTAATTAATATATTTTAGGTGTCTGCAGCACTGCTTCTGAAAGTATCAATGCTCATAGATATTTTTTACAAAAGTTCAGAGAAAATTTCAGAGTAGCATGCAGAATCACAAAAAGAACTGAAAATTTTAGAATTTCAGTATTTTTTCTTTTGTGTACTTGAATACTCACACATCTAGGGAATAAAAACTCTGAATTACTAATCTGCCCATGTG
Organism: Rhynochetos jubatus; assembly: GCA_027574665.1. Lineage (NCBI taxonomy): Eukaryota > Metazoa > Chordata > Aves > Eurypygiformes > Rhynochetidae > Rhynochetos > Rhynochetos jubatus. The sequence goes on along the minus strand of CM050648.1, from coordinate 81,048,545 downwards.
AAACTAACACATTCCTATGAAATCAGCAAATTTCACCTGCTCAAATCTTAAGACTTAATATTAGAGTCTAATGTCTCTCATCACAGTGAACAATAGAACATGTAAAAATTGCACAGCAAGTATTTTTTATTCAGAACTACTTTAAAACCCCTTATCTAAAACTGGATCAAATTTATAACCCATACAGCAAGTCAGACAGTCTCTTGTCAGATATCTGTCAAACAAAATAATCAAATATAAAAGAATAAGCATAGACAAAGATGAGTTGAAACTTGCCTTTCAAATGCTGAATTAATGTCTTTCAAGACATTTTGAAAACCTGAGAAGGAAAATGAAATGCAACAGGTAAAATTATGTTATAGAGTACTTACTAGCTCTAGTAACAAAACTACTGTAGGTTAATTTTTTTTTCTGTGGTAAAGTGAAAACCCCTTATTCACATTCAAGTCTTGCTCAGCAACTAGATACATTCAGTAAATTATGTAAATCAATTTACTAAAGTAATAAAGAATACTTCCAGTAGTTTTATTAATGTTCTATTCTGCTCCCACTAAGTGAGAGAAAAAAATCTCTTTTAATTACAATGGTGTTCTAGCAATAATTTAAATAGGTTATGCCACCTAGCCTAATGACATAATGAAAAAACTCAGAAGCTACTCAGAAGAAGGATTCCTCCAAAAATGGTGAACAAATTCTGGGCCACATAAACCAGAGGTTCCTCATGTGTGGAACCGATATGACCCATGGGTGTCAGCAGCTTAGATATGAGCATGGTGCAGGCTGTGTGGGTTACATGTTTGGCACCCCATTTACTGTATAGGAACATACAGCTGTGCTGAGATCACTCAAAATCTGCAGCTGGATGAATTTCTCTTCTTCAGTGACACATGTGGATCTATACTATCTCTTGGGCTGGATTTCTTGTTACAATGCTCAGTAAGTACTTGAAAGAAAAATTCATTTTACCTGTCCAGCACTTCTCAACCCCATTATAAAGCTATGAAAAGAACAGTGAGCCCACGGATTTTCATTTCAGTTAAATAAAACATATTGTCTTTCTCCTTCATAAACGTGAATTGGTGACATTGTCATCTCTTGCAATCTGCCCAGAGATTTAGTTTTCTTTACAGTTTCAGATAGAAATTGACATTTCAATGTGCAATGTAACTACAAGAAGACACAGAAAAGTGAAATCAGAGCATCTTTCTGAAGTAGTAATTCCAAAAATCGAAGATGCAGCTTAATAAAACATCACACTTTCAGGAAAATTAATATTGTGAGGGAAATTAAGACAATTGAGATGATGAAGAAATTAATCCAATAACTAATTCTTCCAGCCCGCTGGAACATTTGAGTGATAATCTATTTCCTGTCTAAATATCAAACTTTAATATTTTCATATTCTTTCCTTCTTGGAGCAACTAAAGTCTTTTGTTTCCAAATAAAATTCTTGGGGAAAATCCCCACTCTTGCATTTATGTGAAAAATCTCATTATTACTAAATTAAATGCTATCTGAAGCACAGGGTTTGATGCATTGTGTTATCATAGACTTTTTATTTTTATTATTTTGAAATACATTTTTTCAGAATATTCAGTGGGTAAGATAACTACATGTCATAATTAGAACAAGTTAGAGGTTTTCTTCTGCAAGATTATTGTAGAAAGCATTATTTCTACTAAGCCTATTTCCACTGATAAGTTATTTAGTAGAATTTCTATATTTTGCAAATTTATCCAAAATTAACATTTTTATTTCAGGTCATAGTGTCCATTAGGAACATTAATTAACACTTATTTCCTTTTGCAGTTCTGTTCAGGTCCTCATGATTTACTCTCTGCAATGGGATTCCTATTATGTGCCTCAGAAATTTTGTTCAAACAAGGATTTGTAGCAGATAAAGAGAACAGGGATATATGACACCTTAAATGGTATTTCTCAAAGCAGCCAAGCAATACAAGATAGTTAAGGTTAACCTGAGTGGAACATCACTCTCATGGTCCCCTCTTCTCTCTGCCTCTGTCCCTCACAAAAAATGAGGAAAGGATTAAGGGGGGGGTGGGGGTGGGGGTGGGGGGGGAGATTATCTTAACATTGTAAATGTGGATTACATTAGAAGCATTTTAATGCAATCATTCTCTGAATAGCTAATTTTGCTAAAAGAAAACACAGAAAAGTCAGTGCTTACCTACAGCCAGTTCTACTTCTTTATAAAAAAGAACTTTTAGAAACAGAAATAGGAATGACTGTTATAAATGAAAGTAGTCTTTAAAGTTTGTATACCACTCAAGGGAAGAAATTAAATACAAAGTATCATGTAAAGACTGCTGCAAAGATGACTCTGGATAAAAAATCAAATCTGTTCCATCAAGACCAAGAAAATACCTTTTTATCCTGTATTAAATTCATTTTACTTAACCCATGTAAAGATGAAGTAATTAAAATACAGTGTGTGGCGTGGAACACATTTGAGAACTATGTTAAAAATATTGAATTAATTACTTCCCACATCCTACTTGATTTCTGAAGTGCTCTATAACTGTCTCCATACTATTGCTATTGCTTTGTAGTTGTCTCTAATGTGTCATTACTTTCATGTGAAATTGTCTTGAGAGCATAAATTTCACACACTTGCAATACTGTTAGCAATAAACATGGTTTATATACTTAAGATATGCTTCTGTCTGTGGCACAACTTCTTTATTTCACACTCACAATGACATCATCTGCTTCATACTGGACTCCTCTGCAAACAACAGAGCCAACAGTAAGTATTTAGAATTTAAAACAAAATTATCTTGCATGCCAGCATTTTTTCCAAACTCTATAATTGAAATATGGAGACATATTAAAACAAATTACAGGAAAACTCACACACAGAGAAGAAAAAAATGTAAGCACAGGATTCTGGAGGTAGCGTAACTCTTTTCCTTAGTTAAATTGTTCTCTTTGCTTGCTTGGCAATAATGAGCACAACAATATTTGAAGTGTCATGTTATATTCTTTAAGACGACATCTGCTGTAGTTTTGCTCCAAAAAGGTACATTTTGAAGACAGAGTGCTAATAAAGCACCTCCATAATAAGTGTGAAAAGAAGTATGAAGATTGTCCTGGAATAATTGTCTCTGTGAAATTATGGGAAGTTTTAGCAAATCTGTTATATTGTGGAAAATTAAATTATCTGGTAATCCTCCTCCCATGCAGGAACTGTGTCCCCACCATATTATATGTCACCAGGGAAGAGATCCTCTTCTCCAGAACCTTGCACTACCATCCTAGCAGTGGGTGAATTTGCAGTGGCCGAGCTGTCTTCCAGCTGTGATTCATGCCACAAATACAGCTGAGGGAGATAAAGCAAGTGGTGAGAAGGCATCTCCAGGGAGGGATTAAATGCATGAGTTTACAACTGAAATAGATTTGAGAGGCCTAGAACTGTGGTGGTAGGAACATTTGGCCCATGGACAATGGCATCTTTTGCAGGAGCACAAGTGACATTCTCAAAGCAACTTTAACTTCAAAGGCCATAGTGTACTCTTGAGAGCAAATTATCTTTTTCTGAGGCATGGTTTTGACCTTTTTTGCTCATTGTTTTCTAAACTTGTAGTTGAACGGTTGTCCTAACCTCTTCTAAAAAACATATACTTTGTTTTTCTCAGTATTTTGCATTGTAGAAATCTAATGAAACGCATATCTTATAAACTATACACTTCTACTACTTTTTATAATGTTTATGGAGTTGAAAACAAATTACACTGATACAAAAAAAATCTAAAACAGAGTAAAAACTATTGAAAGCTATTTTATTTATAATATATGAATTATTCATATGCATTTTTATAATGTGGCACATTCCATATTAAAAATACTATTTTGTAAGTTCAGATTATGTCTATAAAATATATGTGCAAAGTTGTATTAAATCAATCTTTAAATTACACTTGTCAATAAACCTATAGCAAATTATGTGATTGTTGTCTTACTAAATACACAGTTACTATAGTACCAATAAATACACCTCAGCCCGTTTCTACAATACAGGTTTAATTGATGCACTCTCAATAAGCAGATTTGCTCAGAGTTAGAGCAACATCAGCAGTACAAGGAAAATTGCATACAGACAAAGGTAAGAATACCGTCGTTACCAGTTTCCTTCTTCCTTCACCGTCTCTTCCCCCTTGCTCCCACCTAACATCCAGACAGGTGATGTGCCTGCAAAAGGCAAAGCAATTATACAGAAGGAATATATGTCATATGAGGGATGCAGAACACACTCCTCATGGCTAGGATGTAAAGTGCTGAGGCTAAAAGGAACAAGTATGACAATCTACATGACAACCCTTCACACCACCAACTGTATGTTTCAAGCGCAGGTATCTTCCTGCAGGCTTCAAAATCTGAAATATAGCATATATAACAATCCTTGGAAATACAAATTACCTTTACACAATGTTCATCATCTTCCCATTCCGATCCTGAAGTTTATTTAGTTGCAGATCACTGGCTTTGCCCATTAAAGTTCAGAGGTGGGTGTGTTCTGTTTAGTGAGTTACAGACTGGGCTTAAATTACCTCATGATCTAAACTGTGTCAATTTTTCAGCTTCGTTTTAAAAAAGGGACATCAGCAATAAATTAATTCCATTTTAAATCTGTGCAGAATCTAGAGTCACGAGCACAAGTTTTCTTGTTACTGCTCAAGATACCATAGATTCTCACTAACCATCAACTGCCCGTAGTGGAAACACTTTCTGCATCCTTCCTTTATCATGTGCTGTCATTTATATTGTTTGACTCATCCATATTTTGATTCTGATTTTCATAAATTGAGCAGACTGAAACATGTAAAACTTCATAAATTAACTTTTTGTTAAACTGAGATGCAGGTGGAACAAACAAGCAATACCAGTGTCAATACAACAAAAACTACAGTTTGTCTCTTGACACAATCCCACTGGGCTCAAATTCGTTACCTTTACTCAGAGTGAATTATTATAGAGATTTTACTTCACAAGAGGCTACATACAAAGTAGGATATTAAATGTCACTAATGAATGTAGAGTCAGGTCCACTGACAGAAACAGGAATGCAATTGCTGCTCTATGCAAGATTTGCTGAAACAAGCTGAATACTAGTATTCTAGGCATACAGTTCATACACTTGAACTTTACTTATAGCCATTTTCTAAATCGTGCATACTGGCTATTCACCTCATTTATTGTGTGCATTATGTATGCTGCTTAAATCCACTTAAAACTCTGAAATGATGGTGAGATGATGAAGTAAAGGAAATACATGTTTTGCCAATTGACAGGTTTGGCAGAAAGAACACAAACACCAAGTTAAAGCTGAAAAGAGAAACTTACTACAGTGTAAACCAGCAGACAGCATAAGCAAGGTAATGCATCTATCATTACTACATAAAGTTAACGATAGTGATTAAGAAAGATACATCACCAATCGCCCTAATATTTTACCATCATCCAGATCCGCACATCAGCTGGGGAGCCCCGTTACAGTGAAGGATTGGAGAACCTGTCCTGGCAATTGGGAAGTCCTACACAGTGCATCCACTCATAGATAAGGCTTTGACTTCACCGTGAGAGGGTCCCACTTTTATACAGTTTAACAAAAAATTATGTGAAAAACGTACAGAAACATCTGGCCTGTTCGAGGCCTGTAATCTAGGCATTTTTATAACAACATGTGAGAATAATATCTACAAAAAATTTCCATATCTGTATTTGACAAATTTGTCTTATTGACAAAGTAAGGTACATACAAAGTCTCTGAGTTTTAGTTGACCCAGCTAAGAGATCCTTGGCTTTGATTCATTGCATTAACAATAATCAATAATAATATCATCAGTTTGCAACATTTTATAACAGAAGAGTTATGAAGGTAATTATAAAATATATTGTTTAAAAAAAAAAAAATGTAAGTTCTTACCAGAGTTGTGCCCAAACAAGGATAATCAGGACAAGAAGTTGATTGTGCATATAGTTAGTGTGTATTCACTAAGGGCAAATTGCCCTTGACAAGTGTGATTCCCTTCTCTGGTGTGTTGACTAACTTCGTAGATGAGAGGAGAGCAGTGACCATTCTTGCCTTCGAGTTTAGCAAGGTCTTTTACACAGGTGATACTTGGTGATGCATGTATAAGCTACTTCAAATAAGCTTTGTTGGTCGACATTGGAAGATTGCACACCTAGGATTCCTACATTCTTTCTGCTCTGAGAAGAAATACAAGAAGTAAAATTACATGTTTTCAGTGGTAACAAGGAAAATCAATAAATTTGAATTGGAATAGCATGAAATTCATTCCTCAAGTGATTCAACAGCAAATTTCCCATAAATATGAGAGTCCATGAGTGAAACAAAAGATTTATTAAAATCAGTTAGACTAGACAGTAGAGTTTTATGATGAGTTTTTTTCAAGCTGGTATCCCCCCACCCAAACAAAAAATAAAGACAAGGTCCCAAATTTGGGACCCTCTCTGTTCTACACCTGAAAAGCATCAGGGTTTTTTTTCCCCTCCAGGTATGAGTATTGCTTTCTCTGTATTAAACTCTTTTCTTTTTTTTTTCTTCCATTTCCTTTAAAAACTATGATGTGCTAAAGTTATAAGCTGATGCTGCTGTGTCTAAAATCTACAGTTATTGGACACAGTCCAGTTTGCACCAGTGTAAGTAAAAGAATTTGGTATTTTTATGGTGATAGATTTTTGTTTACAGTTCAAAAGGGAAAACATAATTTGATTTGCTGACTTTGGGAAAATGATTTATGCAGCATTTTCTGACTACTGTAATCAAAACTGAAGAACTTCTATTATACTCTGTGCACAGTAATCTAAGATCCCATTTATAAGCCTAATATAACATATAATAGAATATTGGACAATCAATCAAGAAATTGAGACACTGATGACTAAATTATACCAAACATGAAAGATTCATAACTGAACTGCTGAGGTTAGATTTCCTGGGTACTGTATATATCAGATAATTCAGCCTACTTTGATGTAAATTCATAAATTCAGTTTACAAACATGGACTCATGAAGAAAAGAAAAATATAAACACTATTAGTAAAACATTTCTGTCCTAAAAAGCATGACTTTCCCATTTCATATTTTAACCAAGAATGCATTCCAAGACTCAAAGAAATATACCACACAACTGTAACTAAATACATGATAATAGAAGATATTTTCCATTAACACCAGGAAATCAAAAAATATTTGGCTCAAAGTTACAAGCACTGAATATCAGCTGTGCCTTCTGGTACATGGCGAAATCAGAAGCCAAATCGTAATTGATACCCATTCCTTACAAGCTGTGATTCAAAGCAATTCTGACTAGAAGACCTGACCAGTCTCTCATTAATTTATAATCATTGCTAATAGCTATTATCTTCCATTGACTGTAATATTAAAAATAGCTCTTTATGTAGCACAAAAATGGGGAATACTGCACTACTTCAGGTTGTAATAATGTGATTTCAGGGTTAGGTCAAAGGCTTAGAATATGAGGGAGTCATGGGTTGTATTTGCCAAAACTGAGCAGTGGTGTCCAAATACGATTGTTGCTGGGACACTGACTCATGTTTCCTACTTTCTCCCTTCTTCCTCTGGAAGTTTATTCTGTGAGGCAAGTGCTACTGCTTTCTATATGCTTTCACAGGGAGTCTTGGTATTGAAGCAGAACACGTACATGTTTCTGAAATACAAAGAATAAGAGGTTACTGACACTTTCAAGTAGAGCTGAACCACAGAAAAGTTGTACGAAATCTTTGCTGGAAGTTCTGTCATGGGTCTGAACAGGCTTTAGGGGATGTCATTAAGATTCAGTGGGTCATCACACTGACTTAGCCACAAATGTAGCTTGATTTCTGTTGCAGGAAACTGTAAGAATGGATATCCCACTTATTCTACCCCCATCTGCTCATGGGGTATCACTTTGTAACAGCAAAATGTGAATTACTTACTCTCTTTTGGTTAAATCTTTCTTTAGTATGTTAATCAGAAATTCTCAAATTTCAAAACATAAAAAAAGTGTTGAATGGAAGCGTAAGAGAATTGTCTCTTTATACATTAGTTTGCCTTATACGTTAGATGTACCTTAAGGTAAATTTCTTCAGTGACTGATCTATTTTGACAATAACAACTTTCAGCAACTGAAGTGGAGACTGAGGTTTTGAGCAGCACAAAGCCATATGGTACTATCATTCCTTAAAGCACAACTCTACACTGAGGTAAGCTGTTTTGTCTAAAAATTTGACATACTTTGTATACAGTATGAGTTGAATAGATTTTCCAGCAATATCAATGGTTCTCTGCACAAATCAATAAGGACACTTTGAGAACAGCTTATAAAATAATTTGAATTTTCATATTTTCTATCAGTGTTACATTTTCTGACACTTGGCTCTATGTTGCCTAATTTTTGTAATGAGAAAAGTAACATTAGAAAACTATCAGGTTTTTCAGTTTGTTTTGTCTGGATTAAGGGTATGTCCATTAAAAATTTTCAGATAATTCATAAGCAGAAAGGAAATGTTAAATCTTATACTGCTGTAATTTATCACAGTTTTTGGGGGGTTTTATTATTATTTTTCATTTATTTTTGGTACCTCAAATTATTTTTTCTTTGGCAGTTCTCCAATAACAGAGACTTCTTAGCTGACTTGTTATTCCATTCCCTGTTATTCTAAAAGACAAATAAGAAACTGCAACACTCAGGTTAAATGAAAGCAACTTCTAAGAAGATATCATATGGATGTAAGGAAGTCATAGTTATAATCATATCTAGTATAATACTAATTTTTTATTATGTCTAATAGAATATTAAAAGATTTGTAGTACAGTTCATGTATAAAAATATTTTTCATTTTAAAATTACTTGCGTATGATGCTTGAATTGACTAAGTTGTAGCAGGAAGGATACAGCACAGTAATAAAATTTCAACAGCTTTTAATGATGAAATTTTATTACCTTTATAAAAAATAATTGGATACTCCAGTTTGTTTACTGCAATCACTGCTGGAAAATGTTTACTTTTCAGAAACGACACAAATACTAACATATTACTTTTGCTGGTTTATTTGCAAAATATTTAGTAATTTCTGATGGCATTTCTCTGAGAGTAATAAACCCTACAGCTGTTTCCTCTTAAATGAAGTACCAAATATTTACATTTCTTGATTCTCTGAAACCTATATTTTCACACACTAATGTACAAAATTAGTTTCAAGGTATTGATAGAATAAAAGATAGGAAACTTGGTCAATCAAGGCTACCTGTAAACATTTGAACAGGACACCCATGTGGTCATTGTGATTACAAAGCAAGATTCAGAAGATATTTCAGATTGACTGCTCTTCCAGAGCAATCATGTACTTACTGTGTAATATGCCTAACAGAATAATGACCTTCCTTCAGCTATGACAAAAGCTGATACCGAATGTCATATAAAAATATGAGCATGGCTTCTGCAGTATATTTGACCTACACTAAAGCATAATGCAAAGCCATGCTACAATGTCAACTCTCTTCTATAAAAATAAATAAATTAATTATTTCACCCAGATATACACATCATTGTGGAAAATTTCCAGATTACAATAAAAGGAGACGGCTTTGCTTTTGCCTTTGGAATTTATTGTAATAATACATTATTCTGCTTTTTCCTCATAATCCTTACACAGGCAAAGTTAACCAGTACTGTTGTATTTCTTACAAATGAATACAGTAAGACAGTCATATTCATCAGGTATGGTATATACCAAGTCATTTTCCTCTGTGTATCTTGATAGAAGCAATATTATAATCACCTACATAAACATATAATTACACTCTATTATCTGCAATTGCATTGTAGGAACCTTCTTACAGCTCTTGTTAACATGACTAAATATAAGTTTTCAACTATGGTTAGCAAAGGAAAAATAATACTATTTTAAACATAACCTGAGTTCTGCTTTAAATGTAACCTTTTATTTTTTTTTTTTACCAGAAAAGAATATCAAATGTTTGGTTTTAGAGGAGCTTTTATTTTAGCTTTTAACTTAATTAAAGAGTTGTGTTTAGATAAAGTAAATAAACATATCAAGCTGTATTCTGAATCCTATTCAACATACGAAACTTCTTCATTTTAAGACACTCTTCCTTCTAGGAACAGCCAGACTACTATTCTAAATCCTAGACTAATAAAAAAGTATCTGCTTTTGCAGATGCAAGGGATTAAAAACCACCTTTTTAGTACTGCAAAAAAACCTTTTTCTACACATCTAAAAGCACAGAGCAGTGCAACTAGTTAACAGATCATGCTCAGTGATATTGAATAACATATAGTCCAAAGAGGTTAGTGTTCTTTAAACCAGAAGCTATTTCCTGTATGCTATTAGGTATCAGAGAACATAACAGCCCATCTGAACCAAGAGTAGTAATATGAGATACTTCTGTAGACTCTGAAAATTTCCTTGCTCACAGTACTTTTCTTCAGTAAAGAAGACCTCTGCAGGTAGTCATGGTGCAGAATTGATGACTAATTAATCAAAAGATTGGAAAGGTGAGGCAGGAGAAAATTATTTATTTTCTCAGGGGAGGGATATTCCAGTAACATCTCAGATCCTGAGGGAATCTGTGAAAGTCAGCACATTGTTAAAAGGGGTGAAAAATAAAGTGACAAGCTTTGCTATTGATGTTAAGCTACTAAAGATAAATGAGGACCAAAAGGAGAAATACAGAAGTATTTTCTAATACTGGCAGATGAAATTCATTGCAAATATATGTAAAATGCTGTACATTGAATGGGGTGAATCAATGCTAATGTTACATATGAAAAGATGGGCTCTCAAAAGACTTACTGGTCAGATGAAAACTCGAAATTATAATCACAGAATCAAGTCAAGCCATGAACTTAAGCACTGCCACATCCACCTCTAAACCATGGTCCTAAGCTCCACATCTACACACTTTTTAAATACCTTCAGGAATGGTGAATCAACTATTTTCCTGGGCAGCCTGTTCCAATGCCTGACAACACTTTCAGTGAATAATTTTTTCATAATACCAAATCTAAACCTCCCCTGGCACAACTGTGACTATTTTCTCTTGTCCTATCGCTTGTCACTCAGGAGAAAGTATCAACACCCACTTTGAACAACCTCCTTTCAGGTAGATGAAAAGAGCGATAAAGTCTCCTCTGAGCCTCCTCTTCTCCAGGCTAACCAACTGCATCTCCGTCAGCTGCTCCTCATAAAACTTGTTCTCTAGGCCCTACACCAGCTTCACCACCTTTCTTTGGACACGCTCCAGCACCTCAATGTCTGTCTTGTAGTGAAGGGCCCAAAACTGAACACAATATTCAAGGTGTGGCCTCACCAGTTCTGAGTACAGGGGGAGATAAATAAAAAATATTGACTCAGTACTCATTAAGAGTCAAAAATAATCAAATTAAAGCTTGAAAGTCTTGAGAAAGAGAAGGGAAACAAGGGCATTTATGCCACACTATGAATCCATGGTTCAGTAGCATTCTGTTTACAGTGTGCAGTTCTGGGTACTGATACCCTTCATCTAAAAAAGTATTCAAAGGTCTCTCTGAGGATGTGCAGAGAACAGATTACAAGAGTCACTTGAAATGGCTTCTGTGCACTGAACAGTGGAAATGGAGGAACAGATGACTGATGTGAAAGAGGCCTTCATGGTCATGAGGGACAGTGAAAAAGGTAGAAATCCATTTTTCACTGTCTCTTCCAAAACAAGAGTTAGGTTGTGTCAAATGAAACTAGAGGATGGAGGTTACAAAGAAAAGGGGGTTTTATATTCACATGATGGATAAGAAATCTGGAAAACAGCCACAGGGGATAGAGAACAATAAATATTTGTAATGATTGCAAAAGTAATTTGATTTTTTCCTCCAAGGATTTGTCCACTGAGGACTACTAAACACAAGGATACATACTCTGGTATGTATCATACATACTTATTCTCTTCCCATATTCTTGCCTAGGTATGTGCTTTTGGCACATTTACTGTCACAGGCAATACAGACTCAACTTCGGGAAAATCAATTTATTTATTGCCAATTAAAAGTAGAGTTGAATGGTGAGAAGCCAAAACAAGGGTAAAACACTTTCTCTCTCCTTCTTCCCAGACTCAATTTCATCCCTTCACTCTTGACTTCTCTAATTCCTCCTCTCTCTAAGCATGGTTCTGCTCAGAGAACTGCACACTGTAAACAGAATGCTACTGAACCATGGGAGGCTCTGGTCGGTCCATAGCAGCTCCTCTCTGCCGCGTCTTCCTCCTCACAGTTTTCCCTGCTCCAGCCTGGGGCCTTCCCATCGCCTGCTATTGTCATGAACCACTCCAGTGTGGATCTTTCCCATGGGCTACAGTCTTTCAGGAAAAGACTGGTACAGCATGGGTCCCCACACAGGCCACAGTTCTTTCAAATCTTTCAAATGTTGCAAATATATCTTTCAAGCATTAAACTGGATAGGACTGGTTTCTTCTCAAACAGATGCATATGTAAAGTGCAAACCCAAGTCCACGGAAAGAGAACATACTTGTCCTGCCCACATTCTCTTTTCTGTGACGACAACTGCTTAGGCAGCCAGCCTAAGTATTAAAGCTACCCTAATGCATTCAGAAAGTACTTCAATCAGGCCCTAGAAGAGAAGTCCGAAAAATTCTGAATGTTTTTCTTACAAAAAAAAACTCCATGACATTTCATTTTTCCCCTGGTTATGGGTTCTAGGATGGTTACAGCTTTCCCTTTTTTCTTGGTTACTGAAAACAAGTATCATGCAACTAAATACAGAAATGGTTAGAAACTCAATTTAAAGACTGAAAATCCTGCAAGACTCAATACTGAAATAGCATTACTACAAATATTGCCATTTTCAGGATGAAGGGCCTTAAATAACTTCTTTTTTTGTTGTGGCTTTCTCAGAACAATAGGGATAAAATCAGAAACGCTTTCTAATCTTAAGAGTAGTAAAGCAATGTCTGTATGAACAGACAACCCAATGGATACTAATTATGTAGCATTTTAAAAATTTTGACTCAGTTCATTGTACAAATACAAAGACCATGGAGGTTTACAGTCCCTTGCAGAAGTATTCTCTACAGTACATTCTCACTAATGCTACAGAAGTACAATGGAGTGTGTCTGTGCATGTGTGCGTGCTTGTTTACTAAAATGTGTATGTGGGCATAGACATGGTGGTTTCAGCAGGTTGGCAGGGCAACTACAGTCCCAAATACTACAGATACGATTTCAAAGTTATTAGGTGAGAGTTACCTTTTCTCCCTCACCGATCTTTATGTCCACACAATTACATTCATAAGTAATGTCCAGGGACTGCTTTTCACTTTCTCAGTTTCTATGCACCATGCATGAAATGTGTGGAGAAGAGGGAAGAGAGAAATACAGTCAGCTGACACACTATAATGTTTTCTCCCTTGTAACCCCACAGAGTCTTCCATAGCCGTGGACCTTACCAGCATAGTGCACAAGGTACATACTTGATCCTGTACTATCAGTAAAATCTGCTTAGATATGAGATGCAGGTTTCCATGCTGAAGAAATCTATCCATCTTTTAAATACACAGGGATTAATCTCATCACTTGTTCATCTAGGATTTGATTGAACCGCCACACATTTTCCCATCAGCTGGATGAGGAATCTTTCGACTAGGTTCTGGCCTGAAATCCAAGGCAAATCTGTTTGTTCACTTCTCTGAAGTTGATTAATTTCATTATTGATCGCTGCAGCTTGTTTACCACAGCTACAATGTCACAGGTTAATTCTACTTGTTGTGGTCTTGACACCATATCTCCTAAATTATTGACTTTTGTGCATGCTACTCTTTCATTTTGTTTATTCACAGTAATAAATCTTCAACTTGGTTTACAAATAAACAACACAGCACTGCGTAAGTGACTTAAATGGCACTTTAAGGGAAAAAGCCTGCAACTCCATCAAATCTTTAACAAAAATTAATGTTACTTTCTAGTATCCTTATGTATTGGTTTTATGTGGTGGGGTTTAGCACTGGGGGAGGGGCTACTTTTGTGAGAAGCTGCTAGAAGCTCCCCTGGCTCCGAGTCAGACCTGCCTCTGGCCAAGGTTGAGCCAATTAGCTCTGTGATTAATATATTGAAGAGGGGAAAACAAAGGAAATCTTCAGTGGTGAGCAGAGTGGGATGTGAGAGATACAACAAGGTAGACATCAAAGTCAGTGAAGAAATGCAGGAGAAGGTGGGCCAGAGCAAAGGTTCCCCTGCAGCCCATGGTTAGAGGGTAGGCTGTGCCCCTGCAGCCATGGGGGGTCATGGAGGCACAGAAACCCACCTGCATCCCAGGGAGGACCCCATGCCAGAGCAGGGGGATGCACCTGACTCCTTGGAAAACCCACACTGGAACATGTTGCTCCTGAAGGACCACACAGCTGTGGAAAGGGCACACTCTGGAGCAGCTAGAGGAGAAATCTGCAGTTCCTGGGAGGACTCATGCCAGGGAGGTTCATGGAAGACTCACTCCTGTGGGAGGGACCCCATGCAGGAGCATGGGCAGAGTGTGAGGAGTCCTCCTCCAAGGAGGAAGGAGTGGCAGAGACAATGTGTGATGAACTGACTGCAACCCCATTCCCTGCCCCCCTGCACCACTGTGGGGGAGGAGGTAGAGAGATTAGGAGCAAAGCCAAGACCATAAAGAAGGGAGGGGTGAGGGAAAGGTATATTTAAGGTCTGGTTTTATGTCTCATTAGTCTACTCTGATTTGATTGATAACAACTTAAATTGATTTTTCTTCCCCAAGTTGTCTGTTTTGCCTGTGACCATAACTGATGAGTGATCTCTCCCTGTCCTTGTCTAGATCCATGAGCATCTTATTATATTTTCTCCTCCCTATTCCACTGGTGCTCAGTTGCTGGTTGGACCTAAACAGCACCTTAGTACCCCGTTTGCTTCATACATTATAGTCTGTTCTATGTACAACAGTTACTTTTCCTGATACTTTCAGGACTCTTGTAATAGAAAAACCTAGTTAAGTTCCCCAAAGTTGTCAAAAAAAAAAAAAAAAAAAAATCCAACCTGATCAATAACATCTGTTTTATCTGAGTATTTCCTGAGATCCATGATTCTTGAGGATCTCATGGTTAGAATCTATCATCTGGTCTATATGTATTCTGTCCTAAAGCTTCTTATACCCAACACCCATGTTTTGGGGCAGGCAAACATACTTTTTGGAGCTGGTATTACAAAGCTAAGACAATCCAGCAATAAAACCTGGATACTGCACTTCTGTAAATTGTTATTTTTATTTCAGTTAAAGTTCTTATGAGTAGAGGAACAAGAAGCATCAACATATGCATTGAAAAATGATAATGTAAATAATTCAGAGGAATGCAGGAACCTCCACCCCCATCATTAAATAATGTCATTTAACAGTGGAAGAACACTGTTCTATATTTGATTACACAGTGGCTGATGGAAAGAGTATAGATCTAACTAACTAGTCCTTATTTTAAAATTCTTCTTGAACCAATATTCATACAATAGATATTTGTAATAAAGTAGGTACTTAGCATGTTCAAGAGTTCTTCTGAGAATATTATAAATTACTATAAAATTCGAATTAAATACAATTACGATGAAACTTTTCATACATTTTATTGCTGTCCTTAAGGGAAAATTATCTTCTTATTGTTCTTATAGACAATACCTACTATACACAAGAATAATATGTTTATGTCCTGAACATTACTGCATTCCAATGTCATTTTAATTTCTTTTCATTCAGAGAAGTCAGGGGTTTTTGCATATGGCTTAAAAAGAAAATTATATAAAATACTTCCTCTGGTTTACTTTTCCATATCAACTCAACAGTCTCTATCATGAGCCAATAAACATGCTCTGTTGACAGCTCCATAATTTGCATGTACAAATGCCTACTATCAGAAAGAATCATATTAATGTAGATTTCCACTGGACACAGTAACAAACTGCAAACTTGCAAAACTTTACATATGAAATATTTTACCTAACATATTTTAATGAGCTGTCAGGAAATGTCTCTGTTGGAGATATATTTAAAGTCACACTGAAAAGCAATTTAAAGCAGATTATAACTTACAACTTTTGGGAAATTAAGTAGGACTTTGATTAAACATTTACATACTAGTAAAAGATTTCACATGCAATTGAAACAAAAGCATAGAGTTCACCTTAAACTTAAGATTGGTCCCTAAAAGCCAAAGGTCAGAAAAAATCAAAAGATTCACAGAAAGCGTAAGGGATGATCATTTAATAATGAAGTAAGATTTGAGCCAGGTATATGCTTCTCACACATCTTCCCCAGGCAGTGAGACCTAAGGGTCCACAGCTGGACTGGATCATGACTGGCCTGGAGGATGAATGGTCAAACCAAGGGCACTCGAGGGTGCCTTTGGGGTCCTCACCAGGGAGGAACAAATATGGGTTCAATAAAGAATTTCAATTCACAGCCTCTTCATGATGACAATGGCACCTTTTACAATAGCTTTTCCCTTAGTTTTCCAATTGGAAATGCTAGATATGAAAACAATCACTTTCAAAAAGCATAGAAACTAGAAAGAATTAAGGACAATGGTTCAGCATATGGAGTCATGGAACCATTTTTTTTAAGGATTTCTATGATTGTTTAAAAATCTGGTTATACTACAGAGGGACTGAGAAGAAGTGAGTTGATGCTGGCTGTAAAGAGAATGACCAGTGTAACAGGAATAAAAGAAAATCTATTAGTACTGTGCAAGTGATGTGAAGTAGATAATTAAACAGACACATCTATTTTCTTTGAGAAGTATTCTTAAAGAAATTAAGTCATATATTTCAATACGCTATCATGTCTTCTGGTTTAGAGGCAAAATACAGTGTCATTGATTTATTTGGCAATTCAAGTAGGACCACCAAGGCCATTGGAAGACCAGAAAAAGTATGAAGAAAGTTGTTAAAGCTGCTGTTTTACCTCCTTCATTATAAGCCAGTCCAGATCATCTCAGATGAATAATCTCCATAAATGTTTTTTTGATTGTATTTGTGTAGTTAAATGGAAGAATGTCTTCACTTCTTTTCTAAATATAGCATCAGAATTAATTTTCCAAAGGTGTATTTTCTCTCTAGAAAAGTCATCCACTTGTCTATACAAAAGTTACAGACTTCAATTCTACTGTGTTGATCCAGCACTAGGATGATTTTATTAGGTATGCCAGGGTAAGAGTATATAGTATTTGAAGAAAATATACACCATTTTAACTTTTTTTTTGTCCTTTCATGACCCCATTTGTCCAAAACATTTAGTTTAGAGATGGTCATGTCACCTGCCCACCAGACCTCTAATTTCCTTCAGTTTAAGGAAAGGCTTCAAAAACCTGGTTTTCCTTTTTAGAGCTCAAAATGTGCTATGAACTCTTATCTTCTCAAATGCCTTGAAATCCATTTAACAGTGCATCTGGACCTCTTGGAAGATTTTAGAAAGCAATTTCAGGTATTGGAATGAGAACGTTAATAGTGTGGAGGGGTGGGGAACATTGTACCCATAAAAACTTGGATCTCCTGCAACGATTTAAGCTTCGTCCCTGGACAAAATTTTAGAGGAACATAATAAAAACAAATGCATCTTAAAGCTCATTGAGGGCAATTTTAATAATTTAAGACAAAGCAGTGTAACACCTGGAAGTAACAGGGCTAGTACCCACAACACACAACTTTCAGCATCTCCTTTAGGTAGCTGATGTTTCCATGCTGGTTTTCTCAGACTCCTGAAGGAATTACCACCCTTTCTGGCCCTGTTCTACCTTGCCTGAGGCTTTGCCCCGTCGCTGCCCATGGCCCAGGACCCCATTTCAGCTCAGCCCTGGATATACAGACTCTGCCTGAGCTACCTGTTAGGGCACTGAGGGGCCAGCAGCTCCCTGGAGCCTCTTCAGGTGGGTGATGGAAGGACCTAGCAGCAATGGCCCATCCTACCTCCCCAGTTAGGAACAGGGCAACTGGGGGACACTGGGATAGTCCCAGTCCCAGGCACCAGACACCTCCCTGGGGACAGGGACAGGCTGAGGCTGGGCTGGAACTTGGGCCCATGGGTGGGCCTGTCTCAACAGGGTCCATGGCCATGTACGGCAGGTCTGTGCAGAGCAGGAGACTGTCCCTGCTGCAGTGTCACTGCGGCAGGGACTGGTGTCCCTGGGGTCTGACATGGGGTCATGGGCCATGGGCAGGATGGGGGAGTACTGGAGGCTTGGCAGGAAGGGTGAGGGCCAGCAGTGCCCTCTAGGCCATGATACATTGCAGAATGAGCCGAGAAAGCTCCTTCTCCAGAAGTGATTCAGAGCAGCAGCCCACTCTAGGGGTCTGAAATCTCGTCTGCAGTCACCTCCTCCTTCATGAAGAAGGCTGCTATAGGAGTTACTGTCTGAATTATGACGCAGTTAGGTGTTGAGCATAAGATCAGCTATTATCTCCATGGATGACTTCCTATACAGTTGGTCTATAGCTCAGTAAATCTAAATTTTCTGTCACTGAAAAGCTGAAAATCAGAGGCTCTGTACAGCCCTGACAACTCTGGGATCAGGTCCTATCTCTTTGTAATAAGCTTTCTGTAATACTGGTTTTTGTTAGTGTTATTGTAACTGGACTAATAAACTTCTGGTTGTACTTTTATTATAGCTTGTTAATATTTTAATTTGCTAACAGTGAGTTTCTGACTCCCTGTGTCAGGTGGGTTCCAGTTTTGCTCATAACATTCTGAGTTTAACAAATGAAATTGACTCTCTTTGGACCTCTCATTTTTAAATGTAATATAAACACCCTACCAAATCTGCACATGAATGCAAAGGCTGAGATCCAGTCAGACTAACTAGTTACCTACATGACATTCAACTTTTAGACACCTCACATGGTAGCTGCCCTAAAGTACCTGTCTAAAAGAATATATAGCTAAGTTTAGTGGTTTCTGTTAGGGATGAAAACAAAATAAAACCTTTAAGCCACCTATCCAGCTTTCAAAAGTCTCACAAATGCAATAAAATTCCTATTTACTGGAACTATATTTTCTGAATAATACTTCAGTTATTAAGTCAACTAAGATACTGAAAAGCTCATTTTTTTCCAGCATCTATAATTTCTAATTTGGTGCAAAAGTTTTACTGCAATTCCACTATGTTCAAGCTAAGGCATAAAAACATAAATATTTTAGGAGTAAACAATTAAAACCTTCAGCATATTCCTCCCACACTTGATAGTTTACTTTGATAAGAAAGAAGCACTCAACAATTGGTCAGCCCTAGAGTGACATCTACAGTTCTGAAAAATAGGCAAAAGAAACAAAAAATTACATCCACTCACCCTGCCTTAACTAAGAACCAAGAGTGTGCTAAAGATGAACTGCTGTATGAATTGGGGATACAAAAGAGGAAGGCATTTTACCACAAAGCATGCTGGCTAGACACCAATAGGAATAACTCTGCCGGCCTGTTAGATCAACACTTCTGCCAGTAGTTTCCCACCTCTACTTTTTCCTAAGAGAAAAAACAATGTTTTAATCCTGAAACAGAAAAGGAATATTAATCAAGTGTAGCTGACAAAAAATCAGATCTAGGGAAAGAAATCAACCAATGAAGTAACCTTTTTGAGGGACAGAGCAGAGAAATTAATAGCAAGGACAGTTGGAGCAGGGATGCAAAAGATTCAGTACAATGTATTGTGAGACAACAAAACTTAAAAGACGTTCCTGTAGACATTCCTGAAAGAGGGAAGCAACTAATATTGGCTTTGATTCACAGATAAAGAAAGTAACTCCACCGCACTGATCAGGTCAATGGTAACATGCAAATATTGGTTGGTGTATTTGATCTGATTGTATTTCTGGAACTACACACATGACATTCTAGACCACTGAAGACTTCATCAGTAGTCTAAAACTTAGTCATATGCAATGGATTTGTATGATGAAAGTCAGAGGAGCTGGAAAAGGCATTAGAATGGCCATTAGAAGATAAGTGCGGGTTGTAAGATGATTCAGGATCAATAATCAATGATAGTTAATATGGAACAGGTCAGTCTATCATAGGTCAGCCAACTTTGAAATATGATTCTGAAATGATGTAGATTTCTTGCTAATGTCACTTTGTGAACAGTCAATGCAATACTTTTCTTACAGGAGATAAATAATCTCTTTGCATGTGATTAGAACAGATGCAGGGAAAAAAAAAAAAAAAACAAAACCAAAACCCAACCTTTTAAAGCTTCCTTTGGCTTGCTTTTCATGTTTTCAATTTTATTAGTCTTTCAGCATCTAGAAATGTAAAATTCCTATTTTGTGTACCACCAATATTGTCTGTGTGAAAGGATTTTTAAAAGAATATGGGAAGGATGAACTAGTTTTAAATGTCACCAGAAAAGGTAGGAGGAAGATCAGGGGAAGTACCTGAGAAATAACTCATTTGCAATAGACTTACTGTCCTTGTCAGAAAAGAACAGATGGTTTGAAAAGATTTAAACTTTGTGGACAAGACAGGCTTATTTTTATTTGACACAGGCTAAAGGTAAACCCAGTCTGAGCGAAGGTGAAATGAAGTAACTAATGCAGGATAACTACTTTGTGTCATTTTAACAACTTGTCCAATAAAAGTGTATATGTCCCTTCATTCAGAATAGATACTGAACTCACTCATTAACATGTGCTTTAGCACAAATTAGGTAGGTTGCAGCAATTGTCATATTTAAAATGAAACAAAAGATGTCTGTGTGGAAGGTAAATTTCTATTTTTTGCAATAGTGATGGTTCTCCATCAAGGTGTTAAGCAGTCCCACATCACAGACAGAAAACTGCAAAAGACTTCAGTATAACTCCCTATCCACTCCACCACATATATTCAGGGGTCAGGATCATTGATACTTATTAATGTTAAAATATATTCAAATTTACAGTAAAATTATTTTTGTTTGCTTTTTACCTTCTTTCTGGATTTTCAGATTTTTAAATTCTACTCTCAGATTCATTTGAACACATAATGGCAAATTCTTTCTAGTTGTTTAAAAGAAAGATAAGATTTTCACTTAATCACAAGATGCTAGAGGCATTAGGAAAAATAAATCCTAAAATTAATGACACCTGGGAACACTGTTGGACTCCTTCAGAGACTATAATTTTCCATGTCATTTCAGGTGTGATCCTTTACGTGTGTGTATTCATGGGTTCAACACTTCTTTACACTCATATATAACATATTTCATACAATGCTTTGGTGAAACAAAAGATCTGCTTACTGACCCTATATCCTTTCCCTGATGAGTTGCTACAACATGGGTGACTACATTTTTGAGAACACTGCTGTGTTCTGGGCAACTTAAAGATGCTTTTTAGCTTGTAGTTCCCCACCTGAAAGTATTTAGCACTAAGAAAGTGGGATTACCAATTCCTAGCACAGGGAAAAAACCAGGAGAAATTAGAGGTCTGTGTGTAGTGGCAGGGCTGCAGCCTGATTGGGATCACAGAAGTCTGGTGAGACAGCTCACTCATCTGGAGTGCTGTGATGGGTAGATACATTCTGTATAAGAAGGACAGACCAAGAAAGCAGGGACAGGGAGTTGGCCTTTATGTGGGGTCATGAGCCAGTTGGGAGATTATGGATTAGTAATGAAGGGCAGACCAGTGTAAGCAATGTTGTGGTGGGTGCCTGCTACAGACTGCAAGAAGCAATGATATATGAGGCCTTCTTCACACAGTTTGAAAAATCCTCACATTTGCAGTTCCTGGAACTTGTGAGGAGCTTGAAGAACCATCCCGATACCAGCTGAAAGGACTATTCAGAGCATAAGTAATCTAAGAGACTTCTGGAGTGTGTTGATGATAAGTTCCTGACAAAAGTAATCAAGTAGCTGATGAGAAAAGGCACTCAGCTGGACCTGATACTTGCAAACAAGAAAGGACTGGCCAGAGAATAAAGACTGAGAGAAATGTTAAGTGCAATGACCATGAAATATTTGAGCTCAGGATCCTGACAGGAGGAAACAACATAAAAAAATGCACAATCACAGACCTGGACTTGAGCAGAGCAGATGTTGGCCTTCTGAGACCTGCTTGGAAAAATCCTATTGGATGCAATGCCAGAGCAAAGAGGCTCCTGGAAATGCTAATTGGCACACAAGGATCAGCCCCTTCAAGCTCAAGAACAATCCAACTCAATGACCAGGAAATCAAACAAATAAGATAGAAGGCCTGCATGGCTGAACACGGAGGTCCTGTCAAACCTGGAACTTAAAAGGGAAGCATTCAAGAAGTGGAAGAAGAGTTATGTGATCCGGGAGGAATACAAAGACACTGTGAGCACACGTAGTGTTAGGAAAGTCTGAGCTCAACTGAAGGACAATGTGGTCAGGGATGTGAAGGACGATGACAATGATCTCTGCAGGCACATCAGCAGCAAAAGGAAGAGTAGGGAAAATGTGGGTGTGCTGCTGAATGGGACTAGCAACAAAAGACCTGTTGACAAAAATAATGGAAAAGGCCAAGGTACTCAATGTCTTCTTTGGTCTTTACTGTTCAGATTTTCCTTCAAGAATCTGAGACTGCTAATACCAGTGGGCAGTCTAGACCAAGAAGTCTTATCCTCAGTGGAGGAGGATCAAGCTATGGAACATTTAAACAAATGGGACATACACAAGCCCATAGGACCTAACAGAATGCAGGTCCATGAGTATTGAGGGAGGTAGCCCATGTCACTGTAAGGCCACTCTTGCTTATCTTTAAAAGGTCATGGTGATCAGGGAAAGTTCCTGAGGACTCAAAGAAAGCAAATGTCACTCCGACCTTCAAAAAGGGCAAGGAGGATAAAGGGAACTACAGAACACACAGTCTTATCTAGAAACATGGGAAGGTAAAGGAGTAAATAATCCTGGAATCTACTGCCAAACTTTTTAAGGACAGAGACTGTGGAGTAGTCAATATCTATTTATTAATTGGAAATCATGCTTAACCAATCTGATAGCCTTTCAGAATGAAATGACCAGCTCAGTGGATGAGGGGAGAGCAGAAAACGTTGTTTATCTGACTTTAGAGAGACTTCTGACAATCTCCCATAACATTCTTATTGACAAACTGATGAAGTATGGACTAGATAAAAGGACAGTGAGGTAGTGTGAAATTTCATTGAACCGCTAGACTCAAAGTGTGGTGCTGCCTGAGTTCCCCAGCATAAGAAAGGTATGGACTTATTGGGGCAAGTCCAGCACAGGGCCACAGAGATGATTAAAGGGCGGGACCACCTGTCATATGAGGAGAGACTGAGAGAGTAGGGACTGTTCATCTTGGAGAAGATCTTATCAATGTGTATAAACACTCAGTGGGAATAAGCAAAGAACACGGACTCAGACTCTTGTCATTTGTGTCCACTGAGAATCAAAGAGGCAATGGGTACAAATTGAAATACAAACAATTCTATTTAAACATAAGAGAAAGCTTTTTAACTGTGAAGGCAATTAAATACTGTAACGCATTTCCCAGAGAGGTTGTGGGGGTCTCCATCCTTGGAGATATTCAAAACCCAACTGGGCACATTCCTGAACTACCTGCTCTAGTTGATCCTGTTTTCAGCATAGCCCCCCCCCCCCCCCCCCCCCCCATCATTCTATGATTGTGTGATATAAAACTATAAAACAGTTTTATTGGGCAGGGTAATGTTTTAGTTGCAAGAATGATTTCCATCAATTGTTATCTTCATCCAAGTGTGTAACATTACTTCTTGACTTTAGGAAAGGTACATAAAAAATATTCCATCCAATAACCAAGTTAACCTGCGTGTCTTCCAACAATTTTACTTAGAGGAAGTTAATTTTGATGATTTTTCTGAGTACCTGGATGTATTAAATTACTTTTCCAACTATTTTTTTATCTAGTTCATGCTCCCAGAAGAGTAGTGAACAATTGTAACTGGTTTATTCTAATAAGATGTTTGGCACAGAACTAAGGAGATATTTTTGATGTATTGCTTAGTACTATTCCTGCAAGATACAAAGTCCCTGGGGAAAATGAAAGGTAATTCAGAGAAGCTGAAATCCACTTTACATAGCTAAATGCTTGGAAAAGGTATCTCACTATAAGAATCACAGAGTCATGCATTTCTGATAACCCAAGACATTTCTTATGTCTGTGTAGAGGAAACTGAGTTAAATAGATACTACAGAACTTAACATAAAATCATATGGGACTGGGGCAGTTCTACATTCCAGTTGAGAAAAATAGCTACTTTTCAAAGGCTACAGAGAAAACACACAGGAAAATATGTAAAGTTTATGGAGAAAATTAGTGCTTGCTGTTCTTTGGATCGTTCTAGTTGTTTTTGTTGCAGGAGGTTCTAGTTCAACTTATTTAAAATAAAATTACAATTGTTATGAGTATGTGTTTTGATAGTTTTAAAGACAAATCATAATCACTATTATATTTCAGAGAGAATAAAAATAAAAAAAAAAACATGAATGGGATCACGTAGTTGATAAAAAACTTATGATAATACATATTTTACTTATGGAAACTTGTTCTTTTCCTAACTGCAGTTAGGTATTCACATGAAATCTCAGATTCTGCTCTATTATGAAAACCTGTTGTCAGTTTTGCAGCAATTATAACTAGTTTGTTTTGCTAATTTTTAGTGTGCCAACACATTCTCACAAATAATCATTTGCCTTAGAGAATTAATAATCATTAGCACTGTAATTACATATTCCATTAACATACATATTCCAGTGACACTGATAAACATACATTGCCTACCTTTGTGTTCCGTATGAAGTATTTTTGAAGCCTCAGAAAAAAATAGGATTTGTTTTTTGCTGGTAAGATGCAGTACCTTAGTTTTCTTAAGTCATAGTGAGAGACTCTGAAATATATAGCAGGCTGTCCATAGGTGTGTTTTGAATCAGTCATATCAACAACTAAGCAGCAACAAAATCTTTATCAAAAAGATACACAGTCATGCTAAAGATTAAAACTCTGTTCATAAATAAGATATGATGAAATAAAATTTCACATCAAATTGGTGAATAATATTTTTCAGGAAGTTCTCCCTTAATTCTATGGCTAAGGAGAACTAGAAAAAAGTGTAAACATCAGCTAAAAGTGGAATAGTTTGTGTTCCTAGATCAAGTATATCTAGATTAAGTAGAAGAGCTGTACACCAGCTTTGGTTGGCTCTTGTACAGTAAAGTATATGTTAAATAACTGTAAACATGTATCTTGCCAGGCAGCATGATAGCTTTCTAGTATGAAATGAGTTATTTGATCAGGTGAAAGTAGTAGATGGTCAGTATCTAAGCTTTTAGCATGACATTTGAAGTCTCTAGTTGCTATTGGAGGATCTTTACAGTCTGTGCCCACCTTTTTCAAGGCATCTCTTTCTGAGGCAGGTGCCCCATACTGGTTCCATCACTCCCCACTCTCCATGTTAGTAACCAAACTCAAGCCAGCAGGATGGAAGAAATCAATTCTACCACTTTTTAGAACACAGCAGGAAGATTAAGTCTACTTTAGTAATCACTACATCAACAAGGACATTTGCAAGTTACAGCAAACGGCCAGGAGGCCCAGGTAAGCAGGCAGACAAAGTACAGGATTTATGAGGAAAGGCTGACACAACTGGCTTGAATAATTCTGGAGAAGAATGTCAAACAAGGACACATCCTGCTCTCTTCAGCTGCCTTTTAGCATCCTCAAAAGAGGATACAGCCAAGTTCTTCTCACAGCTTCACACTGAAGTCACAAGAAGGAAGTTAAGATGCTAAGGTGACATCTGAAAACAATGGACCAGGTGGGCCTACTGGTACATAAGACAGGTGACCTCATGACAAAAGACAGGGATAAGCCCAAGGGCCATAAAGGTTTTTTTTCTCCTCAGCTGTTGCTGGAAAAATCTACTCTTGCGCTACCCAAGTGCCTTAGATGTAAACTCCATAAATATTAATTTTCAAGGACATGACATGGTAAAACATATCAACTCTATACATATAATTTATAAGACTGTAGTAAATGTTAATTAGCAAATCAATAGTTTCTTTTTCTGTCCTGTAAATGGTAAAGCTAAGCATTTTTCTGAGTATGATCAAGGCAGTTTTTCCCCAGCTTTCATTAATTTACACTAAGTTCCTACGTTAATGTTTACTAAGATAGCAGGTCTCCGAAACACCGTAGAGATGAAATACCATAGGTAAAAGCTCCACTTAAAGTGAGTTACATTCCAATACCACATTAAATGTACTTAATGCAGTAAAAACCTAGCTGTAAAAAATTTAAATCAGCTACCTTATGTAGCTGTAGGAGTCCATCCCAAACAAACTTCAGCATTCATGAGGACAATCAGCTGAACATTTGCCCTGCTTCTTATTTTTATCAAACAGTATTGCTGACAGGAAAAAAAATCAGCACTCAGTTGCATGTCAAACAGAGGGACTGTAGCACAGTCTTGTTGGTAAAGAATTCTCTGGGTTTTGTGATTCTCCTTTGACAGGACACATCTCCAGCAGCACTGATCTCGACAAAACATTTGTGTTGTGCTTTCATATATTATTCTGCATTTGAGATGTCGGTCATATATAAAGTCACATAAATCAGTGTTTCAAAAAAGTTTCTATTGAAAGACATATAAGCTTTGCCCACGCAGACTTCCACCGTTAGCAACAAAGAGAAGCAGCAGTGAGTGTTATTTCCTCATGAGTTGCTCCGCAAAATCTGTGCCTTCAGCTAGTCATTCTACAAAAAGGCCACAAGATGGTAGTCTTGCCTTGAAAATAATATGCTGACTCGTATTTTTCTCAATAAGGTGTTGGCTGTCTCTTGTGACAGCAGGGATTTTCAGCTCCCATCCTATTTCTCTGAAATAGCTTCTCATGTACAAGTAAAATTAAAGCACAGAGGGTTTAAATCTCAGCCCAGTTTTCATCTTGAAAAAAGAACATATTTCAATTTCTTTAAGTCAAAGTTTTTCATGTATTCAGGTTTTGATAATAATCATAATGATGAGTATTGCCAGATCTTTATTTTCCAGGGGAAAAAAAAAAATATCTTCTTTAATGCTGTAAAAACATGCTTTAGGTTTCAGAGATAAAATCAGAGAACTTTTGGGTTGCTGGTGGTCTACATCTAATCCATGGCATCAGAAGTGTTCATTATTCTGTCGCAATGAGGAGATACGGATATGGTTAGAAAGGATTTACAATTCTGTAGTCTCCAAGAGCTTCTATTCTAGCATTTCTGGAGAAGACTCTTTTCTTAGTGTTGTTAGCCAGGAATTGATGAAACGCTCAGAAAGCTAGTTCAGCTTTGAGAAAATAGGAGGTCTGAGTTGCAAGCTATATGACAGAGCTGTAGAATTTATTCTTATATCAGTATGGTAAACTTAATGCAAATACTCTAGCTTCATTGTTTGGGGGATTTTTGTGTTTGATTGTTTGGGGTTTTTTTAACTTCTCAGCAAATACTATATTCCAGAACCGTATTACCAGAAATTTACTAGGCATCCCTCTGGAGGTATATTGTCATCAATAGTTTGAGATATTAAACAATACCAGTTAATTATGGAATAACTATATATAAAAGTACAGAAGGATAAGGCTTCTGAAAAAATGGACTTAATGTGTCTTTTCTAAGAAAAAGATAGCAAATTTCATAAATAGAAAAAAGAAGTGTGGCTTAGGAGAGCTCCTATTGCCCTTTAAACCAGAAAAACAAATGAGATGTTTTTTGCATAGTCTCAACAGCAAATAACTTGGCACAATAGTAATTAATTAGTCGTTCAAGGCATTTACTGTTGAGACTTCAACGTGTTAACTGCATGAGGTTTGAAGGTTTACGCTTGCAAGTAAATTTAGTGTGCTGGACCATAAGCACAATTTTTCAAAGCTGCCTGAAGGACCAGCTTTTAGGTTGGACACTTACATCCGCAACAGAATTTGAAATGCATTTGGTGCCCACCTGGAGCTTGTAGTTTAGTTTCCTTGTAAATAAATCCAATTTATACACCCCAAGGTTGCAGGTATTCATAGACATCCCCATTAAGAAAAAAATAGGATGTTATATGAAAAGCTTAATTTTAATCTGTGCTATCATATAACCTTTAAATTAAAGTAGAAAAGTAAATCTGTTGAGAATTAATAACTTTTAAAATATAAAATATATTAAGAGGATTTTTATAGTAAACTATATTATAAAGGTTTTGGTGTTCCACACCAGATCATAAATATGATGTACAGGTATCTTCACACATACACACACTTCACCTAGCTGGGTTAGAAACTCCTAAGCAGCCAGCTGAATTAAGAAAAACTGGTTTTAAGAGGATAAGTCCTTGAACAATGTGCATTACAGATTGCCACCCCTAATTTAGGAATTAGCCTTATAATTACCCTAGTTGAATGACCTTTTTTCCCCCATGTTGTCCCTTTAAGTTACTCACTATGGGCAGAATAATAATTTTGTGGAGAAGAAAAAATATTTTTCTTTTTAAGCTTCTACTTGAAAACAGTTTTATTTAAAAAAATCGTTCACACTATTTTACTAACAGAAGCTAAAAATCATTCTAACATTCAGTCATACACATCTACAGTCAGTTCAGCATTGGCTCCTCAGAACAAATGTGAAGTTAATGATTATTGCTCATTGATTTAAAAGCAAAATTGAGCACCATACCATACTCCAAATTTTGTTCTCTGTCAGCTTTAAGTAGAGCAGGGTGACCACCCCTATACTGCCAGTTCAGAGAGCCAAGAGTTTGATCTTAGCTAAGACTCCCACTCTACAGATATAGTCTGAGAGCTTACAAGCATCAGAATTAAAATCCATGTGTGAGCATACACAACAGAGGGCACTTGTCACATAAATGCTGTATTGTTCAGCTCAACTGTGGGGTCCATACAATAGTAGCTACAGCATCTGTTCTCTAGCATGTAATTTACTTTTCAAAGTTAACATCTTATCTTTTACTATTGATGTTGTGATTATTTTTTTCCTTTTTATTATACCTCAGTAGTTCAACTAATAGCAGCATGAACTGCTGTTAAATTTTTACTTTGAGCATGAGAAATGTTTGTTTTTACATGGCAAAGCTTTCATTTACATACAACAATCACTTACAACCTTTGCAAGCAAACACTTCAAATCAGACAGCAAAGAAACCAGAATATTTGAAAGCTTAAATTACACATTATATAGGTATTTGAGTTACACCAGCAAAAAGAACAGCTCAGCATCTCAAAATGAATGAGAAATATGCAATAGGAAAAAAGAAATATTTATTTTAATGGCTATATTTTTACACAAGATTAACATGTTCCACTGTCAGATTGCAATGTATCAAACATCAAACAGAGTTTAGCCAGTACATGATCTTAAAAGCAGTAAGCTGCTTCAGGAACTGGTCTGTAATTTATTTTTTTCTATCTTATTTCACTGACCTATTCAGTTCATTGTATGATATATGCGGCTATGAGATTAACACATTATTCTGGATTTGCTGGCTCTCTAAGATTTAAGGCTTTATTTAATCAGATGTCAGAACTATTTCAAGAATTAAAACCATCACTGGCAAAATTTCTTCCTATTCATACCTCAGGTGCAATCAAGACTGCTATAGATACACATGTGTCAACAGAATAAGAGTGTGTCTTTAGACATCTTCCATACCTGTTAGTTGTATTTTCTTACCTGGTCAGCTAGAGAATCCAGAAGTTGATAGGATTTCATTCCCCCTTAATGAAAATGATTGAGAGTTCATGCAATATCTGTTTTCATATATGATGAATAAGTAAACAAACTTCTACATGTACATCTGCAACCATAGCGAAATATTTTGGTGACCACACAGTTATTGCAAAGAGTTGCAATTCATGATTAATTGCTTTCCAGTTCTACTGCATTTGATATTTTATTGCTTTGAAAATTCCTTGTTTGTGAAAAGCACTTTATAAAACAAGCTATATTTTGCTGCTGATAACAGTGTCCCTGAAGATAATCCTTCTAGTTTTGATGTTGCAATAGGAGCAATCGCTTCACAGCCATCACTAACCCATTTCATTGACAAAAAAAAAAAAAATTATCAGTCTTGATGATGAGAAGTACAATTCGCAACTCTTTACAAGTAAACCTCTTAACACAGCCATCCGCAACCTGTCTGACCCTTGGGAAACAACACTAAATAAATGCAATGCTGAAGGCAATGCAATGCCTTGCTCTTCCTGTTAAGCTTCACCACAACAGTGGTAGCCTTTCTGGGCACACAACCAACAGAATATTTCATTAGCAACCCAATGCATGGAACACATACTCCATTTTTCACCCCTTCAGGGTATTGTAAAGCTAATTCAGACTGTAAATTCATCAGAAGAAAAGCCTGTGAAAAGCAGCCAGTATATTGCCAATACCAATAGCAATCAAAACAGTACTGTGGATCTTGATTTAATTAATTTCATATTTATTTTTCTCTTTGGCTTGCTTTGACATCTGTACCCTGATAGTGTCTTTTTCCTTGAGTAACTCAGTCACTGTGGGTAATTCCCTAGCTTGTAATTTGCTGTTGTGATCCCAAATGGAACTCAGCTTAGAAAGCAATCACATGGCTCAGAACTAATATGCTTTATGCATTGTTTCTCTCTTCTGCTCTCCGCTGCCCCCAAATAAATAAATAGCAAAGTTTTAATAACTTTAAGCCAACATTTATTACTTTTTTTGGGTTCCCACTAGAATGCAATCCACTAACACATGCAACCAAATGTCTCAGAATTTGAGGTCAAAAGATCAATTAAGCAGAAGTTTAGTTTTGATCACTGTCTCCTGTCTTGGAGAAGCAGTAATACTACAAATGTTTCTATAAATGCGGTAGCTATGCAAAAAATGTTCATAATCTGGAGCTTTCTTGAATAGTTATACGTTATAACAAAAAAAATGAGATTTTTTTCCCCGTTGTAATGTTGCAAAACCAGAATAGCTGTTCTGAAGCTGATTGAATTACTTGGTGTTCACCACCAAATCTAAACCCAAACATTTCATATACTCTTTCTGACAGCAAGAATTGACATCATAACAAATCAGAAAAATCATCAATCAGTTAAGCCTTTCAATACAGAATATTTCAAGTCACATTTGTATTCTGCCTAGTCCAGCATGACTTTACCTTGTGAGACTCTATTCATGTTTGGAACTCTGCACTGTTTTCATACCTAAAGCCAAAAAGTTAACATGTAGTAGATTAAGCAATATTCCATATCTCAGAAAAAATTACGACATAAAAGTGATAATGTTGCTGAGCATCAATTCTTTGCCAAACTATAAAGAAAAATTAATATATTGGGTTTATAGCACAGTGGTTATTATACTGCCTTTTACAGTGACAAAGTTGAGAGAAATATTGAGAATCACTGAAAAATATGCCCTATCTGTATGATGTCCCTGATAACACAGTGTACTAGCAACTCCACAATTAAGACTGAAAAATCAGTGAAAAAAAATCATGTAATTTGTGTCCTCTACTTGAGAAATTTCTAGAATAGTGCTCTTTGAGGCATAGGCCTCCACAGAGAATGTAGAATCACAGGAAAACATTAGTTGAAGAGGATGTCTGGAATTCATTCATTCCAACTTCTGGCATCAGGGAAAAGTAGCTTCAAGGTCAGACCACATAGCTCAGGATTTGCCCAGTTAGGTTCTGAAAGTATCCAGTTACTGTAATTCCCTCTTATAGTGAAAATGTTTTTCCTCACATCCATTTACACTTTTATTTGCTGCAATTGATGACCATGCTTTGCATCCTTCCACAGTGCTTCTCTGAGAGTAGTCTGACTCAGCCTTCTTCATCATCCTTCTCCAGGTACTTGAAGACAGCCTCCTTAGCCTTCTCTTTTCCAAGTTAAACAAATCCAGTCCCCTCAGCCACTGTAACAGAGAGGTAGACAAGAATCCCTTCTTTCTCTGAGCTCTGAATCTGACTGTAGGCAGAAAACACTGCCTTTGAGGTGCTATAATATCCATTACTTGGTTCTGTACTAATCCAGCAGAATGTCATTTAAGGTTTGCATACAGGTCGTGTTTCTCATCTGTATATGGTTGGCTAATTCAAGGTGACTGGATCTTCCTTCAGCTTCAAACAAAAGTTTCACCCTGGAGCTCACAAGCTTTTCTATCAAAACAGCCATGTTGTCACTAAACTTTTGGTTTTATTGGTTATTGCTATTTTCTTACTATAGGGAAATACCAGTTCTAATCAGTGTTCTTACTAACAAGTCTTAAAGCAATAGAAGGAAAAAATAGCTGCCAAGATAATAACTAAGAAGAGATCTAAAGCTTTAAAATGTCATTTGTGAGGTAATGCTTAATATTGTTCAAAGAGCTGACCTTGAGGTGAAGGCACACCAGAAATTTTACAACGAAGATATCAAAATCAGATTTCTATAATCTGAGAAGTATTATGATTAGGTTATTCACTGTATCATAACCTTGACGAAGTGATCCCAACTTTCATGGCAAACTCTGTCCCTGATCCCAGTGCAGTGAGTTAAAAAACAAGCATATGTAATCAGTAGGTGTTCAAAAGACAAAATCCAAGAAGGAGCTCACTAACATAGGACAAGGGGTGCCTAAAGCATCTAAAGGGTACACAGCAGTTTTAAAGCTGCAGATGGCAAAACTAAAGCTTTTGTCATGCAAGTCCTAACTGGGTTCTGTGGTCCCAATACCAAGGCTTTAGCTACCTATTAGTGGACATTAGTTAATTTCTACGGTATAATACCCATTCTCTAGCTACTATTTTTCCAGACCTTAACTAACATGCAGAATTTGCCATCATGGTGGTAGTGCATTCATTCACATAGCTAAGGTTGTTTAACTTGTCAAGCTTTGCACACCTGATAAGCAAAAAAAACCCCTAACCCCAATCCCCCACAAATAAACAAAAAAAATCAACCCTCAAGCCCCAAGTTCTTGCAGAATTGCACTCAACAGAAGCCTTTTCTATAACAGCAACTTAGGTTTGGTGGCAAACACAGGCATTGAAATCCCACCACTCCCTAGATTTTTGTGGAGAAGAACAAATGGAATTTAAATTAGTAGCAGAAAAAAAAAATCATAGCCACAATTGCATTAGCAACTAATTTAGCTATAGCTTAGCAGTGCCAAGACTCAAAGAACAATAAAAAATTTGTCTGTGTCATCTGTGGAAAGAGAAATGGAAGAAAAATGAAAGTAGCCACACCATCTTTAAAGGCAGAAGTATTGTTAACTAGAAAGACTAGACAACATCAATTGCGAATGGCAAAATGAAACATTACAGGGAAAATATATACAAAGTTATGAAAGTGAGGAAATACAACAGAGACTCAACTGCACATTAAATGCCTAAAAAGGCCTCTGACTCCTGTCCTCACTGCTGTCCCAAGTAGGATTTGAAGAACATTATTTCCCTAAAATCATTAAATAGTTGTCTTTGTAAAAATTACGCATACTCAGAAGATATTGTAAACATGTGTCTTCCTCCTTTATCTCATACTATTTTCTAGCTTCTAGTGCATGAATTTAAATCTCTACCCTGTTCCTCTGTAGGCTGTGAATTTAGGTAGAGATTGCTGCAGAAAGTAGTTTTACATACATCATCTCCGAAGTATAGAACTCTCCGACAAGAAGCTGCTTTGCAAAGAATATCTTTACTTTTTTTACCCTGAGATAGCTCTTGCATTCCTGTGAAACTTCATATCAATTTGTGACTTTTTTTTAAGGACTACTATGACCTAGGGGCAGAAAAACCTTTCCTACTCAAACAAGCCTCTCCTGAATGAGTGTGTCTTGGCCCTTGCAGTTTATTCACACAGCCACTGGATGCCATTGACAGCAATGACTTTTTTTCATATATGAACATTTGATTGCTTTCTATTTGCTGACCATGCTTTTTGCTTACTTTCTACCATCTCTTCCAAACCAAGTGCCGTTGCCATCTTTATTTTCTTTGTCTTCTATACTCCTCATTACTGTTTAGTAAACCAATGCTTGCCATATGTCCATTATCTCTCAATGCCAGTGTTCAGTCTAGGAATTGTTACATTTAGGGACCATGGCTCATGTATCACAAAATTATGCAAAAAATCCTTAGTGGGACATACATACATTTCCATTCTTTAAACTGTTAAAACATACTACCCTCTCTGCTTTTTTACTGAGATGCTTAAGAAATTCAGTGGAATTTTGACAGCTAAATATGTCTTAGTCATCATGGTATTTCTCTATATGGAATTAAATAACGTTCACACATATTTTCATATGAGAGTAGACTGATTTCCAAAATTACATTGTTCTGTTATAGCAGAAATAGCTCCTCTATAGCAAGTCTATATACTGGGTTTTCTAGTTAACCTCTGACCAAATGATCAACACTCAGCTAACAAAACAACCCACAATTACCAGTGGAATATCCAACATGCAGAATTTCCCTCAAAAGTACAGTGCAAGTATTAGCAAATCATATGAAGTTGCAGCCTCATTGGCAAACACTAACTCATGAATGATTTTATCCCCTTAAGGGAAATAGTCTTCAACTGTAGCATCATTTATATCACTACTGTGAATTCAGAAAAAAACAGGAAAAAAATAGCATTACCTCAGGAGTACAATGATGTCTAAAGAGCCTACAAAATATATATTCCACTTGTATTTGCCATGGAAAAATATTTGTTCAGAATAAAAAGGTTTCTAAAATTAAAGTGTAATATCTAAGTATTCTTAAAGTAAAGACACAGTTATGAATATGAATAAAAGGAAGAGTAAGATGCCTTCACTAACAAAAATATAGGCTCCATCAGAGAAAAACATAATTTACATTCCTACATTTGAAGAAGAAACTATCATAGGGCCATAAGAAACCAGTGCTTTGAAAGACTGTTGGTCAGGTAGGTAACATAGCTATTTTGTCTAGTTGTAAACTATAGTATTCTAAGGAATCTAAGACTAAAAGTCATCATAGAATCATAATATGGTTTGGGTTGGAAGGGACCTTAAAGATCATCTAGTTCCAACCCCCCTGCCATGGGCAGGGACAGGGATCAGTGTAGGATGGAGCAGCAATAAATATGAGAACAGTGTCCAAATAAATTTGAAAAAGCATGAGACTAGAATGCAAATGAAACTTAATATTTGTTTTTTATTATTTCATTTTCTATGTAGAAAGTTTTCAGGTAGAAAGGGTATAACTTCACTAAGGTAACAGAAGGAGGTAGGTACTAGGTAAAATAACAAGATATAGTGAGAAAATGGCATGGCAACTGATTCTCAAGCACGTCACCAATTCTAGCTCAAACCATTTTAGATAACCAAGGGAAAAACTCTTATAACTACAGATATCCGTTTTCACATAAACTAAGAATAGAAACATGGGAAGATGTAAGTGTAACTAGTTTCTATATTAACTTATTTGATTAACTGCATTTCTTATTACTTCTAATCAGTGTTTGTCTTATAAGATATTCCATAACTAAGTCAAAGTGAATCAAAAACCCATTAAGAACGTCCTCCAGTTTGCATAAATACCAGTGAAGAACTTCTGCTTCTTAAACCGAGTTTTTAGAAAAAAATTGGAAGTCTGGCACAGCAGAATCAGAATCTCACCACAGAGATTCAAAGGATGATGAATAAACTACAGAAAAGCAGCAAAAGTATTGGTTATACTGTGCCACACCTGTATATAGAATTAGGTTGTTGATCCAGCCCCCTTCATGACTATATCAAGTACCTCCATTTAAATGCTTCAGAAGCTATTATTTGCTACTGTGCTATAGTCCTACTGGTTTATATATTTTATATCACTTGGAAAGTTTAGTACAAGTTTTATATAGCTTGTTTCGACAGCATGAAAACTGGTGCTAAATGTTAATAAAAATATTTACTCAGTTTTACAGAGATAAAGTCAATAAACCCATTGATAAAACCAAATATGTTTTATTTCCCTATCCAACGTATTTGGAAAATTCAAAGAAAACATACAACTTTTTTTTTTCTGAAAAAAACCCCACTTAGTAATTTTCTGTCTTATTAATTTTAAAATCTGTCATTCAGATGTGAATGTTTGGTTGCTCTTTTCCCATACAAACCAAGTCCACCACAAAGCATAGACTAGTAGGTTGCACCTAGAGTCTGTGCAACTGGGCATCAAATCATAACAAATGTGCAGGAAATAAGAACTATTAGTATAAACCATACTTCATGTAGCTTTTATTCACGTTTCACTCCTTACAATATTTCTTTCCTTCATCTCAGCCTCAGTTAGCCTTTTTAGGAGATATGGCTGAACACCTGTTATGTGACAGCACAGACCTTACCTGGGAACAGAGCACAGGACAAAATAAAAACCCAAATGTGTAGAGATGTAAAAAATTAATTTTCATTTTTCTTCAGTCTCATTAGATGTCTATAATATGTCTATATATTTCTCTCTCCCTTCCTAAGACAACATGCCTGTTCTTCAAAGAATCTCACAGTGACATTCTTGGATCTTTAGTTGCATTTTCTTATAGCAAGTCAATAATATGTCAATTCAAAATCACGTTCAGATAATTTAATTATGTCCTATATCCATTTGAACCTTTCACTGATGGACCCATAAAGCATTTGCCAACGGAAGGTGGTTTTATGTGGTTGGTTTGTTTGTTTTCCACACATGGTAGAACTGCTAATTGGCACATTTAGCTGTATTTAGTTCTCAAAAGCCCACGTGTGCCTGCCCTGTTCTATAAATGAGAACGCACTCTCAGAACGTGGCTAGAAGAAGTCAGCCACACTGAAGAAACCAACATAGAGTATTATAGCAACAAGTCTGACTATTATTTTGAATTTAGTTGGCTTTCTGTGTGTTGCACAGACTTCATAGTGATGATGTCACTTTTTTAAGCTATTTGTTAACAGCTCCATAGGTAGAGTAGTTCTACTATTCTTAATAACTTTAATTTCTTGACAGAATATTGTGTCATTTAAATTTAGTCACTTTCTTTCTACTAATTTAAACCACCTTTCCTAACTTCTGTTTCTTCTCTTGATGACAGATTTTACTTAATTTCTGTAAATGGAGAATGCATGCTCAGAAAAAGGTACACTTACATCATTATTTTTCATCATTCTTTGGTTGTACTTTTTTAGGAGGATTTCTGTTAGGACCTTACAGCAGCAGTATTTCTTACATGATGAAAAAAATGGCCAGAGGTGTTACAAGTTCAGCCTGGCAGAAGAATAATGTCTGTTGGACTTCATAAGTTCTTCTAGAATTTTCTGTTCTCCTTATGGTTGAATAGCTCACATTTTAAAAGATATGATCTCACATTACTTTGTGGTGAGATAATGTCTTACTCAGGCTATGAATTCCATATAAATATTATGCAACCGCAATGCATCTACACAGGGATATCTCTCAGGGATTTTGCTTTGGCTCCATTTTCTAGATAGGAACTGACTAATTTATTGACAAATCTGGCTTAATTTATCTTCATAAACTGAGAGATGGCTCAGATTACTGCCAAGTCTTGGGATCTTATTTGGAGGCAGAACTTGCAGGGTTTCTCCTGTTGTGGTTTTCATAGCTGGGTAGCCCCTTGACATATAAAGTTCAACAGGAGATTTTCATTCATCCAATTCCTGATGATTTTTGGCTAACATCAAAACCAACTTTAGCAGTTTAGTTGTCAAAAGCAGTAATAACCTAAATATTAACACATCACTACCTCTCTTGATTAGGATTCTGGACAACTGCCAGGTATTCTGAGACCTATTATAAACACTATTCTCAGCTTTTAAGGTTCTTGAGCTTAACAGCTCAAACCAGAAAATTTTAAAACTAATCTCCTCCCTAGTTGGAATAAAAAATATTCCATTATGATAACTGTGATTATCTACGTTATTGTCCCACTTTAGGAACAAACCTATCACTGCCATCATTTCATTTGCTCCAGCATTTTTCTTCTTGCGTAGTTAAGTATTTTAAAGTATTTCTCTTTTATAAATATTTAAATATAATCAGGCAAGAGTAGGAAAATATTTGGTTTAGTTCAGTGATAAATTCACTTTTGTACATTAGACTGGAACCTAGTACAGAATTATCTTGAGCAAGATATGCTTGTGTCACAAAAATATTTTCTTTTTAGAAAGCCCAAAAAAGCTAAAATACTTGGAAGTCTAAGACCTGCAAGATATATACATCCTTGATTGAAATCTTTAGCAACAACTTTTCTTACAATGTATTTGAAGGACAGTTTTCTCCTTAGCTAATTTAATGACCTAGAAAGAAATCCGAACTATTTTACCTTGTTTGTTATTTGGAGTGAAGATTCCAAGATATACGTGTTCTTACACATAATTAAAGCTAAAGAATGTAATATTTTGTAGGCAGTATGAAATAAACTCTCTGTTCGCTGTTTTTCCTGTATTTGTAAAGACTTTAGAATTCTCTTCATATAAAATATTTCATACAGTGCAGTCTTTAGTGTACCAAAAATCCATATGATTATGTTTAAGAGAGCTGAAGGAGGCTGCAGAGTATGTATTCTGAGATTAGTAGGAAGGCAGAAAGGATGGTTTGATGTCTCATCCAACGTAAGTTAAATTTTGCCACATGAAAAATTTGGATCTGTGCGTGACAAAATATAACATATATTAATTACATATAATAGACCAATGAAGAAGGACAAGTATTTTTAGAAGTTTATTCAGATGATGAGACAGAATGGGATAAAGGTCTGACCTGAAGGAGGAGTCTGGAGAGGTGTGAATGTGCTGGATCATACAGGAATACAGTAGGAAAGCTAGAGGAATAACCAAGCTCATACTGATGGTACTTCCTAGAGTTGCGCGCTCTAGCATACACTACTGCATTTAAAAAAAAATAAAGAAAAAAAGAAATGAAAAGGCAAGAAAACCAACTGAGAATGGCCTACTTAGGTGAGGCAACGCTCAGCAAAGTAAATTGACTTGACCAGCTTCCAGAGCAAAGAAATTCAGGTCACCCTCATGCACTCATGTAGGTACACCCTGACCAGGTTCAGCAAACAATGCAAGTTTTTCTGAAGAAAAGCTTTGAATTTCTCTATATTCACTGCTTATTAGCATTGCATTTCCTCTGTACCAATGGCCAAAGAAGGAATTTCAACACAAACTGTTTTAAACACAGGATTGGAATTATTATATAAAATCATGTATGTGAAAGAGAGTGCATGCTTTGTCTCCAGCACTTTTCCTCCAAACAAGTGGGGACTTTTCTTAGAAGGAAGTGTTTTATTTGAGAGTACAATTCATTTAACAAAAGACGAAGGTTTGCTTAAAGAAAGTGAGAATTTGCAGTTGAGTTTTGGTCTTTGTATTGAAGGGAAATTCAGGAAATTATGAACAGAGTTATTCATAACTATGTTGAATTCATTGTTCAGAAACAGTGATCCTATATGCTTAAAATGTGTACCAATTTAAATACAGCAGGTGACATAAGTAATCCTTTAAATACCTGAGTAAGGAATCCATTTGCAAAATCACAGAAAGAGGCCATGGTCTGAAGAGATG
Organism: Rhynochetos jubatus; assembly: GCA_027574665.1. Classification (NCBI taxonomy): domain Eukaryota; kingdom Metazoa; phylum Chordata; class Aves; order Eurypygiformes; family Rhynochetidae; genus Rhynochetos; species Rhynochetos jubatus. Next base: position 81,008,949 of record CM050648.1, on the reverse strand, counting down.
CACTTACTGTCAAATGCTAAGGGAGAATCGATAGAGACCTCCTTCCAGAAACTAAGCAGTCTTTTGTGTGAAAGCGTATTCATATTTATACTTCCTATATGTTCCTTTAAATATGAAGATAAAAAGGCCTGGATGCCAACAATAGTAACTGCTTACAATACTTTAGAACAAGTGATTCTAATAAGAAATACATTTACATAATTGGTAACAGGCATGGAAAGCAATAAAATTATGGAGTTGACCTAAGTCTAAAAAACATGGGATATATGATATTCACTTTGAAAAAATGTTTTAATATATGTGTCTCAAAGCGTATGACCAAGCTAAAAAAGTATTTTTTAATTTTAAGATGTACATAAACAAACCAGTTACAGTTTTACTGCTACAGTGAAAGCTAACACATTTCTTCAATAAATCGTAAGAATGTCCCTGCAAGAAGCATAATTAAACATCCTACCTTTTCTATTTCATTTGTTTCCAGGAATCTAATAAAATTCTAAAGCTTGCAGAATTAATGGCATGAAATATATATTACATGTGAAGCTCTCAAAGGGTTTCCTGTGTGTATGCAATTTGAGTTTCAGGAACAATGTAAGCCATGTATCTCAGAGGCGTATCATAACATGATCCTATCTCATTCAAAGTTCTGAGCCTTTTTAAGTCCTCTCAGGTGTCTCTATTTTACCCGCATGTCTCACAGGACAAGATTATACAACATCATTTTACTATTTGTAGTTTCTAAATGTTTAAAGTGCTACTCATTGTTGGTTCCAGCTTTACCTTGTCAGCTTGTGACAATTTGAAATATTTATGAAGTATTTTAGAGCTCAGCTAGACCCAAACAAAGCCTTCCATGCATTTGGGGCTTACAAAAGCATTACTACAGTATGGTAGCAATAGTAGTATATTTATAAACTGAACAGAGAAAATTCCATTGCCAAATTCTTTACTGAGAGATTATTTTCATTTATTAAATCTTACACTACTGTGTTGCAATGCAGATGTTTCTGCCTCCAGATATGCTGAGGACCAGGAACAAGGAAAAGAACTATTAGAAAAAAATCATAGTTCATTTTCACTAGCCTCTGAAAGCTCCCAGTCCAAGAATTAAACAATGTCTTTTAGTATTTTGTTATGTGTAGTACAGCTTTTACATGCCATATTTTTGGAAGGTCCTTCCCAAAGGAAATAATTTCTAACTGAAATTTTCCATTATTATTTTTTAATAATGCTACTTAATGCTAATAATGTATAGCAGTGTTGTATATGTTTGTTCATACACACACATAAGAGGATGAGAAGGAGAGGGATATGTACACATGTTACTTGTTCAGGTACCGTTCAGTCACAACCTATTCAAGAGTTTGCAGATCATTTTTATCACAGGTCTACACTGCTATTCATAGTCTTAATTTTTTCTCAATGTTCAGACTAGTCATATACATACATTAATAATACGGTATTTTAAGTATACAATCCATATTTCTTGATAAAATAGGGTATATCCTTAGCACAATGACCCCTTTCCCATTCAGCTGGTAAGCCATATATAGAAAACAGGGTTGTCAGATCATCTCACAGAAAACAGTGAAAGACTGATTCATCATTACATTCTAACGAGTTGCTAAATGTTAATGTTTGTGCACTTTTACGAAACATTACTTTCTTTTATCAAAATGACATCATTACAACTTATGGTTTTGTTTGGTGATGTTAATAAATATCCAAATACAACCATACAGAACATGCTGGAATTATGTAATATATCCCCTTAGAAAACACTATACATTATTAAATAGAAACAGATTATTATTAGAGTATCATTGGACAGTGAATTAATGCAAGAGTTTCCATGTCATTAATCAAATTTAGAGCATAAGTAACATTAACACTAAAGAATTAACATATATAATATCATGGCAAAACTAGCAGGATTAAGAAAATCTTTCTCTTCTGTTTCATTTTAAGAAGCTGGTGTTTCCCGTTTATGTTTTCACCCTGCACCTTTGTGCTGATTTTGGCTGTGAACAGCAGCTATTATGGGGCTGTGTTTTGGGTTTGTGCTGAAAACAGCATTGATAATACAGGGATGTTTTTGTTAGTGCTGAGCAGTGCTTACACAGACTCAAGGACTTTTTTTTCACACTGCCCCACCAGCACAAGAAGTTGAGAGGGGACACAGCTGGGACAGCTGACCCCAACTGAACAAATGGATATCACACACCATACAAGGTCAAGCAATAAAAGCTGGGGAAAAGAAGGAGGCATCATAAAATCATAGAATACTTTGGGTTGGAAGGGACCTTTAAACGTCATCTGGTCCAACACCCCCGCAATGTGCAGGGACATCTTCAATTACATCCTGTTTCTCAGAGCTCCGCCCAACCTGACTTTGAATGTTTATAGGGATGGGGGATGTACAACCCCTCTGAGCAACTTGTTCCTGTGTTTCACCACTCTCATCGTAAACAATTTCTTCCTTACATCTAGTCTGAAATGACCTTCTTTTAGATTAAAAGCATTACCCTATCTCAACATGTACTGCTAAAAAGTTTGTCCCCATCTTTCTTTTAAGCCCTCTTTATGTACTGAAAGACTGCAATAAGGTCTGCCCTTAGGAAAGCGGTTATATTCAGAATTATGGCATTTGTCTTTCCAATTAGCCTTTGTCAAGGTCAGTAAGACCTGCTTTCCTTGACATGGATAAATATCTGCCTGCTGATGTGGAGTAGTAAATGAATTCCTTATTTTGCTTTACTTGCACACACAGCTTTTGCTTCCCCTGTTAAACCATCCTTATTCCAACCCACCAGCTTTCTCTCTTACTCTTCCCATTCTCCGCCCCCCCATCCTACTGAAGGGGGAGTGAGCAAGTGGCTATGTGTTGAACCCACAACATGTATTAACATTTAAAAAATGCTATGGCTACTTTTCCTAGTCCACTCTCCTCTTCAGTTTAATTACAATACTATAATTAAATAATATTAAGTAATTTCCAGACATTCTACATTTACATAAAAAGAATAACAAAAAGAAAGTTAGAAAGCTAACAGTTAAGGGCTTTGTCCAAACGCCTCTTAAACCCTGACAGGCATGAGGCATGAATCTCCTGTCTAGGAGTACTGCTCCAGTACTTGAACACCCTCTAGGTGAAGAAAATTTTCCTAATATCTAGTCTGCACCTCCCTTGAATGCAACTTTGAGCCATTCCCAAGTGTCCTGCCATTGGACACCAGGAAGAAAGGATCAGCACCTCCCTCTCCACTTCCTCTCATCAGGAAGCTGTAAAGAGTAATGAGGTCGACCCTCAGCTTCCTTTTTTCCAGACTAGACAAACCCAGAGTCCTTAGCCATTCAACACAGGACATTCCTTCCAGCCCTTTCACCAGCTTTGTTGCCCTCTTCTGGTGCCATTTTTCAGGCATAGAGGCTTTTGGAATGTTTTGCTAGGTTAAGCAAGCACTGAATTGACAAGTTATTAAATACAGTATCATGTAGCAGATTGTACTGATTTTGGCTGGGATAGAGTTCATGTTCTTCATAATAAGTCACATGGTACTGTTGGATTTGTTACCAAACCAGTGTTGATAGCACATGGATGTGTTAGCTAATGCTCAGCAGTGCTTACACAAGGTCAAGGTCCTTTATGTTTCTCACACTGTCCTACCAGTGAGTAGTCTGAGGATGCAGGAGAAGCTGGGAGGGGACACGGCCAGGACAGCTTACCCCAACTGACCAAAAGGATATTCCATACCATGCGGTGTCATGCTCAGCATATAAATCTGGGGAAAGAAGGAAGGGAGGGAAGGAATTTTTGGAGTGATGATATCTGTCTCCCCAAATAACTGCTACACATGATGGACCCCTACTTTCCTGGCTAACACCTGCCTGCAATGGGAAGTGGTGAATGAATTACTTGTTTTGCTTTGCTTGTTCACAAGGCTTTTGCTTTACCAGTTAAACTGTCATTATCTCAACCCACCAGTTTTCTGACTTTTACTCTTCCAATTTTCTCCCCCACCCCACAGAAGGGAAGTGAGAGAGAAGCTGTGTGTTGCACAGGTGCTGGGTGTGGATAAACCATGACATCCTTACAAATTATCTGGATAACTGTGTTTTGACCACTTCATATTATTTAGTATTTTAAAACACTTAAGGCCACATATATCAAAGACAGCTTTTTGGGGATAGAAAATAAACCTGTCTGATTCCCAAAGATCACATGGTCAGGTTTTTCTGAAATTCCAGTTCCTTTAGATTTGTTATTTCATGAGTATAGAATCATCCTATAAATGTTTCCTGTACTTTTTCTTTCATTCTTTTATTATCTGTTGGTCCTCCCTGAATTTGACTTTTAAAATTTTCCCCACTCACCAGACAATCCCAAACGTTGTATAAATATTCTTCATATATGTTTTTTGTGGAAAACTTCCATGCTTTAAACAAGGGAAGTCGTTCATAACAATGACACTTGTAACATAAGGAATAACCTCCACTTTCTGCTTATATGTTAATTTTATAAATAGGTGCCTGTGCAATCTGGCTGATCTATCTTGCTGTCTTCATCTCTAAATGGAAGACCAGGCCCTGTCGACATCCCTGTCTACTGCTGAACACCCATCTGCCTCATCAAGGCTTTCTTCTCTTGTGCCCTGGCTGCTGCCCTCAAACAAGCACCATGTCTGGCTTTGCACCAATGACTGGGTTTACTTTTAGTCCAGATGCTTCACTTCCCTAGCTGGTTTCACACAGTAACTTTGACTTTCTACTTAAGCATTGCGGAGTCCTAAAAGCAGCCTCCTCCATTGTTGTAGTGATGTTTTCCTCCATCCACTTTCTAGTGGTAAGCCTAGAAGTATAATGTACCATAAGAATTGCAAGTGATTTTAAATGGTTTCTTAAAGCTTAAATTTCAACTTGAGGCTACAGTTTAAATTAGGAAAGTTAGTTTGCCAAGCTATGAGTATTTTAAGTAAAACTGAGTCAGAGATTTTCCTTCTTTGAACGAGATGTTTAAGAAAAGGGAACTGTATTGTTTAGTCTTCCCTTTCAACAGGTCCCAGTGGTCTACAGTGTAGTGTAAAATAATCAAAATCAAGAAAATCTCTGGAAGATCCCTTGTATTAATACTCCATGGGACACAATTTGGAGTGCACAGTAAGTTATAGTTGTTCTCCTGTGAAAAGAGAAGACAGTCTAGGGCTGCTTAAGAGCAACAAAGGCAAATACACAATTAATCATAGAATCATAAAATCATAGAATTGTTCTGGTTGATAAATCCCTTTAAGATCGAGTCCAACCATAAACATAGCACTGCCAAGTCTACCCTAAGTACTATAACAATTCATCTCTTAAATAGCTCCAAGGATGATGATTCCACCACTTCCCTGGGCAGCCTGTTCCAATGCCTGACAACCCTTTCAGTGAAGAAATTTTTCCTAATATCCAGTCTGAACCTCCCCTGGTGCAACCTGAGGCCATTTACTCTCATCCTATCACTTGTAACTTGAGAGAAGAGACCAGCAACCACCTCTCTACAACCTCTTTTCAGACAGTTTTAGAGAGCCATAAGGTCTCCCCTGAGCCTCCTATTCTCCAGGCTAAATAATCACAGTGCCCTCCATCACTCCTCACAGGACTTGTGCTCCAGACCCTTCCCCAGCTCTGTTGCCCTTCTCTGGACACACTCCAGCACCTCAATGTCTTTCTTGTAGTGAGCGGCCCAAAACTGAACATGGTATTCGAGGTGCGGCCTCACCAGTGCTGAGTACAGGGAGACAATCACTTCCCTGGTGTTGGCCACACTGTTCCTGACGCAGGCCAAGATGCTGTTGGCCTTGCTGGCCACCTGGGCACACTGCTGGCTCATATTCAGCTGTCATCCAGCACCCCCAGGTCCTTTTCCACTGGGCAGCTTCCCAGTCACTCTTCCCCAAGTCTATAGTGTTACACTGGGTTCTTGTGACCCAAATGCAGGACCCGGCACTTGGCCTTGTTGAAGCTCATGCACCTGGCCTCAGCTCATCAATCCAGTCTGTCCAGATCCCCCTGTAAAGCCTTCCTACCCTCAGAGAGATCAACACTCCTGCCCAACTTTGTGTCGTCTGCAATCAGAAATAATCAGAAATAGTATGTAGGAAAAGGATTAACTCCACACACCTATTTTTCAAGTTTGTCATCATCAACCATGGACTCAAACTGCCATTTTAGCATCTCAGTTCATTTCAGATCCTGCTTATTTCATGCCATATTGAAGCTAGTAGTGTTACATTTGTTCAAATACACTTACGATACTCTTTTCACATTTGCATGTCATAAATAGGTAAATTTGACCAGATAAAAGATGTCAAGTACCTGAAGGATATCCAAAGTCTTCATCCCACATAGCTATTGGAATGGTATAGTGGAGAAAACCAACAAACTATAATGTTAATGAAACAAAGATGTAAAATACTTCCACTGAAATTTCTCTGTACAGAGATTGTGATTCAGGGACTGATTCAGGGTCAAGATTCTCCTGTTTCAAATTCAAAAGCTGAGTTCATCAGATGTTACCTGATCCCTGTTGACAGCATATCGTCTGACCATTATTTATCTCAAATTGCCTGGAGATGCTTTGAGTGCTTCAAATAATAGTCTACTATTTATTTCTGACAAAATAGCAGATGTCTTTCAAAACCGTGTTGTGGGTTTTCAAAAGCAGATCTCAATGCAACATACTACAGCAGGCAGCTGGAGGTGTGCCTGTGAGTTGTAAAATTATGGATACTGATTTGCATAACTCCTGACTTTACTTCCTCACTCATATTTTTAATTTTTTCTTTTATTTGACAAAATGACTGACATTGATAGAAAAAAAGTTCTCAGATATTTGTATTGTAACAAATGCAGGCATTACTCCTGACATTACTTCCTCATACTTTTTTTAATTATTTGACAAAATTACTAGCATTGACAGAAAAATTAAACAGTTCTTTTAATGACATGATTTTGCATGTTTTGCAGGCTATGAGCTAAGAGATGTATTACCTTCCTAATAATGAAGTGGAGAAGAGCAAAACAGAGAAAGTCAGAGTATTGTCAGATACTAGAGATGATCAGTGAATACACTACAGGTGCCTGTATAATATAAAGCACATTTCTTAACCTGTTCCAATTTCACAAATGAAAAATAAAGCTCAAAATAGTAATTTTAGTCATGTTTCTATCATAGACCTACAAGAATTAATTTCTGATTCTACTGTAACATTTAGTGGAAAAATTAACAGTATTGAACAAGAAGTTTCTGCAAGTAGGAAATCCTAACAGCTCTTGCTTAGCTTTCTCAATGGTCAATTACTCTTACGGCTTAAAGTATTTACACTTATCACTGTTTTTTTAATTTGTCCAATTTCAGTTTCCAGCCACTGAATCTTATCTTTCTTACAGGTTCAAGGGATGTTATCAAAGCTTTAATCCCTTAAGATAGCTGACAGTTGTAACTAAAATGTGTCTCCAAATGGATTGAGCTGCTGAAGCTTACAGTTTTTTTTAGTTGTCTGATAATTTTCATGAGTCTATTTCAGTTTAAGAGATTCTTTTTCCAGCTTTTATTGAGTATGGGCAAAGTAAACCAGAACTGACCATGGATCCTGCTATGGATCCACTATTGATTATATACTCCAAAGATCATACTGACTTTTCTGGATACATAACCTTCAACCTTCAAACGTTGAAAGAGTAAATAACTGTTATGCATTTTTTAAAACAAGGAAAAGTATATCAGTTAAGCAATTTTTTGTATTGGTAAAATACATTAATTATGGTTAACTGGCCATAAACACAACACTTTTTTTGCCCTCTGGAGTTTACTGGTAATAACATTGATGCTGCATTTGGGCATGAGCGCATGCTTCCTTTAGCTTCAAACAACTTCTTATTGGTTGTTATAGGCCACCCAGGGTTTTACTTTTATACCTGGAATTTATTAGTGATATTCAGATACAATAATTCCTTATCTTAAAACGCATTCTTTGACAAGTACCTAGAAAATAGTCAAAAAAATCCCAGTTCTTGGTTTTGCAATCAGGTTAATAATAGCAGATTCCTTTGACAGTAGGCTGCAGTTGACATGATCTGTCTGAATTTTTGGTGGGCCAGTTCTGACTTTTTAATTTTTTTGCAAATTTTTACAAGCCTGTCTTGACTTTTTAATCTATATGACTCACACAGTTCTGGTCTGTTGGGGGACAAGGAGATAGAAAGGCATTATTTGGGAATAGACAGGGAAGACAGGAGCAAGTAAGAGGCTTTGAGATTTTCCTGCAAAACCATTCTAAGAATCATTGCAAAGGGAATAAATTAAAAAAAAAAAAAAAAAACAACAACAAAAAAAAACCAAACAACAAAACAAAAAAAAAAAACCAAACACACACAACCACATCTTATCAGTTATTCTGGAATCACAATACCTAGCCCAAATGTTGATATTTAGGCTTCATGAAGATTGAGGAAGACTGACATTTCCTGTATGTCCTGCTATAGTAGCAATGCTGCAATATTCAATTTTTGCTGTAATTAATTTAGAAAATTTTACTATTAACCATTAGCACACTAATTGTTTCTTTCTTGTATTACTTTTCACATATTATTCTTAACTTTATCAAATAAAAAGAGAATAAAAGCAGTATTTTGAAAGCACAGACGTCAGACAAGTCAGATGACCGTAATACTTGCCTGTTCTAGGAAAGAGAAGAGATCTTGTACACACAATACATAGCATTTCCACATTAAGATCTTGACCACAATAGACAAGTTCAAACCTGACAGTAATCTGAGTTCCATCTGCAGCTGTTCAGAGTTATTGGAAAATGTGAAACCAGCACTACTGAAATAAGTATTTGCAAAAATAAGACTCATGGTCCCCACAGATACTATCAGAAGTGACTTGAGTTTAGTTAACCTTGCCCATGCCTGGAGGATAAAATAGATGGGTTTTCAGGATTCCCTCCAACATGGGACTCTCAAATCCTTTGTAAGAGCCCAATACATTGCTTAACCTGCTTCGTTCTTTGTTCCCCAAAGTGACATAAGGCACTGATAATAGTCACTACTAGAAGTATTCCTCCCTCCTTTTGACATCACAAAACATCTATGGTCTTATAGCCAGACTTTCAATCTACAAACACAACTCATCTTTTGAAAGCTAAATCAAACAAGAGTTAACATATTCTAGACCTATACAAACTATGAGCACAAATCATTCCAGCTGCACTAAATTCAGTAAAACGTAATCTAATTCTGAGCTATTAAAAAAATTAATGAAAGTGTGTAACTATTGAATCTGTACATTTTATACATGCTCAGGAGACAAACAGACCACTGATGTATAATCACTTGTGTTATCTCTGGTATTAACATGGGGTAAATGTGAAATTATTGAAATTTGCAATATCTGTCAATTACTTAGGAGAACAAGTTGAAGGTGAAGGTAAAACATGAACGCTGAATGAAAACAGTTCATCAACTTTTGTGAGACTGAAAAAAATACACAACTTTCTGCAGGAGACAATAAAACAAAATACACTTTGGTAAAAAGAAATCTTACAGTATAATAGCCATCATTTCTGCTGTGGGAAGATCAACAGACTGATTAATAATTTATTATATGGCCAAGCAGAATTTTATATTTGTTTACTTAGTCATCCTTTGGGGCCTTAAAACTACATATTTGCATTTGTCTGTTTGTTTCTACTTGTTTCAGTGAGACATTTTGGGAGCCAGTGACAACAGCCCCTTTCTCTGTTCTGCCATCTGCTGACACCTCATATTCTCAATTGTGTAAGCCTCTTTTGAGGCTCTTCAAGACAACTTTGTAAGCAAACAAATGTGACAGTTCAGATGATAAAGCCCCAAAAGGGAAAACAACCCGCAGTGCTTTGCAATGCTGTAAAAAGATGGAAACAATATAATTAGGTTAACAACAGTCTAAAACATTACCCACAGCATTGTGTAGGAAAACTTCACAAGCCTTAGCAGTATAATATTTGAAGATAGGTCTTTATAGATAAGTTATAACAAACACACCTTCTCATTTGAGGATAAAAAAAATTGCAAAGCTCAATTGTGATTTTGTTAATTTGGTCAAAAGATTAGTTGGAGATGTAATTTCACAGATAGGAAAATCTAGGTCTCCATCTAGATTTTTTTTTTTTTTTTCCCCATCTAGGAAATTCCATCTAGGTAGAAACCTACAATTTATTTTTACTTATGCCAAATTTAAGAAAAACAATATAGTGTTTTGATTAGTATAGCACCAAAATGAACAGTTTAAAAAAAAGTGAAAAATTTAAGAATATTGCAGCTACTCAGACTCACAATACTTTTGCACACTCATGATACTATACTATAGTTGAATAGAAAATAGACATGAGGAATTAGATCTCAGTTTTGATGTAAAACATGGAATTCCAAATCAGTTTTCCCAGGGACTCTGTCATTCCCTAAATATTCAGGCTCACAAAACTTTTGAGGACTCCTTGGTGTTTGAGGAAAGACATGGCCTTTTATATCAAACAAAAGGTGAAAACCCAAAGCCTTCAGATCTCAGGACTAGTAATCTGTGCACCATGAGGGTAACGCTCTGGCTGGAAGAACAATCGATCGGTTGTCATTGTGGGGCTAGGTTTCTTCCAGCTGGGACTGCCCGTTATCTCAGGTAACAGCAGCCAGCATGCAACTGCTGTAACATACAAGCCAAACGCTCTAGTCAACAAGCAACAAATCACTGCTGGAAAACATGTTCAGTATTCAGTGTGTACAACTATTGATAGTACCTGTGAGCAAAAGCATTTATATACCATTGCTCGAACTGCCTGTGTCCACAGCATCGTAAACCTAAATTGGCTTAGGCTTCTGTTTTAGGCATTCTTCAGAAGTGGTAACTTGTATTATACTGCTGAAAGAGACAGAAGTTTAAAAATACAAGATTTCTTTCCAGTTGAAAGAAATTTCAGTTCAATAAGGGCAAAAATATTGAACATCATATGTAATTTTATCTTTTGAACTTTGCCCAGCTAAATAAGAAACAAGAAGTGTCTAGAATCACTCAATTTTCTGCATCCCAGGAAATGGGTAGTCTCAGACACTGCATACCTCCAGGGGTGCTATGTGACCCAAGTGGAAATACTCAAAGAGCAGCTGAAGAATGTTGGCTTAAAAACATACAAACCTTCCGGTTTAGAGAAATTTAGAATATACATAGACTTGAGGCTCCAGTACAATATCCAGTACAGTTATCTTACACTCATTAGAAGCTGACATAGGAAATTACCTATCAAATAGTAAGTTAATGTTACCAAGGTGTGTTACTCTGTGACTGTGTTCTGGTTAGTAAACTAAATATTCCCGAGACCAGTCTCCAGTTCTGAGGCCAGCTGCCACTGAACAGTCTGCATCCCTGTTATTAAATTCTCTTATCCTTCAAAACAAGCTCACACACAAACTGCCAGTTGGGAGTGATTATTGGAAATATCATTTTAGCTCACAGATTGAAGACAGGAATAACCTGAGGGAGTGGCACTTGGCACAGGAAAGAAGCACACAAGCTATTTTTCTAACAGTTTGGTGATACAGGACATTCCTGGGCACTATTTAATTTACCAGTACACATACAGCCTACAGACCCTGTATTTTTAGTCTCTAAAGTACAAATAGTATAAAAAATTGCAGTAATAAGAGACAGAATCAAATAAAACCACCGCAAATTAGGTGAGTTACTTTTGATTATTTTGCATATAGATGTCCAAAACTAGCTATAATTCTTAGGGTGAAGGCAAAGAGTAAGATCAGCTCAACATTAAGCTTACTAAGCTGCTTCATGGCACTTAGTTTAGGTAAATTTCAGGACTAATTCAAATATGTCGACATATTTTCTATGATATTAAATCCTTCCTTAGAGTAAGCTGCTCAGCTTCTCATCAATAATTTGCTCCCCGTGAAGGAGGAACTATAAAATCATAGCATCACCAGTTGCTTCACATTTTGATTATCTTTATTAATCATGTATTTTACATCTATTTTAATCAATAAAATTCAATATTTGTAAACAAACAATAGTTATTTGATTATCTTCAATAGCAAATATTTATAATCAAAACAAGAGTTTTCATTTTGCCCAGCTCCTAAATCAATGTTCATTACAGTCTTCTCAGAGGTCATTCCTCTGGACTGAAAGTGTCCCGAAAACAAGACTCATACAAACTTTATTGTGGCTGTGACCACATTTCTGCAAAGATTTTTTCTTTCTTAGTGGGAGTACTTACTCTCCTAAACTCAATTCTACTGAAGATCATCATAACAGCAGTGAAATTTTGAAAGGCAAGGAAGACCTTCTAAAAAGAAACCAAATAATTTCTGATTCTGATAAAAAGTTTTGTCCATGTTATATGGTATTATTTCATTTTCTCTCTACAAATACTGAAAATATTTTGAACATGCTGCAGCTAAGTGATGTGAAGTACTCACAAGAAACTGAACATCATCTCAATTGTTGATAAATTTTATGTTTTATGCACTTTCACCTGAGCTCTGATAGCTAGTACTAAATGTATTACTAAATTTAATAGTCACTGAATCACAGAATGGTTGAGGTAGAAAGAGACCTCTAGAGGTCATGTAGTCCAACCCCTCTGCTCAAGCAGGACTATGTCTACATAGTTTTTGACTATCTCCAAGGATGGATATTCCACAACCTCTCTGGGCAACCTGTATCAGTGCTCGGTCACCCTCACAGTAAAAAGGTGTTTCCTGATGTCCTGAGGAAACCTCCTTTACTTCACCTTGTGCCCATATTCTAGTGGAGAAAAAAATCCATCCTCCATTGACCTCATCAGGACTGGATCTGACTTTATGGGAAAAAAAATTGAACAGTGAAGACCACAGTTACTTTCCAGTTGCAGTTAATAACTCTGTATCTTGTGAATTTTCATTTCTAGCCCTAGAACCACCTTGCTAGACATTTACATGTTTTGCATTATATAATTTCTATACAGAACAAAGCATTCATGAAGTTAAGGGTCTGCAACAGTCTTATTGCTTGACTTATCAGCTCAGTCCTTCCAATGTTGAATGATGATAGATTTAGCAATTATTAATTCCCCACCCCTTCTTTCTCCTTCTTCCCCTCACCCCTGTCCTGTTTGACTCTTTCATTTATTTCAATTTTTAAAACAAAAGTGGCATTTTAAAACAAATCTCTGTTCAAATGTCATCTGCAACCGATAGCAGGTTTACGTGTTGTAGGAAACCCTGAATTATTGAACAGTTAACCAGATTTAAATGAAGAGTGATCAAATTACATGACCGCCACCATACACAGGCTATTTCTTACGTGAAATGAAACTCTCATTAAGATATTTTTTTAGTCAGCTCCTTTTCAAAAGCAAAATACGTTAGTCTTATCTATTAAGTTGTTTGCTTTCTGGAGTCAGATTGTAATCCTGTCTAGTTACACACGGAAAATTCATCATGTACTCAGTGCTACCAGGTGTAGTTAAATTAAGAGCGAATGCAAAGTCAGTATTATCCCCCAAATGTGCAGGTTTATTTGGTAGTCTCTCCAGCATAAAATCCAAGAATATCACAAGGATACAAGACAAAATTAATATTTTGTCAGGGAGGGGAGGGATTGCTTTTTAAGAATTTTTAGAATAAGACTCCTATACTGAGATTTCAAAACCTAAATAGATAACCATACAAAACAAGTGCCTACACCTTACATGGAGTCAGTCAACTGAAACTTCTCAGCCTTTCTCTTCTGTGAGAGAAAAGGAAGAAATGAACATCAAAAAGGACAGAGTCAACGTGTTGTCAGGTGCAGGAATAATTTCCCTCCCCACAATTTGATAGTAATTACACAACAGGAGGAAGATAAAGCTCAGTTTACAGAGATTCCCTTTGTGTTTGGACAGGTCTTTAAGGGATATCTACTTGCATAAATGCGGATATGTGTGTATAACTACACAAACCGGTGAAGATATGAAAATACCATTGTAAAAGTTACTCCAAGCCATTCCTTCACAGGTGAAAACTCAAGTGATAGGTTATGTAATAAAAGCTCATCTGCACATCCACAAACTAGCGCAGAGACAATGGTAGGAGGGTAGTCCAAAAATACATTAAGTTCATCACAGAAGAGACATCATCCCATCAAAGGCCCTTTTCCACAAGCAAAGAGGAGCACAGAGGTACACAAAAGCAGGCGGGAACCCAAACCAAGCATGTCAGAGGAACAAACTGCCTGTCTGGGCCCTTCCCAGGTCTGCCTCAGCAGTGCTTAGTAGAGTCAGCTGTGGGACCAGGGGAGCCCCCACTACGTAGCAGGGTGTTTGGGTGTGTGTGCACATCAGTCTGTGCCAGGAAGTGGAGTGGGGCTTTGTACGTTCAGGTGCCAGCACTGCTGGGGAGACTGGGATGCAGGAGCCAGTAACTGGACAGAGTGAGCCCAGCTGCTGGAGGGATCCACCTTCTACATATGTATGCTCTCACTAGTGGACTTTCATCCTGTCCAGAGAGAGAGGGAAGCAGGATGAGACTTTTGGTCCTACCTGTGTTCATGTGAGTGTTCTGATTGCCTGTCTGTGATCTGTGGCTGGCCATGGATATATATACGGTGTAATACACATGCTCTGAGTGCGCATGCCTACTGGGAATACATCTTCAGCATTGCTACTGGTTGGACCTGGGGACTTGGAGCTTCAGAAGCCTCACCTCTCTTGTCATGCTGGATCCAACAGCACAGGTTTTCATCTAAGAACATGGGTCACGTAATTGTTATAAGTTTGTAACAAACAGAATATTTAAACCTATTGATAAAAAGCCCATTATAAGAGGAAGGTGATACTAGTTATTACCTTTAAAAAAAAACCTGATTGCACTCTGAAAAAAACTTTATTTTGAGTTTTTTTTTAAAAAGTAAAAACTTTCATGCTAAAACAGAATCTATACAAAGCAAGTGTAGCTCAAATTAAAACATACCCTGTCACTAGTAGGTGTTTCTTTCTCTTTATGTATTAATCCTTTGCAGATGAATTATGCATATATTCTATATTTAATATTGGCAGTTATTAAGGAAAAAGATGGCATTAAACATCTATTTGAAAATATATGCTGAAGTATCCCAGGGAAAATACACCGCTTCAGTTAAACTCTTAATACTCTCATCTTCAACAAACCAGGCTTTCATGAAAGCATCAGTTGAAGCCCTATTTTTAAACATAAAACAGACTACAGGATTTTTGGTTTTCCTTAATTGCACTGCCCATAGCAATAAGCAAGCACATGTAGCTTACAGCCTATTCATATAAACCTACTAAATCATGTGAGACTTCCTTGCCTGCTTTAGACTAATCTAGATGGCATTAACTATTTGTACCTATATGGGCAAACAGATCCATCTACATGCTCCTCTGTAGCTTAAGCCTCTAAGTGTCAGGGTTGCTCTCAATCAGTTCTTCACCCAATCTGTATAGATATCAGGGATTGCACAACCCATGTGCAGGACCTTACATTTGGCCTTGTAGAATTTAGTGAGTTTCACATGGGCCCACTTCTCAAGCCTGTCAAGGTCCTTCTGGATGATATCCTTTCCTTCTAGCATATCAACTGTACAACTCAGTTTGGTGTCATATGCAAATTTCCTGAGGGTGCCCATTATCCCACCGCCTATGTTGTTGATAAGTATATTAAACAGTACTGGTCCCAGTAGAGACCCCTAAGGGTCCTCCTAGACCCCTCATGGCTAATGGACATTAAGCCATTGACTGCAAATTTGGATGTGGCCATCCAGCCAGTTTAATCATAGAATCACAGAACAGTTTGGGTTGGAAGGGACCTTAAAGATCATCTAGTTCCAACCCCCCTGCCATGGGCAGGGACACCTCCCACTAGAAACTGGTTGCTCTTCTCTTATCCACCAATGTCATAACCCCATCGTAGAAGGCCACCAAATTTGTCAGGTGACAAATGTACCAAAAAATAGGCTCCAAGCCTAAGGTAGCTGCACAAAACAGTTTACTCACCACTTTAAGAACATTAAGATCTTTTCAGGTTTTAGAATGTTATAAGTAGTTTAGGTAATATACTTCAGTCCTCATCACTTCTGTAAAATGAGAAGTCGTTTGGCCAGCTTTTTTCACTAAAGTTGCACCTCAAAATAATTATGCAACAGATGGAGTTACATTTGTCTTCAAGTACTTTCTGCAACAGGAAAAGACACTTAGTTCAGCACTAGAAGAGGTGTTAAAGGACATCGAGTATTGAGAATGAAGTATTTACTAAAAAGAACTGCAACTACTCATGAATTCTTATTGAAGTAATGTAAATACAATTCCATGTCCAATTTTTTCATTTTTTAAAATCAATTACACAAGCAAAAATTTATGTGAACTAGTAACAGAACACATTCTATGAGAAAGTCTTATGTATCTTTGAAAATGGAGGAAAATAGTATTGCAAGGAAGGATTTTTGAAAAGTCAAAAAATATTCAAGCCTCATAAATTAATAAAAACCATCAAAAACTTCGAAGTTGTTGTAGGAAGGGTCAATTACAGAATGTTATTCAGTTCCTGTTTTCTTTTGTCAAAAACATATCATGTCAGAAGTTGGTTAAAAATGTTTATTTTATATTTGTCCATAGAAAAATAATTAAAACATTCTCCGGAATAAAGTAAACATTATTTTGACACTTAGATTTCCTTAACTTCCTTCAGTTACCGGGTATGTATTCCTTCAAAGGACATTTAGATAAGCACACATAGCAACTGATTATTCCTTCAGACTGATACCTCCAGAACTACTTCCTACCTTATTTTCAATGATTTTCTAACAATCAATTCTGTCAATTCTGATTCTGTCAATCAATCAATTCAGATAGTCCAGCAGACTTTTTAACAATGTGTTATGCTTTGGTGATACACAAGTCCAGTGCTATTTTTTGACCAAGCAGTTTAGAATACCACTTCAGAAGCTACACATTTCATATGAGACTCAAGAATTTCAGCATTTCACACCAGAAATACTACTACTAGATAAACCTGATAACACTGTATGTAATCTGAAGTGCTTAAATATTGAAAGTTCTCATTCTTCCTCAACAGCTCGGGATTTCACGTAATTGCTTGATTATTTGGGTTTTTTTTAGTCTCAGGAAGAGAGGCATACATATTATTTTCAAATTGATGTAGAAAAGACAATCTAAAATTTTACCTCCCAACACCTCTCTGAAAAAATAGCTTGAAATGATAACAGAAATGTTAAATTGATGGGAGATACAACATATCTATGTTCACACCTGAGATTAAGGTTATTCTGGTTGGAGAGTAACCTTTTAATCTTTGTATGCCAATTTCCCTCCAAGGATATTCTAAACTCCTTATGACAGTAATCCATTATTTGTCTTGATGCATCCTGACAATTGAGGCCAAAATAAATGTTTTACATCGCTCCAAATAAAGTGTTTATATTGGCTTTGCGTGGCAAGGTTTTAATATCAGAGCAGCTACAGGGGTGGCTTCTGTGAAAAGCTGCCAGAAGCCTCCTCTGTCGGACAGAGCCAAGGCCAGCTGGCTCCAAGATGCACCCACTGCTGGCCAAGGTCGAACCCAACAGTGATGGTGGTAGCTCCTCTGTAAATAATATATTTAAGGGGAAAAAGGTACTGTGCAACAGCGATTTCAGCTAGACAGAGCAAGAATATGAGAGGAACCACTCTGCAGACACTAAGGTCAGTGGATAAGGAGGGGGAGGAAGAGCTCCAGGCACCAGAGCAGAGATTCCCCAGCAGCCCGTGGTGCAGCCCGTGGTGCAGCCCGGCTGTGCCTCTGCAGCCATTGCATTCCATGGTGGAGCAGAGACTCACTTGCAGCCCATGAAGGACTCCATGCTGGAGCAGGTGGATGCCAAAAGGAGGCTGTGACCCTGTCGGAAGCCCATGCTGGAGCAGGCTCCTGGCAGGACCTGCAGGTCTGTGGAGAGAGGAGCTCATGCTGCAGCAGTCTGCTCCTTAAGGACTGCACCCCACAGAAGGGACCCACACTGGAGTGGTTCATGAAGAACTGCAGCCCAGGGGTAGGACACATATTGGAGAAGTCCATGGGAGGGACCTCACACCTGAGCAGGGGAAGAGTGTGAAGAGTCCTCTCCCCGAGGAGGAAGGAGTAGAAGAAACAGCTTTTAATGAACTGACGAGGAAACCCCCACCCCCCTGCACCATTTGGTGGGGAGGAAGTACAGAAAATCAGGAGTAAAGTTAAGCCCAGGAATCAGGGAAGGGTGGCATGAAGGTAGTTTTAAGATTGGGCTTTATTTTTCATTATCTTCCCCTGATTTGATTGGTAATAACTTAAACTAATTTTCCCAAGTTGTGTCTGTTTTCCTTGATGGTAATTGCTGAATGATCTCTCCCTGTTCTTATCTCAACCCATGAGCCTTTAATTACATTTTCTCTCTCCTGTCCATTTGAGGAGAGGGAGTAATAGAGCTGCTTGGTGGGCACCTGGCATCCAGCCAAGGTCAACCCACCACAGTGTTTTAAAAGAACGTTAAAGATATCACTCTTCTTTTTCCTCTGTAGCTTATTCACAGTCCCACCCACCATAATTAGCCTCAACTACAAAAGATTACACAAGGGTTTTGAACACAACCTTTGATTTATGAATTTGCATTGTCCTCAGATTCCCTACAGTAACTGCAGGTAAACTGACCAAGACACATATGCAGACAAGGAGAGGAGATTCAGTTCAGACAACTCATCATCATTTTTTCAGGGAATGAACAAAGTAATCTGCAAGCAACAAAGTCTGCCCCCTGAAGATAAATCAGACAAACCTCATAATTTTTTAAATTTGAAGATAATAGATATTTGAAAAATATCTATTGTGAGGTAAGCATGGATATCTGATATATTCTGAAGATATCACCACAGGAACAAATATCATTTTCACTATCTGACATCCAGAAAGATATGAAATACTGTTTAAGTGGGCTTATTGGTATCTGCACACACATTTAAGAAGGCTGTGGCAGCAAGAAATGCTTTAAGATCACTGGAAGCTTGTATCTGGACAATGACAGATATATTTAGAGAGAATATCAGAGAGGGATAACTAATCTCCTGAAGATATTTCTTCTGCTATTCTTTACGTATAGATAGATATAGTTAGATTTTAATGAACATGAACAAGTGAAATAGCCTAAGCTGAGAACAAAAACAGATGAAAGACTTTTTACTATTTATCTTTCAACTAACACATAATGTGTTTTGTCATGAAACACACACATTACTCAGAGCCTTTGCTAGTCCAGGAAAATGTGTATCCTTCAGCATATGGCTATTCCTCAAAAGTCTTTGCTAAAAGAAAAAAAAAAAATTACTTCATTTTTTCCAGATGAGTTTGATAATGACTTAATGATGTTAATCAACCTCCAGTGTTTCTTTTCATGTGCCAGCTCTGTACCTCATTTGACCCCAGGCTTGCAGAAACAAATTAAATAAGAGCACAGAGGCAACTTTAAAACTCAAAAGGGCCAAGGCAGATAACAAAAGATGACTTTCTCTGCTTTTTTTCTCTCCTATTTTTTGAAGAAAGGACTTCTATATTCTTAGTAAAATCCACAGACCGTCCTAGTTAATAAGATCATCTGGGATCAATTACTGCCAGGCATAATAGTTCTTTACTTCAGATTTGAGAATTAGATAGCGGTGTATCTCTGTAGAAGATGAACCCTGGCATTCATCCTAAAATTTTAGGCTTGCATCATTTTTATACATACTTTTTTTGAGGGCTTTCTGTCCACTATTTTTCTTCTGAAGGGGACAATTAGGGAGACAAATCAGCTTGTATAAACAGCAGCACCCTATCAAAAAGGCTTTTTTTTTTCCTCCACAGAAACAGTAGATAGCTTATTTCAAGGAATTACCCCTACATTTAGATGTTCTCTATGAAACTCAAATTTCTGCATAAAGAAGGATACATTTTTAAAAACCAGTCTAAACCTCAGCTGCTGGAGAAGATGGTTCCATCTTCCTCCCTGCATACTCTCTGTCTTCCATCCCTCAACCCTACGCGGTCAGCCAGATCAAAGATTTGATACACTGGAAACAAATGAACAGAAATCTCCAAACCCAATCAGGTTTAGCTCAAGTATGATTTTGGCTGTCACACAAACACTGGTCTCAAAATATACAGGAAAAGTAACATTTTCAATGGCAGAGTCTTAAAGTAATTTAATTCAATCAAGGATTCAAGCACTGAGAGGCAAATGAGATGATTTCCATTACCTGTACAGTGCAGGGTTTACAAACAGGCATTCTGTCACATTATCCTTCTATGCTGTGTATGGCACTTCACAGACGTAATTTGTTCACATGCTGCCAACAGGTGTTTAGCAGAAGAACAGGCAGAAGAAATCACAAATCAATGTGTGTTACAAAACAAAATTTACACAGCTGCATCCACTTCCATAGGAAGTCTCATCCACTCTTGACATTTCACTTATATTTTCCTATAAGCTATTATTCCTGGACCAAGTCATCTTATCACAGGACACTAAATGATACAAGACTGCCTCGTATTGTGTGGAGTGCCTAGTGCTGTAATGAATACATAGCAACTTGTCCAAGACAATGTGTTCAGTCTCATACTATTGAGCTGAAAAATGCAAAAAACCCACCCTAGCACAGACACAGAAAGGTTTTATAGCAGCCACCTTAATTTCCTCATCTTTTGCTTGCAGGTGCTAGTACCACTATTAATTTGCATACATCTGGTTTGCCTCCGTAGGCTTTGTACATTTCAGAATACACCTGAAAGCGCCACTCACTATGATCCTGTCTATCAGAGGATGGGTATTACGCTACTGGCTGTAAAAATGGCTGCATATTGCACAACTGACTATCCCTACAGGTAGGTGTCTGAGCCACTGAAAAGGCCTAGGAATTGGTCCTAAATAATTTGCTCGCAGTTGAACAGCACAGGATACCTTCACAATATTGTCTCACTTAGAGATACATGGAAAACTATTATCTGTTGTAATACATCCAGCTCCCTAGACTGAATGAATTAAAAATAGGCTATCCTACTCTGAAGCTACTTACTACAAATGTAGCAGCTTTGTAGTGTCAGGATAGAAATGTTGTCAATCCCAACCAGGCTTTTATTATATAAATAGTCCATTGTGTAATAAACATTGTCTATACGTAGTTTTCTGCTTAGAAGGTTGCAATATCTCCTTTAGAGCCAGCAGGTGGAGAAGTGTTTCCATTTAAAAAAAAATACAAGTGAGAAAAGACAAGTTCATGAGCTATGGACAGAAAGCTGCTGCACTTTCCAAATCTATTCCTTCCTTATAATCACAAAATCTATACCAGTCAGTTTCCTAGGTAACCCTGCAAAACTGAGACTACTAGTAGAGACTGCAAGAAGTAAAAAACAGACATCATTTCAAGTTCACTTTCCATAAAATAAGTTAAGAAATGTCAGCTTTGATAAGATTCAGAAATTTAGATAATTTTTTTTCCCCCCCCACACAATAGCTTGTATATGAAACTGTCATTTCCACACAATGTCTTGGAGTTACATTCTAAGTTACCAGAGTATTGCACTTTCTTTTTTTTCAAGAATGCATACGCTGGCCTCCCCTGGTTATTATAGTTGGCACATATTATTTTTATTGATCACTTGGACTGAATATAAGAATGTGCACTGATACTAGGGAATATCAGCATCACACATTCACTGTCATGTACTTCACAGAGGAAGCCTCTTCAGAAAAGAGCCAACAACAGCTTAACAACATTAACATTGTTGGAACCCATAGCATCACGACTAAAGATACTGAGATAGCCTCTGTAGAAATTCCCTTTCCATATTTTTTTATCTATTGTCCTTCTAGTCAAAAAGCACACCCCACTGAAATAGAATTGCATTTAAAATATACATGGAATTAACGTAAAGCAATACCAGTCACATCCCCTTCCTCAGAAGGAAGTTTCTTGCCCTCTCTAATCGTACCAAGTGCTCAATATCCATCTGTATTGAAAACACGGGGACACTGGTTCTGAAAGTGCTTTGGATGAAGACAGGCTATAAACCAAGGAAAGAACAGAACTGTGTGCTATGTTTATTTGCAAATTCACATGCATCTGCTCTACCTTTTTGTCATTTACAGAGCATGCATGGGTTTGAAATAAAGAAAGAAAATATCCATGTCCTTCAAAGAGTGAAATCTGTGTATTTCAATGCAGCACTTGTGCAAAATTGAATTGGCCAACAAAGTGGACTCACAGGTTGACAAAGCTTGATAATTACATTTTAGATCTCCAGATAACTAGTAATCTTTGAGATTCTAGGTTCCAGCATTAATTATGATTACAACTTAACAAGTCATTCTGCCTAATTTCTATTATTTTTTTTAACCTTGTCCCATACTTAGAAAAAAAAAAAAAAAAGAAATTCAGTATCAATATGCCTTAAATATATCCCAAAAGCAGGCAAAGGGATCTTCAAACTAAAGCAATGAAATTTTTAAAGAAGTAGCAGGTAATAGTGAAAATTATTACTGAAACATCTTTTAATTATAGAACACACATTTTTTCCAAACTCCTTAGTGATAGGCACAGGTACCAGTATGCAGCTATAACTGCACCATCTGCTATGCAGGCTTTCAGCTGGAGACCTGCAGTAAAATTTAGGGAGAAAAGCTGATTTTGTAGAACTCAGTCCTTATATACTCCTAAGTTTAACTGAATCTACAAACTAAGCTTAACACCTTAGTGATATAATTTCTGAAGACACAGTTCCTATAAGATGTATAGTTTGAGCAACATGTTTATGCACAATTAAGAGATCTTGCATGATCAGTGCTCAGTCATAGTATGTGTTTCAGTATCCCAGGTACTGAAAACAACACTGTGAAATACCCAAAATACCTAAAAAGGTATTCAGTGCAATTGCCTTGGGAAAAGCAAGCAACCAGATTTCTAGAAAGTACAGGGGAGCTTTTCAAATAGTGCTGCCTTTCAGCCTCACATTTCACACTTCATTTAAAATTATAATTCTCGTTATGATACTTGTGTATTTTATTTGTGGGGAGTAAAAGGTACCTAACATAGCCTTTCCCTACAAAGCTTCAGATCAGCTAGGATTATCAGAGGTCAAACTGTGACACATTACTTTCCATGCTTTTTCACCATTTTGAGAGTTTTCTGACTTAGCTATAGAGACCTGTAACCCTTCCACTATGAGCTCTGCAGCAGTGTCTGCAGCAAATGGTGCTAAATGAAAGCTGTATTTTCTATATCTCTAATGCCTTGATGATCTAGGGGAGCAACCATTTCACTATTTAGAAGTCCAGCTGAAACTTTGAAGCATTTTGTATGGGCTAGGTGCAGGCAAAAATAAGCATAATTAGCCTGTGCCTTGGACAATCTTGCCAAACTGGCTGTAATCTAGAAGTTCAAGTTAGCCTGGAGCTACACCTGAATTCACGTACCCTGCCATGGCTGTGGGATATAAAGCTCACACCGGCTGTCAGTCAGATCGGTCGGTTTCCTCGGATGTGCCCTCATGTAGACACCCCTCAGAATGACGAATTAGAGGCATTTCTCCCATGATTGATAGCTCCTTTCTAGGTAAAATTTTCTCAGCAGTACTGAGGTTTAATTGGTTTAGATATTTTAGATTTTTTTTTCCAAATATAGAGAAAATAAACCTCAGCTGCTTTCTAGTTACCATAGCAACTGTGAGGTATCATGGCACTTATCTGAGACCAAATTCGTACATTTTCTACATATAAAACTAATGTCTGAATTAACTTTTATATATGCTAAGAACATTTTTTCCTTTCTTCCTGTTTTACAGGTGACCTTCAGTGGAAATAAAGGAGCAGAAATTCGTTAGAATCATAGAATCATAAAATAATTTAGACCCTTAAGAAAAGACCCTTAAGGTCACCGACTGCAACCGTAAATGTAACACTACCAAGTTCACCTTTAAACCATTTCCTTAAGTACCACATCTACATATAGGTCTTTTAAATACCTCCAGGGATAGTGACCCAACTAATTCCCCAGGCACCCTGTTCCAATGCTTGACAGAACTTTTGGTGAATAAATTTTTCATAATGTCCAATCTAAACCTCCCCTGGTACATCATGAGGTCATTTCCTGTTGTCCTATTGCTTGTCACTTGGGAGAAGAGACCTACACCCACCTCTCTGCACCCTCCTTTCAGGTAGTTGTGGGGAGCAGTAAGGTCCCCCCTGAGCCTTCTTTTCTCCAGGCTAAACAACCCCTGTTCCCTCAGCTGCTACTGATAAGACTTGTTCTCCAGGTCCTGCACCAGCTTCACTGCCCTTCTCTGGGACACGCTCCAGCACCTCAATGTCTGTCTTGTAGTGAGGGGCCCAAACCCGAACACAGTATTCAAGGTGTGGCCTCACTGTGCTAAGTACAGGGGGAAAATCACTTCTCTAGTGCTGGGGTGGTAAGTTTAAGTGAAGCATTTTGGGTTTTGTGAGCAGTTTATGTAATGGAAGCAAAACTTATAACTGCTGAACTATTGAGTTAGTAACTGAAAATGAATAAATTGCATATAGAGTCCAAAAAAAATCAGTTAGTCCTACACAAACAAATAGGACATAAATTAACAGTGAAATTAACAATTATACAAAGCCAACCACAACTTGTTCTGTAAGCCTAATTCTCAATGACTTGTTTTTTCAGACCCATCTTACCTATGCAATTTTTTCCCTGCATTCATTTCATAGTAACAGCTCACTTGAAATATCATGATGGTGTCAGAAAGAGAGCAAGAGCATGTTTAGTTAATATAAAAAGCAATTTCAAGTTATGTTTAAGCCAAATTAGAGAAATCCTGGTTAAGATTTGTGTTATCTATAGTGCCTCATGGTATGCGAAGTAGTTTAGCTTTAGTTTTCTTTCTTCCAATAGTTACTAGAATAATTGTGAGAGGAAAAAACAAAGGGTTTTGAGCTATCTGTTCTATTTTCATAAAAATTCTATTGTGATTAACCCAGTTTTATCTCTAATCAAGCATTTATCAGCTCTCAATTGCAACAGTGCAACTTAATGAAACAATACAGAATCATACATCAGTTTTCTATAATCATATTTCTCCTCTTCTGGGCGTTCACTTCAAAAGAACAGCAAGCCACAAAATCTGTCACTCCCTGAACTGGCATAAAGGCTTAGAAGTTTATTTCAATACCTTCAGTTTCTGTTACATTAATTAACATCACTGCCCTCAAATACATGGTGCGTCTTCAGAAGAAAGGTACCATGTGCAGCTCAAAATCCCTGCTGCAAAGACTCCCACGCTCTCAGAGGCAAGGATTCCCATACTCTCAGCAACAGCAGCAATTCCTTCTAGCTCTGGGCGCTATGCAGGAGGATTTCTATTGCTCAGAAAATATGCACTGACTGCTTTGAAGTAACCTCTGTGCTAATGGTTCACACACTGTATTTTCAGAACCACTTCTCAGACCTTGTTAAGTGCTTGCTACAGGATACAACATCATCATTTTGGAGAAAGATGCAGGCTCCCTTTGCCCATATTTAACTTAATGTGAATCATCTCTGAACTGAACCAAAAGCTGTATAGGCAGAATACATTAACTTGGGCTCTCTGCTATGCTAACACAGTTACTCTGCTAAGTAGCTTATAGTACAGGCAGGGTGAGCCTGCATCTGCCTGCATCAGACATATTAATTGCAGTAAGGAATAAGCACCTAAGAGGAATCAGGAATCTAACGGTTTTAATTAATCTGGGCTTTAAATATAAGGCTTTTATAAGTGTAATTTTAGGAAAGCATTTTCTGTCATGTGCTTACATTGGAAGTTTATGTGTAAATCCAGACCAATACTTAACTACTCTGATCCCCATAAAAATCCAACTCTGCTTTACTTCTAGATATTTTCTACTTTCATGACAATTCTTAACAGAAAATTGGGCAGCTTCAGATAACTAAGATGGTGTACATGTGCTTCTCATTTTTGAGTCCTACATGTCTGAGGAACTATAAAAGTACAATACCTGCCCTCTGCTCCCCATACCATGAGATTCAAGGAGTTCTGAGTGGAATGGTATTTACTGTTTACCAACAAACTTCAGGAAAGTCTTAACTAAAAATAAGAGTTTAGTATCTCAGGACCTGGTTTTTCTTACTCTTAAAAAAAAAAAAAAAGCTGAGATTATAATGTCTTTCTCTACAGAACTAGTATCACACAACTTCCTTTCATCTCAGAACCCCATAAAGTAAAAAGAATTTGAAAGAGTACATTCACACTTAAAAAAATAGGATTAGCTGTAGTCCCATGCAAAAAATATACAGCTATAAAAACTACATTACCCAAACAGCACAAGCTCATGAGCATAATTCCATGTTACTTTTAGGTCTCTAAGTGGCCTTCAATCTCTTCAATTATCAGAGACTGACCTGCTTATGGTGTTTTATTTGTCTGAATAAGCTTTCTCATACCTTACTGTGGAGGACACCCATTCTGTAACAGGACTTATTACTTAAAATTTCCAAGCTGAAAGGCAGGAGATGAGTTGAAAGTTAAGTCACATCCTAGACCAGAAATAAATCACCAAAAATTATGCTCACGTGTCATACAAATAGAGGTTCCCAGAATATATAAAAGCCTATGAGCAGCATTTTCAGTGCTTGGTGTTTAAGTGCTAGCAGGACTAATACTTAAATCTTACCTTCTAACCCAGGAAAAAAGCACAATGAAAATGTTTTCTCATTTAGAACATTAGAAGCTTGTATGGCTTTTTGGTGAGCTGCCAAGTGTGTAATGCCACATAACAGATTCAGTCTGAGTCCCAGTTTGTTCTCTCTGCAGTCTCTGTGCTATTTATAGTTGTTCACTAGTAAAGTGGGGTGATATGAAAATTAGTTCTTCACATAAGAAACTTGCATAGTACAGTGCTAAATCACTTTGAAGAATTATTAATGGACACAGGTACACTTTGAATTCTTTACATGGAAAAGATAGGTTACAACTAGTGCAGCTTCCAAACACCTCTAAATACATCTGCTCCTGAATTAGGTAGGTGCTGTTATTCCACCCAAGTCAACACCAAGAAAGTTCAAGAAGTGCTAACTGTTGGTAGCAACAGTCAATATTTTTTTCTTAAGAATACACATTTTTTTAGTACAAACAATAAAAAAGAAATCAGGAAAAAGATTAAGTAGATCCCTTAGGAAGTCTTAAAGAAATTCTGTACAACTGCTACTAAAACACAGAGCGATTAACATGCGCAGGGACTGTTTCATCTATTCTCTTTAACTGAGTCAGTAGCCTGCCTAGTGTGTCACCAAGTATGCCTGGCTTAGGTTAAAACGTTCGCTTGTATTAAGTATACAAAATTGTATTTTTCCCTTTGGTGCACCTCATTGTGAACCAAAAAAAATCTATTTTTAGCTAGTCTCCAAAATGTGTAATATGTGTGTATATATATCTCTCCACCCCCTAAATTCAATCAACTCTTAAAAAAAAATTAGTAAAATCTTATACTGAATATATAAATAAGACATATCAGTAATGGGATGTCCCAGTTTTGAAAGCTTCTTGCTTCCTATGTTCTGCACTGTACTCTTTGTGAAAAATTTCACAGCCTGCTCCTCCTTGGCATCTTATATGTCTGGATGAGCACACTTTATAGTAACTACACATATGAAGCATTCTGAAATCAGATGCTGGCACAGCAGCCTTTGCTGTTGTGTCCTACATTTAAGAGTTTCCTCCAAACAATTCATTTATGTGCTATAACTTAATGCCAGGTGTATCACTACAGCTTTACAGTGTACTTTAAATACAAAGAAATTGAAACTACAGTTTAAAAGTAAAAGTTTAAAAAAGCAAACTGATCATCACTACCCTTTTCTAACTCTCATTCTGTGATGCAACATCAATGACAATATTTAAGAGGTTTTGTTATCTATTTCAGCAAAGATTTCTGTCTTTACTGATGTCAAATATGATTTCTTATATTCAAAACTGAGATCTCAAAGTTCACAGTTTTTGATATCTACTGAATCTCAAGATGTCCTTTACTTCTCAAGATTGCATTCTATCAAAAACATAATTCAGCTCTGTAATAGTCCCTGGAAGTGTTCAAGGCCAGGCTGGATGAGGCTTTGAGCAACCTGTTCCTGTGGAAACTGTCCCTGCCCATGGCAGGGGGGTTGGAACTAGATGATCTTTAAAGGTCCCTTCCAACCCAAACTATTCTATGGTTCTAAACTATGTGTATTCAACCAAGGCAAAAACTTGTCTCCTTGAGGACTTTCAAAACAATGTGATGATTTTTAAAAGTTGGTGAAATGCCAAAAATTTATGGTCTTTCTTGGTAAGACACGCATCCATATCTCACAGACCAGAACCAGCGCTGTGACTAACTTCATTCTTTGTCAGAAATCGATTAAAACTGTGATTATATACAGTTTCCAAATGAAATTTTGAATATCAAATTAAGCCTGACCAAATCAGTGCCTGCATTAATAATATCATTGTTGTACCTACTGTGCAAAAATATTGTTCATGGTACATAGCAAGAAGCAATCAAATTAACTCAGTGCAAAAAATTGTAAGTTTTCTGAAATTTGGAAAAAGACAGGCAGCCAGCAACACAGCCATCAAAATTTCAGGAAACTTAATAAACTAAACCAACCTCTGTCATAAGCATTCACTTTCTGCTGAAAGAGTAATATTATGCAAAATAAGTAAAATCAAAATGAATAAATACTCACTTTGGCTTGAACTGTGGTTTAGAACTTAATCACTTTATAGGGAGGGAGAAAATGATAGGCAGAAACAGAGCAATGAACTTGAAGTAACCTGTTTTAATTCTGTCAAAATAGTTAAGAAGTATAATGCTAATTAGTTTCTCATCAGAGGTATCTGTGTTCACACCAGAGTTTTTTCTATAATTGCACATTAAATTTAATCTTGTTTCTGGATTTAAAATTTTTTTTCTTATTTTGTCTGTTCTTCAGACTAAGTGAGCTAAATTCAGCTATTCATTAAATGAAAGCTTTGACTTTCATGATGTTTAGATTTAGAACAATGGAAATGATAAAAAACCAACTCCTAGTGTATTCCAATTTTTCTCAAAGCAGAACAGTTGTCAATTAGAAGTGACAACTCTCCTCACTTTAGGATGACATCTTGAAAGAATACAATCACACAGACAAAATACAAACTAGAGTAATGCAAAATTATAAATATTTAAGGCAAATTAATAAGAGTGGAATAAGAAATGTTGCTTAATAACTAAGAGCCCTTTAGAAGAACTGACTGAATGCTAGCTTTTTCCCCTGAAAACTACCCAGAAGAGCATACTGTTGAGTGGTTGGACAATCAGGCTGTGATATGCTAGAGGGCCCAAATTCAGAAAACAGATTTTGGTAGAGAGGCAAGGCTGCTCATTAATTTGGAAATAAGCTTGCTCAGCAATTCTCAAAAATTGCTAGAGCTTTCCTGTGGAGAAGGCTGTACAGTGTAACCACTATTACAGTGAGAAATCTGTTAAGTGGGAACTAAAGTTGTGACCTGATGACCCCACCAAAGGGTCTTTGAGAGGGTGAGCAAAATTAATGTGCTTCTGCTTTTTGTCTTTCTGATTTAGATCAATCAAATTCAGAGTGTTAGCTCTTGTGCTGAGCCTAGAACAGGAAACCAGCAAAACATGTTCACCAGATTTTAAAATGTTCATTACGTGTCCCTTACAAGTGAATTTGATATTAAGTAAGGCCCCAGAAAGGAGATGTTTCTTATACCAGATACTCTACTTGCGCTTCTTTCATATTTTCAGACCAAACTTCCCACAGATGTGGTGCAAGGTCAAAGACCTACTACTAGGCTGCCTTCAGCGCTTGGGGTACTTGGAGAGAGAGATGAAGTGATGCTATACGGAGAGGAGGAACAGTCTCATCTGGGGTGTAGACTTCAACAGTATAAAAAATATGACTGTTTAGGACACAGCTCCATTAGAAAGGAATGTGCAGACATGTTTTATCTACTCTTCTAAAACTGCAAAAGACTCATTGAAATGCTGAAGAACGTCTGGAGTACACTGACTGATTTTTCTCAGAAATAATTCAAACAAGAAAATTTGTTCCTTCAGCTGAAGTGGACACTTCAAACAGAAATTTAATTTAGCAAGCAAGAATAAACAGCTTATGGTATTCAGTGTTGAGAAAATAATGAAGAGGAGTGGAGAAACACTACAAAATGTAACAAGAAACTGCCACGCTTTGAGAGGTATTTCAGTAAACTGCAGTATACAAATGCTCACAAAATACAAAATCTGGCCTTTCAAGTCTGAAAAACTGCTTCATAGTACATTCATAGTATATTCAAAAAGTGTAAAACATACTGACGAAAATAAATTTCCTACTTATAATGATTATACTGATTGTATTTCATACCAACCT
Source organism: Rhynochetos jubatus (assembly GCA_027574665.1). Lineage (NCBI taxonomy): Eukaryota > Metazoa > Chordata > Aves > Eurypygiformes > Rhynochetidae > Rhynochetos > Rhynochetos jubatus. Next base: position 80,978,446 of record CM050648.1, on the reverse strand, counting down.
CCTGGATTCATTTTTTTCACTCATGTAAATTATTTATTTTCTAGGGATGTCAACTGTGTCATATATTTGTGTTAATCCCATACACAGCAGATGTTATATTTAATCTTCTCCACCAAAAACATCTCGAGGCTTTACCAGGTGTCTTATGAAACTTTCATAAACACTTATGAGCGATCACTTTAAAATTCCATTTCTACCAGGACCACTCTACAGCAATTTATTTATATATATTCCCTCATTCTGATGTAGACACCCAGACAAGCTACATACTTAAATCAAGGTGCCTTAGGGAGTACTTGTGAATTGCTCTCTAAAAACCAAAACATTCAGCCTTTTAATGAGTTGGTCTTGTTTGAATCCAGTCTGGCTACTAAACACCAGATTACACAGTCCTAGGAAAGTATATGTGAGTTTGAACATATGACAATATCTTCATAGAATCATTTAGGTTGAAAAGGAAGATTTTTTTCATAATATCTGATCTAAACCTCTCATGACACAACTTGAGACCACTTCCTCTTGTCCTATCACTTTTTCCAAGGAACAATAGACCAACACTCACCTCCCTGCAACAATCTTTCAAGTAGTTGTAGGGAGTGATAAGGTCTTCCCTGAGCCTCCTCTTGTCCAGGCTAAACAACCCCAGTTCCTCCAGTCACTTCCCAAAAGATGTGCTCTAGACCCTTCATCAGCTTCGTTGCCCTTCTCTGGCAAGTTTTAGCCTTGAATGGAAATCAAAAGAAATATTTAAATATAAGTAATGTTTATTAGACTATTTTCCATAACTATAACAGGCAAAGGTAAGGCTCCCTAAATCTCTCAAAATATATAAAGAAATATTAAATAAAAAGCAAAGTGCAAATGAATATCTAAACATTGCCACTGACATTGACCTAGAACATAGAATCATAGAATGGTTTGGGTTGGAAGGGACCTTAAAGACCATCTAGTTCCAACCCCCCTGCCATGGGCAGGGACACCCTCCACCAGACCAGGTTGCTCAAAGCCTCATCCAGCCTGGCCTTGAACACTTCCAGGGATGGGGCATCTCTGGGCAACCTGTTCCAGTGCCTCACCATCCTCTCTGTTAAGAATTTTTCCTGATATCTAATCTAAATCTCCCCGCTTTCAATATAATGCCATTACCCCTATTCCTATCACTACAACTTTTTACAAAGTCCCCCTCCAGCATTCTTGTAGCCCCCTTCAGGTCCTGGAAGGTTCATGTGGAGCCTTCTACTCTCCAGGCTGGACAAGCCCAATTCTCTCAGCCTTTCTTCATAGCAGAGGTGCTTCAGCCCTATGATCATTTTTGTGGCCTCCTCTGGACTCACTCCAACCAGTCATTATCCTTCTTATGCTGGGGGTCCCAGAGCTGGATGCAGTACTTCAGGGAGGGTTTCATGCCAGCAGAGCAGAGAGGAAGAATCCCCTCCCTTGACCTGCTGGCCACACTTCTCCTGATACAGCCCAGGGTACGATTGGCTTTCTGGGCTGCCAGTGCACACTGCCAGCTCATGTTCAGCTTTTCATCCACCAGTACCCCCAGGTTTTTCTCCTCAGGGCTACTCTTGATCCATTCTCTGCCCAGCCTGTCCTTGTGCTTGGGATTGCCTCGACCCAGGTGCAGGACCTTGCACTTGGCCTTGTTGAACTTCATGAGGTCGGCAGAGGCCCACCTCTCCAGCCTGTCCAGGTCCCTCTGGATGGCATCCCTTCCCTCCAGCGTGTCGACTGCACCACACGGCTTGGGGTTGTCAGCAAAATTGCTGAGGGTGCACTCAATCCAACCACCTGTGTCACTGACGAAGATGTTAAACAGTACCAGTCCCAGCACTGACCCCTGAGGAATGCTGCTCGCCACTGGTCTCCACTCAGACATTGACCCATTGACCACAACTCTCTGAGTGCAACAATCAAGCCAGGTTTTTATCCACTGGGTGTTACATACATCAAAACCATACCTCTCCAATTTAGAGACAAGGATGTCATGCAGGACGGTGTCAAAGGTTTTGCAGAAGTCCAGGTAGATGACATCAGTTGTCCGTCCTTTATGCACTAAGGTCGTGACCCCATCGTAGAAGGCCACCATATTCGTCAGGCATGATCTGCTCTTGGTGAAGCCATGTTTGCTATCACCAATCATCTCCTCATTCTCCATGTGCCTTAGCATGGTTTCCAGGAGGATCTGCTTCATGATCTTGCCAGGCACAGAGGTGAGACTGGCTGGCCTGTAGTTCCCTGGATCCTCCTTTTTTCCCTTTTTAAAGATGGGGGTTGCATTTCCGCTTTTCCAATCAGTAGGAACTTCACCACATTGCCACAACTTCTTGAATAGGATGGATAGAGTTTTTGCAACCTCATTCACCAGGTCACTCAGGACCCATGGATGTATTTCATCAGGTCCCATGGACTTGTGCACCTTCAGGTTACTTAGGAGTTCCCAAAAGTGATCCTCTCTAACCATGGGTAGTTCTCCATCCTCCCAGTCCCTGCCCTTGCCTTCTGTGACTCAGGGGAATGGCTTGCACCATTGCCAGTGAAGACTGGGGTAAAACAATCATTGAGCATCTCATCCTTCTCCATATCCTGGGAAACCAGCTCTCCTGTTTCCTTCCGAAGACAGCCCACATTTCCCCCGATCTTCTTCTTGTCCCCTATGTACCTATAGAAGCTCTTGTTACCCTTGATGTCCCTGGTCAGGTTTAACTCTGACAGGGCTTTAGCTTTCCTGACCTGATCACTGGCTTCTCAGGCAGCTTCCCTGTAATCCTCCCAGACTATCTGTCCCTGCTTACACCCTCTGTATGCTTCATTTTTACACCTCAGTTTGTCCAGGAGCTGCTTGTTCATCCACACAGAGCTCTTGGCATTTTTTTTGCAACTTCCTCTTCACTGGAATGCATCACTTCTGAGCTTGGAGGAGAAGATCCTTGAATACTCATCAGCTTTCTTGGCCCCGTCTTCCCTCCAGGGCTTCTTCCCATGGAACTCTGCCAGTTTCCTGAAGTGGCCAAAGCCTGCTCTCCTGAAGTCCAGGACAGTGAGCTTGCTGTGCGCCCTCCTCACCTCCTTAAGGATCTCAAACTCCACCATTTTGTGGACGCTTCAGCCAAGGCTGCCCTCGAGCTTCGCATTTCCCACCAGCCCCTCCCTGTTGGTGAAAATAAGGTCCAGCATGTCACCCCTCCTTGTTGGCTCCTCTGTCACTTGGAGAAGGAAGTTATTATTGAAGTATTACAGGAAACCCCTGGCTCACTTGTGCTCTGCAGTGTTGTCCCTCCTACAGATATCAAGGTGACTGAAGTCCTCCATGAGGACCAGAGTTTGTGAGGCTGCTGCTACATAACATTTATATTAACTCATTCTATTCTTATTTTTCATTCTTCTGCATATCTTCTGAAAGTCACTAACTAATATTCATGAGGTACAAAAATGAAAGCATACTCATCATCTTCACACACTTTCTACTAAGTTTTGCTTGGCATTTTCTCTGACAACTTGTTCCTTGGCACTTTAGAAAGCCTGAAATGTCCATACTACCTTAGCTTTCAATTCTTCCATTTTCAAAGTTTCTTAGACCTCATATACATAGTTTCTTTGCAGATTTAAGAAAACAGCTCCATACTACTCTAAATCATTCCTTTTAAAATGCGTTGCTTAGAACACAGTCTTTGAAAGGAATATATTTGATTACAGATTTTTGAAAACTGAGACCGTTTTAGATGTCTGCATCTCTAGCATATATATGCCCTCCTTTTCATTCTAGAGATGACTATTGCAAATAAACCCCAGATCACACATGTGATATAAAAAGTAACCATTGTTATATTTAGCCTTCAGTAGAGTCTGGAACAACTGTTTCACATAAACTAGATGTCTTGGTATCTATATTTAAGTTAGATAGGATAGCTGATGAGCAGTAAAGCTGCTACACAAATGGATTCAAGATCTCACCAAAGCATATTTAATATTTTGGATAAAGGTTGGATTGATAGCCCCGGAAATAACTACTTGGTTTTCCACAGAAGAGGATAATGGTAACAGCTGCATACAGTATTCACATGAGTATGAGAGGGATTGCTGCTGTTGTGAAATCATACCTTCACATTACCTCTAATTCAAACCTCACCATTCTGCTAAGCCCCTGTCAGAAAAGTTGGCTGCTGTGATTCAGGCAAGGCAGGGAGTCATAGATTCCAGACGGAAAAATTTACTTGATAAGATTAGCAAGTGAGTTTTTAATCTGAGCTTTAGTCCTAATGTCAAACTGAGGGAATTTATTGACAGCCTTGTGCAAGAAAAGTTACAAACGTTTTCCCAGCAGAAAAATAGGAAAGGTTCTAGGATTTACCATAAAAAATTTTCGTCTGAAATGTAAAGAAAATGATTATTCAATGTCCTTAGTCTTCTACTCCTACTGAAGAAACTAAGGAGGCTTCCAACTTTATGTTCATAAATAATGAAATCTCTTTTGAGAAAGCAATTATTTTTTATTAGTACTGTTTGACTAAGTGTTGACTTAATAACCTCATGTCCACTACTTAATTGTTATAAATCTGGGAGATTTATGCTATAAAGATATGTATATTCTCCCCTATTAAACTGTTCTGTTTTATTTTGTGTGCAAGACAGTTATTTGAAGAGACAAATAATCACTGCTTTAAAGAATCATCACTTTACATACTGCCTCCTTTTTTATTTTGAGTTTCCTTTTGAAATTATTTAAATGAATAAAAATTAGTTATAGAGATTATAACTTGAGAAAGTTATGAAGAATGAAAATATGAGCAATGTTGAATTTTTACTGTATCTAGCATATAATGACTTTCAAGGTTCAAGTAAGCTATAATGGAAACTGTTTCACCAGGTGTCTTGGGGCAATTTTAAAATAAGCATAATTCAGAGAGTCTCATATCAGAACACCAAATTATAATATCAAAAAAGAAAAGTTTAAATCCTTTCAAGGCTGTGGTATCTACTGCACAAATATTAAAGCTGTCTAATTTGCAAAATCAGACTGTGATTTACAGCAAGCCTTGTATAAACTGATCTCTCATGATGACCTGCTGAAATTAACTCTGTTACTTCAGCTTCAGCAGGCAAATATAATAACTTTCACTGCTGATATAAATAAAAAGCACAGCACAGAAGTCTTAGTAGAGATACTTAGATTTTTAAGCTCTCATTACTCCAGGGGCTATCAGTCTAGATTCATTCATTTTCCTTAATCTTTAATTACATACCAGAGAAATCACACTCTCAACTCTTCATTTCTTTTTTACTTTGTTTTTTATTTCCTTTCTCTTGGTGGTGGGGGTACACGGTAGAACCAAATACCTCATATACTCTTATGTGCCTCACTATTAAACACCTGTTTTATAGATATTAGCCAAGATTTACAGCTTATATGTAAAATAAAGTCTTATGAAAATCTCTGTGCCCTATTTCCAGTAGTGGGTAGACCTTAAAACAGTATTCACAAATCTGCTTACCCAGAGCATCTGTGAAAAACTGATGCTGTTGTTCTTCAGAACAGTGAGACCACTGCAATACTTCGTATTTAAAGCACATTCCCCACTGATTTCAGTTGCAGCAACTGTGAGCCAATATCTCCCTTAAGCAGCCAAACCCAAGTGACTACCTGCACGATATTTGTCTTGAATTCATACATTCTTTGGCACAGACAAGCATGCAACCAAGTACTCCCAGGAGAACACTTGACTGGCTTAACCAATGTGTCATGTTTCTTTTCCTGCATGCTTTTAATTGCTGAAAAAATTGAGGTAGTGGCTTGATAAGGAAGCCTTTCCCAAACTGGATACAGAATTGATTTGAGTTGTATAGGACACACAGTACAATATACTAGATCAATCATATTTCTTTATCCATATGCATAGGCCTTAAGATCACATGGGCAATAAACACTTTAATTTTCTGCAACTTTGAACTATTTGGCCTACAACCTCACGCGTAAACATTTGTGCTTTAATCCCTTATTTTTAAATAACAAATTCAAACAGCATTAAAATCTATTGCAATCCACCAGGGTACAACCAGGGCTAGAAACTCTAAAGACAACACACTACCTGAGCAAGCGAGTTGGTAGCAGCATTTGCTTATCTTCTGCTCAGAAAAGCACTTCACAGAAATGAGAGACCTTAGCAGTGGGTTCTCTGTTGGCTGGTAACAGGCAATAGTAAGATTTGGAAACCTCAAAGTTAATTGACACACTGTTTACACATTCCTTTATCAGGTCAGGTTTCTGCCTGGCTTTTCCCTGAGGACACTGTTCCAGACTGCCCTCCATATTCCAGCTTGAGCCCCTCAAAGCTGTCACCCCAGCCACTTCTTATCCAAGTTCCAGTTCCACCTACCCACATTCCTCATCAGTAAACAATTCCTAATAGGTAAGCTGGTTTTCTCTTCAACACACAAAAAACATCCTCCCAGTAAAAGCCAATACTTTTTCCAAATTTCAGTGCATTTTCATTCTTTCCTAATATTACAGAAGAATTTGTTCTTCTTATCCTTTTATCTCAGGTGATCCAGATTGGAAAAATCTCATGCAAAAATGCAGACCAAAGACCTCATGAAACAATCTTAGGGTTAGAAAACTTTAGGCCAAAGACAGAATGCCTCAAAACAATATTATATAGAGACAGCAAACATTGGCAGGTGGTGCTGTTCAATCAGATTTTTCTTGCCTATCTAAAGCCATTTAATATACACAGACTATTTTAAATGAATGCAGTTTTTAATTCTTTATTTTTGCACCAAATATGTATTATCAGGAAGGTCAAGCTCCTGAGGAAAAGTAGATAAAGTGATGACAGAGCTTTTATCCATTTTTAATTATTTACAGAATAAGATTATATATTTGTAATAATGTTGTACTAATATCTATAGCCTTTACCACTACCTTAAATACCTGGGAACTGTCACACATTTAGAATGACACGTAAGTTTTCGATCTGCAGAATATGTTAGGAATCTTCACTTATCTGTGCTGGTTTTAGTCAGGACAGAGTTAATTTTCTTCACAGTATGAGGCTGTGTTTTGGATTTGTCCTGAGAAGAGTACTGATAACACTGGTGTTTTTTTAGTTGGTGCTAAGGAGCACTTGCACCAATTCAAGGACTTCTTCAGCTTCTGACACCACACCTGTAACTTTCTCATTACAAGCAGTGTGTGTGGGGGACACACAGTTCAGACAGCAAACCCAAACTGACTGTAAGAGTATTTCATTCCATGGCATGTCATGCTCAGTATATAAGCCAGGGCTGGGCCAGAGGGCCATAGTTTTATTGTTTGGCTGTTCCTTATTCCATTTGTTAGTGAGCTGGTAAGCCGGTTGGCTTTGTCGGTTGTGGTCTCACACATGGGCCTCACTTGGACTCTGGTGCAATTTCTCTCTCTGGTTCATTTGCATTCTGCTGCAATCACTCTCAGACTCTCTGGCTCTGACTCTCGTTAATTGGGACCTGGCTGTGTGTCAGTTGGCTGGTGGTGAGCAATTGTGTAATTTATTTTCCAGTATTTTCATTACTTAGTAGTATTGTTAGTAATATTAGTACTGTTAAGTATTAATATCACTATAATATTCATTTATATTCAATTATTAAATTGTTCTTATCTCAATCCTTGAACTTCCTTGTCATTTAACACCGGTATGGACTGTGAACAGCCAGAGTACTGCTCCAACCACTGCTATGTCTCAGAAGCACTCTTGTGGCCTAAAGCATAAGCTCATCTGAATAAAAAAAAAGTTTGCTACCCACCTATATACACCCACTCAAGTAAAAGCACATACATATGTGTACACATAGGTGTATATATATAACTACCGGCTGAAACAAGAATTCAAAGCAGCCATGTACAGATTATAAGTCTGGATATGGAAGAGATTAAGTTTCTTAAAAGGTTTTTCTCATTACCTGGAAAAGAGGAGGAGAATTATGATTACACAAACCAGACCTGTGCAGAATGTAGGGCTGTATTGGGTGTAAATGGCAAGGTGTTGGACCTGGTGGGCCACAGGGGCATCTCTGTGCCAAGCACAACCAATTCCAGCCAGCTGCCGCAGCCTCATAGCTGGGCACAACTGAGCCCCTCAGCTATGGGCAGATGCCTTGGGGAACACGGATTTAAGAAAGGGTAAAAAATGCCACGTATGCAAAGGATGTCGTGAGGTTATGCATGGAGAAAATTAGAAGGGCCAAAACCCAACTAGAACTTAATCTGGCTACTGCCATAAAAAGACAATAAAAGAAGTTGCTATAACCCCATCAGCACCAACAGGAGAGCTAAAGAGAATCTCCATCCTTTATTGGATACGGAGGGAGACTAACAACCGATGAGGAAAAGATTGAGGTACATAATACCTTCTTTGCCTCAGTCTTTAAGAGTAAGAAGCGCTGTTCTTCAGGTACCCAGCCAGCTGAGATGGAAGACAGGGACAGGGAGCAGAATGAAGCCCTGTAATCCAAGGAGAAATGGTTAGCAACCTGCTACACCACTTAGACAATCAAAGGTCTACCGAAACTGATGGGATCTAGGCACGGGTACTGAGGGGCTGGCAGAAATGCTCACCAAGCCAATTTCCATCATCTATCAGCATTCCTGGCTAACCAGGGAGGCCGGCCAATGTGATGCCCATCTAAAAGAAGGGCCAGAAGGAAGATCCAGGGAACTACAGGCCTGTCAGTCTGACCTCATTGACGGAGTAGGTTATGAAGCAGATCATGCTGAGTGCCATCACGCAGCGCATACAGGACAACCAGGCAATCGGGCCCAGTCAGCATGGGCTTATGAAAGGCAGGTCTTGCTTGATTAACCTGATCTCCTGTTATGACAAAGACTTTAGTAAAGCCTTTGACACTGTTTCCCACAGCATTCTCCTGAAGGAACAGGCTGCTCATGGCTTGGACAAACATACTCTTTGCTAGATAAATAACTGGCTCAATGGACAAGCCCAAAGAGTTGCGGTGGACACCATATCTCACGGGTGGACAGTCATAACTGGTGTTCCCCAGGGCTCAGAACTGGTGCCAGTTTCCATATCTTTATCAATATCTGGACAAGGGGTTGGATTACATCCTCAGTAAGTTCACAAACTACACCAAGATGGGTGGGAGTGTTGATCTGCTTGAGGGTAGGAAGGCTCTGCAGAGGAATCTGGACAGGCTGGACATGAAAATCTTAAAGACCTTTTCTAACCTAAACAGTTCTAAACATTTTTCTAAGAGAATGAGAAACAGCAGAAGGAACACCAAAGTCAGTAGAGTAGGAGGTGACCACACGCCCAAAGGGACTGCAGCACATAGAGGACACATGTTAGAGCATATGAAAAGAATGAGAAGGAAGAATCAGCACAAAAACTGCAATGTTCTGACCATATCCTCCTGAACTGTTCATTGACTCACTGAAGTAACCTGTTGCAATTATAACGGGGGAGGAGAGGTGTCTGAAGTAATGCTTAGTGTGGTAAGAGCTGGGTTTCTTTTTAATCAGTGCTTTAAATGTTTGTATGGGTTTTTTCGTTTGTTTCTTCAATACCCAAATAATTAATTATTTATGATAATTAGAAATAATCCCCACATCATGTGTGTTTTGGCTGTGACAGTGGTGACTGAAGTCAGAAATAATTGACACAGTGCTTGTCATCCCTTAAGTGATCCTATCTGAAATACGCTATCAGAAAGGGTGTTTTGTGAGATGGACATGGAAACATAAAAAATACTAACCTCAGTTTAACTGACCACTTTAACCCACACCAGAGTTTCAAGAGCAAAATTTAAGGATCTGAACTGCAGCATGCAAATATTAGCAACTGCATACAGAGGTATCTCCCTGTACCATCTACACTTGTTTCATGAAGATCCAGATTCACCCAAAACTAGTTGTCACATTGAACAAATGAAATTTGGTTAAAACCGATTGATTCCTCAGCAGCCTGCTTTTGACATTCCAAATGAAAGTGCATGTAGCCAGATAACTAATAAAAGTGTTTCCAAGTACAAAACTGAATGAAGATTTAAGAGCTATGTTCATCCCCACTCTTACCTTGACTGCCTAGCAGATATGAGACCTAGTCATAGATTTTAAAAAGCTAAAATGTAAAAAAAAAAAAAAGAAAAGTCTAATAAAGCTGTAGATGGGCAATGCTTGTTCTTTTTAATGAATTAACCTTTCTCCCTTCTGATTTAGATTTATTAACAAAAACAGAAGCCTTATCCTTATAAATAAAGACCAAAACCCAAAACATTTGAGAGGCAAGGTAAAAAGAGTTTCCAAGAGCAAGGAAAACAAATATCAAAACTTCTCAGAGTGTGCATTTAGAAGAAGCCCATATAACTGATCTTCAAAGTGCATACACATTTGAAAAAATTAGTTGTTGAATTTACACATATCCATCCACATTTCCTTTATGTAGTATAATCTGTGAATAACTCAATGAAAAATGCATCAGTAAAGTACTTTTGCTAGAACTTGTCTTGCAAGGAATTTGCTTCAAGAGAGCTTGCTCTTTTTTCTTCACCAATCTAATAGACACTTACTGAAAATTCAGTGTCAAAATGCAAAGATTCAGCAAATGCAAAGACTTGAATATTAAATAGACATGATTACATTTATTACTAAGAGTACTTGCACTGAAATTGAGTTTCTTTAAATGTACAGAAGCTAAGTGTATGCAAACTGCATAAAGGAGTAAGTATGAAATATGCTTATGTGTTTAATTCTTCCTGTAATATCAAAAGTTTTATACTTGCTGTACTCCTTCATTCTCCAGTTTTCTCTTAAACACAAGAGATTAAGCTGTTTTTTCAACCGGTAAATATAATTTATCTATAAAGAGTCTAATGCCAATTTCATTTCAGAGGGGGATAACATACATAAATAGAAAACACAAACGACAAATGGGTGAATACAGAATCTCTTCCCCTTGCACACTGTTTACTTATGACAGGTCCTGCTTCCAGTCCTGGAGTTGACTCGGTGGCTTTCTGTATTGCAGCAAACACTGCACATCCCCCTCTGATCTCCATCCACCACCACTGAGTCATAACCAACCAATGCCTGCCTGGTTTACATGATTCTGTTGTATTGAAAATTGTAATTCAGAATCAATGCAGTATTAACTGCTTCTTTACTACAGTTCATGTAAGTTGTGGGTTTGAACACCATGCTGCTGAGATGCGAAATAGGATGGGAGGAAGGTTGCATTCTGTTACATTCAAAATTTCCAGCTGTAACTACTTTGTAAAGTAAAAAAAAAAAAAAAAGAAAGAACTTGAAAATCATGATTAAAATTGAATAAGGACTGATGTTACATTACAAATGAATCCCACGAATGTAAAGGGAGTCATGCAGCTTAAGGCAAAATAATCAGACAGCTGATGTCCACTGAACCTTCAGTATGACTGTCTGGTTTCAATGTCAACACAAATTTCTATCTAGGATATTTCATCAGACACACTAAAATTGTTTGAAATTATTCAGACAGAATTTAGTTCAGGAATGCTTACCCACTTGCTGGTGACTAATGGCTAATATGGAAAAAAAAAATTCCATGTTCTCATCTGATGGATGCTTGGGGTTAGTTTTCATGATTGTGCTCAGAACAACACAAGAAATGTTTCATTATAAAAAAGTCTGCGTGATTAGAACTCAAACCAAAAAATTTTCAGTTTCCCATTACAAGAGTTTATGCCATAATGAAAAACTGATTTTAGCTTTACTCAAGTCCTTCAGTGTGTTTGTTAACTAATAAATATTATCTGTCATCTGCTATTTTCATAATGCCATCAAACCAGATTATAACATAGCGAAGGATGAAAAAGACTAAAACATACTATACTTGTATCTATTTTCTAAAACTGAGTGTAAGAGTACCTGATCTCATGAAACTTGGGTTTTTCTGGTTATCCAGCTATTCTTATTCACAGTTAGTGTAGAAGTTCCGTTTTCACAGTATTTTTACTAAGATGAATGAACACAGTCTATCATTTCAAATTATTCATCATCTGGGCAGTGCTTTATTCCTTCAAAACAGATTAGGTAGCATGAAAGTGTTTTCACTAAAAGTAATAGTGCATTCAGATTGTTCAAAGTAATATTTATGCACTGAAGTTTAACAAACTTTGACCTACAGCACTGGTGACACAGAATGAAAATCTGGCCAATGGACACTTGCCTGAACTTCTTTTGGGGACAGAGTTTCCTGGAAGAGTAATACTGCTGAATTTTAGACTAGACTCTTCAGTCAATACATGGATTGCACTTTTCCAAGTGAAACCTTCTGATTAGGTAATCTTTTACAGCAACTTCTTAGCTAAGATGTTTATCCTCACAGCTATTTACTTGAAGTTTTACTGTTTTCCAGCCATTCCACCATAAAATAGGCACGGTGATTACATATTATTTTATAGCAGACTTAATCTCCATGACATTTGATTACATATCAATTACAAACATTCAAAATTCCTTGCACTCCTATATTACTGAGCTGATGAACAGCAGATACTGTAATTTGCATTGCAAGGTTGCACGTGAAGGGCACCAGTTGAACCTGAAGCTTCCACCACTACCACCTCTTTAAATTTACCCCAGGAACAGTCCCCAGAATTTTTCTTCCTTGTATACACATGATTTCTGTTAAACCTTATGCAGGCTAATTTTTCCTGACCTTACAGCTGTGCAATTCCATGGCTTTCCTCCAGTGACACTTCTACATAATTTTATATTGTAATGAGCAATTCTATAATATTTTCCTGTTACAAATCTTTCACAGAGGGTTGTTTAGTTTTAACTTTTTTTTTTTTCCTTTTTTAGACACATCTAATTTTGGTAATTTGTTTTTTCTAGATTGGACACGTCTAATTGTTAAAATCTCATTCAGTTTGATTATCTTTAACTTAACATGAGTACAATCCGTTCTGGTTTTTATCAGCTTGTGAACTGCACATCTATTTAAAATACTTATTTGCTAGGAGGGATTGCTACTTTAAATTTCAGATTAGTTTACCATAAAGAGTAACAGTCACTTGTGCTTTAAAACCAAATAAATGTTGCAAAGCAAACACTTGTTTTCTTTCTGACCAGGAGCCTGAAAGGAAGATAAATGATAATTCTTAAAAGTACCTGTATCAAAGGCCCCAAAAGCATTTTAGAAATGCTTAATTCAATGAGTCAGTTTGCTGTTATCATTACTGACATCCACCAACCGACACATGAAAGTCATTATGAGCCATTGTAGTTACCCCAGACACATCAGGTAAGAAAGAGGAATATTGTTGTTTAAAATCAGAAGGTATATAGACATAGTCTTGCAATAATAGCTTTCCACATTGAACAGAAAGAAGGCAAGATGAGCTGTACTGTGTTGATTATTCTAAAATATAATTTCCAAAATCCAACTTTTAACTGATCATGAATTTGATCACCACGTGTAACAGCAGGAGTCATGAAAGGATGCTACTCAAAGAAATGTTCCTGGTTTGCACTGGAGGAGAAAAGGGCTTTTACAGTAAGAAAGCTGTTCCTTCTAGAGAAAAATAACTGGGAGAAAGCAGTCTGTGGTAGATGCAACATCAGCTAAGAGCATTATATTAATTTAATATTCTTTAACCCAGCACTATACAAACAGCACATTGCATCTTTGGGACAGCTTGTGCTGTGTCCTTCTCAAGGACATAAGGAACTGCTCTTAAGCTCAGGCAAGCAGCAAGTTCTGCTGCAGGTGTGTGCTCAACAATTAAGAGAGTTGGGCTGCTGCAATACAGCTTTCTGAGGCTGATCTTCAAAACTGTGAATTCACTACAATTTTCTTCTTCCTTCTCTAATCAAGGATAAATTGCAAAGAATGGCTAAATGAACAGGTCATGGGTGTAGAAAGTTCACTTACACACTTAAAGTCTTAAACAAGATCTTCTAAAATCATCTTTTCTCTCACCAGGATTCTCAGCCTTTGTATTTCTTCCACAAACCAACACTCTGTGCTTTGGATGAACTTCATATTCTGTTCTTTCAGGCCAATTCATCATTTTTGCTATCTTAATCCATATTGATTATCTACAATTCACCACAAAATATTCCTAGACCTGTTGTCATTTAAATTTGTAATAACATGCAATGAATATCTAGGTTGACTAAAGGTTCTGAAAAAATTTATTCTCTTCACATGAAATGTCCATGTTTAATTTGTTATCAAAGCCAAAGATTTTCCACTGGGTTAGCTTGTGCAATACAGTTGCTAGGCAACAAGAATAATTTTTCCTGTCATAGTTCAGCAAAGGAAGATATACGTTTACCAGCCTGAACCTTGGAGGAGCTTTTGTGGTTTAATTAAGTCTATAATGTTTATAATCCCTTGTCACTCATATTTCTGCACACTCATTTATTTTCATTGGAATTTCAAGCAGATGGGCACAGATGTAGCAGTTATCAGACTACCTACTAATAGGCAAATTACCTGGATTCGTAACTTAGCAGAGAGCTGTGTAAATGTGTAGAGCTTTTCAGTAGCTTTCTATTCGGTGAAACACTATGTCATAAGTCACTAGAGTTAACTTCAAAAGTCAAACAGAACAGCTGCTGGGTTTAGTGCTCTCAGTGTATAGATATTTCTAGACTGATAGAATACTTAGAAATCACAATGGCTATAGTTTTCTGTGAAGAGTATCTTACCTTTCCCCCATAGTTTTAATATTTCATAATTAAAATTAGACACATGCCATATTCAGAAGCTTCTGATTATGTGATCTCACATAATTTTACTCATTAGACTGTCTCTTATCATTCAGCACTGAAATGTTTGTATCCAGACATTTGTTCAATGCAGTAACCATGAATACAGTTTTAAAAACACAAGATGTAGCATGTTCAATGAGTCATAAGTTATATATAGCATTTTCAGACTGGGAGAGGAAGATGGGTCAGTCAAGCAGATGACTATATTCCATTTAGGATTAGCGCAGTTAAGAAACAAAATAAGGACTAGCAAATTATAACAATCTTTCTCTTCATGATGAGAAGAAATTGCTACAAGAAAGGCAAGACAGTACCGACCACAAAGTGTATTTTTTGGTGAATAATAGTGCCATTTCAAAGTGTTCTTTGGTTTGCTAAGAGGAGAGGTTCCTGGCCCTCATTCCCATTCAGTTCACCTGTTCTAGAATGCCTGGAATATGGCACCAAACAGTCCTAACTCAAGACTAAAAAGCAGAAACAACATGCAGTAGGAAGAGTGCCCAGGATGTTGTAGGTAGTTCATAATGCAGACATATCAAAAAAGGCCCCTTTAAATTTCTTTCTTGGACACATTTCCACAGTTATGCCAGACACTTTACAGTAATTGTTCGCTTAGAACTACAAGAGAAAGAACTTTGCATTTAAGATAACTAAGAGTGTCCAGTGACTGATCTGTCCTTTTTTGATGATAAATCAGCTTCATCATGTTCCCTAAAATTTGCAGTAAGTAGAAGAAGAAAAAAAGCATGAAGGACGTCATCACACAATGTCCTATGCAAAGATAACAGAAGTTTTACATGGTAGTTTCTGAAGCACCTTAAGCCATGTACAACTACAGGAAAACCTAGCAATAAAAAGAAAAGACATCTCCAGAGATGTGTAATTCCCTGTTTTAAGGCAGGGTATAAGTAATGATTAAAAGGCATATTGAAAATGTGGAATTTTTTTTTTGCCATAAATAATATCACCAACAAATTACCTTTTATCTCTTCGTGGGTTGACCAAAAAAATGAGCTATAATTTTTTACTGAAATCATCTGTAACTACAACAGTCACTTCCATATACTTTCCTTTAAGCAGATATTTTTTCTGTGAATTAAGTCTCCTGGGTTTCTGTGTTGGGGGGGTGGGGGACAAGGTGAAAAGGAAAAAAAAAATACACAGCAAAAATACAGAAACAAAATGCCACCAGAAAAAAAAAAAACACCACACAAAAAACAGAACCCTACCCCCACACACATACACATCAACTTAAACTACTAACTACTCCATGGCTTGTGATATTCATCAAAATTCTACATATAGCTATTTTCTTGGCTAAGAAAGGCTTCTTCAGTGTGCTCACAAATGTGAGCAAGATGTTCTAAGAGATGCAAAATTGTCTGTCATGTACCTAAAATTAGGGAAAAGTTGATACATCCTGTAAAATCAGCCATAGGTAAACCCATCTGTAATTTTGAACCCTACCAAAAGTTACATAATATTTAACAGTCAATATTAACCCTTGAAATTATTGATTGAAGTAGGGTTGGAAACATACATTTCTGGGATCCTAGTTTCAATAAATAAAATGGAAAATGTCACAATTAAATGTCTTGATAAAGAATAGAAACCAAGCCACTCATATTCCTGAAAAAACTAGCACAGGGCAGATTTTGGCAGCAAGGGCACAGTTTGTATTTTATAACTTATCTGAAGCTGGTTTAAAAATAACTGGTCTGTCAACTTGAGTCAATCATTTTATTTTTTTAAATCCTCTAATACTCTGTAGCATTTCTCTCCAAGGAATGTTTCCGGTGCGCTGTCATGTCATATTAGGGAGTTGATACGGAGATTGTATATATTGGTGAAATCATTAAATTCAATATTTAACCCAAGAGAAAGTGCTGCAAATATGAAATTGGACTTAATGTCTTACACAAGTTATAGAATACTTTAAAGAATTGTTAGATGATATTTTTGTTCATTTCAAAGCAAAATTTTAAGAACAGCTTTTCAGTGAGCAAAATTACTGTTTTGGTGTTAATGTGAAAGCTAACACTGTTGTAATATAATTAAGTGAAACACTTCATTGTATGCCTCTGAACATTAGCTGGATCTTTAACTGTTCAGTTTGACTGCTTTTTCAAAGCCATGCTAGAACCATGCCCTTCTCAAAAAGGGTCCCATATGTACTCCCTAGCTTTCCTAGCATAAATTGAACACAGATTTTGATATTATCAAATACCTGCTTTTATTTCTTTACACCAGAGCACCCACCATGCTTCAGTCCTATGAAATTTAGGACTCCAGGATTTATTTTTCTTTAATTCACAGTTTCTCCTCTAATCTTTCACAGTAGGTTGCAAGGAAGAAGTGTGGTCTTTTCTGCCACATAACTAGCTAACTCCTTTTGACTGGTCCAGGTCTAAGTTAGGACTCTCTCCTTAACAAAAATCACCTTTCTGCTCCCCAGTCTACTATATTTGTGACATTTGCTTTTCTATGTCCAAGATACATGCTAAAGAATGTCATTAATATCTGATGGCTATCCTGCTGCTGTGATACTTAATCCTTCTAAATATTTTCTGCATCTCCTTGGCTTCAGCCGTTTTATTCCTACTAAGCTGGAAACATGCAACCCAGTCATGGCAGGCTGTGGTTCCCACCATATGCTTCAGGAATTTCTTCAGCAAGAACCTTAAAAAAAATTTCTCTTTATTGGCAGACACTTCGCTAAACTAGACAGTTGCATTTGTGTTACTTATATATTATGATATTAATATTCCCCTGCACCATCTGTTTCCTATTCTAGAAAACACAAGTATTTCAGACAAGAAAAAGAAATCATTATACCCTTCATCAGTTGTTACACATAAATCACTACTTATCTAAATATTTTATGGACAACGTGGATTTAATTGTATCTTCTACTAAGCACGGCTTTAAACATCTGTGAAATAACTAATTAATAGTCATTCTGTTGTCTTTTAACTACTTCTCCAGTAAGTGTACATATGAACATTAAATTCAAATATTATTCACATTTCAAGTTTTCAATATGTATTAAGATATCTGTGATTGTTAAAACCAGCAATACAAAAGGTTTGCAATAGTTTAAGAATTATCAACTAAATATGACATCCCTCAGAGTGATTTTTTCCAAATGAGAACAGGATGCATATATGGAGTCATAGAACCATTTGGGTTATAAGGGACCTTCAAGATCATCTAGTTCCAAGCCCCCTGTCATGGGCAGGAGCACCCTCCACTAGACCAGGTTGCTCAGAGCCTGTATATTTAGGATAAACATCTTAGCTCTGGAAGATGCATAAAAAAACCCTAAACAAAATACACAGAAGAGAAATGAACTAGCAATAGTAACATGAGTTTGATGGGCCATTATGCAGTTATAAGAAAATTTTGCTATAGATGTCTTTTTACTATCCTGTCATAACAAATGCTACAAATCAGTTGCCTTTTTAGTAAAGCTATGTGTTACAAAGAGGTGCAAGTCCAGCTTTATAAAAATATTAATCAATTGAAAAATATGTTCTTCATTTTGCTTAATATAGTATAAAACATGCTACTGTATCAAAAGCCAGGAGGTTATTACCGCAGACAGGGCAGATGTTGACAGTGTGTAACACGAATGTTCTCAGTGTCCAGAAGCAAGCTGTAGCAAGAGCCAGAGGAACTTAACTTTTAGTTGAGATCCCAGAATTTCAGGTACAATGACATCTTCCTTACAATGAGTTATAGTGTAGTGTAAAACCAGAGAGAGATGCTTTCAGATTTTTCATTTCTTTTGAAGGATCTCATGTCTGAAAGCATGACTGTATTACAGTGTGCTGAGTGACACTAACCATGCTTAACACCTACTGAGACATCGCCCTCACTCAGGGAGGGGGGATGGTGGCATCCCTCATCTTTACTGTTCATCGCAACCACTTGGTGAGTAGAAAAGAAGGAAAGGAGAATAAAGTTGAAGCTAGGACAGCAGAAATATAGTTACAGCCTGCAAAGATAATATCTCATATTTTTAGTTTTGACTGAAGACTCATGATTCAGGAGTTAAAGACATGCCAAATCTCCAAAACAAAAATTATGCAAGCAAATACTCAATATTAGCTACTGAATGCTTTTACCTAAACAGCTTTACACATCCACAACCAAAGGAAATAAGAGCAATAAATTTACAAACAACTTTTTTTAAAATAAATTACTTAAGATCACTGTGTAGCTGCTTTTTTTATTAATAATAGTTTTAAACCAGTAAATAATATGAAGTGTAACCTTTCCTGCAAGTGCAGCAATTTTAATTGTAAAATGTTTCTCAGAAACAGTAATGTCTAACAGTAGCAATAGACTGCAAACCATGCAAACACTCCCTAATGAGCCTAGTTATCTCAAATTAAATAATTCAGCGTATTACTACTCTCAGTTTCAATACTGTATTCAAAATCTTTACTCTGCAATTCATTCATTCATTAAAAGAATAAAGTGAAACCCTGCTAGATTTAAGCAAAAAAAGTTTAATGTGTGAAGTTTAAAGTAGTAAGAAAGACCAATGTCTTGCTTAGCCTAAGCTACGCTTGGTGCCACACAATTTCAGATTTAGAAGTTATTTTCAAACAAGGTGACACATTCATGTTTATAATTACTCGGCTCACTTTACTCATATAAGTGCTTCTGAAATGTTACTGCGTGCATTTGGCTACATGCTTCTTCATTATAGTTGTCTCTGAGCAAACTAAATGAGGAGTAAGTCACCAACTCCTACATATAGTATTACCTGTATGAAAAAAACATCCAATAGTTATAACATGATCTTTATAGACATAATCCTTTACTGCTAACTTCTTATAAAGTATTAGCAAAGTCATGCATGCAAAAAAAAAAAAAAATCATAAAGCAGAATAAGTCTACTTTTACAGTAAAAAGGTGCTGCTATCAGATTTTGCACTTAGGCAATTAACTCGCCTCAGTTGCGCCACCAGACCAACACAGGCGTTGCTAAGAAAAGATTTGTCTAAGCTATTTTCTGTAGACAATAATAGTGAGACACCAAATGACAACATTATTCTGTTACCTGCTGTTCATCAGTCTGAACTTGTTTACGTGGCACTTTCATTCAGCCCTGTACTACTTCAGCTCTTTCACAAGACAAAACTTTCTCAATACACATACCAACCCCACCAATAAATCTGTGGTCTATCCCATTTTCTGTGATTAATTATTTAAAAATATGACTAGTTAAAGTTATCCAGACTCAATTGTGCCTACTTCAAACAACCATTATTTCACATTCCTTTCAAAATGTTTTATTTCCTATTAAGCATCAAGAACATAATTGCTCTATGCCCTTTCATGCAGGTCAGAGCTACCTTTGACTTTTCATTGAAAGGTTATAATGCAGAATAACCCAAGAAAGTTCTGTTCTGTACATAAAAAGCCCTTCTATGCTGCAGCATTTATATAACTACATAAAAATTCCCATACCAATTATTGCACTTAAAAAAAAAAAATACATAAAAGCTCTCCTCCAAGAGATAAATAAAGGAACTACCAACCAAGACTGTTGACATCAAGTACCATGCATGGAGTCAAGTGGCTTTTTGGTTTGTTTTGTGGGTGGTTTGTTTTGGTTGGGTTCCTTTGGTTTTTTGGGTTTTAACCTGCTACTGGCATAAGCATCTCATCACCCATCCTAAGGAAGACAAGTAACTTTATTTGTTCTGATTAGATGTGATAAAACTTTTCTTAACCTAGACCAACATTAGTGTATAGACTTTCTCATTGTAAGACTAGATTTACTCCACTGAGATATGGTAACTTTTTAATTGATTTGACTATGCTCAAAATCCCTTTGATTTCAACACTACAGCAGTATGACACTATTATTATGTTGAAGTATTTTTGTAAAATCAAAGTTAAGAGTATTTTAGAGGAAACTTCACAGGATGTATGACCCACTAACACATTAACCAGTCCTTCATTTGTTATTGCATTACCTGAGAGATCTAATTTCTCCTTTTACAGTAAAATAGATAATTCTTAAACAGTAGTTTGAGCTCCCTTGATAGTATATTAAAAAAAAGTAATAGCAGCAATTTCTCTGAGGACCACTGGACTAGAAAGCATGCTTTCCCTTCAGTTCTTTGTGCCTAACTTGTTTTAACCTCGTTGCTTTTTGTTTAGATATTAGCCTAAGGACATGTCTGCTTGCTGAGAGATGTGGTAAAGGAGGTTTGGCAAAAAAGATTCTGATTGTGTAAGGCTTCAAAGACTGAATGCCATGTTTTGATACACAAAAGATGAGTGGCAGTAACTGCACCTGCTTTCCTCCAAACCCGTCTAGCTCATTCCAAATACCATAATTTCATCCAAAATTCTGAACTGTAAAATGAGTTCATCTGCACATAACACTCTATCAGCAGTTCTTCATAACATAGGTGAAGAAGATTCTTTTAAGATTGCACTTGCTCCTTCATTCAGGTTGGAAGGGTGTTGAATAGTACCTCAGTGACTGAGAACTGAATTAAAATGAGAAACCTGGAATAAGAAAGTTCCCCTTTTCCATGGCCCCATTTCCCCAGTGCAACAAGTCAATTTCAAATATGTTGAGAGTTTTAAATGCTCAGACCAACAGCATTTGTAACTATTCCCAGATTTGCCACTGTTTTATGTCTGTCATTAAAATATGCCCTGCTCAGTATCTTAAAAGCAAAAAAAAACAGACTGTGTAGACTGCTTCCAGATGATGCCTAATGCTTCTTCTGGGGAGAGAGGAAAATATCATATAATACAATCTGTGGTACTTGTGCGAATTCTGTTGAATATCTCCAGGAAAAGTTTAAGCATGCGTTATATTTTTTTTTCCACTACAGAAAACAAGGAGGATCAAGAGGATAGTTTCAATTACTATAAAAGCCTGGATTTTCAAGTCTGTATTTTCTCCTTATTCTCCAAAACTGAGTCTCTATTACCATTACCCTTTCTTCTGTCTGGGAAAATAAATTATAATCTCATTCATATTACAGAAAAAGTATAAGCATGTTAAATTACAGAAACAAATCACAATATAGTAAAACTTTCTTAGCAGCATTACCAAAGCTGCTAGCAGTTTACTGTCCTGACACTTCCAAGAACAACTGCAAGCATAGTATTTTGCCCTGTAATGACTTCCACCCTGTTTAAAATGGCTTTACAAAGAACCCACCCATGCCTCGGGGAGGTGATGCTGCCTATATTGTGTCATCAAGGAAACTGAATCAGTTTAAGTAGTTCAGCCAAAGTCATATCAGACGTTTAACCAAACGAAGATGAGAAGGAGACAGATCTAACTTCTGTTCCTCTCTAAGTTTTAATTATCCAAACAAATGGAAACACTCAGTCTATGCACTGATCACTTCCCACTTATTTTAATACAGGAAATTCTTGAACAGAAGACAATGACAACAGCTACAGCGTGCAACAGTGGAGAATAACATGCTTTTGTAATTCAATAATTGTAAGCAAGGAGAAAGCAATAGTGGAAGCTGGACAATAACCTTTCTACACATGCTGGCTGGAAGCACTATATGGTAACTGTATCTGGAAAGCAACTTTAGTGCATCCACAATTATATGACTAATTTAGTTGCCAGATTTGCAACCTGTTCTTAAACAGTGCACTGAGTACCTAAATGTTCAATATTCAATAAATCTGAAACTCTGGTATGAGCTGCTGTAGTCAATTGCAGTGCATTAAACAATAATCAAGTGACTGCCACAAGTTTTGGGAACTCATCACTGATTACTACTTTCAGAATCACTTGGCTTAGACCGTACATTACTTTGAACTCTCTGTTTAGATGAACTCATAGGACAAATATTGAAAACAGAAAGATACTAAGGGCCACTGGAGAGACTGGGCTAAAGCTGGAAAGCCGTTTATTTAGAAAATGAATCTATATCTTATAGGTGATCTGCAGGTTTTCTCTCTAGAGTTCTAATTTTTAAACAAAGCTGCAGGGTGACATAAGGTAAGTACAGATAGGCTAGCATTATTGTCTGTAAGGTCAAGTTAGAAAGAATATAGCTTTTATTTTCTCAACTGAGGTGTTTTTAATATTCCAATCTAGAATATATTAGACAGTAAGACAAGATCACGTGCACAGAGAATTAAGATGATGGAAAGAAATACAAAATGAAATAGAGACCACACAATATATATACAACATAACACCATCCATATGCTGAAGCTTTTGTAGGAGCTAGCACTTTTCTAAAGAAGTAATTTAATTCTTTTAACGGAACCATTAAAAACCAAACCAGGAAGTTGGATTCTTCCCACTAAGCTATGATAATCCTTTGTAATATATAGAAAATTTCATTTGGTCTGTTCTAGCACTGAACTCAGGAAGCTGTTTATTAGTTCCTGTTGTGGTTTTCCTAATAGATATCAGATGAAATTTATGGGCAAGAACTGATTTTCCAGGCTTTGTGACAATCCTCTGCACTGCCTGGGTTGGGGGTTTATTTAGCAACTTCAGGCTATTTCCAAAGTGTAGAATTTGGGCTGAGAGTTTAGCTTTAGAAATATCATACAGAATACTTGTCAGTAACAGCCCACAAGTGTATTATTTTCTACTATGAAGTATATAATTGAAGCACTTCATGTTGCCTTTGAAAGGTTACACTGCAGTGGTCAGTCAGTTTAATATTAAATTTATTTTTTCTTTCCTCTTCTATATTAGTAGAGCAGATTGACTTTTTGTACAGGTGGTGTCTCTTCCAAAGTAAGCATATTAATGTCATTTCCCCTCTATTTCTTTCCTGAAAATCAGTAACAAAACCCAGAAAACAAATAGCTCATAATATAAATTGTAACATGAAAAAATATTTAATCTATTGCATAGATACAATTTTATAAATAAAATTAAAATTACTAGATTTGAGAATAGTTTATTTTTCAACACACACATCTTTTGTGTATGAGTTTATTTGTGCATATGTGAAATGACGATCCATCTGAAGGACAGTAAGGAAGGAAGAAGCTTAAGCATGTTCATTGTCAGTTAACCCTCACACTTTACTACACCAAATATCTGCAATAACATAATATATTTAGACTACCCAGTACCTGCTCCAGGCACTGATAACCTAATCTGCTGTGGAAATGCCAGATGTGGCTGCAATAAAACCCTTAACTGGAAATTACTTTTTCTTTAACTCAGATATGAAGCATGGAAATGGAATACAGTTCCTATATGCACTGCATCCTGAGAAATTAAACTGCTATAAACCTACTGATTTTAGCAGCATTAATTTCATCTATCCAAACCAGCTAGGACTGTGTAAAAAAAATAAGACTCTGAAGTGGCAGAACTATATGAAAACTTCATTAATTTCTTATTCTAGCATTGCTTTACCGGCAATTTACTTTCTTGTACCTTAACTTTTCAAGTACAACAATTTCCCTTTTACTTTGGAAGCTACCTGCCTACACTGAGATTTCAATCAGCTTGGAGAACAGGCACAGGATAAATGGACGGGAAAATGAAAATAAAGAGCAGAACCATGTCAAAAATTATTTCATAATTACCTGCAAGTACAGTCAAGATGTTTACAAAAAGGACAGTTTCACGTCATTTCCAGCCTATTCAGATGAAGAACAATTTATTAGGAATAAAGCCAAAAGTTACATTTCTGGCATTCAGACATATCCAGACTTCCTTTCCCAGACATACTAAAGAAGTAAGACATGTAGGGAGAATTGAAGTTATACCAAATGAAGTGATATTATGGGGAAAAACAGGAATGCTTTTGGGGAAGCTGCAAAAAGTTTAGGTTTAGTTCTAGAGGAGGTCTCTACTTTCTTGGTGATGCTTAAGTCACTTGAACCAAGAAATATACAGTAGAGAGTGAAAGAACAGCTATCTCATTTTGAAAGTGCAAAGAAATAATCCTACCTATCACAGAAAACTTGGGAAGCCTTTTGGGGGGTATGGACTGGTTTAAGTGATGTCTCACATTTCAGTGAAAAACTCATTCTTAGAATAAGCTGATATAAGTAATACTTTTCTGCACTGATTTAGGACCAGGTTTGTTAAGAATAGGTTTAAAGCTCACTCTTGCTTTAATGAATATCATCTACCATCTTTTCTACTACCTTGTTTGAAGTGGCAAGTTACACTTCTGAGGCTTGTCAGGTACTAAAAGGGTACAGTCAGCCATAATCCCCGTTGTCAGTCTCCACTGTCTGCTCTGCACTAAAAAAAGTGATACAATTAGGCTTTCCACCAGATAGCATTTACATTACATCTTTGATGGCTCCCTCTATGATTAATTTGGTCAATAATTAATATATGGCATTTTTCAAATTAATACTATCATGGAAGAGGTATGTAACCATTTCTCTGCATATCTGATGACATAACTGTCAGCATTTTTATTTCCCTGTAATTGATTTATTACATTATCTGTTTATGAACTTAACTTATTCACCTCATTAATAATTTTCTACTTTAAAAGTTTTGTACATTGCTCCACTGCATCACTACTTCATAATTCAATCAGATTTAGATATTATTGATCAATTCCAATATAATCATATCCCAGAGGACCACCAGCTTCTAATTTATTTCATTTCTAACTATTACCATAGTTTAATTATATTCTCATTGTTGGAACACACTAATTCTTCCTAAATTTAGGCCTTTGAGTTTCTTGCATTATTCAATAATAATATTCCTATTGAAGCAATCATATTACACCCACAAAATGTTCTTTTCCCAATTTCATCTCAGATGTACACCTCAGCCCAACCCAGCTAACAGATTTCTTGTCTACTACATTTCTGAATAAGCTGCAGTTTGCCCTCCTGAACAACCTATTCCTCACACAAGCACTGTCAGATTCTCTTTTTTTTTTTTTAATCTTTTGAAACTAGTTTCTGTACAATCGCATATGATTTGGTAAATTTTGTTTTTTACAGACACAAAATCAAAGGATCACGTGTTATCTCCTTTCTGTAGTACACACACTCTCACCAGTTTTGTAGACTTTATGTCCTCTCCCTTGAATTTTTGTTGAAGCTATTCCCAAACCTTGCATGCAGGAACATATATAAAAAAAATAACCAACAAGAAAACCCCAGAACAAACAAACAAACAAACAAAACCAAACACCAAAACCATATCACAAGAAGTTTCAAGTAGACTATCATGTTAAAAATACTGCTTATCTATTAGCCTATAGTGGATTTTTGGATTCTGTAACTTGCTCAGCCTAAATCATCAACTAATATTATGGTGATGGCATCCTTAAAAAAAAAAATATTTATGGGTATCACATTTCAGAAATTCAACAAAGCTGTAAACTGCACCTTTAATATCCTCAATTAGATATTTTATTAAGTTATTCACTTGAGTTTCTTTTCAATTGCTTTTACTCCCTTGGGAACAGAATTTAAACAAAAAAAATTGAAAACTGAAAATGATCATGAAATTGTTCAGATAGAATATTAACACAAAAATTACAAAATTTAATACATAAGCTTAAGAGTCCCATGAAAGCAGCACTCTTATTTTCAGATGTTCTTAGACATTTCAGTGCTTACATATTAACCAGGAGGTAATTTTGATTTACCTATATTATTTCCTATTTCAATTTTTCCACTTTGGATGTCTTTTAAAGTAAAGTGATATTCCACAAAAAAAAATTATCTCCCAATAGATATGAGCTTTTGGTATTTATTCCCCTTCTCCATAGAACAGGTACGACCCACCAAAGGAGTACTGAAACTTAGGCTGTAGTCACTTGAAAGAATGGTAGAAGATTTGACAGAGCAAAATTTCTAAGATGTTGCCTATATGTTTATGTCTGGGTCTATATTGTCTATATATCTTGCCAATATGTCTATCTAGATATAATTGTACAATAATATTGTCATAATTTTCAATATAACAAAGTTAAGTTAGTTTACTTTTTAAAGTGTGAGTTGCTTAGGTATTTGTGTACTGCTTTTCTGAAAATAATTAACTATTTATGGTTGTGCAGCAATGAGGAGTTAAACATGGGAGAGTAAATGTGAACAATACTTCCTTGCTATTAGGTTACGATTGGGATTGCAGATCTATACTCTCAAAAGTGACATTTAAGTATGACAATGGTAGGACTTATCTATGTCAGTTTGATAAGAAAAATACAAGGTCATTTCATATATTACCTTCCTTCTTGTATTTCATTGACTAAAGACAGCTTCTGAAATTCTTAGAAAACAAGATTTTTTTTTTTTTTGATTAGACAGCAACAAGACTAAGAAAAACTCCAAGAGAAAAAATTATGAAACAAAACTTTTGTTGTTGTAAATAGAATAAAGGCAAATGACACCTGTATGCAAGCCCACCTACCCCTCAGAATTTTACTGAGGTGTAGCTAATTTAAGAGTTTGGTCAATCTTGCTTCTAAGCTATGTAAAGAGAAGGGCATTTCCAGAAGCGTGAGGAAAGGAAAACCAGCACAGAACACGAAGAGTCTTTAAAAAATTCTGACTAGGTTTGCTAAAAGCATCTCCCCTGGTCTGAACTGTCTCATTTTGGAAATATTTATCCTCTGAAATATGAGACAATTTGTTTTAAGGAAGGATTCAAATTCTACTGAAAAATATACCTTCCTAAATCTTGCAGTTGCTCTCCCACATAAAATGCAGAATGTTGTTTCAGAAAAGATTAAGCAAGTCCTCTATCCTACTAATTCTTATTCTAATTACTAGGGGCAAATTCTTATTGTTGCAGTTTGCTTCAGAAAATCCTTTTACTTTGAAGACTCCTAATAAGCCTCTCGGTGCATATACACCAGTGAATGAAGCACAAAAATTTTTTTTATTTTATTTGTAAAATATAAGCAGAACTTTAAACACTGTGGCACAGAGATAAGTATAAAGAGTCTTATCCTCATTTGAGCTGATATAATTTACTGATATAAGGAAGAGATTTTGACTTAAACAAAGAAATACTAGTACTTTAGTATTCAAATTACTGGGAAAACTACATATAGTTGAAGGCATGCATTTTAGGCAGGACCTCAAGGTCTTCCGTTATAAGTTTTCTTCATACTGTTGAAGAAATCCATTACCTACAATGTCCTTCAGCTGCCTTCTCTAAAAAGCAGCTAATATAATTTCCCTTTATTGCCTGGTTTTCTTCCTTCTACTTTGTCAGGTTCACCTACACCTAACCTTCCAAGTTTTCTTTTGATTAGTACACAAATTATTGCGGTACTTGAACTGTGATCTTCTAATTATCACCTTTCTATTCTTCTACATACATAGAGCCAATGAGAACTAACCCCTGCAAACTTCATTACTACAGTATTTTGTGGATATTTCAAATTAATAGAGTAACCCTTTAACTGCTTTTGTGTTTTCTGTTTGTATGATCAGCATTCTTCAATTGTTCTGTATTATCACTGATTAAATTCTAAAGTGAAAACTGTTAGGGTTTGAGACTATTCTCCTTCATGTTAGGCAGCCATATAGATATGTGAAAAATACTACTACTTTTAATTTGCCTTCAGAGATGCAGACTTCTAGTGTCTTGAGTAAAAAAAAAACCCTGATAATGAACTGCATTTATGCAGATAAACGCCCTATTTTTATTTCCGGCTTATTAAGTGTTCCAACAATACCAGAGTCTCATCATCAGCAACATTCAACAGATTCTAAACCACAAAGTGATAAGATAAATAAAATTAAAATAAAATTTAAAAAACCCCACTCATTTTTTACTCATTTATAGGAATTATAGTGCATAGTATAGTCTGCTAATGCAGGAACTAGATTGTTTTAGAGAACACTTTGTTCAAAGCTCAGTTTTCTGAATGTGAGATAATTATTAATTTTGAAAAAAAACACAACAGTCTGATCTTGGGTATAAGTTAAAACCCACAGGTAACAAGTCAGTAGAAATTCACGTAGCAAGATTAACAGAATTTTTAGTCTTGTAAATAGCAAGTCTTCTCCAACCACATCAGACATAACTGTATCTTTTGGGATAGAGGCATGTATATTTTCATAGTTTAAGCTGTTTAAGTTTGCTTCTGACTTTGGTCTTTAAAGTAAGAAGAGTACAAATAAATTTGGCTTTGGAATGAACTCCAATGTTAAGATTCTTGTTGATCCCTTTCTTTAGCTAATAAAGAGTTCATATTTTTACAATGGGCTTACGAATCAATATATTGATGACTTTAGAAATCACCACTAGAGCAATTATAAAGCCATTAACAGTAATATTATGCCTTTATTGTCAACATGACTATTTCTCAAAATGTTGCAAGGTTTTCCATGGAATATCCTGTACTTGTTATCAGTTTTACCACATTCCAACAGAAAAAACATCCCCAACCACTAAAAATCAATTTTGCAGGCAGAAAAATCAAATTGACACAACAATTAAATCCACACAGGGAGACAGGAAGTAAACGTGTTAGTCCAATAGCCTGAAAAATTTGCTTGAAGCAGTGCATTGAATGAAGCTTTTCCATTCATGGTAAAATTGCAACTGAGACAGAATTTCTCCTCAAACAAATTTTCTAGTCAAAACATTTATCTTTGGTGGAATCCATGCCCAATGCTAAAAATGTCGCTCAGAAGTCTCAGGCTCCCATTGTAAAATATATGGCTTTGAATCATAGCCAGCCTCCATATTTGGCTACGTTGATCACATTTTGACAAAGCAAAAAGGGAAAAGAATCCCCAAGAAGGATTCAGTCACACCCTTATGCACAGAAAATACATTCACAAATAGAGTAACAGAGCAAGAAGAGATACAAAAAATATTTTCCAGAAACAGAACTTAAATTCTACAAAACTAAATACTTTTGTTTTAAAATATTCTGTTCATTCCCCTCACCAACAGATGTGTGGCTTCATGAAAGTTTAAAATAATTACCAGAACACTGGTAGGGGGTGGGGTTGAGGGGGTTGTTTGGTTGTTTTTCAATACCTCTACATTGGGTCAACTTGTGTTGGAGTCTTGCTAACAAATCCATTTGAAGAGCATTAACTTTTTAAGAGAAAATGCCTATTATAGTATGAAAGTTGTGTACAGCACAGATATTTTACCCCACTGGAGGTTCATGTCAGCAGAGACTTCAGCAGTATCTGCCATTAACAGAACCATGGTGAAAGCCAGCTCTAAGAAACAATGGATTTAGGGCAAGAAAAGGTTGCATGAACTTTTGCCTTAAAAAAAAAAAAAAATTGGTAACTCTTATCCCACTCTACAAATTTACAGAAAACATTCTATACAAGCTACTACGTAACAAGACAATTCTCTGTGAATTAACTAAAGTTAACATCATCATTGGTACTGAAACTAGAAGAGAACAGGTAATGTTAAACAAGAACACACCGTCCTAACTCATGTGAAAAGCAAAGGCATAGCAGAAGACCTCCTGCTAGGCACTTACAGGTATTTGTCAGGATGACCAAAGCCATTTTGAGGCAATTTTTTCTCCTACTTCAGTTAAATTCCAACCCCAGAGATTAAATAGCTTATGTTTCAGGAAGACCTGCAGAGCATTCCTTAAACCAGTAAAATAACCAGGATATTTTAACTTTCACAGCCTTTGTTAATTCCTCATTGCTAGTACCAAAATCTGTTTACCGTAAAGAAAAACAAAAAAAAGAAAAAAATCCCAACTTGTTTGTAGTCAAGAAATCCTGAATTTCTTAGACGACACATGTTTTTGGAAAAAAAAAAAAAAAAATAAAAACCATGCTAATGTAAACCTGGGTGTCATTTTTCTGCTATTAGGGCTACTTTCTGAGGTTACAGCAATTCTTGTATTTCTAAATTATGATTTTACAGATGACAAATATTAGTATAACTAGGTGTCACAGTTAAAACTGACAAATAGGTATCCTGAATTCTATCCAATTATTAACTCAGGAATACAATAATCACTTTGTGATCCACTGCTGTCTGAAGAAACAGTAAAAATATGACATAAAGTGCCTTCTAAAAATAAACACATACAGAGATCCCATAGCATACCTGGTTGAACCCACCTCCATTTAGCTTCATGCAGTTGAAGAGTGAGAGACTTGAAATAAGTCTTTTGAAAACTATTATCTGTGTGTAGTCTCTACACAAGGACATGGAATCACAGCCTGGATTTTGACATTTGTGTTTTGTTCCTGGCCTGTCATGTCACAGCTACACACCCCTTTGCTGTAGGGAGGAGACATGCATAGGAAAACTCTACTAGACAAATAACATGACCTTAAACTTTTGGTGTTAACATAACCAAGAACTAGCGAATCCTCTATTACTTTTCATTTAAACAGCTAGCATACATGGAAGGCAGGGGACATCACATTCTGAAAGCATTCAAGGTTAAACAATAACCAAACTACATCTCAAACCTTGCAAGGAGAGACTGATTGTTCCAAAGCCTAAACCATTATTCTTTGCAGGATAGACTTATTTTCTGCCTACTTTTTATAGAGCATGAGTGCTTCTACATGGCAATATAGGTAATTTCCCCTCCATCCACTTCCCATGGAGCAGGACTGCAATGCAAATGAATGAAAAAGCAGTGCAGTTTAGGTATAACATGTACTGGAAAAAACAGGTAGGATACAGTACAACAGAATAGGCACAATAATTAAGTGGTTTATATGTGTTAAGTATTGAAAGAATGTTTTTTGATAAGTGACAGTCAAATCTTTCCCCTGGATGGAGGATAAGGAAGAGAGTTTAACATTTTTATCTTATAGTGCTCAGCAAGGAATTTGCATTCCAAATAAATCTAAAAATTACTGCAGCAGGCAATCTGCCTTCAGTTATGTGGTTTTCTTTCAAGCCTCTATAGCAAGTTTCCAAGCAGCTGCAGAGTGCTACTACTCAAGAAAAGGAAAACTACTCATCTTATCAAAACTGATGTATCTCAGACCACTGAATTACTTGGTCTCATCAGTACAATTTACATCAAAAAAACAGTAGATTTTCTTTTAGAGAAGACTGTGTTTTAAGTAGCTCTCTGTTAAGAAGTTTGCAAGATAGCTGCCTGACAGTCAGGAACCTCCCTGCTGATTAGCAACAGCTGGGGGAAAAATATTTTAGGATTTATTCTACTACAAGGAAAAAGAATTTTACTGAAAACACATCTGGGCAGAAATGTGTCGTGTCTGTATTTTTACTACATTCCTAGTTTTATTGAATGACTTAAAACAATATTCCCAAATTTTATGTCAATGCAAACTGAAATTTGTGGATGTCAGAGACATTTCTTCTAAGACGACTTCAGAACCTGCAGTTATATTAATATCTATATGGCAGGCCTATCTGAAGGAATAAGGCAATCTTGCCTTTCTCTTTTCCCACTTTAGGTAGCAGACAGTGAACACTAGAAATTGCATTGGTGATTCTGTAGGGAATCCTTCCATCTTCATATGATTATGAAGGCAGTAACGCTATTTCATATCTTGTGAACTCCAGCATTGCTGGAGATACAGTATTTCTCTCTTTTTAGGCTTGACACAGAACAGACATTCTGCCCTTTTACATCTTCCTCCCTTTCCCTAAGCCCCCTCACAGATTCTTCACTTTTCTGGATGTGTTATTTATCAGATAAAGCCCCAAATCATCCCTGGAGCATACACCCTGCTCAGCTTCTTACAGAAAATAGATCAGAACAAAGGTTCTTATACAATTCTGCAGGACAAAGACATGTAATACAGCTTCAGTTTTGACAAACATTAAGTATTTCAAGCCCAATACAACTAATGAGGTATTATACAACTTCTCGACAACATATGTCTTTCTTTGCATGCAAGGATCAGTCTTGCATACAGTTTAGACTGAGAAGATAATCAACACAGAAGACACAGTGGTAGCTCACAGTGGTTCAAATCAAAGTTGGAAGAGTTTTGAAAGGTGTTACAGTCTTAAAGAATAGGGAAAGTGCCAGTGAGGAAAAAAATTAGTATGTTGAACAGTCTCCCACAGTAACGCAAGAAAAAAGTATATTTTCAGTAGGTTGAGAACAACCAACCACACAGTGAGGACTGGATTCAAGAGTGCCATTCAAATCCCTCTGTTTACCCATAAAAAAAAAAACCACAAACACACACCACATTTTACAGCTTTACACTTTCTCTGAAGTGTAAAGACAAAACTCCACACCCCCAAAAGTCAATACCACCCACAAAATCACCTAAACACTTTGATATGGAAGTCATCTAAATAGTCTATTGTATGTATTCCCAAATGCCCTTCAATAAACCCGGCCATTTCTTTACCTGACCTCAAAAGTTTTTAACATAATTTGCCTCTTTTACTATACATTTCTATTATGATAGACTATTTCAATGCAAACGCCTCTTGCATGTACAGTTTTAGTGTAGTACATTGTAACTTGCTGTGTTTGAATGAGGAGGCTCCAAATATCCCATTCATACAGATTCTTGTCAAGGAAGGTTGCATCACCCATCCCATCACCAAATCATGCACAAATAAACAAGCTATAGGGTGTTTTTCAGAAATCAGTGCCAGTGTAGCATCTTGTGTCCACTGGTAGAAATTATTAATCTCTTAGAGTTGGTAGCCCATATCCTTTCTTAGTGTTTGGCCCTATTTACAGGTTACATAGGTTTTTCAGCAAAGCCTCTTTATCCCTCAAAACAACAAGACCTTAAACATGACCTATTTCCATCTTCAATGAACAGATATCTAATAGATTGTAAGCATGTCTGATGTTATCATTTCAGCTCACATACAGGTAGAGTTTCCTGGCTTTGTTTTTCCTTCATACATCTTAGATTCTTCTTCTTGAAAGCATCTCAGTATGCTGGCTGTATGTACCTATCACAATGTTCCAAAAAAGCAGCATGGTCTATTGGAAAGTGCATTGGGTTAGGCCCCAGGGACTAAAACTTTACTTCTTAGTGTGCACTGTCTTTTTGATATCTGTCAGAAAAATCTGTCCATCCTCTCTCAGGTTCACTATCATCCCTTCCTTTTGTAGAAGTATTTTTTAAAAGGTTGAGGTTAACAGTTGAAAGATGTAGTACACTAGAAGAAAAGGAAGCAGCCAGGGCTAGCTAGTCTCCAAAGCAGCCAAGTATTCCTGAACTTTAGTATTCTCCTTCTCAAACCATACAAGCTTTTGCAGACATGCTTCACCCTAGTCATAGCCTCACAGGTTTAATATCTAGAATTTTTGCTGTCAAAGCAGGAGAGGAAAGTAATTCTTTTGGTTAGCACTTGTTCTGCTGAACCCTTAAGCAAGTTGATCAGGAAATAAGTGAACAAACACAGCTCTAATGCATTTTCCCCATCACAAAGACAGGAGACCTTTACAATCTGTATTTACCTGATTTTTATTGTGACATCAGGGTGGGTGGTTTGCTATGGAGTTTTTCTGGTTGTTTTTAATGCCTCTCTAGTTTACTATTGTCTGATGACCTTTGTTAAAAGAAATAAATAAATTAGAAACTTCATATCTACTTTTTGCCAAGACTTGATGACAATTCTTGCAGTGTGCACAATAATTATTCCTCCTATGACAAGTCTTCAGGTTTGTACACATGCAGCAGTTTACATTTCCAAGTAGTTCCAAAGAAAGATGAACAATATATAATCCACTAACAGTGATATATTTCATTTCAGGAAGAAGTGTTTAGAATCAGTTTTCTGAACTACAGCAACCATGTAAAGCCATTCTGTTTTACCAAAGCATCACTTTCTCTTCTTAAGATGAATTCAGTAAAGTTGGCACTCAGAGAGTAAGAACCCACTGCTTAAATGAACAAAACCTAGAAGTTAGAAACAGGTTGTCTGAATGCTTATAGGGGCAACTTGTTCGTGATGAATTACTGCATGTAACTAATATATATTAGTTTCTCCTTTCACTTACCCAAAACGTTGAGGCAGAAGTTGCTTTAGGAAGGAGCTTCTGACCTTGACTACTTCTGGCAAAACAAATTTTCTACTTCCTTTTCCTTTATGAAGTATTTCATCACTTTAAGACATTTAGGTGAGGGGTTTATATAAACACAAAAGATCTTATGATCTGAAATATCTGTTTCCTAGCACAACAAAAATCAAAACATTAAGTCATGGCTGGAGCTGAAATAGGATGAAATTACTCAAAATCCTTAAAAGCAAAATTTGTCTGTATTCAGCAAGCAGGCCACAGGAATTAAAGCACAACCAGAATATAGTTTCATTTCCATAAAATTCTCTATCATATCATATTGTTAACATAACATTCAAGATTTTACCATTGAACCACAGAAGTATTTTAACAACCTATTTCTATGTAAGGCATATGGGTTTTACCTGTTCTCAGTCAGAACCTGTTCTCTTCACTCAGTTTCTCTCTGTTATTTAGTCTTGCCAGAAAAAAAAAAATACCAAACACAAAACCACCACAAACCAGCTTCACACATGCAAATGCACAGGTGATAGATAAGTTTCTCTAATTAACATCTCCTTATTAGTTCTTCCACTAGTACATTAGTTGACAACTAACATCCAGGTGAAGCTTCATTTAGGTTTTGCTATTTTTGCAAATGCTCTGCAGGTGATGATTTAACAACAGGAGAAACTTATAGTTGCCACATAGCCCTAAAGACGGTCTACAATTAACAGCAACATAATGACATTCAGAACACTTAACCACACATCCACTGTGAAGCAGAAATAAATTATCAAGCTCATCTCTCTTTCCTAGGTAGTGCTACATAGTTTAGTGGCTTTTCCAGGGTTTCTCAGGCTACTGAGACTGCAACAAGTCATCTCATCTAGTGATATTAAGAGCAACATAGCTAAGCCAGTTTTGAACCTGTTCTAGCCATCTGCAGGTCTGTATAACTTTCCTTGAAGGAAAAGTATCATGCGGCTCTAACTAACTTTTTCAGAATGGATTTGTACCATCTACAAACACACCTTACAATACATTCCCCTGCAGTAACTAACATGAAGTCGACAAGGTTGTAGATAGTATCAATACACATGTAGGCCAACACAGTCCTCTATCACTACTTAGTGCTAAATCACCATATTTAGTCATATTTGATTACCTGAAAAAAAGAGTGTCCAACTTATTCACTGACAATGCAAACACAATTGCAGCGAAGGTCTACAATTAGTGAAGGTCTACAATTAGATCTTCACTGCTGTTTGTTATACCATGACAGAAAAAAGTTTGATTTAGGTCAAAACTGAGAATTTATCTGAATCTAATTCAAGTTTCCTAGGAGTACAAAATGGATGACATTTCATCAAAATCATGTCCCATTGTCCTTGTCTCTAGCTGTTTTATTATTTTGAAGTAAATTGGTTTGAAGTTTCTCAAAGTATCACCGACACTGAAGACTATAACACCATCTTCTCCTCTGCTGTACTAGTGTAGTCATGGGGAACACTTAATATAGCAACTCTATAGTGTATACATTAGAGAGTCTCACACACAGAATTTTTATCCCAATAAAAATGAATCAGCAAGTTCACCACTGTGTGAACTTTGAGCACTTTTCAGAGAAATGAGTACATTTCTCATGTTCTCTCATATTAAAACAATAGTGGTTACAAGACATATCAAACTTACTGAGCCATAATAATCCATATTTTATTCGTTATTGTAACTTGCTGTTTAATATGTACAAATGTTAATTCTCCTCTTGTACTCCTCAGTGCGGACATGCACCAAGAAATACACTAGTTTGGGTTTTAGTTGTACTGTAGAGGTATTTAGAAACCTCAGTAAAAGTCTGTTTTCAAGTTATTGTTAATTTTGACCATCGCAAGTAAATTGAAGTAACTTATTTTAGACATTTGCAAAGAAACACAGAAACCAGTCAGGGTCTAGAGTACAGGCAAGTTGTCCAGCATTTCAGTAATGGAACAGTAACTCCAGATTAAATAAGTGTTTACATATTCAAATGAGAGTAGAATAAAACCAGAACAATTATAACAAAGTTGTTAATCTTAAAGTAATATAAATTTATTGCAGAGTATTAAGTCAGTTAAGCAGTTTCTAAAGTTTGTTTCAACTGACTATGTTGGTCCCCTGGCTGCTGGCATGTAATAAACTCTTTGGACATTTGTACACTCTTTTAATCAGTATATTCTACTTAAAGCTTTATATGAATATGAATCTTGATTTGGCATTCACATTCACTTTCTGAAATGGAAACTGTACTATTTAATAAATATTATTTTATCTGAGGTTCAATCTCTTATATTAAGAGAAAGTTTCAAAACAAATACGTTCTAGCCAAGACTGAAAAAAGAAGAGTACAATATTATATAATTTCCTAAAGTAGAAGAAACACACCTTCTATTTTACCTTAACGGTATTGCTAACACAGCTCCTGATTTCATTTAAACTTTATAGCTCAGAGGGCAGAAGAACAACCACTCATGGTCATTTTCTGTTTACCTGCCTGGAATGAATATCTTAATCTAGTTGTTATTTTTGCCAGTGAAAAATCTCTTGTGAAAAAATATATTTGAAAAAACCTTTAGTTAAACTCCAGTTTATAACCAAAGAAATAGGTGATATATCTAAGTTTGTCCAATAATCAAAAGCAATTCAAGAAGTGACTTTCACTATTTTATCTGGTTTTTAAATGAGAAACACTATAGGAAAGGAAAATTAATCACAGAATCATAGAATGGTTGGGGTTGGAAGGGACCTTGAAGACCATCTAGTTCCAACCCCCCTGCCATGGGCAGGGACACCCTCCACTAGACCAGGTTACTGAAACTTTTTTCCCCCTTATCAAGATAGACCAGTGGCAAAGTATAAACGTTTTCCTTTCTATTGCAAAGGGATTTAGATATTTGGACTCAAGCAGTGAATTACTGTACTATCAAGCAATATTTCAAACCTGCCCCTAGCCACCAGACTGTCAAATAAGTAGGACATTTATAACAGCCTCAGGTATTAAAAGGGCAGTTTAGAGAGTCCCACATACATTCAGAAATCATAATATGTTGTATGGTCAGTTCATTCTCTTGCATGAAACACAGGAAAGAAATTATTAATAAGAATTTCTTGAATTTAAGATATCTGACACTGAGAAGCCCACATGAACTGCCAAAGGTTCCAAGATCATTTGAAAGTAATATAAATGAAATTCCTTTAAAAAACTTCTCTGTGAAGAGTTTAGCATAGTATTAAAAATTTATAGCTTACTGTATCATAAGGACATTTTAAGTAAAGTTATTCTGTGTCTGAAACATTATGTTTATTTTCCTTTTCTAGAGGATTAGTTTCTCTACACAAATAAGAAACATGTTTTTTAGATATAGGTCAAAGAATCTCCAAAAGTTAGTTTAATGCATTTGGAGACAAACTCAAACGTGTCAGATATAGTGTCAGTAAAGAAGTAGACATAGAAAATTGGAAACTGGAAAGGTGCTGTAGGATCCTTTCATTTAAGACTATTATTTCACATCCAACCAATCTCTACAAGCACAGAAATTAAGAAGCTTCACTTAAAAATCTTGTGCAAATTACAGTATTAGAATATCCTTTTTCACCTTACTTTGAAATGTCAGAGAACCTAAGCAAACACATCTGGTACCCTTTCTGCATAAAAGAACAAGCAAAGCCTGAAGGAGACTAGTATGTGCTTGCATACTCTGCTTTCCTACAAAGCAAACATTTGCTATGATACCACAGGTTAAATTCATATAGAAACATGGCTGTAAAGATTTTCATGGACTATGAGCAGCTACTCCTCCAAAACAGACACTACATCACATAATCATCTTCATAATCAACTGTGCTCTTAAATACTGTCAGGACTTTCATGCACAACACACATTCACACTCCAGGTACCAGGCCATTAAATACCTTCGAAACTATTTAACAGAATTGTCTAACTTCATTAATCACTAGGTTATACTCATTTGTCTTCATAAAGTATTGCATTAATTATTAATAGCTACACACAGACACCCCGTTACTTCAATATGCTGAGAATTCCTTTCCTAGAGACGTCTTATTACCCTTTTTCGGCACTAGATTTAGCTGACGGTGCCACACTACCTTTTTCCTCTGAGATGACCTCCTCCGATCTCCCAACTGACATTCACAGCTACCACTGCATTATCACAGCTCAGACGGCCACACAACAGACAAGAGTTTTACATGACTTATGCAGAGTTGACAATATCACCTTTATTTCATCTGATACTTGAATTTCTTTTGCCCTTCCTGTGACTGCATCACATGTTTATTTTGGATTCACCGATCACGCTCAGGGCTGTCTTTCTTAATTTCAGGCTGTAAGTTCTAAATAAATAGCAAAAATTCAATAATTAGTGTTTAAGTTCATGACCTTGCCTTTCATACTATTAAGCACCACTGAACTTCTCTTACAGTCCTGTAGTTCACCTGAGACACATTATACACTAACAAATACCACAACCACACACCTACTTTTTCCTGCAATGAAAATAATGTGAAGTAAATCTCTGGAAGGATTTGTCAGCATCTTCCTTTAACAAAAGTTTTGGTGATCTCAGTGTAAATCCACTACATACTTATCAGTTTTTCTATTAATTCCTTTCCATCCTCTATGACACCTCATGAAGTGTTATTCATGAGTTCATTAGGACTTGCTTTACCTCCCACCCTTCCTGCCACACCTAAGTGAGTTGGCATGACGTAAAGGCAATATATCTCTATTAAAGTTGGAACTTATTTTCCATTTACATTCACAAGTCTCCCAAATTTAAGGTCATCGCAATCCCTGTAATAACATCCCATTATAACAATAAAGGCTATCAGTGTTAAGTCTCATTGGAAAGTTAAAAAAATAAGTCACTGACCACATAATTTTAGACATTCTGGAAAACTAGCGTGGATCCTATTTCTATAGTCTTAGAAAAGCCTCTGGCATTTTGAGCTTTTAAATACAATTCTGAGTTTATTTTACCTGGAAATGTTGCTGTCTCAGGCTCATAAACACACTGTCTCCTGAGATTTCCTCCACTGCTCTTTTGAAAGCATTCCAAATTACTCTCTCAAGATTTTAGTAAGTAATCATCTGGTTAAAACTAGAGAGTATAAAAAAAGAAAGCTGTCATGCATGAAGTGTATCACTCATTTACTATTTAAAACCAAAAGGAACAGAAATTACTTGTAAAACAGATTGTTATTTACAGAGCTGAAGAGGTTTGCAGTGTTAGCTACAGCCTACCTGCAAAGAGTCCTATTTTTCTTATTATTTTTCTTTACAGCAACCGTGGTCTGCCAATTTCTTTGTTGTTTTTCTAGAGACTTCAGTAACACCCCAAGATACAGCTTACTGCAGTGCTTATGAGGTAACGAAACTAAAATCTGGTAATGACTGGTTCTGGTTCCTGCTGACAACAAGCTCCTGCAGTTGTGCATGAAACGGATACAGCTGATGATGCTATTTCTAAACCACTGTTTTCCACAAAGATTTAAAACCAACACCTATTTAACTGTAGGAACTCTCAGAGTTGGGAAAGGTTGAACAAATTCTGTACTGCACATACCATAGTTTAGCAAAACCAGTAAATAATGAAATAGTACAGATACAAGTTACTATTATGGGGGTTATTAAATACTTCTGCACATATGAAAACTTGGAAGATAGAAGAAAAGAGGTTTTAGTGATTTATTTTTTACACACACAAAGCAATTTGCAAAATATCTGCAGCAGAATACTCCAAGCTAAGCAGTTTTATGTTACATATGAAGAATATCAGGTGGCAGATAACCTGTAAATGATTGTTACTAATAAATTTAGTAGCATACTGTTAGTACACAATGTTTTAGAGTCTCAGTCACAACTTTAAGAAGAGGCAAGTCAAATTAACTGCCCTTTAAATAGCACCTCTGTTGATATCACCACGCTTTTTTTGGTGATACTTGATGAAACAAGCACATGCAACAGTTTTGGGGAATCTGAATGAGCCAGATTCATAAAAAATTAGAGAGTATTGAGAAAAAAAAAAGTCATCATCATGTAAGACTACTGATGAAATCCCAAGCACAAACACAGTCTGGGCAGGGAATGGATTGACAGCAGCCCTGAGGACAACGATCTGGGCGTGCTGGTAAATGACAAGCTCAACATGACCTGGCAGTGTGTGCTAGCAGCCCAGAAAGCCAACCATATCCTGGGCTGCATCAAAAGAAGTGTGGCCAGTAGATCAAGGAAAGTCATTCTCCCCTTCTACTCTACTCTCATGAGAACCCCACCTGAAGTACTGCATCAAGCTCTGGAGCCCCCAACATCAGAAGGGCACAGACCTGTTGAGACAAGTCCAGAGGAGGTCATAAAGATGCTCAGAGGGCTGGAGCACCTCTGCTATGGGGACAGGCTGAGAGAACTGGGCTTGTTCAGCCTGGAGAAGAGAAGGCTCCAGGGAGACCTTATAGCAGCCTTCCAGTACCTGAAGGGGCCGACAAGGAAGCTGGGGGGGAGGCCTTTTTACATGGACCTGTAAGGTCCCTTCCAACCCAAATCATACTATAATTTAATCTTGAAAACATCAGACATCCTTTTTAAAATCACTTCTTTTTTGTTAATTCTCAGTCCAGAAATTAAATGAAAGTGCCAGGCAAGGTAGAGAGGTAATACTTTCATGGTATCATCCACTGCATACAAGTTCCTTAGTATTACTCATTTCTTTTGTGTTTTCTTCACAACATTTCTCATTCCTGTTAATGAGCTCCAGATGGCTTATTAAAAGTATCATCAAGGTACCAGGTCAGTCAGTACTGCCTCAAAAGGCACCTAAGCTTCAATTAATTTTACAGGTTTTTCCATCCACAAGGTTGCAACACCTCTGTCATCCAAATTATTTTCCCAAATTGTTCTGGACTACCATTTTTAAGGAGTGACCAGAAAAGAGGAACCAGCAGAAAGATGTTATTTTACAATTTGCTAGAAGATACTCTGTAAAAGATGTCTTAACACACTCATGTAAACTACTGAAGGTTTTTACTTCACAGCTGCTTAATATTAAAACCCTTCAAGAGCTAAAGGTATACTATACTAAGGAAACAAGGAGACAGAAGATATCCC
The DNA here is from genome assembly GCA_027574665.1 of Rhynochetos jubatus. Lineage (NCBI taxonomy): Eukaryota > Metazoa > Chordata > Aves > Eurypygiformes > Rhynochetidae > Rhynochetos > Rhynochetos jubatus. Next base: position 80,936,645 of record CM050648.1, on the reverse strand, counting down.
TTCATCTTTTGGGCCTTAGAAGTACAGCTCTGCAGTTCTATAAGGAATTTCAGAGTCCTGCTAAGCACTATACAAAAGCAAATATTTTGCAGGATATCAGAGTCCACATACTTGGAAAACTGAGCATGTTTATATTCTTCCCCCTTTTTCTGCAGCCATGGTAATTAAAGCATCATTAAATAAAAGGAGAGTCATATTCTCCACCCCCCACCTCATGTTGAGCACAAAGTCAAGGACCAGTTATTATTGAAAACTTGCTCTACTAATCATAAAAACCTTGATGTTCTAGTTTTCTAGTTACTTTAGTGGAATTTGTTTCCAGACAGAAAATAATTTTATAAAGGACACAAGTTTGTACTTGTTCACTTGTTTATAAGATTCCATTCATAATGGCTATTCTAGACCTGAGGGAATGTCTGCTGATAAGTTTCTTTAAGATGTAAATGCAGCATTAAAAGATGTAAGTGATGTTTCCTGACACACCAATATATACTGTCTTTTCAATTACATGCAGCTTGAAAGCCTTGCAGCTCAGCCATCGGGAACCCAAGGAAATCACAGTTCATATAAAGTTCATGCTTTCTAAGCCCTGAAAAGCCTCAAAATACAAAAATAAGTAGAACAAAACCAATTCAGATATGAGCATGCCTTACTAAATAACCACATGATATTGTCAACCTACGTCCCCCTGCTTTTCGTTTATGACCCTCTACATACCACGGCTTGTTCAGTTTTGGTGTTTTACAGACTGCATGGGAGAAGAAACATCCCTTAGCTTGCCAGGTCTGGTGTCCAGCTTCCTTGGTAAGTGTCAAAAGAGAATTAAAACAATATATAGAAATCACTATTGTTTGATTAGAAAATATTCATCTACAATCTTATGAAATTAAATGTGTGAAAGCTTTTAATCTCTTTTTACAAAGGGAAAAAAAAAAAGCTTATGTTAGTTTATACATGCCAGTTAAAGGACAATATTCCAGTGAAATCAGATGATCTACAGACTTCTTTATATGTTAAGAAAGCGTTTTCACCCTGTTTAACCTTTACCACAAGCTACATGTGTAAAATATCCAGTTACTTTTCCACTCCAAGGATTTTACTTCCTGCAGCACACTTAACTAACAGAGGTAGATACATTTTTTTTTCTTAGAAAAACTGCTGTAATAATTAACACAAGCAAGCTAGTTCATAGTAAAAGTGAAATATATCTCCATACTACATGTAATTTAAAGAATTTTATTATTTGGGAAACAACTGAAATTAGAACAAGAAATACAAAAATAGGATTTTACCAAAAATTTTGATATTGCAAAATTCCTAATTCCAAATAAACCTAAGTGATCAGAGGGCTAGAACACCTCCCCTGTGAAGAAAGGTTGAGAGAATTGGACTTATTCAGCCTGGAGAAGGCTCCAGGGAGACCTTATAGCAGCCTTCCAGTACCTGAAGGGGGCCTACAAGGAAGCTGGGGGGGGACTTTTTACAAGGGCCTGTAGTGACAGGACAAGGGGTAATTGGTTTAAATTGAAAGCAGGGAGATTTAGATTGGATATCAGGAAGAAATTCTTCATGGAGAGGGTGGTGAGGCACTGGAACAGGTTGCCCAGAGAAGCTGTGGGTGCCCCATCCCTGGAAGTTTTCAAGGCCAGGCTGGATGAGGCTTTGAGCAACCTGGTCTAGTGGAGGGTGTCCCTGCCCCATGGCAGGGGGGTTGGAATTAGATGATCTTTAAGGGCCCTTCCAACCCAAAATATTTATGGAATCATAGAATGGTTATCATGTGGCATATTATGGTCACAGAGAGACTATGTGGCAAAGTCCCTAGAAGCCCAAACTAGTCTGGCAGATTGGCTGCAAGGGAGAAAGGTGGCCAAATTGCCAGGTAACCTGTCTGGCATGTGGCTTACCTACTGGATCTTCTGGATCAATTGGGCAGAACTAGAAAATTTCAGAGAAAGTTTAACCACATTGTTCCTGTCCCACTGTTCCTTCAGACAATATCAACCTTAACTAAGGACAAGCAATTCCCAGGAAGGATTTTTGTTTCCATACGTTAAGCACTTTCTTTATGCTTCCTGGAAATCAGTAAATGTGTATACGTTCCCTGCATAGTGAGGGAAAGATGAAGTTCACATCACCTTTTCTGCTAGATAAATGACCTCTACTTTAAATAAAAAAAAAAAGTCACACAGCCATGTATTGCTCATGAATTTGAATTTTGAGCAAAAGATACACATTGCTTTGTATCTGTGGACACCAGTGCAGGTAGTTTAAAGCGTTCACAGATATCAGCATGATTTGAAATGGAAGTCAACATATAAATGGTGTCTGAAAACAACATTACATAATAAGTTACAGAGCAATAACATTTCTTTCTGAAGGCTGGTGTAAGGACAACAGTGATAAATAAAATTTGATTGTTAATTTTTGCCAGATTTCCCACACACCCCTCCCCCCTCAGAATACATCATTTTGTTAACAAAATGTATTTGTACTTATCTCAATAAATTTTGAATTTACTTCATCAGCTATGACATCTTAGTGGCCTCCCTATATCAAACTTCTATTTTAGCTATACTGCCACACTCCCATCTCCTACTCCAGATGGCATTCAGTCACATCATCACAGCTTGGGCAGGTAGTATTTAAGACTCTTAAACAATCATTCACTAAGTTTAAAAAAGTTACAGGTATTTTAAAGCAAATAATGTTCCTCTGCTCAAGAAAGGAATTATAACTTCCATCAATAAACTGATTTGCTTCATATATTCTTTTAATCTCTGGTGTCCATACTTTTCACATCTCTAGACAGGCACAATTCTTGTTATACACTATATAGTCTTTTTAAGCCAGTTGTTACTTCACATTGAATTCTACTGAACAAGCAGATCTTTAGAAGGAATAATAAACATTGATTTATTTTAAAAAACAGGAATTTGAAACAGTTTGACTATTCTAATTTTATACGACAAAATAGTTTATTTCCAGAGATTCATTAAATCATATATAACCAGATTTATTTAACTGAAGGTTTTATTTTCAACAAAACAGAGGAATATATCTAAACTGTTATTTCACAGAGCTCTAGTGTGTAGGGGGAGAACACAAGACAAAACCAAAGCAGATTCTTTGCAGGAATAATGTTTATGTTTTCATTCTAGCAATCACCTAAAATTAGGAGGTTGAAGTTATCAACACATAATTTCAAATCTCTATATTAATATTGTTATAACACACCCCATTTATGCTACTTAAAAGTTGGAAAGAAACAAAAAAAATCTCGTTTTATTTTGCTCTTATTAGCAAAAACTGATCTTTTTATACCATAACTTAATCTCCTTTTTTGGTTGCAGCCAACAAGTAGCCTCCTATGAAAATGAATAGTTGGAAGTATATTGATGTCAGAGACTGAAAGGAATGGAACAAGTATTCTGGAAAGAAATAGTGTTCAAACATGATACAAAGTAATTGATTCTTTGCATGAAGGTTAATGAACAATAATCTGCAACATGGACAGGGCACACACAAGGCAAAGAAAATTCATTTTAAGATTCAGAAAAAATGCATAATTTTCCCAGAAGTTTATGTGGTAGTTAATAACTGCCTAGATAGCCAATCTCATGCTATAATTACCTCTAGCTAAATTAATTCCATTATAACTGTCTTGACAGTCAATTTCATGATTTCTTATTTCAAAATTGAAATGGCGCATACTTGATTGACCAGTAGTAATTATCAAAAATTACATCATTATTTAAAATATTGAGTGAAACAGTAGTCATGAATTAACAAAATGCTTTTACTCTCCTAAAAATTACAATTTCAGGACTAGCCGAACACCAAATTCATCGTGAAAAATATTAAAACATGATTTATATAGTTTCGACTTTCTTGAGAAAAGCTTCTAAATTAGATGTATCAAAAGGTCCAATCTAAAATCTGTTACAAAATGTATCCTTATACACATTTCAGAATGAGGAAATTCAGAAAGATTGAGGAAAAAACCCATTTTTTGACAACAACTAGAGATGGCAACATGAACAAGCATTTTTCTAAGTTATGGAACTGAGCATTTCCTGCTAGGAAGCATTTTCAAGTCATTACGTTTTTAGGATCCTACGGATTTGAACCGTAAGTTGTCTAGGGCACCATTAAAGTCACCACAGTCAGACCACATGCTCACTGACCTATTTCTGCTACTGTAAGAGCAGAAGGCAAAGGGTCCTCTAACATGTGAGAATGAAATTCAGATACTTTTAGTCAGCAGAAAGACAACCAAAGGCCACAATATTTAAAGTCTCCTTTTAATGGCAACGTCAGGGCTTTTAAGACAAAAAGTCTGTATGCTTTTTTTTTTCTTTTTTTTTTTTTTTTTTTTTAAGAAAGAGAAACCTCCAGAAAGCCAAGAAATTTATCAGTTCTCCTCTTCAGTATATCTGGTGTAAGACTGCCAAGCTCTTGGAGTGATATACTAGCAAACATGTATAGTGCTCTCTTTTGGCAGTGGAGAAAGATCAACTTTTACTGCTGTATTATTCTTAAACAGGCAGCTTTTCTTATTTTCATTAGGAACGTACCTGTATTTAGGTTAATAGTATTAGATATGCTGCTAGTAGCAAGTTGTTCCAACTGGCCCATTTCTTTATCCCACTTCAGAATACTCAAACTGCAGCTTGAAACAGACACTCGCCCCCTCCTCCTCCAGAGCAATCTTGCTATGGTGGCTGTGTCTTTTCTGCTGGTTCTCTGACTACTAGACACTTGCCTACAGGACTTGACTAAAGACACATGTATAATCCACAAGACCATGTACTTCGTAACCAATGAGCACCTCTGTGAAAAAAATGGGTTTTGATTCAGGCTTGCTCCCATGCAGTCAACGCTCTCTCTTACAACAGGTACAACACTGACCTTTGCCATTGACTGACAAGTAAAAAGGGAAGGAAGTTTCTGTCAGCTATTCAATTGATAAGAAATAAAAACATAAGCAGTTGAAATATAGTCCAGTTTGTGCAGTCTTGTGACTAGTCAGTGAGTTTATTTATCTAAACTTATAAGCGCTTATTTCAGTATAGAAAATGACGGGAGCATAAGCTTGTGTTAGCATTAAGTAGTGAACTTGTTACAGCATCTTACTGTGTGATAGATTCAGAAATGCAACTGATCATTTATTCAAGGACTCACTTTTGTCTTAGGTGTATTAAAAATTTTACAGATCTCTAATTGCAAAATATTTTTAATCATTGATACTGTTTTGCTTTATTATAAACATGCAATGTCATAATTGCTCTATCACCATTTTCAAATTGGACAAGAATTTTGTCAAGTTCCTCAAACTATAATGTATTAGTGTTCTGAGAGAGTACAGCTATTCATTTACTTCTTTACACAAATAAAGAGTGCTATAAATTAGTAGTGATGTACATATTCTATATCAAGATCTACATAGCTGCTTCTTATTTAATGTGGTTTTTTGGGTTTAATATATTACTTCTACCTCTGGACAGTCACCATAACCTACCAGAATGAGGTCAAGGTTGGAACTTACTGTGTTCTTGCCGTTTAGGCCATACATGGGATTTCAATTCCAGACTTTTCAATAAGAACAAACCAGCAGGTCAACCTTTTCTTTTGTTATAAAGTATACACCTTTGAAATGAGAATTATCAATTACTGTGGAATAGAGAGATAAATATAATTTGGATTATGAACAGCACCTGTATCATTTACTGAATTACATCTGAGCCAAGGTGAGAGAGAGAGTTTCTCTCAAAAAACCCATCAATTGCTGTTTTCCTTCAGACATATTACTCAGCACAGACACACATGTACCATCCTAGATCATTTCCAAGCCACCCAAGCATCAGTACATAACACAGGCATGTAAAGGAATTATAAACTTGGATATAGATTAGCCAAAAAACTAAGCAGCTCTCTGCTAGCTTGGTTCTCTTCAGTCTGTGGACACGCCAGTGCACACATCTAAAGTCACCACCGCCTCCAAGAGACCTTGCCTCTAAATCTGTAAGTAAAATTAGGAAAGTAAGGAATATCTCCTTAAAATTAAACAAGTGCTGGTAATGAAAGTCGCTGTGATAGCATGAGTACTAACTTCCAGATTTTAAATATGGTGTAAGTATTCTAAAAATCCATAGCTGTCAAATGCACTTCCTTCCCAGCCCAGTGATACTGATTTGTTGAAATAAATACAGACAACTTGTGTTCAGCTCTTGCCTCTGTAAATAATTCAGCTGTTACAGTAAACAATTAGTTTTGAACCCCTTCATTATAGTGGGAATATATTTTTCTGCTCCTTATCATCACCTCTGGAAGTAGATAATGAGGTGAACTATGTGGCCCATGTTGTTAAGTTCCACACATGATACTTGCATCTCGTAACACCCTGAAGATATTCTGCAGCCCCTAGGACAATGAGAAGAATTCATTTCTTTTGTGAGGATGGTTTCTGTTCAGAATATTTCTACAGCATTAAACAGAAAGTTAAACTTTTTAAATACCTGACCTTACCAGGTCAGTCCTCCCATTTGTTAAATCAGACCGCACTCTGATGGAGCTACATTATGATGGAAAAGAAGGCTCTGCCTCTGTTGCAGAAATACCTTCAGTACTCTGGTGTAAAGTGACAAAAAGTAGTTGGGACAGCGATTATTTTTTTTTTTAACCCCAAGCTCTACCAGGTACCAATTTCAAACATTGTCTCCTAGTGGGGCATCACAGCTCCATGCTGCCCTTTTTACAATGGAACTGCAAAATGAGGCAGTCTCACAGACTGAGACAATTCTCTTGAGAAACTTTCTGTTGTGAAATAAGTGCTTGAAGAGCCTGCCACAGGATGACAACTTGTCAGACAATCTGGATGCCTATCTTGCAAATGTAAGAGTTTCCCTTTCCCCATTAGCTTGTATTTATTGGAGTGAAGCTATACCACAAAGTAAGCTCATGCCCACAGATAACTCCTTCAAAGAAGCTACCATAGAATCATAGAATGGTTTGTGTTGGGACTTTAAAGATCATATAGTTCCAACCCTCCTGCTCCAGTGTCTCACCACCATCTCCGTGAAGAATTTCTTCCTTACATCCAATCTAATGCGAATAACAGAGCACTGGAACAGGCTGCTCAGAGGGGTGGTGGAGTCTCCTTCCCTGGAGACTTTCCAAAGACACCTGGACTTGTTCCTGTGTGATCTGCTCTAGGGAATCCTCCTCTGGCAGGGGCATTGGACTAGATGATTTCTAGAGGTCCCTTCCAACCCCTAACATTCTGTGAATCTGTGTGAATCTGGCCTCTTTCAGTTTAAAGCCACTGCCCCTTGTCCTTTCACTCCCTGCACTTGTAAAAAGACAACCCCCCCAGCTTCCTTGTAGTCCTTCAGGTACTGGAAAGTGCTATAAGGTCTCCCCAGAGCCTTCTCTTCTTCAGGCTGAACAAGCTCAATTCCCTCAGCTTTTCTTCCCAGGAGAGGTGCTCCAGCCCTCTGAGCATCTTCATGGCCTCCTCTGGACTCACTTCAACAGGTCTGGTTGTGCATCCTTAAATTTAACTTTATGCAGGCACATAAACAGTCCAAGCCACATTAATGTCAGGCATCTTTTGCCAGAAGTGTCAAACTGTCACAAACATTCCTCAGTAAACTCCTACTGCCCCTGCTAAGTAGGTGTAAATTGAGGCTCCTGTAGGAGCAAGAACTGCTCTAAAAGTATTTCTGTTAGTGAAAGCACTGCACGCAAGTCACTAGAAATTATTATTGCAGAAAGCCTTGCTACAGGTAATTTTTTGTCTACTAGCACACCTGCCAACAGTGCCGTATCACCCTTCCTTTCCTAGTAGCTGCATATAATTTTCAAACGTACAAAGCTGTGGTTCCATTAAAATAACGGAGAAAAGATGTTTTGTACACTTTGCACCAAATATTCCAGTACAGATAGACATGTGGTAGACAAAAGCAATTGTAATATGTCAATATTTGTACAGAGCAAGTCTTCAACTTATCAGGCTTGATAATCCATTTATTCTGAAGCTTAGTAGTATTATCACATGAAGGTGGAAAAGGTCAGAAAAAGTCACAAACACTGAGTACATACCGAACTTTCCGAATAAATCTTATCTCTAAAAATTCACATTCAAAACTAATACATACACAAAATGCTTATACAATAATGAACAACTACAGAAAAATCCTTGAATCATACCAGTAACTGCAGAAGAGAAATGTACAACACACACATGCTGGCATTTTAAAAGAATGGAATACTGAGGCACAGAATAAGGTCCTTGTTTCCTGTCTTTTGTGTAACCTGAATATTTGATGCAAGTGTTCTTGGTTTTGTTTTCTTAGTTTCTCTTCCAATACTTCAGATAATCAGCTCCAAGAACAGAGGAAAAGAAAATGTTAGAAGGCAAGATATTCCAGACTAGCTGGAATATTACCAGATCTACCCATCAGTCCACCCTAAGTCCTTATATGACTGAACGTCACCCTTTTTTTTTTTCTAAGTTATTTAGTTTGAGAGCACCCCACTATAAAGTTATTGTACATGTAATGTAACATTAGACGCATTGTGAAGTGTTTAAATAGATTATTTATTTCTTCTTGGGGTGAAATCTCTACAAAAGTATTTAGGAAATTATTTCCCACACCTTCCAATCTCCCTCTCCCCATATTAATTCTTTGTGTTCACTTATAGCCATAATAAATGCATAAAACAAGGGAAAAAATGCAGGAATATATAGAATAAGTGAAGGTAACAGATACATGAACCACTCATACTCCGTAGGGTCCTTTATCTCCGTGCTGAACTTGTATTTGTAGAAACAGCACCCCTCTCTCAAAACACACCTTTTGCCTAGCAGCTGAAAAAAAGACTTATCAGTTTTCAAAGAGTAATGAGAAAACAACTGCAAAAGGAAGAGCTACGAAATCAATTTTAATTCTGCCATTAACAAGAAATCATGCTCTCTGGGTACATTACATCTGAAGGCAGATTTGTAAGCCAACAGATCGGTTCCCATGGACAGCACAGCACAGCTCTGCAACCCTTACTCACGAGGTCAGGTATTTGCAAGCCTAGCTAAAACCAAATACATATCAGAAATGTTCCACAGTTAACTGGGAGGGTGGTCACACAACTTTTTATTTCAGTAGAGAGGACTGAAACTATAGGAGGTTCCAAGGGCCTCTGCCTTTTCTCGTTTTGGTACAGAGGGAGCTCAGCTTCAGAAAAATATATGGCAGGGCTCTGAATCACTCAGATATCCCGTTGAGAATGGTGGCCAAGCCGAAGCCTCTGGCTGCTCCCTGCATCAATGCCTGATGTGCTTTCATAGCTGTGATTTTGCAACTCAGATGGCTTTTTGTCTCCTCTCATGGGATAACACTACTCCCTCAATCTCACACTGGCTGTCACACTTCCCATTCCTTAGACCATCTGGCCAGGCACCTGCTTCTACCCAATTATCAGCTAAACAGCCACTGCTCAGGCTTCTCCTTCCCCTCTTGGCTCTTCTTATAGCCAACAGACCACCAGGAATTACGTCTTAGACCAAAGCTAGCTACAGTGTCTGGTAGACAAGATGACCTAACAGAAGTTACAATGTTTACCTACAGACTTCACCTGGTTTAGAATATAAAACTACTGAAGAGCCATAGAGGTCAAGTCTCTGTAAAACTTCTTCCAACTACATAACACCCTCAGGCACGTATGGCCAACCTGCATTTACACAGCACATAGAAGGAAGAGACAGAAGAAACACACAAATGCATTGACCCTGGAGAGTCACTCTCCTATCTATACGTTACAGTACATTAATTTTATAGACCAGGACACTGTTCTTTTTCTGAATCAAAACTAGGTTGAATTACCTCAGAAAGAAATAAATATGCATTGATTAATACAAGCCTTTCTAGAAGAGGCTTGGCTCCTTTGTTACAAGTGCTGAAAGTGTGAATAAAGTAAAGGAAGAATATAGTTACACAAAAGAGCTCACAAAAAAACCTTTTAACACTGCCTCAGGAGGCAGGTTACAGGGTTTGTGTTATGAGTTTAAACCAAAGTTCTCATGAGTGGTCAGCAAAGGGCATGTTTCTAATTCCCTGCCGCTGAGACTCTGAGTTTCAGTTTGCTGAAATGCAAAATACTTACCCTTATATCTGAAGTTACTGGGAGATTAGCTCTAAAAAACAAGGAGTGGAATAAAATGCAAAGTATTCTAGAAATTCATGGTCTGGAAGTACCCTGAAGGCATATACAAAGAGGTAAGGAAACAGCTTGCAACATGTCAATAACTATCTAAAGTGTCCATGAACATACTTTTTCTGTGCAGTAGACGTAAGCAGCTTATTTTCCAGTAAAAGAAAAATATATTAGCCTAACATCTGCCTGATAAGCACATTTGGATAGCTACTGTGCAAGGCTGGGGGGGGGGAGGGGGCGGGCAGGCGAGAATCACACTCAGACTAAGTCTAATATAATTAACTCAGTGCCTATGAAGTACAACAGTGATTAGCATAGAAAAGTACATGCAAAATTAAGCCTAACATATCTTCATGTTCAAATACTATGATTGAAATAAGGCCTGAGCTACACAGTAAACAGCAACAAAATGTGCCTGCTGATTTGCTGAATATGATTTATTGTGCCCTAAGTAAAATGGAGAAGTCATAACAACAGATATAGCTAAAAATCCTAAATTACTTTGGCAAATTAGTATTCTACAGACAACTTTAATTCTAGTATTCCTTAACATTTAACTTAGACTTTGAACTTCTTTCAAAGTAGTTTTATATCAGGAGATTTCCAAACTTTGTGGTAAGCAAACTAAAGGAGGAAAGATTTACCACACTTTCAGTACCAGAAATCAATTAGAAAACAACCACCGGAAGAGACAGGATGAACCAGGAGCCAAGGGTGATTCTCTGCAGGTAGGAGTCTCACTTATAGGGCACTATCCTAAAACATCCACACCAGACCACAGTAGCAGGGTCTCTCTTAGACATGCCAAAGTAACAAGCCAGCCAGTTCTAGGATCTATGCAACAGAGTACATTCAGAAACAGCAGGAAAAAGGGCCAAAGGCAGGACTGGAGAGAAGCCACCTACCATGCAAGTCCAAGGTTCACCAAGGAGTCAGAGCTGGAGACCAGGTTGTAACAAAGATCCAAGGTGCATTCAAGAGACAAGGATACCTTTAATACAAGTTCAGGGCCCAGACAGAACACAAAAGAGCCATACTAGAAAGATTTGGAGTCTTTGCAGAAAACCCAGTCAGTAAGACAAGCCTGAATCCAACCAAAACTCAGACAAGGCCTGACTACCTTGGCCTGAGTTCAAATGGACTGATGGGTAGGGCAGGGAGCAGTAAGGCCATTAGGGCAATTAAGGCTAATTAGTGCACTCAGGGGCCCTGACACCACACCCAACAGGGATCACACACAGGGTCAGAATCTTCTAAACCAGCTCTTTTCTTGCAGCAAAGAGTTAATTGATTCATAAACTGACAAGCTTTTCATTCTGGGTTAAATGTGCAGCTCTACCTAAGGTCAGAGCAGCTTCTACACATGGATATGAAAACTGCACTACTAAGAAAATAAAATGGCCAAATCAGGGTGAATTTTTATAAAAGTGGCAAGAGGCACATCCATGATTCCAGGTTCCTGCTGGGTCCTTTGTCTACCTTTGTAGCATGTTGACTTGTGAAAACACAGAAAAAGTGCCTGCTCTATAGCTATGTGCATGCTGGCTGGCAGTTAACAGAGTTAATAGTGAGTTCCTCTTCTCACCCTTAGATGACACACTAAATTAATTTTTCTCCTCTACACAGTTGATGATTTTTACAAAATCTGTTATTATTTTATATCCTTGAAAACTATGAAATTGGCACTTGGAGACCAAAGAAGTAGGGACTAATACAACAGCATGATTGAACTAGTCTTGTTTCCTTATAAATCAAGTAAAAATACATCAGCCATGAAACCAGCAGCAAACAGAAAATTTCAGCCCAAGAACTTCAGCATGTCAATGGCCTAAGGAATTAGAATTTATATAAGGAAAACATTAAGCAACATCTCTTCTCCCATACCTTATCTTACACTAGTATTCCCTTAAAATAATTGAAATAAAATAATTACATAAGAAAACTGCCACAGGTATGGATAAAATATTAGATCAATGCACTGTAATTAGATCAATGCACTTTAATAAGATAAACTGCATTTTAAAATGTAACCTAGTAATGTGATATCAAGAAATATCAACCACTATTAAAATAAAAGTGTGTGATGAAAAGCAGCCCTTATGTTGGGACTCTGTTTTACACTAAGTGGATAACAGATATAGTAGCAAATATAATTATTAGTGATTTGAAATGAAGAAATATCAGACAAAATACTAGTTTTTTGTGTTCTACATTGTGTCTCCATTTTGTAGTTGATTCTCTTTGATCATTATGACTGCAGTACTTTTTAGATTTTTTTAAGTTCTCAGATTTTCATCAACAACAACTTTATGCATCTATAGGAAAGACACAATGCAAAAGACATCTTCAACTTATGCTGTGAGACCTCTTTAACTTATACAGCATGTGGAAATAAATGCACAAGCTTCATATAGTATTAAAATATAGTCACATAATCGTGATGTAAAAATCTGAGTCTGTAAAGACCTTACAGTATTTTATGCACATTGAATATTGTATATCTGCCCACAAACATACAGTACTGTATTGTATATGTGTCGTGGTTTAACCTCTGCCAGCAACTAAGCACTACACAGCCGCTCACTCACTCCCCCTCCCACAATGGGATATGAGAGAATCAGAAAAGTGCACGAACTTGTGGGTTGAGATAAAGACAGTTTAATAGGTAAAGCAAAAGCCACACACACAAGGAAAGAAAACCAAGGAAATTAAAACACAGGATTCATTCACCACTTCCCACCAGAAGGCAGGTGTTCAGCCATCTCCAGGAAAGCAGGGCTCCATCACACATAGCAGTTACTTGGAAAGACAGGAAGCCATCACTCAGTTGCACCTTCCTTATTCTTCCCCCATCTGTATATGAATATGAAAAGTAGCAAAACTTGTTAAAGTAGTTTTGGAGATGTGTTTTACACTACAACAAGCTGTAGAGAAGTATTTAATGCTTCTCTGCAGTATCAGCTGTCCAACTGCTTTCACTCTACTACTTTTTTTACATATACTGGTCTTCTATTTTAGTCTTTATAAAATACCCCTGGGATCTTATTCTGAAAAGATCATATTGACAGAAACCACAGTGAAGAATTGCCACAGCATTCACTAAAATGTATTAAACTGTTCTCACAAAATAGTTGCCAAAAGAGCGTGGCTTCGCAAATACGTCCATTCGTTAATTTATTACACCAAAGAAAAATGTGGGTTATTTATTTAGTACAAATATAACCAGTCAGTTAACTGAATACTGCAAACTGTTGAATCATCTTGGCTATCAGTAAAATTCAGTGCTCAGTACTTCCAAGTAAATGTCTGACGTCCTTCAGAATAGAATCAGAATTTCATAGAATCACTAAATCACAGTATGGTTGAGGTTGGAAGAGACCTCTGCAATTCACCTCATACAACTCCTTCTGCTCCAGTAAGACCACTTAAAGCCCAGGACCATATCCAGATGACTCCTGAATATCTCCAAAGAGGGAGACTCCACAATTTCTCTGGGAAATTATTAGTGTTTCCTGATGTTCAGATGGCACCTCCTGTGTTTCAGTTTGTGCCCATGACCTCTGGTCCTGTCACTGAGAACCACTAAAAGGAGTCTTCCTCCACCCTCTTTGCATCCTCCCTTCAGATATTTATATACATTGATGAGATTTCCCCTAAGCTTTGCCTTCTCCAGGCTGAACAGTCCCAGCTCTCTCAGCCTTTTTTAATATGTGAAATGATCCAGTCCCTTCATCATCTTCTCTGGCCCTTCTCTGGACTCTCTCTACTATGTTTATTTTTCTGTGGGTCATGTTCAGCCTGGTGGCTACTAGGGCCCCCAGATCCTTTCCCACAAAGCTGCTTTTCTGTCAGTCAGCCCTCAGCATGTGCTTGTGTATGGGGTTATTCCTCCCCAGGTACAAGACTTTGCACTTCCCCTTGTTGAACTTTATGAGGTTCCTGTCAGCCCATTTCTCCAGCCTGTCCAGGTCTTTCTGTACGGCAGCACGACCTTGTGGTGGGTCAGCCACTCCTCCCAGTGTTGTGTCATCAGCAAACTTGATGAGGGTACGCTCTGTCCCCTCATCCAGATGATTAATGATGATGTTAAACAGGTCTGGACCCAGTACTGACCCCCTTGGGTACATTGCTATTTACTGGACACCAACTAGCCTTTGTGCAGTAGCACCACCACACTTGGGCCTGGCCATTCAGCCAGTTTTTAATCCACTTCATTCTCTGCTTATCCAGCCTATACTTCACAAGCTTGTCTCTGTAGATCTTATGGGACATAGTGTCAAAGGCCTTAGTGAAGTCCAGGTATACAACATCCATTACTCTTCTCTCATCTACCAGGCCAGTCATTTCATCACAGAAGTTTATCAAGTTGGTCAAGCATAACTTCCCCTTGGTGAATCCATGCTGACTACTACTAACGATTTTTTTGTCATTCATATGCATGGTAATGGTTTCCAGGATTAGCTGCTCCACCACTTTCACAGGGATCAAGGTGAGGCTGACCAGCTTGTAGGTCCATAGGTCTTCCTTTTCGTCCTTCTTGAATGACATCTGCTTTCCTACAGTCTTCAGGCACTTCTTCAAATCACCATGATTGATCAAAGATTATTGAGAATAGCCTCACAATGATATTTGACAGCTCCCTCAGCACTCTTGAGTGCATTCCATCAGGGCCCATGCATGTACAGTTGGCCTAATTATTCCCTGACCTGATCCTCTACCACCTTGCTCTGGATTATTTCCCCCATTTCTGGGACCTGGGCTTTATAAAGGCTGGTCTTTTTAGTAAAGACTAGGACAAGGAAGGCATTCAGTACCTCAACCTTTTCAATCTCCTATGTATATAGCCAGGTCCCCTATCTCATTCACCAATGGGCCCACATTTTCCCTAGTCTTCCTTTTGTCACCTATAGATTTATAATAGTCCTTCTTGTTGTCTTTGGCATCTCTAGCCAGATTCAGTTCCATTTAGGCTTTAGCTTTCCTAACCTCATCCCTGAATGCTTGGATAATGCCTCTGCATGCCTCCCAGGCTACCCATTCTTGCTTCCACCTTCTGTATGCTTTCTTGTTGTGTCTGAGTTTGGTGAGGACCCCCTTGTTCATCCATGCAGGCCTTCTGTTATTTTTACCTGACTTTCTATTCGTTGCATTGGAATGCTCTTGAACTTGGAGGAGGTGGTCCTTAAATATTAACCAGCTTTCTTGGGTCTCTCTTCCCACTAGGGCCTTATCCCATGGGACTCTTTCAAGCAGAACTTTTAAGTGGCCAAATTCTGCTTTCATGAAGTCCATGTTTGTGAGCTTGCTTTTTATTTTCCTATTTGAAGTCTTTCTGGCAAATTTTAAGAACCATCAGGTCGGAAAGAAGGATCAGAAGGTCAGCTGCCTGTGGCTTTCTCATTCTGATTATCAGGCTTTATAGACCTTATTTTTTGGTGTATATATAAACACTGAGGTCCAACACATAAGTCTTCCAAATCCTATTTGCAGTGCTATGAAACAGATGGACAGAAAAGCTGTTGCAAATATTACTAAGCTGTTATGAACCAGGTGCAGTTTCTCAGTATGTATTTACATAGCATTGAGTTTTACCATATTTGTCCAGAACACAAGAAATGAAAGATGCCTGTCAGAAACCTTCTTCTTACAGCAGTACTTGCACCTTTAGGATAGGTTTATTTGATCAAACAGATAAACCTGTACTTTGTGACTCAACAGGGAGGCACAGCCAGTCATTATAAAAATACAGCAAATACAATGCAACTTGGTATCTCAGTTGAAGGAAAGAAGTGCCTGCTACTACACCTGAGGCAAGCTGAAAATCACTGACAAAGAAAATGGAATGATTTCTTTACTTTAGAGAACTAAATGACAACTTGGGTAGATAGGTCCCCCAAGATTTTTCTTTTTCATTTACTTATTCATCAACACTCAGAGAGACAGGTGTGTTACTAGAAATAAGGTCTTAGAAAGACTTGTAAAAATATTTAAAATCTGCTTCTCAAATGCATTTGTTGCAACTTTGAAATTTCATTTCAGAATTCAAGGTATTTATTGTTCCCATAGGATGAAGAAGGAAATTACTAGTTTATTTAAGAAATATATCTCAGATTCTCTCTTATTCTACTGAAAATAAATACTTAGCAGTGCTTTGTACCCAGTATGTTTCCATGGTGGAAATCATGGGGGTTTTATCACTTCCAAAGAACAAAGATGATCAAAATTTTTACCATCAAGTAAGCATTGTATGATGCTATTACAACAAACCTAAACAGAGGGAAAATACTCTATACAATAGCATAAGATTTCTGCAAGTACCTGGTTTGTACACAGAATATTTATCAGTATCATGACGAAAACAATCTTTCATATGTTTTCGGCTTTTTGTTGGAAGATAACCCAGATTTTTGCTTTTCGTAGGTAACCAAGTCAGACATCAACACTTCGATGCTGTCACTTCAGACAGAGCAGTCCAGCAACATCTCCAGTTAGAACAAGTTGCATTTAACATCTTTTACCATTAAATATATGTCTCAAATTGGTTCCACTAACCACTTTCTATTTTTTTAATGCATGTATTGTTCAATGCAAGACAAAATTCAGTATCCAGAAATATCTGCTGTTGAGCTCAGCTGCTATGAAGGACACACTAATTAACTATCTTATGCTAAATAATTGGATCTATGAGTTTTCCTAAATATCTTCATAATATTTCTTTTTGAACATTAATTAATTAGATGTGTAGTAAATGTGAACATTTTCCTGTTCTAGGCCCTTTTAGGGTGCCACACCAATCTAGATTGACACATTTGTATCCCTCTGAAATGTGATGCTTCCCAGATAAAAAGTGAGATATCATGAAGATTAGGATCAATTGCCTCATATCCCTTAAGGAAACACATTTATACTGAAAAATAATTATACAAATTAATTCTAATTTTAAACTGATGCTCTTAGTTTACAGCAAACTAAAAATAATGGCTGGATACGTCTATTTGCACATTTAGTTTACTGCCTATATTAAAATGTTATTTAAAATAAAAATCAGAAGACAATTTACTGAAGTTAATACTTCTTTTCCATTTTGTAGATGACTTTCATTAGTATTGATTTGCCCTAAAGTTCCGTACGTAAGAACAGATGAATTTAATAATTTTTATCACTTTGTTCTTCAGGCTTTGTATGCAAGATCTGTTAATTTCAATTCCATTTTTATTTGAGCTTTTATTAATGATTTCATTAATAGTTCCTTGCAAGTGAGGGTATGGATATTCCCACACCTAAATCAAGAAATCATCACCCTTCTTTAATCCAACTCCAGTAAAGAAAAAAAAATCTGCCTAAAACAAGAACTGTTATTCTCCTTGATAAAAATCCCTGTCATTTCTCAAGAGATTCTGAAAGCTTTTTGAATTGCGAACATACAATCTAGCAAATGTTGCCAGTCAATATTATACTTAATTATAAGTTAGTTAAACAGTGGAAGAGCAAAGGGCTACTTTTTTTTCCTCTGTGGATTTAGTTAATTGCAAAAGCAAATCAGATCTGACAACAACATGCTAAGAATACCATGCTGGCCTTCCTGGTGTAAATGGGCAATGCAACAGACTTGGGTTACCTAGAAGATAACCAAGATGCCCTTCTACAGCTGAAACACCTGAACTGGAGGAGGGAAAGGAGGAAAGGGAGGGAATTTGGCCATTATTCTCCTTAACTGGAATAGTGACTAACCAGAATGTATAACACAGCAATGGAGTATGTTTCCATATGCTTGAAATGTCCAGTCACTTGCACTTGGGCCTGCACTGTTTCTCCAAACATTCCCTGACCACTTCTACTTGCACAGTCTGTCTTAAACTCCGAAGTTAGATGTGGCAGGTTAGAAAGCATGAAGAAAAGAAATGTAGCTGACAAAATAAATTACACAATACTTTCTAATATAATTTTCTGTCTGTACTTTGCTTCTATGTTAAAACCAATAAGAATGAATGTCAAAAGTCCATGAGACTAGCAATTTAGAGCAGCTAATGGGATGGCCAGTGTAACCATACAGGCTGTGATAGTAGCAGCTATTGCAAGTCTTGTTTACATAACTGGCATTCTAAAGCCCTCTGCAGTCACTGATAAGAATAAGGCATTCATCTTGCTTCAGAAACATACTCTGAGTACACACCACTGTTGCAAAGCACTGCCCCCATGCACATATGCACACAAAAAACAGGCTCAGTTCATCTTTTAATGGGAATACCAAATAATTAAAACACATTCCTATAATAGCATGGAAGTTATTTTAGGGATGCAATTATACTTTTTTTGCTAAAAACGTAGAGTTCACAGGAAACAAAATTTATAAATGGTTTACAAAACTGTGTTGGCTACCACTGAAATATCTAATCTCTATTTAAGAGGGTCAAATATTTACTGTCATTTATTTTTGCATTTGATTATACTGAGAATATTTGAATAAATATAAGGCATTAGTCTCTCAGTGAGCTGAGAATCAGAGCAGCCAGGTTTCTGTTCACTGATTTTATTTTAAGAAAGGCTAATGTTAGACTTCAGGTTGCATTAGGCATTCATTTGTATGATATTGTTAACATTTTCACACTCAAAATAGTTTTTGGCCTTTAGTAGAACACAACAAAATTTTTATCTCTGCTTCAGCTCTATTTCCATAATAACTAAACTCACACTTCAGTCATGTTATGCAAATAAATGAAAGTTTTACATTGCAAGCCTCCTTGTAAATATCCTGAACTGTGGCCCCTGATGTGATCATGTTAGCTAAGAAAAGACATGTTCACGTTCTGGATGATATTAACATAATCTCGTGCTTTTGAAAACTTTAACTCTATGTAGCCACACAAGCATTTCATGTATTCTGAGATTTTCTGCTTAACACTGATTTAGCCCAAGCCATTGAAAGATAAACATTCAAAGCGTTAACTGAAGAGCTACAGGCTGCAATGGGGAAGAACCATAAGGGACTGTTTGTCCTGGATGACATTTAATTATGATGATTATTATCCAGGTTACTAGAAGAATATATCTGCATGTGTGTTGTTGAACGAAACGTACTGAACAGGGTAAAAAATGGTTAAAGAACATTCAGAATTCTGTATGTCACAGAAACAAAAATCTTGAAATGACACCTTAATTTGTCCGCTTACAACTAGTTATTCATGTAAAATATTGAGACAGCAGATTAGGAGTTAATTCATAAACCCAGTTTATCTTCTCTCACTGGTAAAATAGTGGAGCTTTCAGAGGAATTGATCTTGATTGCCAGCATCAGAATCAGAAATTCTGAAGTGAAGCACAGACTCTAAAGAAAGCATTTAGATCTTGTGCTTCTTCATGTTCATCCATTATGTATAATACAAAGTGACATTGTGAGCCAGAAAAGAAGCTTCTTTCACCTTCTGCCCCACCATGATTATACCCCCAGGCACCCTGCTGAGTCACTGTGCTTCCAAATGTACGTAGGCAGAGCCTCAGACGGTCCCCCAGGGCAGGCAGCATCCTCCTTCTTTGATTCCAGTCTTCTTTTTTCCCCACTCCTCTGCATTTGATGTTTCTTTCTACAACCCATCGTAAAACTTAGACCCAATACTTTGACATTACAGTTTGTAAATGTTTTGAGAGTCTTTCCTCAATCCCCATAAAAACTATGATGTTAGATGGCTCACAGCTCTTGAGTACCAGCCAGAACCATGCTTTTTGTTTCAACATCAGCTGTAAAGCTAAAAGAGGGCATGTCCCTTAAATCTGATCACTCGCATGACATACATCATGACATTCAATGGCTGTTGAAGCAAAGGCATAAGAAAGTAATCAATTTTCTATGTTCAAAAAGGGAAAAAGAGATCTTTATCATGATATTATAAAACAAACATAGACTGTTCCATGAAGGGAGGGGGAGAGGCCCACATATTTTGAAGTAAATGAACACTATACAATATTAATTTCCTCTAATAATTGTCACGAATTAGTAACATTAGTGAAAAGTAATTGTACTGAATTGTATTACTGAGTACAGTTGTTGATTTCTTTTTAATAATTGATGCCTGAAAACACAATCTTGCAGTTAAGAGCTATGATTTTCTCACATTGCCTAGCAACCTGTGCAAATATAGAACTGCAGATGCAAAACTACTGACCTTTCCTTCATGCCTGCTTTCCAGTGCTTATTATTTCTATCCTACACAGCAAAAAATAAAACCAGAAAAGAGGTTTCAAATACTGAACTCTTCAGTATATACTTAGCATTTCATATAACAAAATCATGACAATATCTTTCTTTGATAGAAAAAGGAGAAACGCTTTTATTTATCTAAGCTTAAAATATTGCACATTGGATACTGTCTCACCGATCTGTCAACATACAGAGAATAGCTACTCACCCTACAATATCTGTGGGTCTTAGGAGTCATTGTTTATGCAGATTCCTTTCCTAATGTATATATATGGGGTGGGGGGAGTGGATTTTTTTTAGACCGACAATATCCACTTAATCTATTCCTGCATTTAAGCATACCTGTGTTCAGCCTATGGGGATCAGTTGAGATACACATTTCTTGGTAAAGAATAAGATGATTCAGCAAATGGGAAGAAAAGCACATTCAAAGCATAAGAGCATGTTGAAGGAGGACAAGGTAATAGCCTACACAGCTTCTTCCCATAGTGCCAAAATATGACTTCCTTGACTACATGACAATATGTGTGAGGCAACACGTATAGAGATGGTGTTGAAAGAGAGAACTTTTACCTCTTTAGTTGTGGTTGCAAGGCTGAACAGTAACAACTGTCATATAGAAAACTTAAACAAGTGTCAGTGAACAACACTGCAGTAGGCCTCAGAGAACTGGAAGAGGTAAGGTGAAAAGAGAGAAAGAGTGGATGGTAGCCACAGCATGCTGAAGACCTAGGTTCCAAATCTGGAATTGGTAGTGAGGTTATGTCCAA
Organism: Rhynochetos jubatus; assembly: GCA_027574665.1. NCBI lineage: Eukaryota > Metazoa > Chordata > Aves > Eurypygiformes > Rhynochetidae > Rhynochetos > Rhynochetos jubatus. Next base: position 80,915,468 of record CM050648.1, on the reverse strand, counting down.
TTCCTGTACTTTCAAGGCATACCATCTTTTTTTTCTGCTTGAAAGGGCTGATCAGCAGGCCTTACAGAGAAATCTGGCTAACCACTACTGGCAGCACAGTATGGTATTCTCATCCAGGACTGAGAACACCATGTTTCTCACCTTTCTCTCTCTAGGAAGGTAAGGCCATTCAAACAAAACTCAAAGGCCTAGGATTATTTGTACTCACACATTTGGTGCCTTCCCAACTTGGGGTTCTCTAGTCCTTTCTCATTTTGTTTAGAAGTTTATCTATCTATCTTCCATATCTTATGGGAATACAGGCCCATCATTTTGTTTGGGTCCCATGGGAGATTCCCAGAGTTAGACAGCTAGCATTTGCTTTGCACAGTTCCCTGCTGTTTTCCCAGATTGGCCCTTTTTCTGGTTCGTTATTTCCTGTCTCCAAAGATCTTCTGATTTGATTTCCCACACAGTGTCCAGATTGCACACATTAATATATAAGATTCCCAACAGGCAACCAAGTTCCTCACTTCGCAGAAATATATCACCCATGATGCATATTGAGATGTTAACACTTCAGAAATGGAAGGCAAGACCAAAGTGGGAAATGAGAGGAGGAATACATGGGCTCCAAGTATGACTATATATAAAACATACATAGGTATTACTGCTAAACATGATTTCCCCTTAATGTCCACAAATGGGCAATATACACATTTTTCTAACGCATAGATGTTTTTAAAAATATCACTTCATCACTGCTGCCAGGTGTGGATTTATTCTGTGGATAAAGATCTAAACTTCAGAGAAGTATTGCAAAGATTAGTTGTTTTTTAAAGCAGCTTTTGAACAATGTGCTTATTTTGCTGGTATTTATTTAGTAATTTTTAGCTTTCAGTTACCATGGCTATTAATGCTATTTTTAATATCAACTAATGAAAATTTTTAATAAGGAAGACAGGGGATAAACTTCTTTGGCCTTGATAGTTGAGGCCTGGTACATGCATGTGGAAGGAGTTGGGCTGCAATCAATCTAGGAGGTGGAAATACCTCCTTAAATTAAAATGTAAGAATATTGATAAAATGCTTCTCTCCTTCTTGTCATAGATGGAAGTAGAGAGCCAAATAGATCAAATCTCAAAACGTTAAAAAAATCCCAAAGCCAATGCAGCATTTGTAAATATCTCAGAATGTAAACACACAAGGCTTATGTCAACACATTTCCCCTGAAATTATTCCAATCCAATTTGCTTTGCCATGTCCCTCCAAGAAGTGATCTACAAAGCAGTCTAACACTATATTGAAAATAGATGGTGGTTTGTTAGAAGCCAGTCCTATAAAAATTCTCAAAACCCATATAATAATTTGGCTCAAGTTTTAGACATTCTTTTAACCCTAAAATGGTTTTAACAGTCCATAGCAGGAGACAGTACATGTTACAAGTATTTGGTCCAAGCTCAGACTCATGTTTCTCACAACTCCTTCAGTTGTCCTTGCCAGCAATACATGTTTTATTGGTTTCGTGCCAGTTTTCATTGTGTAGAGCTTTAGAAGTAAAGGTTTTCAGGAGCACATTAACAGCAAACCCAACATTCCACTATCCTACTGGTTAGGGGAACTATTCTTAAGAGGCTTTTTTATTTCCCTCCTAGAACACAATGAAATATTCTGCTTAAGTACAGTGTAAATTATATGAAACTAAGAAAATGTTTCATACCTATAATTAGCTTGCAAAGAACACATTTTACTTTGTAAATATGGAAGGTCATTGTTGTCCTTGATGTCACAAACTATGAAAGCTCTTCAAGACACCAGAGAGAGCAACTGAAATTTTTGTTGTAATTCACACTATTTCTCTAAAAATATCAATTCTTAGAAGTTCTAAACTTCAGGATTTTTTTTTTTTCCTCCTGATAAGCTTTTCAAGCCACTCTTTTTTGAAGAGAACAGTATAAGAGGTAAATTGCCTTAAAGATAGAGGTAGGAATTTAGGTAGACAGCATGTTGTAATTGTCTTCTGTGAAGTACACCTGTTCTGTTACTTTTTCCTACACGGTTTGATTTGTTCTTGAAAGTCTTAGTCAGTCAAAAATCTTCCAAGATTTCAGAATAATCAGGAGTGAAATAATTAAGCATTAGAGTGAGTAGCCATGTAATCTGAATAATGGAAAATGAACTAGAAAACTAAAATTTTGTTAATTTTATTATTTTATGCTTGTAAATTGATAAACCAGTCTACAAAATACACAAATTTTGATGAATTTTAACCCTATCTGTGAAATAGTACCGATCTCAGCTGATTCTTTCCCATTTGTTTCATATTTTAGATGTTATTTCAAGTCACACTAATTCCTGTCATCATCACAACAGTATGAAACAGAAAATAGTTTAGTCCTCTCTACTTCTTTTCTTTTTAAGTAACTGAAGATGTTCAGCAGCTCAGAAAGTCAAGGCTTTTGTATCTAAAAACATCACTAAAAGGAGTAATAGAGAATAAAAGCGAGTAGGAGGAGAGGAAAAAAGGGTCCTATTTTTGACAAAGTTTCTTTCTTTTAAATTAAGCACTTTGAAACATTTTGACAACTATGTATGAATAGTTCTAGTATTTTGTAAAAAAAAAAAATACATGCTTCTGTTTTATTTTATGCATACAACTCCAAGCTTAATAGCTAAATACAGTTTATTATAATTGGTTAAATACAGTCAATACTTGGATTCTTAAATTAAAGTTGAGTTTCTGAAGATTGGGCCCTGGTTGTGAAAATAACTTCTTTAAAGCTTAAATCCATCCAGAGCTTCTGAGCAAGCTAGCTTCAGCCCTCACATCCTCATTCATACACCAACAGTGCAGTATAGCAGCATATGCTACAAGCATTACCAAGCGAATTAAAAGCAAGTATGTTGGGGTTTTTTTGCACAGAAGTGCAAATGCCCCACTATTTTATGCAAAATGTCAGTTTCCTGTTGTTTGAATAACTCTGTTAAACTGGTAATTTCTGAAAGTAGCTGCAAGAAAATTGTTCAAACAGGTACATAGAAAGCAAGGCAAAGGTGGCTGTTATAGACCAAAAATAATCTCATCACACTTTAACAATGTATTTACCTATGCTATTATTTCATAAACAAACCTTTAAATCATACTGGATAATTTTCACACCATAGCTCTCTGTTGTAAACATGCTTTTTGAAAATAAACAGGTAAATATAGTACAAAGTTTTGTACGTAACAAATTAAATCATTAAGTTTTGCATGCTTAAGTCTATGTGATTTTCTGAAGCTAGATTAGCAATTTAAAAATTTGCTAGATTTACCAAAAAGCTGCTAATCTGCTAAATGTATGGGCTTCCAAAACAGTGCAGAAGGTGAATATTAATTTTCTATAAGGAAAGTTCAAGTATCTCTTTTATGCCACTAACATTTCATGAAACTTGCCAGGAAGGTTAAAAACAAACAAACAAGCAAACAAACAAGCAAAAACCCAACAACAAGAAGAAAAACAAGTTATGTATTCAAGAAAAATCATTATTAACAGAATATGTTCAGCAGTTGGCCACAAAATACTCTGGAAAAAAAAGAGATGGAAAAAACCAATATCTGCCAGTAGAGCTCTTAGTTACAAACCATATTATGGAAGTCTTTGCCAATATATATCAAAAACCACATTCCACTCTTGCTTTTTTAGTCACGGATATAACAGTGTACCACATCTGTTATATGTCCCTCAAAAATTTTTTAGATAAATGGAATAGTAACAATGCTGCCAGTCACTTGTCTTTCAGCAGTCATATGCTTGCTTTTCATGGTTAGTGATATGAAGTAACATCTATGGAAAGAAATGTTGGGTTATATTTCTTCGGTTTATATCAAGATCAAAATTCACTGTCCTGTGTGTCAAGACAACTAACTTTGGTCTCTCCAACTGTTTGCTGCTGCACCGAGATACTGCATACTCCAGTTACATCAATTTATGCACAGCAACCAATTAAATAAGGAAAAGCACAAAATATTTGACTAGTATTAAAGGAATTGAATAACAATCCCAGTTTTAATTTGAACTGCACACTTCAGTTCCTTTTACTCTGGGAAAATATATAAGCATCTGCAAATTTTAGAAGCAGTTCTTTTCTTTCTGGACAATTATTTTGTATATATCACTAAAATTTTTCAGGAGCAAACAATGATACTGGTTTGAAAGTGATACATTTTTAAATATATGTTCTTTTAAAAGTATTGAAGAACTGGTTTTCCAAAGTTAAATTTCTTTAAGAATTCCAGCTTTTCTGAAATGCTAAAGGATTCCATTACAGATTATGAAAACCAAGCAGTTAGCTCAGTTCATCTCTTACCACACTATTTTTATAAGTAAGCAAACATATTTCTTATTTCTTATTTAGATTACATTTGAAGACTTATTTGTTGGCTCTAAAAAACTTTTTATTTGATTCAAAAGTCTAAAATAGTACTTTATTATATTCTACATTTCATAATTAATAAATATTAATAATCAAAATCTGATGACCCACATTCTTTTGCCAGTTTTGGTGATATTCTGCACATAACCACACAATAGATGAAATAGATGATATCTCATCTAGAATTTTTCAGCTGAAGAAAGAAATTTAAAAAGGAAACCCATTTTTATAAGACCTTTCCTGAAAATTTCATCTTTTCTGTCAATATTTTCATTGGATCTGGGTAGATTCATTTGGCTCTTGGAGAATATTCAGTTAGCTTTACTACTCAAAACAAAACACTACTGCACATATATTGCCTCATTTCTTCTCCTGGGAAACATATACATTAAGGATATTGGTTAATTTTTTAATTGATTATTGGAAAAGTCTCAAGTATTTTAGCAATAAAGACAGTGGAATTTATGTAAAACTTCTGTATTACTGAGATACACAAAGCAATAAGCAATGTTTTAGTCTGGTTGTTGAAGTGTGTCAGAGTCCAAGTCCAATTCAGGAATCTCAGATATTAAAAACTGTTTCAGATCTGCATCTCCAGATGCATCCACATCAAATTACTCTAATGACATATTATGTACAAATTTTTCCCAGTGTTTCCAAGTTTCCTAAGCATGTGTTTGCAAAGATCATATTTCTTACCATACTCCCAACAAACAACATCAGAGGCTTTGCTGCAGAACCACCTGAGAAAAGTTTTGTGCAACACATGGTTAGAACTGCTTCCTGGTAAGCCAAATTCAGTAAAAAACCAAACCAAACAGTAATCTGCTTCTAAGAGTCACACGATTGTACAGTGATGCAAGCTCACTCTTCCCATTATCTGAAATGGAAATAAGAAAATCTTGCTACAGCTTGCATAGCTGGAACACTTAAAAAAAAAGTCATGTAGACCCCCATGTTCACCCCAGCCTGTAATACAGGGCAGCATGAATATTGTATGGAACAAAGAATTGTGAAAAGCACATTTTCAGGATTATTAATGTTTACTAAGATCTGAGAGTTCAGAGAAAACCTGTCTTTCTCTCTTTCTTCTCTTTGGTGATCATGAGTGCTATGCCACAGATGTCTAGGTACCAGCTTCTAGTGCCAGCCAGTTTAAGGTAATTTTTGTCGTCACTGATACAGGTCTTCAAGTTTCTAAGAGAGGTAACTGAGAAATCTGAGTTTTATAATAACATTCATGTAACATCTCCCTTGAGCTGTAAAAGAGATTAAAAAAAAAAAAAAAATTGCCTTAGACAGCAGGGTTTTTAAGACCTACAGTTCATTGCAATAAACCACATTTTAGTTAATAAATTGAAAAAATATGAAAATATTTTTGGGACAAAGATATCTTTTTTTGTACCCCTATTCTGGGTAAGGTGGCAAGCATGTTAGAGAAAAATAAATAATGAAAATAATGCTAATATTGAACTTAATTTTCAAAGAAAGAAGAATGAAGAGTGAAAAATAAAGATCTAGTTCAGATCATGTATTTTTTAAAGTGTATTATTTGAGCAAAGAATATTGGAATAAAAACACCAACTATATGGTTACAACATACAGAGCATTAGTGTGTGTGCATGCATGTATATGTGCACATGCTCCATTTTATGAAGACATCACTCTTAAAAGTACAGGTGATGTGGGTATACATGAAAGCTAGCAATATCTCAGACATAATAAATCACAAATATACTAATACTTGTTTAATGTCCAAAAGTTTTATTGCTTATGATGGCTACAGTATTGAATATTGTGCTTATGTAAGTCCTCAGTGATAAAATGTCCTGTATTTCTTCTACTTTATTAAATTCTTTTCTTAGCTACAGTACTGAAAAGAATATTTTATCAATTTTCAGATTCTTAACAATATATTTGTAAACCTTGAGTGAACAAAATCCTAATGGAATAGTTAGTCGTCTGCATATTCATGCATGCAACTTATTTAAAAATTTCCAATTTTTCCTTTCCTATGTTATATGTTTAATCTCTACTCTCTTTACAATACCCACAAACCCAGAAAGACTTCAGTGCTGTTTCAAAGTCAATACCAAATAACGGCATTTTATTATGCTTCATAGCATAATGAAAACAAGTTTTGTTTATTGTATTCACTTTTGATTTAAAGATGCTTACAAATCACTTCTTGAAACTTTATTATTTCCCTACGTAGCAAATATTTTTCCAGAAGATACCTGAACTCTATATCTATAAATGTCAAGATTTACAATTAAATTCCAAAACATGAGCTAAATAAAAAAGTGAAAATACAAGGGGATTCTGGGAAGATTTAACACCATGTTAGCTTAATGGGGCTACAAAGAACCAGGTAATTTGTTATCCTTTGATATTAAAGGAGTGCTGGCATTTTGGGAGAGTTAAAATACTTGAGTTTCAGATGAATAGTGCCAGAGTCCAGCCCCCGGTTACATCTACGGGGAGAACCAACAGAAATCTCCACAACTTTTAAAGTTTTATAAGAAGGAAAAGGACGGAATTTCTTGAGATCTTTGGCTCCATATTACAGAAACAGAAATGAGAACAAACAACTTTTGTGTAAAGGAAAGTTAACTTTACTGACACAAAAAATGTACAAAAAATAGTTTAAATTATTAAAAAAATAAAAAGCTGAATAAAAGTAAAACTATTGTTTAATCTATTTCTTACATGCAAGTGAATGTGCTAAACAGCACACACATACTTACTGGCTTGTGGCCCACTGAAGAAGAGAGGCTATTGCATTTCTGTGAAAACCTTGGGGCTATTTCTTTGAGCATGGAAACCATAGGCATGAGTCTAGAAAGATGTATTTTGTAGTGGACAAAAGGAAGGACAGAAGAAATGTACAAAAATCCATGTTTATTTTTTATTAAAAAAAAAAAAAATTACTTAAGACAGGACCAAATTGAAATCAAAATAAAGACATATTGAGATTTGAGAATATTTTCCCCCTTTCCATGCCAAGCTCCCTTCCTGGCAATGTCATTCTGGAAGAAGCCTAAAATAATTGTATATGGTGTAAGTGGCATGAATAGAGCACAAGGCAATTTTATAAAGTTAATCTAGCCATATATAAAGGCAAAATTTGAGTGATATGTCAGAAATTACCACATTTGATAGTGGAAAGAAATCCACCAAAGAGAAAAGAATCTTCAACATGTTTTTTAATGTATTTGGGGTTTTCTGTGCTTCTATATTTCAGTTTAAAAAAAGAAAGTTATGATCTAACTACACTATCAAGTTTCACATAACAAACAATATCATATTTAGATACTTAGACTCACATTTTAGATATTTAGATTTAGCTTGTTTCACCTAAGAAGTGTATTTCCATCAAATGCCCCAAAATGTGTTTTAGAACAAGGAAAGTGTTAGAAAAAACATATATTCTTTTATGCATAATCTATTAAGGTTTTATGTAAATTTTTCCCTTTGTGGGCAATTAGTCATCTGAAAGGAAGCTTGACTTTTTTTCTGATGGATGAGTCTTTCCATAACTGTCCTTGACTTCATTCAAATATTAAGATGCAAGTATTGAGATAAAAATTAAATAGTTCAGAAAAAATTATATAGTACTAATTTCTAATCAGCTATGCACACATTCTTAATTTTCTTTATTCTCATCTCTTTGCAAATGCTGAAAACAGATTCCAATATTGTGGGTTGTGTTCTTATTCTGATTCTTATGACCATATCAACAACCCAACCTCACTTCTCAAGATAGGAAGGCTGTAAAAGGGGAAAAAAAGCAATAATGTCCAGACAGTGTGCTTTTTTCAGCACACTGATAAAGTCAAACCAGTAACAACCTTCTATAATTCTTTCAATTTCATGACAATTTCAAGTTACTGATAATTGTATTTTGTGAGTTTAAACCCACTTAATGCTGTCATCAGAAGAAAGCTGATATAATATGGTTCTTTAGGTTACTGTAATTTGCTTTCTGTTATTATACTACCATTAAGGAATATATTCATCCTCCATGATGAAAGCCTGTGTTTTTTGGTGGTTTATATTTTCTTTTAAACTCTATGACTTCCATATATGAACCACAAGCCATTAAATCTCATGAAACTTTTAATGTGTATTTGCAAGTCTCACCAGGCATGTGCTCCAAAGCACACACAAAGGTAGCAGTACAATGATGACTGCACACCAAAATCAGGAAAAGAACTTTCAGCTATTACAGAATTAGAGGATATTAATATCTTAATTTAACATTAGGTTATTTCTAAAGCTATGTGAATTGCATTTTTCCTGTTTAAAAAAAAAAAAAGTTTTAAATCTTGATTTACAAAGAAAAAATCCAAATATTTCTTCCTTTTTTCCTCAGAAATGCGAAAGGCAGATTTCTGTAATCATTCCTTTCAGATTAAAATACCATTGAACTTGCTTGTATGTCATTTCTGCCCTTAGCTCAAAAGTTGCTGTCATTTACAAGTAGTCCCTATTATGTTTATACATTTGATGTACATAACATATTGTTCTTTATCTTTTTGTACACAAGGCTTCCCTGGGCTTCCAGTTATAAGTGATTTGCGCAGGATTTCCAGTTTAGAATTCAATTCAAAACCTTTGGGAATCTTCAATAAAGTCTTTATGACCAAAAACATATGTAATGTAAAGCTGGACTTCAGTATGTTTGGTACAAATGAACACATATCAAGTACATTAGAAGCCATTAAAGTATATATAGTTTAATAAATTAATCTGCTGTTAAATCCAGAATAATTACAGACTGGCTAATGTGTGAGTGTATTGTCACCTTCCCCTTCAACTGTACATTAACTTTTAATAGCTTACACGTTTCTCTAGGTTTCCTTGGCATACATGGGACTTTCTGATACAAGATTATGGCTTTCATAGTAAAGTGACCAGAAACCCAAACTGGGAAATCTAAGACCTACATTCTAAATCAAGGTCTCTAAATCCTGGTAAGTAATTTCAACTTCCCTTTACTTCTTTTGCTCATTTTCTCCTTGAAGAATGATCTCCAAAGGACAGGAACTGAGTTATTATAGCCCCTATTACAATGGAGACCTTTGATTTCTCCTGAAATCTCAAGGTACTGATGAAAATTTCAGAAAATGACTAATTTTTTGACAGATTGACAGTAGTTCCACAGATGTGAATTTGGACTTAGAAAAATGTTCAATTGTCTGTGTAGGTTCCTTTGGAAACCCACCTAATCATGACAAATCTTCATATTTTACAAACCATGATTCCTCTTTTCTCCATCTCTACCTTCCTTCAGCATGCAAAATTCTTCCTTACGCTTACACTGCAGGACCTGTTCTCCCCATGATGATGTATGAAGAAAACACAAACCCAAAGGCCAAATTTCTCTTTCTAGGTGAGCTTTCAGAAAAGCAGCTGACTGGACAGACACACTATACCGTGAAGATCGTGAAGAATGATGAGAAGAGGAAAGCGTCAGAAATGAAACTGACACACTTCTATTGATTTCTGTGGATACACTTCTGATAAAAAACAGTGCAAACGCTTTCTAAAGTAAGTTATTAGGAAGGATTTCCTAGTTTCATTGTTGTTCCCTCATCTTTTTCAGTTTCTTCAAGCGCTATAAGAGGTCCCAGAATCCATAAAACATACAGAAGTCTTGCTGTGCAATTAGGACTTCTCTTTCCTATACTTATACTGAAACAAGTCAAAAAGTATGCTGTTATGTAGTTTTACAATAGTTACAGCTAGCTATTTTAACAGCTGAAAGCAGTAAGCTCCTTGTGCAGGGTAGCTGGAAGGACAGCAAGCCAGTTACAGTGGGAAATACAGGCATTTAAAAGACCTGGGAATGGGGTTACAACCTTCACATGAAACCACGCATGGAATTACTTTGCTTGTAGTTTAGCTGGGTGCAACTCTGTTAATAGCATGTCAATGACAAAACAACTCAGCTGAAAGAAATGTAAGAATTTAACATTTTTCTCCACCTTGGAAAGGATACATACTCAAGTTCTAGGGATCTAATATCTTCTTTCATTCTGAGAAAATAGAAGACCTTTTTGTCTTTATCGTATATCATCTTTAAATATTAAAGACAAAGCTGGCACAGAGTTGTACCTAAATCAAACTTCAGAATCTACAGTCCTTCAAGAAACACGGAAAGAACTTCAGTATTTTACAATATTTTAATAAAGCTATTATCTTGTATTAGATTTTGAATTTGAAGTTTTAAAGATTATTATTCAGGGAATAATAATCAGAATGAAAATTCAATGCAAATTATTTAGAAGATGATATAAGATCATTTGGACTGTACATTAGAAATCTTCAACTTAAACATCCTTTTGCTGTGGCCTGCATTTGCCCTGATGTCTGCAGAATGGAATGAGTATTGGAGAAAATGAGAGAAAACGATTGTGTTCTTTATAATAGGCACTACACAAGCTAAGACCAAGCAGAATAATAATATAAAGTAAAGAAATCTCACATGAAGGTTTCTTTTTACCTTAGAATCATAGTTACAGCTTTGTGTGACACACACTGACATTAAGGTTTCATGAAAGCTAAAATGAAGATTGACTACAGGCTTATATATTTTTGTTTTAACACCAGTATGCTTTCTGTCAGCACTTGCCATCTAGAATACACTGAAATTTGTATTACATAATAGCATATTCTGCTTTGTTCCAATTGTTGAAACAGAATAAAATCACTAAGTTGATACTATTTTGATTTCAGCAGTGCTTTAGAACAGAATTAACAAATTAACATCCTAATTCATCAAAAAAGGGGAAGGTAGAGAGAGAGGAGGAATGGAGCAGGGACAAGGAAAACAAAACAGTTCAGTGGTTAGAGCCTGAGAGCTTACATGTCTCATCACTCAAGGGAGCTATCTTGAGTGAGCAGCCAAAAATTTCTTTCCTCTACATTATGCAGTTCTGACGCAGGGATCTGAAGACACCATGCCTGAGTAGCACAGATATCAGCCATTTCTGCCATCTGCCCCACAGTGGGAATACCAGATGAAATCAAACCAGTTTGCTAAGTGTGTATAGGGAAAGGCAGCTCCCTACTGCTGCTGAACTCCAGAAAGATTTTTGAAGTTGTGTATTTGCCATCAACAGAGAGGCAAATACATTCTACTTCTAAAGTCAGAAAGACTTAAAAATTAAGAAATGCAATGACAGTAATGCCACAAAGAACTAAACTTCTTCCCTCCTATCAGTCAATGGAAATTAGGAAAAAATTGTGATTGATTGCATAAGACTTAGAAACTGTCTTGAGTGTCATTAATTGTTAATGAAAAGCTATGTACAATTCATAACGACACTTCTTTCTTTGATGGAAAATAACTGATCACTACCAACTCTAGAGATGCCGGTGATCCTGGGCATCAGGCTAGCTGCTGATTCAAGTTTTGGCTGATGAAGATCAGTAGAGTTAATATTGGTTTTATCCTCAGGATAGCAGGGTAAATTTTTCAGATATGGGTAGCGAAGCTAGAAGGTTAATATCACACATAATTCTGGAGATTTGGAGTGCATGGAGCAGTGTAGTTTGTGGCCAATATCTACCAAATATGAAAGCAGTCAGCATAGCTATGCAAGACCTATATGGATAGTGAAAGGGAATATTTAGGATCATGAATGACTCAAAAGTCATAGAGTCATAGATTTGTGAGTTGTAATAGGGAATTACTTTAATGGGACATGGAAGCATGATTTTCAATTTCTAGTATGAAATGTCTGAGTTCTAATCTAAAGCTGAATGCTTAAACACTAAAAATTACATTTTCAGCAGCAACTTCTGATGGGGAGAGGAAGGATGGGGTGAACACGTTGTAGGAGCCCAAATTAATATCTCTACTGAATAAATTTATGAGGTGACTTTGCCTGGACCTCAGACCTCATCAGGACTAGAAGAAAGACCTAAAGTCTTCAAGTTATAATGTAGTAAAGGTGCAAGTTACATACAAAAATTAACATGACTAATGTTCTAAGCTTCTTTGGGATACATTCATACCTCTTACAGAAGTTACTTGTGAGCCATATTAGGTTTTTTAGGATAACTAAATTCCTTACCTATAACCTATGAGATAGCATAGACAAAACCCATTAGTTTCTTGAAAAATTATTAATATTTCATTATGAGACTTAACTGATTCAGCATAAAAGCCTGTTGACAATAACTTCTGCTTTCTACTTCAGGTTTAAAAAAAATACCCATAAAAATTTTCATTAAAGCTCAACATTTTTTATTTAGTAATTCCAAAATTCAGCATTTTAGCCTAATGAAAACAAATCTTCTGTTTTCACAAATGTCAGATCAAGTTGTTTGAAAGCTTTGACCAAATAAGGCTCTAAGCCAACCCCAGGGTTGATGTGATCTATTAGAAAGCAAATGACAGAAAATTCCCAAAAAGCAAAATAATCTCTGTGAATTCTAAACCTGACACTGAGAAGAAGACTTCTGAATAATCAGAAATAAAATTAAAAAAACGAAACAAAACAAAACAAACAAAAAAAACCAACTAATATCTAGAACTTATTGTCCAGACCAGGGGATATACTTGTCACTGATGTAGATGGGACAGCTTGCATAATCACACAGCTCCCGTTGACTCATAGATTCAATGCTTCTCCTGCCAGTGTTTACACACACAGAGACACATCTCCTACCTCACAGAAAATCTGCATTCATCTGGTTTCCACTACAACCCAGATATTTCAGCTCAAAAAACCTGAAATGGGTTAAAGTTTTACTTATGCTGTAAATGCTTGTCGTCATAACATTTTTTTATTACTTTTCTCAGACATGAAAAATCCACAGACACACTTGCCCTCCCTGTAACTTCTTCAAGACTCCAAATGGAGCTCCAAATATTCACTGAGACATTCCAAGAGCTCCCTGAAGTTCAAGCTTTCACATTTAATAACTTCAAAACTTACAAGACCATTCATAGCAAAGCTGTCTTGTTCTGCTTTAATCAATTAGCATCTCTTCTGTCATAAGCATTTGTGAAGAGAGGAACATTATGGGGAACTGGTCAGCTTCTACTTTGACCAGATCACTTCCTACACAAAAGTATGTCATGGACCGCTACTCAAGTGGCACACAAAATAATTTTGTGACACATTAATGGTTCAAAATCCTGGGAAAGAAAAATCCAATCTCCACATATTTTTCCCTTTGGTGCATTTTAATACCTAACCTAAAGAATTAATCAGGAGCTATGCAAAATGTATTCTTTTCCCAACAAATATACACAAGCTGAAAACAAATACTAGTTTCTACTTGATAATTTTAAATTATTTTCACTGTAATTGACTTCTGTCTAAAACCAAAATTATTTCAAAACCTGAAACAGAACTTTGCCCATTTCTATGAGAAGACAGCTCATCTAGAGATTCCAATTATGCCTACAAATATATTTGTCTACAAGGCATGATACTAGTAGTAGCTGCTTTAGCTCCAGTGCAAAAACGCTGACATAAAAGCATCTTTTTTTCCTCATAAAAAGAGGGATGGGGAACAAAAACTGGATATTTAACATAGGACAGCTATCAGTGTTGTGGTTTTATTCATCTGGAGGAAGACTTAGAAGAAGCTATAAACTAGTGGTCTTTTTGGTTCTGAAGTTTAAAATCAACACATTTGTTGGTTTATGAGAGGCTACTTGCATGTAGGTGTTGAAAAATAGATGTCATAGGATGAAGGTTTTCTACAACTCTAGTAGGAAAAGAGGAGGATGATGACAGCACAATCTTCTTTGTCAGACAAAACAATAATATTTAGACAGAAACTAACAGTAAAAGCTATTAGAGAAAAATAACACAAACAAGTATGACAGGACAGACAGTCAGCAAATGAGGCTCAGGTTTTTAACTGTGTCTTTGAAATCTCAGAAATCCATAGCTGAATCAGAACAAGGTATCAAACCTCTAAAATCAAGACCTCCAAATGTTTCATTTGGGCCACATTCATCTAAAGAACCTCCAATTCACCTTCTTTACATTGTAATTGGGAAAAAATACAGCTAGTATGGAGCACATCTGAAGATATGCTTCTGTCTTGAAAACTTGTTATCATCTGTTTCATTTCCCCAAATAAATTAGTTTAACCAAATATATTTTCTTCCCCTAAAAACCTTGCTAAGGTGTTCTGAGGATATATACTTCCACTATCCAAACAAGATAATAACAATTAAATTGTAATGATCTCTAAAGTTTGGACTGAAATCCTCAGAACTAGCCATATAACCACTCAGCTATGCCCAAACAGGATAGTTGCTCTTTTACAGACAGTTGCTTTGGTCATTTTATAATTTGGGATCTTTCTTGCTTTTGTTTTCCCTTTTAGTAATTTCAGAATGTTAGATTTTAATAAAAAGATTCCCTTATGTTTTATTTCCACCACCTCAAGACAAAATTTTGGGATGGCATTTTCACATGTACTGCCTCTCACATTGTTCATTCTTGCAATGCCTATGCAATTATTTCAGAACTAGGATAGGACTACAGCTTTTGCCTTTCATTCCCTTTTAGTTTTGCAGGTGTTCCTCCTGCAAAACTATTTCACCTCTTATAACAGAAAAATACGACCAAAAAAAAAAATCTTTATGAGGCCAGTTTTCCTCATCACTGGAAGTTCATTTGAAGCATTCTACAAGACATGTGGACCTTTCCTAAAAGAAGCCTAAAGAATATATAGTCCTAGTATGTATATCTTCTGGACTTTAAAAATCAGAACCAGTCTCTGTAGATATAAAGCAACAAGTAAAGAGCACTGAACCAAGCCATAGTTTTGTTCTGTTTCAAGAGCAGATTAAAAAATAGAAACTTGTTCTTATTCTGCAAGTGATCTGCCTATCAAACACAACAGATCATGTGACCGTTGTCCTGATATGACATAGCAGAGTTGAGGATTACACTATTTGAAAAGTGGGTACAATGTCTCCCTTAACAAAACAAGCAAACATGAAGAAACTTTTCTTTTACCTGTTGTTGTTTATAGAGCAACTAACAGTTTCATATATGCCTGGTCATTTGAAGGATTTCCCATTTCCTTACTTCCACTTTTCTGAATTCATTTCCTTTCAACAGAGGGAAAGCTGATAACATGATCAGTGCTAAAAGGAGAAAAAGATAGGTAGAGAACAACCCATCCAGAGAAGAATCAGAATATTGGTGGCAGTGATAGCACTGCAATGTTTCCTTAATAACCCACAATAGTTTCACCGACACATGGAATGTGACTGATGAAGCTCATCAAGATTTCAGAAAAATTAACAGAAATTCCCATAGCAAGCCTTTGCACACTGTATAGTAAGGAAGAAATTGAATGTGTAGTAGAACAAAGTTTTTTAATTTATTGTACTAGTATTTAATGGAATCTGAATTTTCATAATGATATTTGCTAGCTTTGATGAAATAAAAGTTGGAAATTGGAAAGTGAGGGCTTTCATTTATAACCAAGAATAGTACTTTCCACAATGATTCCAAGCAGTGCAGGTAGACACTAGAACATGACAAGCTTTAGTATCTTTTTTTCCAATCTTGAGAATTTAAAGAAAATAAAATCCACAAGCCAGATCCCCAAAAATTTATTTTAAATAAGAAATACATATTAAGTCCATTTGTATTTCTCATTTGGCTTTTCACAATTAGGTTGTGGTCAAATCACTTTCAAATCTTCTGTTGTACAACCACGAGGAGTATACAAATTACTTTCAAGCAAAAGCATGCATGATCCTGAGAGTCAAACGTTTAGAAAAACAAGAAAATCTCAAAAGTTCAGTTAAGGTTATGGGAATTTTCGGTCCTATGAAATGCATAATAAGCTTCAGTATAGACTACAACCTGTTTTGCAAAGCAGCACTTAATTTCCTTGAAGTTGGCCTCAGGCAGTGGATACATCCCCCTGCAAAACTGCTGTTGCAATCAAATTTCAGTTTTCATTCTCCCTCAGAGACTGCATGGAATAACCCATAACATTTTTCCAGTAACAAACACACATCCAGTATCACGTATGCATGTGTACACAAATATATACACTAGCACTGAAATACAGTTCAGCTAAATAAGGGAATGCAAGCGCAACAAAAAGGTAAAAATTATGTATGTCTCTTACACTTGAATTCAGTCCATGCTGTAAATTACTGAAACAGTAATCAAGTATGTGAAAATTTTTCAGTTGTTCTTGCCATGAATTAAAAGGATTTTGATGTGTTTATCAGCTAGAAAAGAAATGGAGGGATCTGGCATTAAGAGGTCCTGCCACTGGTAGCAATATTTCCATTTTTCCCTTAACCATTTTGTACATACAGAAAGCACAGAAAGCAATTTTATTTGAGAGGCCAAGGTTAAAGTTTTCTTCCATTCTCTATCACAAAGCCTTTGAGTGTTAAACGTATGCACAAACGAAGTATATAATGGCTATCAAGCAGTCATATACTTCTGTAACAAGAATAATAATTAGTCTTGTAGTATAGTTTGAGAAGCCCGTAAATAAAGGAAAATAAATGTTTTATTATTAAATGTCCACATATGATATGAATGACACCAGGCTACGTTTCCTAAATATTTGTACAGCTAGCTGCAATGACACTATGAATCTGATCATGATAGGGTGGGACTGTCATATTAATCAATGTAAAAATATGTATTAGGACATGTTTATATTTTAGTTCAGATGAGGAATACATTTTTAAAACAAATTTCATTCTTCTCTTTTAGTGTACTTTGGTTCCTGATGCGGAGTGGTCTGAATGTGCTTCAACTGTATCTGGGTTGGATGAAGATAAACGGAAAGATGCTCTCCAATGCTGACCCATCCCAACCACTGATAATCATTCAAGCCTAGAGGACTACCAGAGTTTTACCAAGGAACTCCTTATGGAAATGCTTATAGTACAGTCCTCAGGGTCAAGTATTTTTCTATCATATCTGACCCTGCTGAACTGCATTGTTTACTTGCAGAGACTGTCTTAAATACCTTGTCTATTCCCTTAACAAAATAGTATGTTTAATAGATGATGTAAGTATCAATAGCTCAGGGAGAAAAAACATAGGGGTGGGAGGGAAACCCTAACAATCTCTAACTCTTTCTTACCTCTTCTTGCAGTTATTTCTTGTCACTGACATTGTACCTATCATTAAAAATTATCATCAGAAGAAAATAGCAGTTTAATTTTTATCTGCTAATTAATCACAGTCCTCAATATCTCCCTTTCTTTATTTTACACCTTTCAAGTTTATTTTCTTCTATAGTCTTTACTATTCCAAGCATATCATCTATTCAAGCATGACTGAAGTTTTAAAAACAGGTTCCTGAAAACACTTTCGAAAACAAAAGTAAACATAACTTTTCCTTTTATGCTGTACTTTGCATAGTTTCATTATAAGACTTTACTCAAAAGTATTTATCCCTTCTAAAAACTGGTTAATAGAAGTAGAAAATTCCTTGTGACATTGTACAGTGGTGGCTTCTTTATGTATGCATTTGCAGGACAAGGTAAATCTGGCTAATTAAGTAATTCCTTTAAGTTACTTCATGAAAATGAGAGAAGGTTCCTTATTAGTACTTGAACCAAGAATCTCAAACCCCAAGGCATATTCTTCTACATCAGGATGTGGATGGATATGTTCCTTACCAGCCCTTCAGCCCTAAATGGGCTAAACTATAAAATCTCTGACACGATTTCAGAATGCTACATCATAATGGGCCTTTTTAAACATGCCTTTGAATTACAGCAGACACTACAACAGCACTATAGCAGTCCTGGGATTTGGGAAGCAGCATTTTAACAGCATGTTGCCCATATTCTCACGCTGTGAACATATTCATAGCAGTTCCATGAAAGTCCCAGGACTGCTGGTTTAGCATCTGTTCACTACCAACAAAGACTTGGATATTACACAAGAGTCTGTTTTCTATTCATCAGCTGCCTTTTTACAAACACAGGGCTTCTTTTGCAACAGGATAATTTTTTAATCTGAGTTTTCTCATGTGAACACACACACTCATTGAAAAATATATATCTTTATGATATTATCAGACATTTATCAGGCTAGAGCTACTCTCAGGATAAACGGGGACTCTTAGGATTAGATGTGACCCATATCCAAAAACATATACGTGATTCCAAAGATGTTAACAAGAAATCATAATCTTGGATCAAAATATCTTCCATTCAGCATACCTCAGTTACTATTGCCCCTTTCCTCAAATTGCCCAGTAATGAAGAGCGTGTATGTATTGGTTCCATATGCAGATTCAGATCTTGGTTTCTTCTGTAACCAGACAGATATGTAGACCCATCAGTTTCAGTGGGGTATTCCCAAGAAACAATTTTAACAAGAATCCTCCCATGGTGCTATTTGAGCTGAGTGCATCATTTGCCCCATATCATTTAGTATTGTGTTCAGATGGGTTTACTTTACCAACTAGGCTCACTTCATGGGCTGGTTCAGGCAGCATCATTGTCTGCCGATTGCATTACAAAACTCTCTAGCTCTCTTCCACAGTCTCTTCTGAGAAAGAGCAATCTGGAGCACCCTGATTAGTCTCCTCCAAATACGTGACTTGAGCATGGTGACATGGCAGTGTATGCCAGGATCACCTCCAGACAGACAGTAAGGATGCAGACAGGATGAGTATGGCTGCTTCTTCTTGGGACAGCCTCATAACACTTTTTAAATAGACCTCAAATTATTTTTTAATTAAATGAAATCAAATCAAATTAAACCAAATGGGTAACTGGTCATCTCCCCCACCCCCACCCCCACCCCACCCCACCCACTCCATAGCTGTACATTAAAAGAGCTTCAGAGGTAAAAAAAATCAACATCTGCACACCCATATACACGATGCGCACAAGCGCATGCCTACACCACACACTGCGCTTCCAGAGCCAGGCATCTTCTCTCCAATATTGTAAATAGCAGGATAATGAAGTAACAATGAACAGGTAGTGTGAGTTGTTTAATTTTCTCTGATTCATGTAAATTCTGATCGATGCACACCTCAGTGGAAGAGAGCAAGAAAACTAAGCTAGGTACATTTGTCATGCGCAACCTGCCTGAACGCTCCTAGACTAGGAGGCAATCAGGTTAGAGGATCCTGTACATTCATACTGAGGCTATTGAGAATAATTGTCCATGGATTTAAAGAAATCAGATTACCCCATAATCCAATAGTAACGTTTGGCATGCTACACATTATTAAGATGCCACAGTAAAAATGTTATGCAAATTAGGTATTCACGAGCAAGATTGCAATGAACAGAATAAGGAGAGAACTGCATGGTGGTATGAAATAGCTGAGCAGTATCTTGATCATTGCCAATTACATACCAGTCAAGCTTTTGAATGGGATTACATTTCTGAATAGTATACATTTCCTGCTGCTCCACTGGACATCATTAAACCAGTGGCAGATTCCACGTACAATCCATTACAAAAATTCCAAAAGCCCATTGCAGCTTCATGCTTCACTCTTTTACATTTACCAGCCATTTTGTGTCATACTGCACAGAATACTTACATAGAAGAGAAGAAAAATGATGCCCCCTCTAGGACATACACTGAGAGCATGGATATTTTTGAAACAATTATATTGCTAGATAATTAATAGACAGCTAATCAGTTCAACATCATCACTTAATTTTCACATGCTTTCCCCCCATCTCGCTCACCCTGTGGTATTGCTCAAACAAAAAGGATTTTCCCATATTAAATTGCTATAATTTTCCCATATTTAGTCACTATTAAATTTCCCTTCCCTTCAAGTTCCATACGCAAACACGCAATGTTTTGTGGAAAGACAATAACATTACATTGTGTGAAATGTGTGCAGACAGACATCTATTCTTCTTGTAAAATCCAAAACTGAAAAACACCAAGTAAACCATTTGCTTGTAATAATGCTGCTACAACCTACTTTGGCTCAATCACACACCAAGAAGCAGTCTAAAAGTGTAATTTAATTTTCAAATGAAATGTGTTCATTGATATTTAACTGCAGGCATCACCTTTTTTCACTGCTGAAGCATAATGAGGAGGAAGCAATTTCCAAACGAAGCGAGGGCCCTTTGGCTGCTCTGGGAGCAGGTTGCCATGGCAACTGCCACACCACCCTCTCCGTTCCCAGCAAATGGCACATCCCGGTACCACTGCAGTACCGGCGGAGCCCATTTCTGCTAACGCAAAGCACAGCCACACACCTCAGCTGCTGTCATTGCCATGCAGACTGGAAAATGATGCATAAAAAGAAGAAGAAAAAAAACTTTAAATAGGCTTCATTAAAATATTTTAAAATAGGGTATATGAAGTAGCAGTTTCATTTTCTGTGAGGCACGTGTTGTCTGTCATGATGACCTTGACATTCAATTTTATCATTTACCCTTGGGTAACAGAATTTGCAAGGGCATATTCCCTTTAGGTTCAACCTCTCCCATTGTAAATGAGATTTGTCTTAGCAAAGCGGCAGCAAATCACATTCTGTTTCATCAGAGCTGCTTGTGTGCATTTACAGGATTATTGATTTGGAAATCTAACATCTGCAAAATGCAAAGCTAGCCAATTAAGCTTAGGAAAGGCTTCACACATCAGCTGATCTCCCCTGTTGTATGCAGGCTGATGGTACTTACCCACATGACTGTGAACTAGTCTGGAAAAATGAGAAATGCCTGTGATCATTAATAATGTCACTACTGGACACTTAAACAAAAAAAAAAAAAACAAACAGTCTTTCTAACTTCACCAGGGTTCTACAGGTATAAGTGGTCAATTTAGAATTTATTATTTCCATGACCTGTAGGTGGACACCATCTCTTCTCTTTTTTCAGTCCATCACTTCTGAAAATCAATATCTAGAAAGAGATAATAGCTTTTATTAGGCCAAATGGTGCAGTCAGAAAAAGGGAAGGATCAAGCTTTAGGGCACACAAGCCCTTTCTCAAGCCTAACTTGAGCCAAGCATGCACTGGAAAGGATTACTCTGGCTGCAATCTTAGTGAAGGGAAAAAAATAATTCCAAAACTCAGGCCCAGACTTTCAGGAGATTAGTTTGATTATTAATATGTATAATATTACATGATAAGTGAAATTATGGTCTAAAGTGGTTTTTTGATGTTCACTAGAATTTTCTTACTATCTTGTATGCTTCAAATTCCTCATTGTTTTTGCATACTATTTATAGCTCAAATGTGCTGGGAGTAGCACCCTTTAGAATTAGCATCCACATAGGCACTCTTTCCCTCTCTGTCTCCCCAGTTTCTGTTATCCTCAACATTTCCTAGCTTATTCATATTATTCAATGATATCCAGGGCAATTACTACCCACTTAGTTTAATGTTTGCTCTGTATTTATCAGGCCTGAAAAAGGGATTGAGAGCTTCAACCTTCTGCTTTTTTCAAACTGTGTCAGGTTGCCTGTCTTACAACCCTGGCTACCACAGCCACATAATGCTGCTATAAATTTTGGTTTCATTATAGTAAATAAACATGTTCAGTGTGCAGCAGAGATTCCATTATTCAATCAAAAAGGGAGAGTATGATCCCACTATTTACACCCTGCTAACATTTAATAAAGGGAGAAAAGGAAAAGAAGAATCATTCAGAGATAAACAATTACAGATATAAATTAATTTTATTTCTGTTCGTTGAGATCTTTCCTCTATGATTTTCAATATAATGTTAGAAAGTATTTTTGAAATTCAAACAAAGCTTTCTATTCAGTTTCTACTTCTGAATAGAAATCAGTATCATGTGCAAAATAGTCATTTATACACATGCAAAATGAAACATATTTTGATAAATCATTTTTTCATTAGTACATTTAATAGGACACTTCTTAGCAAATATGGATGATTACTCAATACTAGTAGCTTTTTCCAAGGCAGAATCAACTAGAACAGTGCTATATTATCTGTTCCGTATTAGATACAAATCCAGTTACTTATTTCCCGCTTGCACAGTTCTGAGGACATTTCAGAGCAAGAAAATCACCAGTGGGTCCAAATTTACACATCATTTTTTTATCGACATTAGGATCAGTAAAGCTATTAACTAAGAAAGTTTACAGAGACTAAAATACTGTCATTCAGTAAGTAATATAGCTACAGACACTAAATTACAGAAAATACTATACTTTTTGTAGTGCTGGAAATGTAAATTACTATGTCCTTAGAAAGATTTTATTCCTGTGCACTAAATTGAAATAGAAAAAAAAAAAATTAAAATATCAACTACCTACAGCTCTGTGTAAGTTAAAGTTAAGAAACTTCTCCAAGCCAGACTTACTTCAAAATACTGAAACCCTGGGTGGAAAATAAAAATCATGAGATTGGATGCTATTCTGAATTTCATCTCTGGGATATGCATAGGTTGTCAGCAAAACACATGAGAGAGAGCAGAGAGCAGCATATAACATCAGATGTCTCCCTGTGATACCTCTCTATGTATCATTGCATATTGGCAACTGAAAACACATAAACTAAAGGCTTATCATACAGATGTGCTGCAAGAATTTGCCTTTAATCTTAAGCTTCTCTGCCTTAGGTTGACTCATCCTCTAAAAGCTTTGTGAAATCTTGTTAATGTCATTAGAACGTGGTCTCAGAAAGAAAGAAGATCACATTGCAACAACATTTGTAAAAAAATCCTATTTTGGCAATTTCAGAACAGAATACTTCAGTCCCTTTCTTCTGATAAGATTAAAAATATATTATACAAAAATAAATGCCCCCACCTTTTATTGGGAAAAACAATGAAACAAAACCCCCGCATAAACCAGAAACAAATGCAAAAATGTATTTTGACTGATGTGGAATATTTTATAGATCTCTTCATACAGATCTGTGTTCCTGTGCAGAGAGTCTACAACATTACCCTTTTTTTTTTTTTTTTTTTTTTTTTGTGTGTGGTGTCACTTTGAGAAATGGTTAGAAATCCAGGCTTAACTAGGCTGAATTAGTTTATTAAGATTTAGAAAGGCCTGTCTGAATTAGGCCATCTAAACAGAACGTGTTGGAGTTTTATCTAAGGTTCAAGCTAACAGATCAAACTGTTTTTCACGGAGAAGTTTCGTATGTGGCATGATAATATGCGACAACACAGCCATGAAAACATAGGTTGGGACCATAATATTACCCATAAAAAAATTGTCCCTATTTTCTGTAAACTCCATGGCTAAGAATAGTCAACTCCCCTGTGTACATCACATCTTTCTCTCTTACATGATCATAGCAGCCTCCAATACAATTTTCTGCCTTGTTTACCACTGTCTACTTCTTTCCAGCTTTTTGGGTTCTTTAGTCTCTTAGGTTTGTTTCAAAACCTTCTTGCAATACAAAAAAAGTTCAGTTGCATCTTGGTCTCTCCAAATAGCACAGTATAACTTCAAATTTCACTATGTGAGGAACAGGGACAGAAGCACCAAAGTACAGACATTTTTGGAGCTGGGGTCCGACAGACTCACAATATGCAACCTGTGGGCAAGTCAAAGAGCACTGCAGGACTTCAGTATCTTTATTATCAAAGCATGTGCCTTTTGACCTATCGACACAGTAAGCCCAAATTGCGTATCTTCCAGCTGCAGAAATCTGTCTTGCTTTCCCTCTCAGTTTTAGCCACATTTTATTTGAGCTTATTTTTCACTGCTTTCTGATACATGCTGTTGTTTCCTGTCTTCCCTGTTGTTTCCAAATTATTCTTGCTCTTAAGAACAGACACCACAGAGCTTACAAAATGACAGTTGGGATCATAAGCAATTTCTTTTCTTTCTTAAAAAATAGTAATCTTGGATATTTTGCTATGAATGCAAAAAAAAAAAAAAAACCTTAAATAATCATGCTTTGAAGACTGCCATCCTGTTCATACAAAGCAGAGCTCACACACTACCTAAGTACGGAGAGTTATTTGACATGAGCGTCAAAAAGTTTGAGGGAAAAAATGAAAGCCTAAAGAATCAGTGTGAAATTGTGTTATATTACAAAACTGAGGCATTATCTTGAGAAAAAACTGCAGAAATTCAGCCTTTTCTTATAGAATCCTGCGTAAAGGGGGTTGTATTTAACAATGTGAATCTCTCCAACATTTCTCATAAAGGTATTTACCACCAGAAGGACTGTTTTCAGAGACACGCAGCAGTGAGGAAGCGGTCATAGGCTTGCAGAACTTGAGTATCAGGAAGGGTCAAACTGAAATCAGATTCCACTGCGGATGATCAAGATCTTTGGATGGAGAATGGAAGCTACTGTAGAAATTTGTCCATGACAGTTATAGAAAATATCCCGCGCACATTTCCAGTTGAAAAAAATAGGCTAACTACTGAAAGGGCTGACTTCTTTGTGTTCAAGAATTAAGTAAGAAAAATGGGATTTGCTTGATTCTAGTGAGCTTTACGAACCACCTCCACTTATTTCAGTAAATTAGACTGGGTAGAGTCTTTCCTTCTCTTAACAAAGAACACCCATTACTGGATACCACAGCTATACTGTAATCTGGATAGTCACCTGGCACACCCTAGCAGAGGATGCAGGTTATTTCAAGTTTGAGTGAGGAATCTGGCTGCTCTGCATGAACAGATGTTATAGGATTGGTACTGTCCTGGGTCTGATCATAAAGATTCAGGAATTATCTGGAAACAAAATGTTCTTAAGTAGGATACTTACCAACATCTATTTTGTTTTGCCTTTACAAATGAACTTCAACATGAGAAAAAATGTATATATGACTATGATTGCCTGAAATAAACCATAAAAAGGAATGATCACTCAGGTTCTAGGACACAGATATGGACTTGTATTTGTTCAAAGTCACAAAGACATGAATAGAGTTGGAAGAACATAATTTTGTGTATTTTACATAAATGAGAGGGTCACATACTGCTATGCTTGTCTGCCTTTCTTTCCCCTCCCATACCAGTTGGAAGAGATGCAAATTCAGTCTAGATGGGATAACAAAAACAAGTTTGAGACGTTTTTGACAAATGATGTGAGGGATACTGTGACAGAAGATGATGACACATTTTTCAGAAAAGAAGCTTAAAAGTAGACAGAGGACAGTTTATCTGTATTCTTTAATGGAAAAGACATTTAAATATAGTCAGATGGATGTTAATATATGCTATCCTTTGGAATAAAAACCCTACAAACAGGAGGTGGAACACAAGCAAGGTGGAAATTGCAGAATTAGGGAGTGAGTTTGAGAGATTCCCTTTGACTTGTAAGTGTAAGCCTGGCCAGTGAGGTTGTAAACAAGAAGATGCTCATACCCTATATAGTGTTTATGTTGGGGGGAGGGGGGAGTGACCTCCTATTAGAATTTTTGAAAGTGTGGTGTGGATTCCATAGCATCTACTTGCAACCTGTCTGTTAGTATACA
The DNA here is from genome assembly GCA_027574665.1 of Rhynochetos jubatus. Classification (NCBI taxonomy): domain Eukaryota; kingdom Metazoa; phylum Chordata; class Aves; order Eurypygiformes; family Rhynochetidae; genus Rhynochetos; species Rhynochetos jubatus. Next base: position 80,889,684 of record CM050648.1, on the reverse strand, counting down.
ACAAGCCACATTTATCTCAGGAAAAAAAGCAACCTAAAAGGTATTGATAACAGTTAATGACTCAACAACTTCAAATCAAGCATCTCAAAGCCTTGAGGTATATTCAGGAATTAAAGGTATTTTCCAAGTTTGGCTTTTGAGAGGCAGGACGGTGGTGTGGAAAAGGGACTGTTATAGAATGCCCACTAGCACGTAATATAATGAGTGTTTTTCAAGGTTCACTTTTAATCAAGTTCACAACTTTTATAGCCTTAAATATTATTTTTATCTCCCTGGTAAACATTAACACATTTTTTCAGGGGTTAGTATCCAATAACACATGCTTTTATTACAGAGCCATGTGTTTTCTTTCCATACTTAACTCATTATCAGTACAGGCCTACCCTGCATTAGTCCCACCTACCTTAAATGCTTGATTATTGCACACCTTTCAGATGTTTACGCTTGGAGGACAGCAAGTGCAACATTTCTCAATGTCTAGATCATGTTAGCCCACCCTCACCCTGAGAGTAGAAAATGTCCAGGGATGTCAATTTATTTCCAACATCAGTTCCCCACAATACTTAAGTTTACTCAGTTATACCAAGATTTAACAACTTTCCTAGGATTGTAGGAACATTTTATATTTACAGTGGCATAGTCCTGACAGTTGGAAAATTTTCATCTTTCCAGCCTGAACTTTTTATTTGTAGTATCGGTCTCTTGTTATGAGCAGTAGAACCAGGTATTCTAGAAAGTGAAGCAGCAAAACACTGCAGGCCTGGGGACAGTGGCTGGAAAGCTGTCAGGCAGAAAAGGACCTGGAGGTGTTGGTTGACGGTCGTCTGAATATGAAACAGCAGTGTTCCCAGGTGGCCAAGAAGGCCAATAGCATCCTGGCCTGTGTCAGGAACAGTGTGGCCAACAGGACTAGAGAAGTGATTGTCCCTTTGTACTGGGCACTGGTGAGGTCCCGCCTCAAATCCTGTGTTCAGTTTTGGGCCCCTCAGTACAGAAAGACATTGAGGTGCTGGAGTGTGTCCAGAGAACAGCAATGGAGCTGGTGAAGGGACTGGAGCACAAGTCCTGTGAGAAGCAGCTGAGGGAGCTGATGTTGTTTAGCTGGAGAAGCTGGGAGCTGGAGAAGAGGAGGCTGAGGAGAGACCTTATCACTCACTACAACTACCTGAAAGGACGTTGCAGAGAGGTGGGGTTTGGCCTCTTCTCAACAAGCGATAGGACAAGAGGAAACAGCCTCAAGTTGCACCAGGGAAGGTTTAGATTGGAGATGAGGAAAAATTTCTCCACTGAAAGGGTTGTCAGGCATTGGAACAGACTGCCCAGGGAAGTGGTTGAGTCGCCGTCCCTGGAGGTATTTAGGACATGTGGGTAAGGCACTTAGGGACATGGTGTAGTGGTGGACTTGGCACTGCTGGGTTAATGGTTGGACTCAATGATATTAAAGGTCATTCCCAACCTAATAGATTATATGATCCTATGAAAAGAGAAAGGCGGTGATTATGACCTCTCTAAAAGTTTCTTAGACTACACAGAATCTCTGACGTAAGAACACCAAGCAGCACTACTATAATTTCTTAGGGGGAAAAAAAAAAACCAACAAACAAAACCATAACATGCCCATCACTGAAGGTCTTTAAGAATAGCTTACAGAGGCATTTCATCAAGAATGATATAGGTGCATTTGATACTTCCTTGAGGAAGCAAAATTGAGGAGGTTATTTCCTTTCAGGTACCCTTCAGCCCTGTAATTAGACCTGATATGCTCCAAAGAGATTTAAAAACACATACTATAATTATGGAAGCTTATATGTACTTTCAACTTGTAGAATGCATAATATACGGTCTTGTAAAAAGTACTCAATTGTCAAAAAAAATCTTTTTATTTATATATTTTTAAAAGGAAAAACAACTTTAAAAAAAAGTTGAGTTTTTAAAGTGTTTTGTTAGTATTTTTGTATGTTTCAGTATAATATGAAGTTATGAAGTCACCTGTCTTGTTGTGTCTAAGCACAGAAACAGCATTACCTCACTTGGAGTAAGGTGCCTTCCTGAGGGCTGCTGCTGTTTCCTTTACATGTACTGTTCAACAAACATCCTCGAATAAACACAAAAATTGGATACAGGAAAAACAGGAGAAATTTTGGACTGTGCAAGTTAGTGTAAATTAGAAAATAAAACTCCTGCGCAGCTGATCTTTGAAAAGAGGAAACGTTATCGTAAGCTTCAGATGGATGTTTGAAGTGAGGGTGCCAGAGCCCTGGGACAGGCTGCCCAGAGAGGTGGGGGAGTCTCCTTCCCTGGAGACTTTCCAAAGCCACCTGGACTGGTTCCTGTGTGATCTGCTCTAGGGGATCCTGCTCTGGCAGGGGGGTTGGACTAGGTGATCTCTAGAGGTCCCTTCCAACCCCTAACACCCTGGGAATTTGGTTAGCATATGAATTCTGCTTCGTTGCATTCCGATTGCTGCAGTAATGCTACATAGCCATTCCCCGGATTTTTCTTCAGAATGTGACAATTTGGCACTGCGTCTGGCTCTGGGGTTTTTTCCCCCCTTTCTTTAAATCCCTAACACTGAGGCGAAAATACCAAAACCTTCATGCGTGTGCCGGTGTATTTCTTGTTCTGTTTTTCCTGCATGATGCCAAAAAAAAAAAAAAACCACCACCAAAAACCGGGTTTTTAAAGAGAAGGACCAGCCAGGCCTCCGCCTTCGTACCGCCCGCTGCGGCGCGGAGAGTTGAGGGGGCGGGGGAGGCGGGGCTGGGCTCGCCTTGGGGCGGCCGCCGCGCCCCGCCCCCGCCGGCGTCAGCCTATGGCCGGGCCGGCAGATCACCCGACGCCGGAGCCCCGCCCCTTTCCCCTCCTCCCGAGCACCCCCGGCGGCAGCGGCGCCTGCTCCCGCCCAGCCCCGCTCCTCGCCCGCCCCCGGGGAGCTGTGTCAGCGCCTGCTGACCGCTTCCCGTGTGTCGGCGGCGGCGCGCGCCACCGCACGTAGGAATACTGCCGGAGACTTAAAAGGTATTCGTAATAATTAGAGGAACGGCGTTCTTTAGCAGCCTGTTGTAGGAGTCGTGTGGGAAAGAGACCGAAACAGTGCGGGCGGCCAAGTCTCCTGGGCTCTGCCGTGATGCGGCGCTCTCCGGCAGCAGAGAACGAAAATCAGCGGTGTGGAAGGTCCCTCCCAATCCTGAATTGCAGTTACAGCAGGCAGAAAAATGGAATTGTTTACTAATACGAAGCATATTTTTACAGCGTATACAGAAAGTGTCCCCCATTCCTTCGTACTCGATGGGCCAATTAGCTTCATATTACAGAAATTACTTTTGAATTAAAACAGCAGTATTCATCTCCCCTAATGTTCTCCATAAATAAATTTTCCACTTTGGTCGAAAAGTGCTTTAAAAATCACTCCCTCATCCAGTTTAATAAAGCTGCAAAAAGATGTAAATCTGCTTCTAAGCTGTTTGAGGCCATAAATGGTGGGGCATTTAACGTGAAAAATCTAACGCAATTTTCAACAGGAAACCAAGAATATTATTTTAGCTTGACCAAGCAAGAGTCTGTGGACATGTATGTGCCCCAAGTGCTTTAAAATTACAGTGTCTGCTTAGGAAGGAAGATGTGCAGAGAAAAAGACAGCTCCTACGCTGCGTTGTTAACATACGTGTAAAGACAACAGCTGCATTTTAATTCAGACCTTTAAGGAGGTAAAAAGAGTAATATTTTAGTAATGAAGTGATAAAAATGTGAAGATTTATAAGGAAATGGTAACTTATCTTGAAAAAGGAAGAAAAATGATGATACGCGTGATAGCGAGCAAGAAAGAAGGCAAAGTGGAACAGGAAAGACAAACTGCAATTTTATTCACTGGAACTGTGTCCATGATACATTTTTCTAGTGTGTTTTATTGCATAGCACTACATAATTTTTGTTAACAGTCAAAATATAGGACCTGCACTCTATTTGTAGAGAAGCTGTTGCAACACAGTTCAGTTGCTAAGCGCTCCTCAAGAAAAACTGATTCACTGAAATGTCCAATAGCCATTTTAAACTAGAGATGAAATGCTGGGGGCGCACACACACATACAAATGGTGTTTATCTTAATATGCACCTGGGAAATTAATTTTCCCCAGACAGAAATAAGACCAATCTCCCTGCCTCACTTTAAAAATGAGATATAATTCACTGGTTGGGGAGCAGAGCCTGGAGGAGAAGGGAACACTACTGACGAGCTAGGCAGTTGCGGTTACATCGGTAGACTTACATGCCTCACTGCAGCTGAGCGGACCAGCACACCTGCACAACCAGCTCTAGAGGAAAAATGATTGTATGTAGACCACAGTCTGAAAAAAATAAAATCTGATCCGCAAAACTTTGACTGGGAAGAACACCATGCAAGGAGTCGTGCTGACGGTCACAGCTCAGTCTTGAGTCTGCAGTAACAGGAGCTATAAACAATGCTTTTATTCCCTCTGGTGCATCTTGTTCCCCACCAAAGAGTTCTATTTCTTTTATTACAAAAAGTATTCATTAATAAGAACAATTAAAGATTTGGGACACATTAAGTACAGCAAGAAAAAAAACTTTATTATAAAGTACACTGTTAATTTTTAAAATAGTGTGGGCTAGAGAACCTCCAAGTATTGAGACTTTCTACATTCAGGAAAATTGAGACTTAGCAAATTCCAAATCCTCTGTGTTGAATGTAGTGCAGTTATGAGAAACTTAATTAACACAGTTTTACCATTTTATTCATCTTTGGCTTTACAGGTATAAAGAGAATGACTTAGAAGATTTTTTGGCTCAAATATGAAAATCAAATGCATTCCTCCAATGAATTATTATACCTTGGTCCTCTAACCACTAAGCCCTATCTAAAACAGGAAATTATTATTAGAATTAATAAGTTTAAATGCATTTTTTTCTACACTGGCAATAAAAATGCACTCCTTCAAAGAATAGTTGAAAAAAATCTGGCTTGAGTTTTTCATTGTTCTTTTTGGCAGTACTCACCATGGCAGAAGGGTAAAAGGAATGCTGAATAGCAATTTTTTTGCTCTTACAGAAATTTCAGGCTTTAGTCTCCCTTCTTCTACCACTTTCTCCTTCTCAGTCTAGATAAGGGCTCAGTCCATGTTTAGGTTTTGGTAGGGGTGGGACTTTGGGGAGGGAGGAGGGGAAGGGGGAGGAGAGGAAAAGAAATCAGGGAGGGGGACATAGTTGCCAACGCAAAAATTGAATATCTTCACCTGGATAAAAGGATGTATAAGGGAAATTCCAAAGTGATAATATTTTATGACACAAATTATATTAAGTTGGTTTTTCCTGTGGTTCTCAATGAACATTTGTTTATATACAAGCTTTATATGGTAGGTAGCAAGCATTGAGATTGACAGGAAACACACAAAATTTGAGGTATAGGAGTATGTTGGCAGAGAACTACAATGGAATTTGTTTAGTGATGAAGTAACAATTTCACTCACGCGTACAGGGAGGGCACAAGGATTTCCCTGGTCTAGGTATTCTTTTTGTAAAGTTTCTGACTTCTGAGACACTTCTTAAACTATTAGGCATTTCCTGCACACAGCAATTCCATCTTGGCCTCATTTACACAGCAGAACTCCTTGCTAAGGGCATTTCAGCTATCCACCAGAGGAAAACACAGTCTGTTATTTCTCGGTGATTTAGACAGTAAAGATTAAGAGGAAAGCATGAAATATAGATCTGGCAACTTCAGTTATTAATTTAACGCAGAGAGCAACTGGGAGAAAATAAAGCCCAAAGTTATAAAGTAATTGTCTGGTTTTTAACTAGCATGCTTCCTGTGCATTCCCCTCCTTAGCACAGAGAATGACAGCTTACATTTCCAAAAGAAGAGGTACGGAGAGATGCCAGGAACTCACTCCTGGGGAGCTTGCACGCAAGTATCTGCTTACTGTATGGACAGCTGATTTCCTAACTTCTGCTGAATTAAGCAAAAGAATTTTTATAATTGTTAAGCAATTGGTTTATATAATTATATCCACCATGCACTTTCATAACCTGTTTAGAAGTATTGGGTTCAATTTTCTCTGGTTTTGCTCCTACAACAAATCAGGCCCAACTCCTATTAAAAAAAAAAAACAACAAACAAAAAAAAACAAAAAAAACCCAAAAAACCACAAACAACCAAGATTCAGGGGATTTTAATCCTACAGTACTGAATTACAAAACCAACCCACAAACAAACTTGGGCCCAAAGTCCTGTGTTAGGAAAGACAGTCTACAGTACACTTAAGAACCTGTCTGAATTCTCAAATGGACCCAACCACTTTTCTTTCTGAACATGACTAAAATAGTACTCATTTCTTTTCACTGACATGAAGAAGATTGTCCATGTGATTGTTTCCAATAAAGTTCAGTCTAATTAAATTTAAAGTAATGGAGACACTGTGGCCCAGAGTAGCTGAATTTATTAATGATATTTTGAGTAACTCATACATTGTGCTTTGTTGAGTCCATCAAGTTTCAAGGGTAGCTGTTCATTTCAGGAGCCATTGTGAATATATAAAGCAATACAACAAGCAAGGAAACATCACAGAAATCCCCTTCACCCACTGATGAAACATCAAAGAGACATGTTAATCTGGGCTGGTAAACCCTTTCGTTTCTTTCACGTATCAACATTTATGCAAACCTTAAAGTTAGTTTCCCTTCACTTGTGTGGATTACTCCTATATAATGATTTGCTTGTCTTCTTGTATATCAGAACCTGTGAAAGAACTGGAGCGTGAACCTCTTTTACTCTGCAGATCATTACAGCTAGCAATATTTCAGCCACTTTTTTTTTTTCCCAAAAGAAAATGGCAGAGATGATTAGTCAGTGGGGATGAGGTTTTTCCATTGATTTTCTAGATGTGGCCTCATTATTGCAAGATTCTTAAGCACCTGAACAGCTCTACTTCTGAGAATAACACCGTTGCATAGTTCTAGGCTAAAAGTGTAATAGCTTACAATAGTTCAGGAAGCCTTGCAGTTATTTATTACCCTTTTGAAAAAAAATCTCCTCCTCCTCCCTAAGAGACTAAAGAAATGAGAAAGAACTGGTGCACAACACTGATTACACAAAATGAGGATAAAGCCTTTGGACTTTCTTTGAATCCTGTATTGTTATTATTATTATTTCCAATAATTAAGGCAGTGGATTCTTAAGAGAACATCCAAGATTCCCTACCAGCCTTAATTTTAACTTACACATAAGCATCTTGGCTTGAAGTGATATTCACATGCACAAGCTTGAATTTCAAGCATATGACCAGGTAGGTAGAAACAGGAAGATGTTTTTCAGAAACGGAAGGCCTATAGCTCAAACTGAAGACACATAGACTTTTCAAAAGGAGCAAAAGCACCATCAGCATAACAGTGTTTCGTAAGTGTATTATGCACCTTTGATACCTAGCGTGTTTTGTAAAGCCCTGAAGTAAATACTGTAATTTATCAATTTTTGTTTATAAGCAAAAAAAGTGAGGTTCCCAACTTCATTTCATTAAAGAAAAAGGTGTAAGCATGGAATAGACAAGGACAAATCACTACAAAATAACTATGTTAGCGAGTCCTTTCATCCAAGCTACATGTACAAATTCTTTGAGGTGCTCTAATTTTGACCCACAAGGTTCCCATTATGCGCTAACCCATTAACACCCACGTTGGCTTCTACCATTGCTTGGCTTCTTCTCAAGATAAAGTATGATCTGCAATTCCTTCAGTTAAAAACTGTTCTGTGTCTGGATAATGAGGCAGAGCGTACCCTCATCAGGCTGCTGACACACAACTGGGAGGAGTGGCTGATACTCCTGAGGATCATGCCACCATCCAGAGGGAGCTGGACAGGCTGGAGAAACGGGCTGAGAGGAACCCTCTGAAGTTCATCGAGGAAGTGCAATGTACTGCACCAGCAGGAACATCCTCAGGCATCAACATGTGCTAGGGGATGCCCACCTGGAAAACAGCTTTGCAGAAAAGGAGGTAGGGGTCCTGCTGGACACAAACTTGAGTATGTGCCAGCAATGTGCCCTTGCCACAAAGAAGACTGATGGCATCCCAGGCTGCATTAGGCAAAGTACTTCCAACAGATGAAGGGAGGTGATCCTTCCCTTCTACTGAGCACTGGTGAAGCCACACGTGGAGCACTGTTTCCATTTGTGGGCTCCCCAGTACAAGAGAGACATTGGCATTATCAATAGTGTCCAGAGAAGAGCCAAGAAGATGACAAAGGGACTGGAGCATCTCATGTATAGGTTAAAGCTGAGAGAGCTGGGACCGTTCAGCCTGGAGAAGAGAAGGCTCAGGGGGAATCTCATCAATGTATATAAATACCTGAAGGGAGGATGTAGAAGAGATGGAGCCAGGCTCTTTTCAGTGGTGCCCAGTGACAGGACCAGAGGCCACGGGCACGGACTGAAACACGGGAGGTTCCCTCTGAACATCAGGAAACACTTTTTTACTGCGAGGGTGAGCTCTAACACAGGCTGCCCAGAGAGGTTGTGGAGTCTCTATCCTTGGACATATTCAAAAGCCATATGGACATGGCCTTAGCAAGCAAGTCTAGGTGGCACAGCTTGAGCAGCGGGAGTGCCCAAGATGCTCTCCATAGGTCCTGGCCAACCTCAATCATTCTGTGATTCTGTGATCTACCACAGATACATTTAAAGCTCATTCTACTCCATGGTGTGCATATTGATTTTTATTTACTTGATTCACAACTCTGTATCAAATCAAAGAATAATGCCCATGTAGGACAGATGAACTACAACTTAGCCATTCAAGGAACTGATTCCATATCCCCTTCAGTTTATTTAGCCACCTAGGGTAAAATACTACCTAGCTGAAATCCTGGCATTTCACATCACTGAAATTAACTTCCCTATATACAAATTCCATATAAGCAAGATAGTAGGACTTATATTACAAGTATTCTGTGCAGTGGATTCCCAGTAACATAGGCAAAATTGTTCTTTCATCAGCAAACTTTGGGTACTTGACTGAGGCTCAGCTACTCCTACCATGACAAGGGAAAGCAGGTGTGTAAACTTAATCCAGCGATTTCTAGGGGATGGGATTGGAAGTCTGGTTATTGGACCATGGTCATTAGCACAATTTATGTATAAGTCAGACCATCTAAGAACACAAGTTTGATGAGTATCGGGTAAGAACAAACTATTGAATTTCTGATGAAATAGGGCACATTATGCAAAGACTGTGTTGATTCTAGAAGGACCACCAATACTGGATCCAGTATAAATTTACTGATATAAACAGCCATTACCTCAGTCATCCAACTTGCCGGTGCAAATTTTAACCATCAAGATTAATTTATATGTTCTAGAGTGGTGATTTGTCATGTGGCCGTAGCATTTTCCTTACAGGTGGCTGCCATAGACAACTGCTGACTTTGCCTACAGCTGGAGCTCACACTGAACATGAGATTTAGAGGCAGTTTGCAAGACCATGTTCTTGCTCACACTTCTCCAAGTACCATCACAACAAGAGCAAAGCCAAGCACACTGTCAGTCTTTGTTCTGTGTTCCCTTACCCTGCCGCTGTGTTAAAACAAAAACATTGAAATCCAATTCCAAGCATTGAAATAATGTAAACAGTGCTTGTTTTAGCCTGCTAATTCTGACACCCCTATATTACATGGAAGCCACAGACCATTTAAATATCATTTCTTTGCAGCTTTGCCCCTGAAGGCTTCAAAATGTTTATCCTAAGGTTTATACAGGGAGTTTCTCACAAAGGTGAGAAACAGGTGTACACATGCTCAACATTTAAAGTAATTATTCTTTTTTTTTTTTTTCCCAAAGGCTCAAGCATTGAAGGATAGTGTCTTTCATAGTAAGAGACTCCATTTATAGTTACAGGTCTATTATTAAGAGTTGGAAAGAAATGTCATATCTTCTGGATTAGACTGATCCAGACTTTTTCTTTTTTTTTTGGTCAAAAATAGCAGTAGACTTACAGAAAGAATTCCCTTTTCATCCCTCACAGGTTCTTTCCTCTACAGTGTGTTCATAGTTTTAGTCTCAAACATTAGCTTTCTCTTCCTGGACCATCAATAACAAGACACATGCTTAATGTGTTTATTTTGATATGGAGAATACCTATCCTGCCTGCTTTCAAAACATTCGTCACTCACTTTACGTTAGCATCTGTTGTCTCTGGCTGTGTTTAAGTAGGTGATGGCAAAACTCTCTATCTGTTCTTACAACCATATCATTTTCACAGCCAGTATCAGTTCTTCCCAGCCCATCAGAAGATTTATCTAGGACCCAAACATTAATCCCTGATTGAGATTTCTATCTAATTTGCCAAGGCACTGGGCAGCTCATGAAAGAAGAATGCATCCAACAAACCCAGTGAATTTTCTCCTTCATCCCAGGCCTTTTGTTCAAGACTGTACATGAAATTCCCTCTTCAGGCAAGAATATTTTTTTACCTTTGAGTCTTCAGGAGAAAATAGTCATGTTGAGAATTAAATTCCTCTTGTCAGTTTAGGCAATTAGGCAAATAAACTACTGAAGTGAGGAAAGGTTATCTGTGACTTCAGCCAGGTGTCTGAATGATGGGTGTCTACTTGCCTTCTGATGAGCACAAATCAAAGAGAAATGAGGACTTTCTTTTGACACAAAATGGTGTTTACTTTGTGTGGCTGTGGCATTAGGATAGGAATTGTTATTAATTTTATATATTAATATTCTTTTATATACTTTAATGTAACTTGTTTTTCTAGACAAAATATAACAAACTGGTTTTGATTAACAAGTATTCTTTGCTATTTTTAGTATTCCAAATATCATAGGAATTTTACACTGTTGTGCTGTTTCTAGCTGGGATAGAGTTAATTTTCTTCGTAGTAGCTAGTATGGGGCTGTGGTTTCGATTTGTGCTGAAAACAGTTTTGATAACACAGAGATGTTTTCATTATTGCTGAGCAGTGCTTACACAGAGTCGATGCCTTTTATGCTTCTCACACCTTCCTGCTATCAAGTAGGCTGGGGATGGATACACAAAAAATTGGGAGGAGACACAGCTAGGACAGCTGATCCCAATAGATCCAAGGGATATTCCATACCATATGACATCACACTCAGCATATAAAGCTGGGGGAAGAGGCTAGATACTAGCTGCTATGAAGAAAATTAACTGAATCACAGCTAAAACCAGGACCACCCCTAACAGTCAAGGTATTGCCCTGTAGGGATGAGGTGGTACAGAGATTTTATTCAAAGTTTTGGAGCCAACAAGACACTCTCCACAGCTGATGTGTCAGTTAGGCAATACATTGTAGAATCATAGAATGGTTTGGGTTGGAAGGGACCTGAAGATCATCTAGTTTGAAACCCCCTGACACAGGGAGGGATACCCTCCCTTAGACCAGGTTGATCAAAGCCTCATCCAGCCTGGCCTTGAAGACGTCACTGCCAAACTGTTAAAATATGATGCTGGGCGAATCACCTTCTTCTGCATGGCCCATGCGCACAGGACATCCTTTGGATCTTTGGAGACCTCATCATTGTCTAGATTGTTGTAGATGATTTCCAGCATCACTAGTTCTCTCAGGTACTGGAAACCTTGATCTGTGGTAGTCCACTTTTCTAGGGAATTCACAGGATCTTCCTTAAATGGATATCTTGCCCTCACACTTCAGAGGAGTTGTCTCCAGAAACTGCAAATTGCTGGCCCTTTTCCAATTCCTGTCTCAATTCCCTGGTTTCTAGCAAGGGAACTCAGCCGTTGGGTTTCCCTACATTCCAACTGCTGACTGTCAACCCCATTATCCCAGCATTGGAGCCGCCAGACAGCAATCCGCTCATTTGACTGGTGGCTGTCATCTTTCTGCATGTCTCAAAGTTCTGATGAGGTCAGGAACGAGGTGGTTTCTGCTTTCTGTCTGAATTCTCTCACTCCTTCCTCCAGTTTCTTTGTCAAAGGTCCAGCTTCTTGATCAGATCTTTCCTCTTCTTCCTCCTCCTTTACTAATCAATGTTATAGACCCATTGTTTTCCTTGCCCACAGTTTCTTATTCACTACTGGGGTGATTTCTGTCATTGTTGTTTGGGTCCTTGCCTCAACCACAGTCCTCTGAAAGTACTGAACTGTGGCTCGACAGGCATAGACCAGGCCCCAGTGCAGTGCTAGAAGCTGCTGGTTTTCACCATGGTAGGCAAGGCACCCTTGTATCAGGTGGTGTATCAGTTTGCCAGGGTTACTTGCCTGTTTGGGTATAAAGTTCCAGGTTATGGTAGGTGATAACCATCCTAGGAACCTGCCCAAATCCTTTCACACACCCTGCCACCCAAGTACTGGCTGCCTCAGGACACATTTCAGTATCACCTCACCCAAGTGTTGTCTTCTCTTATACCAGGATGACACCAGATTGCACAAACACCATAATATGCTGACAGTGTTGATTAGTAATATTAAACAGCCCATGTAAGGGTGAACAAGAACCTCGGCAGCCTGCATAATAAAAAATCCATATCAGTCTTGGGTAGGGAGAAGGAGATGTATTCCCTCATCCTCTCCACAACATAGATAGCTCCCCCAGCACAGTAAGGCCATTAATGCCAGGGAGAAGCACATATCTGTTATTTGTATTAACATGTTCCCAAGCTCAGCAGGATAATGAGATAAGCAGTGCAGCCAACAAACTCCATGACCTGCACAGGAGCTTGCCATGTAATAACAAATACCCGCTTCATGGCTGTACAAATTGAGCAGAGAACACAGGGAAGTTGTGTTTCTAACTACAGGGTATACAATGCCCCCAAAGGTGGTCAGACCCCTTCTGGTCTACAAAGCAAACATGGTAGGACAGAAGTGACTCTGCACACATTTTCCACGTGTCTCTCCACACTGAAAGCAGAATTACACAGCCAGATAAGAGACAATACAGCAACCTACTAATAATAAATCAGACACACTGCATGGGGAGTGGAGGGAAATTGGTGGAGAAGGAAATAACCAAAACCAAATGGGAGCAGACAGTGATTTAGGAAGGAAACTTTTGAGAGCTCCAGAACTGTTTCTCACAATGTAAGTTTGCCATTTGACAAGCTCAGTGCCTTGGCATGTAAGGTCAACAACAAACTATGAGGAGGAATTTGTAATATTAATGCATAATATAACCCTCAAGAGTGCATCAAAGAGCGTATTTCATAGCTGCAGCAAGGTAAAAACAGGATTCTTGGACTTCTGATCCTGACTAGTAGCAGGAACTGGATGCTGTTCAGATACATTGCTATAAAACCAGTCACTGTTAGTATTTGAATCCTCAGCTTTATCTTTCAGGGGTCAGAGAGGGCTCAGATTTAGAGTAGCTGTAAGCATTGTGAAGAATCATAAGTTAATCTTACAAATATTAAAGGCTGAACCTGTAAATATTTTACAATAAATTTATCTTTGTAGTTATACCTGTAATAGGAGTCTCGTGGCAACTGGTGATAATTCCTGCATGTGCTGCAATGTTAGCTATCAAGATTAAAGTCTTAATTAGCTGCTTATTAAAGTTTATTCTTAAGAAATACCAGTTTTCTACTGACCTTTTGTAGGGCATCTATTGCAAATATCAGTTAAAATACTTAAAGCACCTTCTGCCTAAAAATTGAGAGAACAAAATCCAAATAAGTAAGAGGTTCTGCCACTAAAACCGATGATCTGACCACCCTCAGTTTATCATACTGAACTATACAAAAGAGTGAGCTTTCAACTATCCCATCAGAAAATAAAAGGGTTTAGAGCAGTGCAGGACTATTCACTGGAGGTCAGACATTGCCTGTAGAAGACAGTTGTGCAGACACCAATGGGACTGCTCAGACCACCTCATCCTCCTCCAGGTAAACATATAAGGGAAGGAGCAACAAGACCTAGTGCACTCCTTGAAGCTTGCTACCGCTGTACAGCCCTGCTCTGTGCCTGTGGGCTATAGGGACGGGGAGAAACTACCACTGTGACTGTATATTAGGGACAGAAGCAATTATGAGAAGCAAACAGGAAGGAAGAGAATTTAACTGACACCCCTGAACAGACAAAGGTTAGTTATGTGAAACAGTAGCAACAGAAAAGTGCTAAGACAACACTCAGTACAGCAGCAAGCAGAGGTTAAGCCACAGGTGTCTAGTCTCCAACTTTGTACACCTTCCTCAGTTGTCCTTGCAGGATTGTATTTTAGACCTCCCCCATAGTTCAATATTGAAATGGGTAGTAATAATAATAATAATAATAATAATAATAATAATAATAGAAATGTTATACTCAACAACCGCCAGATCAGTCATCTCCCAATTATAAAACACACAAGAAAACATCTCCAGAATTTTAAGCAACAGTGACTAAGGATTAAGAATGAGGGATGAGGTAAAACCAGGGAACACATTCATACAATTAATGGATAAACATATTAAATTAGTAAAAATTACAGTTAACATTTGTAAATTTTAATATATGTATCCCAAGAGAAACAAACAGAACAGCTGCTTAATTGAAAACAAAATTAATGAAAAAATAATTCCTTTTTCCCCAAAAGCACAAGACCCTATCATTAGGGTTGTTAGCGTGTTAATATGAATCATTATTTTGATAAAAAGCAGAGCTGAAATGGATTTTTTTATTGTAAACTGCTTGTACTTTATCACATCAGTGTAACACATTAGGTGTGTCATTATTTATCTTGTTCTACTATGAGCAAGCTCCATACATTTTCAGGCTTCAGTGAGTTTTGCTGGCATGCTGTATCAAGAAGATATTTCAAATAATGATTCTGGCTTTCCTCCATTTCTAAAATGCTCTTCACAAGTCGCTTTTTACGTTCACAGTTAAGTCAGGCTTCATGGATGCTTGGAACATTTTAAGGGCAAATCTTGCTAAGGGCAGGCTGACTACATAGTAAGGGTAAAGAAACACAAATCAGATGCAATCAAATAAAGCTGGCTAACAAATTACTGCCTGTCAGGTAGCCACAGTAGCAGACAGCTTTTACAGCTATTTGCCAGCTTTTTGCAAAGTAAGGCATATTAATGCAAATTCTTTCACTGCAGTGTTCTCCCTCCCAACTGCAGAAGGCTAAGTTCATATGTGTAAACAGACAGCATGAGTTTAGGCCTGGGGAGGCAAAATCTCAAAATTTTTCTCACTCCATCATGGTCACTTGTGTGCTGACAACCAAAGGCAACGTTTCCCAACTGTTTCCAGATCCTTTCCCCAATACACACTGCCATGTAGTCCTCCTGTCTGCTCCTCCCCCAGTCACCCTTATGATTAATGTGTTCCAACTCTGCCTGCAGAAGTAACATAAACAATCATTTTTGCACTTCTTTTTCATTGCTTTCTTATCTCAGGAGGTAGAGGCCTCCTGTCATTTTGGGAAATACTTTGGGTTTGCCTGCATCATGCAATGAACCAGAGACCTTGTGCTCGTAGCAAGTGAACTAACACTGAGAATAGAAGCAGTATTTCAACACGGGCATAGAGAAGTGCTCAAAGCACTTACCTTGCTGAAAAAAACAGGGTCTGTATTACGCTATCCATCTGCAAATAAGTTCTCCACATATTATGTTGCTTTGGCAATGTGATGCTCAACTTAACCATATAGATGTTCTAGCTTTCTACAACCTACCACAGCTGTGGATAGTGCTGGGGAGATACGTCCTGCATGTTGCTGGTCTATGGATAGTGTCGTGACATACTAAATGTATAGTTTCTAGAGCAATTTATCTTGTATTTGCAAAAATTAATAGAGATGTAGCCTGTTGATGAAGAGTAAAAAAATGACTGGAAAGACTCTTAGAGCAGCTAGTAATTTTACTCTTACAGCCTTTCATCAGACTTCTAGATGAGTGCAGTTTATCGTATCTATAAAGAAAGAGGCTAAACAAGAGATGGTTTCCTTTGCAGTGATCAATTCCTATGAAAGAGCTGTTAGATTGTCTGTAGGATTACTTCTATAACACTTAAACAAGAGGAACGGGGGAGGAACTGCCAGCAGTTTCAAAAAGGAGAAAAAGAATACAAACACTGCCTGTATGAAATCATACAAGCTATACAGGTTAAAAAATTATAAGTTGTAGGGCTGATGCTGTCCACAAAATTCCAGATATAACCACAGATGTAATCTGGATGGTGCTAAACTCTCTTAGTGAGGACAAAAATATTATAGGAGCTCATTTTGCATCCTTCCCCCTCCATTTACTGGCCATAATCACCATCTGCTACAGGAAGACCAGAGTAATGTCCCAGGTATTGGCTCACAGTCTATTCTGCTTTTGCTGTTTTAGGGCTAGTTTCCAGGTGCCCTTACTATACTGCAGACAGTGTCAAACGAGCCCTTTCTCCAACTGCAACATCTGTTTGTCAGGCAGCCAGTATCTGAATTCAGTACTTCCTCAGTGATGATTCTTTGGGGCTTATCAACAAGTCTGCAGGTGCTGCTTTTGCTCAAGGAATGTGTCTGGACGGATGAGGCTCACAGCCAGTTCTCCTTGTTTCCCACTGCTTATCAACCAAATTTAAGCATCAGACTCTGCGATCAATACAAATGTTTCCTTGTTAAATGAAACAGGAGGGCAGAGACGCCCGTGCATCTCATCCATCCAGAGGCATCGGTGTGCAGCTCTGTGACTGTGTTATCTGACCTCTAAATGCAATGGCCTGGGATGCAAGCCCAAATTCACACAGCACAAGCTCCATGTCATCTTCGGTGCCTGCCCTTAGTCTGATGCTTCTGAGGATCCACAGCCATACCATGGGGACCATTAGCAGAAGGGGGATATCAGCAATATTTCCAGCCTCTGACACTACTGTAACCGCCATTTTATCAAAGCATTTTAGTCTACTGAACCATTTTACAAGCTCTTTCTTTACTACTTGCACATACAGTAATCTCTTTTCCTGTCACTAAGTCCAACCGAGATGTATGCAAGTTCAGTAATTTGGGCTTGTCTTTTGCACATAGTGTCTCATACTAAATGATCTGAGAGGCACCTTTAGCCTCTGAATCCAACAGGAAAAGTTTCCCCTGCTCTGCTGTGACTAATTTTCAGTGAAATCATAAAATGGAAGATTATTAGAACATGTGCTTTCCTAGATAAATGCTGCCTAAAGTACTACTAGTCTTTCACTCAGTTTCCCGTCTTTATCTGAAATCAAAGCAGAACATGCAGTGTCCAGACTGCAGAAAAAAAATCTGCTGAAGTTTATCTGGATGGCTACGCAGGGCACAGCACCTGAGGTGTATGCACACAGTCTTCTTGTCACTTTCAAGCTCAAGCCTAGGGTAAGCTGCTTGATGACAACCCCTGGCAGTTAATTCTAGAAAAAAACCCTTTTAAACAAACATGACCAAGCAGGATTACAGATTGTCCTTTGCCCTCTAGGTGAAGTGCTTTCTAGAAAATATCCAAAGGAGAACATTAAAAACCCTACCTGGTTTTTGTTTAGTTTGTTTGTAAGGGGGTAGGATCTTAACTTAATGGCAAAGCCTTGGCCATTTGGTTGTAAACAGATGATCTCTCAGAAGCATTTACCATAATATGAGGGAGACAAGACCCTCTAGACACACTAGTAAAATTTAGTGGATATGCTACAGAACTTAGAGTAGCTGCGAATCTGAGGACTTTGCTGGTGCACCTAGTCAAATCTTTTCATACAAATTCTGGCACCAAAGCACTGTTAAAATGCTGGAATATCTCTTCAAAGATAAGATAAACCAATCAGAATAAAAAAAATTAATGGAAAGCTTGCTCAGCATGTGCCGAAGGATTGAAAGTAGTATCATAGAATCACAGAATGGCTGAGTTTGAAGGATGCCTCTGGAGATCATCTAAACCTAGCTCTTTCTCAAAGCAGTTTTTTTCAGGATGATGTCCAGTCAGGTTTCAAACATTTCCAAGGACTGAGATTCCACAACCTCTCTGGACAATCTCTTCCAGTGTATGACAATGCCCACAGTAAAATATTTTTTCATATGTTTGAATAGAACTTACTGGATTTCAGTTTGTGCCCATTGCCTCCTTTGCTGTCACTGGATACTGCTGTAATGCACCTGGCTTCATCTTCTTCATTACCTCCCATCAGGTATTTATAGTCAAGGATAAGATACACATAGTCTCTTCTCTAAGCTGTACAAGCACAGCTCTATCAGCTTCTCCCCATATGACAGATGCTCCAGTTCCTTAATCAAATTTTTGGCTCTTTGCTTGGCTTGTTCCCGTACCTCCATGTCTCTCTTGTCCAGAACTGGATCTAGCACCCCAGATGTGGCCTCATGAGGACTAAGTAGAAGGGAAGGATCCCTTCCCTTGACCTGCTGGCATCAGTCCTCCTAATGCAGCCCAGGATCACCAAGTCACAGAATGGGTGAGGTTAGAAGGCATGTCTGGAGGCATCTTGTGGACACCCTTGCTCAAGCAAGGACAGCTAAAGCAGGCTACCTAGGGTCATGTCTAGATGTCTTTTGAATATCTCAAAGGATGGAGACTTAAGAGCCTCTCTGGGCAACCTGTGCTATTGCTCAGTCACCCTCATGGTAAGATGTGTTTCCTGATGATCTTTAGAGGGAACCTCCTGTGTTTCAGTTTGTGCCCACAGCCTCTGGTTCTGTTACTGGGCACCACTGAAGAGAGGATGGTTTCAGGATGCTGTTGGTATGCTTTGCCACAAGGACACACTGCTAGCTTATGGTCAACTTCATGTCCACCAGCATCTACAGGTCCTTGCCTGAAAAGCTGCTTTCAAGCCAGGCAGCCCCCAGCAGGTACTGGTGCATGGGGGTTATTCTTTTCCAGATGCAGGACTATGCATTTGCCTTTGTTGAACCTCATAAGGTTCCTGTCAGTCCATTTCTCCAGCCTGTCCAGGTCTCTCAGAATGGAAGTGTGACCCTCTGGTGTGTCATGCACTCCTCCCAGTTTTGTATCATATATGAACTTGAAGAGGGTAGACTCTGTCCCTTCAGCCAGGTCATTAATGAAGATATTAGACAGTATTGACTTCAATATTGTTCTGTGTGATACATCAGTGTATGGCTTCCCGCTGGACTTTGTGACACTAATCACAACCCTGTAAACCCAAAAATTAATAGAGTTTTGGTCCAGTTTCTATTTATCTAATCCAAACTCCATTGGTTTGTGAATGAAGATATTGTGGGAGAGTGTTGAAAGCATTCCTGAAGTCAGAATAAAGAGTATCCATTGTTCTTTCCTCATCTACTGAGCCAGTCATTTCATTGTAGAAGGCCATCAGTTTGTGCAGACATGATTTCTCTTTAGTAAATCCATGCTGACTATTTCTAATTACCTTCTTGTTCTTAATATTTTGGAAATGGCTTCCAGAATTAGTTTCTCCACCACTTTCCCAGGGACTGAGGTAAAGCCTGTCATTCAAATAAAGCTTTGAAACTCAATTTGCACTCATCCTGGCTTCTTACAGACATCTCAGCTTCTGTTAGAAGCAAATTTAACAAAATGTTTGTATTTTATTTTTTTTAAAGAAATACAACACATAATTGTTTCACCTTATAATTTACAGAAGTATCACATCTAGCTACCTTTTAACATGGGTGTCTGTGATTCACAGTTTCTTACCTACTGTCAGTATATGATGAACACATATTATCACATATATGTACACATATATTATACACACATATGAACCAGTTTAACTCTACTAGTGTTTTCAGGAAACATAAAAATATGTTTAAAGGCAATTTAACTTTCTCATGGACATCTATGTTTAACATTATGTATTAGACTTAAAAAAAGAATTTGTCAGCAGAAAATTATTTTATGACAATGTGTAAGTTTTCACTAAATAACAACTGTTTGTACTGAATTCTCAAATTAACTACATACTCTATCCCATGTATGTCTAGATAAAAAAATATCTTTTCTATCAGGTTTTCAATGAAAGAGAAAATCAATTATCTTTTTATAATTATATTCTTATGGAGTAACTGTAAATACCATGAAGCCAGTTTTTCAGGCAGCCTTCTAAATTGTGCCCACCTGCACTTGCAGGTTTCAGAAAAGGAAGTTTACAGATTTGAAATTGACAGTTAAATGGGTATGTGTTTATTTAATTTATATAATATATAATATGTATATTTCACTGAATTGATACATATGTAATCATGTATGTTGATGTGTGAACACGATTTGCAATCTACAGATAGCTAAGAAATAAACATAGAAACAAATGAAAGATTTTATGTGGGATTTTGTAGTCTTAAATAGTTGCAGTTTACAAAACAGGCTTTTTACTCTCTTATTCAGAATGCCAAGACCATAGTTATGCAAAAAAAAAAACCAAAAAAAAAACAACCAAACCAAAAAACCCCAAAAAGTCATTCTGGAAAAAAATAATCTAGGAAAAATATATTGAAGGGGATTCTTATGTGCCTTCATATCAAACCAAGCAAACTACCATCTCAAATGTAATTCTGAGAACCAGTATTCTCTGTACTGGTAACTAACTCACAGATTCACACAGATTCACAGATTCACCGAGTGTTAGGGGTTGAAAGGGACCTCTAGAGATCATCTAGTCCAACCCCCCTGACAGAGGAGGATTCCCTAGAGCAGATCAGACAAGAACAAGTCCAGGCAGCTTTGGAAAGTCTCCAGGGAAGGAGACTCCCCCACCTCTCTGGGCAGCCTGTCCCGGAACTCTGTCACCCTCACAGGGAAGAAATGTATCCTCATGTTCAGGTTGAACCTTCTGTTTTCCAGTTTATGGCCGTTGCCCCTAGTCCTGTCACTGGACACCACTGAGAAGGGCCTGGCCCCATCCTCCCGACACCCACCCTTTAGACATTTATAAGCATTGATAAGATTCCCCCTCAGCCTCCTCTTCTCCAAGCTAAACAGACCCAGCTCCCTCAGCCTTTCCTCATATGGAAGGTGCTCCAGGCCCTTCATCATCTTACCGCCCTGTCTTAGCTTTGCACCAGCCAGTCTATGTTTTGCTTCACCCCATAACACATCAAGCTGGATAGGTGGTGCCAGCCTGGGGCCCACGGCACTGCAGGACCGGCGGGGAGGGGGTGGGGATATGGGTGGAAAGGCTTGTGGTTGGACATGACCCTGGGAAGGGGAAGGGTCTGAGGGGGCTTCTGGATGAGGGAGCTGGGGGTTTGTTTGTTGTGGGGACCTTGTGGCAAGTGGTTGGTGCTCCGGGCAGAGTCAGCGTCTTGCCGGGCAGATCGGTCTGGGAGTTGGGGTTTGAAAGTTTTTTTTCCTCTTACTCTCTCGGCCCCCGGGCGGTTTCGTGAGGGGTTTGCTCCCTTCGGGTGGGTTTTCTTTCTTTTTTTTCCCTTCTCGGGGTGGGATCCTGTATCATTTGTTCTACCCTTTTGCTCTGTTCCTTAAATTACTCATTAGCACTAGCATTGTTAGTAACTCCCTAAGTTTCATTTATATAATTAAATAGTTCTTATCTCAACTCCTACGGGCTTTTCCTTGGTTTGTTCCTCCAATCCTTCCTCACCAGAAGGAGGTGTGGGGGAGGCGGAGTGGTAGAGTGGCTGGTCGTGATAAAACTAGGACATGGCCCTGTGCCGGACCTTCTCCAGTAGCTCCTTGTCCTTCTGGAACTGAGGAGCCCAGAACTGGACACAGCACTCCAGATGAGGCCTCAACAGCACAGAGTAGAGGGGGAGGATAACTTCCCTTGACCTGCTGGCCACGCTCTTCTTAATGCATCCCAGGATGCCACTGGCCTCTTGGCTGTGAGGGCACACTGTGGGCTCATGGTCATCCTGTTGTCCATTAGGACTCCAAGGTCCTTTTCCCCAGAGCTGCCCTGCAAGAGAACAACCCCCAACCTGTACTGGAACATGGGGTTGTTCTTCCCCACATGCAGCACTTTACACTTGCCCTTATTGAATTGCGTTGGATTTCTCCCCACCCAGCTCTCCAGCCTGTCCAGGTCACGCTGGATGGCAGCACAGCCTTCTGGCGTGGCAGCCACTCCTCCCAGTTTTGTATCATCAGGAAACTTGCTGAGAGTACATTCTATCCCTTCGTCCAGGCCATTGACACATATATTGAATAAGACTGGACCCAGCACTGACCCCTGGGGGACACCACTAGCCATAGGCTTTCAATTAGACTCTACTCCATTGACCACAACTCTCTGAGCTCTTTCCTTCAGCCACTTCCCAATCCACCGCACCACCCCATGGTCCAGTCCACATTTCCTAAGCTTGTCTGTGAGGATGCCATGGGAGACTATATCAAAAGCTTTGCTGAAGTCAAGGTAGACCACATCCACTGCCTTCCCCTCGTCCATCCATCTGGTGATGTCATCATAAAAAGTTATCAGGTTGGTCAAGCATGACTTCCCCTTGTTGAATCCATGCTGACTACTTGTGATTAGCTTCCTTTCCTCAACATGCTTTGAGATGACTCCAAGAACAAGTTGTTCCATCATCTTTCCAGGGATGGAGGTGAGGCTGACCAGCCTATGGTTGCCTGGGTCCTCTTTCTTGCCTTTTTTGAAGATTGGAGTAACATGGGCTTTCCTCTTGTCCTCAGGCACCTCTCCTGTTCTCCAGGACTTCTCCAAGATTATGGAGAGTGGCCTAGCAATGACTTCTGCCAGCTCCCTCAGCACTTCTGGGTGCATCCCATCAGGGCCCATGGGTTTGTAGATGTTTAGTTTGCTTAATTGATCTCTATCCCAGTCCTCTTCAACTGAGGCAAAACCTTCCTTCCTCATGAGTTTCTCAATGAATTTCAAGCTCTGGGACTTCTGAGGGCTGGTCTTAGCAGTAAAGACTGAGGTAAAGATGGCATCCAGTAACCCTGCCTTCTCCATATCCTCGGTCACCAGGGCACCCGCTTCATTCAGCAGTGGGTCAACATTTCCTCTGGTCTTTTTTTTTCCTCCAATGTACTTGAAAAAGTCTTTCTTTTTGTCCTTGACCTCCCTTGACAGGTTTAGTTCTAAGGAGGCCTTAGCTTTGCTTATTGCATCCCTACATCATCTGACAGCAGTTTTGTATTTCTCCCAAGTGGTTAGACCCTTCTTCCATGTTCTATATACTTCCTTCTTCCACTTATGTGTATTCAATAGCTCCCTGCTCATGCATGCAGGTCTGCTAGTTCTCTTACTTGATTTCTTACTCTTCGGGATGCTCCGGTCTTGAGCTTGGAGGAAATAGCGTTTGAATATTAACCAGCTGTCTTGGGACACCCTACCATCTAGAGCCCTATCCCACAGAACTTCTTGGAACAGGTCCTTGAAGAGACCAAAGTTAGCCCTTCTGAAGTCTAAGGTAGTGATCCTGCTTGTGGCTCTGTGCCTGCTGCATATGGTCCTGAACTCCACAATCTCATGGACTCCAAAGAATAAGAAGACACTGTTTCCTCACTGATAAGGATATTAATTAAAATAATAAAAGCAATCCTGTTACCTCAAGTTCTTGCAGTCTTTGAACCCAGACCAGAAAGACATCAACTCTTGCCTTGATTTTCTAGGTTTAAGATTGTACACTGGGTTTGTAAGCATCCCCAAATTCATCGTAGCCAGACTTCAAATCAAAGAATACTGAGATTAATACATAATATTTTTATTACTATGGATATTTTAAAAGGGCATGGGAGGGGAAAGAGGTGAAAAATCAACGTTGTGAACTCATTTGTTTAATTCACAAACTGTTTCAAAGGTACATGATCATTTTATGTTGCTCTGGAGTAATGTATAATAAATAACCATGTAAAACCTGAGTATCAGTTCCTGCAATAATCAGTGTAATACTTACCCTCATGCTGATTGCTCATTGCTCATTCCATCATATTTTTCTGGGCCTCTAGCTGCATTGCATTCATTTGAGTATCACCAAGTGCTAATGCTCAGGTACTGTTAAACTGGACATTGATTAGCTGCATCGCAACTATCAGTTTGTCTTTTAACATGGCATGCAACTCCTCCCCCAGTAAATTATTCTGAAAACTACTATGGTAAGCTGTGTACGGCCCAAAAATACCACTGAAATACTGTGGATGAGTTGTATGTTACAGTTTATGAGCCTTCAGCCTTTAGGTACAGACATTTCAAAATCCCAGAGAAATTATTTGAAGGTATTAATGGTTACTGGTCCTGGGAAGAGGCTGGAGGAAGGATTCAAAATGCTCAGCTGAGAGTGGTGGAGGTCATGTTCTTGTATTCATATAAATTCCAACTTGGTGAAAAAATTTAAAAAGAAATAAAAAGTTGCTACACTTGAAATGGTTCTGGGCCTGTAGTTAGAAGCATGAAACACATAATCCTACACAATCAGCTCAGCATGGTCAGCACACCTGTTTAACAGCTCTGAAAATCAGTTGCCCTCAGGGATTCTAAAGTTTAATGTCTTTTTTTCAGTCCTTGGCTGGTGATTCTAAAGAAAATTTTGAAGAAGTGTATCATGCTTCTGTCTGTTTCAAACGTGTTTTACCTGATTTCCTTAAATTGTCTGAATAAATGAAATAAAATAAAACAAATTTTAAAGAAAAAATTTACTAATATAATAATGTAAGAACTGTATAAAACTTCCAATCTGTAAACCATCTGACAGATCATTCCAGGAAGTCCCACTTAAGACACATGTCTTAATGCTGCCTAGTACTTGTTGCCAGAAAGGTTCTTTCTTTTTGAGGCAAGAATGGTTGATTTTTTATTTTGCTCCTGTTCATTACTGTATTTGCTAGATAGAAGTTGCACTTGATGTATTATGCTCATCATAGTGCCTCAGGCTATAGGATACACCAAACATAATCCAAACAATCAAAACCCAGAAAGTCAGAGAGCCAATAAGAAAATAGCAGAAGGAGCAGGAGGACTTTTTTTTTCAGGTCACACTACCCAGGGTAGTGCTAGAACTCCAAAAACTTTAATAAAATAAAAAGCCCAGCTGCAAAGTAAAACAGAATCTCTGGGGGTAGAGGGGAGAAGAACACAGTTCAGAGGAGAACCCATCCTAGAGCAAATGTCAAGCAACTCTGCAGAACAAACATCCAGTTAAGCTTAATAGCAAAAGGTCGTGGTTGCAGTAAAATTCTAAAGTAAACAGTTCAAGCTGTAATGAGAGGGAAGATAGAAGACCAACTAATAGCTTTTCCCACTCCCTCAGCAAAGAAGCACCATTGAAAGGGCTTGTTCAGGAGAATGAAATAATCTTCCATAACACGTTAAAGATATGGAAATTTAGACAATTAACAATCACGTCATCTGCAAAGAGGAGAGAAACTGTACCGAGGCAGTGAGAGCACTGCTATGTCCATAATGCCTGCATCACTTAAAGAAGAATTTCTGAGGACTCTGAGACAATTCTGAGTAATTCTGAGGAATCTAACTGTACTCTGCTCCCAGCAGATGAAACATGTAAGGCACACAACTACAAACACCCGTAAAATGCTAATTTTCTTCCTGAGATGGTGTTGATCACAGAGATTTTGCCTGATTGATCTTCGTTACCACAGCTAGCCAGGGTGTTGACTTTAACCAGAGCTCAGTTATGAGATTACCTATTAGTGAAACGAAAAAAAAAGATTGTTGAAATGAAAATTCTCATTTTTTACTTGTGAAGAATACCTCTCAAAGTTTAAGCCAAACTAAAAAGTCATTCAAAACTGAAACAAACAGTTAAACTATTCTGAATTTAATTAGAGAAACACTGAGATTTTTGGCATGCAGAAGCTTTTGAATTTATCATCCTGATTTATAACAGAGCAGGAAATGTAAAAAAGAAACCAAACTCTAAGATTTTAATGAAGGACAAGAAATATTTTTTTCTTGAGTTTTATGAGAAAGACCCAGAGATTGAAATCATTTTAGAACTATATTGCCAAAGAGTGGACCAAGAGTCTTTCCATAACAGGCAGGTATACTTTACAATAGCTCTTTATTTTATCTATTTTTTTATATATATATATTATATATATACACACACACTCATATATATAATTCAGGCATTATATTTGAATGATATTTTTAATATAATTTTTACTAATTTTGTGTATTGAGGTCCAGTAAATGTTTAATATAAAAAGCATATATACTGCAGGTATAGAATTTCATTTGTGGCTTTCGCAATTGTTAATGGAAACCTGCCAAGCCCCTAACACTGTCCACCAGACCTGCAGCAGAATGGCAGATAGTATCAAGAAAGGAGCCGATTGGCTGCCCCTTGGGCTGTTGTTCGATGGTATTCATAGCCAGACCAGTGACATGGTCTTGGCTAGTAGAAGTCCTTGTCAGGCTGATGTTCTGCCTGTGGTGACAGGAAGCCTATTGCCACAGGCACTGCACATGTTGGATATATTTATTTCTCTCAACCTCTCAGAGCTGGATGACTCTCCTCTACCTCTGTTTCAGCTGTGGGACAGGCAACCTGCAGAAGGCCACGGTGCCTGAGGCGGCAAGCACATGAGCTATCAGGGTGTGCCTAAATGGGAGTGCCTGCTCCAGGCGTGCAAAATTCCAACACCAGCTTGTATGGAGCACAAGTAGGGCAATGGCCTGCACTTGCAGAAACATTATGGATGCATTACTTGGGTGCTGCAACACCACAGAATTGTCAGGGAGTCGGCAGTGCACCCACCCAAGGGCTTTGGTCAGTCTGGGCTGCTTAAGCACAGAAGAAATCCAAAAACTGCAAGGGAACACTGATGATTCCTTCTCACATATTTTTTCTTTTAGTGAAGTAATGAGACCTTCTCTTTTGTTTATAATCTCTTTTCCCACCGTTTCTCTCTTGCTTTCTCTCTAACTCACAAGTTTTAGACAGCACATCTGTCCATGTGCACAGAATAATGCCAGATACAGGTTATTGCTGATGGCTGCAGATTCTACACATTCCTGCAAGTTCTACATGTGTGATCTAGAAATTAATTTCTAATTACACTAGAATAAATAACATGCATCCTTGTACTGCACTATCACATATGAATGAATGAAAAATGCTTAAAAAATAGCCCATACTGATTAAAAATTATATGGGGAAGGGTGAAGAGAGATGTATTAGCTCACGTCACAAGCAGACTAAGTAGGTCTCCTCCTACTTGTGTGATATATATTTTACATTATAGATATGAAATCAAATAGAAAATTATAATTATGAATACACTTCTGGATCCACTTGGAAAAAAGAAAGCAAAGGACTTCTGGTGCCAAGCAACACAGATATAGGCTTCTTAAAGAAACCATCCCTTCAATTTCATAGTCACAGTGGTTGCACCATATTCCAACGTGAAGGCTAGAAAAATCAGCTCCCTCTGTGGTACACTGAGCACACAGTAACTACTGATATTGAAGCAGACTTCAGGTATTATTTATTGTTAACTGTTGCCGGTGGTCCTGCACTGTGGCAGTACCGCTGCACACGAAGGTGCTGCCTGCTTTTCCTTCCTAGAGTGAAGGACTCCAGCAGGGTTCTGCAATGTTAAAGACAATATTTCTGACAAGATATTTCTAGCTTCAACATTCAAGCTGTCACAGCTATTGTCAGATCAAAGCAGGCTCTCTTTCCTCTCAAGGCATTACATAACCACCAATTTTGTTTTCCACATTTACCAAAAGCTGCCTGCAAGAAAACAGTTCACTGGAGGATATAGCAGCTAAAATACCAAGGTCTGGCTTTTATTTAATCTCATTTTTACCTCTTTCTTTTCCTCTCCACATGTAGGTCACCAGGAAAGGACACTAATCTTTAGACATGTAATGATGCGTCTCACATTTAACTTCCAATACAGTAATGTAATATGAATTGTGATTCATAACCAAGGAGTAAAAAGGGAACCATAATTAATATGAGTGAAATCTTTGGATTAAAATATGCAAAAGCAGAAACCTGTTGAAAGGTCTGTACCACATAACAGAACACCAGATTCACAAGAAATATACTGATGTTTATTTAACATTGTCACTTAATGACAATGACTTAAATCATCTGGGAATATATTTGGCGCTTCACAAAATATATTGCAATGTAAACCCCTGCTCAGTAATCAAACAAAGCTAAGACATTTTTATCATGCAGTTGAGATGGTGGTGTGGATACCACACCTATGCAGAGCTCCACTGTACTTCATTTAGAAAGATGAGAGTTTGCAATGAGGAAAAGGGAAGAACTGCAGATTTGCAGTATAATAATTGGTATCTATCTGCCTTAGCCCTGTAAGATCTCTGTATACCGGAGTTCACACAAGCCCATGCTAAAGCTTTGCACGCGGAAGTGTTCAAAATGGTTTAGACCAATACAAGACAAAATAGCTGTATTAGAAGTGTTTTCAGTTGAGAGCTGGTGTGACTGTCAAAAAAAAAATATAAATAGGGAAAAGATCCTGCATTATGCTAAATGCCTTCCATCTCCAGCCAATTTTAAGCTTTTTTAGGTCCATATATAGGCCTATTATAAATGAACTACAAGCAACTGTAGACCTTTCACACTCAGGGAACTCCAATCTCCTTAACAGAACAATAGAGATTTCATGTCAGGGTCTCTTGTATTATAGTTCCTCAGGACAGAATATATATATGTACAGAATTGAATAACATGGGCCCCTAGAAGATATTACAGTAAGTATGACTCATCTTAAATGAGGGTCAAGAAGACCTCTCACTAGGCTCCACGGCAGAGTCTGATAACACCAACATGGATTATCTTCCTAGCTGGGAACTGCAGCACACAGCACAGCACGTCTTACACCAGATGTCACTGTATCATACATGATGAATATCACATCTTCATTACAGTCTTTCCCTGCTAAAAATCTCTGTATGTGGTGTTGCAGCAAAAAGCTTCACCTAACATTCAGTAAATCCATTTCTTAATGTTCTGATTAAAAAAGCAAATTTTTTTAGATCTAAACAAGATGCTAGCATCCTTTTTTCTCCCAGGTGTGCAAGATATTATTGTTTTTTAAAATGGGATGCAAACTGAAAATGAGAAGCTTGTTGTGTCAGGGTTATTTCTATTTCTACTTAGAGAAATAAAATTTTGCATCCTCTTTTATCTCACTTTTCCTCTCCCTTTCACACAGGGAAAGCCGTACACTTACAGATATGAAAATGGACACACATTCCCCATTTACAAAGGGCTTAATTTAGACCTCAAGTATGCCCAGAAACCCTCCCTGCAGCAAAGTGATGTCAGACTATGTGTACCCCTGCAGTATATGGAAATCCTGGTTACCATGAGAACCAAGCTGCTGCTTCGCTGAGGTTTACACACTGCTATGAAGCCGTGCGTCCATGACTCCACACTGGAGCAGCTCAGCTGCAGGATGCCCTGTGCCAGGCTGGGTGGCTCTGACACTGCTACCTTCCTGCCAGTGGTCCTCAACTAGCTCCAGCTCTGCCACTGAAATGAATGTGGGAAAGTGTCAGATAACCAGGATTACACCTCTGAAGCAACATCCTCCCCAACTCCTCTGCTTTTCACCCTGGAAAAATAAAATAAAGTAAGATGCTGCTTGGACTTGAGGCAGTATTACAGCACAAAATACTTTATTATATTATGGAAGAAATCAAAGCTACACTGCCTCTGTGAGATCTCAGGGGAGATTGATGTCTCCAAGCAGCCATTTTTCCAAATGCTGCTGTGTACACATGCAGCCTTTCTGAACAGAATTAAGACAAATATTGCTGTGATAAACCAGCTGTGTGCTCCCAAGCTAAAGGAAAAGGTTAGTGTCCCTTTTCACTTCTTTGCTAAGGTTACAAAACCAGCTTCTTTGAACACAGAAGTACTTAGAGTTGAGCAATGAAAAAAGAAATGGCTATATTTTTTCCTCTTCAAGTATGATCTCTAGAAAAAAAATCCTTGTGGCAAGACACTAAACTACATCCTATGCTTAAACTGCAATGAATGAAAAGCCTTTATCATATTCTATAATTAAGAGAAGTATAATATAGCAACAACTAAACATTCATTAGAGGAAAGTGCTATAAGGGAAATAGTTGTGCGTATTCCTGCTGGCTAACAAAGAACTAACAGATCAAGGAACCAAAATTAAATCAAGGTATAATGCCCCAGAAGTGTTATATATCAGTTTAAGCCATAAAAATTCAAGTTTAAATGGCCTAATTTCAGCATTTATTTTTTCTTACTCTGGAGAATATATGGGAGCCACAGAGAATCTTTCTCAATTTCACAGATAGCTGAGACCTCACATATGCCATGATATGTCATGATACTTGAAGGTATCAGATCTCTCTTTTCTCTGATGAAGCCAATGAATTAGCAATTAGGTTCCACTCAGGTCACCTCTTTTTAACATTGGCTTTACTTGCATGTTTTGGCTTTGTCAGACACAATGTGGGTTTCTGTGCCTGAAATCTTGTCCATTTTTTCTAACTGCTTCACCTAGCCGAGAAAAATATATTAGCTCACTCTTATAAAACTGGCAGGTGATTAAAAAAAAAAAAAAAATTTAATTTTAACATTATGGGAGATTTGTGGTTTAACCTAGGCCAGCAACTAAGTACCACCCAACTGCTCACTCACTCCCTCCTGGTGAGAACAGGGGAGAGAATCGGAAGAGTAAAAGTGCAAAAACTCATGGGCTGAGATAAAGACAATTTAATAGGGAAAGCAAAAGACACAGACACAAGGAAAGTAAAACAAGGAATCAATTCACCACTTCTCATTGGCAGGCAGGTGTTCAGTTCAGCCATCTCCAGGAAAGCAGGGCTCCAGCACACACAATGGTTACTTGAGAAGGCAAATGCCATCACTCCGAACATCCCCTCCTTCCTCCTTTTTCCTCCAGATTTATATGCCAAGCATGATGTCATATGGTATGGAATATCCCTTCGGTCCGTTAGGGTCAGCTGTCCTGGCTGTGTCCCCTCCCAACTCCTTGTGCACCCCCAGCCTACTCGCTGGTGGGGTGGAGTGAGGGGCAGAAAAGGTCTTGTCTCTGTGTCAGCACTGCTCAGCAGTAATGAAAATGTCCCTGTGTCATCAACACTGTTCTCAGCACAAATCCAAAACACAGCCCCACAGTACCTACTATGAAGAAAATTAACTCTATCTCAGCCAAATCCAGCACAAGGAAGATGAACACAAAACAGTCTTGATCATGGTTGACTCATTCAAATTTGAATGAATGGCACAACAAATTTTTTCCTGTTTTACTAGTGTTACTCAACACAGAGCTTCACAGTTCTAAATTCAACCAGTAGAGGACAGTGGTGAATATGCACACTATCAAGCCCATCACTCATATTTTACATGCATGATGCCGATCCTCTGTATGAAGTGCTGTGTATTTTTGCAATCTCAAAAGTCAGTTCACATTTATGAAATCTGTGTATGTCAAAGGAATACAGATTACAAAGAATCCACAAAACAAATGTAAATAATTATGCTCTATGTGTGTGGAGTGTATTTCTTATTTATGCAGAATACCACTTGGGCCTCACTCAAAGATCTTGACTTGGTCTTTGTTCAACAAGCTTCAAAGCTTTTCCTAAACAAAAGACAGACCTACACTGCAAATCCAATAAGCATTTTGCTTATGTTAGGAATGCAGGACAGGCCCCTCAGTGTAATTATTTCTGTTCTTTAATATAATCCAGAGTCCTAGAAGGCAGTGAAGTTGCACAAAAGTTCACAGAGCTTTAGCCTGCACCAGGAGCAGGCACACTACCCGCCCTTTCAGGAAAAAGTTATAGAAAAACAGATACCTAATCACTTTTCAGGTTTTCTGAAAAATTCTAAAGTTGCTTTATCTATCTAACTCTATTCGGACTTTGTATAATTATAGTAAAAGCCATTGGGATTTCTTGTGCAAGTACACCTGTATCTAAGGACCCTGGACTGTGAGTTCACTAAGCTAAAGCCTATGGCTTATTTTGACATGTAGAAAACATTCCTAGATAAAACAACAACAACCACCAC
This sequence comes from Rhynochetos jubatus, assembly GCA_027574665.1. Taxonomy (NCBI): domain Eukaryota; kingdom Metazoa; phylum Chordata; class Aves; order Eurypygiformes; family Rhynochetidae; genus Rhynochetos; species Rhynochetos jubatus. Next base: position 80,857,765 of record CM050648.1, on the reverse strand, counting down.
CAAAAAAACACACCAAAAAAACCCACCACAAAAGAAACCCAGAACAAACCCAAACAAACAAAACCCCCTCAAATTTAGCTGCATGTTCCATGAACAGTGACAGAGTTATGACATTTTATTGTCATTTGCGATATTATCTATCCTGGCCTTGTGGCCAGAGGTTTTTTGTTGTGGTTTTGGTTTTGCCACTTCAGTGCCAAGTAGTATACAGCTGGCTTAAAAAATTTGTATGATTTCACAACACAGAGCACACAGGCAAAATATTTTGTGTTTTCCCACACTTAAAGAATAGTAGCTTGAGGACAATTCTTAAAGAAGTTACAGGCTATATCAACCAGAAACAACATTTCAATGTTTATGTAAACTCTATTGCATGAGGGAGCACAGATCACCAATTTCCATCATGTTACGGTCACAAAGTGACATTCCACAAAGCCCTGAAGAGACTAGCACATAACAAAATGTGTCTCCCAGGGTCCGGTCTCTTCAGATTCATCTGCAGCAATACAGAACACCTGTTAATGGAATACGTAAAGGGTGCTTGCTTACAAGGGGAGATGATGAGGAAAAAATTTCTAAAGACTTTGAAACAAAGAGGCAAGACTTCACTTGCAGGAGTATTTAATCCACAAATATGCTCAAGTGCTTCTCCGTGCATTTATCTAACTTAGATTTTGATCTTTTAGAGCATTGAATAATATCAATATACAATTAAAACATAGTATATCAAAAGTTGTGATTACTATTTTCTTTTCAGGAAATGGAATATTCACCAAATACAGAAATAAATGACCCTCCGGTTTGCTTCAGTATATATTTGGATTTTGAGTTTTACATTCCATTGCTGTTTGATTCTTTCCAAATGTGGGACAGTAAGAGTTATAGGATCAACTATAATTGCAGGAATAGGGGCCTGACAGCAATCATGGATCAAAGCCTGGGCATTCTAGGAGTCTACAGAGTGTCTGAAGTCCCAGAGGTCTTGGAATTATGTCAGAATCTGAAATTGCCTTTTAAAAAATGCATGCATCTCCAGACTTCCTAATTGCAAAGGTAAAGAGAGTGCAGCCAACTCAGTGGCACTAAGTGAGCCTGTAGACAGTCTGAATGAATCAGACTCGGAGTGTTGACCTACCACCATCATCTCCCATCCAAGTTTAGTTGCTCCAGGCGCTCCTGTCAACAGCAGACTCTGAAAGGCTGTGTGGACTACTCTTACAGCTAAAGCAGAGCACCTAGCCATGTTATTTTGGTCCCAGTAGAGTTCACCATAACAGTGAGTTTAAATATGACCTCCAAATTAATTTGTATTCTTGCAGGCGTGTCATTCCATGATTTTCAGTAACTTAATTTGTGCATCTAAATCACAGGAAACCATGTAATAACTAAATTCCATTTATTATTCATATGTTTTTTCCTCATCTAGTAATACTTAACACACAATTGTCACTAGATAATATATGCTGTGCAGAAGTTCTGCTAATATCTGCATAAACTATTCATATTTATGTCTATAAACTTAAGATTTATGTTTTCAGATTATTGAAACGGAAGAAAAAATCCTCACATTGATGCAGAAGTCGAGGAATGGCTATCTCATTGTTTCTCTGTACAAGAAAGAAACTAGCAAATGGTGTTAAGGTAGTCTATATATGAACCCACAGGAACAGGAAAAATATATTAAAGCTCATCTGTTTTTTCAGTTGACTGCCCTATGAAATAAGGGGGGGGGGGGGGGGGGGGGCGGGGGGCAGAATTAGCGCTTTAGGCTTTCACCTCTTTCTTTTTAGTCCTCAAAGAGAAAGGGTGATTGTTTCCTAGAGTGCAAAGAAAAGGTTTAGTATCTTTATACCGTGAAGAAAAGCTGCTGAGGCTGTTTGTGAGAAGCAGGAGGAGAGAAGGGGACTGCCTAAATGCAAAGAAATAGACACTCGCTCTGCCATCTGTTCCCATGCACTGTCACCAGGCTACTCTGCAGTGTGAGAGGCAGCTGCTCCCTTGTCCCAGAGTTAACATCAGATACTGGAAAGAGAACACCCACTTTCCAGTTCTGACTGTGCCCACAAAGGATCACAGCCAGTAAGTTTATGGTATCCATATATTTGTCATGCAGCCCCTGGTACAATTCCTCTGTGCCCTGCTGCCTCTTATGCCAGTGGCAAGCTGTGTTTTCCTCTGAGGTACAAATGCAAGTGGATTAGCAGTATCACGCTCTACTCTCTGCTTTGCATACATTACCTTCCCTGTGTTTTGTGTCAAAGACAATTCAGCAACTTGGTCCTTAGTTAAGGAAAAAATAAAGATTACTGAAGGGCCTTCTTGAAGGAAGGAAATGAACAAAAGCCCCATTTGTTAAAAGGGAAAATAAATAACAGTCTGGCTGTTAAATGAAAGGAAGCGAGACCAATGAGGGATACAAAACCTAGGACACCAGCTGCTAGAGTATGAACTGGGGCTAAGGTTTGCCTTTGCCATCTGCAGAGTGCATTTCCTCAGCCTATGAATGATCTTTGCTTTGCCAACATCACAGCATCCAAGTGTAAACGTACCTTTTTGGGTTTTTTTATTTATTTTATTTTTAAAGCAATCGAAGTTCATTTAATGCTATTCATTTAGAAGTTTTTGTCACTGTCACTTTCTACCAGCCTTCTTATCTCTTTGTTTCTAATAGCTCAGATTAAGTTTTCTCCAGGAGTATTGAAGATTTATAGGAATCACAAGCCAAGATTTTAGTGTCCAGTGACCGAGGTATTTCTGTTCATAATTATGTGCTGTTTTTCTAAAGACAGGATGAGATGACACCTCTTAAAGGAAAGCAGCAATTCCTTCTTCTGGAGATCAACTGAACTTGCCCAGAGAAAAGACAGCTTCAGAAACAATGTGCTGCAGGAGGCAAGAAAATATTTATAGTAGTCAGGAACCTTGTATTTGGTTTACGTGTCAGAGTCTTAGTGGCCGGGCTGGGGAGGGGGTGGGAGAAGCTGCAGTGATGGCTTCTGTGAGAAGACACCAGAAGCTGTCCCCATGTCACAGATTCACAAAATGTTAGGGGTTGGAAGGGACTTCTAGAGATCATCTAGCCTAACCCCCTTGCCAGAGCAGGGTCACCTAGAGCAGATCACACAGGAACAAGTCTAGGCAGCTTTTGAAAGTCTCCAGAGAAGGAGACTCCACTACCTGTCAGACAGAGCCATTTTCATCTGGTTCCAAGATGGATCTGCTGCTGGCCAAAGCTGAGCCCCACAGTAACTCCTACCAAAGAAGGTGGATGTGCCCTAAGGAAGCTGCAGCCCATGGAGACCCTACATGGGACAGGATCCTGCCCATGCAGGAGATGCTGACAGACAGATCCACCTCAATGGTGCGACCACTTAGACCCATCACAGGGTCTATTTGTACCTATGTTTACCTATGTGTCATACTGTAGATTGCAGTGGGAAAGGCACATGCAAAAAAAAAAAAAAAACCAGAAAAATACTCTTTCTGTGTGACTATTCAATTCTGGATGATGTCTGGTGCTGTGAGTTCTATGGAAATGCAGAAAGGAATCATTCATACTAATGCAGACCTGTGACAGTAATTAACGGTAACTCTGTATTTTCAGTCCATAAGAAGACATGTTTGGTGAATTCAGGGATGACGAGGTTTGGTTTCTAATGCAAACCGTACAAATACAGGTAGACACAGATAGCTTATTACCATGTGGGATTTGCCAACCAGCATTCAGAATAACCCAGTCTATTTCTAATGTATCTGAATTCTGAATCTGTTTTGCTTCCGTGTGATTTGAAGTGAACAGAAATTTATTTTGCATTGTTTCTGAAACATTGTGTATCCAAAAACCTGGTCTAATTTATATAATTACATATAAAGATACGTGTGCATGTGTATACATATGCATTATTTCTCCCTACAGATCTTATGTCTCTTCTAACATCAGATCATTGGCTTACAACACTGAACCACACGTCCTTATCTGGGTTTGTTTTGTTGGTGGTTTTTGGGGTTTTGTTTTTTGGAGTTTTTTTGCATGTTAAAACCTAATTAGTCTCCAGAAGCGTTTTGCCTTCCCTTGGCAGTTGTCCTGCACTGCTGCAGTTTCTGGTAGTCTGTTTGTGACACACATTGGCAGTAACATTTGAACTGATTTTTTAGAGTGCTTGTCTCAGCAGTATCCACTAGCTTGCACCTATAAATAAGGTTTCTTTTTAGGAATCTGGCGTGTTTTATATCCCCATTTCTGTCAAAGTGAAAGCATAAGGAAAACTGAGCACTTTGGTGTAGAATCACTCATACCCTATAATTTACTGACATATTCTAGGACTCAAAAAATGTAGAAATGTAATGAGATGTTTGCTTAGAGAGTTATTAAAATTGTTTTACTAATTGACAAACCTGCTTTTTTTCCTGCACCTGGGACATATGGTAGATATCTAAGTAATTCAAAACCACATTTTGTGACTTGTTATGTGAAGATGCTTAAACATATCTTATGAAAATATTAATTGTACTTCTCCTCAACCCATACACATTTTCACATATTCTCATTTGCATCAGCAGTATGGTACTTGTCCTTTGCATCTGATTTGCATTCTGCTGTGGTTCACTCTCTGAACTATAGCCAACCCCACACCCAAGTTTTGGTCTTTTGTACAAAAGTCGTTACTTTATCCACGCTATTATGACAACAACATTTTTTGTATGGTCCATACCTGAAAAATTGTATCATCTCACTTTTCTCCTTTCTAGCTGTGTTAATGTCCTACAGCAGACATTCACACAGCAAGAAAATCAGGAATGCACTTTTTCATTTTTAGTTGTCTGACTCCATGGATGCTTTACCCTTACTGAATAACATTAATACTATTATATAGTTCTGATTTACATATAACATTTGTGTCCCATCTGTACTATTCCTATTTCATTTGGGTATGACTTATGTCCACTGTATACTAGATTTTTTTCTGCTGCTTCTTTCCTCCTCCCCTCACCCCATCTCCCATTCACATATTTTATAAAACTTCATATTCCCTTTTCCCTGCACATCTTTGGCTATCTGGCTGCCTAATCATAGACTATCTGCCCACCGTCATCCCACCAGAAAGTTTGCCTTTTCATTCTTCATTCTTTTATGAAGGACATGTTCGTGTTTCTTACAAAGGGCAGTACTCAGCTTGTCAAAACAGGTGTTAAGGCTCTTCCAATGAAGCTTAAAAGAACAAAATGTCAGATTCAGCTGCAATGGATAATACCTCATTGCAAAGAGAAGAATTCTTTCTCAAATACTTTTAAGGAGTGGCAGGGGGAGAAGAGCGTCTCTGAGTAAACAACTTGCCTTTATGAATGTTTTCTTATTAAAACAACAGATCTGAAAGGCAGCGTAACAAACTAAAGGCTAGGACATGGTGCAGTAGGCAGTGATGATGTTCCTTTTAAAAGGTGATGTTTACGGGCTTTTTTTAAGGATGCATCAGAAGGAAATTTACATAAGAAAAAGAATAAAATATTTTGTATTACTGTATAAAGTTCTTACCTTTTCCATGTACAGGTACAAAACTTCTCACTACAACTAAAGGAGAAAATTTGCATCCCCAGGGGTAACATTCCCTGGATCAGGAAAGGATCTGTCTTCTTCAGATCTATGACTTTTTTCAGTTACATCTTTCCACTGAAAAGGCTCATGCAAGTGTTTCAGATGACTGAGGAATCCAAAGATATTGCTTCATCTACATAGCATTTCTATTGCCACTTTAGTCTGCAAGGGTCATTACTTTCACTACTTCAATAATATTTGTGTTAGTAATCCATAAGCCAGTATTCAATAGGGGCTGCCTTTTGTAGCTGCAGTAATGTTCTGCCTAGCCTGGGACAAGAAGATACATTTTGAATTAGACATTTTCCAGGGAATAGCTCCTAGATAAGCAGAAGCATGCAGGGAAACAAAACAAAACAAAACAAAAGAAAAAAAAAAAAAGAAAATGTGGAAACCCTTCTTCTTGCATAACTCCTTGCAATTCAGCTCTACTTCAGAATTATAGTTCTGGGGTGGTTGGTTTTTTGGTTATTTTTCAGTGCAAGCTGGTAAAGCATATGCCTTTATTTGATTTTTTTTTTTTTTATGGTTTCATTGAGAGAGCTTGTATTGTCTCATGAAACTACTGGAGGAAAGAAATTAAGGCAGGATGATAGAAAGTAACTTCCTCTCTCCGGTTTCCCCGTATTTCTGAAAAATAGGACACTGAGGACTGGACACAATCCAACCTTTGTAGATCGATGTCTTCTTTAATTTAAAAAACCATTTTCCCATCAACTGCTATGATAAATTAAGACATAACTATGCTGTATATTCCTAGATAATTAGAAGATTCTGAAGGAAGAAAAAACAAACCCTCGGAAAGCAATGGCATTCATTCAAATTATTAATCCATCCTTTCTCAACTGAATAAAGTCCAAATCAGGATAATACACAATGCTGTGGGTTACGTTATTGTAAAACTCTCTTTTATGCTACCATACAACTGCAGATTGATGATGTAACACTCCGAAAGAATTTCTAATCTTTAAACTACTTTATCAAATATGAATAGAGAAAGTGTTGTTTAATTTTATTCCTTTCAAATGCTGCAGTGTAATTAAGACAGTATTCGCTTCAAAGTTCACTTGACAATCTATATGCTGTGTCTGTAAATCCTGCTGTGGTTCTAAGATGTCCCATGTAGCATCTAGAATGTTAAATAAGAGTCTCCACAATATAACTAATGCATTTTAATGATGATCTTGATCAGGAGTCCAGTGAAGTCTAATGTTAACTGCAGTGATCTCTTAGCCAGTTCTGTATTGAGTAAATCCTGAGAGAATACATATTAAATAAATTCATTACACTTTAGGTATATTAATTACATATTAATCTCATTATTTTTTTCCCTCCACCATCTGTCACATGATATGGCACAGTTAGTCAAGTCACAAATGGTAAGCAGAATTATAAAAATGGGATTTATAAGGATTATAAAAGAACTAATTTAATTACCAGTGGCATTTACTGCACAAAATTAGGTTTTTCCCCACACATTTTTTGCATCACATCAACTGCTTATCATAAAGGTGAGGTAGGCATTTCCTCTGTATACACAAATAAAGAAATGACAGATTTGACATCCAGAAAAGCATTCCAGCAGAATGTGAAACAGCCTAAGGCAAAGGAGTACAAATTAAATTCATAATGCCATTAATTTCTTGGGACTGCCATGTACTGATGAAAAATTGCTATTTATCTTGCTCTTGCTTATGACACTCTTCTTGTAAATTTTAGGCCTGTAAACACTCTCTTGAGCTTCATATTTGGAATAACATAAAAATTTTAGAGATAGGCAAGTCAAAATCTTGTTCAGACAGGTTGTGCTTGCAAGCGGTGAGTCCAAATGGTTTTAGAGCCTGTAGAGCCTCTGAGCCTGTGAGCATTTGTAGCTTCATCTAGCTTTCTGGTTGCTTTGTATGAATATAAATGATGAAGACTAAGAACTAGAAGGCTCCAAACAGCCATCACATTAAAAAAACCAGGCAGCTATATAACACCCCATCCTTATAAATTCTGATTCTCTTAAAAAAGTAAAAATCCCTATCACAACCTGCATAATGCTTGAATTTTGCAGCATACCTTAAAATCAGTATGTAATTCAGTGGGATAACTAACCTTTAAAATCAGAAATTCCATCTCAATAGCCTGTTCTATAATTACATACCTAGAAGCGCTGCATGGACAGACTACAGCAAACAAAATCAAAGAACAAGTCAGCATAGACCTCAAGGACTAGTGACAAAGGCAGCGACAGACAGATGCTGCAGAGGAGTGCCCGATGCACATTGCAACTATATAATAATGTCAAAGAGATCTATCTGTGCGCTGCACACAGGGCATGACAATAAAACACAGCAATTTCATCTTACACATGCTACTGGCCTTTATATCCAAACTTCTTCTGGTAAAGTAAGCGATGCCAAGGTAGGGTTCAGGCAGAACAGTTGTTTATACGTACATAGAAATGTAATATGACAGTGTGATGTTCAGGTTTTTAGCACTGTCCCTGGGATGATTTTGTGCCACGTGCATGTGTTTGTGTATGTATCCATATAAAATATGGACATGTAATGCTGAGAACGAGGAGACATTGAGTCTATTGATCTGTTTCCTAGTACTCTCTTGAAGTCTTAAGGTTTGATTATTGTTCATTAGGTATTCCTCAGCAGTTATTCACAGGTTGTCACAAAATCAGCTCTGGAGTCCAGATGATGAAAGACACTACTTCAAAGTCTACTCAGTAAAAATATCAGGCATTCTCCTTGCAGGTAAATGGTCAATCCACAGATGATAGATTATTTCAAAAATAACTGTGGATGGCCTCCGTTTCCAGCTACTGACAGGCAGTGGAGATGTTCTTTCAACATGTTCGACTACTCAAGCTTTGCTGGACATGAATAATTTTACCAGATTTTAAAGGAACTGGTGAAACTCATATTAACTGCTGTCCAAATTGTTATAACTCTGGTGCCATCACTAGTAAATCAGTGTAGTTTCTTTTCAAGTGATGGTAGCAACATTGTGGGAAACACCAAAATTTCACAGCTCAAGAATCTGAAGTGTCACTTATCATCAAAACTGACTCAGCAAGAACCACTAAAACCTTCTTTCTGGGTAATGTGCAGTAAATATTAATTTCTACTACATTTCCTCATCAGCATGTATTACCATCTACTCTCCCTTTAGGGCACAGAAGCAGCAGCAGTTTGGATAAATAAAGTAAAATGATTATTCAGAAATCCCTAAGACGAAAAATATCTTCAGTTGGTTTCCTTCAAAAACAGAAAATAAAATTTTTTGACAAATACATCTACAGATAGCCATAATATAGATTAGACATAAATTGCATACCATTTTTTCCATAGGAAGCTCAAGGAAGAGACTTATATTATTATAAAGCTAAGGAAATAGATTTGCAGACATGTTGGAAGATCTGTCATATTGTGTAGAATTGCACAGGAAAAACATGAGAATTTGAACTCTCTGGATACTCACACAGGGATAAAGAATACATTTTAGTTCAAGCCTGGTGAATTCTGTGGGAACCTTTAATCATGAGCAAAACCACCTGAAGTACTAGCTCTCTAGTACTTGTGTGCTTTCTACCAGGGGTTACTTTTAGATCTGACTGAAAGATGATCACTAACACTTTTTTCCCAGTGATACCATTCCAATAAAAAAAATAAAACAGTAGTTTCCTGATTAAGAGTTATGACTGATTATACAATAATTCAGAGTTTATTGCTGAAGATCTTTCCTCCTTGTTTAGCTTCAGTAGAATTTGGGCCTCTTGTGGAATGTCCTGTTATGCATGGTCAGTCAAGTAAGAAGATGATTATCACAGTTTATAAAATTATACTGCTACTTCTTTTGGTCCTGTGACAGCTGAAAAAGGAGCTGTCCACGCCCTACAGACCTTTTAAAAATGTATTTACTCCATTTGACTGTACACAAAAACTGTTAATTTTCAAACTATGTTAACACATTTGTGATATTTTTATAAAAGTCAAAATATGAAGAGAAGAAATTTTAAAGGTAATTGCTTATTTTAGAACATCTAAATAATTATAGGGTTTGGGGGTTATTTTTTGTTTGCCTTTTTTTTTTTTTTTTTTTAATGAGCAGTATGTTGAATTCCACTGAATTCCAAGGTATCTCAAAAAAAGAATGATCTGCTGGTTCTGAATGGAATACATGATTGCACTTTCCCACCCCCCACCCCCCACCCCCTGACCAGTTTCACAGATGTTCCTAACAAAATACGCTAAAAATACTTGCTGTATTTTTCCGTATGCTTATTCTTTCTATAGCCTGCAGGACAGTAAGAAAGTAAGGCCAGGGTCCATCTTAAGCCTAATAAAAATTGCATAGATTCAAAGTAACTCAATATGAGCACATGGTTTCTGGTTTTCAGTGAAGTTATTCTGCACAGACATTTTTGTAACAGTATCTACAAGTCTTTTGTCTCTTCAAGGGTTTGATCCTTTCAGCTAACTCAGGTTCTTCTAAACAATGAGTTAAGACACTCAGAACTCCACAGGGGGATAGGATAACATACACATAACAGAAAACTGAAATAGTATGAGAATTAAATATATCTATCATATGTTTGAAAATAAATTCAAGTCTAATTAATTCTTAGCATGATGTTTCACTGCTATTCATTAAAATGGAAAACAAATATGTCATGATCCTTTCTTGAGCTGTGGTAAATTTACAACTTTGTAGGGTGAACTTCTGCTCTGGAAAAAAATATCATAAGAAAATTAAACATTGTCATCTGTCCACAGTGCTTACAGAAAGCTGTGCAGAATCTAGGTAAGTCAAGCATGTGACTTGTTCAATCTTATTTCACTTTGTGGCCTGCAGTGACAAACCTTGTCTTTCTGCCTAAACCTTCACTTTCACCCCAGCTGCAACCCCCACCAAAAAAAAAAAAAAAAAACAAACCACAAAAATCAAACTCACAACAATAGCAATAAGGGGGGGGAAGAGATTGTTTGGAGACTGTGGTTCTTTAAGAGTCCTTGGTTGGCACCAGCCCCTGAGTAATGAGGAAATGTCCAACTCAATAACTATAAAATGGATTGAATCAGCTCAACAGAGATGCAACATTGGAAGAAGTGCTGACTTTGGTTATTTCACAACTGCTAGACTTGTCATTATAAACTAGAAGTTAATCAATTCTGAAAGTAATCGTGGAGCACAGTTGGGAAAGAAAAACTGACTTGAGAGGGGGAAAAACATGCTCTCAAGTGTTGGAAAAGGGACTCAGCACATTATAGAATTTTTTTTTTAATTATTTTAATTATTTTAATAAATCAGATGTTCATGTACCATCTGGTACAAAATACTAATTCCTTGTTTACTGATGATCTAATTAGAAATATAAATCCTTAAACTGGTGAGGGTAGTAGCAAACCATAACCCAGATACAAACACACCAAAAAAAAAAGAAAGAAGATCCTGCAACTTTTAAAACGTGCACTGAGCAGACGGCAAAGTATCATTATATTTTGAATATCCCAGAACTATGACCTTGGAACTGCAAGTACAAAGGAAGATGCCCATTTACAGTGTAACATTTTTCTTAGTTCAGATAGAGGGTAAGTTCCTCTTTAAAATGGTGCACTTGAGACAAAAAGAGCCCAGGAACCATTTAGCCACAGAATTCAGGTACTTCTAAGGCTCCAATTCCCATTTTGTCAGATGTCTTACAATATTCAATCTATCTACTTGCACAGGACATCTGGAACTCATTTTCCTCTCTGGATAATAGAGGCATGTTGTGATAAGCTTAGTATGCAAAGTTACACAAGAAGCTTTTGGCAAAGAGAAAAGCCCTGAAATCAGATCTTCAATCTAGCTTTGTTTGCTAACCTCTGGATTCACTAAAGTAGACTTGGAGGCTTTTGAAGCCTGTCTGAATAAGGTCCTAAGCAACCTGGTCTGATCTCACTATTGAACCTGTTTGAAGCAGGAGTTCGGAGCAGATACTTCTTAAGCAATGTCTTAAATGATTCCATGAACTACCTGCAACCATCTCCAAATCAAGCACGAAGTCTAACAGCCAATATCTAAACACATCTTAACTTTTAAGGCAAACTTTTCCACTTCCTATCTTAGAAGGTGCAGTCCAGAAACCTGTGTGTGGTCCAAAGCAATTACTTCAGAATGCAACAGTTATATCTCTAACAGTTTGTGGAGTTCAGATGTAGTAACTTCGAAGGGTCACTCCTTCCTGACAAGGATGAGATTAAGTAGTATCTTACTCTTTACACAGTTCCATACGTTTTAACAGGACTATCTAGTGAGCTAACTACAGCTTCATGTGTTTAAGGGTACCAAAAATCAGTGATTGCAGACTCTGCCACCTTACATCCAAGAAGCCTAACTGTAATGAAACCAGAGAGACAAGACTACTTGTATGTGTAAACAGAGAGTAGCATTGTCCACAACTTATGGCATTGATGGTACTCAGAAATGCAAATTAAGGTTCCCAAATCTGGTGGGTAATCAAAAGACTTATAGCAGTACCATTTCTACCTTTTCCCTTGCCAGGCCCTATCATGAATGTTGCATTGATTTTAATGGAGCTACGGAGGTGAAAAGCAGTGTGACTGAGCCCATCAGAAGGGATTAACGTACTATACACACACACACTGTCTCAACAGAGAGATGCAGTAGGCAGTATGCACTCATTTGACCCTATATAGCGTGTAGTCCTACTTTTTAGGCTGAATTCTTTGACTTGCTCCTCTTCATAACAGAAATGGCTTGCACCATACACTGCAGACTGAGAAATTACCTCTCTCATTAGAGCCAAAAAGCATATTTTAGCACTAATGCAAAACCTTTTGTGGTTTTGGATAAAGGTTTGACTTTCCCCTTGTCTTCCCCCCATATCTGCCATCCATGTGTTAGTTATTATCCTAGGAAGAAGAACTATGTCAAATGTCATCTATCACTTCTGTTCAAATTAAAGAACAACTTGTGAAAGGATAACAGCAAAACCCACAACCCTTGCTTACTTTCTACACAAGGCAGATTAAAATTTGTCAGTTTTGCACTATTATTTCAGTTAAAAGAGGCAAATTAATTTCTTAGGCTTGTTCTACATTGGAAGGTTTTGTATAATATAGTGCATTAGTTAAGGACTTTTTAAAAAAACATACCCTCGCTAAAATAGCTATACTGGCAAAAGAACATTTGGCAGTGCAGCTTACTCAATATGGGAATTTGTTCAAGAGAGTTAATTTACTATTATAAGCTGTATTTTTACCTAGACTTGGGAAAGCTAATTTTTAATTGTAGAAAACCTTACTCATAGTCTGAACTTCCTCCTAACACATACAGGCACTAGCTCAAAAATTTCTTCAATGAAAGAGTGGAATTTCTTTTACTTGACTGAGGTGTTGGAAAATAGTGAGGAAAATTACAAAATGCTGGGAAGTGAAATAATTGTAACTCTTCAGTCGTTCATATACATTAGTAATCTCCAGTAACTGAATTGAGACTCTCTAATTACAATGCAAAGGGTATTCTCATTAAAGGCCCTTTAATGAGAGGGTCTTCTCATATAAACAGAGCTGTTCATAATTTTCTGAATTTATTCTCCCTATTAACATTCGACAAAACTCCTATAGTTGTGGGAATCATATTTTTTTTGACGTCTGTCATTCTAACTAACGCCCAGTATCAGAGTAATGAACTAAAGGGAAGGAACCTCCTTCATGGCAACCTTCTCACAGTCACATTAAGAAAATCCACAGTGTACCTTGTACTACACATGGGAAAGTGTCCTTCCATCCACTAGGCACAGAAACAAAAGAGAAAAATCATAGGCTCAGAATGAGGTTGAAAGGGACCTTTGGCGATGACCTGGTGCAACCTACCTTTTCCAAAGCATGGCAAACTTTGAAGGCACGGCTTTGCCCAGCTGCACACCCACTGGGCTGCAAAGAAATGGTTGAAATTTGGCTGCTGTATCCAAAAGTCCCTGCCATGTTAGGGGAGTTGGAACTAGATGATGTTTAACGTCCCTTCCAAACCAAACCATTATATGGTTCTGAGGAGTTAGCAACCGCTGCCAGGAAAAAACCCTAAAATAGTAACACCGTTTTGATCTAACTATAGGTGTGGGTATGAACTCAGACGCAAGAGGAAAGCTTCTCAAACGTTGTTGCCAACACTTATTTGAAAGGATATGGTGCCAGAAGCTGATTCACAAATGAAGCATGAAAGGGTCCACCATGAATTTTAGTGTTTTTCATGTGAGTATCAACTGGATTTCATTTAGTTCAATGTTATAGACAAATTACTTGCCACTTTTTAAAGAACTTCCACTTACATTCCTGTATAAAGTAGCAAGATCCTTTTCTTTAGTACTCTTATAAGTTAAAACAGTGTTTGATTTTTTTTTTAAGGTTAGTTCTGAGTTGACGTTATGTGCCAGTTTTCTACTTATATCTTTTATTAACCATGTCACATCTTCAGACAGGTTTATAATGGAAACCTTAACAATGGTGCCCGTGCTGCTAGATTCCAGCCTCTGCATCAATGGATGCTCATAAAATATAGGAGTTGGAGATACTAAGAAAAGGAAGTACAGAATACTGGTGTACTTTACTATGAAACAAGATTTGAGAGCTTAGATTTCTTCAAAGAAATTTAATCCTCTATGCTATAGGTACGTTGTCTACATATTGGTGAGTCAGTCTTCTCATATCATTTTAATAAAAGTGCTTACAAACCTCTTGAATTTTGTAAATTTAGACAGTGAAGGTCTTCAGGGTCAGTACTGACTAACAATAGTTGGCCTCCTGAAGTTTTCTATTGTGTACCACCTCTTAACTTGAGTATCCAATTTAAAAACCTCAAAAACCTCTCACTTTGATGTTTTACTTATGGAGTTTTCTGTCGCACCATGGTAAACAACTAGCCAAACATTTATTGTCCTAATTTTGAAGCTGATTTTTTTTTTTTTTAGAGTTGTAAAACAATGACCAATATAGAGATTTCAAATGAAAATTCAGTGGTAAAATCCATAACTGAGTTACTTAGAATAGATGCCAGGACTCACAGTAGAACAGACAAATATGAAGTGTCCTTCTTCAAAATTAAGGATTTTTTCTGAATCAGTGAAACTTAAAAGTGTGAAGATACATGCTGTAGGAAGTATTTAGGCCTTAAAGTAGAGGTAATAGAAAGCAGTACTAAAATAATAAAAAAGCTTTATGAAATATAAAATATTACTTTCTGTTTAATTCTTTTCATATGCTATCTTCCTGGTCTCAATTTATCAAAATGTTTGGGTTTATATTTTATGTTCCCCTTTATTTTTCTATATCACCTGACTAAATTCCCATGCTTCTTTGCAAATTTTCAGGTTGGTTTTTTTTTTTTTCTTCCCAGTAACAAGAGAACATAAGTTTCTGATATAAAATAAGTCAGTCGAAACTAGATCTTCAAAATATGACTTCTGCATGTTTGCAACTTCTTTTCAAGCTTTCATTTAGTTTTTCACATTAGTGTAATGACCTCCTAGTTAGTCCACACAGTACAAGTGCACGTCAGTTCAAACAGAACAATATATAGAGAGAAAATTAATCTAATCCAAAATTTGGATTTGCCAAATACTTTCTTCTGGTGATAAGAATACAAACATTTTTTGGTATTGAACTTTTTGAGATCAACATTTATTGGCAAGTATTCTATGTTCTAACAAACTCATCTGTTTAAATTCTAAGTCTCATGCATCTGTTTTCTAACATGTTACAAGAATAACCAAAAGAAATGTATCATTGCTCAAGTAGCCCTTATTCTGAGTGATGATACTCTTTTAGTTTTAACTGAACTATGCTCTAAATAAATTAGTATCTTCATTTATAGTTTTCAATTGCAGTCCTAGAGAAATATTCACATTAAATTAAACAGTTTACATTAAAATATCTCTACAGTTTTAAGGTTACTGCAGAGATGGATAATGTACATCTATGGTTTGGGGAATTTGTCTAAATTGGCCATTTCTTGAAGTAAAAGCATAAATAGCCTTTCAATTTCTTCATTGACTTATGAAGAACTGAAGATATTTAGTAATGTTAGCCTATTTCAGCATAAAATTCCAGAGAAACATTGGGAGAAGGGTCAGGTAGGGTACTTGCCATGTTACTAATGCTTCCCTCTCAGTTCAGAAATATCAAATGTTGCAAGTAGGAAGTGCTCTGCTGCTTTTCCTTGGATAGTACCTCCCAAACCTCCCAAGGCACAGTTTCTGCTCCCTTGAATGAAAGCAAAATCCATGGGGTAGGACAGGTACTCTCTGTCATAAGAAATATGCTACCTATGCCATTGTGTTATGAAGCATAGAAATGGGAAGATTAATAACTTGGGAATTTTAGCTAGGGTAGTGCTGTTAGTCACAAGACACCCATGGAAAGACTACTGTCTGCAGGTGCCTTTTTGAAGCACTTAGGCAAGCCATATTTATGACTATCTTCTCACGGTTTGCTTCATTAATTTCTTGCAATTCTTCTCCTTTTTATTTTTTTTTTTTAATTTGCATTTTAAGAAAATGCTGAGAATTACAACAGTTATTTCCTTACTGCACTCACCCAGTGATTCTGTGTATGTTTCTTATGCTGTTAATATTTACATGCATTTTTATTTAAATAGATCTTAGTTTACCTAGTGACATTCTTTGACAGTGAGCTTAGACCTTTGTAGTGATACTTCAGATCTGAACAAACCTGGAATGAGAGGTCTATTTGTAAAGGAGTTAGAAAGAAGGAAATCATAGAATAGAATCAATACCAATCCTGCACACACTTAATCACCTGCAGAACTTAATGATATGAATACTCAGTCAGAGATCAATAACAAGCATTTAGCATATAGTTAATGCATTATTCAGTGATTGCAAGGTCAAACTCACATCTCCTTATTTGGATAGTAACAAAACCTTAAAGAATTGAGATATAATGTACATTAAGACATTATTATAGCATGCATGGTCATTTCTGAGTACTACCTGTACTACAGTTAAGGAAAAGATTGGTAGTTTTTTTGTCACTTTTCTTTCTAGATCAAATATAATGTAAAAATAGTCACATTTGCAAACTAGTTAAAGGTATTTTGAAGGTATTTCAGTCGAAGGTATTTTGAAATCATATCGTACAATGTACCTGCATTTCCATATATGATTGTACATCAAGCTTTGACTGGTATAAACTGGCTGTATTCCTAAAGCAAGAAGACCAAACACAGCCAAAAAACAAACACCAAGGTTTTTGTGCTTTTCACCTGCAAACTACTTCTGGAACACCTCCTATAACACATATGTAATAATCGCTTTCCCATATTTCACAATTTTCTTGTCCCAAGCAATAAGCCACCCACACAGCCAACAGCCACACTGGAAGACAATTAACAAAGGGTGGAGAATTCTATCTTCTTCTGCTATAAGTTTGTACAATTGCAAAAAAATCTGTGTATTGGAGGGCATATTTAGAGAAAAATATTAAAACCTTATTTACTTTTACTTGTATCCTTAGAGGCACCATGAAATTTTAGAACACAGGCCACACTTTCCCATTCCGTGTAAAAGATTAGAGAAGAAGTAACTGAAGTTTGTCCCTGCATGATCTGAGGAATCAGATGAAACAGAAAACTTCCAAGAACCAAGCAGGAAGTTGAGCTGACAATGACAACTTGGTAGAGGAGAAAAATAGCAACATGCTGATTTTTGTTCTAGGGAGGTTGAGAGTTGGCTAACTTTTCCTGCACTCAGCAGGGTATAATTGCAACATAGCAGAGCAAAATGAACAGCCCACCCACAAGTGACTTCAAGAACATATCGTATTATTTGTTTCAGTGTAAGCATTCTTCTGCTTGGCAGTTTTGTACTTGGATTAAATATATCCGGCTCTTTCACTCTTGTTTCCTTTTTCCAGTGTAGAACTTGGATTAAGACATCAGCTCCTCCTTCATTGTTTGCAAATATTCAAAGCAGAAATATGGCACTAGAAGCATGGTGGAGAAGAGGATTCTTTAGCAAGAAACATCAATATACTTTTGTGATCTTAAAACCCCAATCATCAAGGAGAAAGTGGGCTGTATTAATGACATAAACAAATAGATGCTTAGCAGAGGAAAACATCGTTTCTATATAGTTTTAGATATAGCTGTACTATATTTCTTGATTTAGAAATCTTCAAAAGATTCATTATGAAATTAAAAAAAATAATCTCAGGGCAGAGTAAAATACAATACAGAGCTTAACAGTGTAAACCTGCCTTTTGAATGAAGATAGACTGATCTAAGAAACTGGGGCTGCAAATTAGGTGGAAGACATACTCACAGAACCATAATATGACAAAAAGCCATGTACATTATCAGAACTGGAGACATTTGTGTGTTGATAAGAGCTAATACTGTCCTTGATATACTATCAAGGAAAAAATACTATACAGTTGTATCATTCAATTAATACAAATAATCAAGATTAGGAGAAGTGTGGCACAGAGCACAGAGCAGTAGCAGAAGTGGATCTTTACTTACCTACTGTTCTGAGAAGTACAGTTTTAAAGTCCATGTGGAAGGTTGAACTTGGCTGGCTGTCAGACCCAGCCACACTGTCACTTCCCCCTTCCTCAACAGCACCAAGGGAGAAATTAAGATGGACAAGGTTGTGTTGAGATAAAGGCAGTTTAATAAGAAAAGCAAAAGCTGCATGCAGAAGCAAAGTAAAAAGAGGCATTTGTTCACTACTTCCCATTGTCAGGCAGATGTCTGGCCATTTCCAGGAAAGAAAAACCTTAGTACATGTAGTGTGCATGTAGCATACACTTACTTGGGAAAACAAACATGATAACCAAGATTAGCCCTGCACTCTCTTCCTTTCCCTCAGCTTTTATTGCTGAGCACAACATCATAGAGTGTGGAATACACCTTTGGTCAGTTTGGGTCAGCTGTGCTGGCTGTGTCTCTTCCCACTTGTCCACCCCCAGCCTACTGGCCTTTGGGTGGGAAGGGGGTGGAAAGAAAACCTTGACAATGTGCAATCACAACTTAGCAGTAGCCAAAACATGGATATCTTATCAAGACTCTTCCAGCTACAAATGGAAAGCACAGCACTGTATGGGCTGCTATGAGGAGTTATCTCCAACCCAGCCAGACCCAGTGCAGACAGATAATGTTAATCCCAGGACAAAACATGATGCCAGAAAGACAGCATGACAACAAGTATTGCATAGCGTTATGCTAATAGTTGCTTCAGATTTATATACACAAATGGATAATGTAGTTGTCAAGAAACAGCCAGCACAGGTACCTTCCCATAGTCCTCCTTTCTGCCTCTTCACCAAGAACTTGCTTGGATTAGAGAGAAAATATAAGATTAAGATCTATCTTACTGCTTCTCTTTTCTGTAGGAAATATGGCCATGACAGCCTAGGTCAAGGTGATCAAGATGAAAATAATCTTTTTTCAGCAAATCATGTCCTATGCGAAGCTACAGAAAAATATTCAGCACATATTCTTTATTTTATTTTTTGAGAGGTATCTGCAGCCTGAAGAAGTATAGTAAAGATCAAAAAATATGAGTAAGGAAGGTGTCCAAATTGATCATGCCCCAAAATATAATGTTGAAGCTTGAGTATTTTTATTTTTTTCCCCACTTGCTTTCAAAGAAAGCTGCCTTCAGTCTTAATCCTTGTGTATCAATGGGAACAAACAAAATAGGGAATGTTTTAAAGAGAATTTTCACACTGGGAGATGTTATAAGGTGCTTGTTGCAAGCTCTGATGGAATGCCTTTTTCAAACCAAGTTTATTTCAAGCTTGAGGTGAACATGGGAAGGTTTACCACACATGTCTATCTCCTGAGAAAATGGACATAGTTGTCTCCTCCTCCATCTTTATGGCTTTGTGGTCTGGGGACTGTGAGTTAGTCTGGGCCATTTTTGCACCTCTGTATCTCAAGAGCTCTTTTCTTTCTGATAATTGCTTTCTTTGGAAGATAACAGAAGAACCCCAACTCACCCACTGTTCTCAGTGTTAGCAGAGAACCTGTGAAGCCAGTTACTCAACTTTTATGAATTCCCACCACCATTCCTATGTCTTTTCTGTTCTAGTAGAAGTCTTTTTCTTCCCTTTTCAGACTTTCATTAGCACATGCCTACAAGCAATTGCTTAAAAATCAATTATTTAAGAGCTGCTTTTCAATAGTTCCCCCACCTCTTGATCTCAACTCCTCCTCTCCAAGTAAACAACTACAGTTCATCTGGTTCACTGCCAGATCCTGAGTTCCAAGCTCTTCCAGAGGATGCCCTATGACAGGTCAGGCTCTGAAGGTGACAAATTTCCTGCTCTTCTAAAAAACTGCATAAATGAGCCTTCCCTGACCCCTACTACTGTGTCTCTCCTCTTATATTCATCAGAGATCAGATAGGGTAACTAAACAGGGTTGTCCCTTCTGGACACAACAGGTAAATCTAACCCATTACAATATGTTTCCAGGTCTATCTCCTCCCAGAGGAATGGGGGAACTTACCCTTCCCTCTCTTTCCAGGACTCCAACTGTCATTGCAAGCTAGATCCAAACAATGTAGTGCATTCTTCCTGTTACTCCTCAAACCTGAGTTGAGATCCCATTAACATCTGCATAGTTAACTTATTTCCCTTCAAAAATCCAGCTAAATATTGTCCTATCCAGGAGATTTTAAAGAAAAAAAAAAAAAAAGGCAAGAACAAGGTAGCTCAAGTATTGGTTAGACCCCACTGACTGCCTTATCTGACCACTATAACCTTAATGTCTTCTTTTCTTTCCCATCAGTTCTTGCTTCTTTTACCTTACAAATCATTTGAGGTAAATTTGTGTCTTTGTTCTTGTGTTCATATAGTACACAGTGTCATGGCATCTCAGCTCACATAAAGGGTTTGCAGGGGATACAGAAATACAAAGTCTTATGGAATAATGTGCTAGAAAGGCTGCGGAGACATAATTATGCAGTTGTGGGAACAAAGCTGTAGTGGAGGAAGAGTTACAGTGGAAGGTCTTGCACTTCACTCTGGCTGCCAAAAGTGTTCATAAATAGTTTCTGAAAAAAATGTTACTGAGGAAATAGTCTAGTTACAAAAAATTAATGTTTCAGGCACACTGCAAGTGAAATTATATTCTAAAACCTCTGACTCTATTGCTCATTGAAGTTTGTGTACTCCCCTCAGAAATTATAAAGCAACAGTGTCAATAAAGAGAAATTTACAACCTCTCCCATTTCTCAGTTAATTCTGTTGTGTGCTTCAGCTTTCAAAAGTGTACTAATTTCTAATTCTAGTAACAGTTTATGTAATTTATAATTTTTTTTTAATAAATATTCTGTTGTTACTTTTGATCTTGTCTAACTTAAGTCTGTTTCATTCTGAGTCTTTTTTCCCACCTTCACTTCCCTCAAGATTTCTTTTTTCCAATGTTCCCATCTCTCCAACATGGCAAATGTTGCTGTTTTGTGTGTTTTCGTGGTTGGGTGAAAGAGAGATGAACAGCATGGTGTAAACTGAAAGAATTCAAAGCATCATATTAGGTAGGGTGCAAACTTACAATGTTTGTTGGTGAATATGCTAACAGAAGGGACTGGAGAGTGAAGCATCATGGTCTGACAAAACCTGTCTTTTTTACATTTTACCTTGAGCAAAAGGAAAAGTAAACATAAAATTATTGATTAGAAATTGGAGTGAACAAAGCAATTGTAACACTTCAGAAACATGAACTGCATTTAACCTTGTAAGCAGTTAGAGTCCAAGAGTCTCTTTCCTGATAAAATAGCTCTAAAATCTCCCTATGAATTAGGTAGCCTTTGTGCTATCCTTCTGTATTAGATTTGCATTAAATGAGCAAGTTTCAGTGATAGTTTCAGTGATAAGTAAAAAATACATATAACCAGAAACTCTGGAATTGTGTGTATTAAACAGTTTAAAAAATATCAATGAGTTTTCCTATTTTTAAGTCTACAGAGCCTTTCTACCAAATTCTAACATAGAACATCATGCTAGGATTTTTTTTCTGTTGAATAATAAAAGAATATTCAAAAGTTTAAACTGAATACTTAGCACACTATACATGCATTGTGTCAAGAGTCTGGTTGGGGATAACAGAACAAGGTCTGTTTCGAGAAGGCCTTAAGGCCAATTTTTACCTCCTTGAATTTATGACATTTAGTATAGATCATGGTACTGTGTGTGCAGTGTAAAGAGCTTTGGGCCATACTTCATTGCATAATAATGCGTGATTGATTTAGATATACAATGGAAATGTGCAGAGAATAGCCATCCTACTATCGCCATCTGTTTATATTTTGATTGGTTTAGTCTTTCTGGTGGACTTACTTGCTAATGAATGTGCTATTCCACATCACTTATATTTGAATATCTCAGTTTTTCAGGCCAAAATGAATTAGCATTAAATGTTACCATATCAGAAAGTCCAACACATTTTTGATTGTTTTCCCCAAAATCCTCAATTTGAAATGATACTGAGGTAATAATCTGCAGAATCATCTACCAACTCATTTTAGTCAACCACTTCTTCAGAAGATACACTTATAATAAGAATCAAAAGTTTAAATTGAAAAGTCAAACACAAATTGGAAACATAAAGGGTTGTTTATTAATATTATTATTATGATGACTGATTAGTCATAATAGGTGAAAGAAATAGCGGTTGTTTTCCAAGAAAGATCCAGTCTTTTAGGGAAAATAATACATCTAATACAAATTATTGGTCTCAATATGGGAATAATTGTGCAAAATTTCATTTACATGATTTAATGATTCCTAGCTTTAGGATACAAGAAGATGTAAGGATAGCCAATGACTCTGGAGTCTTTTCAACAGAAAAGTCTCCCACTATAAATAGTCTAGAGTAAATGGTTCCTCAGGGCCAGATATAGAAGATTTATATTACAAGGCAAAAAGGTCTCAAGTGTTCAAACACAACAAGCTTTCAGGTCTGGATGATTGCCCTAGAAGTTTCCAAGATACTACAAAAATGAAATGTTGTTTGTAGATTTCTATGTTTTACATTCAACAATGCATTTCAATTTTTAACCCAAATTTTAACTAATAATGTCTTCCCCTGAAATGAACAGAAAGCATGATAAGGATCTGATGTCCATCCTAAAGCCAGGTGGAATTGTCCTTAAGCTAGCCAAGATTTTGCAGAAGGATCTATACCTTTTGTAAAGTAATTTCTAAATCACTAATCAAATTACATCTATATATTCTATAAACAAACCACAAATTTCTACCATAAAAGTCTTATTGACAATAATTTTAGATGACCTGCAAGATTAAAAGCTAGATATGTGAGCAATGCAGACAGCTTTTGTTCATGCTAATGTAGATTTCACATATATCGTAAATAATAACACAGTCATAGGAACACACTGATCAATGTCTTTCATACTTGGAGTCTAGGTTTTCACATTAGCTTTTTCATGTCAATACATGGTCATCTACTTACAGAAGACTTTTTTCCAGAATCTCTGCTGTTGTCTCAGTCAAGGAGTTTTGCATTCAAGGTGGAAGCTACTACCTCATATTAGCGTGATTACCCTCACCCAACACCGATATGGACAGGGGGTTGTGTCATAGTATAGATAGTGTATACACTTATACTAAGTTTTCCTCTGTTTCTTGGCAAATCATGTCTTATTTTTAGGATGAAGGGAGGTGAAAACAGGATTACCCCACAGAATACCACTGCCAGTAAAGGTCTCCAATAGTTGGACTTTATCTGTTTAACTCTCTCTCACTTTTATATATCAAATAGATTTTAGACTTTACAAGTCTACCACACCTGCTTGCAGACTAGCAGCTATCCCAGTGCTTTTACTCACTTGTCCATAAAGGTCATCTTTTTTGAGCTCTGTTCTCTCTCATCTCAACTTGGAAAAAGAGATCTGCTTTCTTCTCCAGTATTTTGCCCCTCACAACTGAGCCTGTTTTCATTTGCCTCCTTAATGCTGCCTGGCTTAACACTGTATTTTCCAAACCTGTTATAAATCTTGCCATAGGGATAGGGAGAAAGAGAAGTTGTTCAAAATTCTCCTTCTCTTTGCAGTTCTCCCTGTTAATCCTGTCAGGTCCTGTTCTTTCATAATGAATAAAGTTATGTTACTGTTTCCAGCTGTGTTTCCAAGTTGCCCTCTCTGACATTAAGCTGATGTCTATGGCCTTAGATCCCTGAAATCAGTGTTTCTGCTTTCCTAATCTGTTAGTTGTTTCAAATATCATCTCCTTTAGATCTCTACTTGTCTGTGGGTACTCGAGATTACTCATTAGTCAGCTGCTTTGATCAGACATCCTGAATATATTGTTTGCTTCTCTCATTAACACTGTAATGTCAGGATAGCTACAAGACTAGCCACATTTCCTTCTCTATAATTTTGATGAAATAATTTAGAAAAATGAAAAACAACATTTATTTTTATTCATTTTAACATGTCCAAAAAATCTCCAATGGTTTCAGTAAGCTGAGAACTATTGTACAGTCACTAACAAAAGCAGCAAAAATCAGTTAAAGCATTAGTTACTTCTCTATTCCCTGTTTATAGGTACCCCTATAGTAAGGTACTCCTTTAGAGTAAGGCTGTCTCTGTCCCCTTAATCCAACACACGTTGCAGTTGTAGTCACACGAGCTGGACATGTTCAGCAAAGTTAAAATTTTGTTTTTCCTTTATAAATATCTACGATTTGGATAATGTGAAAAAGGTTGATGATAAAGCTTCATTCTTTCATTTTTTTTTCCTCCCCCTCATGCTGAGTTTGCAGACAAACAGCTTACGTTTGCTCTCTGTAACTACATCTTTCCACTGTGATGCCTAGCTTAAACTTTCCTTCCAGAAGGAATTTAAGTTGCTACTTTCTTTTAATTATGATATTGTTTTGGTCAATAAAAATTAACTTCACCATGTTCTGAAAGATAAACAACATGCTTAGGAAATAATATGACAGTAGGAACATTTTGTGTTTGAGTCAGTCATCCATGGTTTAAAAGATCTTCATCAGTCTCTAGCTCTGCCACAGGCTTCTGTGGCTCTGAGCTAGATATCTATGCTTCAGTTGTACACACGTGTTTAACTTGTAATTTGAATCATTTTCCTGAGGTTTTTGGAATTGTACAAGTGTATAATATTATGCAGATATGGATAAGACTTTGCTTGGTATGTAGCAGATGACAATGAAGATCCCATTGCAGCATTTATGCACTAACATCTTTTTCAGGGTATGTATTACTTTGATCTCAATGCTTTGATCTCAAAGACTCCACATTTCTCCAGTACCTACTTATCCTTATGGTCAAAATGTTTTTCTTCATTACTATCTTCGTGCCATTTCAGTACCCTACTTTTTGTCCTGATAGTCCTGTGCACAGACAACCATTTATTCTTCTCTGCCACACTCTTTCACATTTATCTTCTTTGAAAATTTATGCAGGTTTAAGCTTTATCCACCTTGTAACCAACTAGCTAGCTGGCCACGTATTTAATTCTTTACAATACTTGGAGTATTAATCCAAATACTTAAAGACAGATAAAGAAAAAGAAAAAAAAAAAAAAAAGAAAAAGAAAAAAGAAACCAAACAAACAGAAGACCTCTACAAATCTATTAATCTATTTCTGGTCACTGTCACAATACAATTATATGCAATTAAATATTGCCACTGTCAGAAGCAGTTACTTTTTTAAGACATTTGTAATCTAAATGAAGTTGCTGTTCAGCTTCTACAATGCTGGTCTATTCATAAGGAGATTTGAATATCTTTATTATAGGAATAATACAGTGTTTATTATGGTAATAACATAGTTATCACATCTGTATTCACTATATTATTATATGGATGGGAGAGATACTGTAACTCACAGAGGCATTTCACTAAACTAAATTTAACAAATCAAAGTAGTATGTATAAAGCCCTCAGCCAACATTCCTCGCAATGTTTGTGTAAGAGCAAACATTCAGATTTGGAAAGGTAAGTGCCCAAAAGGAATTAAATTCATCTTCTGGCTGAAACAGACAAGAAACACAAAGGCAACCAAAGGACTAAATCTGGTGTTGAGCTATTGTTGCTGTAGTTGGAACAAAACTCTGTATGGCCTTCCCAAATGTATCGCAAATTGGTGTAATTATGAAAATAAAGCAAGTGATCAATCTTGAGGATTTGAAGTCAGTTTATGTAAGAAGTTATTCAGTTTGGATTCAACGTACAATTATGAAGTGTCAAACCCTGAATATTTATCCATAAGTTGTGATCAAACAAATAATTATTCTTGCTGAATTATATGCAACTCTTTGTCTAATACAGTCCATTTTGCCCACCATCTGCCAGATTTTCCCACCAGTTTATTTATGTGATTATGTTGAAATGTTTAAAGGGACATCATTCCACTTTTGCTGTAGCTGTTCCAGCATCAAGTGATCCAATTAGAGAGTGCAGGAGAAATACTATACAGCCAGTCAGTTCCACAACAAAATAAGAGTTATTGTTAAAATTTGTACAGAGAAAGCAGTCCTGAACCTGCAGCAAACAGTAAGTTTCAAAAGAGAGCAAAGACAAAGCCTAACAGATGGTAACCTGATAAGAAACATATAAACATAGATTCAGAAGATTACCTAGGACATCAAACTAATCTAACTTGAATACTGAGGGCAAAGGCAGGCCAGGATATGTTTTGAAAAATATCTGTGGATCAACAAGAAGCCAAATATATGCAGAAAAAATACATGTAGAGGGAAAAAGATATAAACTTTTTTAGTTATTCTTTTGCTTTCTTTTTCATTCCTACTGAAAGAAAAACAAGATCCACAATCAACATACTGTCCCTGCCATTTTAATTGGAAGAAAATACAAAACTCTGTTAACAAAACTGAGCCCAATTTAAGTGTTTATAAGGCAGAGTATATTAGATATGTCTTTTTTTTTTTTTTTTTTTTTTGGAGTTCTGCACTTCATTTGGTTATACTAAAGTTTTGTAGAGGTACACGGATGTTCACTGGGGGAAATAACCACAGTCTGGCAATTCTGTTGCATAATTTTACTTGTGAAAGTATTAATTTGGGCTCCGTTTTCCAAGCACTTCTCTTTTTTCCAGTAAAGTCCTTTAAGCTTTGGCCAGGATAGCCAAATCATATCTGAGCTTGATGACAACAAAGTTCATGAGACCACACTGTAACTGTGTGTCACCAGGACAAAGGAAAGAGTTATAAAAAAGAACTTAAATAGTAACATGATCAGGACTAAAAAGAAACTAAAGAGGTCAAGCTTCCCCAGAAGAGTCCCAGGACAGGCAAGGTTTGTTTCTTCAGAAAATGGAGGAAAGACACTTTACCATGTTTTGATGATGTGGTTGTGAAAAAGCTGTGCCACCACACTGCTGCCCTGCCCCTCTGACTCTCATTCACAGCATGGGTACATCTTCCTTGTTCATTTTGTGCTGTTCTTAGTGAAACAGATCAGTTCATAGCTCTTCTTTCAATATTTTTTGGAGGGCTTATTGATTTTTAGTTTTGTTGGTTTGTTATCATCTTTACATATTTTTCTGGAAACTGGTACTACAGACATGATTTTAGAGGAGCTGTTGAATCTAACAGAGTTTCAGTGATGGTGTGTCTTATAGCTTAGTCAAGTCTACCTGAATTAGAGGAATCATGTTTTAACTGATCTCACAACATCCTAGTAAACTAACTTAGGTTTCTGACGTTTAATCGCTTATAGAGAAATTCCTTGAAAGAAATATCCAATATCATAATAAAAAAGACCAAGAGTCAAGCTCCTGTCTGCTTTTAGAAACATATGTCTCTAATAGTTGCGTAAGCTTTGCTCCATAAGTATGGACACTACCATCTTGAGCTTCTATCCTATATGAAATACGTTTTTGATGACTTTAAGTCTTGCCAAAACTCAGCCAATAAAAATACCTCTATATCTTAGAGTTAAAGAGTAGTTCCCATTGTTATTAGACTGATAAACAAGGGTAAGTGCATGATCTCTTTAACAGATATAAGCACTTACTCAAGTGTTCACATTCTAATGTCTATTAACAAAGTTTCTATGCTTATAAAAGAAAAAAAAATCAGGAATCAGCTCCAGTCAATAGACAGGAGACTGGTAAATTACTAAATATTTACTATTACCTCATATTTGGCAGAAAAAATATTAGTTAAGTTACAAAAAAAAATACAATTCAGATTTCATAATATTTTGTGTTGCACCTCATTTTGTACATAACTTTGTGACATGCCTGGTGTTCTGTCTCAATAAGCAGAAGTTCCCGTAAGTAACACTTTCACTTATGCTTGGATTAGAAAAGTAAAATAATGGTGCAAATATTATTGATGTAATATGTGGTGCTGATGTAATATGTTGAGTTTGACTCAGCTTGATATAATTTTTGTCAAAGTTTTTGTTATAATCAATACAGCAAAGATGAAAATATGAATAACTTGCCAGCTTCTGATACTTCACTATTAATACTTACACTATGTATCTGCAGGTAATGCCAATTCATGCTATGCATTACTTGAAGGCCTTCTATTTGAATATTATGAGGGAGTTATGGTGTTCATAATCTCTCTTTAGACACTTTAAATATATTAATCTATGTAGACATAGAAGTGATATGTTTTATGCTGAAATGAGAGACACAGTGCTGACCATCAGCCAATGAACAGGAACTTATCATGAGAACAGACAGAAGCTCAGATAATCATACTTAATGGGCAATTTAGGGAGAGAAAAAAATACAACTGTAGATATTTAGTCACAACATACTTGGGGGTACCCATGGATGAAAAGCTGAACATGAGCCAGCAGTGTGCGCTGGCAGCCCAGAAAGCCAACCGTATCCTGGGCTATATCAGAAGTGTGGCCAGCAGGTCGAGGGAGGGGATTCTCTCCCTCTACTCTGCTCTTGTGAGACCCCACCAGGAGTACTGTGTCCAGCTGTGGAGCCCTGAGCATAAGAAGGATATCGACTGGTTGGAGCAAGTCCAGAGGAGGCCATGAAGATGCTCAGAGGGCTGGAGCACCTCTGCTATGGGGACAGGCTGAGAGAGTTGGGCTTGTTCAGCCTGGAGAAGAGAAGGCTTCAGGGAGACCTTATAGCGCCTTCCAGTACCTGAAGGGGCCTACAAGAAAGCTGGGGGAGGGGGACCTTTTACAAGAGCCTTAGTGACAGGACAAGGGCTAATAGGTTTAAACTGAAAGCAGGGAGATTTAGATTGGAAATCAGGAAGAAATTCTTCATGGAGAGGGTGGCAAGGCACTGGAACAGGTTGCCCAGAGAAGCTGTGGATGCCCCATCCCTGGAAGTGTTCAAGGCCAGGCTGGATGAGGCTTTGAGCAATCTGGTCTAGTGGAAGATTTCCCTGCCCATGGCAGGGGGGTTGGAACTAGATGCTCTTTCAGGTCCCTTCCAACCCAAACCATTCTGTGAATCTATAACATACAGTCTAAAATGTTCACTTCTCTGTGTCTGTGTTCCACACCACTCTAAGGTTTTTATCACAGAATTACAAAACAGTTGAAGGTGGAAGGAATCTTAGGAGATTGTGTAGTCCAACCCCTGCCCTGTGCAAAGCAAGGTAAAATAGAGCAGGTTGCCCAGGATGTTCCTACTCAGGTTTTGTATACTCTAAGGATGGAGACTTCACAGCCTCCCTGAGACACCTGTTCCAGTGTTCGACCACCCTCACAGTAATTTGTTGTTATTGCTGAAGGGAAATTTTCTGTGTTGCAGTCTGGGCCCATTGCCTCTTGGTCTGTCACTGGATACCACTGATAAGAGCCTGGCTACATCTTCTTGATTCCCCACATCAGGTATTTATTTTTTTGAGGTTCCACCTGAGCCTTCAGTTTCCCAGGCTGAACAGTCACAACTCTTTCAGCCTTTTCTTATAAGAGAGATGCTCCAGCCCTTCATCATCTCCACGGCTCTTCACCATTTTTGAAATGCTACTCCTCAACTCAGGTCAAGAAAGCAAGCTGGCTTCATGAAGTCAAGATTGATCAGATGTTGTAAGATACAGGATCCCTCTAGACTGTGATGTATCATCTCAGACTGCAGTAAAACTGGGTGCTATGTCACTGCCAAGCCACCCCCAAATAATGCAGCTTTTTTCAGTGTTCAGAAAATATTTGGAAAATTTAGACACACCTCAGTTTTGAAAGAAGTTTGCCTTTCAGGGATACGAATGTGGTTTTGCCAATCATTTCCATATCTTTTTTAATAGAACTTTTCCTTGGAGAAGGAGAGTGTGGGGAAGGAAAGAAAATTGTTGTCTCCAGCATGGGCAGCGGTTTCAGAAAGCATTTAAATGGCTGCTGTGTTTTCTAATGATTTTCAGCTAGTGCAAAAGTTTAAAAAGTGCAGTGAAGTAAAATAAATTCTGCTGAAAGGCAAGAATCCTGGCATCAGTGGACTGTACAGAAACGTATTGACTCACTAACAAATGTAGCAATGGAACAGATATTTTTTGAATGTGACAACCAGAAGTATCACACTGTGGGGTTTAGGTTAGCTGAAACTACACTTCTGAACACACTTGTGTCCGCACTTAAACCCATCATTTATTTCTAAACAAATAGGCCTCTCGGATCTTTTTTCCTTTTTAATAAGCCAGATGGCTTTGATCCAGTCACTGGTTAAAATCTCACAACATTTCACAGTTGCCCTCAACTTCAACTCCTCCCACTTAGAGATGGAGGTTACAGAAAAGCTCATTTTCTCTAACATACTGGGGGAATCCATACGAATCTAATTCCCTGGAAAGTAGCTTGGTTGCCTGGTTCTGTTACTAGAACCTTTAGATGTTGCATAACAGTAAATTGAAATTCACCCATGGCATAAACTTTCTTATTTTATATTAAAACTAAGGGATTTGGTACTTTTATTTATGGCTGATTCATATTTTGCTAGCTGGAGTTAAACCACAACACTGATATATAGACTTTTGCTCTTTCAGAAATCAGAGGAGTCTTTCTTCTAATAACATTTCCATCAGTTCCTCACATGATGCATCAATAAATGACCTGTGGTATCAATTTCGTATCAAAAAGAAGTAGTGGCTGTAAATCTTCCAAAAATGTTAGGGGGAAAAAAGATTACCCATGATAAATTAACTAATGTCAAATTACTGTGCCAGTATTGCCTATAATCTATGCAGTGAATCAGTGAATAATTTCAGAAAAAAAAAAAATTCTACATAATCACACAGTTTTTCATAGTATGACTATGCAAATAGTTACAAACAAAGTTTATTAGTTTAAATTCCTGGTTCCATCATCCTAGTGTAGACTGCAGACTAAAGGTGGCCCTAATGAGCTCAGTTAAGGCAAAGTGGACATGGGATTACCTATACCCACACACCTAGACAGGACGAGCTACCCAGCAGTTAATTTACTCATTCACACTCCATGTAATAGCCTCTTCAGGGCAGTTTGTCAGAATCATTCAATATTTGACACCTGCACTGCTTCCTTCACTGGCATGAAGCACATTCAGCTCCTTCAGAACAAACTCCTTGCTTGCGCTGTTTATGCACATTCAGCAGGGGATTACCCCAGCATACTAGACTAACCATAAGCTTTAGCTGGTTTTTTTCATCCATATCAGAAATTTTCATGGCCACAAAAATTAGTCCTAAAGAGACAGTTATGGCTGGGGATATAATGGTAAATATTTCAGCTAGCATCGCTTACTGTGCTGATGAAAATCTTGTCTTTGCATTGAAATATATTTTAATTCTAAAATTACTGTATTAGAATCTTAATTTTAAAATACTTCATTCTTGCTTAATGATCACTTATGAGAATCAGCAAGTGCTCCTGTCAGTAATAATTTCCTGTGACAATAATGGAAGACAAACATGAGGTGATGAGGTAAAACAAGCTAAAAAGGAACTAAAATAGAAAAGAAGATATTTTCCAATATAATTTTACTTACCAAGTACTTACCAAAAACGTACCATAGTTTTTGATGGGTTAAAGCTGGATTTGCTTGGGTTTAGGCATTTGGGAACAATTAGAATCACAGAATCATAGAATGGTTTGGGTTGGAAGGGACCTGAAAGAGCATCTAGTTCCAACCCCCCTACCATGGGCAGGGAAATCTTCCACTAGACCAGGTTGCTCTTCTTGCTAGCCTTCATAAAGGAGTTTAAAAGTCACACTAGCTTTAAAACAAAACAAAACAAACAAACAAAAAAAACCCCCAAAATGCAACATATTTTGAGTCCACTAAAAATAACTCTACAAAAATTTAAAGATGAAGTGGGATTACAACCAGAAACTTTTTAAAAACCTTCTTTGACTGCTGACTACCTCATTTCCCCATTGGTGCAATGAATTAATAATACTCAGTCTCTTCCAAGTCTGGATCTTCATATGTCAAAGTGTCTTGAAGCTTTCTAGGAATTTATTCCTTTGGGCTGTACTTGTTTTATCAAGTTCTCATTAAACAATTCTTTATTGCAATTTTTTTGGCAATATATATGGGAATCTGCCATTATTGCTTTTTCAGAGACCCAGGCATAAAACAGATAATGTTCAGCACTCATTTCTTTAACTTAAAATTCCTGGTAGAGTGTGTTCAAGACTGAAAACAATAAATAAACCTGGATTCAAATGAGTTAGATTTTTGCCACGTAAAGTATATTCTTTAAAGTTATTGACCAATTTAAAGTATTGCTCCCTGGGTGGGAGGAGGATGGGATGAGAAATACTGACAAGCAACTACCCATTAGATATCTCATTCTTATATCCAAGGGCTAATAATCCATATGTTAGTTACAGAAAATTAAAAACTATAGATGATTAGGCCTGTCAAAACATTGCTTGATTAGTATTTGTGTATATATTCGGTTGTATAAAACTCAGTAAGAGTGAATTTCATATTCAACGGATTTTAACATATCATACATTGCAGTACAAATCCTGAAAAATGTATCCTGATTGGTTTTTACTAATCATAACATTATTGTCCAGATAAGCCACCATAAACACTTAAATAGCAAAAATATGTATTTTTTAATTTCCACAATGTATTTTGAAACATAAGAAAGGAAGCTCCATCAACTGATTTTTAGTGTCCAGACATTTTCATCTTTGAGTTTTTAATTTGTATGTCTAAGTTTGTATATAGAAGCTTAACTTCACAAAACCATATGTGAAAACGTTAGTAAAAAACTATCTTTCTGTGTTTTACCACAGTGTTCTAATTGTTATACATGAAAATATCCATTGGGTGGTTCCCAGAAAATTATGTTAACCTCAATATTAAAAATGTACTTTTCTCTTAATTAAAAGCAACCGTAGGAACTAGAAAGCATTGATAAGTCTGAATAAATCTTGTTGCCAGTATATCATTTAAGTTTTTCAACAGTTTGAACCCAGCCAAAGTCTGTACAAATCTAAAGATTTTGATGGCATTTCAGCAGTCGTATTGCTCATGGTCAGAGTCACTTGTCTGTGAACGTGGCTATTCTGCATGCTTGTTTTCTGGCCTCTTTCTGTAAACTTGAAAGAATTTATTTCTCTAGTGCCATTAAATATACCACCTCAAGCAACAGTGACTGATGAGCATGTGTCTCTCATAGATACATAAATTAACTCTAGTGTCTAACCTGAAGATTAGAATACTATGAACATATGTATCTGCAAATGGCAATTTATTAATTAATCTTGATTCTCTTACTATTGGCACATATACAGCATAATTACTTCTTTTTCTCAACTTTTAACATGAGTTTAACATCGAGCATTACACTGG
Source organism: Rhynochetos jubatus (assembly GCA_027574665.1). Lineage (NCBI taxonomy): Eukaryota > Metazoa > Chordata > Aves > Eurypygiformes > Rhynochetidae > Rhynochetos > Rhynochetos jubatus. The sequence continues at coordinate 80,824,363 of CM050648.1, read as the reverse complement.
TATCACAAATGTTCAGCACTAGATAACTAAGATTTTGTATGTGGAAGTGCCAACCCTCAATTAAAAGTCTGGCAGATTTTTTTAATCAATTCTTAAATCATGTCAAAAGTAAAATGTCATACACAGTTGTTGCAGTAGGATTGCCTTGTAATGTATCATACCTGCTTAAGCAAAAAACCAAAGCGGATAGTGCAAATCATTTTAGTGTTTACACACTAGCAGAGTAGATGTTCCTCATCCCCACCAATGACTTGTCTCAAGACAAAGAGCACAGAAGGAATTTGAAAAATAACAACTGCTGAACAGTACTAATTTCAAATGCTTTATTGGCTCCCAAACTGTGTAGTACATTTATTTCAAGCTTTTCAAGAGATTCCACTTGGAGCAATGGACGAAATTGAGAAATTTTCACACAAAAGGAAATTTAGGGAAACCGTCTATAATGGAGGCTGTAAGGGAAAACTGAACCATCAGCTCAGCTATGAACTACAGTACTGCTGAAGCCATTATACTTGAAAAGTCTGATAGTCAAATGTAAAGGCAGCACAGCATGAGGGGCCCAGCTATGCTGTAGAGCACACCTTGCCGTACTGTTAAATTTCTGCAGTCTCTAGTCCCATTAGCGAAGGATGTACTGTACCTCATCTCAGCTCTTGAATTTTTGTTTGTTGCCAGAAGAAGTTGATATGCCATTGTGCTGCTGTCAGTGTTTAAAAGTCTGAAAACTCTGATAGCAAAATTCACAAGGAAGATAATGTTGCACAATCTTGGTGAAACAATAAAAATGAAAATGAGATAAATTTAAGATTGTGAACAATTATTTTTGGTTGTTACTACTCTGAAGTGCAAAAATAGGGAACATGTATATAGTCTGTGCTGGTGAGGCCTCACCTGGAGTACTGTGTCCAGTTCTGGGCTCCTCAGTTCCAGAAGGACAAGGAGCTACTGAAGAGGGTCCAGTGCAGGGCCACTAAGAGGATGAAGGGCCTGGAGCACCTTCCCTATGAGGAAAGGCTGAGAGAGCTGGGGCTGTTCAGCTGGGAGAAGAGTAGGCTGAGGGGGGATCTTACCAGTGTTTATGAGTATCTAAAGGGGGAGTGTCAGGAGGATGGAGCCAGGCTCTTCTCAGTGGTGTCCAGTGACAGGACTAGGGTCAGTGGCCACAAACTGGAAAACAGAAGGTTCAATCTGCACATGAGGAAACACTTCTTCACTGTGGAGGTGCCAGAGCACTGGGACAGACTGCCCAGAGAGGTGGGGGAGTCTCCTTCCCCGGAGACTTTCAAAAGCTGCCTGGACTGGTTCCTGTGTGATCTGCTCTAGGGGATCCTGCTCTGGCAGGGGGGTTGGACTAGATGATCTGCAGAGGTCCCTTCCAACCCCTAACACTCTGTGAATCTGTGAAACTGAACATGATTTAATTTTAAGGTTCCTAGGTATGTTATTTGTAGCCTGGACAATGTACAGCAACTTTCTTTAGAACCTAAGCTAAAATAATGCCTCTTAATGACCCTCCAACTTTCCAGTTCATGGCAGCAATCCTGCAGATATTTTGGACAGTTTGGCTCCTGTAGGTAGTGCTTCTAGGATGATTGTAGTAAGTTATAAATATATTTGTATAGTTGGTAACAACTTATAAATAGAAATTTCAGACTTAATGCTAACAAAGTCTCACTGTATAGATGCAGTTACTGAGCTCGCCAGGCAGTTTTCTGAAATGCACAGGTTTAAGCAGATTGCTACTAAATGTGACACATGACTTTCTCAAAACATGCTGGCACTTACATTGAGACAGTGAACAGATATGTCTTGCTAACCTTAGGTATATGTAACCTTCCAGACCATCCTCTGCATTTGTACAGAAATGGAATTGATATGTTCTATTTTTTAAGCCATGCCGTTGGCCATCATATTTTTTTGGCACCTAAATTCTTGATAGCATACTATCCATATTCCATATCCACTGATTTAAAAATGTATATGCTCACAGCAAATGTATTCTTATGCATCATGTAGCAAATAGTTCTGAATTTTATTACTAAAAGAAATATTAACTGAAGTTATATAATTACACACTTTTTAGTATGAACACATGAGGGACAGGAAGCTAGAATGAGAAAAGGAGAATTTTCAAAAACAGTAAACACATTAAACATCAATAAACAATCTTTTCCCTGCATGTAAGCACATAAACAATAATATAGAAATTCTAAAATAAAAAGGAATATCATATAGGTTTTAGGGTAAAATATGCAGCAAAGTTACTGGCTGTAGCAAATAATGCCTTCCAGTCAGGTTATCATCTATGTGTCATAAAAACAACCTGACAAAGTAGATCAAGTGGCCAAGTCACCTCATCTATTTTCCCATGCAGAAGCTAAAATGACTTTTCTAATTAATTCAAAAAGAAACTCAATTTGAGTGCCTTCTCTGTATGAACCAGCAAAATGTGTAGACTTATGGGGTTTTTTCATTTTATACTTTTGGATTGCTTATGCACAAAGTATTAACCTGTCTCCTGCCCATTAATTTCAGCTCAGTAACTTTCTGTCCCGAATGGCTGTGTAAAGCTGCTGTGTGCTATTAGACAGCTGGTTTTCACCTGACAGAAGTAAAATGACCCTTTTGCATTTTCCTTTTGTATGTGGGCTTTACTTTCACAAGGCCTGCATAAACCAGCTTATCTGGACCCTTAAGAGTAAAGTGGGGTACCTCCCCATCAAAACTAAACATAACAGCTAAAACGATGCACTGATATCTGTAAAACTGGGTACCTTGAAACTGAAACACATATAAGGATCTCTGTAGAAAAAAAAAGATGATGTTCTTCACCAACAAGAACAGAAGTTGATCTTCATGTAGTGTCAGAGCTGCTGAGTCAAACGGTGCCATCGCAACCCAGCTAACATAGGAATGTCCACTGCCTGCATCTCAGCATGAACATGTAAAATTCTGTTTGGTTCAGAAGTCTGTAGTCTAGATCACGTACTTGGGACACAGCTGGGCATGGATTTACAGATTTACAAAGAGTAGGATTATTTAACTATAGATATGTTAACGTTACAACTGGCTTTTTGTTCAATGACTATTGGGAGACATCTGAATGCTGTCTCTGCAGAGCTACATGAATATTTGGGGGGTTTTGTTGTTTTCTGTTTTAAGTGCTGCCGTGGCACTTGGACACCAGTATAATGGCAGTAATGTTTGATAGCAGCTTCTCATTAAGGTGTTCTAGAAACGTGGCTGCTTTGTTTTTGGGGGGTTTCTTTTGGTGAAGCATTACTCTCAGTCAGCCATATTTCATTGTCCTGTTTTCTAGTTCCATTTTAAGCAGTGCCCTCAGGGCATCAAATATTGTGGTGTCAGTTATTGCTTCACAATCAAATTACATTTTAAAGTAAAATTAAAAATTAATATTAATAACAGAAAATCCCAAAATGGTACTCTGTAAATCTTCTTGATTGGGAAAGCAAGAGCCACTGGAAGTAACTACACTTTATTTAAATTATGCCTAACCATTTCCTATGGCATTTTTATTTTAAATGTAATTGCTTATAACAGCAAAGTGTTGGAAGCCTGGCTATTGCTTAATATTACTCTGGATAAATCTATAGTGCATTTTTCTCATCAAGGCAAATAAGCCATCATAGATACATGTGCTAGTTTGTTTTTATTTCTCAAAACAGCCACCACCAGGTTTCTCACAAAGAAGCTAAAGCAAATTTATTCTGTAAAATAATATTGAAGAACTACCTTTGAGATTGTTACCACAAGAAGCAAAAAATGAGCAGTCCAATATTAAAATGTTAACGTTTACTCTGTTTTATAAATTCATAAGCATGTGAAGAGTGTGGTGGATAAATCCAGCCAGCAATACCCTTCCCTAGCCTCTGACGCTCCTGAAATCCCTTTCAGGGCTTAGAAGTTTGTTGTTTGATCTTATTGGAGAGAGAGGAGTTGAAGGTGAGGCTGGAAGGGGACAGCTCTGCTTATCAAGATGAAAATGAGAGTAAAGTACAGACCTAAATATGATACCGAAACGATAGCCTGTGACAATATCTGTGATGATATCTTTCAAACAGGGGGTTATGAAGGGTGAAGAACAACAGATACATGGCATGCTTGTATCTTTATGTAGTTCAGAAAGGGTTATCTAACATAACTCTGCCAAATACTTCTAGTGCAGATGTATTTTATACTGAGAAAACCTATTTTTGTGCTACTGCTTACATCAGATTACCAAATTAAAATTAAACTACATTAGCAAAATGGCAAATGTCTTCGTGCTATTACTCTAGCCAGCAAAATACCTGCTTCCCTGCTCTTGCTATGCCAGAAAATTTGAAGAGTAGATAAGAACTAGTATAAGCATCATGGTGGTTTGGCTCAACTGTTTTCCAGCCCACGTCATGAACAGATCAAAGTGCTTTAAGAAGAGTGCTGGGTTCCACTTCATCCATTTAGCAGATGCTGAAATAGAGCCAACGCAATTCTGCTAAGGCCATGAAGCAGTCCACCAGCAAAGCAGTGATTAGAGCCTTGATGTTCAGCACCATCAGTTCAGCACCAAAATCCCAGAGTCAAAAGAGCTTAAGTTGTTACGTAGCTGCCAAGGTAAAAACTGGCAGTCGAGTCAAGCCTAGAAACTGTCAGTTTTGGACAATCATTCTGCATTCAGCTGCCCAAAGTCTGTGCTATGCAGCAGACTGGTGCACCTGCAGAATGTGGATGTGTAGCCTGCAAGAGGTAGTGGAACTGAACAGGGAAGGGACACCATTTGTGAAATGCCTGAACCATGCACATCTACAGTGGGAACCAAATAAGCAAGGCAACATCTTTCCAGATGAACGCTTAGCTAGGATAATCAGTACAACAGCTGGCTAATGGTTACCAAAGCAAGTGATGAGCATGACATAAATGTAGTGAGAACATAGGAAGTGGCCAGGGAATAAGGACCAGACCTAATACAGTGTCAGATTTCAACACATGGTATGCACATTTGCATATAGTCCAGACACCCTTTCTGCTTCATCTCCAAAGGCAAAGAAAATGCACTTAAAGCAATGCGTCCCAAACTACCTTAGGTCATCACGTATCACGTACACAGCAACATTTCTGAGAGCAGTTGCTGAAACCAGTGTGATAGTTCATTGATCCACATGCAGATAATTCAACAAAATCCATCAATGTTTAGACACTTGTGTGCCTTTTGGTTTAGTGAGTGCCATAGAAGATTCAAAGATCATTTATCACCCTCAGAGCAGCTGATTATCATGCTCTATGATTTTCCAGAAGATATTTTGTCTAGTCACTTTGACTGTGTATTACTATTCCACGTAGATGATGATAGTACTGATTTTACCATGGGCCCAACAATCAATACAAACTCTTTTCAACAGATCTTGTTGTACATGTGTGGGATCTTGAGTCATCCCACAAGTGACATTTACATATTTATTTCATCCAAGTGCAGTGAATGCGTACCGCTTACTTCCCTGAAAATGGGAGATTTGGTGTGTTGCCTGTCAGCATGCCAGTATCATAGTTAACCATATCTTCACTTTCCTGAAGTGTCACATGTTGTATTTCTGTGGCATGAATTGTCACAGGTTGTAGGCTATAGAAACAATTCAAAGACATGTTTACTATATTAACTCTACATTCAAGTCTAATTTAAAAATTAAGCTGCAGCGCCCTGTCACACTACTTAAGCATCCAACCCATGCATATACCTACAGGCATATTAACATTCTTGTCTAAAATCTTTAGAGCTTATTGACTACATTTCAAACTTGACAGAGAGGTAGCGATCTTAGAGATAAGCGGTTCATTGATCCAGCTGGCGTAACACCACACACATACACAAACGAATTAGGATTCAAATTCACCTTGTGGCCATATAATTGCTAAACCTGATGGGGTGGTAAGGTGCAGTCGAAAGTGAGTAAAGAAACCAGGACTGCCTCATTTGGCATGCTCCGCAGTTAGAACATTTTAAGCATAATGTGAAACTGTGTCTCAGTTAAAAAGTCAATCAAGAGACAGAAATCTGTAGGAAATCTGGCTTCATTAGTTCATTAGCTGCTCGCAGAACTGCTTGTTTACACTGAACACATATTGCAGGCATCAGAAGTATTTGCAGCAACTCATCTGTTTCTAAAAGCTGAGGATCTGCTGTGCCTGCACCACTCTTCCTTTCCTCCACCATGTGCCCATAAATGTGTCTGCACTCTTGTACATTTAGCTCCAAGTGATCCATATAGAATATATGCACTTAACAGGCAAGACAGCAAACAAAAAGGGAAGGTTAGAAAGAATTATAATCACTTGTATCTATTATGAAAGGAATATATTAAGTTCTGGTTGCAAGTCCTATGAACAACAAAATTCAAATGAAATTGATTTCATTATTTATGTTTGTAAATCTCCTAGCCAAGGGGAAGGAAGGAAGGAAAGATATAAGTAAACAGTGACCATCTGGCTGTACAGCTCACTCATCTATCTTCTTTCTTGAATGACATGAGACTATCACAGCTGGATTTTACATTTGAAAGTGGTAGGGAAATTTAGAGCCCAAAGAAGAATTTCAATCCAGCAGTCTACCAGCGTGCTTTATCTGCTGCTCCTTAAATGTAAGCTGTACAATATGTTTTAGAAATAGCTGGCATATTAAATACTTCAGGTTTTAAATGCAGAAAGAAGGAGAATTCGAAACATATAATCTACTTACAGTCATTAAAATTCTTTTCTATTTATGCTGAAAGGTCAGTCTGAAATATTCATTTTCATGAAGACAACCGTTGTGCTGTGGCAAAGAGAGGCCACAGCTGAGATGAGTGACCTATTGTGCTAGTCACTGCACGAGCACACAAAAGGGTCAATCCCTTCCCTTGAGAGTTACCATCTAATTAGAGAGACGATAGGAGAAAAGGATTTAATGTATATTTATTTTTACTCATATATATAAACAGATGTTGCAGGCTCCTCAAGGGAATTGCACGTATGGTTAGCATTACAGCTTGACTTGCTGAGGACTAACTCCCATTTTGACTATGGTTAAAGTACCGGTGTGAACATTTACAAGGCTCAAGTTAGTTTAAGAGCTAAGTATGCCATCATTCCTTCCCAGTTCAAAACTGCATTAAATCCCAGTGCTGTCTATAGCTACATATTTTGATCATTGATCCCAAAAGACTTTTTCTAACTTCTCACATTTATTTAAGAATATAGCAAGTGCCATGTGTCTCTGTCTTGTGCCTTTAAGAAATCTGAAGCTAAACAATGGTAGAATAATTTGTATTTTAGCCAACTAGATATTAAGAAGATCAAAAATTTCTTGGGTTCAAACAAAACACCATTACCAAAACAAACATTAACTATCTACATTAATTAGAAGTGATATATCACTCTTTGGCCTCCCTGTAAGGGGAGAAAAAAAGCAGAAAGGAGTAGGTGCAAGGTCCTCAAAGCTACTGAGCATTGAACTTACACTGAAATATGTGAGAAGCTCCATACCTGTATGGGAGCTGGAGACAAAAACACCTGTGGATTTTGTCTCAAAACTCATATAGTATGGCAAAGGAAGCTAACTCTGGCACTCCTGAGAAAGATCTCAGATTAGTATACCCTATCTCTAAGCCCGATCTTTGCCTCTGCTGATACCAATAATATTTGCAACCTACAGCCCGCATTGTTCAACCCCATGGAGCTCGTTAAGGCAAAGTCTGAGTTCTGCTACATGGTCCTCAGAACTGCCCATCAACCAATTCATTAATATTGTTGTTAGCTTAGTAGCTTTTAGACAGTGATGTCAGTGTTTCAGGTATTCACAGATGCAAATCTTCTGTATGTAACATGTTTTTATTAAGAGTGTACTAGGCTACACATCAGTATGTATTGTAGTGCTTAAAGGATGCATTTCACTGGAATCATGAGGGTTTTTTCCTGTTCACGTGAGGACAGAGGGAATTTAAATCAATAGTTATGTACAGCAGCAGCAGTCAAGCAGCAGTTATATCTCTTAAGTTACCACATTTTAAACCTCTGGAGCTGTAAGGTGAGCAACATGATTTGAATGAAGATACCAGAGATAGTTCAAACTCATATATAATCATATTCCTGAGCTTGTCAGCTCCTCTCATGTCATATATAATAACTTCCACAAGGATGAGAATTTTTGTTCACAATTATTGTATGATTTTATCATTAACTTTTTATGCTTACTGCACTACTTTGTAGCTGCAGTAACAGAGGTTTTCCAAGTGGACTTAAATCAGTTCCTTCCTAGTGTCCCATAGGCTGTGGCTTGCATTGCTAACCATTCTGTCAGAGTTGGGAAGGAAGGAACTTGTCTTGGCACTCCCTCACTGAAGAGCACATCCTTCAGCAGTTTCCCTTGTGCAGAAACTAATCGTATTACATAATATATCTCTGGTCACATCAAGGGTTAAGTAAGCTGCAGTACAGTCTTCAATTTGCAAGTTGTGTCTGGCTGCAGTCCCAGATTCTGGCTCCCAAAAGAGGCACCTATGATGCCCTCACACAGAAGAGGTTGTTTCCTTAGTAACTGTGGCCAATGAAAGAAAATGTGCCTGACAGGTAGGCTTATGCTGGTCTGTTGAGGAAGATAACCACCTCCCTCAGCTGAAATATCCTTCCTCTATGGTCAAGGGCGTGCTGGATAGGGATGCACATATAAAAATGTCTCTCTGTTTCTCCCTCTCTTGATACGGATATGGATATGTAGACATCAAACCAATAAGCTCTATTTACTTGCAATAGATGCACCTATTGCACACTGCAGTCACAAATGTGGGTCCTTTGGAAGGAGCAGAAACAAAGGTTTCCTAGAACAATTATTGCAGCTCATGGGGATTGCAGGAGCCTCATTTGTGCTCAGTTAGTCGTTCCTTTTCTGGAGCCACTTGACAATTAAATGGAAGCCACTTGAATTAAGACATTTTCAGCACTGCTTCCTCTTAAGCAAATGCAATCAATCTCTCCATGGCTCTTTAGTTAAAAGAAGACAGTGTTTGATGCAAACTGCCTTTGTCTTTGCATTTTGTGCATAAATTTCTGGTTAATGAAAAAGGTTAAGTACCTTTCCACTAGAATATAATTAAATCACTTTGCCTAACACTTACAGTATATCAATATTAAATTATGGTCTGTGTCCATTGTTTTGTCTCTTGGTGTTTAAATTAAACAGTAGCATTCAAACACCACTCTGATCCAAAACAAACCCAAAGTAATTTTAAATACATCTGAAAAATAGGCAAAAAAAAAAAAAAAAAGACTGAAATTTAGAGAAAGCCCAGTCAAAGACAGTTTTTGTGTTTATTTTTCATCCAAGGTCTAAGTCCATTCATACCTTCTCTTGACAAGAGTTCTGTAGGCAAGGACAAGCTTTAGGGGGTAAAAAACTGATCAATAGGTCACTGTCTGACATTGGCACTGTGCTTCTGAAGACTAGGAGAAAGATGTTTCCTAGTTTGTTAGAAAAGATATTCTTGACTATATCTGAGACATCAAACTAGATTCTATTAGATGCAGTGCAGATATATATAGTACAGAGAATTTTTCCACATCTTTTGATAACAAGATGAAAATAGGAATTTGATGTAACTCCAAGTAATGGCATGGGCAAAGCAAGACCTCTTTCCCATAGTACATTTATGTTACTTTGAAAAGCATTTTAAAGTGTCTATAGTCAGTTACATAGGCAATGAAATACTGTGCTTAATCCACTTAAAAGTTTGGATGATGTCAAGGCCAAATTATGATGTTGATATACCAGTGCAGGAAAATTAAGCCACACAAAGCAGTAACTAGAAATATATGCATGTCCCTTAAGTATGCAGTACTGCAGGGCTGAAAGAGATGTGTCAGAATACTATATGAGACTAGCCTCACAGTGATTTAAAATACATGGAATTCAGGAAAACATAAAAATTGATGACAATGGAAACAGCATTGATGATGAAGATATTGTAAACTACAGCAATAAGTAGTAGCACCATCCTTCTGGAATAACATCATAGGATGGTTTGGGTTGGAAGGGACCTTAAAGACCATCCAGTTCCAACCCCCCTGCCATGGGCAGGGACACCCTCCACTAGACCAGGTTGCTCCAAGCCTCATCTGCTGTAATTACTAAAGAAGTGTATATGTTCATGTTAAAGAATGTCCAAACTAGTACTGCTTCTTTGATTTTGTGGAAAACACTGTAGTTTCAGGGTACGGTTGGCTTTCTGGGCTGTCAGCGCACTGCTGGGTCATGTTCAGCTTCTCATGCACCAGCACCCCCAAGTCCTTCTCCGCAGGGCTGCTCTCGACCCATTCTCCGCCCAGCCTGTACTTGTGCTTGGGATTGCTCCAACCCATGTGCAGGACGCTCTTGGCCTTGTTGAACTCCATGAGGTTGGCACAGGCCCACCTCTCCAGGCTGCCAAGGTCCTTCTGGATGGCATCCCTTCCCTCCAGGGTGTCAGCTGCACAATAAAGCCAAGGCTCTTTCTTCTGGGCTAGGAGGTACCTCCAGGCTTGCCTTGAGGCAAGACTGCTGAGGCAATCAAGGGAGCTGGCATTGCTGAGGGAAGTGGGGGTTTGGAGCAGGAGAGGAAAGGCACTTGTGGAGACCAGCTGAAGAAAAGCTTTTCTGCGTTGGCCAGGAATCGAACCCGGGTCAACTGCTTGGAAGGCAGCTATGCTCACCACTATACCACCAACGCTCCTGCACTGAGGGCACAGACATCAGCAACTAAGTAGATGACATCTGGTCTATAATCTGTGTTTATAAGGAGATAAGGGTAGAGCTGACAATGTAAATAGTATCAACAACTATATGAGATTAAAAAATTGGTTTTGCAAAACTCGAGAAGACAAGTAGAAACAGTGTGATAATAGAAGCAAACAACAAACAATTAAGGTGGTTTTAGTTTAAAAAAAAATAAGGAAACAGGATATTTTAAAAGAATCAGGCATAGAAAAATAATTATAGATTCAGTGATCATGAACTGAATCATGAACTTCCTTTGCCTTAAATGGAATAATGAAAAAAATTCATCATGCCTATAACTCAATTTACTTTCTTGGGAAAAAGCTCACTTTTCCCATTAATTAAGGAGACTAAAGAGCTCAAGGATTTAAACTTTAGCCTTTAGATTCTTCAGCTAGAAAGTACAAACATTCTTCTGGTATTTGCCTACAAAAAAAAAGAAATACTCTTCAAGGCAGAGCTGAATACAGCATGAATAGCTACCATGCAAAAAGTCGGCAAAAATACAGAGAAATGGCAAATAATAATAATAATAATTTACCCTGGAGGTCAAAAAGTATAGGAGAAAAGTATAAATCAGTAGAAGTCAGCCTGAACTACACTGTGCTAAGAATATTAAGAACAATTAGCAAACCGGCCATAATTAACATGAATTAAGAGGGCTGAAGGGAAGACAAGCCATTATGCAATGAGAATGAAGTTAAGGACAATATATGAATGACTGTGAGTGAATGTTTTACCTCATCTTTTAAACAACAGCAATTCTGAACCTGGGGCACAAATAAAATGGTTTGTGAGAGCATATGCATCAACATGGGAATTATGAAAGCTAATGTGGAAAGAAAGCTGAGAAGTTTTGTGTGCTAAAATTGAGACAGAGGGATGTGAAAATCTTTATTCTAGAATTCTTGGAAGAACTGGTACATATTCCTGCAAATTGGGAAACCAGAATCTTTAATGACCCATTAAATGGGAAACAGCAAACAGCACTACAGGACGCAGGTTAAGGAAAACTTCCCACATTTTTGTAAAGTACCCCAAAAGTATTAAGCATAATAAACTTGTAGCTACAACACACCTAAAGCAGCTTCCTTAGTATGTAAGGTTTAAAGCAAGTTTTGAAGAAAACCAGGATTTTATGGCATGGAGGATATGATGAAGGATGCTAATGTGTGCAAGTGCATCTGATAAAATAACCAATCTTTAGACAAAATAAAGGAGGTTTAGATTTCATTTGAACTTCATTAACGGTTTTAACACTTCAGTGCAGAGGAAAGAATCAGTTCTTAACCATGGATTATGGGACAAGTAAGATTTATAAGACAGACAAGGACCTGAGTGAAGGGAGAAATCACAGCAGCTGCTTCTGAACTAGGGCTGAGTCTACCAACAAAGACATTCAGTTTTACCAGAAAGAAGGTGCTGCAAGGTCAGTGCAAGTAGCAAAGGTGCTGAGAATGTCTCCCTGGATGGTTTCAGCCCCCAGTTTAGTCCTGTTTAGAGAAACCTCCTTGTTTTTACAGTGCCACAGCCCTAGCCTCATTAATAATTTTACTCTCCACCTGGATTTTTAAAGTAAGATTATTCTGCTGAAATAATAGGTGACAAAATGAAAGGAGCTTGCCTTAGCAAGTAGCGTAAGAAATAGGATGCACTTCATTGTATCAAATGCCACGTCACGCAGTGGTTATGGGAACTTGTCAGCTGGAGGTCATCAGCTAATAAGATCTGAAGAACATAAATCCAAGGATGACTGTAACGTGGCCATTAGAGAGCAAGATGTGATCTCAGCACCTCAGCACCAATTAGATGAAATAATTCCCAGTAGACTTAGAGGACTATTTATGTAAGTACACTAGACATTACTAAGACCCAGCTGTGTGCCCATGTAGCTGAAGATGTATTCAGGTTATTCAGGAAAAGGGTGTTTGTGAAAGTGGATAAACCATTTTAGAGGCCAGGTTTAAATGCTGAGAGGCTTTGATTGGTCTCTGTAAATGCATCAGGGGATTAAGCACAAGGAAGAGAGAAGTTAAGACTATGTTGACACAAACAGAAATGGTTGCAAACTGACTGGGAATTAGACAGTTTCTATATTACAGAACAACAAAGATGTACAACAGTTTCCCCATAAGATTGGAGTGGAGTGGAGGGACAAGAAACATGACAAATACCTTTTCAAGGTAGTGTTTGATTGTATTATGGGAACAATGTAACAGCAAGTTACTGGACCCTGAGCCAGGGACTCTGTCTCTGCCTCTTTACACTTATGTGTTGCTAAATAGTAAATGCCTCTGGTAAAAAATTAGACATTTTATATAAGGCAGAACTATATGGAACTGGTATGTAAAAATAGTGTACAAGAGGAAAAGGGCTTCTGATATTTGAGGCATCATTTTATTCCTTGGTGAACATAGTAGTCTCTGAAAAAAGAGTGATTTCCACAAGGTGACTCATTAATACTCTGATAAAAATCATAGACTTGCTAATGCTAAACTGGTTTTCATTTGAGATCACTGGAAATGGAACTTGCGTAATTTGTATCTTCATTACCACAGAAAATGAAGATTTTCAGTTTACCCTTGTGGAAGGGAATTTATATTCATTGAATGGAAAGTCTGAAAGGAACAATATATCTAACTTTCTCTTTTCTATAGAGCAGGCCAGCACATTTCACTTTGCACTACAGTGAGCCTGATAATATATAAATGACTAAAGCACAGACGTTTCTTTAAAACCGTGCCTCGATGAAATTGAGAGAGAATAGTTGTTCCGAGTGGAAATTAACCATGCTGTTACCTATTTGTGATAACTTTAATAACTGTTTGCAGTTTCCAGATGCATATTACCTTTCTGACTTTCACAGTCAAATCTCCAAACTTAGTCCAAGCTTTTTAACCTAACTATAAACCTTCACATCCTCTTGTGACAAAGTTGACTGAGCTCTTTGGTACACAATATTTAGTGTTTAAGTGGTTTCTGAAGTTCTCTCTATGATCTAACCATCACCTGAAACGTCTTGTAAACGTGGACAACAAAACTGGAATTTGTGGTCTGGTATCTCTCCAAGAAACACTGTCTACAGAGGTTAAAAGTCTTCTCCTGATTATTATTTCCATGTATACAGCTCCCAGGATCACACAGTTTCACAGTGGGACCTGCTTCCTGCTACCATCCCCAAACCACAGCTTTTCGGGAGCCTTTTCTCCACTTACTCAGGTTGCTTGTCTTACTTCTCCCTACCTTTGTGGAGCCACACATACCACACTGAGGTCTTCCACACTGCTCCTCTGAATCACCTTCTTAAGCACTGGACACCTATCACTCAACTTTTCCAGTTCTCCTTCAGACTTGCACTAGCAATCTGCACTTTGCAAAGTAATCGGAATATTTCATCTGGAGTTACATGTATTTGCCAAGGAATCAGGGAGACAATCAGATTACCAGCTTCTTCTGGCATGGACAAATTAACAAATAGTGTAATACATGTACATTTGAATAACAAACATTCCTTTCACAAACTGCATTAATGTTGTGTATAAATCCTCCTGTACTGAATATACAGAAGAAATGAATATACAGAGGAAATGCCTAACAGTCATCATTTATTGCTTTAGTCTCACAGAATGTCTGGCACTGGTCCACTTTCATGCCTTCCCTGAAAGTAGCTGTCAGCCTTTTCTCCTAATGAAGGTTTCATACTACTAATTATATATAATGGTGTGTCTTTAAAGAAAATAACATCAAACATTACGGTTACCACCAAATGACTTTCATTTCTAATCCATAGTGAACTTCAGTAACCTGTAACTTTCTAAAAGCTTTCTAGAGCTTTTATTGCAGGAGCATAAATTCAGCACTAAACCAAAAATTCTCTATAGTAAAGGTATTTCTATATTCTTCTGAAGATGATAGGGCAAATTTCTGAGATTCAGATAATTAGGTGCTCAGAAAACATAGATTTGACATATACCACCTCATTAGGCAAAAACTGTGACTGTAGTCACCTACACTTTTCATTAATGCATGTGTAGCTAAGTGGGGAAAAGAAAATGTGACCTATGAACTGTATGTTATTTTATAGGAAAAAAAATCAGATCAAATGGAATTGTACTGACAGTATAATACTGAAAAGGCAAGCTACATTATCTACAGGAGTGCAAGCATTCTATATCTCAGGAAAAAGGTATCTAGCACCTAAATAGCCTAAGTCTATTTTTAGCATAAGTGTTTAATCCTGTAATCAATGCAACATAGTCCTGCTAGAAAGCAAATAATTTCTTATTTCCAACCATTCAAAGCTGCTTATTGGAAATTTCATAGGGAATTCATTTTCCTCAAACCTGTGTTCCTGCTGATCTTCCAGTGCCAACTTCATTTCAATCCGAATAAACCCAGATAATATATCTGAAACTGGTGCCAATAGTATGCTCTTCCTACTGCCACACAGAAGCAGAAGGGAACATGGTGCTACTCTGGCAGATTACAACTTTATATGTGGTTATGTTTGGGTTTTTTTAATTGAGGTTGGCAAAGGCTATGCAAGAAGTTTTCCAGAATAATTGTTGATCGAAGTACAAGTGCCTGAGAAATGACACTGAAACAATAAACCTGCCACAAATGCTTCAGCCTTATATGAGGTGGTTTGATTGGAAAGTAAACAGCTGAAAAGCTGCTTGATGGATTTGATGAAATATGTAGGGAAGGAAGGAGAGGAAGGGAAATGAAGGAGGCAGCAGCAGATCCAGTCACTGAAAGAAAGCAGGACAGAGAAAAGGAGCTGAAAGCTGTTGCAGGGCAGCAAGGATCTCATCCAAGTACCAGATCAGGATGCACATTTGTGCTTCAAGGATACATTCAACCTGTTGTGAATAAGATGTGAAGAATTGGGCAGGAAGGGAGATGGACAGCAACAGCTCACAGTCCACCACCGGAAGAGTAAGAGAGGCAGCAGAAGCCAGCAATAATGGAGAAGATGGAGGAAGTAATATCCCATCTGCTTCTAATAAGGGACATAGGACTGAAGTGCATGATACAGAAATCCTATATTTTATAGAACACGTGCAACATGGAATGCACATATGCCAACAGACCCTGTGAAATACAAGGCTATCAAAATTAATGTCTTCCCAGAAACTGTGTATGAATCTATGTATGACAACAGCATTATAATATACATGCTGAATAACATTTAGAAATGAAAAGTCGTAACTCCTTGAACATGGCCTTAAATTGTTAATTAGAGCGGATAACAGTTGGGTCTTCTAGAATGACTTCTGGTCAGGTGCAAATGAAGCATACTCCACAAGGCAGCTATATTATAAGGTCTGTTCTACCCTGATGTAACCAACCAGTTTAACTATTAATGGCATCTATGAGGTGCAGCTCTAACCAGCAAAATGTAGGTGTTCTAGAATGACAATGAAAATGTTAAATTGCTAGCAATTCTTGTGCAACATCAAGTGGTATTCAGTTGCAATCCTTCATGGAAAACAGTAGCATTTTAAAATTCAGTTTCAGATTTGTTTTCCCTCCCTCACTTGTTGTCCCTGACAATAGTCACCTGAAAAAAGATAGTCATCCTGTATACAAATGGAATTTTTAAAAATAGAATGAGCAAACTAATTCAAGATGATTAAAAAAAAAAAACCTGCTCATGCCAAAAGATGGCAAGCTTTCAATTATGTATGCAAGGTCTGAGTCTGCCAAATTTCTAGAGCTAGAGTCAAGGAATAAAAAATCTGCAATAAATCCAGGAAAAACTGGGCAAGTTACAGAATATCACTCACAATCAAACTATCTTCTTCTCAATGCTTTGAAAAAAAACCATGTTTAACTGAAAGAAGTAAAAGCAGAACTGAGCAGCAGAAGTCAAATTTACATGTGTAGAAAACTGAGAGGGATGTTAGAGTAGTTTTAACCCACTAACATTTTATTTAATTTGGCTTGCTTTGGAAATGAAAGGTCTTACTAAAACCAGCATGTAATTTCTCCCAAGCAAATAAAAAGACATTTCTCTGTGCAACCTAGCATGGAAAGGATACTGCATCGAATCATGTGGCTAACTTTTAACAAGACTTGAGTTTCTCATGGTCAGTACCAGTTGCATTACTGCAAATGAAAGAGTAACATTATCTTGTGTTTCAGGGAATCATTAGGAGGTACATATCATTTGCCCTATACATCGGTTTCTAGTGAACACATGGTGAGGGAGGGCTCACCACTCTGAAGCACTTTGATGTGGGTATTGTTAATGGCAACCTTCACTAGGGTCAAAATATCGACTCATGAGACAGATGATGTTCCTCCTCACCAAATCAGATGGAGTGGGGATTGTCAGGCCGCCTACTTTGAGCTGGATGTTGCCTGTGACACTAGCACATCTGACAACAGAGGATGCATTTAGCTATTTGATAGGCTGCAAAATGAGCCCTTTCCCCCAAAATCCAACCTGTTGTGTTTCCTTGAGCGCTTTTTCACCTCTGTTTTTTTCTTCTTTTTTTTTTTTTTGTGTTTTGTTTTGTTTTATGAACACCTACAGTGTATGAGCCTTTCCCTGAAGTATAAACATCTAAATACATCTATAAGAAAATCTACGCCCTTGGAAAAGCTTCACTACAATCTTATCTAAGCATAGATTTTTGACTATCCAAACAACACTTCACTTGATCCTTTCAGCATAAAATGACAGAGGACATTATCTGCAATTAATGGACTGGCCACAAGATGAAGGGATAAACTTTTCAATCATACACCATATCTAAGTGCACATTGCCTGTGCCAGTGTAAACAGAAATGCACGTTAGAACTCTTCAAGGAAAAAGCTGGGACATAACGCTTAAAGGTCCATCCCTGACCCCCTTTGTCCGTATGATTACCTTAATCATTTATCCGTCCTTGAGTATAATCACTTTTATTTTGCTTATCATGTTGCTGGATTTGTTGTCAAAGAACCAATGAGATCAAGTAGTCGTCCTACAGACATAAAATCGTGCCTTGTTTAGGTACAAAAATGTACACCACATTCATCTGTTCAATCAATACAAATCATCTAAAAGCAGGAAGCAGGAACAAACTAATAATTTTGACCTGAAAAATGAACATAAAATATCATCTGGGCTGTAGCCACTATGATATAAAGACTCCTCCCTACATTTGTGGTTTATTTGGCATAAAGATTTTTTGTTGTTGTTCCTAATAAAGGATGACCTTCAAAGGGACAACTGCTGACATATCCAGTCATGATACCTTTACATCCACTACACAAAGTGTATCTGTGTAATTTAAGATTCATACGGTGTTTGCACAAGCCTTTAATTTGGTCTTTATCATCCCCTTCATACAGTACTGTTATATTTGACCTTGCTTGCTTCAACACTCTTCCACATTTAGAAACTGTATTCTTGTCTGAATAAATAAGTCTGCTAAGAGCATCTATTAAGTACTGGTATCCCCAGGGTCTGAAGCAATTTTTCTTTTTTTTTTTTTTTTTTTTCTCTTCCATTTTTTGCCTGGTGAATCTGAGTTGTAAAGCATATAGCAGAGAGGAGAAGGGTTGCCTTAGTAACGAGGCAGACCCAATCAGCTGCATAGGCTCCCTTGAGACAATCTAATTTGTGCAGCAGAAAGGGGCTAGAACAGGTGGCTAAATTAATGTGCCAGACAGCTTAAAATATTGCACGCACACAAGCGCACACGAACGCATACACAAAATCTATCTGCGTGCTTATATATGAATGCAATTATCTTCAACGTTTTGCAAAATAAATAGCATCTGGGTAGCTCAGCCCTGCGAAACCCCCAAAGCAGTGGAGGTACCACATCGGGCGAGGAAGCGAGGCGGGGTGGGAGGGAGCCCTGACAGATCTGCAGCCACTCTGCAGAGGAGGAGAAAGACTCCTCCCAGCAGGCACAGGCTGAAACAGGGGTGTGATGTGTGTTCTCCCATCTTTACTGGGGCTTATGAGCTGCCTGCTGCTGATAGCGTGATCTGTTGTGCGCCTCTCCTGATTCCACAGGCTGCCGGAGCTCTCTCGCCTGACCCTTTCTGTACCACTTCACAAGGCTTTCTCCCCATGCCCTCGCCTCTGATTTAAAGTGAACTTCAACCTTTTCCCCACCATTTCTTTGTAAATAAAACAAATCTGAACATGCTTTATATTCTCCTCAGTCCCTGCTGTGAGGAATCAGCTCCAACACAAGAATTTGGAGCAGTTTGGATGCAGATCACATACCAGCTTCTAGCACTTACAAACACAATTCCAAAACTTTTTTTTTTTTTTTTTTTTTTTGCAACATCTCCAGGTTAGCTTTAGCCAAAAAAAGAGAACAGAAATTCTGAGCCCACTGCGAGTTTGACGTCTGCAAGACACATAAAAAGGTGACATGCACAAAAGTCTCCCTCAACAAACTGTGCTTCAGAAACACTCTATATGATTATAACACAGAATTATTCTTAATTTCTTTATAATGTAGTGATCTATTCCCATATAACTAATTAAAAGAGACATCTGACAAAAATAGCTAGCAGAGATGCAGTTAGTGTATTCTCTACCATAGCCCCTCAGAAAGAAATACTGTAGGAACCACCCTCCCACACCAGGTTTACGTGTATCCCAACGTGTTATTAAACCCTCAACACAGTCATGGTTTCTCTCCTTTTTCCCTGCTTCTCGAGCAGATGAAGCTCACTGCTAGCACATAACGAAGCATTTCAATCCCAGGCTATACAGCTCCTTTACACAGTGGGGCACTTCTCATCCACCTACATCAGGCTAAAAGTGAAGCACCCTGTATACTGACATCAAAAGAGCTGTAAGGAAAACTGAGGCATGAGAAGAAAGTTTGAGCCCTGTAGAGAAAGAAATCCCAGTGAAAATACTGACATACGAATTGTAACAGATAAGCCACAAAAGGCTTGAAAGTTGCTTGGGTTTTGGTTTTCTTCTTCTGAATATGTTTGGTGTCAATAAGATGTGCCTTACAAGATTATCGATATACCTTTTTATTTTTTCGGTGATTTGCAAGAATTGTAAGAATAGCTGCTTATGCAGTACTAACAAGCTATCACAGTGAAGTGTGAAATATTACCTAAATTTTGGCTAGAAATCAGAAACCAAAACTGTGTGACAGTCTTATAATGAAACCGAAATCCTAAGTGAAACTAGGACCAGTTTTAGCTTGGTTTTTTTTCAGGATTTACCAAAGTAAATGTACTGAGTGAATCTGGGTCAAAAGGGCACATGAAGAAAGATACAGGGAATACATATTGGAGCAAGGAAGTTAAATAGGATCTCCTGAGGCTCAGATTACTGCCCATGTTGCTGCCTCTTGCCAATATACACTGTTTTCAGCCCTATTCACTCCTGACACAAAAAACACAGCTTCCTTGGCAGGATCATTAGTTAGTTTGCTCAAGAAAAAATACATCAGAGTGGATTGGTAGGGAGGGGAAGTTTTTCCTAAGTATAGACTGTAGGAGTTACTTTCACGACTGTTTTCAGAACAAGTATTAATGGAATACTTTAATTATATTTAGAAGACCAGCACCTTCCAGTACCAGCTGGAGAGGGACTTTTACAACAGCCTTTAGTGATAGGACAAGGGGCAATGACTTTAAGCTGAAAGTGGGTAGATTTCAGGAAAAAATTCCTCACGGAGAGGGTGGTAAGGTACTGTAACAGGTTGCCCAGAGAAGCTGTGGATGCCCCATCCCTGGCTGCCTTCTAGACAAGGGTGGATGAGGCTTTGAGCAACCTGGTCTAGTGGAGGGTGTCCCTGCCCATTGCAGGGGGGTTGGACTACATGATCTTTAAGGTCCCTTCCAACCCCAACCATTCTATGATTTAGATCTGAACTCACCTCTAACTCTCCTTTTATTGTAGTCAGTGTAAGAAAAGAAGAATTTATTAGACAACATTTCATGTGAAGGTAGATTTCTGAGGTTCAGGGGAAAGATTAGTAACTCCTAGAAATACTTTCTTCTCTTCATGGACTGTAAAGAACATAGGTAACTTCTTCAGAGGGAAACAGTTACTGTGTAAATGCTTAATATTTGTTGAGACCAAATTCCTTCTACCATGTCCCTGTTTGATCACTCAAGGAAGCAGATCTTAGCAAAAAGATCTTAAACTACTAGAGATCTGCCCTGCCTGAACAGTTTCTAGCCAACTAACATGAGTTTCAGAGGTGTTTTCCCTCCCCAGCCCTACATCTGGCATCTGCGCAAAATTTGACCAAGCAGAATATTAAATGCACACCTTGCAAGAAAGGAGGAAACACGTGCATAAAAAAACAAAAAACAAACAAACAAACAAACAAACAAACAAAAACAAACAAACAAACAAACAAACCAAAAAAAAAACCCACAAAACATCACTTTTGTGATGAGTGACTTTATGCTTTTATTGTTTTCTATAAAGCTATTCTAAGATCAGACCTGTAAACACAGTTAAGACACATTCAGTTGACTGAATTTATGCAGTGATAGAGAAAAATAAGAACTACTCAATCAGAAAACAGAAGTCTGGAGTATTATCTCAACAGTACCTTTCTACCATGGGGAAGAAAATAGCCATCATGAACAAATACATTATGGTCATCTCTCTCTGTTCTCACAGTGCTGGTCTAGAACCCCCAGCTGAGAGGGCAGCTGTGCAGAGCAAGTATCTGGTGAGCACGGCAGGAGTCCCCGACTCTAATGCTGCTCAAAGAAATTAATGCATTCTTTCTGTTGTCATTATCACTGCCAGCTATGTGAGTGTTTTCCTTGGTAGGTGCACAAAGACTGGGCTGGTTTGGCCTCTAAGACATGAAAGCCAAGATCTCCTTTTTTCATATGTTTGCAGCTAACACTCAAGATAAGACAGTAGCTAGATTTTAGCCACCATATCTTTTGAAGAGGTTTTATGAAGTCTTGTGCTGACAAGGGTGGACAATGGAATCAAAAAGCATCATTTATTGCATTCCTGCTGGTACTAGTCACTATATTAAGGTTGCAAAATATTTTCCGTGTTAGACCTACGTTTCCAAATGGACAGCCTCTGGGAACATGACCATTACGAACATGCAATTTTCAGTACACTGATTAGTCTCTGACTTACGTAAAATATTTTGTGTATTTAAATGCTGGCATGAAGATTCTTCATGAACATAGGATTAATTAGCAGATAACTATGAAACACAACAGTGTTTTTTAAACCAGGTTCTTACCTAATCTTGTGATGAAACAATCATTGTGGGTCGCACTCATGACCTTTAGAAAATCAGAATGATATGATCAAATAAAATTTGCATTGCACATGATTTCATGGTAGGTAGAAATAAATGTGGTACCAGAGTACTATTGCTAATATGTAAGTAATTCTCCCGGAGAATACACTCTTTATTGATCTTGGAAATTAAATCAAAGCTGACTGAGGTAATTAAACTGCTCTTTTAAAATAACAACAGACCCAAACCAGTATTTTTTCCTTTAGCCAAATAAACTGACCAAAATCTGCAAAAAATGTGGAAAAAGGTTAAGGTCCCAATAATTCTCACACATACTGGGGTAGGTGAGAAGAAAAGGGAAATGCCAAATGGGTACAAAACCCAAAAAGAGCAAGGAATGAGGAAGATCATAAATCCTTACAGTACAAGCTATCACTGCATTATTAAATCCCACTTTATTAAAGCTGAAGTTCACTCAAGCTAAAAATCAGCCTAACCTAAGAGATCATCTCTTTTAATCGTCCACACCAAGCCAACCCAGCACTTTTAATTCCTCCCCTGACACATCCAAGTAAGATCACTCTTGAGTCAAGAGTCAGAACTCTGCTGAGGCTAACTCCTTTTATTTCCTTTTTTCTCCAAAAGCTAATCTGTCAGTCATCATCAAACTTCAGCCTATGAACCCCTCCCCTGTACCTTAATTTCTGCTATATCAGATCTTAATGTGCATCCCAGCACTGAGTACTCAGATAAACTACTGACTCAAAACTGTCAACACTAACTCTAATGGCAGCCCAGTAATCTTAGTGGAAAACTATGTAACTATGTGGGAACAGATTCCAATAGGAATGCCAGCCATGTGGCAGGATGTGTAATTCAGCAATATTGTCCTCTTTCCTCCTCAAAAGCTAAAGGTAGATACCTTCTCATTTCCTTTGTTAATATTGATATAGTAAGAGGTAGGAACAAAAAACAATTCCACTTCACTTTACTTTTACACCTACTGTATTGTTCACAAACAATACTCCCCATTTCTTCTCTTGACCTAACATGAAAGGGCTGGGATGACCAGAATCCTCCTAATTGGTACAGTACCATGAGCTGCTGCACTCTGAAAATGTTGCCCTTTCTTTCTGGCAAATGAGCACTGAGTGTAATCCCAAAATGCCGAAATTAGATTTCTATTTTCTTCCTGCTTAAGGCTTCACTTCCACATGGTAGAAAATTCCAGCAGTTCCACAAACATGATGGCCAAGCTACAACCATTATTCCTCCTTTTTTTTTTTCCTTCGTCCACATCTTACCAGAGCACTGTTTCTACTCTGATGTTTACTAAATAGAATCTAACTGAAAACACTTGCTATTTTTGCATGCTGTGTAGGACAGATTGAGTTTATGCCTTTTGAAAGGTGCTAGAAGCTTTTGTGGAAGAAGACATTATTATCCTATTTGTTGTCAAACACTTACTATAGTCCTGCTCAAACACAAAATATTAAACTCAAATATCAGAGATGAAAAAAGGATGGCAGAATGACTAGATCAAGCAATATACTAAGCAGGAGACTTCTTCCTGGGAACTTAAAGTGTGTGTTCACACAATACATACAACTGGAAGAAAAGGGAAGAACAGGGAAGAACAGGAAGAGGAAAGGGAGAAAGATTTCAGGCCAAAGTGGTAATGACAGAAACAAGTATGTGTGCATTAGAAAGCAGTGGCTCTGAGCAGAACAGGTGGTGTAATTCAATGTATTATGAACAAAACCCCATAAAATCTTAAAAGACATTTTACCGGTGAAAGCATTTGTTTCTGTATAATTGTGACTTAAAACATTTTACATCTTTTGTGCCCTTAAAATGTCTCTTAAACAAATTACATAGGACAACACTGGCCGAGATAATTACTCTAGTCACTGGCTGCAAGATTTGATTGATGCTATGAGCCTGACAAATGACAAATGTGTCACAAGTCATAATTTTGAAAGTTGGTGCGTATATTTTTGTCTAACCTTAATGTTCGCAACCCAAGTTTGGTCACTGCTCAACACAACAGAGCTCCTTTGCTCAAATTTACCTGTTGTTCAATTTTATTACAGCTTTGGAGGGTAACCAGTTTTAAAAAAATTGTTCATAGGTAGGCGCACCGATTGTTACCAGACCTCACAGCCCCCAAACCATCTAACTTCATGTAAACAAAATGCAACTAGGAGGGAGTCCTGGACTTTGAACTTCAGCCGTACCAGTCTTGGGTTCGAGCACACAGAGGAGTGTCATTTAGCTATTCATGGTTCCCAAAATGCTGAGCTGGAAACATACACCACCAATACACAGAGGGTGAAACTGTATCTTCAAGTGTGACATTTGCCTGAAACGATTATTCTCTAAAACATGGAAGGTCATGTATTATTTCCGATGTATAGATTTTCTTTACATTTAATAAGACCTGTCAGGTGAAGAAAGGTTATTGCACCATGACTACGTTAGCATTTGTGATGTGGGCATTATATCTGATCTTCACAGAAGATTCAATAAAGAAAGAAAGAGGACTGAATTAGGCCCAGTATAAAGATGAAAAATTTTAAAGTGTGCATAGATTTTGGGAGCAAGCTAGAACCATTTCCAGCAAAACATGGCAAGGACATATCATTTTAAACTGTACTGTGCAGTAAGGACACACCAAGATATGAAAAACTGCAGTATCTAGAAGGCCTCTGTGTACTAGTATATAATATAAACCACCACTACCACTTGCACAAACACAATAACACACCTTTGTGTCTTGATATTAAAACTGCCATGACACAATGGATGTAATTTTACACTAGAATCCATGTGGTTAAAAAACAGGACACACAGAAAACAACAAGTGTTTTAACCTGAACTGCAATTTTTTCCATCTCTGAACTTACATACACATAATTTGAATTTAAGACTAACAGAATATCAAAAAACTAACATTACACAGTGTTTTTATATGGAAGACAAAAAAATTACCATCTCAACAGTGTATTTTAGGATGACCTTTAAGAAAAATTATTCTACTATTAAAGCTCAAATAAAATGTTAGCTTAAACATACATGAGCTGAAATTATCTATGCCTTTTTTTTTTAATAGAGAGGTTATAGTGATAACAAATTGAGCTTCATATATAATAGCCAAAAATACACATTTTATTTTCTTATAATGAAAATGTAACTCTGTTACTTGTGTTTTACTGATACTGTGAAGATGCTTTAATTAAGAAAAAAACCCCACATGTAAATACAGTTCACTGAAGCAACTCTCATGTGAGAAAAGACTAAAAAGGCTGGGACTACTCAGCATGGAGAAGAGAATGCTCATAGGGATCTTATTAAAGTATGTAAATACCTGAAGGGAGGGTGCAAAGAAAAGGGAGCCAGGCTCTTTTCAGTGGTGCCCAGTGACAGTACCAGAGGCCATGGGCACAGACTGAAACACAGGACATTCCCTGTGAACATTGGGAAACACTTTTTTAGTGTGAGATTGACAGAGCACTGGCACAGGCTGTCTAGAGAGATTGTGGAGACTACATCCTTGGAGATATTCAACAGCCATCTGGACATTGTCCTGTGCAACCAATCTAGCTGGTCCTGCTTGAGCACAGTGGTTGGACAAGATGACCTACAGAGGTCCCTTCCAACATTAGCTATTCTGTAATTCTGTGATTCTCTGAGCATAACAGAAACATTAGAAAAGAAAAAATTACTTTTTTCAGATAAGTACAAGGTAAGTGAACAAGATTCCCTTTCACTGTTGTGGTTATTTTTCATGAGAGTAGTTCTAGATCTCCTGAATTACTTAAAAAATATTTACTAAGGTGTACTGCAAGAAGAAAGACAGATTTATTCTGATGCTAAAAGATACAGGAAAGCTTGTGATAAGCATAGGAGCTGCAGAGATTGTATCTTTCTTGCCAGGCAACACAGTGGTGAGATTCACTGGAGGCAGGCATTAAAAATTAAAACAAACCAACAAAACAACAAAAAGACAACCACACATAGATAATGAATATTGGTGATGCTTAGAGAAGAGGGAGAGAAGAACCTTTTGAAAAGACAGAATTTTAAAGGAAGAGCTGTCATAAGCATTGAAGGATTAAGAGAGAATTGTTAGTCTCAGCTGTACATTTAGATTCTATATTGGAAGTAATATCCTGGATTTTCTTGGATGGATACTTTTGACATTTGATTACAGGCAATTAGAGAGTGATGAAAGAGTGTCCTGAATAGCAAGATGAGCTAAATTTGAAGCTTATGTCAAAAGAAAAGAGCGATCTCACTGTTTAGGGGCTGGGCTGGGTTTACAAAGGATCTTCATTGTCAAATGGGACTTTCAGGAAAACAATTGTTTAACGAGATCAACTGGACTGAAGGTCTGCTTTCTCTCTTTAACTGCCCATAACATGAATAGCTGCCTTTAGGAATCTATTACTACTGAGAGATTTAATTTAACTTACAGGTATATCTGTGAAGGAAACCAAAACCTTTGCAGTTGACTAGCAGACAGCTAGTGAGCTGCACCAGTTTCAATCAAATTTTAAAGCTGTTAAAAGAGGTGCTGTGGAAAATGCTCAAACAAATCATCAAAGTGAGCCCTGCAGGCAGCTTCTGTAACCTCTTATTTTATATTTCCTTCCTTCACATGGCTCATGAATGAGACAGGAGCTGGTTATATGGGCAATATTTACCTATACAAGTCCTGATGCCTTTTCCCAAGAATCTCAAAAAATTGCAGAACTTTAACATAAAAGTGAGGTTAGGGGAGCAGGCATATAGTGGACTTCTGATTTATACTGCCACCAGTACTTCTGGACAGAGCTGAGGCTGTCGAAACCTACCTAGAACCATTAGGTGTGAGGTAAGGTTGCCAATACCTACTCAAAGAATTTCAGCCCTTGTCCCGTTTAACTGTTTTCCAATCCTTTCCTGCCCCTGCTTGTTTCATCTCCTAAACTGTGTACCCATCTAATGCACCTTTTTGGTGTTGTCCAATACCCTTCTTTTCTTCTCTGAGGTGACCCCAACACTTGAGTTCACCAACAGAAATACCTTCAAATCTCAGAGGACCCTCATGACAAGGAACATATTCCTTCATCTTTTTCTTTTCTATTTAGAAAAAACACAATCTGTCCACCCAATCTATTTCTACTTGAAGACAGGAGTACAGTTAGTGTCTTGGTATAATTTCGTTGTATCTGTCTTTCACTTGTGAACCCTGCCTCTCCAAAACTGCAGAAAGAAAACTAGTAAGAAAAGACAGTGTATTTTTCTAAGTTCATTGCCTTTAGAAAATGAATTCCCTAGAAAGTAAATGCTAATAAAAAAATAAAATAAAAGTCTATTCATAGCATAGTGTTGGAAGAAATGAGCTACTGAAATGAGCAGTGCTTGATAAAAAGGATCACTTGTATTCCTCTCATCCTCTCAGCTTCCAGTTCCCCAAAATACCTCACAAAAAGACAAAAAGAATGAAGACAGAAATTGAATGCTAGTGGCTTCGCTAGCAAGAGCTTAGCCAGTTTCCATACATAGAAGTGGCAAATGATTTTAACCGAAAAAGAGGAACCTTTCATGACCATTTTGTGGAAAATTTCTGCAACAACACTACAAGTAGCTATTCATTAAGTCAGTCACAACGTCCACAAACAGTATTTGAACATCAGATCTATGATTCTCCTAAATCATAAACTGCAGACAGTGTTTTCTAAGCAGAAATATATGTTATAATTGGGTCACAGCAGGTATAATTAGAAATACATCTTGCAACTCCATATATTAATTTCTGAAAAGAGAAGAAAAATTATTGTTGAAGTCTTTGTTGTATGACAAAACAGAGGGTTTTCCCCCTAGATTGGCAGGTATCTTTGAGTTCATCTGGTACAGGCAAAAGCCATGCCAACAGCTACAAACCAAACAAATTTTGTGTTGTATGTCCTTACTGTGGCTTATAGTCTGAACTAGCAGATCCTACTAGAAGAAAAACAAAATCATTTTCAGCAGCAGAAGGCAGAAAACTTCTAGCAAAATTTCTGCTACATGAAGCACCATTAGCTGACAGAAGATCTTGATTCTTCTTTCACCTCTGCAGGAACAGATGTTCGAGCATAGCCAGATCAAGGTACATGGGAAAAGTAGGCAGATAGCTGTTTTGGCTGAGGAAAGCAAGAACAGCTCTACTAGAATATAAGCCCATTTTCACCTCTTCCCTGATGTTGCTGGTGGGATGTGAATGGATTGAGAGGGAAGGAAGTAATGGATGAAGGGAAGGAAGGGAAAGGTATATTTTAGCAGGAGCAAATTACTCCCTCCAGTTGCATCTGTAGGCCAGTGCCTGATCTAACAAGCTTTGCTCACTCTTAAACTTTACTCACTCCTGGAAGTAATTTTGTCAGTGCAGAGGTAAAATGTGGACAACTTGCACTGTAGCTATACGAAGGCTGTGCTATGTGAGTCAGACACTGCTGGTGTTTCGTTGCCCTCTTAGAGGGAAGAAGTGAGATTCATACCTTAAGTTATCCCCAGCAACCCCAGCATGGCAAGAGGAGAACATCTCTGGAGAATAGAGTGGATGTCAAAGAAATACTTTGCCAGATTTTTAATTGACAACCAGAAGCTAATCTCTGTGTGGATAGGGCAATATAAATGGCTGTAGTTTGGCAGTGGGAAAGCAAGTGGAAAACATAGTTGCACTCAGAAACTGGAGTGAAGAAGAAGTTATAATTAGTACTCATGGAGGTTTCCAGCAACACTGTGAGTACCTCACATTCAAAGATTCAAAGATGGGAGATGGCTGGTCTGAACAAAGGGAAAATTGTGCTGGGAAATCTCAAAAGGATATAAAACAGCTTCTCAGTTCATCATGTAATTTCTCCCATCCAATTGATGGCAATATTATGACAATAATTGCATGTCTGTTTGACAACCATGTACTGCCAGTCTTTTTAATGGACCTCTGTGTTTTCAAAATATCCCTAAATGACACAGTTTTTAATGAGCTACACAGCTGCAGGATGGTTACTAATTTACGATAGAAACAGTGCTATCACACTCTTCTTGCCTCTTTGTAGTATGTAACATGAGTCTAAGGTAATGACTTCAAAATAATGATAATTCAAAATATTTTAACTGAAATCTGTCAGGTTTTGTCCCATCAAATCCTGACTTCTACTTATTTTCAGTTTTGCTAGTAAATAAGAATAATTGAGGTCATAAATACAGATTTTATTTTTCATTTCAGGTCTGATGTGTACCTTTACAGAGAGCATAAAAAATGTGTCTGAGTCCAATGTTATTAAAAGAGAAACTGTTGTTATTAAAGACATTATTTTCAAAGATACAGTTGTCTAATTCTTCCTTGTTTTGCTACTTGTGAAAAAAATGAATTTAATAAAAACCATGAAAACCCTAAATGCTGCTTGTATTCAGATTACTCATAAGATCAAAATGGTTTGAATTATCCCAGTCATGTTAAGACCTTTCTCAAAGGCAAGAGGGTGTGAAATGTTACTGCCCTTTCAGAACTTCAGTTGTCTGATCCTTTTCTTTCACTGCTGGCAAACTATAAAAGCAATGTTAGGAAATCAGGGGATAGTAGATATTCGTAATCCTTCTCCAGCCATTTTAAAGAGGAATGATGACATACTCTATCAAAGCACACACCCCGGGAATTCTGGCCCTAGGACTGTTGCCTCCTTTCATTTTTAAATTTGAATAACAAAACCGTAATTCCTTCTAGACATAGCATTTTTTCAATGCACTGCTAAAAATTAACTGTTAATATGTAGAACTTACTGCTGCCCTGCAACAAAAATTAAAATCTAGCTCTTTCTTTATGCACAACAGCAACACTTAATCCACACTAATACATGTAGAACTTCAGAAGACTTGGCACTGTTTTTCCTGAAGTTGTATTTTAAGACATAAACAAAATCAAACCTAATTCTCTTAATGCTCCAGGTATTAAATACTTCACCAGGCAAAGGAGAATGAATACCATATAACCATTTTTTGCAAGTCTCACAGTTTCAGCTATAAAATATTCCAGTATATTAAGCATTCTTATGCTGAAGGTGGTTGGTATCTGCCAGCAAGACTATCCTTGATCTATGGGCAATTGCAAACTTCTCTAAAACCGAATGGCATGTTGGCAAACTGGGAGAAGTAATTGAGCCTTCTTTGTAAAAGAGGAGAGCTGGAAGAAAAGAATCCATTGTTCAGTCATTGGACCACATGGGAAGGCCTGAGAAAATGCTAATTAACCCAGAGAAAATAGAGGCTTGATTGGTACACGGGTGATTGAGATGAATTTTAGGGGCTGAAAAACACAGAAAATTTATGTCTTCCTCAGCTATGAGCTGATCTGGATTAACTGTTTACCTCTCCTCCTCTCAGGTCTGGGCTGTGTCCATATGCTAGAGATTATTGCCCTACATTCTCCTCTAGAAATATTTTTCTGCATGTTCTTTAGCCCAAATTAATTCTGCTGAGCTGGGACAAATCAAACCGATTGGCTGCAGAATGCTTCGATGAACAGCAGAGAGTATTAATTAATTAGCCAGGTTTGCAGCAGCCAAGTAAGTTCGACTTCATGCAAGTATTGACAGAAACCCAGAGATTTACCAGCAGCTGGGTGTAGCATAGATAGAGATACTGTGATACTACACAGACCGAAAAACAGGTTTGGACTTCTTACCAAGGAAATTGTTAAAGAAAGCCAAAACTGTGAGCGTTCACTATGAAAATAGAAATAAAATAAATTTATTTGGCTACCGTCCTCAACCTCTCTTAAGAAAGCAACCAAGCAAGGTCCTTCCCAGATCCCCTCAATTGCCTAGTTACTCTTCCTAAGCAGCAACAGCAAGGTTAAATTTCAGCTGGAGAAGGTCTCATTTTATTCCTGTGTATTACATTATGGCTTCTTGAAGTGCATAATTCACATTCTTCATGTGGACCCACCTTTAAAAAGGCTTAAAAATACCTGCACTTAAATATTTGGCAGGCCATTTGCCTAATGGTTTCCCAAAAATTGTGCCTAAAACTATTTTACAAGCTTTTACTGATAACATAGAGATTAAACACCTTGTCCTACTTTGAATTATAGCCATCTCTAAAATAAACACAGCAAATGTTAACAGCCCACAATGGCTTAGAGCAGGAAGTGAAAAAATACCTACTAAGATTTGCAAAAGGGAACACACTGGCAGAGATGTTACTAAAATATGTACCCTAGGGTTTTTTTTCTGAGGATATTTAACACTACCAGCTTGTAAATCAATAGAAGGGGGAAGGAAGCTAAGTAGTTCCAAAAAGGCACTTAATTGGTATGGATTTCAAAGTGCACTTTATAAAAGTAGGCCTATACATTTTCCATCTATCTTTGGAAGGTAATGCAAAAGAGAAACAAGAATATAAAAAAGGTTGCTTAAAAATCTGATTAATGCAAAAAAGAGAAAGAACTGTAATTTGGAGAAATAAATTACTTTTTATTATACTTCATTGGTCCACTTTTGAAAAATCTAGACATTAAAAACAATCTTTAAAATTGTGTAACTTTAAAAAGCACCTGAAGATTCTGAAATTTGCTTATCACTAAAGTTCACTATTAAAGGGCTGAAACTGTAAATACTTACTATTTCCATTGCTGATAGTTATGCTGAGCATTGTTTCAAAGTTGATAAAGCAAGAACTACTTCAACAGAAGAGGAATTTTATTTGTAAGCGATACACATTTGGAAATATTTTTCAGGG
Organism: Rhynochetos jubatus; assembly: GCA_027574665.1. Lineage (NCBI taxonomy): Eukaryota > Metazoa > Chordata > Aves > Eurypygiformes > Rhynochetidae > Rhynochetos > Rhynochetos jubatus. Next base: position 80,792,610 of record CM050648.1, on the reverse strand, counting down.
TTTCATTTGCCTCTCATTTTATTCAACAAGTGTTAAATTACAAGATGAAGGCTGAGTACTCCAAAAGAATGGCGTGGATTTATTCTTGTCAATATTTTTAGCATAGATTTCATCACAGAAATGTTGCTTCCTAGTCATTTTAAGTGAGAATTTTTAGCTTAGCAGCAGCCTTTCATGAATGGCCTTGTAATACCACACATTACAGCATAGGCATTCAGATAAATATAGATAGAAATTCCCTTTAGTTAAATTGATACTACAATTTTAGCAATCATGCCTTCTCATTTGCCCCTGGGGCTTGTCCATTCCGGTCTAAAGATCTCTGTATTCCTCTTTTAGTCTGAACTCCTCTACTCCAAATTAGCATGTGTCCTTTGAGCCTAAGAATATGGTAGCTTTTTATCCCAAATGTGACTATCTAAGCAAAGGCTGGAGTGATTTGTGAAAGGCCAGACCTCTTTCTTTCACTGAGGTCAATGTCAGAAATCTGATTGACCTCATTAGAAGGTCAGTAGAAAAATGTCATATAATTTGAGATCCAAAGGGATTGTTCTCATGCAGCCAGTCTTGACTAGCCAAACTTTATTTCACCAACAACTCCTATATAGAGTGCACAGGAATATGGACATGATAGATTGCAAATACTTTGAAATAATGGTAACACAACATTAAAAATGGTTAAAAATGGCTACATCTTTTAAATTACACACCTGTTTGAAGTATTTGTTTATTTGTTTATTATCACTATATTAGCAAGCAAAGGTATTCAAGGATGTAGTGTTGAATACATTACTCTTACATACATATGTGTATATATATATGTTGAATATGTTGCTCTTTTATTTATTGTTTCAACAGTGACCAGGTGCATGTAGGCAATTGCATGTCACTAAGCAACAGAAAGCAAAAGCTGCAAGCAGAACAAAATGAGTAAAAATCTCAAAAGATACTTCAGGCATGGTTACGAACAAGACCAGCAATCATAAATCCTTTCTAAACAAGAGATTACCTACAGGAAACTAAACAGCAGGCATACATGATGGTGTGGATGCCTGTGGCTATTTTATCTTCCTTTTATTTAAAATCAATGTGACTTCCAAAATTGTTCTGAACAGAGAAACCCCATCAGTAACTCAAAGTTTATATAAGTTATGAAGCAAGTTGAACGGCCCATATCAATGACCCCCCTTTTCAGGGTTATTTACTACACGTAAATTCCAAATCAACTTAAATTTGGAGATAGTGGTAAGGCACTTCATGCCTGGCCCTTAATGGTCAAGTAAGTATCAGAAGAAAATCCAGCATGGTTTTCCTCCATTTTAATGAGCTCTATTATTCAACGGCAGTAGTGGAATATACAGGTACAGGATATGTCTACACTTACAGATTCCTCGCAGTAGTCTTAAATATGATTGATTTTCCCTCTTTACAGGTTTGTATAGCTCTAATTTATTGTAACCACCTTTTGGATTTAATTTGTATTATTTTTCAGAGTTACTTCTCTGTATGATTGAATGATGTTATATGAGGAAAGGGGAAGGGGATGCGAATAATACATATATATGTATCTGTCCAGGCGAATGGTAGCTCAATAAAGATGGGTCAAATTCGGACAAGATTTTATCTTCAAAAATGTCTGAAAAGTTAATATATTGTTTCAGTGTTTTCAAAACAAAAGATTTTCATTTTGTCTAATTATTTCCCCCACCCAAGCAGACAAAAGAGTGTGAAAAATGTTATCCTTTCATAAAGTGTGGAATTAGGAAGGAAAAGAGTATTTGTATATTCATTATTACCCTTATAGATAAAACGTTAAAGGCAGTAATTACTTAATGCAATTCCACTCCTTAAGTAACTACACAAAGATATGTTTCTTAGACCTGAAATCAGTTACCAACAAGATTTCAGCAACAAGCCTATTCATATCTGCACAGTTTGTCTACAACAAACTTTACAGCCATCAAGACAACCACAGGAGCACATTTCTACAGATATGTCAGTTTACTCAGAAATACCCCAGTTAATTGTAATGAAAACTTCTGTGTTCGGATACCTTATAAGATATTCCCTCAACTACTATTTATTCATGATGAATTATATGAATTATTTGTTCTCTCTTTGCATGAATGTGTCAACCAAGAGAATAATGAAATGTGCCTGGCTGAGAATATATTTTCAGCATTAATTATAGAATAATACTCCTATTTCTACAATGAAAAATATATTTTAGGACTACACAAGAAAAAAAGAACTGGCAGTCTTCCAACTATCATGAACAATAAATAGACTCAATAGATAGATATAAACACCAGATAGACTCATGCTATGAGCAACAGCAATCCCACCATGTTTATTTGTAATCTGTTTGTATAAAACTCAGTGAGGTGTACCTAAACATTATGTTATTAAAATAAACAGCAAAATAATCCTGGAAGATTTATTATACAAGTAAAAAAGGGCACAACCTTTTGCTATTAATATCCTTGTCAGGTCACCTTGGAGGACAGATTACTTTTCTAGAATCCAAGTTTAAGCATATCAAATACCTGCAGGGGTCTATGGACAAACTGGGACCTTTCTAATTATGGAAGAGATGTTAAAAATTGCAGCATATTCCACTTCTCCATATATTGGATTTCAACTACCTTCTCTATCTGTATCACCCAAATTAAAAATTCTTCCTTTTTTACTTTGTAAAGTAAAACAAAAAAAATCTATATAACTATTTAAATAAAAAAGAAAATGTTGGGTTGGTTTTTGGGGTTTTTTTTAAGAGTTCAGAAGAGAAATCTCTAGCTGAAGATCAGCATGGTTCCACTCTCTCCACAAGGAAGTTTGCCTGTGTCACTTAAACCTTGGCTTGCCTCTTCTTTGCTTCCTTCTTTCTTTAGGGTTCAGTTCAACTTGCTTTTGGAAAGAGGATAGAAAGAGAGAGCAAGGTAATTCATCGCTATAAAGCCAGTACAATCACAAATTCCAGCAACTGGATTTTTTTATTTAATTTGGTTCTTTAGTGGCTTGCTTTGATTTTGTCCAAGACTGCACGACTGAAAGGAGGTTTGGTGCATATTTTTAATTTCATTTAGGAAACACTGTAAATGGTGTTGGTTTTGAAAGCCTTACCCACAGCTGGCTTGGAAACAGTTCTGTTTGCTGTTTCTGAAGCAAAAACACAGAGGAAGAAAAAACCCTTTGATAACAACTTCCAAAAGAAAATAAAAATCTGATTTCAATCTAGTTTGTAAAAAAAAAAAAAAATCCATACTTTTGCATTTTCCAAAATAAAAATCTTCTTTGAAGTCAAATAAAACACTTTCAACAAAATCACAAATTTATTTAGACTTAATTTATGAAATAGTACTATGTCTTGAAGTACTTCTGTGGGACATTTTATTATTGTGGGAAATCCTTCCTGAAAGTTTTAAAAAAAAATATACTGTTAACATGATCTTATTGAAATTGTACCTTCTTTCATAGGTACTTTCCCATTAGCCATTTCTTCAATAAGCAAAAGACATCAGTTGAGTGTGTATATTATTGCCTTCACACCTAGAAGAGGATGATTCTAGTTATCTTACTGTTGTTTGGCTTTCAGCCCTTTCACTGCCGTGACCCACCTTATCAATCCAAGGGGTAGGCTTGCTCTCAACATGTGAGCGGTCCTTCAATTCTGCCACAGCCAAGAAAAGCAAGGGAAGAGGTATTCCTTTGTCAGACCCAACATCAACATGAAGTTAGAGAATAATTTTCATGTCTATTACTAAAATACATCAAAAAATGTTATGCTGAACTTTTTACATATGATCTCTGATAAGAAGGATTAGGAACACATCAGAGAAAACACCAGCAAGACGCAGCAGCCTCCGTGCAGCTACCAATGCAAGTGGTAGAAATATTCACCTTACGGATGACATTTCAGTGACAGCTTTCAGAAGACAACCGCTATTTCTTTGCTTTCTTTGACACTTGGCTCATTAGGGCAGTCACCATTCCATGCTGGCTCCAACCAGCACAAGGGGAACTGATTCTCTTATTCCCTACAAATGGACATGAGTCCTCAGCTAACTTCACCTGACCAGCTTTGAAAGACTCCTGAATATTTGGCCTAATACCTAGTAACAAGAGCAAAACTGCACGACAAGTGGTACTCAGAATCCTAAGGACTTTTAGTTGTTTTATTTTCAGAAAAAAAGCACTCTGTAGGAAAACCACATTAGTCTAGCTAAAATAAGCATCAACTTCCACTTAAGTGAAAAGCAGAGATTTGCTATGTATAAAACAATTAATGTTTTCATTTTTGTACTTTCCATCTCCATCAAAAATATTCATGTCAAACTACATAAACAGATTTCCCTCATGAACCTGCTATTCATAAGGTTACTGGTGAGTTATTTTTACAAGAATGGCCCAGATGTTTTTACTGAACTGGCTGAACTTGCAAATTTATCTCAAATTCTGGTGTAGCTGCTTCTTCCTCTAGAATTCCAATCTGAATTCAGATTCTCTGGAGAAAACACTGCCTTCTGGTAGCCAAACAAAAGGATTATGCCAAGCATGTTTCAGAACTGAGCTGTAAAGGATGAGGTTTTCATTAAAAATTGTGGCTGACTGTTCTGTCCAACTTTTGGATTAGGTCTGAGGGCTGACAGCATTTAAGCCATATCTCTTCAAGAGTATGTATCAGATGAACAAACACTACACCTGTCTCAGATTTCTTGGTTGAGTCCCAGGGAGCAATAGCAGTCAACAGACGTGATTTCCAGATCTTGGACAACTCAGTATCATCTCCTAACAAAACAAAACAAAACAAAACAAAACAAAACAAAACAAAACAAAACAAAACAAAAAAAAAGATGACACTGATAGAACTAGGAGTCTTAGGAGTCTTCTCAGTTGTAGCTCCTCTTTCTTTGCCCTGAAAAACAAAAGTAAAGAAGCCATACATTAGTTTAAGAGAGCTCATTGCAAGATCTAGGGAACACTTTAGCCCAAGAATTTGGAACTAACAAAATTGAGGAAAAAGCAATTTTGGAAAGCAGCTAGGATGACGAGAAATATAACAGCTGACACTCTTAGCCTAGCTTGAATCTCTCTCACATATGGTAGTTTGGCATCAGTGATGCCATGGTCAATTGCCAGGTGAAGGGAGCATTAAATGGTCATGGCAGTCTCTCAAGCAACAATCAAAAAGAGGTAGGAAAGCAAAACTTGACTGAGAGAAAATGTAGATCAGCCAGAGAGATTGAAAAGTAACAGAAGCAAATGGAGAAAAATTAAGGAGACAATAGTACACTACATAAAGCTGGGGAAAAGTAAGTAAGGAAAAGAATATGGTAGGACAGGAACAGAACAAAGAACTTAAGACACTGAAAAACATAATAAGATTTAAAAAATAAACCTAAATAACAAGGAAGATCAAATAAGAAACTATTTAGTTTCTATTAACTATTAGTTAGAAACTAACTGATAAGTAATTTAAAAATCAATAATTGTGTAATATTGAAATATTAAAATGTTTTGTTAGATATAAACCAATAATAAACAGCTCCACATTTATGATGATGACCACTTATTTGAATCAGGGAGACTTAGATTGGATATCAGGAAGATGTTCTTAATTGAGAGGGTGGTGAGGCACTGGGACAGGTTGCCCAGAGAAGCTGTGGATGCCCCATCCCTGGAAGCGTTCAAGGCCAGGCTGGATGAGGCTCTGAGCAACCTGGTCTAGTGGAGGGTGTCCCTGCCCATGGCAGGGGGGTTGGAACTGGATGGTCTTTAAGGTCCTTTCCTACCCAAATCATTCTGTGATTTTATGTATCTCCCTGGAGCATGACCAAATCAAAACCAACTAAATCGCTCTTCTGCCTTGGAAAAGTGCTTTCTTCATAAAGTCTGATAGGCAACAGAACTACAGTGAATAAATATGTTAATAAGAAGAAAAAACAGGCAATCAAAAAGCTTTTGGATCTGAAAAATCAAGAGCAGGATTAATATAAACCAGAAGTTAGTTGTATATAGTTGTACATTTTCAGAGTCACTAATTATTAAAAAAAGACCAATGAGAAAAACATCCTCCATTTAACCCTGTATGTTTTTCTAAGAAAAATTAAAAAAAAAAAAAAAAAACCAAAAAAAGAAAAAAAACACCAAAAAACACCCTCTGATCAGATGCAGAACAATGCAAGACTAACTCCATACAACTAAATGGTCTGCCTATGCAGAGATCAGTTCCTTATCACCATGAACAACAGCATGCAACCTGTTAATAAATTTTAATACTTAAATTTTTTTCTTTATATAGATAAGGACACAAGCCTTAAGGCCATACACAAGGACAATGGTGAAGTATGTACCAGAATTGTTTTATTCACTCTTTGAATTATTGAAGCCCATTGGTCCAATATTCAGAATAAATATTTCTCTATCCTTGAAAAATACACAGGAAAGTGCAAGTCTACACATATGTAATGTAAATATACTTGTGTCGATACAGAATTTCTCAGTCACATTATTTTCAATCTGCCAATCCAAATCACAAAGAAATAAAATTTAAAAAAATATTGGTTATCAGATCTATCAATTGAGCAAGATTATTCTTCATGTTTTTAATAATGAGATAAATTGTCACCAGTTTATTCCTTAGCAGCTACCACCGTAAGTCCACAAACCCCATCTTCCTTTCGCACATATATGTTTCTGCCAAGTTCTCAATCACCTTTACAGGAAATCTGTAAAATAAGAAATAGAATTGCGTGGAACAAAGAGTTAGATAAGGTCTTCTTTCTAATCTGTGCTCTTGGGGTCCCTCCCACAGACACAGTAATCACTATTGCCTCTAAATATCATCCCTCCGTTCTCTCTGCAGCCAAACCTTTATAAAAGAAATACTATTAATATATAAACTGCAAGAATTGCAGACAAAGCCAGATTAGCCATATACATACTAGTTGCAGAGAATGTAGGAAACTGTTTTGCTAATGCCCAGATACAAATATTTCTTCTGTCCAGAGGCAAACATAGATGTCCTTATTTTCATTCACCATGGGATGGTGTTTATGACAGAAGACTTATGACTAGAGGTGAGAAACTGTTTGACAGAAAAGAGGAAGAACATATATACTTATTTACCATACTTGGGAAGAAAGCTTTGAGCTTTATTTGAATAGGACCAAAGGCTTTTTCCTATGAAAAATAAAATAACTGTTTTCATTACAGGTCTAAAAATAAGCAAGAATTCCATATGCCAGTCCTTAGTTTTGACACTATATACTAGAAACATAGTATATATTTTTATCAGGAGGAGAAGGAATATGATTAGCATACGCCATATGATTTCAGACTCTTAAGGTGTTTATATATGCACACATTACTGGAGTGAGTATATGTGAAAGGTAGAAAGAGTTGTCAGGTTTTTCCTCTGGACTTACACCCTCTTCTAACCACTAGAAAGGGACGGCCAAATTTGAATAGGGAGGGGAAGATAACCTATACTCTGCCTGTATGACTAGTGATTCCTGTCTTCTAAAACACTTAATGCTGGTAGCTATCTGAAACAGGCTGTTCACACACATCAGGTCCAGTATGGCAACTCCTAAGCACAGAAATAGAAGTGAGCATTTATATATGTATGCGGTTTTAAAGGAAGAAGAAACAAGCGGTTTAGCAGACTATAGAACTGAGATTATTCACAGGCAGATTGGCTATATTTCAACGGAACTGACTGTAGAGTGATACAGAGAGTTGATTATGCATATAAATAATCTCCAGAACAGACAGCCCTTACAAATTTTGATAAGCTCGAATCCACATTTTTCCAAAGTAAAGTGAGTTACTTCTGAGTTCATGCTTTTGATGGGTAGAAACATCCAAAACATGTTCCAGAACATAAATTAGTCTAATGAAAATAACAGCATCACAATACTTTTCTTCAGTATAATGTTCTTACATATTTTACTGCATGATTTAAATGCTGAAGAAGGTAAAATATGGAACAGACACAATTATTTCAATGAAATGACTGAGCATCAGCTCTCAGAGTTGCCTAAAAAGTCCATCATGGGACTAGCAAACTGGATTCACAGAGGTCTAAAGGGATGCAATGACACATTTTAATTTTCTTCAAATAAGACTCCACAACTTATTTCTGAAGGTTTCTATATAAAAGGAATTAATGGCTCCTCTTTAATAAAAAGTATTGATTTCTTGAAAAGTACAGATTACAGGTACAGAAATAGATTATTCAGTAATTTTGTCATTGCTGAAAAGTGGAACATATTTCAAGCAATATTCCCACTCTATTGTTACATGGGATGTCCTGGAAAAGGTGTAGTAACTACTGCAGATTATATAGGTATACCTCCTGTTTTTAGAGGGCTGATTTTTTAAAGACACATCTCACTGTTAAGCAGGGAGAATGAAAAGATCCAAAGGTTTGTAGTACAGGGAAAACTAGTAATTGGAATATTTTAGGGACTTAAACTTTATGGAAATCAGATATTGACCAGTTTAAGGGTATCGACTGGTTGGAACAAGTCCAGAGGAGGGCCACAAAGGTGATCAGAGGGCTGCAGCACCTCTCCTACAAAAAGAATTGGGCTTGTTCGGCCTGGAGAAGAGAAGGCTCCATGGAGACCTTATAGCACCTTCCAGTACCTGAAGGGGCCTACAGGGAAGGTGGGGGTGGGACTTTTTATAAGGGCCTCTAGTGACAGGGCAAGGGGTAATGGGTTTAAATTGAAAACGTGGAGATCTAGATTGAACATCAGGAAGAAGTTCTTCACAGAGAGGGTGATGAGACACTGGAACAGGTTGCCCAGAGAAGCTGTGGGTGCCCCATCCCTGGCTGCCTTCTAGACCAGGCTGGATGAGGCTTTGAGCAACCTGGTCGAGTGGAGGGTGTCCCTGCCCCATGGCAGGGGGGTTGGAACTAGATGATCTTTAAGGTCCCTTCCAACCCAAACCATTCTGTGATTCTATGATTCTATGAGTTTATGATCCTATGATTCTATGAAATATTAATTCAGAGAACACAGTGCAGTGTTTTTAGTCCTTCCCAACTGAACATGGTTTAGAATCTGGAAGTGTAGATAAACCAGCAAGGAAAACGTGTTTTAACAAACTGTGATGCACCCAGACTGTCTCAGATGTCACTGCCATGCATTATGTCCACCTCTGGGTTCACCACAGTAGCAGAGATGGAGCCCAGAGCTTTTCAGTCATAAAGCACAGCCAGCTAACATCCTTTAACTGCTAGATTTATTTAATGGCCTAGGACATTTCATTATATCATGATAACCCCATCCACTGGTCAGCTTATACACTAGCTCATTAATTGCTGTGGAAAGAATGATCTCATAAGGGTTGTTGACATTAGTTGGAGCTTTTGGGTATTTTTGCTCAGATATGTGGGTAAATAGGCTGACAAACATGTATTGTGCCTCTCTGAAATCACTGCAAATTCATCTCTATAATTTATAGGACTTTATTTCAATCTGATGAAATATAACAGGGCCACCTGCTACCTTTACTCCTCCCTGTATTCCCCTCGTTAATCTTCTTAATAGACCTATATCTTTACACTCTTTTTGAAACAGAAATGTATGTGTACACTACGTTTAATCACCTGTGCTGCTCAGGGAGCAAATAATGAAACCAAACTTAGGAAAATCCCAGAAAAATCTTGCATTACAAAATGTAAAGAAAGAATTCCCAAAAGCTGGGACCAAACAGGCAGGAAAACACAATACGTCACACAATTCTCTATTGTAGCTGATTATAAAGAAAAAGTTGTGGAATCAGTAGTTAACAATAAAAGTACTTTACCGGAAAAAGATCAGAAGGCTCTTGCAATGTAAACTCCTGATAACTCAGTATCTAATGTCAGAGCGAGTATTTTATTCATTAATTAAAAAACCTGTAAAATTATCTTATACTCCCCTCCATTGTTGCATTTGCAGAATAATAAACTCCTGGGAGTTTATTGGCCCAGATATTTCTAGACAGTAAAATCAGGCCCAGATTAAAATCATCCCCAGAAGGCAATTATTTAAAATCCAAACCTGAACCTCTGTTTTAAATAGATATAGCTGCCATTTACTTATTGAGAAAGTTATGCAGAGGAAACCAGGGGAGGAGACACATGAAGGAGAAGAAAAAGCTATCAATTTTCATATAAAATCTAAGTAATTGTATGCCTGAATTGGTAAGCCCAGTAACGTGCACATAGAACCTTAATAAAATTAATGTTTTGTTTCCTCATCTGATATCCTGCTCCTTCCAAAGCAGGAGCTGGCCTGCTGGGATGTCACTAAGAATTGCATGGCTGTGAAGGGACCCCAAGTTTGCCAGTACCCTGAGGTGGGTCTGTCAGCACCTATTTCTCAGAGCAAGTGCGCCCAGAGCCATGCTGTGTTTTGCAAGCTCTAGAGCCAGGCTGCATCACAACATGAACAAGAATAAACTTTTTAAAGCAGAGAAAGCTCAGAATGAGACATATTATAAACAAAAATGTATTATAAATAAGTCTCCCTCCCATCCACTGTGTCCTTGTAGTGAGATACTTTGGCTGTAGGCCTGATCTTAGTGCAATAACTCAGCTGCTTTTTGGAAGATACTGAGATTTGCACAGCACTGAAATTTGCACAGTCCCCTCCGGGTCTCTTGGGGGAAAAAATCTCATGACCCCTGGGGCTTGGCTTTTTCTGCTCCCTATTTTTCCCAGCTGTCTTCCACTGTCTGCTTTGCTGCAGGGTCCTGGTTCATTGTTGTCTTTCACATGCTCTGCCTGCCATGCTTCATCCTCAGCAAGGGTGCCCCTCAGCTATGCACAGTTGTTCCCTTTGGAGGGTCAGACTCCCCTTCCCTCCAGAAGGCTCCACGTGACCCAGCATGCAAATGCCAGGGAAAGAAACCCGCAGCCTCCCTCCCCAACAAGTAGCTAGAGCCTCTGGTTAAAAACAAGCCTTCTTTAACAAAATAAAAAGTAAAAATGAAAAATGAAAAGCATCCATCATGAATCTAACCATGACCTTCCATCAGTTGAGTGACCCCTTTGAATCTGTGGTACCCGTGCTGAAATCCAGAGCATGTAACTTTAACCACCGACAAAGACATTTGTCCTGCATTTTGTCCTCTCCACCTCCATCCAGTCCACCAGTCCATTTGGCAGATGACACTGCTTTCTTCATGCCCTCCCTCTAGCAGTGGTGTTCCTGCTGACCATATATTTAAACACTGCCACGTGGGCCTCTTTGGACGACAGCAGTTCAGCACATGAAGTGTAACAAGACTGTCCCTCCTGCAGCTGCAAAAGGTAGCCCAAGATTGTACCTTAGCTGTTTGCTTTGGCAGGCACTTCTCGGTCTGATCTTTGCTACGCATTTTAATTATGGGTTTGAACTTGGGTGCTCTTTCAGTTCAGCAAGAATCATTAACTGTTTCTTAAGTTTTAATAAACAGCTACTACAATGAGCATTCCTAAGTGCCCCTACTCTGATGATATCCCCCTTCAGAACATCTCCACAACTGCTTTACATCCACTGAGTAACTTTCTTACAGATCATACCTGTCAGCAGCTGTGCAGAAGCACATCAGGCTTCGGAAGAGCAGATCTTTAATTCACATTGACACTGAGGGCACTTTTCAGTCTCATGAAGTTGTTAACAAATAAAACAGTACATGCTCACATTGTGTGCAGAGGAAGGAGAGTTACAAATGCCAGGAAGACAAATGCATCAGCTGCATTTTAAAGAACAGCTACGAATTTTTGCTCTGCTGTATTTGTCGAGATCTCCAGCAATCTTTAAACATAGGCACAATTGACAGTGTCTCCTGCAGGAAGCACGGAGAATCCCAAGCAACCATTTTCATCACCTCTCTGAAGCTTTTACAGAAATACCACACATTTCTAATGAGACAAAGACTAATTTCCACTACCAGGAATTCAGTAGTATTGTGTGTTCTGTGCCCTTCTTTCTTCCCAACCATTGCTTCGAGTTTTTTGTTTGGCTTTTTTTTTTCAGTGTCAAAAACATAAGTGTTGAAATAATCAGTTAAAAAAAAAACAAAACAAAACACTTTTTTGGGAAAAATTACTAATTCTCCTTATCTTCATGTGTTAGCTACTATCAAGTAAACTATTAAGGCTATGCTTCTCAGACCACGACTCTTTCAAAGTGCAGAATAACTCTCTCATAAATAAAAGAGAATGTTGCAGTAACGTTCATAAGAGTAAAGCACACACAGGTTAAGATGTCTGCAATACCAGCCTTTGTTTAAGTACATCCAAGAAGGGAAATCACTATTCCTCAGGAGAGCATTTTGTTGGTACAGCTGCTGTTGCTAAGATTGGCTCAGTGTCATGTTCTCATTAATACAGTCTAATGGCAACCATAAGATTGAGAATGTGCAGACAGACATAATGGATTTATACTAAAAACACAACAGTGTAGAAATTCTAATTGCTTTGGCCTGATTGGGTACTTTATATCTTGAAAGGATCTTGTTTATAAATTAGCGTTTAATGATATTTATGTATCACAAAATTAAGTCCTTCCTTGTAGAAATCATTAGCATGAAAGCAATAGCTGCTGCAGTTCATCCTTTAAGAGCTTCAGCACAAAAAAACTGGCATGCTCAAAAGCGGTTTTGCATTTTACAGCAAATTGTTACTATTGCCAAGAAAATGTAAGGGTTTAGTTACACAAGCATTTTTTTTCTAGCATTAAAATAACTCTTTGCAGCCCACATCTCTCAGAGGAGGATCTGTGCATCGTGTCCTACCATTCTGTGAAAGGAAAAATCCCTTTGTATCAAATGTTATCAGACCTTCTCACTCTCTCTCTAAACACGATCACTCCCCTGGATGTCATTTGTCATTCAGCTGTTAGTTTCTCTGTTGGTGCTCTGGAAGCCTAAGAGTTGTCTGCAAGAAACATGAAAAAAGCTATTGGAAAAAAAAAAAATTTGAAAGACGATGCCATAGGGAGCTTGAGCAGGGGGCGGGTGGGGAAATAAAATTGAAGACAGAAATGATGTCCAGGGAACACAGAGTTGACAGGCTCAAAATGATAACTGATCAAACACAGGTTACAACCCCAAGAAAGAGCCCTGGAGGTAAAATTTGACATCTTCCTCTGCAAAATGGCTACATCTTGAATTAAGGAAACATTTGTAATGAGGCCAGATCATTAATTACAATCATGCAATGAGAGTTACACAAGCATCAAGCATACATGCAAGCAGAATGTGCAAGTTGTATATAAATGGACCTCAACCCTTCCTGCCTCATCCTTTCTTCATTATCAGTGTCTGAAGCATCCCATGCCCTGTGTGATGCAGCATGGGACACACTATGTCTCTGGTGGCCCCCAAGCCCTGTTTGTCCTTTACTCCCTGGGACTTCAAAATTTTATGTTTTACACTAATAGGGGTAGTAGGACATCAATCTTGCCATTTGTGCAAATTCGTTCAGTTGCTGTAGAACGGACAAATCTTTCAGTAAAGGTTGTAATTAATGCACAAAATTGCACCTTAGTAAAAAAATCCCAAACTTTGCACGATGTGTATGAGTATCAATAATGAATCACAAGCATGAAGGCTGTGAAATAACTGATTCCACTCTATTGACTAAGATGGCATGATGGGGTCTAGTATTCCTCTGTCAATTATTTGACTTTCATAAAAATGTATTTAGTGAAACATTATTTTAAGGATTATCACATTTTTTGGTAAGACAAGCCAAAGTCAGGATGAGGGTGCACATGACTTGTACAAACTAAATTAAGATGCTTGGGCACATATACTGCCTAATGATTGAACTGTATTACAGCATGTGTTACTCTGAGGCTCGCTCAGGTGTTCAATGGGCCTGCTTGGGTCTTAGAAAAGAAAATGTGTGCCACCGTCAGCTAAATTTACAGGTTGGATTTAAACATCACAAGGTTATTTCATATCACCTGACATGTCAGCATCCTGCCTCCAACGCAAGGCTTCACGGCAGCTTATACTCATGCACCCACTCCCCTATACAAAGAGGGAACTGAAAGGGAAGCTACGGAAAAGCAAGCACACTGAGCAGGCAATGGGGGCTATTAAGGTTGGGTGTGTTTCTTACATCCCATTTCTTTTTACACAATAAAACATTTATTTTGCACTGTAGAGAAGTAACTTTGAGGATTTCTTCTGGGTTTCACAGCTTCGAGGCCCCTTTGGAACAGATGCCTAAGACATCCCCTTTAAAATGGAAAGGGAAAAGTGATCAGGTCTTTTACTGGTTGAGTGAAGAAGGCTATTTCCCCCATGCACGCAGTTCCCATACGGTAACTTCGTGCTTGGAGAATACGCACTGAAGATACGAAGACAGCTTAAATGCACTATCCTTCGTAAAGGATTTGAAATTGATGTCTTAAATCATGCTTATGTGTAGACACACGTTCTTCCGTTGTTCAATTACTCCTGTACTATCGATGCCATGAACAGACTGATTGTTTCAGCTGATGAGACATACATACCCATACCAGGAAGCATCAGACTTCTAATGCTAGAAAAGTCTGTAGACGTTAGCCTATGGAAGACACTGGTTTCTGTGTGCTAGTGTACACCTCAGTACTTCTTCTGGATGGCATTTATGTGAAAAGAAAATGGATTAATTATTGTTTTGAGTTGAACAATACTCAGACTGTGTGAAATCAGGAAACCAGCTGACAAAACCCCACCAACATTAGTATAAATGGTATTTGAGCACTTTATCACTCCTAATGAAAGGGATCTGGACAGATGCTTTATTTGACTCTGTGTCTGTCAGGCACAGCAAGGGTGGACGCTGACAGCCTGTGAGGGATGACATGGGATCCGGGGCCGTGGGCAGGTGGGGGGAGCCCCAGAGAGTGGGCAGGGATGGTCAGAGCTGGTGGTGTTCTCAGAGCTGTGACACTAATTTCCTTTTGTGAGAATTTCTGAGAAGATCTAAGAAACATGCTTCTGCTAACAGTGCAAGAGCAGTCCTTGCTTCCTGAGAGCACATAGGCACGTGGCTCAGAAGTGGCTGAGCTGCCAGATAGTGACTCAGTTGAGCCATTCCTCTGTAAGCCTCGCAAAGCTCATCCTGCAGATCTCAGGTTCTTCTGGGTTCAGGTGACTTAAGAAGAGTCCTGAGAAGCACATCCTTTAGCCTACTGGTGTCAATGGAGCAGCTGGGGTCTAGCTCAGAGGTCAGCGTGCCCATGGGTGACCACTTCTGGATGCCTACCTGGAAGCCTCGAGGACCTGACTCTTGGTAGTCATACCTGCAACCAGCCTCAACAGAAGATGTGATGACCACAAATTAAGTTCTAATATGATTCAACCTGCTCTTTAAAAACATGTTTATAGGTATTTTTCAGGTTGGCGGATCAAATTAAAGGACACTTGGGACTGACTTTCAGTTGTCCATATGTATTTAATGCTCCTTAAAATATCTGAGCCTTGAATCACAACTCTAGAAAGGGAAGCGGGGTTTTTTCATCCTACTGTGGAGGCCTTGGATAGCCTGG
This sequence comes from Rhynochetos jubatus, assembly GCA_027574665.1. Classification (NCBI taxonomy): domain Eukaryota; kingdom Metazoa; phylum Chordata; class Aves; order Eurypygiformes; family Rhynochetidae; genus Rhynochetos; species Rhynochetos jubatus. The sequence continues at coordinate 80,777,080 of CM050648.1, read as the reverse complement.
AATTTCTCTAAACTCCTACATTCAGGAAAAATAACCAAGTCCTTAGTATTCTCCCTACTTTATGAAGTTATCTATAAAATGGAGATGACAAATTATTGCAAATTATAAAAATTCACGTTTCTGGAACTTTCAGATAGTTCAGTAACTGAACAGGTAACAAATACTTATTAAGAATCTAACAATTTCTCTTCAGTGCTTTAAAGTGCATTTACCAGAGAGTAACAGAGAAATGAAGAGAAAAATAAAATATCGAAGATCTATCCATTCAGCTTCTGGATTATAGGACATACTGTTCCCAGGAGAAGACTCATCAACCTATCCCATTTTCTCTATGAAACTGGAGCACTTTCATTGAAAGTTAAGTCATAAGTTTTATGTTTAAGATTTCACATTTGACACAAAATTTTGATTAAGGAGTTTATTTTTCTGCCTTAACATATCTTTCAACTTAAGAAGTAACATTACAAAGTTCAATTTCACTTTAAACTGCTTCAAATAATGTGTTCAAAGGGCTATAAAATAACTTTTTCTTTCACTTTTGCTGAGTGTCAGGAACACATTCTTAGACTAAGATAAAGTCAGTTATTTACTCAGGTGTTTTCAATAGCTTACTGAGACTGGTACAAGCTGATGGGGGAAAAAAAAAAGCCTACACTATGGGGCAGTGTGTTCTCCCATTTTTTTTCCCCCTGATCTTTATGAAAATTCAGTTATTCATTACTAAAGAACTCCAGGAAGAGATTGGGTAGAAGAAGTAGTCTGAATGCACACAGATTGCTACCAGTAGTTCAACAAACAGTAGAGTGAAAGATGTTGGTACAGGAAGATAATGCTTTTGTGAATGGGATCTTTTGAGCAAGCTCTGCAGTCTAGAGAGAGTAGGTTGCCCTAGCTGGTTCCCCTGAAAAATCGTTGGTGCACTCAGTTGCTTTCAGCCCCTTTCCGTTTCATTACAGTGTAGCTAGAGACTGACCACCTGCAGAGGTGCTAATTCAATCTAGACAAATGTCACAAAACAGGGTGACAGAATCGTGGCTGAATTATGCCTCTTCAGAGACAGAGCCCTGTCAGGAGCGCTGAGGAGATGTACCAACTGAATGCAATGCACTGGCCAGAGACGGCAGGACCCTGCAACTCAGCTTGCTGCCAGAAGTGCCTGAGGAATTCAGCTGAAAGTTGGCCCCAAATACGCTGTTCAAAAAGAAAAAGGGAGATGAATCTTTTCAGCCCTTACAGGGTTTGTGTCTCTGAACTTGTCTAAAAGCTTTAATAAAAAACAATTAAAAACCCAAGTGTGAGTACACTTATTTAGAGGAAGAAATATTTGTACAGAGCAGAAGTTGGAGGAGGCATGGGTAGAACAGCAAACCGGGCCAGAGAGTGGGCCAGGCTACTACAGAAGTGCAACTTACTCTTATTTTTCCTTTTGAAGTCTGTTGCCACTCAGATAAAACAAGGAGAGATCCTGTGTGGGTTTTTGGGACCCCACAATGCTGTACTTATTCACATTCACTTTTCTACCACTACAGGAAATGCTACACAAATGACAGGAGGTGAGTTAAATACATAAAGGCAGAGAGAACCATATTCATGGTCTGCAAGAAAAACTGCAACACTTCCACAAGTATTTGGGATATTAAATCTGCTAGACTATGGTGTGTAATCCAATAGCCAGAAATACAGATTTGCAAGGTAGAATTCAAGGGAGAGATTTTACATCTGCTGCCAAAGAAACCCTGCAAAAGACAGTTTCACAAAGACACACCAGAATGTCTACTTGTATGATTGAAAAAAAAGGACTGTTCAAGTTTTTGAGAAGACTGCTTTTAATCTGAGCCTGCAGAATGAAAAACATTTACTAGAGACTCCTTCTCTGAGCAGATTAGTCACAAATGGTGACTGACAATTAGAAAAGAAAGACCTCACTGCACTAGTATCTGAGCAACCAGCCGAAACAATAAGTGCTAAACAGGAGATACCTGGAAGCAGCTGACCAATAACAAAACCAAATTCAATCAAAACACAACTTTTGCGGGAGTTCTCAGTGTAACAATTGTGGAGCATTGGAGTCTGGGATCCCTGGTTGCAGTCTTAGTATGTCTGGCTGTATTGTGCTACCTGATAGCCCAAGGTGCGGAAAGTGAGTATTGCTGTTGTATCCCAAATAAGTAATTATGGCACCCCAAACCAATTCAGCTGTGGAAAAGGAAAAACTGTTAAATTAATCTCCTGGATGTCCTCAGATAACCTTTAGTAGCTTGACAGAAAGGCTTTGCAGCTCATCCTAAAGCATTGTCTCGCTCTCCACAGCTACCTGAAAGGAAATTGTAGGGAGGCAGGTGCTGGTCTGTTTTCCTGGGTAACTGGTGACAGGACAAGAGGAAGTGGGCTCAAGTTGCATCAGGGGAGGTTTAGATTGGATATTAGGAAAAACTTCTTTACCGAAAGAGTGCTCAGGCATTGGAACAGGCTGCCCAGGAAAGTGGTGGAGTCACCATCCCTGGAGGTGTTCAAGGTGAGTGATGTGAAGGCAGAAGTTTGGAAAATACTAAATAAGTGTCCTGTGGCTACATTAAGTTGATTTGATACTGATGACACTGTAAAAAAAACACTGGTTTAATGCATTTTCTACTCTTTTAAGTCTCTCCCTGAGACTGTACTTAATTCTTTTATTTGTAAAAGAAGAATCAGAGAAAAAAAAAAAAAGGCAGTTTCTGAAATGTCAAGATATCAACCTGAATTATAATTTCTGCATTGATCAGTGGATTTAATTGGAGGTAGCTCATCCAGAGTCTTCGAGTGAACATTTTTAAGCTGTTTTTTCCTAAACAATTACAGTAAGATTAAAGTCACTAAACCTCATACAGTCATAGCAGAAATGTTCAGGAATTCATTTTCAGATGTCATCCTCCCAGTCTCTTCATAAAAGCTTGTATACAAAAGCAGCCAATTACCAGCATGAATATGGACTTTGAAGTGGAATATATAAGTAGCAGAAGAGTTTCCTCTTCTTGCTTTTAAAGCAATTTGAATGAAATTTTCTTTCTTCAACCTGTAGGGCCATTCTCCATTAAATACAAGTTTATTGTCCTATGTATAACGTTAATTCAAGAAGATGCAAGGATACTGAAACCAATCTTTTTAAGCTGGGCCTGTTTTTCCGGTTCATTATACTGTGATCACTTTTATCATATTCTGATAAGAAGTATTTTACAGGAGTTTGTATTCACTTGACAGTCATATATTAATTGACAGGGTGCAAGACACTAGGGAAACTAGGTCCGTGTTGTACTATTTGGTGTTGTGCTTCTGTCCTCAGGTTTTAATATCCTGTTTGTATCCTGCTCCAGCTAGTGTCATCATGAGATGCCAATAAACCACTGATAACTGATCTATAGCAAATTTATCCACTCTATGCCACTGTAAAAAGTTTATAACTTAAAAGTGATACTCTTGCAAATGTTACTATGGGACAAAAACAAATGAGAACTTAATACTAAAACTGTGAAATATTCTGCTGGGACCAGACTAAGAAATTTCAGGTTTACGCATCTACTGTTGTGTTTTGGCTGTGCAGAGATTTCAAAATCTTGCATGATGTACAGATTACATGAAACAAGAATTAAACAGTGTTGTCACAAATAAAACTGTGTTTTCTTCCTGTAAAACCAAACCATGTAAAACATGGCCTGCCAACCTGACTACCACCAGCAGTTTGAATAATATTGTTCTGTGTTCAGCATCCGCCACTGCTACACCATAACTCAGTCTTCCCATTTAATCTGATTTCACACTGTATCAGACTGTGCCAGATTTCCATATATTTAAATGCACCTGAAAATACCTGCTTCCTGCAAAAATTCTCAGTAGCCTGCAGATAACATGGGGTACAAATATCAGAATCCTTACTGATGTGTGTATCACCAGCTGTTTATCACAAGGCAAGCTCCTTTACCCACGGCTCTAACATTCAGCAATGTAAGCCCTCTGTGCTAAAGCTGAGGTGTTTCTGAATATGCACGGTCTGCTTTTTGAAAGCAGGACATGACTGTGCTTTCTCTGATTCATTCCATTGTTGGGTTGTGCATCCCTCAGGATCACACAGTGGTGAGTCGGTAATTTGTAAACAGGAGAGAAAAAACCCCAAATTAACAGAGAGAAACACAGGCTTCATTTTTGTGATCAAAGGCCTCAAAGAAACCACGCTGAAGGTGGATAATTATTTATTGAACAAAACTCATTGTGTGATCTTTCCTGTACAATCTCAGCAGTGCCAGCAGCTGGCCTCAGCCACTATTGAACTAAGACATCATTTGGACCTCAAGAAAAGGTAATACACATTTTGGATCCTCCCTTTGGGAGAAGGGGCTGAACTATGTGTAGTGCCTGCTATTCATTTTCTTCTGAGGGCCTACAGCGTGGCCATTTAAACTAAGTCATTTTTAAAGACAGACACATGATTTTAGGTACATTTCATAAGCAAAAGATAAGTAAGTATCACGTGCTGGTTTTGCAGGCCTGAGCAGCACAAGACAACTTACTGTAGAGGCATACATGCTTTCTTACAAGCAGAATCAGTCTGAGGAGGCTTTAAAAAACAACATTGCTAAGAAAGGATTTTTGCAAACACAAAGCTAATGAGACTACTTGGTATTATGTCAGATGTATAATGTTTCAGTATATTGGTTTTTGGCAGCTGTGGTTTGGTTTTCCTGGGCTCAGAGCCCAGTTTCTGTTTAATTTTCGGTAAGGTTTCATAGCAGCCTAGGCATACATAGATGGCTTGCTTGCAAATAACCACATATCTCAGTACATACATTGATTCAAATTTAAACACACCCAGCAGCCTGTTGGATGGAAAAGTATTGCCTGCTCATGACATCTTAATCAGAAAAATATCTTCTTCAAACTAATGGGAATTTTGCCAATAATAACCTATAATATAATAATCTATAACCTGTAATAAGGTTATACATCAAAAATAAGCGAGATGGAATAAAAACTAAAAGGGTGAATTTCACACATTATAAACATGTTGACTCATCACTGCAACTTTGGGCCTAAATCCTGTCCCAGTTCTTAACAATTTTGTATACCTGCAGTGACCTCTAAGTGTACTAGGTCTGAAGCAAGGTACAAAAATTGATAGAAGCTTTTTCCCCAGGAAGCCAGCAGTCTTCTAGCTACACTCAGTTCCAAACTTCTAGCTTGAGGCAAAGGCTCTTGAAGGCGTTTCCTGAGACACTGCAGTTCCCAAGAAGTTCAGTTCATCTCCCAGATGTATTAGCTAAGGTCCAAATGGACTCTACCTGCTTTTATCCAGTGTTATCCCTAAGATAATAATAAGAAAAGTTGGACTCCCTGTGGAGTCAGCCATAGGGCCAGCATCTACTGTCCTCCCCACCTTCAGCATTACCTTGTGTGATACAAGCCTGAACACTCTCTGCATTTGCACAGCACTACAAATCTGTGCATCTGTATTTATCTGCAGCTCTACCTGTAGCTTAAGACAACAAAACTGAAAGCTCTAACCCTGTACTATACCTCCTTGAAAACTGGGCTCATTATTTGTATTAAAAGGTGAAAATATCCCTCAACAGTGCACTTATATACACACACACATTCACCTTGTTCTAGAAGCCTATTGAATTGTGAAAAGCTAGAATGTGTAATTAAAGTTGGGTGAGAAAGGAAAAATAATTCAGACATTTAAATGACTGTTTACTGTAGCTGTATAAGTCTTGTGCTTGATTTCTCTGAAAATTGTATTTTTGAAATTTTCTTTCTAGAAAACTGAATGGCATAGCATCTTTTATTGTTTTTATATTGTTTTTTCTGTATAAAAAGCAATGAGTGTAAGTTTTTTGCAAGCAATATTTGTATACACATTTAGTCACAGAGCAGAAACTAGTTTATGTCACATTTCTGGCAAGTAGAAGAAAGTAATGAAATTCCCAGTTATAAAACATTAACAAAAGATTTTTAATGGATACAATTATGACATGGCTACAACTGAAGACCTTTTGATCTGCTTATGGCTGTTCGCAGAAGGGGGGGAAAGTTACTACATATAAATGTTCAAACTGTGATGACACGACTAATTCTAAATCGTTTACCTTGCTGTGACTTTAGGTCTTCACATTAAAACCGTTTATTCGTCACTTCCTTCCCTCTCTCCCCACCATGTCTAGCCATTTGTTTCATATTATACCTCAGTGATTGCTTTGGATCAAACTTGTTTGAATTAGGCACCATCTCTGTGCCTGTTGAATGTTCCTTATAAGGATTTTCTGTTATGTCACTTGCATGTGACCAGTAATCAAACACATCATCCACTTTATTATGCACAAGTACCTTTGTTACAGCGTTTTAGACCACCTGTATATACTAATCTCTGACTTCCCTTTTCTACTGGTTACAGTAATTGTATAATAATGGAGTAGCATGGTGAAAATTAACTATTCCGACTATTATGTCTATAAGTCTATCGTAAAATACAATGAAAGATACTTCTATTAAACACATTAATACCTTCCTAATAGACACAAGGGGTTCTTTGTCCCTTGAATATCAAAGTGAGATATCTTGCTTACAAGGAAGCTTGGGGGGGGACTTTTTACAAGGGCCTCTAGTGATAAGACAGGGGGTAACAGGTTTAAATTGAAAGCAGGGAGATTTAGATTAGATATCAGGAAGAAATTCTTCATGGAGAGGGTGGTGAGGCACTGGGACAGGTTGCCCAAAGAAGCTGTGGGTGCCCCATCCCTGGGAGTGTTCCAGGCCAGGCTGGATGAGGCTTGGAGCAACCTGGTCTAGTGGAGGGTGTCCCTGCCCATGGCAGGGGATTGGAACTGGATCGTCTTTAAGGTCCCTTCCAACCCAAACTATTCTATGGTTCTATGATTCTATGATGTGTTCTCATCCAAGAATTATACAGGAAAGAGAAATTATTTGGTGAAGATTTTGGCATAGATTATGCCAGAGAAAGACAAAATGGTTTTAGTGGGCTCATCTCACCCAAAAATGGTAGGCAGATAAAAATTATTGTTGTGAATGATACAAAACATTGAGTCACTAGCAACCAAAAGTCATTAGACACATTGCTCTCTTTATAATATGCAGGCATCCAGACAATTGAAGTCACCATTACGATTAGTCCTAATTATCCCCATCGTTGACAACCTTGGTAAAGAAACTAGACAATGAATTACATATTGAGCATACCACAGGCCACTGTAGACACACACTGGCAAAATCATACTTTGACGTACTTTCCTTGCTTGCTGATGTGGTCCTGTACTTGTTCTATTGAGTGAACTTCTATTTTTATTGCACTTCCACCGATCAATTAAAATTCAATTAAAAATAAAAATAGAACTACAAGAACTCAACATCCTGCTAGCTGGAAGGTTTGTTAGTTGGGTTTTTTCCCTTCTCATTTCAAAATCTTAGATAAATTTAATTGTTAAAAATTGCTGGGAGAAGGAATAAGAAAGTGTAAGTTAATTTTGTCAAAAATTATGTACTTTCAAATTAAGCTTCACATACTGTGCTTAAGTTGACAGGCACGTGAAAAAATTAAGTCTATTTTTTACTAATTTGCTTGATGTTTTACCATAAGAAGTTCCATTTTAAAACCATAGAAATGTAGGACATTATGAATATAAGCATCAGAAAACATTTAAAAGAATTAGGTCCTTTCTTAGGCGCTTTCTGGATTTATGATTCACAGGGATTGTACGGATGGATTTCTTCTGGAGATTTTATTTGGTTTTGTCCCTTCTAACATTAGGTGAAATCTAACATGGGAAATGTCTGTTACTGAACAGAATGAAAACTTTGAGTTTTGACTTTGAATTCAATACCTCATCCCAGATTACATACTCTTCACTTTCATGCTGTTGGTATAAAAACAGTAAAAGAAATATCCTTACTTAGTTATTCATAGTCTAATAGTGATTTGGGGGCATCTTGGTGAGGTCTATATTTTGTAACATATAAGAATTCTCCCTTCTTATATCATCTCAAATGAAAGTCCACATGATGCTGTCTGTAATTGTGTGATCATAATCTGAAGTAGAGCATATCAGTTCTTTTTTCTTACTGTTCCGCTTGATTATTGACCTTGCACCTCTGACATGCCCAGTACAAGTGATTACAGCTGCTGCTTCCTTGGACCCAACACAGCATGTGAAATGGAATTCTTCATTTAGTGTAGTAACAACACTATAGCCTTGCTGATAGAAATAGCAGTTCTCAAATCCCCTAGCAACAATAGAATCACAGATTTTGTTTCCTTCTCTATTTTTGTCCTTTACTTAGAATGTAACAATATAAATTGGGTTCACTGTGTGGAGGGTTGTTCATTTAAATGACTTCAGCAATAAGATGACTGTGCTGGTGCCACAGCACCTTTTCATTAGATAATACACATTCAAACACACTGTACTGACAGAAAGCAAAGTTTCCAAATTGATTGTATTTCATTCTGTCAGGTCTGATAGTGGTTCCAGCATGTACACCCAAAGCTGAAAACTTTGTGGAGAAAAGTATATCTAAGGAATGTTTCCAACAGCAGTCTCTAGTTTTCAGAGAACAGAGATGGAGTCAGGGCTGCGGCGCAGCTTCAAGGTCCATCCAGGAAAAGAGGACTGAGAACAGGGCCGGAAACAAAGCTGCCTACAGGATGGTCCCAAATCCACCCATCAAATCCAGTCCAGGACTGGATTAACAAAATTAGCCAGAACAGCAGGAGGGAGAACCAGGACCATGACTACAACCAGGAGCCAGGTCCACCTGGAGCAGTGCTGTGGCAGGGACTGGTTTTCACAGGTTGGGCTGAAATGGGGTCCTGGGCCACAGGCAGGGTGGGGAGAGGACCCAGGCAAGGCCAGGGAGGAACAGTGGGGGCTAGTAGTGTCTTCAGGGCTCAGACATTGTTTCAGTGGCCCAGTGCAAGAGATTCAGGAACATAGTAAAAGCCCTTGCAGATATGTAAGGCTGTTGAGATAAACTTAGTGATGTACAAGAGAATGTCTTTCATTTTACTAAGAATAAGAATTAGTTCTCAGCTGGGATGGCCTACAGCTTTTCTGCTTTTTATAGAATATGTATTACCCAGTAGACACCCATTCCCAAATATTATTTGAAATGTCATATTATAATTAATTACCTCCATTTAAATTCTAATAAAATTGTATATCTAATAGAGAATCCATTAATAAAATAAAATAAAGTGAGCAAAAACTAATAAAATCACCTTGACTTTGTAAAGTCAGGATGTCTCAGAGGCTGGTACTGAAGTCCAGAAGATAGGTCAATCAACTCCTGGTGCAGTTCACCACAAGATGCTATAGAATGACGTATGTCAGCTACAAGGTGGAACATCATCTCAAGCAGAACTGGATTTTTAATCAAAAAACTGCCACATTGGCATTAACTTTATTGCTGGTGGGTTTAGTTTCACCTTACATCCTTTTACACCAGGACTAAAGCATCTGGGCAGTCAACATTACTAGCTTTGCTCTGCAGCATCTGCTCTGAGACAGTAAACCAAACTTCCACAAACTTCTACATATGGCACCTTTCTCCAGAGCTTAATTCATATAATAAAGTATATTAAAATAAAATATGGAGTCATTAATTTCAGTGATTAGACATAAAATTTCCTAGCAGTAAAGTAATAGTAGACATGAACAAGGAAGAAAAGATTCTGACTGGTTAGGGTACTTAGAAATCTTACTTCGTATTTTGATTTACACTGAGAAATTTCCTTCAGTGGTGATGTAGATATGTTACTAGTGAATTCAGTGAAGTTTTTCCTATTGCTGCACTGTTAATTCAGTTCCATGTAATGTTTATAACATATGTCTGCTTTTACTGAAGATAGTAATCAACATTTGTGCTGTGCCACATGCGTAATAAGTAAAGATAACTGAAAAAAAAGATGTACATCAACGCACTGAATTTAATCATTTTCTGGATGAAAAACTAGTTGTCACACGCTTTAAAACATGAGTGTAATGATTATGCCTATTGATGTAATGGAAGAATTGTCTGTCTCTTCCTCCAAAAGAAACCCTCATGAGCTAAGGACAGCTAAATCACTGTTTTATAAAGCAAAAAATTAAACAAGAGCAAATTGTCTCCTGCCATCCTTGTTTTCCTGAATTAAAACATCAACCGGATGGTGCCCAGAATTAGGAGATATGCCATTTGAGTAGTGACCTCATTAGTTTTAAATCTGAAAAAGGTAGATAATTAAAGTGACCTCACCATACAGGAATGCTAATGCAGTCCCAGAACTACAGAACTGGAACAGAGTCAGAAAAGTGATGCATAATGTCTTGATCTTTTTTAAGGTCTTTATATGTTTCCCTGTGTTTTTAGTGCTTCCAATTGATTTCAACCAGATTTATCATGGAGTAAGGATCTATAAAACGCAGTTATCACTGTCACAGTCTAGATACTATAGATTAAAACCTGACTGTGCGTGTACCTGTACAAATGCTCATAGATGAGAGACTGAGCCCAGTGACATTCTGCTTTCTTGTCTCACCATTTACACCATGGGACCCTGTGCAAGGACATGCCAGAGTAACAGTCTTCATTTCCTGATTTACAATTAGAAATAGCTGACCATAAGATAAGGATCAATCTCTTTCAGCCAGCCAGAAGGGACAATCTATGTATTTGGGGATTAGAAAAGGAGAACACTTGTCAACAAGGTGATTTTTAAAATATTTATGTTTGAAAAGTGCTATTTTCTTCTGTAGAAAACTGGAAAAATTATTTTGGAATGTATAAACAAATGCATTAGATCAAGTAAGGCCAATTTTGATCTTGGTTTCATATACAATAATAAACACAACCATTCCCATCTGGTTTTCTTTTTTCAGTCAAGAAAACATGAATGCTGCCTACAGGCTTAAGAATTACTTTCTATGCAGAGAAAGGATCCATCAGTTCACCTTTCAAGACAGACCTCCAAGAAGATGAGTGTTACATAAAATTATTTCCTATCAAAAAGTTCACCAAAAAGAGCAAGAGGTTGTGCTCCTCCGGTACATGGGAAGCCAAAAGACAGCCACTAAGCTGGGACTCTGCAACCCTTCCCACTAACTACCCACTCCAATTTGAAGCCTGGGTATTGCTTAAGGTAACTCCTAGTAGAAGCAAGACCAAGCTACCTGAAAGACAGCCCCATGCTCCTGGAACCCACTGGGACATGTGGCATTTAACAGTGTTGTGGGCATTTGGCACAGGGAGCACAAGGTGGAACATTTTCAGTAGTTGGATCTAAAGATCAGAAATCTCATCCTGCCCCCAAGAAGACCTGGAATAAGTTTGTTCAGACCACCAGTTGGCTGCCCCTAAAATACTTCTAAGAAGAAATTAGTATCAGAGTTTAAGGAAATGTCAGCCATCTGAAAAAGGAATAAAACCAAACACTGAGTCAAACTGGAGGTGAAACACCGTTTTCTGAATCCATATGCACAGAAACCGTAGATCTCCAGAAGAAAATAAATTAGAAATTCTGATAGAATTATTATTTGTGATAGCACATGGCATGCCTGGTTTCTTGCTTATCTGTTTAGCGTTCTAGATGGGCATTATATTACACAACAGAAAGAGAAAATACTTATAAAACCATGTAATTAATAATTCATCCCAATCCATCAGGTTTAGCATTGTCCGCTTGTCTGAAAAAGAATAGAGGTAAGGAAATGTCAAAACTTAATGAATTTTTGCATTTTCTTCATAATTTAGTCTACTTTTTCTTCAGTGTCCAAAGAAATACTAGATTCTTTAAAAGAAATTATGAAGTAAGTGATTTCCCAAGATTTTTGTGGAGCTTTGGAATATAGATCGTGACCTCCACTTTCAATGACAAGTTGCTACACTAAGTGAAATCACAGTATCTGTATTAGCCCATCCAGCATGAGGCTGACTTAAAATATCTGTCTAGCCAGAAACCACTGAAGTATTTTGATGGAAATGTAGCCAAGATGAATATAATTCCATTGTTAAAAAAATGTGGTTAATAAAGGTCTTTGTGTCTTCATGTATTCTATCTGCTTAGTGTTACTGTGCTCTCCTCTGCCACAATATAAATTGCACTTTCCCTCAAAGTGGGAACTTCTGCACCATCTCTATTTTTTTTCCGCAGAAATTTGAGTGTGTCTGAAGCAGTAACCTAGGAAACAGCAAGGATTCTTCCTCCCACTCTTCTAAATTGTCCACCTTATTATTAAGAATAAACATCAGAGAAATTGTGTGCCCACCAGATAAGGGACTGCCTTTTCACCTTTGATATGATAACAGTTTGAGCACGAGTGAATGTGCAATGCAAAGGCAAGATTAATCCATGCTGTATGTTCTACCGAAGGGACTTTTCTTTTGCCTACAATCCCAGACCATCATTATTGTACTACAACCTTGAGCACGTTAGAGATGTGCAAACATGTTCATACCTTGAGCACAAATTATAATGATTTGAACTACTTTGATCCACTGATTTCCAAGTGTTTTGTAAATATTATTTACAGTCTGACTCTCAGATAGGCAGTGAGAACACTTCTATCTGACAGTCCCTCACTGATTTCAAAGGGATGTTTGCCAAACAAAAAAAGGGTATTCAAACCTATTTGCATCATCGGTCTACCAAAGTCAGGAAATTGGGCTTCAAGAAAGTGTAACATGGTCACTGTCCATGAATGTCAGGGCATCAAATTGTGTTGCCAAATTCAGTAACGTAACGTAGGACACCTCTAGATGCATCTATTACCAGAAATAAATAGTGTTTGCACCATATAAGACCCAGAGAATGCTTACACATGCTATTTGACACCTTAACTTTTTTGTTTATTTGATTGTTGGGTGTTTATAAATGTTGACTTTGAATATGGAAAGCCTTGTCCTAAACATACAGTCAAGTTCCACTTCACTATATTTTGGAATTAAACTGATTGCATCAAGATTATACTGACAGTAGGATGCAATCTAGTACCTATGCTTAGCAAATAGTTTGAAAGTGATCATGCTGTTCTGAGGATTTTGGGAAGCTGGCCAATAATTGCTAAGCTTTTTATTACATGAGGATGTCTTTTTTAAAATGATGGAAAGGATACAAGCTTTCATGAATTGCTCACAATAGATAAGGTAAAGGTATATAATATATCTCTATATTTAGCAAGTAAGATGCAAGCCTTCCATTCTCAATCAACATTTGCAAATCCTAATCGGGCCCAATAGCAGATTTATAGATGCCATGTCATATATCCTTAGAAGCCTGAACACGAAGAAATAGGGAAATGTCTATATTTACAGTGTGATGATGCACTAGTGCTAAGCACATTAAGTTTGCACAATGGTGGCTAGAAATTTGGCAAATCAAAAATGATCTACACATTACAGAAGGTCAAAGAATCTAGTTCAAACCACTGAGACAAATAAAGTCTAATAAAGTCAAATAAAGTCAAATCCTTTGACAAGATTTTGTGTGCTGAGCCCAGCTCTCAACAGCAAACCACACATACATTGTGCAAAATACAGAAATATATATAGCTATAGGAAGTAAAATCTGACACAGTGTAAAAAAGCCAGTAAAGAGTGATAAGCTCAAGTTATGACTCATATTTTTAGATAAAATGGAATTTTTAAAACCATTTACTTACTTGCTCTGCAAATATTTGAATCACTAAGGCCAAGATCTGGTAAGTAATCTTACAGCAAGGGCCTTGCAGGGAACTCCTTGCTCTATCCAGCACATTTGCCATGCAGCAAAGCATTGCATCTTTTACACAGATCATCTGTAAAAGTAATCCTACTGATATACTAATCACACACTTTGAAGTTACAGATGTGTTCCATCCCAAGGAACTACTCAGATGTGGCAAGTTGCGCAGATACTTGTCTGCCTGTGGTTGTATCTGCATGCCAGTGTTAAGCCTATACATAACATTAATCAAATCATGGAACAATGGGGCCAGATTTACAAAATAGCTCAACTTTTAAATAAACAAGGTTAGAGTTTTAAAGAGAACTCAAATATTCCCGCTGTGAGATTCTGAGCCAGATTATGAGAAATCTTACAGTACAGTAAGACCCTTGTAAAGCTCTAACCACTCCAGAGCCAGGGTAGCTGCTAAAATCCTCCTTGAAAACCTGGCACAAAAGTGAAGACTGATCACTTCTGAAAATCTGTTCTGTAAGAACAAGCATTCTTTAATCCAGCAGAGTAAAATGTATTAAGATACACTGTGACCTAATGTCAGCTCATTTCTCAAAATATTATCAGGGAAAAAGCACCCTGGCAACATCATCTGATACAAAAATCGCTTGATAGGTGCAATGCAAAAACTGCCTAGATCCACTGTGAATCTGCCACAAACACTTTAGACACATGCACAGAAATGTTGGGGAATATTCTGCAAAATCATATATGTGCACCAAATCCATATGTGTATTACCGCTTCTACAAGGTGTTTTTCAATAAATGATTATAGATTATTTTTCTACTTGGTTCTTTGCTGGGCTTTCTTCATTTGAAAAAGTCTTCATCCCAGAATGTAATTTCAGTCAGAAGATAAAATTTCATGTCTGTTTTCATTTTTGGATCATCATTTCATATTTAGTTTGGTTTAGGGAATACTTTGGAGATTTTTTGAGTGAAGCACTTGACAATTTTTTTTTTTCGATATCTGAAAGCTCCATCATCTGGCATAAAAGTCACCCTTGTTGATTATGTACACACTTGTATTTTCTAACAGAAAGCCAAAAAACTTTTCTATCTCAAAAGCAAGAAAAATATGCATTACAAAAAAAATCTCCATTATTAGTTCTGTACTCACAACCCTCCACTTTGATTGGCTATTACTCTTGTTGTTTTATTTATTAAACAAGTTAAACACCTGATGCTAATTTCACTGATGAATGACTGTAGTCATGTGAAAGTACAGTCCAGTCATAAGACTATTACCTATTAAGGAGAAATATTATGCAAGGAATGCATTCTTTGATAAAAGCCCTTGAGTAGAGTGCTGTATGTATTGCTGCATTATACTAGCTAGAGTTTCAAATCATAACTCCTTCTTTGTCTCATGACACACAAGAAAAAAACATTTCTTTGTTTAATAGATAGGGATGCAAGTTCTTTTTTTAATAGACAAAGATGCTTCCCTTTTTAAAATCTACTTCTTGCCATACAGGGATTCACAAGCGGGACACAAAGGCAGAAAAGAATGAAAATATTTTTAAAGTTTATTCATTCATGAAACACGCTATCATTGCAATAATCTTATTTTCCTCCTTTTTCTTTTAAATACATTTATTGCTGAGGAAATTAAGGAGACCAGTAGAATAAAAACTGGAACTCTGTAGTCAGCCATGGCAGAGGCAATCCAAACAACTCCATTGTTCAAAAAGCATGCCTCAACCTTATCTTTAGGGAACTTTCTCTGAGGTAAAAGAGTAAATGAAAGCTTCTGTTTCAGTTGGTGGCCTTACTGGGGTTGACAGTAACCATAGCAATTTGCTTCCATAAACTCTGTGTCATACAGGCTTATAGAATGATGTTCAAGCAATTCCGTGTTGTACTCTTCAACCAGTTTTAACTGTGTCATGACTAGTGTCTCAAACTACATTTAAACATGGCTCCTAAATCCTGGTGTGAGACCCATCCAAATCACTACTTACTGCAAGATGAAGACACTGGTTACTCTTCTAAATACATTTCAGCTCACTGGTTTCCATTCAGAAGGTGAGACTTTGGGAATATGTCCTCACGACGAATTTGCAGGGTCCCTTAAGCATAAGGCTATAGGCACCAGGATAATTTGTCTCAACCAAGTATAGAATGCAGTGAGATTAATCCACTCTTCCATATAGACCAAAGGAAAAGGAAGGAGAGGACAGGAAGTCTGTCCCATTTTTTTGTCCCTTCAGAAAGTCCAAGTTGAGAGAATTGCATTCTAAGATGGAAAATTTCCGTTTACTCAAAGCTATTTTTTCTTTGGTGGAGATTCTCCTGAAACTCCAGGATGTTCTGTATTTTGATTCTGTATCTAGGCTCTTTCTTAGTTTCTATTTCCCTTTGTCCAGGTATTTCCCTGTGACTTAGTACTAACTGAGAGATGCTTACTATAAGGTACTACTTACAGCCTTCTCACAAGCTGAGCTTCAGTGATGAACATGTAAGTAGCATCCATCAGCTTGCTGTTTCTCTTGACCATTGTGTATAAAAACACTTTATACTGGTTAAGTTTTATACTTAAAATAGGTTTTTAAAGATCTAGCATAAGCCAAATTCTGAAGCTGTCATAGCAAGTCTCTCAAGACCCCGTTTTCCCTGTATCCCTAGAAACCCCCACTACAGAAAATATTCTGAAAACACTTTTATTAGATATAGTGTGCCTAGATGACAGTTGGACACTAAAGTGTACTGATACTCTGTATAAGGAACCAAGATATTAATGAAGAATGTTATATTCTTGTTTCCAACCAGGCAGAACAGACCTGAATACTTAGAGTGCTTCTTAAAATCCACATCTTTCTGAGTTGGGTGTATCTCAGTCTTTCCTCTGAGACCTGTACATTTGCACAGCATTGGTCTATTGCAGCATGGACCCTGATCGCCAGCTTTTCTCTCATTGTTCCTCTCCACTCTTTGTGATAGGGAAATTGAGCTGACTTAGCTGCACAACAGAACTTCTCTGTTGGTAACCTCCTTCGAGACTTACAGTCTCTCCTCAGCAGATGTTTGGCCATCTGGCTACAATTCCACCTGAAACTGGCCTTCCTAGATGTGAACTGCTGGACTAAGATTTGCCCTTTTTCTTGAATTTCTTAACTAGCTTAAACAGCTCCCAGTTTGCTCCCCAGAGGACTTCTTTACAAGTGTAAAGCCCCTGTTCACTGAGGGGTGAAGGGCATCAGGTGGGCCATGGCAAAAAATTAACTGCTCGGTGGAGCAGTATTTGGGTATTCTTATACACTGGATGACAAATTTTTCTGCAGCTCTACCAGAAAGGTACTTTAAAAACAAAATTATTTTGTCATTGGAGGATAATGAAAACAGGAGGGGAAAAAAACCAAAACAACATTTTGCAGATTAGGGACTGAAAGTTCCAGTCCTGAGACATTAAAATACTAACAGGAACATTAACAAGACAGTACCTGCACCTGGTTGACTTTCACAGGAGCTCAGTGGCTGTGTGTGTGGTAAAAGTGATTTTATTTTCTGATTTTTTTTTTTCCAAATGAAAAATATTTAACATTCCTTGTTTAAAAGGGTTTGGGGAACCACTGCAAGTTGAAAAGGTCTTAAGTTTCACAAGACAAAAAACATGTAATCTGAACCTCTTCAGCACACTGGATTCCCCATCTCTATAGTAATTTGAACAGAAACAGCTCCAGAAGTCCAGCAGTTTAGGAAAGGAAAAATAATCATTTCATCTTGAGTAGAAAGCCATGTTGCATATATGAAGTAAAGTAGACTAAAAAGTGCCAGGACCTTCAATTTGAAGGTGAGAGAAAAAACTCTTTACTTCAAGGGGAACAGGAGGCTATATTTTTAGTGAAAGAAATTCAAAGTAGATTACTGTAGACTTACCCACAGCTAGAGTAAACAAAGCACAAAAAAATGATGCAAAAAACCCAGAAGTAAAGCTAAAAAAAAAAAAGCTGGAAAGTATATATAATGTGAATATCCTCAGTGTAATAACTAACTAGAGTAGTACATAGTAGCCTTTTTTATTATTTGCATATTAAAATTATCTAAGAAAATTTATGTTTTCTATAATCATATTACTGAATAGTGGCCTTTTTTTATTATTTTGTTTCAAGTCTGGTCCAAAAGCAAGCATTTTAACTTTTTTAAGCTGTGACAACTGAAAAGTAAGGGGTTTAGGAAATACACACTTTCACACCACCATTGAGTACAGGACTTTCTGGTGATAAAATTGCCAGTGGCAGGAAAATAGGCCTAGAACAACTTAAATATGAGGTACTGATTTTGCAGTAAAAGTTGTGTGAATATAGGTGGCAGTCATATAAAATCTCTTAAAGGAGTGGTCCACCATGAACCTAGAAATTCAGCCTTTATTTTGTTTTGCTTAGCACAAAGCCCCATTTGAACAGTATATTCTATGTAGATGTGTAAATACAATGCCATAAGAAAGAAAAAATATATTTATGCCTGTTTAGTAAATTGGTTGGGAAAAATGCTTCATTTAACAGAATCAAATTAAAATTATTAGATGACATGCACTGTCAATGAATGAAGATTCAACTGCTGCGATCCTGGCAGGAATGCAAATGTCCAGCACAATCTGTTGTATGGCCACTTGCCATTTATGTTTTACACGTCAACATGACATAAAGAATATAGAAGATAATCTTGTTAAGTAGCAGTCATGCTCCTATGGAAGCACCTGGCTTTGTAGGTAAGCTATCAGTCCTTGCAAGACAGATTGTGAGTTTGAGAAGTGGAATAGGAAACTCAGCAGGAGATGAGCCAGCCGCAGGAGATCTTAGGTTTCTGTTTAGAAAAATATCCACAGCTCAAATACTTGTAACTTAAAACAATTGAAGACCATTCATTTCTTTCTAGCATCTTAAACAGGTGTTCGCTCCCTTCCTATATACTTTCTACAGTTGGCTCTTTTATCTCATTGTGGGAAAGCCCAGAGCAATCAGAAATTTCAAAGTAGGGGCTTATTTTTCTAAGGACTGCTTGGGTTTATTTTTTCCAAGCAGTCCCTAGTGATCAAATCATTCTCTGGGGAAAAAAAAAAAAAAAAATAAGAACTTAAAACTTAAAATAAGGTTAGAAGAAATGTTGGGAAGGAGTGTAAGAATTTAAACAAATAGATACAAATCAGAAGAGAGGAAAAACAAGAGTCTTAACATTTGATTTGTTGCTTTGTTTTGATCATACCTCACATTCAGCTTTCACTTTCCATCCAAGCTTCACAGCTCCGACTATTTCTATAGCACTACTACATATTGTTCCCTGAAATGTGTTACCTTTGTTCTTGTGTGCACAAAACAGGAAGAGACTAAAGTGCCAAAGAAACTAGGGAAAAAGATCAGTCCAGCTGTCTTTTCTTGTCATTCTAGATGGGTTACCCAATGTTTGGAATTTCTTACTTGAAATACATAGATGTAAAAAATAATTTTTTTCCAAATATGCAATTGTAAATTTATACTTCTGACTTGACAAGGGATAATCAGTTTTCTTGGATTTCATCCATGTTCCTTTTCCTAGTCAGAGGAGGAAAAAGGACACGTCTAAAATGTGACACAAAGAGGTCAAATAAGACAGTCAGGAATATACTTACAGCCTGCCAAGAGAAAACAATAAGCTTGTGATTTTAGGTGGAATTTTGACACTCTGAAAATTGCATAAAGCCCTTCAGCAGATGTCACTTTTATAGTTTAATACTAATACATACAATTTAATCAAACATCACAACTTTATGTATCTATTAATTTATTTGTTATCTAAAGGAAAATATCTTCTGTCCTATAACAGTAACAGTTTCTCTAAAGCTGCAAAATGCTTCTCAGTGTCACAGCCAAAACCCACATCCTGTATGGTTCAGAAGATATGATAGATGACTGCTAATATACTAGAAAGCACTGAAATTCAGAATAAACTGTAGCTGAAATATAGTGTTAACAATAACAATTAGAGTGATAATTGGAGGAAGCAGGTAAAATACTTGGAAGTATCAATAAGTGAGAAGTGGGAGAAATCTATAAATTATTTCTAATGTTGTTCTAGGTTCTGTGTGTATTCATTGCTGGTGTTGGAAGAACACAGTGAAATATAATTTTATAAAAAAACAATGCAAACACATGTATGGATTTTTCTATGCAACTGTAACTTTAAGAAGGCTATAATTTGGAAGAACCTGATGTCCAAGCTCCATCAGCATCCTGAATTTACATTGTAGGAGAAATAAATCCTTAGGCACTCTCATGTCTCGATATCCGTGATACCGAGTAGGTTCCGCTTACAGTAGGTTGCTCTTGCAACATAATGTTGAAAAGATAATACTCTCAAAGACCAAGAATTTCACTGGAGTACAATGCCATGGTATGCAGGGGAAAAAAGCAAATTAAAATAAAAGGGTCCTCATATATAAGTTAAGGCATAGATATCAAATATGCTGCTTAAGGTATATCTGCAGGAACGTACAGAGACATACATGCTTGCCAGCCTGTGTGACACCTGGATGAGTGTTAATACAGCTTCATGGCTTTTAGTGTAGTGATAAAGTACTTCTCAGCAAGGCCTGACATGCTTTTCAAACTGGAGTTGGCAGGAGCAGGGCATGGAGAGCTTGTTCATTTCCATCTGTGCCTGCCAGCATAGATGCTGTCTTCATAGGCACTTCTTTAGACCTTCTTTTGAAATCAGTAAGACTAAAGCATCCTTGAGCACCTACTGGATTTCAGCACCCAGTCAGAGGCCTCAGCATCCCACAAGCAACTTATGAACAAAAACCAAGCAAATAGCCATAGAAACCAAGTTCTAAAGAAGTTTTTTCCTTTCTATCTAAACCAGCATTGTTCACTCAACAGTTTTTGGCAACCAATCTCTAGCCTTGGCAAAGAGGCTTTACACCGACAGCTTCAGTTTACATGAACCTCATGTACCTGCCAAAAGCTTTTAGGCAAAGACCTAGATTTGCATTGCTTTAAATATAATATGTAACTCTAGGATTTTGTTTTTTTAGTTTATATAAATCCAAAAAAGGGAAGAGGAAGAGAAAATTATATCAGACCAAATAAAAAAGGGAACAGTGTGAGACTCCCAGTGTTTTCTGAGGTCAGACAGAAACCCCAGAAGACTTTTACTTGTCTTTTTACTCACATGTAGTTTTGTGAGACACCCCTAAAAATCTTTCCCATACAAACTTTTCCAACCCACATCAGAAAACTGGATATAATTTCCAGAAATTTTTCAGACCTGCTTAATTACATCTCCAGTATAAGACACTACTAGAAGTGCTTTCCCTCCCTCCAAGGGAGAAGCAGCAAGAGAAGAGAAACAGACTCTACAGGATCACAACCATTCCCCAGGGAAAAAGGTCAGTCCAAAATCCTGTGAGACTTCAGGTAGCAAGAGGGCAAAGCTAAAAACTTAATATCCAAAAAAAAAGGTGATTTTATTTCACATTACTTCACTAGCTGCAAGGTATCCTGTTGTGAACAAAAAGACTGACCGTACTTTGTTGAACTTGGGGTGAACAGAGTGACAGCTGCTATATGCACTGCATAAGATAGGAAGATGTGAATGAACTCCTTCTTCTTGTTCTGATCAAAGTGTGGAAGACGGGATAACGATGACCAGGATACCAGCCTGAATATGGCTATGTACACAATGACTGTGTGTGCTTCTGAGCAGGCAGAGTCAGAAGGCTGGGGTCAAGTCTTTACTGCACAGCAAGCATGGTGCCAAAACACCAGCTAACTGCAAAGCCTAAAGCAACACTGGTACAGCCATACTGTTCTCAGGACCCAAGCATCAGCCTTTACACAGCCCTCCATTACACTCTGGAAAGGATCTCAGATAATTAGTTTGAATTACAGCTTAGATATACTGGTTTGCAATAAGTATTCTTATCGCTTTTCTCCAGTCAGTGCATCCCTAGTGCTCTGCCCCTTGGGATTTGTTTTGGGACTGGTGTCTCTGGAGTATGTTTGAATAAGAGGGAGGGAAAAGAGCAGGGTGTTTTTTCTCAGAATAAAACTTCTCTCAGGTTGGCAGTAGAAAAAAGGTACTTCTTGCTGAAAGATACAGCATGCTTTTATCATACGTCCTTATAGCATCAGGTTAATTATATTATTTTTTAGAAATTTCAAGCAATTTTCCCTTTACCGCAGCCTATGACAAAATTCAATTGTAATATCCATTCAGTTGTTAGTCTCTAAAATGAAAGAGGTTTCTGAATTTCATAAGTCACAGATGTCAAAGTTCATAATAATAAAGGCTAATTCCTGTTGCTGAAGAAATAGAATGAACTTTTCACATTTTAAAAATTCTCCACTTCTATGAGGAACTTTCCAAAAGCTGCAAGTTCCTTAAAAACAGTAGAGCTAAATGCCTAAAACACTAACACAGAAGAAGAAGTAAAACCAGCTGATGCTTATCTATCCCACAAGTAGCTCGTCACATGCTTATTTCTACTTTCTTAAATGAAGAGCAATGCAAATTAGGGTTTTTTTAAGCCATGATTATCACTTCATCTATTGCAAGGTAAAATTTCCCTCCCTCCATACTGTAGCTGTCTTGTATTTGCTTAGTTACTTTAATAAAAGCCAGACTATTTTTTTTTTTTTTCCAATTGGGAAGAGAAGTTATCTGAAATTATTTTATTTTGTGGTGGAGGACAATTTTTGGAACATGCAAATGTCAGACACAGGCACTTTTCTTGATAGTGCCTCTGCTTTGACAGCATAGATTTCTCCACAATTCACATCTGTACCTACTGTTCACGCCAAGTAAAGATTTGCACCAGCCTCTACCTCTACCTGATAAACTTCTAACCAAAACAAAGTTCACTGACCCATAGTAGATGGAGATCTTTAATGGAAGAGTTAATTTCATATGCTGTTAACTGCCTAAATATTAGGGACCTCATTTAAGCTCATCATCAAAACTCCTGAGGTGTCTCTCATCACTGGAAGATGGAGAGCAATTCACATCTTAAAATAAGTAGACAGGTTTTTTTCAGAAGTCCCTTCTTCCCTTGACCAGGGAGGAATCACAGTCAACCAGAGGAGACTGAAATACACACAGAATTTTTAAAGGGTATGTTAACAAGTAGTTCCCACTGAAAACATAGTTTTCAGTCTGTTACCCCAAGAGATTCTTCTGAATCAGTGTCACACTTGCTCGTACTTAGCACAAGATCACGTAAATATAATTTGCCTATTGTTTTACTGAACTACTTCAGTGTATAGCTGGGCAAACAGTTCAGGAAGAAAGTGCTGTGCCCACCTGAACACAACAAATGCAAATAACACGCTTCAAACAGAAGCTGAACACTTTCCCGTTTAACTCCTTCCAGATAAAACCACAGAGACCATGGGGAGGAAAGAGCTTTAACATGCAGTGCAACACAAAAAGCCACAGGAATCCTCTAAAGCTACTTAAAATTCTTTCTAAATTAAAAACTCCATTTGAAGAAAATACCTCCTGAAATGTTTCTAAAGCTCTTCAGATATTAGTTGTTATCCTCCATACAGTCTAACCAAAGTACAAGAAACCTCTGACAGAAGTCTACAAGTAAAAACAGCACTATTTTATATTATTCCAGGTAGGGAATACTTCCTTTACATCAAAGTGCAATGAGCACAAATTGCCTGGAAAAAAAGGAAGATTTCAGTATGACCCATTTTAAGTAACAGCTGCAAATTATATGAGATAATCACACAGGAGGGGGGAAAAGACTGTAATTGCTAAAGAAGTGTATATAGTCATGTTAAAGAATGTCCAAACTAGTGCTGCTTCTTTGATTTT
This sequence comes from Rhynochetos jubatus, assembly GCA_027574665.1. Taxonomy (NCBI): domain Eukaryota; kingdom Metazoa; phylum Chordata; class Aves; order Eurypygiformes; family Rhynochetidae; genus Rhynochetos; species Rhynochetos jubatus. The sequence continues at coordinate 80,753,547 of CM050648.1, read as the reverse complement.
GTGGAAAACACTGTTGTTTCAGGGTACGGTTGGCTTTCTGGGCTGCCAGCACACTGCTGGGTCATGTCCATCTTTTCAACCACCAGTACCCCCAAGTCCTTCTCCTCAGAGCAGTTCTTAACCCATTCTCCATCCAGCCTGTACTTGTGCTTGGGGTTGCCCTGACCCAGTTACAGGAACTTGCACTTGGCCTTGTTGAACTTTGTGCAGTTGGTAGAGGCCCACCTCTCCAGCCTGTCAAGATCCCCCTGGATGGCGTCCCTTCCCTCCAGCGTGTTGACCGCACCACACAGCTTGGTGACATCAGCAAACTTGCTGAGGGTGCACCCAATCCCACTGTCCATGTCACTGACCAAGATGTTAAATGGTAGCGGTCCCTATATTGACCCCTGAGGAACACCGCTTGTTACTGGTCTCCACTCAGACATTGAGCCGTTGACCAAAACTTTCTGAGCGCAGGCATCAAACCAGTTCTTTATCCACTGAGTGGTCCATATGTCAAATCCGTGCCTCTCTAATTTAGAGGCAAGGATGTCATGCACGACTGTCGACCACTTTGTACAAGTCCAAGTAGATGACATCGGTTGCCCTACCTTTATCCTCCAAGATCATGACCCCACTGTAGAAGGCCACCATGTTCATCAGGCATGATCTGCCCTTGGTGAAGCCATGTTGGCTGTCACCAATTACCTCACCATTTTCTATGTGCCTTAGATGATTTCCAGGATCTCTGTTTGCTTTTGACCTTTTCTTTGCTTTTCACTTTTCTACAAAGCCAAAAAGTGTGTTTCACATACAAATATATATGTAGGTTGTCAACATAAGGGAGCTGAAGATTTCCAGTAGGGGAACGTATATTAAGCACTTAAGCCCTTTTAAATGTCCGTGAGCACTGCAACACTTAACACCAACTCAACTAGCATGACACTAAGATAACATTTTAATCCAAGATAGTTTTGATTTGACTTGCTGAAGCTGCTGCTAACCTTTCAAAATTCTTCAAACCAACATTAATGAAGATTCCAGTCTTAATTTTGAATGTGACAAGAATAAGTCTGCTTAGTGGGGAGCAGGGGTGAGGGAGAGAACACAAGAAGGTTAAGCATATAAATATTCTGATTTTAATAACAGGCATATCTACAGATTTGGAGTTTGCAAGTAATAGCTAAACTATATTTTCCAAAGACATAATAAAATGTGATTTGTTCTTTTATTCACAAAGTAGAGAGATCACTGCTAAAAGAGAATGTAATAGTACCCTTTGGAAGCCTGCAAATAAATGATACAGCTTTGTGTCATGTAGGAATTTCGGTGAAGCTGACATGGTCCGCTAGACTACCATTTTATATTTCAAGTCCTTTTCTGCACTAACACCATTGCATTGATTACCTGGTTTCTGAAAGAAGAAGAAAGGGATCTTTCAGGAGAAACAAAACTACACTCATAAACCTTCATAATATTGCATGATACCAGAAGCTGTATTCTCATTTTGTCTATGACGATATAAAGCCAGAATGATTTCCCTGACTTCAGTATAGTTGCACCACACTTAATCTGGTGTTTCTGAGCAAGGAAATTCATAATAAAAGCTGTAGACACAGTCTAAAATGATTATAGATGGAAAAGAACTTCGAGAACACACTTGGCTGATCAGAGTTTAAAATAAAATAATATTTTAAAAGAGAGCTATTACGCTTGTTACTGTGATTATGAAAAGAACCTATTGGCATTTAAAAAGAATCCCAGGAATATGGTCTCTATTGCAAGAGAACATTTTTCCTTTTTGCTTTAGCAATCTAACAAATGGTGTCTGTCAGCTACTGCCAGCATCATTTCCTATCCTCCTGAAACTACATGATCTCATTATAAATAGTTTAGGTTTGGCACAAAAAACATACAGGCCTCATGGTTCTGGTCTCTTCTGTCACTGCATTTTATTCAATGACTCCTTCACATATACAAGTCATCCTTCCATCCAAAATCATAAACCAGGACAGGATTAGTGGTTGCTCATTTAATCAGCGGAATGGCCATTGTAAATCCTGTTTTGGTCACCTAAGATTTGCCAGTCACCAGCAAGTGAACACAGTAATCTGCTTTAAAAAGCAAGTGTGACAGTAATGAGAATCACTTTTGCTAGGTTATCGTATATACTTAAATATCTCATACAAACTAGCTATAAACTAAACGATAATTTAATAATATTGGTCAAACTTTAAAAAGTAGAATCATCAAGGTCACAGTGCAAATATTAATCAGAGCAGAAATAGGCTAGTGCCCCAATGATTCTGTTATATTTCTCCCAGTAGTGGTGTTCATTTTAACTGTCCTAAGGCACGGCAAACAAGAGACAAAACTCCAAGTTCCTGGGAAAGAAAAATTAGTCTGGGCTCATAATACGCTGTTCTCATAGGTCAGCTTGATACCTCTTGCATGATCTGATAATGGTTTCCTTGTAAAGCTGAAGCAAGACAAAAGACTGAAAATCAGAGTCTTGTAAAATCTGTGCTTTAACCAGCTATTTCCCCTCCAGAATAGAAGAACTTGTTCAGAACATATCAAATAAATGAGCATCCTTGTTAAAAGTTATTTTTTTGGATGCTATGTCCAAAACAGAACCTATCTCGCTTTTACATTGTCCTAACAGGCTCACTGCAAACTTGTAGAATATTCACAGGTACAACTGTAAGCAGACCAAGCAGTCAGGGTGTTCTGGACTTACAACAAAAGCCCAAGTGGTTTGCTCATAGGTATCAAAGCAGCTGATTATGTCTAAGGGCAATCTAGAGCCAGAACTTGAGTGTGCCTATACAAACCTGCCATTCTCGTTCCACAAAGTTGGCATGAAAGTAAAAGGCAAGAGCATCTGTTAGGCAGTAGATGATTTATAAAACACAGAATCTCTCACAGAAGTTTTAACAAAAGCATTAGAAGTGTCACTGATATATTTCCTCTGTGTCAGCAATAACATTAAACAACATGTCCTCGTCTGATTACTTTCAAGTACTCTTACTCCTTGTAGTCTTAAGAGTTTGTTGTTTGTTAAAGAAGCAAATTATTCATAGATTTTTATTGAAACAGTGTTGTTTAATCCTTATAAAGCACAGCAGATGGTTTGGAAGGTACCTATCCATGGCGAAGACTATTATTTAGAAAAAAGGTTCCTCTCATTTCTGGTTGTGAGGCTTTGAGATTATGAATGGATTGAAAAGACATTTTTGTCTCTACAATTTATAGCACCTTTTGGCATTCTAGATTGTGTGAGCAGAAAAAATATGAAAGGATAGCAACTTATTTACAACAGTGATTGTAAGAGAAAAGGAGTTACACGCTTGATTTCCATTCATGTTAGTGCCTCTATAATTTCCGGTGTTGAACCAAGTGAACAGGTCCAGCCACATCTTTCTCCCACAAGTCTGGCAGCCTTTCTCTAAGGACTGGGATACTGACATTATAAATTATAATTTATATATATGTTATTATATAATTAATATGTTATTGTTATATAATTTATAATGTCAGTATTCCAGTCCTGACGCTCCTCTTTGATCATCTGTCTGGTCACGTAATGAGTGAGTACCTTAGGGGCCTTACTTAGATACGGAACTGATCGTGGGAGTGACCTTCTGCAGGTCAAGAATGTCTCACATACAGTAATTACACAGCAGGGGAAAAGCTATGATGAAATTCTTTTCAATAGTGTTCGAGGTTTCTATGTATTTATATCACATTGGGAATAGTAGGTCTTCTTGCCTAAAATGTAATAGTGTGCGACTCCAGGGAAGTGAAAGGGAACTTCTGTGTTCAAATAAAGTCAGTGATCATACTGCTGTTGTTCTCTCCAAACCATTCTTTGATGTTTTCAGGGCACAAAACCACAAAGAATAAATTCTGACAGTCTTCTCAAATGGAAAAACCTTCTACACGATCTTTCACAGAAGTGTCTGAATAGACATGTGTCACAAATAAGCATAATTTTATATGCACCACTTTGCCTTAGTTGTCACAAAGAAAATTCCTCAAAACTGTGACTTTGGTTTTGGAATAAATACATTTGAAAAAATCTTTTGTTTTTCCAATACATGCAAGTTAATCAAGAGATACAATAGAGAAAAAATATACTAGTTAAGTTGAAAATCATACCAGTGTGCTTAGTGCTCTTAAAATCAAATTAAACTGGCATTTGCAAATAACTCACACATATCCAAAAAAGCCAAAAGGTATAGTTCTTTTTAGTCCAAAAATCTTCTGTGTTGAAAACTGCCAAATACACTTCTCTGTTAATTTAACATTGTTCGTTTACATGCTTCCCATCAAGAAAGAAAGAATCCTGAACATTAATGTAATCCCATATTGTTTTTTCACTTGTGTTCTTAACGTTTCCATATCTTCAGAGATGAATGTAGAGTGATAAACAATGGTCAAATGTAGCTGAAAAGCTGTGCAGAGACTGTCTCCTATTCCCCTCACAAAAGGACGACCTCCGTACTTCCCATTCTTTTCTACAGATGTAGAAACCATGTTAATTAAAGATTTGACAACCAATCTTCTATGATAGATGTTTTTCTAAACTGTGTAACACTTTTAATGAAAACCACATAAAACAGTAATTCTAATTCAAGAAGTGAACTGACATCTATCAATTTTCTAAGACAAGAGAGAAGGTTTTGCATTTCAGCATATTGGATCTCCAACTCACTTCTGTTTAAATGGATTGCAGTATTGCCATCAAAAAGACTGGCCATTGTCTATTTTTACAAAGGCCTGTAGTGACAGGACAAGGGGTAATGGGTTTAAGTTGAAAGTGGGGAGATTTAGATTGGATGTGAGGAAGAATTTCTTCATGGAGAGGGTGGTGAGGCACTGGAACAGGTTGCCCAGAGAAGCTGTGGATGCCCCATCCCTGGAAGTGTTCCAGGCCAGGCTGGATGAGGCTTTGAGCAACCTGGTCTAGTGGAAGGTGTCCCTGCCCATGGCAGGGGGCTTGGAATTCGGTGGTCTTTAAGGTCCCTTCCAACCCAAACCATTCTGTGATTCTATTTCTGAATAACAGCTTTTCTACAAAAAGAGATGATATTGATTATCTAGACTGACATTCTTCATGAATCCCAATAGGACACATGAATCCCAATAAGTCAAACTTGGAAGTGAACTATTCAGGGAAATGCCAATTAACAACTGATTTTTTTCTAAGTTAAGAACCTCAGAATTTGGCCTCTTAAAGGTGGAGGTCATGCTTGGAAAGAATTCTCTGAAGAGAAGTCATGAAATTTTAAGCATGTAGTACATTTTAAGGCAGATCTAGTTTAAAACATAAAAGTTAATGACACTATACCTTACATTAGATTGTGTTAAAATGGGGCAACAGTCAGATCCTTAACCTTATGATAGAAGATATGTCTCTCCATTGGAGATTAATGACATTTCTGTTACATTCATGTTGCTTCTAGAGTAATGTTATCTCTGGTGAAAGTGTGGGAGTGATTGTTATAGCAACAAGTGTTAATGTTATAAATCGTAAGCTACTGTTGTCTAAGAACTCAAGATAAAATTTTCAGCAAAAGCAAAGATCAAATGCATGAATGGCTCAAAGTCATATTTAATGAGGGGAAAAAAACATTTGCTATGTTATTCTTTTTCTTCGTCATGTGAGCTTTGGTCTAGGGACACCTGTCTGAATTTTTCAAAGAAGTTGTCCTTGTGGACACCTTTTCTCAAGGAAATTGAATGTATCTTGCACATTTTTTTGGCAAACCAACAACCCAAATGCAAGGCTAAGATAGTAGACATTACTGTGCTCCTTAACAAAAAGCTGGGAATCTTCAAGACAGAAATATCTGTGACTTTCCTACAAAAAGAACAGCAATATTCAAATAAGCCCCAGCGGGAGGAAATGTAGTGATTTATTCAAGCCAGCATTCATTTGAAGAAAGAAAGGAAAAGACTGAGCTGTAGGGCTCTGGTAAACTTAGAAGACCTAAACAGCAAAATGAAAGAGGGAGAGGGAGAGGGAGAGGGAGAGGGAGAGGGAGAGGGAGAGGGAGAGGGAGAGGGAGAGGAGAGGAGAGGAGAGGAGAGGGAGAGGAGAGGAGAGGAGAGGAGAGGAGAGGAGAGGAGAGGAGAGGAGAGGAGAGGAGAGGAGAGGAGAGGAGAGGAGAGGAGAGGAGAGGAGAGGAGAGGAAAAGGATTGACTTAGCATAAATTCTGTGCTATATGTTGCACATAAGATTTGTTGAGACAAGAGAAATTTAAGTGATATATTGTAGATCTTGATGATAAATAATAAATTGAGTTTTCTTTCTATTGCCTAAGGAGGAAGTTTTATAATAATTTCCATTTACAAATGTTTACAAGAAGACATTTGTATTTTATAGGAAAGAACCTGAAACAAAATTTGGACATTAGTGGAAGTTTAAGGAACACATCCTCAACAAATACGTATAAATTATATGCAGCTCAGCTGACTTCAAATGGACCATGCCAGTATCTGGATTGCAACAATGTGAACTTTAGCCAGGTTAAGTAATGACAATCCATACTGCCTCACTCATTCCCTGTAGGGTCATCTGTTTGCTTCTCCTGAACACACACTACCTCCCATCCACACTGGAAAAGTAGAATGCATATTATTTGACTTGGGTCGACCCCTACCCTCACTGAAAAAAAACTTCTGTGAGACCAAGATTTCAACCTATGAGAACTTCTCAGTTTTCCACCTAGGTAGACTGTCATACTGCGTACTGTACCCACTGGCTGTCACTGTGTTGGATACAAGAATTCACAAGAACCATCTGATAAAATGGCAAAGCCTATTGTGCTTTTCATTGCACTGCATCTTAGACTGCTCATTTGTTTTGTTCCCTATTTTTATTAGTCTTACACATTACACATGGAACCTCCCAGGCAGCAAAGACAGACTGTCCTGTGAATAATATCCTTCATGTTGTCTAACCTACACAAGAGGTACAACTGCATGCATGATTTGCTCATACAATATACAAGGTATACAACTGAATAAGAATTAAGATTGAATGGACATTGACAGTCAAAGACCATCTGAAAGCAATGGATAATGCTGCAGCATTTGCAGAAATCAGTCAATGCTCTGACTTGATGTGGGCATCATCTTGGAAACTGCTCAGTCACTTCTGCTACTTTCTGAGTAGGTACAACCATATCCTCTCTTCTGATGTTTAATATATTTAGCAAGGTCTGCTGCACCCAGATTTAAATTCTCATTCATTGCCTAAACCCAAATCCTGTTTGAGACTATTCTAGCTGAGCAATTGAGGTTTCTAAGGCCACACACATTCTATCCATAAAAGAATACATGGATAAAAGCTGATTCGATGACTGAATCCTTCATGACAATTTGTATAATGTTAGCCCTGATGTGTTACTGAGCAGTTCTTATATTTAAGAGAATTTTCTTTTAACAACAAGCTTTCAAATCTGGCAAAGAGCTGATTACAACACTTGATCTTACCTAATATTGCAAACAAATTCTAAATAAAAGATAATAATTAAAGAGACATTTTATTGCACAGATTTAACAATGAAGCGGATACAAACCTGTAATGCTAACAGCATAGGAGTTAATGAAATTCAGTCACAGGAAAAGATGAAAGAGCACATAAAAAGAGCCCATTCTTCTATCTATTCCCTTATAGGAAGCATAAGGGAATGAAAAGCTTACTCTATTGAGTGAGAGAAGGTTGTTAGAGGGCAAACAGCTTCCTGGAATTTCACCAGAGACAAGGAATCAGAAAAGGAGCTGCTAGGGAGCTTTCTGTAGCAATAGTGAGCATAAAAGAAAAAGATCTGTGAAGACAAAGATAAGCTTCAACCAAATATTTCCCTCCCAACTTTCTCACCAAAAGCTTTGTACCATTCAGCGATAGGGATGTTGAAGAAAATATTCCTTCATTAACAAAAAAAAAAAAAAAGCTTTCATTCCTTAATGTTTTTCAAATGAGAGCTTGCAGATTTATTTTCCAAGAGGATTTGCACTCATACAAGTGGAACTTTCTTCTTCAGTCAACCAACAGTCGTTAATGCATAAAGTAGCAATTGGTAATTAAATTTCTAACACCTTTAATCATTTTAGTAGGCCAGGAAGTGTCCAAATAAGCATTTTTGAAAATGTCTCTTTAGTGATAGATTACAAGTAGAATTCCTTGCCTTCTTATGAGTTTCTTTTCGTTGTATATTTCAGTGTTGTGCTAAATATCCTGGTACCTGCTTTCATGTTAGCTGAATGATTCATTTAATCACTGAAGCTGAATTTTTTTTCTAGACATCTTATTCTGACATTGCTCCAAGATAAAATGTGTCATAGAGGCTGACATGTACTATAGCAAATCTCTCAAAAATTATTCAAACATCAGCTGCCCAGAACTTCTCAAGCACTTAAAATGTGCTCATCAATTCCTCCAAGTGCCTATGGCAATTCACTCCTTTCTTCCTTTTCCCTATAATGAATATGGCCTTCTTCCAGATGTATTACCCAAGAATTTCTCAGTAGCCAGAGATATACTTCAATTTTTTGTTTAGGACAGTGACCAGAACATTAACATACCAGACTCCATTCTATCACCTTCTCCATGAAATGAGGCAAGGATCACAAGGAGTCCATTGCAGGGAAGACTTACATATCCATTTATCTTTGCATACTGTATGCCATCCCAAGAGCCTTTTCCAGTGCTCTCACGCATAAAACCAAGCACGTGTTTAAAATCTTACAGGGTAAGTGTTTAAAAGATGAATTTGGGCAGATTCAGAACATGATGACCTCCAGCTGTAATGGGGGCGGCAGAATAGGTGTGTGTCCACCAGCTGCCCTGGTTCTTGATTCAGTGTCATAAAACTTATGTCTGTAAACTATACGTGTGAGCCAAAAGAAAAACATAGTAAGAATTACCCTGGCTTCAATATTTAGGCTTGACATAGGAGGGGGGTTTTCTCAGAAAGATACAAATTTTTTATGACTGTGTGGAACAGCCAACCATATATTTTATATATTAATATATAAATAACAATATTAAAATATTAATCTATAAAAATAAATATTCCTATATTCTGCACACAAAAAGGTAACATAGGTAAAAAATCGATTGAAAGCAATTTGAAAAATATTTGCATATTTCTAGCTTCTAAGAAATTCCTATTTCCCTGTGTCATTTCAAAACTTGTGCATCAGTTGCTGCCCTCTTTCAATTAGGTTACTGTAATTTCAAACACTTTGATTATCACTCCCATTGTGAGAACTCAGCATCTCTGGAAAAAGTAGAATAGAAGAGTGTCTGAAGCTTTTTGTTTTAATCTTTGATTCTGAGTATTTTATTACATGCACACACACACAAATTAAGCTGTCTGGCTGGTTGTGTAATACATCATACAAAAGCTCTCACATAACTCCCACATAAATCCAATATTTGACACTTTGGTTCCATGACAAATCAAATTGTCATTTCAGAGGTAGTCACACTCTTTGTGATCAAAAATGAAGAAGAAATTGATTCTGTAGGAGATGTGCTATTTCCACGGTTCAGAGGGACCATGACTACAGGAAGAAGGAAAAGAGTTGAATAAAAAATTAAATGCAGATTTGAAACTGAAGGCTAGGCAGAATCAGAAAAGCACGCATCAAATTCTTCAGCTGAGTTTATGGCAATATATGCTCCTTGCAACTCAGTTATCCCTCTGCAGTTTTCTGGGGCCCTCTATGAAAGAATACATACATTTCACTATTTTGCTTTGCAAATAAAGGAATGTGGTAGTTATCAAATAAGAAGTAGATGTAGAAGGTCCTTAAGAAGTAGCTGCAATAGAGGAAAATAGATTATAATTGGGAAGAGACCTAGACCATTCATCTTTCTCCAGCCTATTTTTGCAGATTTTTCCTAATTAAAAAAAGAACGAGCTTCAAAACTTTGATGGGAATTCCTTATCTACCAGGGCTTGAGTCCCAGATTAGACAAATCTCTGGGCCAGATGCCCAGCTGTTACAAATCCATGGAATTACGCTGATTTGAACCAGCCGATGAGATGACCGACTCTTTTGAATGCGCAACCCAATTCCTTTTACCCAGAGCTTTTTTTACTTTCTTTCTTAAGAAAGGCTCTTTGAAAAACACCCTGTGTGTAAATATTAGGGTGAAATATGATTTAAAAGCACAAAGTAGTGTTACAACACCCCAGCCAGATGAAAAATCTCAACTCTGCTATGCAGTTCGCAAGTTTATACTTAGGGTAACGGTGTTCAGTTACTCTCATATATGGAGATATTTATATTTCCACAAGTCAGAGATGGAAAATATTATTCGGTGATCTATCTGTGTCAGCCAAAATGCTTTCTAGTTCTCCATTAGTCTATCTTTCAACATGTGAAGCAACAGGTTTCCGTTTGTGTCTTTTGCTTTAGAGTCCCACTGTACTTTTGTGAATGGCATATTATATTTCTGCTTCAATCATCAGAATAGCTTTAGGAATTCATTTTGAAATACAAACTTGACACTTTGACACTGTCTAGGAAATGACAGCAGAGCAGTCAAAGACAACCTACAAAGCACTTCCATCCAAGTGGAGATGGTACCCCTCGTACTGGTAAAACAATTTTGAATGTCTGCCAAGACACTGAAGAAGAGAAACTCATTGTCCCAACTTCGAATTTGCTATCTAGAATTGCATGGACACATAAGAGAAACAAATGTATAACCGAAAGATTTAGGTTTAGAATAAATGCAAAAAAAAGGCAGAGCCACCTTGTTTCAGGTCTAACGGAGAGTCAAGATTTTCTAGAGAGAACACAGCAATCATGGCACAGCATTTGTCCAGGAGGGCTGTGGTACTAGGTCTGCCATTTGCATAACGATATATAAAGTCCTGCTGCTGTAACACTCGTGACAGGAAGTAGTTTTCCATTTAAAGGAGCTGCCAAAGCCAATCCACACATAGGAAAACTGTTTAATCAGTTCTTCGAATCGAAAGGAATCAGCATATCTGAGATTCAGCAACTGGAAGTGCGGCACAACACAGAGACAGGTTCTACGCCTGGAAAATCTGGCGTGGAAAATGGGACATGGGAACTCTTCAAGCTCTAGATCTGTGCACGTCCCAGCTTCACACCATTAATAAGAAACAGACTTCCCCTGTTCCTTGCAGGAACATAGCCTTGCCAGATGGACTGAAAGAAGAGTCTCTGAATTTTCTCAAAGTTGCCAACCTGCACTGAAACCCAGGGCCCAATGGGCATGTTTGAAAGTGCCCAAATATTGCAAACAGACACAGATTTCAGTTCACTTTTTCAAAAGTTTGCCAATGCAACATTTTAGAACTATTTTAAATCTCTCATTTCCGTAAAACAACTAACCTTTACAACTGAAACCGTGGGCAGCAATTTCATGGCAACTGAAAGGGAAACTTAAACTTCCCCCATGTACACAAGTTTGATGAAAGATATCACCCTTACACTGAGGCAAATTTTGGTGGCTTATCCTAAACAATGGGAAGAATCAGGCCTTGGATCAGTCATGTAATTCCACAGAGAGACTTTCCAGATCTCTTACTAGAACTTTTTGTGTGTGTCACTATGGTTGATTAACTGAAAATATAGGCTCAGAAATACATTCACACATTCACATGTATATATATTTTAAAGACATAACTTGAAGTGCTGCCAGTGGCAGCACCGAGTTTAATGTTCCACTTGAAAAACAAAGGACTTTAGTACAATTACAATGAAGGTGATGCTGAACAGCTGTTAATACTCCCAGCTTCTCACAGATTAACACAAAGTAGTACTACATATATTCTCTCTATTGCTCTTCTCCCTCAAGCTATTTAAAGCCAGAGATAAAATTCACCTTGATATCAGGGGGAAAAAAAAAAAAAAAAACCAAAAAACCAAACAAAACAAAAACCCACAAACCAAACAAAAAACCACAAACAAAACAAAACAAAAAACCCACAAACAACTAAGCAACATTGGCGACCTATAAGCTTGAAATTAATGTGCCCAAAATCTGTTTGAGAAAAATATGCAGGAATTTAAATTCAAGGGCATTTTTAATTGGTGCCAGGGAGCCATTTCTTCCAGATAATGTTCAGAAGTGCAATTTCACGTAGCAAGGATCACAGAGATCTTTTTCAAAGCAATAGAGAAACAAAGCAATAAGGTGACTGCTTGACAACTGTTTAATTACTGAATTCAGATTTACAGGTCCCTTATGTGATTTGGTTAAGGCTGGGTTAGAGATATCTCAAAATCTCTTTGGTTTTCTGATAAATCATTCAGAAAAACTGAAAGTACAAATTGGGTATTCAGAATATTTTTCAGAACTGTAGCAATTTATGAGGTTTTACAAAGTTGATTTCCCCCTCCCCCCCACCCAAATAATCAACAGTCATAGAATCATTGAATGATTAGGGTTGGAAGGGACCTTAAAGATCATGTAGTTCCAACATCCCAGCCATGGGCAGGGACACCTTCCACTAGACCAGGTTGCTCAAAACTTCATCCAGCCTGGCCTTGAACACTTCCAGGGATGGGGCACCCACAGCTTCCCTGGGCAACCTGTTCCAGTGCCTCACCACTCTCTCCATCAAGAAATTTTCCTGATATGTAATCCAAATCTATCCTCTTTCAACTTAAACCCATTACCCCTTGTCCTGTCACTACATACCCTTGTAAAAAGCACCCCCCACCCCCACCCCGGCTTTCTCGTTTGCCACTTCAGGTACTGGAAGGCTGCAATAAGGTCTCCCTGGAGCCTTCTCTTCTCCAGGCTGAACAAGCCCAACTCTCTCAGCCTGTTCCCACAGGAGAGGTGCTTCAGCCCTCTGAGCATCTTCATGGCCTCCTCTGGACTCGCTGTAACCAGCTATATCCTTATGTTGGGGACCCCAGAGTTGGATGCAGTACTCCAGCTGAGGAATCACAAAAGCAGAGTAGAGGGGGAGAATCCCCTCCCTTGACCTGCTGGCCACACTTCTCTGGATACAGCCCAGGATACTGTTGGCTTTCTGGGCTGCCAGCGCACACTGCTGGCTCATGTCCAGCTTTTCATCCATCAGTACCCCCCAAGTCCTTCTCCTCAGGGCTGATCATGATCCATTCTCCACCCAGTTTGTACCTGTCCTTGGATGTAAAATCAATTATTTTAGATCACCTGCAAAAAGCTTGAACTTACGTCACCAAACATAAGAAGACTCAAAACCTGTGTTTCTAATAGTTATTGATATTCCTTGTTTGACATAGCTGTGTATATGTTCACTCCAATAACCCCTTCTAACAGCATCTGCAAGTAACAAACTGAAACAGAAGAATTAACTGAGCTTTCATGAGGTCAACATCAGCATTTTGTTCATTACAGCCCATTGACCTGAACAGTGAGGAGTACTGCACTGCTGTTTGTGCAACAAATGATTGAAGATATTTTGAAGAATATTTTGAAAATTTCCTTTTACATTGTATTTATGTCCTTTGCATCTGATGTTTCATATTTAAACAGAATGAGACACTAAGGAAAAAGGGTATGTGAATTTCTATTATCATAAGAAAAGCCTTGGTGTTGGCTTAGCCTGTTTGTAGAATCAAATCTTGCTGGAGATTATAAAGTTTTTCTTATGACCTTCTTACATTTTGTCTTTTGTGGTTTTAGTTTTGGAAAGGAAAAGCAAATGCTGAGATTCTCATGAAATACCCAACTGTGAATTTACAGCACAGTTTTGCAGAATAAAAGGATCAAATTAAGATCAGATGTGGAAAGCAGAAACTTCAGGGAAGTGAATGGTGATGCAGACTCTTACACCTGGCTTGAATTTTGTTGTGCTCTGCTCATTCAGATACACTACCAAAAGTATTTCTCCCTGAAGCTCTCAAAAAAGTCCAAAATTTGCCTGAGAGGCTACATTTTTTTTAAGCTTCATATTATTACACAGCTAGCAGGAAGCAGGACCTGAGGCAGCATACTAAAATTAATTTTATGATAAAGACAGGAATAGGACTGAGCCACCATTAACTGTGATTTAAAATAATTAAGATATTAAAATAATAATATTTAATAATAATAATTACTACTAGTATTGTTTTTATTATTTTTTTAATTGTTATTACTATTGTCAGTAGCATATGTAAGCTCTAGTCCTGGACCACTTCTGACAGATGCAACAGAAGCAGAATGAAAAAAAAAAAAATCCTTCTAAATTTCTTTGAAAAGAAAACAGAGAAAAATAAAAAGGAAATAATGTGTGTCACTTAGTTCAATAACCTACTAACCTTTTCCATGTCTGGTTACCTGCTTTCATGACTTTGTAATAGTTTGTATGAATCTTCCAAAATGCACCTTATTATACCTGCTCTTAATAGCAATTTCCTGTAGTTATGTTTTATTTGCCAAGCCTTTTTAATAATATAAAATGTTGTGTCTATGAAAAGAGATTAACAAAGCTCAAGAAAAATGCTTAAAACTGGTGGTGAATTAGAATACCTGCTGATCAGCAGAAAACTTGTTTATTTGTCATGTTTTTATTGATCCTGACTCTCTACAGTCAAATACAATTAGTTTTAACCATTTCAAATTAAAGGTAGATATTTAGGTTGGAAGGAAACATTTCTCCCTCAAAACCAAAATAGAAACAACTTTGCATTTTGCCAGGGTATACTATTCAAAGGTAACATGACACAGTGACATTTGTTTCAAAGTAGAACTGGACAAATCCAATTCTATTCTCTTTTTAACAAAACAAACTGCCCACTTCACAGTAGAGAGCTTTCCAGTATAAGAGCTTTGTGTGCTTTTATCCTACTTCACATTTGTGAACTTAAACAGGCAAACAGAAACACTGATGTACGGACAGCTGGATAAAAACGTTGTATGGGTATTGCAAAATGGTGAGGAAATTTGCTGGACGACTTTCTTTACTTGGTATGGTTGTAATTATTGTCTACTGAGGTCTGCCCTGTGAATGGGAACTACTTTTAAAAAATACTTTTAATCCAAGCTTCAAAGTTATCATGGAGTCAGGTAGAAGATAAACATAGCTCAGTCTAAGAGAATAGTTAGGAAGTAACATGTCATTTATCATTAGAAGTAGGTGTGGTATCTCTTGAAAGCTCAGGGTTTTTTTCTGGGTGCTAGGCGTCAGCATGCTGACATGTCTAGTTTATAGCGATGAAAGTGCTTCTTCATCTCAGCTCACCAACTTTCAGGCTGCTATGGAATCCTGCCAAAGTTTAGTGCACACTGACAGATTCAATCTATCTCAGAACTAACCTCATTTTAGCCTTATTGCTGTCTGCACCAGTAGATTGATGAAGCGAAAAAGAGGAAGTCTTCTGTAGACTTGCAAACATAGGAAGATGTCATTTATCACCTCTACTGCTTTTTCCACCCTATCCTTGCATAACTGTTTAAAAAAATTTCAAGTGCATTGCACAGTATTTAAAAAAAAATAAAAAAATAAAAGTTACTGTTGCAGACAAATGTTTCTGCCATTTACCTAAACTTAGAGTGGACAGAATAATTTTTGAAAAAAGATCACAATTATTTCCCTAGCATTTATAGAAAAGAATAAATACTGCAAATTTACTGGGGAAAACTTGGGAGAGAAATGTGACAAGATCCCTTCCCTGTCTATGTTACTAAACGGTCACAAACTGCTGATGGTATATCCCTGCAGCAAACTACATCCCTTACCAGATTGTGTGCAACGTGATGTCTAGGATGGCGTTAAGATAAAAAGGTTTCTGCTACAACCACTCTTCAGATAGTCATACCTACCTGTCTTGCACTACAGAGTCTATTCTCCCTTTTGGTTGTAAGATCAAGAGGCAAAAAAGGAAAACTCATACACTTGAATTGTGTAAATCTGATCTTGCTTTGATATTTTGAAGTGTTTAGGGGGAAAAAATGAAAGCTTTTTAAAAGCACGGAATACAAACAACCAGTCCACTAATCACCTGCAAAGTACACAGACAAGTCTTAAACAGTGACAGGGAAATTTTTCTGTTTATATAAGAAAGATGTCTACTCACTGAATAAAAAATGAGCCACCAAGTTTGACTGTAATTTACTGACAGTTATCTATTCGTTCTAATATTACTGTAACTCACCTTAGCACTGAGTGTGGTTAGGTAACAGATGCACAGTAAATAACCTTATAAATGCTGTGATTAAAAAAAAGTGTCCATGCTATTCAAATGTGAAAAGTGTGATTGTTATGAGCAAGAGCAGATTTAAATTACATTGTAGTCATCAAATGAATGGGTCATGTGAAGAAACAATAACAATAGTATCAAATCTTGATTTTGCCTTTCAGCTTCGTGTTTTTAATTTAATAGCTGAACTGAAAAAAGGGGAAAAATAAAACAAATGCTGAACTTTTAGTTAACTATTGTGTATCTTTCTGTATCTTAGTGTTCCTTATAGCAAAGAAATTGGATTAAAAAAATAAAAAACACCAACAGCCCTTAACACTTAATAAATTAATCCAAATTGTATTGTCTTTTTTTTTTTTTTTTCTTGTCTCATATGAGAAAGTTGTCAGAGGAATGGATGTTGGCAGTTAAAGTAAGTAAAAGATAATCCTCAATGACAAAAATAATATTCTTACACAGCAGTACATTCCTTGTACATCCCTGAAGAGAGGTAGCAAGTAGACATAGGGAAGATAAGCTAATATCCACTTTGCTGCGGAACATATCCAACCTGGAGATTTGAATCCTCTGGATAATGCATTGTTCACAAAAGAGTCACAACTGATTTTGATGGCAAAGTTGTGTGTAAAGTGTCATTAAGTACAGATGCACGGCAAGCTGCCGGATCAATAGGAGCAAGATTATTCTTTAGTTTAGAATCTTTTCACACAATGGGAAGAAAGAGTTAAATTACTGCAGCACCAAACTCAAGCAGTGTGCTTCAGAAGACAAAATTTAGTGAGGGCTAAATAATGATATTTTAGATTCACTGAAATCAATGGACTGACCAGATATATTAGATGAGTGTCATGATACTCTAATATGATCCTTAAATATTTATGTTATTTTTATTTTTACAGTAAAACAGTAAAATTATGTCTGTAAAGTTTACTTAAATACAACAAGCACTAGTCATGGGAGAAAGCTAGTAAATGTACCTATTTAAGCAATCTGCCAGACAAAGTATAATTTTCATAAAATTTGTTGGACCAACATTTTATCAGAACTACTATTGCTCCAACCTTGCAATGACTCAGCTATAAAGTGTAAAGAGAATAATGTGCTCCAAATTGTCTGGACAATGAAATAATTTCAAATCATGAGTTACTGAAAACACCAGACAGTTTTCCAGACTGACATTTTTGCATACATCTGAGATGGTTTAGACAATAATACTTCACCTGGCTACTTTCACTGTAACTGTGAGTTTCAGGTAGACCTACCACAACCAATTGCATCTAAGTAATAGAACAATAAATTAAGTATGTGAGAAGTGGGTAAAAACAAACCCATATATTAAAAAAATATGAGAACCATTTGGGTGGGAAGGCACCTTAAAGATCATCTATTTCCAACCTCCCTGCCATGGACAGGGACACCCTCCACTAGACCAAGTTGCTCAAAGCCCCGCCCAGCCTGGCCTTGAACACTGCCAGGGATGGGGCACCCACAGCTTCTCTGGGCAACCTGTTCCAGTGCCTCACCACCCTCTCCATGAAGATTTTCTTCCTTATATCCAATCTAAATCTGCCCTCTTTCAGTTTAATCCATTACCCCTTGTCCTGTCACTAAGGCCCTTGTAGAAAGTCACTGCCCCCCCAGCTTCCTTGTAGGCCCCTTCAGGTACTGGAAGGTTACAATAAGGTCTCCACGGATCTTTCTCTTCTCTAGGCTGAACAAGCCCAACTCTCTCATCCTGTCCCCATAGGAGAGGTGCTCCAGTCCTCTGAGCATCTTCATGGCCTCCTCTGGACTTGCTCTAACTGTTCGATATCCTTATGTTGGGGACCCCAGACCCGAACACAGTACTGCAGGTGAGGTCGCATGAAAGCAGAGTAGAGGGGGAGAATCCCCTCCCTCAACCTGCTGGCAATGCTTCTTTTGATGTAGTCCAGGATACAGTTGTTTTTCTGGGCTGCAGGTGCACACTGCTGCCTCATTATGAGCTTACCATCCACCATTAACCCCAAGTCCTTCTTCTCAGAGCGGTTCTTAATCCATATTCTGCCCAGTCTATATTTCTGCTTGGGACTGCCCTGACCCATGTGCAGGATGGACCTTGCACTTGGCCTTGTTGAACTTCATGAAGTTCACACAGGCCCACCTCTCCAGCCTCTCAAGGTTCCTCTGGATGGCATCCCTTCTCTCCAGTGTCAACCGCACCATACAACTTGGTGTCATAGGCAAACTTGCTGAGGGTACACTCAATCCCACCATCCGTGTCACCAACAAAGATATTGAATAGTGTCAGTCCCAACACCGAACCCTACGGGACACCACTCATCACTGGTCTCCACTTGGACATTGAGCCATTGACTGTAACTCTTTCAGTGTGACCATCTAGCCAATTCCTTATTCACTGAGCAGTCCATCCGTCAAATCCATGCCTCTACAATTCAGACAAAGGATGTCATGTGGGACAGTGTCAAATGCTTTGCACAAGTCCAGGCATATGATGTAAGTCACTCTTCCCTTATCCACCAACACTGTAACCCTGTCGTAGAGGGCCACCATAGTTTTCTGGAACAATTTGCCCATAGTGAAGCCATGTTGGCTGCCACCAAACACCCCCTTAATTTCCATGTGCCTTTTCCAGGAGATTTTCCAGGAGGATCTGCTCCATGACTGACTGGCCTGTGCTTCCCTGGGTCCTCCTTATTTCCCTTTATAAAAATGGGTGTTATGTTTACTCTTTTCCAGTCAGTGGGTACTTCACTGGACTGCCACAACTTCTCAGATATGTTTGATATTGACTTGACTACCTCACCCACCAGTTCCCTCAGGACCTGCAGATGCAACTCATCAGGTCCCATGGACTCGTGCACCTTCAGTTTCCTTACATGGTCTCCAACCTGGTCTTCTCCTACAGTGGGCAGCTCTTCATTCTCTCAGTGCCTGCTTTCAGGCAGGTAGTCCCTGCCTTTAGAAGATGGTAGGAAACCAGGAAAGCCAACTAAACAGAAAAATACCGCTCTGTGTTCAGATGTCTGGATGCTGACTTGGTGAGGTGGTGCAACTGGTAAACAAAAGAGCCAGAATTTTGGGAAGGGGTATAAATATTATACTTTGCCTGTTAACCGAAGGTATTTGAAGAGCTGATAGGCACATCTGTGCTAGTTACATACTATGGCTGTGGTTTTGGGCATGTGGAGGGCTTTCTTTTCTGTAATGAGATCAACAGATACAAAGATGCCTAGACCTATATGTCATCAGGTGAGAAAAGAAGAAGAAAGAAGTGAGCATAAGCTATTCTCCTTCTTGACTGAGCTCTACTGCAGAAAGCAGTGAGATGACAAACAGATCACTTGATTGCCTGTTTGGCAAACACCCCAATGTCCTTGTCTTATAAAGTCATGCATAAACTGGACTACAAAGAGAAAGAGTAACAAAGACATCTTCATTATCATCCATTAACATATTTTGGATAAGCACTTAAACTCTTCAATCATTAAGATTCTTTCTACACAAATTGCATCATTTTGTGAGAGTATAATTACATATTCTTGTGCTGAGGATTGACGATAAGTTTT
Organism: Rhynochetos jubatus; assembly: GCA_027574665.1. Classification (NCBI taxonomy): domain Eukaryota; kingdom Metazoa; phylum Chordata; class Aves; order Eurypygiformes; family Rhynochetidae; genus Rhynochetos; species Rhynochetos jubatus. The sequence continues at coordinate 80,733,819 of CM050648.1, read as the reverse complement.
TACAGTGTATTCTATGTTTAATTTCCCAGTCTAATTCATGGCAGAGTAAAAGTTGTGTGCTCAGGCCCAGAAAACGTCGGGACATGTTTGGAGTTTCTGGTTTGACTCTTCCTGCCTATGTTTTTAGCTTATATATGGGTGATGTTGGTTTTGGTCAAAAATATTCATTTTAGAACTCCATATGTCCTGAAATTTTTGCCAGAACCAAATGCACCATGAACTAAAACTCTATACATTCTCAGCAATCTGAAGTGGGATAAATCACACAAGGTCAAGGTCTGCTAGAAAGAGCACCCTTGCTCTGCCTAAGCAAAGCATATGGAATATTCATTGAGCCTTGCAGAAAGGGACAGACATCGTGATCTTCAGTCCAGCAGACATTTAAATGGACATGGTAGAAGGAGACTAAGACTATCTAACACACACACACACACACACACACACACACACACACACACAAATATCGGGAAGCCAAAAAAATAATAAAATTTGGTTTTTATTTCAGTGAGATTTAGGCCTTTACCTAGGAGCCATTTGTTAAAATATCTATAAGGATGTAGGCATGAATGATTACTGAAAGAAAGAGGAAGTGAGGCAGATCAGAATTAGAAGGGGTTTTCCCTAAAGAGACTTGAGTTCCAAAAAAATTAATATTATTACAAAACTGGCTGCAGCCCAAGCTAAAAATCCCTGTAACTTGTCCAGAATCATGGTAGGAGCTGGAGTTACTAAGAAGCAGGATGCAAGAACTCAGATAGATAAAGTCCTAGGGGAATAATGCAAATAATATTCTCTCACCAGCCTAAGTTTCAGATGGCAAATCTACAGCCCTGCAAAATACTTTTCTGTGCATTCTGCATAATTTCCTAATTTCCCTGAATACTCAGATTTGAAAGAAGTCTTTCCAGCCTCAGGTTCACAGTTCCAGGTTGAGGTCACCCATGTAAGCCAACATTTCACCCCAAAAAGGGGGTTAACCCTGAATGATTTATCAATTTAGAGAAGGAAGCATGTATCTTTTTGCACAATCTGCTGGGCAGTATCCATAGGAGAAAGCCAGAATTTAGAAACAAATTGCCTTGCCTTTCACAGGGGCATCCTCACCTGACTTCTTTTTTATTTTTCTTTCATTCAGTGCATTGATGTGTTGTGCCTACAGAAAAGCATCTCTGAATTTCATAACTATAGCTCTCTCACAAAGCACAGCATCATTAGTTCCCTACCCTTGGTGGAAGTGACTGGGCATGGCTGTAAAAAGAAAGACAATATACACACAGAGCAGGTAAATAGACAGAGCAATTGCCAGAGTGTCAGTCCCAGAGTCACATAATTAGTCTTCGGGATATGTTATATTTGTAAGTAATACCATGGTTTTAGTAAACCAAAACCTTGGTTACTGCTCTTATTAATGTAGCTTTTGTGTTCACTTGAGGAAATGTGGATTGACCACGAGTATTAGGAAGTTTATAATGAATTATTAGTAAGGAAAATTTTGGGTTTGGGTTGGGTCAGTTTTGCCTTTGCTGTTGGCATTTCAATAGAAATGTTCTGCTAAATATTTCCTGTGGGCTTGGACTTTATAAACTTTGTTCTTTCCTTCTGCTGCCACAGGTTCTTTTTTCTGAGAACATTGCAAAGACAGAGCACTCTCTGAATGTTGTAATATGACAATTTACTATTTGTTTCAGGGGAAGGAAAAACAGTTTTGGCTAGCCCTACATTGCAGATATAAGCAGAGAGAATGGTATGATACTCAATAGCTTATTCAAACTAGTTGCAGCTAAACATCTCTGGTGGAATCCATGAATCTTCTGTTCCCTCTGCATCAGTCCATCTTATTTAAGCTCTTCAGAGTTTCTGTTCTTATGTTCACTGCCAGTTCCTTTTCCTCAACAGTCCTAGTCTTATTCTGGCAGATTTGATCAAACACAGGTTTTCACGGGGCTCTTCTTTCCTTTCCCCACAGCTTAGTTGTACATAACCGTGTTCCTAAGGTGCATGAAAGCCCTGACTTTAGCACACCCTTTGCAGACTTCAATGTTTCTCAAGAAAGGAGACACATTTGTTAAACTGCTGACTCTTGTAAATAAAGAAACCTGTATCAAAAGGTAATGTCTTTTACACTTAGCTTTTGCATTTGTGCTGTAACACTGGAATTTTTTTCCCTGTTTACAGCTTCATATATAAATTCTCCCATACTGGTCCCTCATTCTGAACTGATGCTTGGCACTTCTTTGTATTGAAGACTTTATAGGACAACAGGGACATATTGCTGTTCTTATGGGGTTTTATGAGTTTCTTTCCTTCACCTTTCACTCTTGACCCCTGCTTTGAACTACTTTAGTTCCACTTATATTTCTCTGCCCTTCATGGTCATCATGAGCCACAGTATTTCCAATATGCTGCACTTTCTAACCTACCCTACAAGCTGAGACCAGGCAGCCGGGGCTTCACCTTCATTCAAATTCTAGCTAGAGCTTTCCTCTTCTTGTTGCAGGATGACATCATCATATGGTAAGTGGAGAGGTGGAAGCTATCCCATTCCTAAAAGGATTCTTTCTATAGTCTCTGAGGCAATTTATTAATTTATTAATTAATGCCAACAGGAAATAGATTGGGAGTTCTTCTAGAAGTTACCCACACTAAGACATAACATGATTACTACAAATGACTATTTCAGATAAATGACGTTTTTTGCTGATAGTACGTAACAGATTTTCTTCAAGACTGCACAATGCACCACTGGCTCTAGGGCAAGGCTAGAGAGGGGAGCAGGAGAAAGTAACCAGGTAATTCCCAGATCTGAAAGGTTCTTGGTGTGAATAGCTGTCTGTATAGATGTTATGTGCACCCTGATGAACGTCCAGTCTTTTTGGACCCAGATCATGCTTTCTACTGGAAGAACATCAGAAACATCTACATGACTAAGTTAATGCTGAGGCCAGACACAACAACAGTGCAGAGGGCACAGTGCCCAGTGACATGACACCTCTTCTGCCACATAACTTAGACTGTACATATGCCCCAGAGAATGCTAATGAATGTGCAAAGGAGAGCAGGAAACCTGAGCACAAAGCACCCCTCCACGCTACTTCCAATTAACACAGGACAGTTTTGCCTCAGTGTCATATGCTGATGCGACATATGCTGAAGTGACCTATTTCCAATATGCTAAGCCTCTCTTCTCTGAGTTACCTCAAGAAAGACCTGAGGTAGGTCTTCCTTGAAGAAGAGAAGAGAAACTTACCCTGTCCTATTTTGAGAAAAAAAAAATGTGGGTAACAGAGGGACTGTCTCTGAAAAAACCTGAAATATTTCTATGGAGCAGAGAAAAAAGTCTGGAATGGGCCTCAGGCAAGGACTGGATGACAACTCAATTTAAATGTCCACCAACTTTCTAGGCCAGCATCCAAGACTCTCTAGTCAATGGACATCACTCTCAAAACACTGCCTGTAAAATGTGTAGCTATAGCTATGCATGTGTTTCCAAACACAGCAGAAACAGGAATTGCCATAGAAGGTCAGAGAGTGCACTTACTCCAGGGGAGTGCTAGTAGTCAGATCTTTCAGAGGACCTGAAATGGATCCTGCAAAAGTTTGTATTATAATATGCTGATGTGCAAAATAACCCCAGAGTCTCATATCAGATGTCTGTCACTTATGCTGGGCAGCTCCTAATCTTTTCTAGTTAGGGACTGTTAGGGACTATTAGGGACATAATCATAAGTTTAAATATCTTCCCAAAGTGTTAGCATCACAAATTTGGATATTCTGCTCTCCCATGTATATATTCAGTTTCCCTGTATCACCAATGATCAGATATTACATCTATTATAGCTTTCCCTAATTTTCCTGCACACATTGTCATGTTTGCATGAAGTTTATTCTCATCTGTAAATTTAATATATCTCCTCCATAACCTGTCCTCTGGGAAGTTGTCAAAATAAAAATGGAAGATTTATTACCATCTCCTGCATTTTTGGCTCTTGAAAGCAATAGTTCTACAATATCATGATGGTTTTGACCAGCATGAACCAGCACCTACAAATATTTTTCTTCTAGGAGTATAACTTTCAGTGGTGGTATTTTCTGCAAGGATTGCATTCAAGATTTTGTAGATTATTTGCAGAGCTTCAAAATAGTAGAATTACATGACACACTCTGAAATGCTCATTAGATATAAGAGACAGAAATGCTAGACAAAGAAAAGGAAAGAGACCAAAAAACGCTGTTTAGCTAATATGTTAAGAATTACAGTGAAAAATAATGTAAGGTCTGCTCCCCTTGAGATGGTGTCATGGTTAAACTTCAGCCAGCAAAATACCATGAAGCCGCTCACGCACCTCCCCCCTCCTCCAGGGGAGGGGAACAAGGAAGCTCATAAAATTGAGATAAGAGCTATTTATTAATTGAATATAAATGAATAATACATACATAAATGAATATATACAAATACTACAAATATTAAGTAACTAAAATATTAGAAAATAAACCATATGATCTGATATGATACAGTTGCTCACCACCCACTGACCAAGGCAAAGCCAGGTCCTGAGAAGTGAGAGTCAGAGCCAGACAGCCCAAGAGCCCAAGAGCTATTGCGACAGAGTCCAAGTGAACCTTATCAGCGACAGCATGACTGGGTAAACTAACAGATCCACCAGTTCATGAACAAGCCAGCAAAGGAGTTAACAAAGCAGCTAGCAAAGGAGTTAACAAAGGAGCTAAGGAGAGTCAGAGAGTGTAATGAATGACAGAGAGTGAAATGGCACCCGAGCCCACTCCCCATTTATGTTCCCAGCATGACATCCTATGGAGTGACATACTCCTTCAGTTTGGGTTGGCTGTCTGAACTGTGTCCCCCTCACGCTGCCTGTAATGAGAAAGCTGGGAATGCAGCTGCAGTGTCAGAAGCTGAGAGAGACCTTGAATTTGGTGCAAGCCCTCCCCATCACCAGCTGAAAAGACCCCTTATCAGTACTTTTCTCAGGGTAAGTCCAGAAACCTAGCTTCATACCAGCCACTGTGAAGAATGTTAACACTTTTCTGACTAAAACCAGCACAGATGGATGCAAAAATTCTCTTTTCTTAACCTCCATATTACTACTGTGAAAAGAGCACGTCCTAGCCTAGGCATCTGAAGCCCTTAAATCTAGTATTGATATGCCAACATCTTGTAAGCATAGCTGTCTTCCCCAAGCCTCCAGTTGTACACACACTCCATATTTACAGTTCCTTTTTTTAGGGATACATAATAGCAAATTGAAAAGTAGATTTTGCCTTGCATCAGGAAAAATGCATCTCAGTATTTTCCTGCATACTGTTGACCTCCCTAAGGTACTGTCTGGATTAGGTCATGGTACTATGGAACACCCAAAATCTTCCCTCTGCCCTCCTTTGGCTTCCCACTAGCAAAGAGACCATCCTTCTAGTGTCACCGCCAGTGATTTAAATTTTGCTTCTATTCCCTCCCACTTCAGTTTTTCAGTCTCCTGCTAAAAGAATTTCTTAAAGCCTCAGGCTTCTTTCTCAGGGTTCCTCTCCTTACAGTCAAAGTACAGCTTTGTCATTCAAATATCACTCCGGAGAAATCAGACTTGAAAAAAATATTTTACTAGGAAGAAAGTCAACTCATGCAGCTGAGCTTCCACACATAGAAAGAGTTAAAACCACTTTGCTGCTGCTGCTGAGTCACTTTGTCTGAGAATTGCATTGGAAGGTAAGGCAAGAGAGAAGACAGATAACTCTTGTATGTGTTGATAATAAAGAAATTAAAATACAAAATGTATTTCATGTGATGTATGTACATACGCATATTTCCTCAGTTGTCACATTAAAAATACATTGATGCTGTGTGTAAGACACTGGACAACACTAACAACTTTTATCTAGGAAAATGTTCACTGGATTTCATTTGAAAATCACTGTTATCTATCAATAGGGGATAGCAGTATGAAAATAAGTTACATTAAAATAAATACGCACAGGTGTGCTTTCCATTCATCCTGAGACCTCTTTATATTACCCTGGCCATGTGTAAGAGCTTCAGTGCATATGTTTTACCCAATATATTCCTCAGCACTGCATGAAGATATCATACACTATAATATAAATGACATGTGGGCACTGTATTTTATTCATTAGATCCCATGAAAAGCTAATTGCTAGAAGCAATAAATCTTCTGTCTAAAAGAGGAGACAGGTTCTGCTCAACTCAGGTCAGTAGTCACTGATTTCAGTAAGAACAGACCAAATGCATTTTGTGCAACAGATTATCTTCTTGATCAGCCCTAACACATGCTTCTGTGTGGTCTTGCCTGTCACCAAATTAATAGCAAGAATTCATCTGGGAGGAAATGCAAAGCCACAGGTTGATGATCAATTCAGCAGGAACTTATGAAAACAAAATGGTCCCTATCTGAAAGCAGTAACCTTTTGGCTTGTAAATCCATCTCTCATCAGGTGATAATCTATCCTCTTGGATATTGCCCGCTGTGTCCTATGGTCTTTGCATTACAGTTCCCAGACACATTTCTGCATGGGCCTCCTTTTGGTAGATTTTAAATGTTAATTAACAAACAGCTTTGTTTCCACAGTGTTTTATTTAATAGATCTATCACAATCCAATCCCCACCCCACCCCCCCGACCCTGAAAAAAAAAAAAATTTTACTTAATCATGTTTGTTTTATTGGCATCAGTCAACCTGTTGCCTTGGGGATGGAGAATCTGGGTTTTTTCCACAAATATTACTCCATTCTCCAGGGAAAGAAGGTAAATACATAATGCAAATAGCCTCCTAATTCCACATTTCATCTAACGCACATCTTTCAAATAGAGGTAATTAGAAGTGAAATTCAGAGTATTCTGAAGATATCTACTTTTCACGATCTGTACACAGGTAGGACATGCTATTAGAATGTGAAGAAAACCAGTAGTAATATAAATTAATTCTGTCAATGAATGTCTACTTCTTTGCATGAGATTTCACAGATTCAGTGAGAGACCCACTACTGAGCAGTCAGGTTTGACTCCAAGCCCCTGCTCATCTTCTTCCTTTTACCCCAAATACAGCAAATCTACAAAGCCAGAAGTCACAGGCAGAGTTATTTTTAGCACAGTCACATGACTGGAATTTGGAGGAAAAATAGCACAGTTATTGAACAACCTTACTGTGAAGGCATCATGAGAGAGAACAGTGTAGCAGTTCTCTTTCTGTGTCACAGGTGAGAAAAGGCAGAAAACACATCTAATACATGACCTGACCAAGCTTGAGAGGGAATTTCTGTAAAACTCCTGGAATTCGGTTGCTTTGGGATTTTTTTACAATGACAGTAATATCTAAGAAAGCATGCTGTAGGGAAAAAATATATCTATTTTTAAATACAACCATCAAATTTTCAATTGACACTTGATTATTTTAACATGATCTTATAGATCACAGAGGAGTCAAAACTGAGAACACTACACTGTCAGTATCTCAGGAAACAGATAAAAATTACAGTAGACGGATCATTCTAATATAAGTGATAAGAGGAGACAACCTCACACTCCTTTCCTTTGTAGACAGAGTGAGGTCAACACATATCAGACTCTATAAATCAAAACTACAGGGGCTTGCCCCATGCCATTTTGTGCCATATTTTTTCTTCATCACACAAAACATAAAAAGAATAACTGTTAGTTTTATAAATACAAGCAGAGGTTTAAATTCTTAAATAAGGATGTGGAATTTTTTTCCAAATCACGAACTCTTCAACCCTGAGAAAAACAATGATGCATAAGAGTCAAATATAATCACTGCTGGAAACTAACTTGCATTTTTGTCCTAGATAGTCTACAGATTTATACTGCAATGATTATAAGCTAATTGGTTACATGAGGAAAAGGGAGGAACCAACACGGACAAATGTAAGAATCAATTGTTCTGCCCATTCTGGCTCTGTGTCTATCAAGCTTTCAGAAACACAAATTCTTGCTGCTTCTTAAAGAATCAAAATCTCTGAAGATCCTCTTTTTCTCTTTTTTTTTCCTCCCTTGGTTGTTCCAAGCAGAGAAAAGATGGAAGTAATTCAAACTGGCAGCTGCAGGCAAATTTGGTGGTAAAAATAGGAACTAGGAGCTTGGAGCTGTTTCACAAGATCATTTCTCTAGCAGTGAGGTTTCTGTTTAGACAGAGAAAACTGGAGCTTTTAATTCTCTAGATGAGTTCTGGAAGTAATAATTCTAACAAGTGAGGTTGTTCATAAAGGCTATATGATGTCCAGCATTATTACAAAATCTCTTTGTCTTGAAACACCCAATACTTGGAAACCTTACAAATTACTCCACTGGCTCCCAGTCCAAAGGCTGGCCTTTGGGTTTTCTCCTGCCCAGGAGGAGATATTACAACAGATGAGAACTCAGTAGTGGAGCCAGTTGAAACATTCCAAAAAAATTCAACACATTTATGAAAAAAAGTTATGTTTTGAGAAGAGTTTTTGATCATCTCTGCTGCACAAAAGGGACAGGACATTCATCTAACTCGGCAAAAACCACCAAGGCCCAGAAGACATTCACTGAAATGGGCCTTTCGTACAGGCCGCACTAAGCAACAGAGTCAGGCAGCCCAAATATGAATGCATTTCTGGGTGCATACTAAAGAGGCCCAAGGAGAGGGTAACTGGAAAGCACAAGCCACATACAGGCACAGACATATGTATAAGCTGGCATTACACATACAGTGGTTTGAAAACAGCTGGGGGCTTCTGTTCTGTGTGGTACAGATGCAGCTGCATGGAGGGGGGACAGAGTAAATAGGGAGACTCCAGCTCCCACTGTCCCACATTATGTAGGGACAAGGCTGACAATTGGGCGCTCTGCCACCTCCTTAATTAATTCCCTTGGGTCACAGTCATCAACAGAAGAAAAGGGAAACTACTTAGAGAGCAAGTAGAGGGATGAGGTGACCCTTGCTTTTACAGCACGAATGTAGCTGTGTTTCTTGCAGGAGATGAAAGCTGCCTGTCTGCCCTGTCCCTTTGCAGAGCACAGCCCTCCCTCAGGCCTTCCTGAGCTCCAGGTTCAGCATAGCTGGGCTGCTGGTGGTGCTTAAGGTAGAGAGGGAGTTTTTAGGTACCGCCAGCGCTCTGAAATCTTCAGGCAGTGCAGTGAACACATTGAGAAGCAGAATATTGTGATGTCTAATACTGCAAGGGAGCGTATTTTGCTGCTGTGCAACTGTTCCCTTTTTTAAGAAAATGCTCCACGGAAACACTTTCACCTTTAAATGATTTCATGCCTACTGTATTCAATTACAATAAAGGTATTGTTATGCTGGTAGAACTGTTGTTAGGGAAGCCCAGTAGCATGAGGTACAACACTCATTTTCAGTTCCGAGGAATAAAAAGCTAAAGCCAGTTATGTCACAAAACGGATGAAGAAAATGAATCTCAATAGACAGGTGGATGGGCATAATCAATCCAGAGATCTGAGGAACTCTGAGTACTGTCTGTTGATAAAAAATAAGGCTGAAGCTGGAAAAAAGGTGTGTATATCTAATGGCATTCATTCAGCCACAGGGTTTGGGGATTCACTATAGAAAAGGCATGTAATTAATTATGCCTTAATCCTTGACCTATTTTATGTCAGTAAACCACAAATGCTTATATTCATGCTAAGCCTAGAAGTAAAAGTAATGCTGTGTCAGCTTTCAGGGTGAAAAACACTATGTTTTTGTTGCTTCCACAACAGTGTGTCTAATTACCTCCTGAGGCTGAAGCCAATAGGAAGGTTAAACTGTGATCTGTTCTTATTATTCATTATTCAGACTTCTCTGAATTAGAAATGCATAAGGTTTACACAAAAAGAAAAAAACCCAACACACCAACCTAACCATTTCCAGGCCTATTTACAAAGTAATTCAGGGTTTTCTACAGTACTGCTTTGGGATTTTCCTGGTGCAGAAGTCTGAAAGATGGAACTGCTGCTGGACAGTCTGACTTGAGACCAAAGAAACATCACTTTATATATTAATCTTTAAGTCATACAGCAGTCATGCAACAAAATGGTTTAATAGATCCTTAAACAAGTTTGCTAGCTAGTGGGGGTAGCTAAACCACAGTGAGGCTGAGCAACACTCCAGGCCAGCTGTGTCTCAGAACAAGGCACAGTACACCTACTTTTACTCTCCTGTGTCATCTTGAACTAAGTACTGTAAAGGATGTCACCCTACCAATAAAATCATGAACATTATCCATTGTTCATGGCTCATTTTGATTATTGACCAGCTCCACTACACAGATCACAATAGTCACCCACTTATGTGTCAGAAACTATAAGGTATTTTTTGCCTTATTTTCATGATTTAACTTCGGCTAGCAATCAGGCATCACACAGCCACTCACTCACCTCTACCTCCTCCTCCACTGGAGAAGGAGAATAATACGAAAAGACAAGGAAGCTCATGGATTGACATAAGAACAATTTAAAAATTTAATATAAATTAATAAAATAGTGATATAATTAATATTAACAATACTAATAATACTACTAATATGTAATGAAAATGTTAATAATAAATATAATATCTAATGACTGACAGTAATGGAAAATAAAACATATGATACAATTGCTCACCACCTGCCTACTGATACTCACTACTGTAAACAGTAAGAGTCAAAGCCAGAGATTCCGAGAGCCAGAGCACAAAAGTGATCACAGCAGAGTCCGAGTGTACCCCACGAATTACAACACAACTGAGAAAAGCCAACCAACCCACCGGCTAACTAGCAAACTAGTGAACAAGGAATGAATGAGCTATGGCCCCTCAGCCCACTCCCGGCTTATATACTGAGCAAGACATTCAGTGGAATGGAATAGTCCTTTGATCAGTTTGGGTCACCTGTCTGAACTATGCCTCCCCCCACCACGGCTTGTAGCGAGACAGTTGCAAACACAGGTGCAGAACCAGAAGTTGGGAATATCCTTGGATTGGTGCAAATACTCTTTAGCAACAATTAAAAACACAAGTGTTATCAGTACTCTCCTCTGGGCAAATCCAAAACACAGCCTCGTACCAGCTACTGTGAAGAAAATTAACTCTGTCATGACTAAAACCAGCACAATTTTGAACAGACAATAAAGTACAGTCAGCTCAGCACAAGCCTGCCTATAACGGAAAACTAGGGGAGCAACATTTCACATTAATTCTCTGATAAAACTGGAAACAGTTGGGAATAGCAGACATTCTTATCTTGTCCCTGATTTGTTATGGTCTAACAGTGCTATATCTATCATCTTTTGTAATTCATGAATTATTTTAAAATTGTTGCAATGTATTTATCACATGGTTTTCAAGAAAAATTTAGATGACTGTTACTTCTCTTTTGCCGCTTGCTTTTGCCAAACCAAGAAAAGACTATAAATAATGCATACCTAATAATTATATGTTGATGGAACTGTGGGTTATTGAGGAAAGCATGATGAGAAAAGGACAATAGCTAAAACGTAAACTGTTTTAAAACTCAGTTGTCCTTATTGATCATAAAAAGTAACAACGAGTTAAGTAAAACAAGCCAGTTAACACCACTTCTAATACAAGGTTTTAGCTTTTTGGACAAACTACTAGTATTAATTCTTCTAATGTTATCATTAAAGATATTGCTAGACAAATGAAACTTTACACTTGGCAGGGTGTTTTTATTTTACTATCATTTCCATGGTGCTGCATACCCATATCCAGCATAAAACTGTATACTTAAGAATGATCATATTTATGAGGATAGAAAAAAAGAATTTATAGAGAATCAGTGAATGTCAACGGTCAAGTCTTGGTTGATTTTATGTTTCAAAACTCTTTTAGTAACAGTTTTTCACTAAAAAAAGACAAGTTCACCTTTTTTAAAAACTTGATCGTACAGTACAGTTCACAAAGAGTTGTTCATTATGTCAGATGCAGAACTCACACTGAATTTAGCAGGAATCCTGTAATCTAAGCATCACTTTGCTTTCTGAAAATGTGGAAAAAGCAATAAATTTGGAATAAAAAATGCAAATGTTTGTTAATAAAATATGATAACAAAGTGCATTTTAAATAAAAGGTTCTTCTATACTCCTGTGACTGGTAAGAAGTTTATAATTCAGAAGACATTTGAATTTTAAATGGACAGATAAAACTATAACCAAAGGCTTTATTCAATGATTTGAGGCATCATTTTCATTTTAACACGTTTCCTACTCAATTCTTGGTACACATTTCATATACACACATTTGGTTGAGGTGTGTAGTAAACAAACTTCAAAAGATGCCTAAAGCAGGAATACTGGATCTGTCACCTTAGCCAACTCTTAGAGATTTAACAAAAATGTTATTTTAGTTCCTGCTCTGACAGTTTTTACATCAGTCTTTAAAGCAAAAGGGAAGAGAGAGAGAGCAGTAAAGCATGAAGACAGGGAGAGAGCAGATATTTTGCTTTTTTGTTTGAGGAAAGTGCACTATACAAGCAAGTACCTTACAGGAAGTAAGACAACCGCAGAGTCCCCCACTAGTGTATGTGGAGGGGGTACCCACAGGAACAGACTCTCAAAGCCAAGCCCAGAGTCCTAGCAACACTTCTTGTGACTGCTGCTAACATCTCTGTCCTCTAGAACCTTCATTAAAAGCATTAGCTTGTAATTGCAATTGTATTTGTAAAGTATTAACAACGTATTGTAATTGTATTAACCCCCTTGTCACGTCCATTTGCTTGTTTTCTGGAGAAAATTCACTAAGGCTGTAACATGTGCCATTTTAAAAACAGACCAGGAAATAGAAGTTGTTTGCTCTTCAATGTAACAGCCAATTCACAAGTTTGTTTTGTGGCTTTTCAGACAAGAACAAATGAAACTACAAATCTGTAGGCAAATCTGTAGCCCGCAGGCCTATTATGCCTCCCTGTCACATCAACACAGGAGTTATGGGCTGGATACCACATCCTTTTGAAGGGATCTAGACCTTCAGTTGAAATAACAAATATTCACACACGAAGTCTGAGAATTATTCCCCACAGTAAACTCAACTAGGTAAAAAAACGCCACAAACTCTATTTTCTAATTGTTCTTTTAAATAGAATATGCAACCCCAGTTTGGAAGGTCAGGTGTTGGAATTAAAAAGGGGAATGCATGGCCTCTGATTTATCTAAGAAAGGAGGAGCTTCAGAGTCAGAACTGGAGCAGTGAGGACATGCCGTACATGGGATCAAGGACAGGCCATGAATTTAATGGTGGCAGTTAAGCACTGCTGTTCCAGCTGTCTGTGCCATTGCCTAAGGCAGCAAACAACTACAGAAAGTGATTGTGTCTATGCTTGGGTCACTCCTAGATCTTTGCTTAAACCACCTGTGAAGGTGAGTCGCTCTAAAATGACAACCATAAATGGGAGCATGGACAGTGTAAATATAGATTGTTCTCTGCTGTGTGTGAGGAAGAGTAATGCCCAGCACAAGGGCAGAGTGCCAGTTCCAAGAAATAATGATACTACTGATTCTACCTATGGGTATACATCAGAACCCTCTGTTTATCTAAAAGACTGGGGATTGGCTCAGTTATTTGCATTTCAGGTAGGAAGAAAACTTATTTAATTCAAGATTTAGTAAAATCTAAGGTTAAACAACTGTGACCAGACTGGTTATTGTTTCGATAATAATTTCTCCATAATGTTTTGTTCTAACTACCCAAGGAACCCCACCACTCAGGGACAAGGATTTAACATTGATCCTTAGAGAAATTACCTTCCTCAGGATGTTCCTAATGATCTGTTAACTCCTTTACAAACACACGAGCAGATGGAAGACAGTCCCATCTGACAGGGATTAAATGTCATGTCTGCGGCCCAACAGGGACTTCAGTATGAACTGAGCCCTCGTTCTCATGTTCGCATTGAAATCACATCATTGCAATTGCTTCAAGGCAGGGTCGTCTGGGTTCTGGGTTGTGTCGTTTTTGGGTTGGGTTGCCTTTTAGTGGTGGGAGGGGAGTGGGGCAGGGGTGATCACAGCTTGTGTTCTGATGACTGAAATTACCAACCAGGGAGAGGAACTAGAAGAGGAAGTCAGCAGAGGAACTTGGAGGAGGTGGTAGCAGTCATAACGACAGCAGTGGGAAGGAAGGCAAGGTCAGGAAGAAAGTTTTGCTTTACAAAGACTGTGAGGAATAAGCCAAAAGCAGAGAAACAACATGAATTGTCCACGTTAAATGATTTGGCTGCTCTAGGCTGAATATATTAGGTCGTTATTTCCAGAGAATGACAGCGATACATATCTTCTTGAAGAGATGGACAAAATCTGTATTAGTATTGGGAATAATTCTACCAGTCACTTTGTAATGATTAAAACAGTACTTAGTTACATATCAGCCCCACAACGCAGAAGAGATGTTATAATTTGATTTCACAGAAACACTTCATCTGTGGACTAGAAACATCTGGTTATAGTTGAAAAGGTTCAGCATATTTCTAACCAACCTTCCAGCTAAAACCAAATTACACAGCAATGGAAGGCTCTAAAATCTGTTTACACAAAAGGAGCAACAGTAACAATAGTGAGTAATTGGCTAATCATGAAGAAGATGATGTCACTGAGAATAAAGAAAAGGTTTAGGCATGTATTATTTATTATTCCATTTACAAATAGTTTATGAATAGCTAAGAGATTCTTAATAGCAGCCATAAGCATGTCACAAACGTTGATATTATGTGCTATAGTTGGTTATAAGCAATAGGTTGTTATAAATTATGCACATATTTCTAGGACTCTCTAATGGCACTTTATTAAAATTCTGCTGGGTCTGTTATTGACCTATTCCACATAATCTATAAAATCTTAATGCAAAGTTTGATAAATGCTTATTTTGACTTTTCAGTTACAGTCTTTATTCTCCATTTGATGGTTAAATCAATGAGTAAAGAAAATTAATGGCAAGTACTATTGAAGAAAAGCACATTTTTACCAAGCATAATTTTTCAGTAAAAGCAGCTTGTTATGTAAGTGTTTACTTTTTATAAAGACTGGAAATCAAGATTAAAATTACTTCATATTCATATTGCAAATTACCTTATGCTACCAATTTACTTTATTGGTTTACTTTATGTGCCAAATTCTCTGGTTGGCCAACTTCTCTATTGATGCACTACAGTCAGAGATAGCTATAAAATGTACTACCCCTTTGAGACAGGAAAAATACTGAATCTGAAATGGTGCCATAGGAAAGAATGTTCTGGTGCCTTTAATTATCATTTTCCCTTACAGGCTTGGACCTGTTTCTATACTGATCATGTATAATACACCTGTTTCTTACCTTCATAGTTTTATTAGAGCTCTGACAAATATGCATAATCTAAAATCTGATCCTCTGCCTGTACATATGTTTCAAAAGGGATGATTTAAAACATCCTGAAATTTTATCTCTTTCCCACAGGCCTTTGTTATACATATGCCTTCCTCCCTCCTACGTACTGTCTCCTGCTCTGAATATTTAAAGTTATTCTGCCCTTTAAACAATGAATTGGTGACCTACTGTGAGGAAAATAAGAATCAATGTTTAAACATTTAAACAAAACCTGACTCGCAACAAAAGCTTCTAGATATTCTGAAAAACTTCAACAAATAAAATATTGAGAACTCTTTCAGTCACTGTTGAGGAATGATCCTGTATTCCTCCTCCCTGTCACCTTGCCTCCCACAGGGGCCCTTGCTGGATATCTGCATGCGCCTTTTGCGTTTCCATTGTCCTCGGGTGTCTGAGGGAACACAATAGTTGACCTCATCCTTGTGTTGGTTGTGCTCTGCTGAACTCCACTATGGTGAAAATCAACAGTTAAACACCTTTACTAAATTCTAACACTGGTTATCCCTCTCCCAGGATCAAAGAAATCAATATCATTCAAGGTAAAATAAAAGCCAGGGGAAATTTCTTATCCACTTCTTTCTATAGCTAGATGGCTGCATTCCTCCCATACACCAGCACCTAATATGTGTCTTTCAGGCTATCCATATATTTCTCTTCTATGGAAAAGACCTCAGAATAGACTGCACTGGTATAGGACTTCCAAGTTAAAGGGTTTTGATGTTTACCTAATCCAAACATTTCAGATGAAAAAGTATGTAGAAAAGTCCAAATCCCTCTCAGCTGCCCTTAAAATGACAAGCCCAGTCATTGTGTAGCTGTGCAGTCACCCTTTCAGTCTAAACAAGCCACCTCCAAAGTGCTAGATCAGGAATTCGTTTCCAAAGGTACAGTCTAACAAATGTGCCAGGTAAGTCTGGTACAGTCAGTTATCTGTGGTCAACTTTTTGGCAATACACTGTTTACACAGTATAGTCTGATTTCTGACACAATACCTACTGTATTTACTCTGTAAATAGAAACAAAATTCTCCAAGGGAAATTCCCTGAGGCAGTGCCAACACTTTGCTTTTAATTATTTGACTAAATTAACCAGTTCCTACTGTCTGGGATTTGAATTGTTATATAAAATTGTCTTCCTTACACAGACAGCTCACAGGGACCATGCACAAACCTGTTGTATAAAGCGAAGTAATACCTGAAGACTAATAATTGATAAGGTATCATGCAGAGTATTATCAGCTGGCAGTCAGGCAGTTCCATTTGTCTACACCAAAGACAGATTTTTATTACCTTTGCTTATTGAAGTTTCCATCCAAAAACTCATTAGACCTATGAGAATGGCATACCTGAGAGTATAACCCATTTACAGCTGATGAAATAGTATTCCCTGTTTCTTTCCTTTGTGTGGAAGCAACTGATCTAATCCTATAATGGTGAGTAACTCCATAAACATGTTTCTGCTCTTGTACTATGGCCCACATTCCTCAGGATAATCCAGCCTCTCCTTTACTGAACATAGTCCATGAGATTTACATAAAAGCATTTTATCTACATAAGATATACCTTAAGGTACTTTCTTGTGTATCTAGGAAAAAGTGGGCCAAGTGGTAACACTGTGAACTGCCTGAGTAACTCTGAAAAAGAACTCAACTGTCTCGGTCATTCAAGCCAAGGCAATGACACCTATGGGAGTTTTCAGATATTCCTGGGAATCTATTTCAGTTTCTTCCAATGAGGGATTAAGGAGCCTACTTGTATCTTTCTGCCTCTAAGTATTTTTCAAATCTGGCCACTAACCCATGCAGCCTAAAATCCTTAATATTTTTGTCTCAGAGCCATAGTTCTTCTTGGACTGGCTGATCTCTATTCCCATAAGTTTCTCACCGAATAATGACATAAAAAACAGAATTTTAAAAAATCTGTTCACTTCAAGAATTATGATATTCTAATAACTCAACCCTCACTTGCAACAACTTTCTACTGATAACATTGGAGAATCTTTCTTTTATCTTGAAAAATATCATGAATCAAAACAGACAGGGCTTAATTTTATTTGCAAAATATAAATAAAACTCTGCAAAAGCAAGGTTGAGAACACTGACTCTCCATGCTTGTGGACTTTCTAACCCTATGTGGTGACTCTGCAGGAGTATGAAATGATTATTTGAAGAAAAGAGAAAAAATATTTTATTTTTGTTATGTGTTAGGATGTTATGTTTATGGCACGCACTTAGTTATTTGAATACTGAGGAAGTAACAACACAGCGTAGAGTCAGAAGAGCCAGAATGCATTTCTGGAGTTTATTTCTAGCATATGGTGAAAGTTGACAGTCTAGCTCAGAAAAGGCATTTAGCTATTTCTGATTGTTTAACATCAGCCTGTCCCTGCCCACTGAATAAAAAGTCCTTCACCGTATTTCCATTGTGTCATTGCAGGGGATAATGGGAAGTCCCTTTTTTTTCAATCTTCCTGTAACTAAGAATACCTTGAACGAAAATAATACTTGCAGGCAGCTTTTTAAAGCCATCGTGGAAATTAGGCTTGTCTTGGTCAATTACTGATGTTATTTTGTTTAGCCAAGTATTTTCACCTTTTACTCCACGTGTTTGAACTAAATTACATTAAAAGATCTTTATTACAACCAAGCCATCAGAAACATTTATTTCTAAACTTACTCTGAAACTTTTTTTAACTTAATATATTCATTCAAATTAAACTCAGACTTTGGCATAGGCTGTACGAGTTCCCATTTCATAAGCATGCGTGTACAAAAATCAGTACATAAAAGTGTCTATCCACAGAAATCCTCTGGGTCTGAGATGATATCTTATAGAACTGTTCCTCCACCTAAAATCTTCTCCTCATGTTTGGTATTATGACCAGATTCATCATTACAGATGAGCTCTCAGTCAAAGATTTGATATTCAACTTAAAAAAAAAACTATGTTCTCCAACAAGGCCGCAGACCTCTTGCCCAAGATCTATTTTATTAAACTACTTTCTACACAAATAATTCAGTGAGCACTCATTATTTCTGCCACTAATGGCAGACCATGTATCCCTCACAGGTGTAGATTAATACAGTTACACAAAAGTAAGTGGAATGGCATCTCTAGAAACCAGAAAATCATCGAGCTTTATTTTACTCTTCCATTCTAGTTTGAAAATATGGAATTGTCTGTGGTGTAAAAGAATAACTATTTTAGCCAGGTCCACCTGGAGATGGCAGGGAGACATTTAAGTGATTCAGGAAAGTAGAGTTATGAGATCACGAGCAATTAAAGGGGGTTTAGCTCAAATGTCTTTCCATGAAGTATTAGCTATGTTCTCATTGGCAAATTTTAAGGCTATTCAGTCTCTGGATGGGTATGGTGCAGACCAAACACTAGTAAAACATCAGTCCTCAGGTGATTCATGGCTTGGACTTTTATGGCTACATGAACAGGAAAATATGTGAAACTGTGGACATTTATATCCAGGATCACAGTGCTATGGAAAGGGTAAAGGACTCAAGACACTCCACAAGCATAGTACCAAAGGATGTAAAATGCCTCTGATCTTACTGTGACTAGCACCATCACATGCAGCAACACTCATTTTCCCTATAACACACCATAATGCTCTAATTCCAGGAGCATAAGCTCAGTACAGACCAGCACACATTACTGCATTACACCACAGGGGATTTTCTTTCTTTATTTGCTCCCTGCTGCTTTTCCCTATTAGCCTTGTTGCTCTGCTCTGTTATGTCTGCATTCCTGTCAAGTTCCTATCTCTCCCAGACAAGACTAGGAGATTTTCATGATTCTCAGGCTTTTAAATGCAACACGATTAGCACATGATTAGAAACATCACCTGATTAGCACAGAAGAAGAAGGGGTATTGTGGGCACACAACTTAACTAGCCTTTTTCTGCTAAAAAGCTAATCAGGTAAATAGTTAATTGCTTTGGGGTTTATATGACATTCATTCAGTGTTATTGTAAACTTTTTTGTGTCTCTGATGTCCCCAACAGGCATAATTACATTGACTGGTCATGAATAATTTGTAAACAGAGGAGAAAAATACAAAATTTCAGCTTCTAAATCAGAATCATAAATATTAAGCATGAAGTTAAAAAATATATTTATTGGATGAAAGGCAAGACTAAAGATCAATAACCAAGGAAGAAATGGACAAGTCAAAAATTATGCTGAAGTCTGAGCAGAAGTTAAGGCCTGTACTTCACAGAAGGCCACCCAACCCTGTTTTCAACACCCCCTCATGAGGCAACAGGTCGAAACACTCCTTTAAGTCATATAAAAAGTGACATTACCTTGGGATCAGGAGGGGAAGTCATGATGTGATCCAAAGCCATAGTGACAGTCAGTATTTAGTGTTTGCTTTCCCTCATAAAGCATAGACTGAAATGTTGTGAGCAAAATCTCTGTCAAGGATGAAACACTGATCATTGTCAATAAATTAGAACCTTGCCCAAGCAATGCCTGCACTGCCTACATAACCTGTCTATAACACATATTGCCATTTCTTTTCTGCCCATGTGCATACTTTGGCCTACAGACTTCTGTTTTTTCACTGTGTTTGACAGTGATCTTCAAAGGACTCCAGTTTCTCAACAACATATATTAGGGGATTTGACATCCTGGGACAAGACACAGCAAAATAAACTAAAAAAGCAGAAGCTGAACTTTGAAACTATCAACGTTCAAGCACAAGTATAAAGCCAAACACTGTCAGCCCTCAATTATGTCCATAAAGGACTACAGACAGATACACCCAGAAAGGAACGAAATTAAGGTAATGGTTTTCTAACCCTGATAAAAGAGTCATCTATCAATTGAGAAAAAACCAGGACAGGCTGTTCAAAACTAGCAATCTTAGTTTCAGAGGCCACAAACAGAATTTCTGTAGGTAGAGCGATACAGTATTTTGGAGGCATTGAAACATTTGGGTTATGATTTTGTATTCCCTTGCTCTTTTGAAATCTCATTAACAATGCTGAATGACTATCAGATTAATGTGCAGGCCTCTCCTGTATGTTCTCTTATGTTTCATTAAAGAAATTTTGCATAGGTTTCCTAACTTCCATGTTAATTTGAAAATGTTCTTTATAATCAAACTTTTTGTATGAGGACTGAGTTTTAAATTTTGATCACTAAGTTGCTACAATTAGAATGTCATCTGGTAAAGACAAGCAACAAGATGTGATTTAGTAAATCAGTCCACCTTTGACAGTATACTTTAATTTGAACTGGACTTCCAAAATCTGCTTTTGGACAGCCGACAAGCAGAAAAAAGTGGTTCATTTCCTCAGGAAGTGAATACTTTTCAAGTTATCACTCAGCATCTACTCAAGGGATAATTAATAAACCAAAAACTACATCAAGAAGAAGAAATTATTATCAGAAAATTTTAGCCGGGCAAACTCATCCTAAAAGTATCCATCCCATATAGCAACAGAATCCTGTATGAACATCACATGCGTACAGATACAGCTATACACAGTGTACAGAATATATAGGAAGTTAGGTTTTATCTAATTTAAAGTAGTGCATAATGTCAAACAGAGGAAAATGCAGTTTCTGTGCTATAGGCAAGACCTAAAGAAGATAAGGATGTTATTAAATTCTCTGTGCTCAACACAGACTTGATTTCCACTTGATTTCAATATTTGTTGTCATCGTGAAATCTAAAAACGAAGGAGAAGCTTGAACAGGTTTAATAACACAGAATTCTCAAGGACATTTCAGTCTAACACAGACAAGGTCAGAATAAGCCAAACCAAACGTCTGCTTTGAAAGCTTGAGTTCAAAGCATATTGATTCTAAAAATATAAGACATATACAAGCTCTTCATGTGAATTCAAGCAGTAATGGCTGTACACCTTATCGAAAGCCTTCTTTTGAAGACTCCAGTTGGTGTTCTGCTTCTGCTCATTAGCTGGGGGCAGGGGGAAACATGTTCTGAATGGCAAGTACGTTACACAAAAGATCAGGGTAGGAGAATGGAGAAAGACTAATGCTGCCATGACCACTAAAGAAAAACAAAACGTGCTAATTGGTTTTGTCAGAAGACAGAAACAGGTGCTCACTTCATAGCTTTAACAAAGGCCTGAAGGTTCTCTGGCTGATTTGTGGTATGATCTCCAATGGCAACAAATTATCAGGCCACACAAGGGGCTGAAAAAGGAATATGCAGTCTTCATTGTTATAATGTGTGCAGAAAATAGATGAACATGATCCAAACAGAAAATTATTAGCTTTGTTATGGATTTTTTTATGCTGTTGTTCACGACAATATTTGAATATTTGAGAAAAATAAAATTTTTCTTCATATTTCTACTGCCATGAAAAGGAAGGAGGACTGAAGTTTGAAAAGCAGCAGGCCTTAACCAAATTTAGAGATTGGCAAGCTAAACATTTACAGGAGTGCTACCCAGGGATGAGTAGTATCCATTTTTTCAGAGTACTTATCATTCTTACAGCTATTTCTGTGGCCAAGTCTCAGTTTCCAATGGATTCGATAGCAGCTGTGTATGTTTAGCACTTTCTTTGAAACTCTGTCTTATAGTTAACAGGAGTAAGTTAAACTTGTCATGACAGAGAATTCTCCTGTGCAGGAGCCAACTGCTTTAATCTAGCAATACCCTTTTTATTCCTGTGAGCCTTTTCCTCATTCTCTGTGTGTCCTCCACCTTTGATGTAAGCAACACTGAATTTCTGCAGCAATAAATGAAGCTTAGTCCATATACAAATATGATAAATTATAAATTATAATTGTAAATATCAATCATAATCTTCTTCCTTTATGTGTTTCATAGTGGTGTACAAAAATGAAAGGTTAAAGCATTTTTGCTTTGCAGCAACTCTCCCCCCATAGAGCCATCCCTACAGCATACTGAATGAGGTAGAGCCTAACAGGAAAAAAGTAGGTTGTCACATGAGTAAATGTGAGATGATACAACAAATTTATGTTAAGCTGGTGGTGTTTCATGGAATTTAAAAGCACAAACTGTATTTAATTAAGTGGCAACACAGTGACATTGAATTATCAGTGGAGCTTTTATCTTTAGCAGCACAAATCTCTGTCTAAGCAAACAGAGAGACAGAGTTGCCAAATACCTCTGAACCGAAACCAGCTTTATAGTTATAATTGTAAGGGGAAAATAGGAAAACGTGTTTTAGCAATGATCTACTCATACACTTGCTGATAGCGTGTCAGGGCCTTGAGTGCACTCCCCCGCTTCCAGCAGTGTAGCTGACTATGCAACGCCAGCTTGCTGATAAGAGCCATTGTGAAGAAAAAGCTACATGGGGAAGCCTCAGCAAGAGCTCCCCCCTTCCTTTGGGAGCTGCTTTTAGCCATGAGTCTCACTGCTGGACTCCACCTGGACTACATCACAGCTGTGTGGTAGTCATGACAGTGCCTGGCCATGTAGCCCATTGGCCAGAACCCATCGTCTGACCACCCTGGAACCTCATCACTTTGGACTTGCCCATCCATCTAGACCACATCTGACCTTATTTTTGCCAGACCTGCTCTGCTCTTTGAGAACTGTGTGACTGCACCCATCTAGGGAGGGCATGGCCACCACAATCTCTGCCCTTGTATGGCAGCCTACGTTGCTCCTGTCAGAAAGCTTCTCAGACACTTTGTGTTTCGTTGCAGTTGCAGGAAGAGAATAGACTTCTCTTCCCAGTTCAAACAGTCTTTTTACCAAACTTCTCTTCCTAAGTGTTTACACCTTGTGACTTTTGTTCTGTTTCAGGAGCAAATACTATCTAGATGGAAGGAGAAAAGCAAGAAGGGCAGAGGGGCTCACTAGCGGCACAGGAGAGACAAACTCTCCATTTTTTACAGGCATACCCTCCAGCTCAAATTCTTGCCAAGAGCAATCACAGAGAAAGCTACACTTTCTCTTTTCCCTCTGCAGTCCCTTGCTAGAGCACTCTTTGTTTCCCTCTTTAAGTTGTACTTACTGCAGTTCATGCTATGTTAGGAGCTACGACAGAATTCAACATTACAGTAAACGGCATTGAACTGGAGAAAACTTCTGAGCATATGAAAACACAGTTTAGCCAAATTTGGTAAATATAGGAAAAATACAATAAACATCCAAGAAATCCATCCACATTTTGCAATAAAAATGTTTAGAAGACATAGAGGTATGAGGCCCAATAACTGCCTTCCTCACTTGTACTGCCATCTCTACTGTGGAGTTAGGGAAGGCCTATATTTTATGAACCATAAGGACTCATCCAAATTCCTACAAATAGGAAACAGCATGAAAGTAAATCAGCCTACTTTCCTTATGAATATATTTAATATATTCTGTGACTATTGGACTAGAACTGTTCCTAATAAAATCTCATTTCTCACAGATTTCTTTCATTGTCTACTGATATATCACTTCATCTTTTCATGCATTTAAATTAGGCTATCTGCATCAGACACGTGTAAGAGGCACATATTTGTTAGGAAGCATATCAAAGTCACCATCATTATTCTTTGCCCATCAGTCAATTGTTTGAGGCATTAGAATTTTGACCCTATTCTGACTGTAGAACTGTGTCACAGGAAAAAAACTTTCACCATGTTTCTTGTGATTGGTAATTTTTGCAAATATTTTGTGTTAAGAAATGCGATCAGATGCCTTCCTTGTTTAGTTACATTGTAGTTCATATTCAGAAGAATCCTTGCTTCCCAGTGATTTTGATAGCAGCCACAGAAAATGAAGCCAGAAGAATTCAATGTGTATTTTCTCACAGTCCAGAAACTGGAGGGCATCCAGTGAATTTCCATGTACCAGATTTAAACTCATATTACATAATAAACTGTCCAACTCATTGACACAGTAAGATGTTGAGGCAAAAATTTGAACGAGTTCAAAAAATAACTGAACAAAAATCACAGAAGACAGGTCCACTAGAGGCTTTTAAACATAATGGACAAATAACAGCCTCTGGCTCAGAAATTCTGCCCTGTTAAATGCCTTAAACTGGAAGGCTTCAAAGGAGTATTGTTCCGTGCCTGCCCTGATTCTTGTTCTCCCTCTAAGCACCATCTATGAGCTACCATCAAAACAGAAGACAGCAAGATAAACAGACCTTTGGTCTCAGCCTATATGACATGCTGTTTTGGAAGAGAAAATCTTCAGAAATGAGTGCATTTTTTCGCATGTAATCACATATTTTAGTTATGTTTGTCTTTAGGATCATGATTGGGAGTAATAACTAAAGAAGGAAAACATGAAAAAAAATAGTAAGTTTAATCAGTAAATATGTATTATTTCAGTAAAATTTAATATATTGCTATTGCTTGAAGAAAAAAAAGGAAACAATTAAATGGCAAACACAGGATTGCAAAGACAGATCATGTCAATGTTAGAAATGCATAAAACTGTCAATTATCATTACACCTGTAACAGATGGTGAGACTGTTAATCATTTTATAACAATAGTGAATCTACTGCCCACAGCAAAATGTAATGTTCCAATTAGGCTTGCACTCTTGTCATAATAATAATTTCAATCCACTTTGTTTTCAGGAACCCAAAGCCCTTTGAAAATGTTTTCTTCTCAAGTCCTCCCTCACATATATTTGAATAGGGTTTTTTTATTAGTTTTAGAACAAGACACAGAAATGCTAAGGGATGTGACCACATTTACAGAAGTTTGTTTTTCATGAAGGGAAGACCACGTTCACATTCATGAGACAAAGCTTCATTTCTAGGCCTTATTCCTCTGAAACAGTTTATGCAAGATTACCTGATCACACATGACAAAAATTAGGTCTCACACACTCTGAAACCGTTACAACTCATAAAGCACAGGACAGACCATCAGGTGGTACAGATTTGCACAAATCCATTGCAATTGGTTGGATCTGT
Organism: Rhynochetos jubatus; assembly: GCA_027574665.1. Lineage (NCBI taxonomy): Eukaryota > Metazoa > Chordata > Aves > Eurypygiformes > Rhynochetidae > Rhynochetos > Rhynochetos jubatus. Next base: position 80,708,568 of record CM050648.1, on the reverse strand, counting down.
TATAAATACAAAAGTAGAGGATCTCCAAATTTCTGTATGATGAAGCTATAGAAAATGTTCAAGTTACATTGTCATTCTCTGTTCCTGTCTCTGATCAATACTTATACTGTCATGATCAGTTGAGGGTTGAAGAGTTGTGGCAGTTTAATTACATATTAAAACATTATATTAATGATGCTGTTTCTACGTACTTATGGCACGCTTCTGCCTGGATAAAAAAAAAAAAATGAAACAAAAGCAAAACTAACACTGGAAATGTAAATGATCATACATGATTTTAAAACCATCTAGGATCCTGATTCCCTGACCTTTTGACTCTTTTAACCAAAGGTCCCAGTTTCCAGTAACAGCTCTTGAATTTCTTGATCTGTAACACCCCAAAGATCTACTTGCAGGAGCAAGTGCATGGTTGTATTCATTTGAAAGCAGTGGAGGCACCAGGAGTGACAGGACCTCCCCAGGGTCAGTCACAGCAGAGCCTGGCAGCCAGGACTCACCCCATGTCCCCATCCAGAAATGGGGCGGCTGGGGGGCACCAGGGCAGCCCCAGAACCAGGCATTGGACACGACTGTGGGGAAAGGGACAGTATGAGACTGGAACATGATCCCAAAGTTGGGGCTGGCTCAGGAGGGTCAATGGCCAGGCAGGGCAGGGTTGTGAGGAGCTGGACACCAGCCCTGTTGCAGCATCACCAGGACAGCGGCTGATGGCCCTGGAGGGCTGCAATGGAGTCCTAGGACGTGGGACTACTTTTTCCGCATAGTAGCTTGGCCTTAAAAATGATCATCTTAGTAGCCAGAACATCAACCTCATCATGGACTGAGTACATTAGTGCAGTAAGACTCTTTCACGGGAAACCATTGATCATTCCACTTGCTGCCTATTCTGCATATAATATTCATGTAACTTCAGTTGCAGGGATTTCTAAAAATAAAGTATGTTTCAAGAAATCACTCTCATTCCTCCTCTGCAATTTCACTAGTTAAAGTCCCACCAGTCAGGTGACAGGTTTCAAGTCCCAGCTGAGCAATTTAGTATAAGTTTCATATAAATCGCTAGTATAATTCCATGTAGCCACTTCATTTCATGATAGGTCCTAGAACATTGCAGTAACCTTCAGGACTCATTTTCCCATCTGTTTGTCTTGAGACTTTGAGCTCCATGGCCTTGTTCAAGGTTTTTTGGAGACTGCCAGGTTGCGCTTCACGTCACTGGTTTCCTTTTTGTCCCACACTGTTGTCTCTAGCAGCCTTCTACTCACCAGGATATTGCCACAAATACTAGTTTATGCCCCACTGCAGCTTGAGTGTCTCTGATCCCTGCCTCCTTGCTTACAATTCCCACAATGGACAGATTTTTCCAGCTTGTGTTCATCCTACCTATGCAAAACTGCCATCCAGCACATTGTCTTATTCCACTTATTCCAAGATCAGTCAAATGTGGATGCCTGCAAAGGAACGAAGAAACAGGGAAGGCATGTAGTAGTGCCCTAAATATTTATCAAGCCAATATCAATTTGCATACTAGAAACTTAACTGAGTCACATTTGTTATCTCTGTGTGTAAGAGCCCACAATGGACTTCTCTTTCACAAAATAGGGAGTTCCAAATTTTGACCCTGTGTGCTGTTTTAGCATGCACATTATCCCACAGCACAGGTTTCCACAGCTTTATTATATGTTTTCTAAGGCAATGACTCCTTTTTGACTGATCTTGCCACCTGATAGTTTAGTCTAATGCCACTTAGTTTGTGTACTGGAAAAGGAAGTGAATAGTTGTTCCATGCGTACCCTCTGCTCTGAGTTACCATGCCTAATCAGATATTGGTACTTGAGATATCAGGTTGAAGTTGGCTGGGGTACTCTTACACTTTCCTGCAGTAACTGCAGAACTGTGACTTTTAACATGGTTGTACCAAAGTGGCCTGCAACTTCTAGAGTAGCTGTACGGACTGAAAGCAGAGCTCTGGGAATGTATTAAATTTTTCTGGAAGTTCTCTTTGAAAGGCTTGCAGTTTTTCTGAGTTGACGCTTGTAATAGAAGATACAGTTTAGTCTGTTTTGTTCTACCTGGTGTTTAATCTTATCTGCCTTTCCCTTTTCTCTTACTTGGGAAGTAGGAGGGAGTAGATCATCATCATCATCAAGGCAGTGTCAATAGGATGTTAGAGGTTAATGAGACAGGTATGGATTCATAAACCCTAGAATGCAGTGAATAAGTATTATTAGTCAACAGAGTGGTTCTGCTCCCCTTACTGACAGTATTCAGGAGAGAGCTGGTGAAGGACGTCTGAGTGACTGTCACACTATAACCCTTGATCACTACTCACTAACCCAGTTAGATGCCCTTGCATGGGGTCTATTCTTTCCTTAGTAACCAATGAGCCTGACAATTAGGTAAGGGTGCATCCTTCAACAGAAGGGGACAGCATAATGCAGTGAAGACAGAGAAAGGGGAAATGGATACATTAAAGAGGTAAGGCTGAAACAATTGCTTCAAGAAGCTTACTTACATAGATAGGTTTCTCACCTGCAGAGACCCCCAGCTGTAGACAAATTGTCTGGATGGGGATTCTATTTTCTCTTTCCTGCAGAATAGGTCACATCCTCCCATCTCATTCCTCTCTTTGATGACACATGATATAACCCTTGCCAGACTTCTCACTCACTCACAGTTTTGCTGATCAATTTTTTCCCTTATTCTTCAGGTTTTGGGTTTTTTTACACCACATAAGGGGATAGCATCAAAATTTTCAGGACCATTCATCTGTCAGTCTGTCAACCTTTGTTTAACTGGTCTGACAGATTACAGGCAATCATTTCAGAATCAGTGCAGTGCTAGATTAGACCTTTCCAATAGAAATTGAAGTTCCCAATGGAGCACTACACTTGCATTTTGCCCTCAGAGAACCATGGTACCTAACTAACATAAGATCTGAGATGTGCAAGCTTCTCATAAATACCATTGAACTGCTTTATTTAAAATGGAATTATCTGAAATCTAGTGAAAATCTTCTATACACACATTGTTATTTTTGAACATGAAACTGATCTTGGGTATTTAGACACAATTACCAAGTATTAAACAATTCAAATATGATCATCAGATACTTGTCTGATAGGAATTTTTCAAAAAGCTTAGCATTTCTACAGCTATCCAACTGACAAAAGAGGTAGAACATAGACTTCCCTTGGATTTACGGGACATAAATCTACTACTCAAAATAAAGAACAGTAAAAAAGTGCCTTATACAGCTGACCTTGTTACCAACCATCATGGAACATTTCAGAGAGGTCAATTCCGAAACTAGTGGACAGATGCAAAGTAACCTGAAGTAACAAAACATGCCCTAATTCTTCAGAAATCATCAACTGTTAGGACAGAAAAGAGTTACTTAAGAAATCCTATAGGAATTACTGTGATCAGTGAGCTGGGGTTCAAGCTATTGCTGATGTCACTGTTGCCTCTAGGAAGCCAAAGAATGCTTTTTCCTTCTGGATGTGTAGGAGACATTGGACAACAGCCTTTGAATGTCCTGTTCCTCATGGTTAGTAAATGGGAGAATTCTCAGTTTTCTGGATTCCTTCATATGAATCCACAGTCATAGTTTAACCCCAGCCAGCAACTAAGCACCACACAGTCACTCACTCTTTCCACCCTGGTAGGGCTGGGGAGAGAATGAGGAGAGTAAAAGTGAGAAAACCAGTGGGTTAAGATAAACACAGTTTAACAGGTAAAGCAAAAGTCATGTGTGCAAGCAAAGCAAAACAAGGAATTCATTCACCACTTCCCATGGCAGACAGGTGTACAGCCATCTCCAGGAAAGCAGGGCTCCATCACATGTAATGGTTACTTGGGAAGACAAATGCCATCACTATGAACGTTCCCCTCTTCCTTCTTTCCCAGCTTTATATGTGAGGCACAACATCATACAGTATGGAATATCCTTGTGGTTAGTTGGGTCAGCTGTCCCAGCTGTGTCCCCTCCCGACTCCTTGTGCACCCCCAGCCTACTCAGTGGTGGGGTGGGGTGAGGAGCAGAAAAGGCCTTGGCTCGGTGTCAGCACTGCTCAGCAGCAACGAAAACATCCCTGTGCTATCAACACTGCTTCCAGCATAAATCCAAAACTTAGCCCCATTATGAAGAAAATTAACTCTATCCCAGCCAAACCAGCACAGAAGCCATGGCATATGAAATATAATTTCTTCCTGCTACTGTTGACCTGACTCTAGTATGTCTAGATCTTCCAGCCTGTATGAATCAACATACATAAAACATCTAAATAGATCAACCAGCACAAAATCATTCTGCATGTTGGCAGTGCTCCAGTAAGCTCACTGTTAATTTCCAATCTGACTAAACCTAATTAAAGCATATCTGAAGATATAACATGAATAGGGATATATCTGAAAGTAAGCATAAGCAAACAGATCCATAAGGAAATCAGTCATAATTGGAATTTTAGATGGCAACACTGGCTTGCAATGGTAGTAACCATTCTTATGGAGATTACAAATTTACTAAAAATTCACGTAGAGCTGTTCATAGGCTAAGTAGTGAAAGATTTGAGCAGATGGAGACCCCTTTGCCCTTGGGACAAAGTTAATATTATCTACATGCATGTACTTTCCAGAATGCTGCATGCCCTAAGAGTTATCCCAGTTATTACTCTGGCATTTTGTTTCAGAAAAAATAATGCATTTATAAATAATCTTAGGTAACAAAGATGAGAAGACCAGTGAGGTAAGACACGGTATAAAGTTCAACTTCTAGTCATACTCAAAAGTTTTCACTGCTTATGGAAATTTTATTTTGCTCCAACCCCTATCCAAAAGATGTGTGACTCCAGCATGACAGAGCAAGCTGATCTCAGGGAATCCATTTTCTGTCCTGCACTGTCATATGACTGGCACTGACAGTGGTATAATTTATCACACTAAAAGTATTAATAGTATCACCAGGAATACCATAATTCCACAATCTCAATCCCTTCTCACAAAGGTTCTCCAGGGTGGTACTTCAATGCAGCTCAAAAGTTTACAAGGTAATCTAATATCCATGGACCTCTCCTTTTTTTATTTTCCTTTTTTCATTAAAAAGTGAGTTCACAAATATCTAAGATAAATGTATGAATGAATTAGATAGTGGGGTTATTAATGCCAGAAATACACACACACACACATACATATATACATATATACATATATATATATATATATATATATATCAGAGGTTAAGTGGCCCAGAGACCCATTCCCACTGCAGGAGCACAGAGTGTTGTTGCATAGTTTCCTGACACCTCCATCCTCTGTCTAATAGAGAATGGAGACATACCCTGCCCTGTATTCAGCTAGTCCAGGAGAAAATATTAATACATCATTTTCACAATTGTAAACAATCCTTTATACGTGCACATTCAGGCCACTATAGGCTATGCAGGCAGCATGAGAATCTCACACCACAGTTGTGTTTCCCTCTGATTTGTTAATTCTCTATGGCTTTTTTAAAGGTTGGATTTTTATATATACTTTTGTAAAAATTTATTTTTAATCATATAAAAGAACAGGTGTGTAAGAATGGAACTGACATAAACTCTTGTCCTGACATTTATTTAAAGTAGCCCTACATCTGGAGCATATTACTTGGAGGGTGGGGAACCACCTGCAGTGATTATCCCAATAAAGCTACATGTTGCTGAACAACAGCAATATTAGGATATCACAGAATAACCCTCTGGTCTCTTAAAATTATTTCACCATAGACACAGACTTCTAAGATCCCTTCATCATGTTACATCATTAAAGCACACATTTTATAGCTACAGAGCCAAGAGAAACTGCTGAAGTGCTTTGACCTCAACGAAGCAGTACCACTTTAAATCAGGAGGGAAATGACCCACTGAAATCTAGCGGGTTTAGGTACCACAATCACTTTGTTTCTTTTATAACCAGCAGCGACTGAATATTTTGTAACTATTTTAGACAACGAGTAATAAGTAGTTATTGGGTTACAAAAATGCTGCCTGGAAAAGAAATATCAGGCAGGTTGGGTTGTTCGAGGGTTTTAGTGTATTTTATGCATGAAGCAGAGTACAAGTTTACAAGAGCAGGAAATGGACTTCTTTAGGCATATCTTGTTGAGCAGTCAACATTTAGAAAAGCTTTCCAGCTTTGAAATGACATAAAAACACTTGTTCTTAGGTACCATCACCTGCATCTCAGGGTTTAACGGTAGCTGACATTGAAGGGAGTGCTAATTTAATGTTTGTATTCCTTAAAATGACAAAATCTCTGGCCTACAAGCTCCATGTTCTGTTTTAGCTTTCCAAAGCTCTATAACCTGGATGTTGTATCAGACAGGGAGACAGACAGTTCCACCTGTCAGAAGTGAGTCTGCTCTACTCCACCGGTTGAGACCCTCGAAACAAGTCCACGTTCCTGAAAAATATATATATATTTGTTATATATAATATATATAAAAATTAATTTTTAAAAAATCTCCAATTTTCTGCAGCTCAGGAGTAAATCTAAAATTCCAGGATGTGCCACTTTCTGAGATGAACAGAAGTAACTAAGTAAAGCTGTCATTAATTGAGATTCCTTTCCCAAGCCATGCCAGATCAACAAGGCATATAAGCGTGCATTAACGCTCATTAAATAAGATGTGCAAAGGGCTTGCTGGCTCTGTCTATATTAGTATGTACTGCAGGATAATAGGGTTCTTCCTACCATGTTCAAAGAAGCAGGACTTCAAACACATCTCAGTAGACAGAAAATTACACAAAAGAACTACCTGGTCATGTCTTACATTTAACTTTCAAAAAAAACCTAAACAACACACAGCACTATTGGTTTCATATAAAATCTTATATGTGATTCTTATATGCAACTCAAATAACAGATTAAAACACATAATGAAGTTCCTTTTTGCTGCGGCAGAAGGTTTCTATCCTGTACACCAGATAAAACATTTCATTCTGGCCCTGTGAGAGTTGGAGGGAGATCTGTTACCAAAATGGAAGGTCAGAATGTGAACTAAGGGTGTATTTTCCATGAATTATTGACTGAGAATTTTTTTCCAGTAATAGGATAAATGCTTTCAAAAAAAAAAAAAAAAAGCTAGAATAGCAAGAGATTTGAAGTGTAATTCTCTCTCTGTGTGCTAGAAGAAGCAGAAGAGGAGAAACCTTCCATTTTTCATTTTAAGGAATGAGCCTTTAGACTGAGATCCATTACCACTCCAGTCACTGACCATACCAATGCAAGAGTGGATAGGAAATGTATTCCTTCACCATTTCAGATTACAAATAAATTCTAATACTGCATTTAATCTGTGTACACTAACGTACATACTCAGAGCCCAACAACTCTCTTTTCCTCTGTATCTATTATTGAACGCATCTCATGTTGCAGCTTTGTTGTATCCCAACCATGCTCTTTGCACTGGAGAAAACTATGTGAACCGGTATGCATTACTAAGTACGCCTCAGGACTCAATGTGGTGACTTAACCGGTGGCATTCACCATAAACCCAGAACACCTATCCCTGACAACCACTTTTAGCATCAGGGGGGGGAAAAAGTGATACATTGCCTTTTTGCTAATCACCTATCCCACATTTATGTTTCCTTTATGCACAGCCAGTGCCCCAAAAGAGCTAAACAGGATAGTGTATGGTTTTTGTTGTCGGGGTTTTGGGGGGGAGAAGGGGGATGTCAACTCAATATAAATTCTGCCCTTGGTTTAAAACAAAAACCATGAGGAAAAAAGGTTGATAAATGTAATCCCCATGAGCAGACTTTCCCATTCAGATTAGAAAGATGGGAGTAGCCCCAGGCTTGCCTGTTTACCAGTCTATAACCAAATCATAGGGTACAATAGGTTTTACTTGGACAGTACATAAATACAATTTGCAAACTTGCTAATAACTGATAATTGCTGATGAATTTCTGTGATGTGGATGCTATAAGAATTTTCTTGAAGCAAAAAGTGTAGGTCCTAAAGGCTTGGTATTTTCACCTTTCTTGCATTCTTTGCTCTATTTACAAAATAGATCAGTTAGATTTTTTTTTTTTTAAGGGAAAATGGATTTTTTTTTTCTGACTTTCATATTAAAATAGTACAAAGATGGATGCATCTTAGCCCATAGTAAAGTATTCATAGTAGAGTATGAAACTGACATTTCAGCACAAAATCAGAACATAGGATTCTTTTGTCAAATATTTTTGTTCTGCAAGTAAAACTAATTTAGCTAAACAGTATTTTTAAGTACCAATGTTCCTTCATAAAAGAAAATATTGACTAGCTCTAAATATTGACACATAAATCAAGCTGGATGGATCGTTAGCTAGATTGAATGCTGGATCCATTGACCTTCAAATCTATCATGTTTTGCAACATATATTCAATTGCCTTGCAGCAACGCTTTTTCCTTTATCCTCTGTCAAGCAAATACCTGACATACTGTGTGCACCATTGTCAAACAAAATAATAATTCTTTCCCTGGAGTACAGCATGCAGGTGGGAAGGGAGGAGAGAGAAAAAGGTTATTTTAATACAGTTCTCAGCTCTCTCTCAGACAAGTTGCTTAGCTCACCATAAATTCATCACCACACAGCTCAGCTATTCCTAGTACGCTGCCTTCAAAAATTTATTATTTATGGATGCAGTCATGGAGTAACTCAAATGTCTGGAACAATTCCATTACAAGGATTCAAAAGGAATATTACACCTTCCCTACATTTCCTAGTAGTCCTTTCTTACGTTGGTGAAGCGATTGAAGTTAAATGCACCATGATCCTGGTTGCTGCACATCTATGTTCAGAAGATATTGCCTAAATTAATTGCCCACCTAAACCAGAGAGCTTTTTCACTGCAGCAAGGGTATATAAGGGAACAAGGATAGCTGTTGAAGAAGGAAAAAGGTGATCAGCATGATGAACAGGAAAAAGTTAATAACTGAAACAGAACTGGTCTGCTACATCCCATTCAACAGCTCCCTGAAACAAAGTACTATTGGATTACATTTTCTCAGCCAGGGTATTCATCTGAAATTCTAGAGCCATCTAGACAGGATTAAATAGGATAAGGGTGTTCCCTCTGATAATAAACATTAAATCCAGTGACTGAATGAGTGACAGAGGGTGATCCTGTTTGTGTGTGTGTGTGTGTGCGCGTGCGCGCAGGCGTGTGTTCCCCTGCATGTGATGGCCTCTATAGGCTTGAGTGATTTGACTGCATTTCTGGCACAGCCTTTTATTCTGCGTGCACACAGTCAAACACATTAAATATTTATCATTGCAGAGCAGAGCGATGCTGGGAGTTTGGAGTGCTGCTAACGATCGTGTCCAAGCAACTCCCTAATAAAGTACAGATGTGGTTTCAAAATGGAACAGAAGTACAGGACTCACACATGCGCACATGCACACACACAAAATACACTGTGCATTATTTACGTTATGCCTGGTATTGATTATCAACAGATGGGAGGGAAAAGCAATAGCTGACAGATTAACCATATGGATCTGCTTTAATTTACCCTGAGTTATAGGTTTGCAATTCTCCCTCCTCCCTTTTTGGCTCAGAAGCCTACGATTTGCTGCGGGCAAAAAATGTAAACTTATTGTAAGGAGCATATTTCCATCATAAGCCTCCTAATATACACTCAGGGATTGAGCTATCTTTCTTTACAGGAATTGCAGTTCCGGCACCACTTCCTAAAGCCACAGCCAGTACCATGAGCAGGAGATTTTGTTACAGACCAATGAACAAAAAGTGTTTCAATACTGATGAGCCTTCCAGACAATAGACCCTGACTGAAGAAGCCTTGTTTAAGATTCTGCTTTTCACAAAACTGTTTCAGCCAGCCCCATATAACATACCAACAAAAAATCCAGAGACGACAGTTGTCAAGGCATCATTCTATTCTGAAAATTGGGAGCCCTTAGCAGTGCTTTGAGCTTCAAAGCCTTGGCTCTGGAGGCTTTCTAAATAGCTGCTTTTCCTACAAGAGTCAGATATAGCAGGAGCTACAAAATCTCTCAAAGCAACAAAGGAAAACACAGTCTCCCCACCCAGCTGTGACCTTCTGAGACTTGTGCATTATGCATTAGAAGGCTGGAGTGTAAATGGATACTTCAGAAAGGCTTAAAGGGGGGGGGAAAAAAGTCTAATTGACAAAAAAAGCTTTTTGGTCTTTCTGCTAAAAGTGGATTTGAAACAATGTGTTTTCTGTACAGTTTAACCTTTAATTTCTATTGTTTTGATTTGCAGCCACCTCCATCCCACTTCCAAGGGCAGAGGACAAACAACCCTCTATTGCTCACACGTTTTATTTATAAATATGCACCACTATAGTTATCTAACCTTTCAGCTTTTCAAATCCATCACTTATGCCTACTGCCAAACAAGTTGCTGTAGATTTTTCAGTGCGCTCTAAATCCATAAAAGAGCTCTAAAAGGAGTACCACAGACATCAAAGAAACAACATATAGAGCTGAGACAGAATGAAAAGGGACCATGCAAACTAGGAAATCAGCACTAGAAAGAAATGTTCACCATGTTTCAATGCACTATTCATATCTTCTGAGGGTTGCAGGCAGATTCCAGCCTCTCTAGCACTAAAAGGCATGAATCCTTCCTTTCAGTTATTGAGTCAAGAAAAGCTATTGATAGCCAGAGTTTGCCACAGTCAGATTTTTGTCCCACAATTTTGTGACTCTTTCTTGCAATCTTGGACAACTGGAAGGTTTTATTCTATTTTCTTACCTCTAAAACAGGGGGAGAAAAAAAGAAAAAAAAACCAACACTAATTCATGCACAGCAACTGCTAGGGGAATTAGCAAAGCATTTTCAAACTCATAGTTAAAAGCCATGCTCCATCTATTCTAGCTCTGCCTGGACATAATTCTAAAACCACAAAGAAGCTGAGAAGGTTGCACCCAATCTGGTAAACCATTCTCAGTTGAAAATTTAATAGCCTGCTGGAACAAATGGCAAAAGCCCTGCTGATTTTAACACAGTTAGGATTTCACCCCACTAAACAAAATTCCTAATGGAAGTCATGCACTTCAAACATTTGCACGCTACAGCCCTGTATTTTCCGTTTCTGGAAGGTATTTTGTAATTCATGCATGACTGCTGCTCTACAAAAGAACATTAAATAAAATGCAGTGTTCAGTGAAATTTATACAAAATACAGTGGTTGGCTTTAAAATCATGTTTTTTGTAAACAAAACTATATTTAAATTCAATGGCTGCTTGAGCAAGAAATTTGTTGTCTATTATTGTTTTGGACAAAAGCTAGCAGTTAACACTCTGCAACACATATAATCAATGTCCAAAGACGCACTTTAGAAAACATAAGGCCATTTGTAGTATTTCCCTTTCCTCAGACAACAAGCACAAAGAGTTTCATTTACTCTTATGCTGCCAGTTCACCTACCAAGCCTGTGAGAAAACCAGGATGGGAATCTATAGCTCTCAAATCCCAGCCCTATGCATTAGCAGATAAACCACACTGTTTCCTTTCATGACTATGCTGCTCTGATGGTAGGCAGGACTGGAAGCCAACTTAGGAAAAAACACTATTTTATGGTAAAAACTGAAGTTTACAGATGTCTTCCTGAATGTGAATAACAAAGTATAATGTGTGAGTACTTCTCTTGACAGTGTAAGCTGTGTCTGAGATGACTTTTTTGCCCAGGACTAACATCTACACCTCTGTGGAGAAACAGGAAGATATCCTGGTCATACAGCCTTAGCAATTTACTCAGTGACACCACTCTTCGTTATTGGAGGGTGTTGGCCCTCATTTTTAAATGGTCTGCCTGGAGCCACGCTGGCAGAAGCTTGGAAAGAGGCAGAGCTGTACTGATGATCCTCTGCAGAAGAAAATGGGAGAGTTTGTTACCCAAGATATGGAGAAGGCCAAGGTACTCAATGCTTTTTTTGCCTCGGTCTTCACTGCCAAGGGTGCAAGCTGTACCTGCAGAGGCACGGAAGACAAGGACAGGGACTGGGAGAATGGAGAGCTACCCATGGTCAGTGAGGATCAGGTTCAGGAATACCTGAGGAACCTGAAGGTGCACAAGTCCATGGGACCTGATGAAATATATCTGCAGGTCCTGAAAGAAATGGCAGATGAGGTTGCGAAACCTCTATCCACCAGATTTGAGAAGTTGTGGCAATCTGGTGAAGTTCCCGCTGACTGGAGAAGGGGAAACACAACCCCCGTCTTTAAAAAGAGAAAAAAAGATGACTCAGGAAACTACAGGCCAGTCAGTCTCACCTCTGTGCCTGGCAAGATCATGGAGCAGATCCTCCTGGAAATCATGCTGTGGCACATGGAGAATGAGGAGTTGATTGGTGACAGCCAACATGGCTTCACCAAGGGCAGATCATGCCTGACAAATATGGTGGCCTTCTACGATGGGGTCACGACCTTGTTGGATAGAGGATGGGCAACTGACGTCATCTACCTGGACTTGTGCAAAGCCTTTGATACTGTCCCACACGACATGCTTGTCTCTACATTGGAGAGGCATGGATTTGATGAATGGACCACTCGATGGACAAAGAACTGGCTGGATGGTCACACTCAGAGAGTTGTGGTCAACAGCTCAATGTCTGAGTTGAGACCAGTAACAAGCGGTGTTCCTCAGCGGTCAGTGTAGGGACCGGTACTGTTTAACATCTTGGTCAGTGACATGGACAGTGGGATTGGGTGTACCCTCAGCAAGTTTGCTGATGACACCAAGCTGTGTGGTGCAGTCAACACGCTGGAGGGAAGGGATGCCATCCAAAGGGATCTTGACATGCTGGAGAGGTGGGCCTCTGCCAACCTCATGAAGCTCAACAAGGCCAAGTGCAAGGTCCTGCATCTGGGTTGAGGCAATCCCAAGCACAAGTACAGGCTGGGTGGAGAATGGATCAAGAGCAGCTCAGAGGAGAAGGACTTGGGGGTACTGGTGGACAAAAAGCTGAACGTGAGCTGGCAGTGTGCACTGGCAGCCCAGAAAGCCAACAGTATCCTGGGCTGTATCACAAGAATTGTGGCCAGCAGGTCAAGGGAGGGAATTCTCCCCCTCTACTCCGCTCTCGTCAGACCCCACCTGTAGTACTCTGTCCAGCTCTGGAGCCCCTAGCATAGCGATATAAGCTGGTTGGAGCAAGTCCAGAGGAGGCCACGAAGATGCTCAGAGGGCTGGAGCACCTCTCCGATGGGGACAGGCTGAAAGAATTGGGCTTGTTCAGCCTGCAGAAGAGAAGGCTCCAGGGAAACCTTATAGCACCTTCCAGTACCTGAAGGGGCCTACAAAGAAGTTGAGGGGGGACTTTCTACAAGGTCCTGTAATGATAGAACAAGGGGTAATGGGTTTAAATTGCAAGCGGGGAGATTTAGATTAGATATCAGGACAAAAATCTTCATGGAGAGGGTGGTGAGGCACTAGAACAGGTTGCCTAGAGAAGTTGTGGATGCCCCATCTCTGTATGTCTTCAAGGCCAGGCTGGATGAGGCTTTGAACAACCTGTTCTAATGGAGGTTGTCCCAGCCCATAGCAGGGGGTTTGAACTAGATGGTCTTTAAGGTCCCTTCCAACCCAAACCATTCTGTGATTCTATAATGACCTTTAGTTTCAGCCTAAGGATAATGCATTCATGCATTATCACTGGACTTGCAGAGTGGAACAGTTAGTAGGATGCTAGGAGAGGTTATTTAGATTCAATCAGTGTTGTGAGGCAGAGGAGGAAAACCAGGCTCAGTTTTGTGTATAAAATACATGCAAAAGAGCACACTGGGAACCAGGGTTAAAATTTTTAAACTTCAGCCATAAAGTATAGGCACACATCCCTTCCAACCCAAACCGTTCTGTGACTCTATGATTCTATGATCAAATGACTTTTGCTAAGAGAGGACAAAAAATCTGTTTTCTTTGGAAAGGAGCTTGGAGAGCAAACTCAATACAGAGCATGTCAAGGTAGGTTTCTTTCAGCTTCATGGATGTGCAAATGCAAACATTCACCCTCAAAATCAAATTCAGAAATGCTACATTTCACACTGCTTTCATCAAACCAGTAAATGCAACCCTTGATAGATAGCTTTGCTCCTAAGGTTCTCCTCCTCATTTTAAATTTCAAAATTTCAAAAATCAAAATTTCAGGCATACCTAGTGAAGGTCAGGTAAATAATCAGAATACCTGAGTGGGATTTAAAATGTCAATGTAGATGCAAGTCTTTCCCTATACAGTGCAGGCAGAGGCCGTGTAATTTGCCTACTTGAGATGCTATATGCAATGTACTACACAAATGTTCAGATTACAACTGTCTTGGCAGAGCCCTTGAGTGCAGCTTGAACGTATTCAGTAGCTCTATTGGGTTCTTGACTTCGTCCTTTCTTTACCAGGAAAAAATAATATCACTTCTGACATCAAGCAAACATGCCACTTACATGACCGTATGGCAGTATATTATGCAAACTTGCAGGCACCTCCATACATAAAAATATCAAAGAAATTTTAGCTGGAGTACTTATATTTTTAAAATTCAATGCTGTGCATCTGATTTGTAGAAATTGTTCTTATGCTGCCCAAAGTCCTGGCTTGGTGTTCTGACACACCTGTGACAACAGATTAAAATTAGATGATCCAGGTGTCTCTCTGCACCTTCCTGACAGATGCTGCTAGGCAGTGAAATAGACCTAAATTGAAGTTGTGGGCAATCACCCCTTCAACCGTCCAGTTCTAATCCATTGCCACAAATCTGCTGGATACCATAGAAGCAGTTATATTGTCCAAAAGTGCTTTTGTCAGTATAGCTCATTTCACACATTGAACTGCTGTAAACTATGCTAGCCCTAGCACTTTTTTGCTAGTATAACTCTGATTCCATTAGTAGGGGTTTATCGGGGAAGTTATCCAGTAAAGCTATCCGTAAAGCCAGATCTTTCATTAGGACTGAAACTGCTAACAAGTCTGACATTTAAATTACCATTACTAGGCAGCTGAGTTATCTTGCTGAAATGAATGGACAATTCAGATCTCTCAGAACTACTGCTGCAAGCTCTTTGCTCTGTCCCCTGTGATTCAAGTTTCTGAGGTTTCTTTGCAAGCAGAAACCATAAAACATCATTATTTTTTCAAAATTCAGAGAACCAAGCTATTGCTACAAGATGGTGTCTGATATCATCTGCTACCACTTCCAGAACTTACTTCAGGCACCTACCTGCAATAGCCTGGAAAACACCCTAGGCTACCTGGAAAGTTCCTAAGCTCCTCCTCAGCACATGAAAATATACTAAAAGAAAGAACAATCTCATGGTTAATGTTCAGGTTCTCCTATATGACTTTGGGCAAATACTTTTGTTTTCTTTGCTGTAGCTTTCCCGCTGGTGAAAGGGGATAGTCCTCTTCCTCTTACCAGCCTGCTGCAATGGATCGTGCAGCTCACTGCATGAGTAGAGACAGTCAAAAGTAGAACGCCCTCTTTCAAGTGCTTTGAGAAAAAAAAAAAAAAATAATGTTGATCAAGAGACTGCTAACAGAAAGACTGTCAAATACATCAATTGTACTTTTTCTGGAAAAAAGGTCCCACGGCAACTCTTGAGGAAGCAGCAGCCTGGGCATTTGAAAGCCTGCAAAAGAAGCAAGCTGCATGCTGGAAAGAAGACATTTGATCATCCAAGAAACATAGCCCTGACTCATTCAAGGCTGCTTTGGGACAGCTTCAAGCTGTCACGTGATGGCTTGGTTGCTTGTCAAAAATCAGGACAGCTCTGTTTGCCTTGGGTTAACTGGTACACTTGTCCCTTGCCTACATGTGATCTCATGTAACTGTTCACCAGGATGCTCGTTTGGGGGGGGTGGGGCGGGTGGGGGGAAGAAAAAAACTTAAAGAGGAAAAAAAATCCCACAAATTTGGGGATTTGAGAGGGGTTTTTTTTCAAAACCACAGGCTTCCTGGGTAACCAAAACCCTGGTTTCTTCAGACTTGTTAATGTGATAGACTGTGGATTACAATACAGAGGTATATCCAGATTCTGAAAAGATTTTCAAAAATCAGAGGTTAGTAAATAAATGTAGGCAGCAGGAGGGAACTCTCGATTTCCCACATGAAAAACAAAAAGCACTGGAAGAGGCCTGACCTTCCTCTTCCATGGACACTAACCCAGCACAGAATCATAGTCCCATCTCACTAGCTTCATGCAAACGAAGAGTAATGCCCGTGAATGGGGGTACGCCAGCCCAAATGATTCTCTGCTTGCTTCCAGCAGCCACAGCATGCTCACCCAGGGGCTGAGTAGTGTTGTGTAGTTGATGGCTGTTTGCACGCTGGAGCATCATGGCCTAGTAAGTAACAGCATTCACAGCAGCTGGGAAGGAGATTCTTTTAAATAAATAGGACCAGAATTATAAGGCAAGGATTTAACTAGAAGCAGCTATTTCTAATGCATATTTCTGACAGCTCATTCTCTTGTACTAAATGCTTCAATATGTACAAAAACGTACGTGTCTTTAAGATAGCTGGATCTCTGTGCCATCAAGTGTTTCTGAGGCTGCATTTTTACAGTTTGAAAGCTACCATGCTATCTTGGTGCCATGTGTTTGAAAAATGTTTGTTAGAACAAACAGACAAACAAAGCAAGACCAAGGGAAAACACTATTTTCATTGCTGCCTTTTGTTTTACAGGACAATACAAGCATTCTTGAAGGTTATAGAAAAAGGTGACAGAAGCATTTCCTCAGGGAGATTCACATAAACCTAATTTTTGAGAATTATGAGATTTGTAGAAAGTAGAAACATCCACAAGAAGGCCAGGCATAAGGCAGAGTAATGTAGAAACGCAGAAAACAGGTCAGGCTTGCTACAAGGTCTCAAGGAAAAATGAAGCACACTGTTAAGCTTTACCTTTTAGTTCGGTGTAGCTGCCACAGGTTAGCTATTTGCTGGGTTTCACCCATATGTGGCCAGACAACATTTGGCAGTATCACTTTGAGATGGCTTGCAGTCAAATTTAGAGTCAAATATAGTGACATTCTCAGACCTCATTCAAGAGTTCATTACCCAGGCCCTGCCCAAATAGTGAAGAGTTGGGCTAAAACAGCGCAAGCTTACAGGTACCAAATCAAAGAAAATTAAAAAAACTCCTGTTCTTTTTTTTTTTTGTCTTTTTTTTTTCTTTTTTTCCCCCAAAAAAACTATGCTGCTGGTTTTGTACAATGCACAGATCAGACTGATTTAAGAATTTTTTAAGAACCATTTACAGAGATAGTTCTTTAAATAGAATCCAGATATTTGTGGTTATCTCTGTGGGCACAGTTCTGCAGCCTTCCTTGCCTACTGCACTCCAGTGACTGCTTCTGGAGCTCTCCAAACATCATGTCTGGCTCTTGCAGAGTTGGTCAGCAATAAGTATTTTCATCACAGAGGTTTTCAAACGCATGGGAGAAAAATGCCAAGACACATTTGACTATTTGGATGCCACAGTGCTAACCCAAAAGATACACCTATTCAGGTAACTGGTAATCAGGCCACCTTTAATCTTTTTGTCTTCTATCTGCAGCTATGCTTTCTTCTCACTGAACCGAGACACTAACTATGCCCCTAGGTGAGTGGGTGGGGGGAGGTATGGAAAAGGTTTCAGTAATGAAGAGCTGCTCAACTTGATGGCAGAATTTGGCAGGTTCTAAAAATTATGATTGTAGTAACTGGACCATGTTTCATCAAAATTGTTTCCATCTAAGCTCCATAGAATACAATACAATTAAATAATACAATATCAATTTTTCATATAGCACTTGGAAAAAAAGGGAAAGCAAACAAAACTGTTCTTTCACTTTCAACCAAGACAATGATACAGTTTACTGAGCCATGCTGAGGGCATTAATTGTCTTCTGGTTTTGTCTACTTCCTTTTCATACATTTGTGGAGAGCAGGGAGTTGAATGTTCATAAGGAATTCTTCGCTTATCAAACAACAAGGTCTTCCGTAAAAAATCTCCAGTGAATGTCTTTTGATGGTAAAAAATTACACTAATAGCAGAACAAATAAATGAGAAACAAATTATTTCCATTCTCATTGAAGATAAAGGACTAGATTAATGCAGTAATGACATTGAAAACAACTGTGGGTGGATAAAAATCTCTGTTTACTTACATGAACTGTATTTAAGCCTAGAAGAAAATTATTGTGCAGTATTTGCAAGGTGTATTTAGTTCTTCCAAGTGCTTTATAAATGTTAGAATTCACATCCTAAAATGCTCTGAGATCCTTCATTTCCAACTCAAAATAATTCAAATTAGGAAGCCTCTTTAGAAGCAGAGTATACAGACTTCTAAGAAAATAAATTGTTCAGTGGAAGTAAACATAAAAGCTAGGGCTGGATGTACAAAGTTCCAACCTCCCACTGCTCAGGTTTAAACCACTTTCTCCACTGGTTTACCCATGATTTCAGTGATAATGGTTCTTATGATAGGCCTATTGCTGCAAGTTTCCAGGTCACTCAGTCCAGTTGTTAAGAATCCCTGTCTTCAGAGAAAACCCAACAGCCTTTACCATGACCAATGCCATTATAATTTATTATGAAGTGCTCAGTACCTAGATACTCAAAGAATCATGGAATCATAGAACAGTTGGAGTTGGAAGGAACCTTTAAAGGTCATCTATTCCAAACCCCTTGCAATGAGCAGGGACATCTTCAACTAGATCAGGTTGCTCAGAGCCCAGTCCAGCCTGGCCTTGAACACTTCCAGGGATGGGGCATTTACAGCTTCTCTGGGCAACCTGTTCCAGTGCCTCACCACCCTCCCCGGGAAGAATTGCTTCCTTATATCTATTCTGTCTTCACCATGACTCACAATGGTGTCCCATGAGCTAAGGCTCAGGCAAAGACAATGGTTCAGTAGTGCAATTTGTCTCTAATGAATAGATGTGCTGGAAACAGGCAATGTCATAGTAAGTTACTCCTCCAGATTCACCCATTTCATTGAGACTTTGTAATATGCCCACATCTTAAAGAAACCCAGGAATAAACCAGAATGGGTGGCTGAACCATCTGCTGTTGAGCCTAGAGTCAGTTTTGAGCAACTGAGGCTGAGTTCTCATTCAGAAAATGTTTACAACCCCATTCCTGCTGACAATACACTGAGTAACTCTGGAGTATCTGCACCAGGAAGGGCAATGGCACTCCAATCTCCAGATGGGATTTTATCCATGAATATGAAGTTGGAAGTAAGAATTTGTAAAACTAGGGTGTCAAATGCTGTGTCAAACAGAGGATTTTTGAGTACGCCCAGTAAAGAACAGTTACTTGGCTTTGACCAAGTTTTACTTTCATTCATTTCAGCATTAAAGTAAGCAGTTCTCAAAAAAGGTAAAAGCATACATTTCAAACAAACCCCTCAAACCAAAACTGCAAGGTCTAAGAGAAATCTCTATATTTTCTGTACTTAGTTTGCCATTTTTGTTCTTATTGCTTCCTCCCTTTAACTTCTTTTTTTATTTTTGCTCTTGAAGTAGCTTTCCATTCCCACACATTCTCTGCCCATCATTTACCACCTACCTTCCTACAATAATAATAAAGAGAAGATTTATGTCTGATTTGTTGAAATAATCATATTCATTTTTTTCCAGTATAGAGTATAAAAAAATAAATAAAAAGAGAAATATGATTTTTACTTTAATTTTTATTAAAAGAATGTACTTTTATTTTGACTTTTTTTCTTCCTTGAATAGAATTTTGTTTTCACAGACTCTGGGGTTGTAACAGTGCTTTTAAAGAACATCTTCTAATGAAGTTAAAATCATTCCATACACCAAAATGAAATGAGGAAATGAATCACATCTTCCATAGGTATAAATCTTCAAAATTCCTTTCAGGCCAGTTGTCTTTCACTGATCTGCTAAGAAAGAGGTGGTGGGGAGGGTTTAATCCCCTTTTGCATCATTCTTCCCCTCCTCCACTATGCTCCCATCCTCTTATCACCTCTTTTTGACTTGTAAGACTTAGTCAGAAATATTTTCAGGAAGTTTTCATAATGCTGATGACACTTCAAATGGTTTAGAGGGGGCAGAGAGAGAGAGAGATTAACTAAGTAACTATATTTGTATTCGTTAGCTCCAAAAGCAATTAACTGCTGTAACAGGAGACCTAACAGATTGGTGCCTAGCAAGAGTATATATGACTAATGCTGTGTGACTGTATCAGGAAGAGCAGTTTGCCCACTAGAGAAGCTAACACATGTCTGTATAAGAAGTAATTCACTTTGAACTCACATTTTTAAGCTTGCAACTGCTCTCAACTTTTTTTTAGTTTTCTGCTTCCTTTTCTCCATAATTATTTTTGACAACTCCGTCCCTCCTACTCAGCCCACTGCAAAGCAATGCAGTGGAAAAAGCATTGCACTTACACCATAAAAACAAGTAGTTGTATATTTTCTTGTCTGCCTAGCCCTTCTCCCCTTCCTCCTCCCCAGGAAGTCCCAGACCCAAGATATAATAGAGGTCAAAAGCAGAATATCCACTCTTCTAGAAAAGAACAACAGAACTCTCATCCACCCCAGTGACAGCAGTGTCTGGCTTGATACTAAAGCATTTCTCAGTTTCTACCCACGCCCTCCACAGCTTCTCCACAGTGTAAAATGACCGTCCCAGACGGATCCATTTGCCTGTTCCTCCTTAGCAGTTACTTCAGACTGTAAGACTGGCTAACAGCAGTGTTACTTTGCACGTGGTGCAGCACAGGCCACATCCATGCCCAGTTTACACCAGTACTCATTTCCATGTGATTGCTTCTAGCTGCAGTGGTATCTGATATCGTGTTAACGCTGAGAAATGACCAGAGGCCTTGAGAGTTTGTCCTTGTAGTTTTCCTGAAGGCTGGACCCTCTGGTCCTTGGGGAGGAGGGAGCTGGATGGTGAGTGAACCAATCCCTGCAGACTTTGAAGTTACACAGTTCAGAGGCAACCCAAGTGCAGCAGCTGTACATTAAACATATTTCACCCTCCTCCTCAGGGGACTCCCTTACCTGTTTCTGAAGTCACATATTTTATATCATCTTTACATTACCTTCCTGGAAGACAGCCTTGGAAAACACATTCTACCTAGCCGAGGCTGAAGGAAATTACACAACCCCTCTTCCTCCACTTCCCTTTCAGTAATACTATCAAATATTTTGAGGCCTGCAGTTGCAGCAGATGAAAGACACCTGAGACAAAGCTTTAGCTGCTGATGATTAGTTTTTCCTCATACAGCCAAAAGGTTTCTCACATGCTTAATTGAATTTAAAAAAATTGTAGTACAGGAGAACTGCTGCAGAAACCTGACACATATTAGGGGAGTGCAGGAACTGATAAACAATACAAAGAACGAAGATCAATTGCTTTGAGAACAACTGATGAGATCATTCACTTATAAAATAGCAGGCTTGAGAGCAATGATCAGGTGTCCCTGAACTAGCTCCCAAAGTGTAACCATGCCATGTAATTAATATCATCCCCCAGTGAGGCTAACGTTTCTGTTCAAGCCACATTTCCTTCTGCTATCTGTGCGTTTTTCTGCAGGCTCAAGGCACACCGAAGCAGAACAGGGAGTGCAGTGCTACTACTATACAGGCTGCATTGTCTGCAGAAGCACGCTGCTAGCTGGTAGTGGAAAAGGCAACAGAAAGACTGCTGGAGGGTCACTTGGAAATAAAAAATAGATAAAATAAAAGTGCCAGAGCTGTAGCACTGGATATGCTAGCTATTACAACTTGGCTCAGGAAACAGAACTTTCCAGGGCCATTTCCAGCCTTTGCAGGAAAATGTGCTCTCTGGAACACAGAACAGACTGCGCTGAGTGGGCTTGCCGTGCCCTGTCACACTATTCATGGCAATCTTGCCTGTTTTATCCTCTGTTTTTCTGAAGGGAAGAGTAAAGAGAAGTGTCCCAAGCAGCTCTTCCAAAATACAGAAAATGCCAACCAAACCAGCAAAATTAATTAAAACCTAAGGCTAGCTTAAAAACCATGTTGGAAGTCATACAGCTTCAGTCTTCAAAGACTTGCTTTTTTCTGGAGAGGGGTGGAGAAGAGAGCTTTGATTTAAACACCACCACCACCACCACAATGGATCATTTGATCTTTTGGTTCCTCCTGTTTTATTTTAATTAATGTTTCTAAGTACTGATTTAAAGGCAATCCAGCTTTATTAAAGGTTCATTGCAGGATTAAGAGAGATTTGAAACCAAGCCCGATACAGTCAGCAGAGACAAGTTCAAAATGGCCACTCAGCAGATAAAAAGCGTATCATGCTGGTAGTGTTTTGAGCGATCAGCCAATAAAATCAGGCAGCATTTCTAAACACTGTTGGTTGGATTTTTTTTTTCCCCTGGCAATGAAAATCTTTTCAACTCCCAGTTAATAGGCCTTTGTGCCACTTGTGAAACATTCCTTTTCATTTTTTTAAGAGAACATTCATTCATTGAAGGTTAGTGTTAAACAAGATTTTACGTATGTGTACATCTGCCCAGTCATTACCCAAGTTAAATGCAACATATATCAGCAACCTTGTGCCATTTGATTCCATTCTTTTGCCAGATTTGCAGGCTCACAAACAGCAAGTTCTCCTAGTTGAAGAGGGTGCCAAGGCTCTAACAAAATACAGACTGTACATTCCTCTCTACATGCAGCATGTACAGGACACAGAAGGAGCAGGGCTTGTGAAGACAATGAGCTTATTTTAAATCTTGCAGAAGCAGTAACCTTCCTAACTCTTCCAGGTAGGTTGTGTCCAGCTGACAGCCTGCTTGGTGGTATTAGGACTGTGTCTAGGTACTTCTTAGCATTTAATACGGATTAGGCATCAACCTACTTATTTTACACTCAATTAGAAGAGCAGAAAATTTGAGATCCTTTATGAACAAGATATGGATTTTGCAGGTTTTGGAGAAGACAAAGGAGAGGCACACTGAAACTTCACATGAGGTGTAACACCTTGGAAAACACCATTCTTTCTTGCAGAAACCTTTCCATAGCTTCTGCAGTGGCCAGGCGGAAAAAGGGGAACCATCCTGTGAAAGATCTGGATCCAGCCGTAAGGGAACCAGGGTATTTAGCAGGCAGGAGTGTTTGGCTGAACAGTGTGGGCATTGGTGCCGCTGTACAGCAGGTCCAAGAGCAGCCAGCACGGCTCATCATTCCGCCGCTTCATTCGGCACAGCTAGCTCCCTCTCGTTCAAACAGACAATGGTTCACAGCTGCAGACATCTTATCCTAATTCACTCTCTCCCCTGTGAGAGTGTCTATAGAGGGTATCCGGAGGTCTCCATTGCATTAGTGCTGCTATGAAAGCAAGGCAGTACTTACAGAAATGCATTTCAATTCTGAGTCTTGCAGACATGCTTTGGTTACTTTTGTCAACTTAATGAGATAATGGTCTAAGGCCCAGCTGGTGTAAGTCAGCACAGAAGCAATGAGCTTAAGGAAACAGTGCCAATTTACCTCAGTGAGGATCTGGCCCAAGGGATTCATAATGGATGGAGATGTCTAGTCAAGAAGAGGTTAGAACAGCCCAAAGTGTCTGCATTTATCCCTCACTTTCACAGTTCAGCCAGCTTCTGCCAAATGGTATGAGCAGCTGGACATCTCTTTCAAATCCATATTTAATTCCCTAAAGCTGCATTGAAATGAAGAATCCTGCCCACAAAACAGATCAATGTCTTGCACTGCTTTAACTTCAAATGGTAATGAACAAGGAAGATGATGCTGTAGTTTAAGATGAAATCAAATAATCAAAGTTACAGAATCTCTAGGCTGAGGAAACCAAGAAAATTGACATTTTAAAATATTTTCTCAGTTTATTGCCTGTAATGTGACCAAGTTTATCGCCAATTATTACACCTTTTTTATTCAATAAAGGGGTAATAGAAAAATATTAATTACAGTCTGAGCATGTAAGGAATTGTGCAAATTAAATGAGAAAATTATGAGTTATTGTCATTCATTATGCTACCATCAATAGACAGAGATAATATCACTAAATCAAACTATTTGAATCTGGATCAGATTATTATTAACATTAATCTCTGTACTCAAGATTTTTCTTCCACCACAAAAACACTCAAATTTCGAATCAGTGAATACCCATAGCTATGGATGGAAGACAGAGGTCATTTAAATTCCAATTATACATTATTTCTTCACTTTCTTGATCTAAGCAGAAGAAAGTTCAACATCTTTGGTGCTAAAAAATTAAACAAATATAACTGAGATACACCTGAGCATAGGGAATGGAATATAGGAAGGAATAATAGCGTCAGGTAGTTTTATTGATTTTGTTGGGACTATTTAAATTGTATGAGAGAACATTACATTATTCAGTGGGACAGAACACATAAATGTAGTGTCTTGCATTATACTTGTAAATTCCAGTATTAAGAACCTGTTTTGAGTTCTCTTAAGTTGAATTTTCATTCTTGTTTAAAAAAGGCATTGTAAAGTCATGTCTCACTGAATTTGCCTACAGCCTTGACCAAAACCAACCTGAAACCCTCAGTTTTCACTAGATAGAAGAAGCCTGGTCTAGAATATAGATATTTCTAATATTTGTGCTAACACTGAATACACCATTCCATGAAATGGAAGTCTGCTCTTTACTAATGTGTCACATTTTAAAATTAACGTCTTCACATCTTTTTAATTCCCCTTTTAATTAATTGCATAAGCAAAAATGTTATACACCTCCTGCCCCAGACTGACCAATCAGCTGTTCCTCTAAAGGCTTCCTTCTTCACAATTCAGAAAATTCTTGCATGAGAAATTGCAGATCCTACTTATCAAAGTCAAAACAGTTCATATACTTATAGTCATATTTTAATGGTTTTGTTGCTAGAAAAGCTTTTTTACTGAGAACTCAACGGTTCTTATTCTATTGATCCTGCCTGGATATGCAATTAATAGTCCAGAACCTAGTCGTACTTTGTACGGTACCACTTAATTTCACAGGATGCAAACTCCACTGTTAATACTGAATCAATGGATTATGTTTTCTAATCAATATGAGCATAATGTTGAAAGTTTGGTCTTTCTAATTTTGAGGGAAGGCATGGAGCTGATAATAACAGAAGATAGGAACTGTAATATATGTTGTAATAAGAACAGGACAAGGAGTTAGCAAATAGTGTGGCACAACAGAGAAGGAAGGAGGTGATTCTTTGGATTATGTCCTGATGACTGAATGCACACCAGTGCAGTAGGTGCTTGGAGCACACCTGCCACTTCAACGTCCTCCAGAAGGAATCTAGTCTGTATACTCCAAACACATAAATGGGAGGATGACTTGAAACATGCTTTCCTGATCCAAACTAAAACATTAGCTTGGATGCACCCCTCATCTTTCTGAATGAAAAGCAGAGACAGAGCAGGGAAGGAGCAAAAGGGCTCAGGCTGGGAAATGAGGAAGCTGGCAGAAATGAGGCAGAGCTGGGCATCACCACAGCAAAGTCTTCTGCTGAGCTGTAAAATTACTGCTGAGCAGTAACTGCAAATTGTGCAGATCGCCCATTTCTGGTGACTGTTCAAACCAATAGGTAACAGTGTTTTGGTTATCATGAGTAGGAAACAGCCTCTCTGGAGGATTCAGCTGTGCCTGGTAAGGATGTTTCCCTATGAGTGAATTTTGGAAATAAAGAAAAATAAAAAAATATAGAAAGCACCATCAGAGCAACTGCATCCAAAAACTATTTTGCATGCTAACTGAGGTCATCAAAATCCAATCTAGAAGGGTGCTGAGTATGCCTTGCTCACGTCTGGGGTCAGTGGGAGCATGGCTAAACATGTTCGTCTTTCAAACCTAAGCAACTCCGTCAAATCAGATAAAACAAAACCAAAAGTCTGAAAACTGCCCCTTCAAAAGGAGGATGTGTGGGTGGGGGTCAGGTGTCTTTGATGCAGGCCAGATACAGCACAGGAATGTGCAATATCCTGCTTCCTTCAACACCAGAAAAATCAAAGAGCTAGAGATCACCTCTGCTCACAGCTCCAAACCTTCCAGCCAACGAGCTCTCCACTAAGGGGACCTTTCCCAGGGGACTGCTCCAAGTGCCTGGCTGTGCCTGGCCATCTGTGTGTCTGACTCTTTATTTCATTTTTCCTTGCCTTTTTTTTTTTTTTTATGCTGTTGTTCTTTACTCTTTCTGACTTCATATTTCACCAAACAGCCTTGTGCAAAGTGGCTTTGTCCACACTGTGCAAAGTCCTCAAAGTCCTCGGGCATGTCTTCGGAGACCAGTGCCGTGCCATAAAGCAATTGAAGTTCTAGCGCTCAGGGCAGTATTTATACCTGCCCACTTCTGTGCACCTAGGGCTTGATGCTGATGCGGGTGGGGATGTAGAAGGTGTTTAGAAAGCACTTGCACAGCCTTTTCCCATGTCATGGTCCATAAAGCTCAGGCTGCAGGGTACTAAGGAAGGATCGCCATTCCCTCAGAACCCCAGCGAGCTGCCTCTGCAACTGACGTGGAGCTTTGATGAACTCTGACTGCATTCAAAGCAGTCACACAGGTTACCTGGATATAAGTACACACAAACACACACATATAATCCAAGGTGTTCTGTCACTTAATGGTCTACCTGCAAAATGGCAGACACACACCTCAACCCTCCAAAGGTTGTGGGACAGTGACTTAATTAATATTTGTGCAGTACACAGAAATGTTATTAGCAGCAAATCCCACACAGAAATTAGCAATTATTTACTCAGAACAGGCTTGGCTCTGAATATACACAAGCAAACAGCACTGAACAGTGAAGGCTAGTGATAAAGGAGAATAAATATGGTCATTTCCTTACCATCTCGTGCGCTGAGCAAAAATCAGAAAGGGAAAATACTAAGAGGTTATTAATTCAAACTTCTGTTGTATTGTATATGTGCAGGGATCAAGTCTGGACTGAATAGACTTTGTTCTTAGAATTTCTTGCTTCTAAGCTATTTTTATTTTACAAATAGGACTTTATATACAATACAAATAATACTTACAAAATATATTTTGCAAATTCAGTGAATCACTAATGGGATATGATGTATGCCACCACCCAGGCTATCAACTCGTAGTCCAAAACTTGCAGACACCCTTTAGCAGGAAAGCCCTACAAGTGCCAGATAAGCATATTCCATTTTCATGCAATTCTATATTTGTATAATTCAGACTGAACGCAACCAAATATTTGGTAATCTCAAGAACAATACAAGAGTTCAATGAAGATTAGAAACAGCAAGAAAATGTCAGTGTCTGAGGGAAAAATCAGGGGAGAACACTGGAGGGGGGAGGGGGGAGGAGATACAAAGCAGCAAGCAAACAAACAAAGTTTGACTCAGAAAGTCAATTATTTCCCATTTGTCTTTGCCAGTTGCATGCTAGCTCTAATGAGAGCAGCAGCTAAGTAGCCCTGCCAGCCCTCCAGGTTGGAGATGGATACGATGACAAGGAATGTGAGGAACAGAGCACGGCTGCTGCTGTTACATCTGTTTTTAAAAGTGACATCACCCTCCCTTCAGACCTAACTAACCAAGCAATTTTCGCAACTGTTAACAGTACACGCTTGGTATTAATGAACTCGATGTGGTGGGAAGAATCAGACCCAAATTCATCTAGTATAACAGCCTGATATATTTTATTTTATCCCTTAAGCTTTTGTTGTCCATACCTCACAATAAAGTTTGCTTTATTGTAAATTAAGTCCAGGCCATTAAAAAGGATAGAAAACAAAAGCAGTCCCATTATATTCCAAAAAAATTACAAGATTA
This sequence comes from Rhynochetos jubatus, assembly GCA_027574665.1. Lineage (NCBI taxonomy): Eukaryota > Metazoa > Chordata > Aves > Eurypygiformes > Rhynochetidae > Rhynochetos > Rhynochetos jubatus. The sequence continues at coordinate 80,680,787 of CM050648.1, read as the reverse complement.
AATACCTTTGGCCTTTATAAAAGATACCAAAAAATAAAAAGAATGAGGACAAACAGCTCAGTATGCCTGTCACTAGTAGTGTGTTATGCCATAACAAAGAAATCAGCAAACTGGAAATTCCTCCTGCTGTGCACAAATGAAGCCAGAAATGACTGTCACCACTGCTTGTACAGACAACATCAACATCTATGAGATGTTTCACAAGCCGGGTATGTTTGGTAGTCCTGGACTACAGAGCCTGAGCAGCACATACTGACGATTCATCAGCATGCTTAGGCACAATCTAGTTTCACTTCCATTTTGATGTGAATCCTGTTACAAGACTTTTTGTAACCACTGGAGGATCTGAGGTAGCCAAGGGGGGAAATAATACTTTCATTGAAGTTCCAGACAGAAAAAGACTGAGCCACTCACTGATGTACTGAAAAAGACAGTGAGGAAATCACCATTTTTATTATCCTTTTTTCCCCACCAGTTCTTCATGTTTTACCCCGTACTTTTTAGAGGCAGAATGCTGCCTTTCTGCATTTCTACATCTTAATCTGCACCTTTGTGTGAACAACCGTTATTGATATACCTGCAAAATAACAGTCTCTTTTTATGATGTAATTAGGCATCAGGCACGATAAGCTTATTATTAAACAAAATCTATTGCCTTCCAGCATGGCTTCTGCAAGTAAAATCATTCATCTTTCATTTTATCTGATTTTATAAAGTGCAACAGCAAGTTGCACAGAACACACAAAAGGTTAAACACAAAATTTGGACTATTGAGCATAAACTTGTATTGTAATATTAGCCACTGCGTGATTTAGTGTCTGGTGAAAAACTGGCCAGGAAATTTCGAAGACTTTTTCCTTCATCTAATTAGAAAGTAGACAGTTTTCACCGGTTGACAAGATTTCTACCTCAGCGAATCTCAAACGGAACTAAAGGAATGGCTGATTGTGGAAACAAATGACTGTGGAAAGAAATGGCTGATTGTGGACCACCACTTTTTGTAAGCAACTCGGAGGATGTGTTTTAAATAAGGATAACAGAAAAAGCTACAATGGAACAATCCAACAAAATAACCAGTAAGAAATGACCAGGATTAAGAATATATTCATTCCAAAATGATAAAGAAACTCAAGCAAACAGCTGAAAAAATATGTAGTTTGTAATCTGTCTTTTATTAGCTCTTGCATCTGTGGACTGAGAGGTAGAAAACGGGATGTCAGTTTTTAAAAGAAATTCCACAAGGGAACTACAAGTTTATGACTCTGGCCATATCTGTGCTGGGAAAATTGCTAGAAACTATAATACAGACCAGAATTAGTGGGCAGGTGCATAAAGGTTATATATTTGGGGAAAATATATCGGGAGTTTGTCCATGGACCTGCCTGGCAAACATGTGGGAGTTCCTCACAGTGTCAACAAGTATATTCAGCTGATGTAAACTACCTGGCTTTCCTAACATTTGGGGTTGTGGATTTTTTTTTCCAAAAAGTATCCCTCCAGTACCTTTTCAGAAAACTAGTTAGTCATGGTATTGCATGGCAAATACTTGGTTAAAAGTCAGGAAACAGAAAGCAGGGTGAAAATGAAACAGAACAAGATCATCAAGATCAAGACAAATCTGTGTTGGGACCAAGTGCTGCTCAATAGAGTGATGATCAACATGGAAAAGACACGAGCAGCAAGTTGAGAAAGTCTGATGATGATATAAACTGATACTGAGTAGGAACAGGAGAGAACAGTGTTGAAAAATTGCAGAGATACTTGGCGCACTGTATAATGAAAAGGCAGATGAAGTTCAGTAGAGATTAACATAAAGAAATATACAAGGGGAAGAACAATCCTAACTTCATATACAAAATCATAGGCTCTGAGCTGACCGCTAGCACTTAGGAGAAAGCCAATGGAACTTGCAACAGATGAAGTATTAATGATTATTAGGAACAAAATTGCAAACTAAACAGGGAATATTCTCATGCCACCTCAAGAAATCAGGGTTCCCTGTGTATCAAACTGTGTAATTCTGTCTCCTCATTTGAAAAAGGACACGACAGAACTGGAAGAAACACATGAAAAGTATAATTAGCTTTGTGAAACAGCTTTGATAGAGGTGATGACTGAACAGAGAAATTCAGCTCAGAAAGAATTCTGGGGAGTAAAGATAAGGGTCTCTGAAACCATAGCCTGAAAGTAGAAGGCACATAGAGATCAACCATTTGTCTTCTCTTTTAACTTAGGAATTAAATGTCATTGAAAAACCTTGAAGGATCAGGCTTCAAAACAGAGGCAGTGCTTCATTTAGGTGTGAACTAGTGGAAAGTTCCTTGACAGAGAAATTTATGGACCCAAAGTTTACCTGTTTTGAAGAGAATATTAGTCAAGTTCATGCAAGGGGAAGTCCAGAAACTATATCTATCTCTTGTCTTTTCCAGGATATTCAAGGAGTAAGAGTCCCTTTATCCCACATCTGTTAGCCCACCTGGAAGTTGGTAATAGATAGATTTGTCTGAGAGGTCACTCCAGAGACCAACCCCAGCCAAAAAAACATGTCTTTAGCGAGCAGCGGAAGAGCAGAGAGATTTTGATATATAATGGTCTAGGACTGAGTCAAGGACATCAGAAATCTAGATTTATGATAAAATAAGTTGGAAAAATTAATGAACTTTGGGGATACAAAAATTTTCTGAGGTCAAGGAGAGATCAGACAAGTCCCCAAAGAAGCACCACTATATGCTTGTCCTGTCTTTATATTCTTTGCAGTAGACATCAAATACTGGTAATAGCAAACTGAGTTTGAGGCAACTTTGGCCTGACCTGCTAATGGAATTTTGTTGATCTGATCTGTGTTTTTATGGCATCACGCAAAACAGGCAGTGTCAAGGCTTAAAGCACATCCCCATACTCGCGGGAATTGGGCTGGCTGGGCTCAGGGCCAGCTTAGAGAGAGCACAGCTGCTGACTTTGAAAGCTGCTGTGAAGAAAACTAGAAGAAGACTCAGCAGATGCTGTCCCTCCTTCCCTTGGGAGCTGCTTTTAGCTATGGCTGTCACCCTTGGACTCTGCCTGGGTTATGTTGCAGTTGTGTTACAGCCATGCCCACACCTGGCTATGTACCCCATTGTTCAGCCCTCCTGACCCTGACACACAGACTGACTGCCCAGTGCACCCCAGAACTTGACTTTTCACGATGACTTCACCTGGTGATCATCTGTTTAGCTTGTTGGGGCATGGTGGGACTTCACCCAGCCAGGGACAACACAGTCCTGCCAACCTGTGGACACCTATCCTGGCTGGGTGCTCTCATGCATCTACCATGCGCTGCCCATACCCCATGGCCCATCCTGTACCCTGACACAGAGCAGCAGTGCAGAAGTTTAATCAGTATCTTCTGCTAATATCCACCCTGGATCAGAAGGACGCATCAATAAAGCATGAGGAATCTGAACAGCCTAGATGCCTGTGACAGCGTCTTTTGTCTTTAAAAGAAAAAGTATCTCCTAGCACACTGTCATAATTCAGAAGAGCTTCATTTCTACAGAGGTTTCTAGTGTGAAATTCTATTGATTGCATAATACAACATTTCCTTTTGGAACTGGCAGCTGAAATGTATAAAGCCCTTTATCACAGGAGACTTCTGTCCAAAGTTAGTATACAGGAAATGCGGGAAAGGCAGCTAAATACAGGCTGTTCTCTTCTTCACTGTGCTGTTAGAACAATGATGTTCCCCATTCCTGTCTCTGCGAGAAGCACTGTGAGAAATAACTCAAACTGTCTGTTCTAGTAGGACAGCAAAATTGCAAAGCTGTGGCTCCGAACAGAAGTGTAAAAGTACATTGAAAGCCAACTAAAAAGAGGGAAAGAGGGAAAAAAGTAATCAATTGACATTTTATTAACTGTTTTGTTCATTGCAGTAGATATTCTCCTAAATAATATATTGCATTAAATTTTAAATTACTACAGTTTTCAAAATGTTTTGTATTTCATTCTGTTTTGTACACCTGTGGATTTTTTGATTTTGCATAGTCATGAAGATTAGAATTTTCCTTTTTAGTTTTAATATGGGAATCTTAACTCATTTAGTCAGCTGAGTACAGGATCTGAGGTTTTAAAACTACAACATTAAACACTGAAATATCAGCAATAAAGCTCTAAGAGTTGGAAACAGTTACCACTGCAAGGACTTTTCTTTTTAGCTCTTGAAGTTTTACAGTTCTGAATCAATACAGTTCAATGATGGAAATGTAGAAGTCTTCTGATACTGCCTCCCAAACCCTTTCCTCTTAAAAATAGAATTCACATAAAATAAGTCAAAACAACAAAACCAGCTATAGTCTTTATGCAGGATACCAGTTACATGGGCACATACTTTACTCCTAATCAGACTCATGACCTATTGACTTCAGTGTCTGAAAAAAATTAAGGTTTTTTCCACCTTGATAAACCATGCTGTTAGATAAACCATGAGATGAACCATCTCATGTTAATGAGTCTAGTATTCAAGCAGATTTTCCTTTATATCTAATTTAAAATATTACTTCTGTGAAGTCAAGTCTACATATATTATAAAAATTAAAAGTTAAAATTAAAAATAGAACATGAACAGTTCCCACTTCACTCAAAAGTGTCTTTTGTATTCAAGAAAAAAAAAGAGTGATTATAAGGAAGAGAACTGGAGAAAAAATGTTCAGGATAAGCTTATTTTTAATATCTGGTAGTGTATATTAGAATGAATTTCACTTGAATTCTATCAAAACCAGTATGAGATTCCAGGTAGAGATTTCTGAAATAAATCTGTGTATGCAATTATGGTACATTACATGAAAGGGAAAATTAAGGCTTCTATTAGTAGATCTTGCTCTCCTTCAGGCATCAGATTCTCAGACCAGAGCTGAGACATGTCTGGGCTCTGGAAAAGCCACTGTTGATAACCCAAATGATGAACTCAACTTTCTTTCCAGCTACATTTAGATGTGAGTTAACCTGTATTAGCAATTTTTTGCAGAAGGTAGGCCTTCTCTCTTATGTTACTAGTTGATACTTGGCTCTTTCCTTCATCCTGTCTCTTGAGTGGAAATGAGAAATATAGGCTCAACCTGTTGAGAGCATACCTGTGAAAAGTATTTAGCAATTAACCTTGCCTTGTCATCTCCTTGCAAGCAGAAATTCAGATACCTGGCTTCCCATTTACAATGCCACAACCTAAAAAGTATGCCCTCCAATAGTCTCTCTCTCTCTGCTGAACCCCATATTAATAAGATGAAGGTTTCCTTCCAAAGAAGCCCTGGAGCATTTTGGCTGTTTTACATAGGTACTGATTTTTTCACATGTAACAGACATACCATAGTAATCAATCCACTGAGGGAAAAAAATTAAATATTCCCCCAACAACTCAAGTTCTAAAGGATTCCAGCAGTTTCTGAATTTAATTGCCGACAAGTTTAGATATGCTGGGAGATTCCAGGGATGGTTTTATGCACTTTCCCTTGAACCTCTTTTGTCAGACTTTCTCACAGTTCTTCATAAATGAAGGCCCTGATTGTTTAGATTAAGTTGGAACATTGTGTTTATGTCCATACAGTGTAATACTAAACATAAACAAAGTCACATGAAAATTCTTGGTATGAGAAAAGACAACGGGTCTCCAATGTAACTCTGTTGTATCACAGAGCACATAATTTCTCTTAAAATCCAGAAACAATACTGCTATTTAAATCCAAACAAATTACTGTGATGTAAAAAATACATATAGACTTATTGTCAGTAAGGCAAGTGAGCCCTGTTTCTCTCCACTGAGTATTCAGACAACATACTGTGGTACAAAGAGGTTCGATGCTAGCCCAGAAGTCAAGGTCCCTACTCAGGCTCAGCTGAACACAGCAAATAATGCTGAACAAACTTGCACAAAGTTAGGTTCATGCATTTTCTACTGCTTCAATCGGGGAATGCTTGTGTGTACACAAGACTTGTGAATCTGAAATCAGAGTTCCCATCCACAGAGAGTTGGTGGACAGGCTGTTTCCCTTTTAGTTGCAACCTTCCTCAGCAGCTCCTGGCTTTTGAGCACTGTAGCCTGAAGTCAAATAAGTTGTTCAAAGGCAATGTAGCTGCACGTTCATGTTCAGCTACAAAGGTCACATGCTCAGGATGCAGAGATCCAAGAAAAGGGCTGAACAAGAGGTTGGTGGTTGGAAGGTATTGAAAATATTTTGCCTTTATACTCATGTCAGAATAGTCTCAGGAAAGCCACTTACCTTTTTTCATTGTTAAAAACACTTCATAAGGGAACACTCAAAGTTTCTTAAAACTAAAGTATTATTAAAAATTCTCTTTCACACACAAAACTGAATATTTCTCTCAAATCTTCCCAATGTTTTTATAAAGCAGTCATGTTTATTTTTCTTTTCTTCATATTCAAGTAAAAATGCTGAGCAGCAGAAAATCACAGCTAAACAGTCAACTGCAAAAATCTAAAAATGACTTTGCAATCCCTCCTCCATCAATCCTTCCATTCTTCCTACAACTGTGGTCCACAAGTAATGACATTTGTGACCACACTTTGGCATCATGCTTTATAATTTGGAACTCCAAGAAGTTGCAATGACACTCAGGAGTGTCGAGTGTTTATGCTAGATACTTGTCAACTTGCCCTAACTGGTTAAGAAATGGTCAACAATCACACTATTACCTGGGAGATACTGAAAATACTAAGAATAAGTGTAAATATACACAAAGTGTAGCTTTATAATAGGAGGATTTAAAGGTGTTACCCTTTGCTAATGCCTGTAGTGACTTTTTCATTGTAAGGGACAGGAAGATGCCTTTCAATGTCACTTTATAGGGACTGAACCAAGCCTTAATTAACGAAGCACTTTGAACTGTGAAGAAACAATGAAGCACACAGACACACCCTAAAAGAAACCAAAAAGCATGACAATATTTTGGGGTACTTTTCCAAGATGTTTGTGATGCTATGGGGTTATTACAAGGAAACAAACAACAACTGAACACAAAAGGAATTTTGTTGCAAGAGTAAAACTTGAATTCTTTGCATTACCTACATTCCCGTGTAGTCATGAGAACTCAGAAGTCATTGCTGTACCCCCAAAGACCTACGTTTCCTGCCTATGACACTGTGTTTTAGCCTTGAACCACAAATAAGCCACATGAATCTGTTTGGAAGCATTGGAACCATGCTCATGCATGTGTAAGCATGCTTTGGATTTAATGAGCAGTGAAAAATTAAGTGACAATGATGATACTTCAACACAGTTTATAAATTAACATTGGGGAAAGTACATGCACTGTAGAGGCAGTTCTATGCTATTATTTGAAACAAAATTAAACAGCTATCAGTATGTACTTCCCCATATAAAAATACCTCATTTGACAGCTCTACTTAATGTTGTGTAAAAACACCATATTTAGAAAATAACACACAGCAGAGAACTATTCTGCAGAGGCAGATGCTCTCATGAGCTAACTTTAGATGCAGAAGACAAATCTTTCAGCTCGAGCTTACCTTGCCCCAGAACTCACTCTCTCTTGACTGGAAATGAAGCTTTCATAAGTTTCAAACTTCTTGTGAGGCTGAACTGCTTTCAGCAAGAAGACGTGAGCAGAACAGCAGAATTGAATTGCATGTAAAACACCCATTTCACCAGCTAGCTATCTGGGTCCTCAAATACATACTAAGAAAATATGCTTAATTTTTTAACACCGTTAAAATACAACCAGCTTATGGTGCGACCTCTTTTCACTGTGCTGTGCTGATGAGGAAAAAAAGGTAGTGGCTTCTCCCCACAGATCCTCATCATATAGGTTCCTTGTCTAGGCTTAAGGCTACCTGGTGCCCTCTTAAAAAAGGGTCATTAAACGGAAATTATCATCATGAGGATAGAGCCAGACCAGAAGATGAAATATCATATCTTGAAATACATTAATTTTGTATAGAAGAGATATAAATTTAAGGGAAGCAGAGTTCCATTGAGGTGGAAGGAGACAAATACTAAAGAAGAAAAAAGACATCTGTTAAAGGTAAGAACTGGAGAATGGAAGGGAAAAATACTATAGAGATGGAAAAATGCAAAGTCAAATGAAAGAGTTAACAAAAAGATTAGAAATACAGAACTAGGAAAGTATTTCCTACTGGGGGTAGCTGGGAAGGATATCATCGTAATTCAGAGAAACATGGTTATGTTCCCTTTCCCCTTCTTCAACTGAGCAATAAAATGAACCACTGGACATTTGAATTGTACTCATATGTAAACAGAGAAAACCCAAATGAAAAATAAAGGAACCAACAAGTATATACTATAGAGGAACCAAATTACCATGTCTAGGTGATTCAGCATACATAGGAAATAACAAGTTAGGTAGAATTGTTTCCACAAACAAAATAGTTTGGAACTCAGCATGATCCTAGTTTTGAAGTTACAGCTAGGAGATCTCATCCTAGCATTGTAACCTACACTCAGCAGCAATTTTCTTTAGAAGAGATCTTCTCATGAACTGCTAAAGAGGGGAAACTAGACAAAAACTGAGCAGAAACCAGACTAAAAAATGGTGCTATGGGATTTTATTCCAAAACCTCTATACCCAGGGGTATATAAAAAAATAATGTTTTGGATGAAAGTGAGGTGGAACTCATCGGTAGGCACATACTACAGGAGATCTCAGCTAAAGAAATGGGAATGGGTATTTGCAATGACTGCAGAAAGAGGGGGTTTTTTACACACATCAACAGACAACTTCCTTGTACAAAACAAAAGCAAGTAACAGAGACAGGAAGGAAATTACATTGAGTAATAGCCAAAATGCAGTTTCAGAACTGGGTAAATGTCAAGGTAGGGGACAGAAAGGGGGGAGAGCTCACACGTAGTGTTAAAAATCAATTCTCCAATCAAACAAAATAATGTGAGAAAGGGAAAAAGAGAGAAGGAAAAAATACATTGAACAAGTGTGTTACTCAAAAAAGACACAATTTCCACCTGGAAAAAGGAAATCCAGAGTCCTAGCAGTGCCAGTGGGTACAAATAACAAACTGAAAACACTAGCTAAAAGAAGTGTAACATGATAAACAGAACACAAGGCACAGGAAGAATATTTAGAGTAAATAGTGGTCAGGTGGAGAAAGTATTCTCAGATGAAAAATCTCTTTATCTTTCGTTTCCCAGATGGATGACCAAAAACATTAGAACAGAGGAGGAAGAGACACTAGCGAATACTCTTTCTGCAATTTTTACTTAAGGTAATGAAGACTGAAGGAAATTAAATTACTGCCAGAGGCAGTAATTAATGCAAGTAGGAAAATTATTTTTAAAGGAATATAAATAATATTAGAAGGAAGTAGACTGTGTGAAGCTTCTCAGGTGTCAGAGTGCAGCAGATTCATGAATTTCCTGGCTTCCTTTTTATCAGTCATTACATAGTACTATTTTAAAGTTTTGCTGCTTATCTCTTCCAGTCCTGAAACACTTTTGCATAGAGAATTTGTCAGATACCAGGAAAAAAAAAAAAGAAAAGGCCTAAAAAAACCCACCACCTCTCATAAGAAACTTGTTTTGTTTTCATGATCATGACAATGAAGCCTCACTGCAAGGTGAGAGAAGGACAAACCAGTAACTCTAAAGTGAACATTTATCACCTGACCATAGTGGCAAAGGTGCTGCCCTCAGTAATAAACAAGACAGATCGAAACACTCATTTCTACAAGATCAGGCTATGCTTGTTGCACAGAAACATCATCCAGAGCAATTCTTGTGGAGTGCTTGAGTGGGTGTGCTATGCTCAATGTGTCTTTCTGAATCTGTATCTTTGTCCAATATATAGCTGCTTCCATGGTGGAGCAAAACCTAAATCAGAAGAGTTAAACGGAAATTACTAGAAATAAAACAAAAAAAATGGAGACAGAAGATCACGTGTAACAGATCTGCCTTTTAGACTTTAAGTGCTCTGCTTTCAGCTCTTGTCAGAAGGTGAAACACACTGAAAAATCCTACTCAGGCTCATTCATACCATAATCAGCCAATATCTTCATGAAGAATAGAAGGCCAATTTATGTTGCTCATCAGTAACCATGGTTGATATCAGAACCAGACTATACAACACCTTTTGAGGTCTAATTCATTCAAGGTCAGGATTTATGACAATGAACTCTTTGGATTAACAGGGAGTGTTAGGCTCATGACTTGCTATGGGCTAAGGTTTCATCCTTCTTACATAGATATATGTACAGTATAGCATTTTTTTGTCCCTAATTCTCATTTCACTCGGTGATCAAAATGGTGTCCTTGTGGTGATCCACTGGGTGATCCACTAGGTTTACAAATGGTAAAGAAAGGTTAAGGAAAGGAGGCTGACAGTTTTCACACTACCTTCAGAACCTGAGGTGAACATTTGGACTACCTACCCGTCTGACATACATTAGGATCTCTGACAGCAGGGAGAAAGTCCATCAAGAAGTTGAAACCTGTCCTTTTCAAATCATTTGGAGCTTAAATGGAACAAACCCCATGTTTTCTTGAATAGGAATTTACATATACATTCTTTTCTTTACAACTATAAGCATGTAAATTGCCTAAGAACACAGTAGATGATTAATTTGGGTTTTGAGGTTTCCAAGAAAAAACTAATGACAAGAATAATCCCAAATGTTTTCTTTCTTTTCTCCCTGAAATTACTATAGGTAGAGTTTTAGGGCTTTTTAACCTAAAAGTCCCTTTAGTTTTGGAAAGATAATCTGCCTGTATGCCCATTTTTGAAAACTCATATCAAGATCTGTAAGGAAGACTGTATAGACTGTTACCTCCACTTTTGAAAGAATAGGAGGGAGTTAAAAAGAAATTGCTCAGAAAATCCTACTGTGAAGCTCAGATGGCATGTGGGCATGTTCACAAGCTCGGTTGCTTACACAGATTTCCTCAGTGAAGAAATCAGATTGAGCCTCACCATAGGTTTCCTAGCATGATACATTTCTATGTTTTGAGATGGTTGACTCTGGCATCACTGGAATAGCTGCACCCCAGACATAAGCCATGCCCCAGTAAAGGTCCAGGTCCAGCCATTTTTAAAGCAAAAGATAAAAGGATGCAATCCTTTCCTAGAAAAATGAGTACAAGCTCTACTGTCAATTACTGTGAGGAACAGTTGACCTTAAGAGCCTACAAGTGAGTTAAGGAACCACACACTGCCAAGTTTAATTACATGCAGAATGAACTGTATGTGATGGAAAAGAGGAGTTTCATTTTCTGCTGCCTTTCCCTTCATACAGGCACCAATAGATAATACCTAAATATGCTGTGGTGGCTTTCTGCACTTGTTTTTTTGCCAGTAAAAGGTAGCATATAATTATACAAAGTGAAGAACAAACATGGGATAGAGACAGGGAGGAATCAAGATTTTACACTCTGAACAAAAATATCTCCCAAATCCTCTGCAAGCACATATAAAAGTTAAAATAAAGACACGCTGGAAGTTCCTTTTCCCAGAAAGGGCACACAGTAGTAGTTGCTGCTACTACCACCCAGTGAAAGGTTGAACTGTGTCTCCTCGTGAAACTGCTCCTTGCACATCACCTCCCTTCCCCTACTCCTTCTCAGCAAGAGGAAGAATGTACTAAGCTTTCTCTGAAGCCCCTGATGAAGTATGCTCATTTACCTGCTCATTCTGATTTATTTTACTTGACCTTGCTGTCCCAGTAAGGGCTTGTCCAATGTCTAATAACATTACCTAGTAACAGGGAAATTCTGTTGATGGCTGAAAAAGGATAAATGATCTTTCCTAGATCTTACATAATAATAAAAATATTGTCAATGATTCATCTCTGAGTATAATTTGATACAATATAGAACTGGAAAATTAGCATTTAAGATACTACCTTGTCTTTAATAGCAATTTAGCATCCCCAGGAAAAGGCAACCTACTATGGGAAAGTAAAGATCACAAGACTTCAGTCCCTTTTTCATCTCTGCCTGACTTGTTCCAAGTTCTATGGCTTTATAAATTCTTACTGATCTCCATCAACATGTCTCTTTGATGTTTAAAGTCTCAGCTGGAGTCACATTTGTAAGTCAGCAACTCCTTTCAAAATATTTATGTCCTTCAACTCGAAGTTCAAAACAGGGCAAGGTTCTTTTTGTATAATTGCCTAGAGCAAGCACAGTATTTCTGTTACACTAGTTCGAGGAACAAGCATGATGCATCTTTTAAGACACTATATCTCATGTAAATTTTGGCAATGGCATCCAAGAACTATAACTTTTTAATAAAGGAGAACAATGTGATCAGTGCTTCTCACATTATGCCAACTTTGACTGTACTGTAATTAACTTCAGTGGTCTTTAAGTTTTCCATGAGGTGAATCAAGCTATAACACTAAAAATGGAAACTGTGCACACAGTTTACTGTAGCTCCAATATATACACAAATTACCTATGAAAAACCCCAATGGAATGTGATGGCAATTAAGTCAATACGGTTCATTAGCTATTCATCTTAAGGTATTTAATAAATATTGGCAACCTTTCTCCAGAATTTTTTAAGCGGTATGTACTTTCTCTAACAGGAGAGAAAATGGTGAATTTCAGTTTATAGAGCTCTGTGTAGAGTATCGATTTTATGTATATCACCACAGATTTTGTTTTGCAAGACTTTTAGACTTATGGTTCCAGTGCCCTTCTGCTTCATAGGTATTCTTGACAAGATGCTGAAGCCCCGCTCAGGATGTCAGTTCCTTGGCTAGCTGCTCCAGAGAGAGGGTGTGAGACAGATAGGGAGGAAGAGCAGTTCCTTCATTTCTCACCGGTTTGAGTAGCTCATTCTGTCTGGGCTGGAGGGCTCGAGCCAGCTGCTGCAGAAGAGATGGCAATTGCCATATAGAAAAATACACCCCAAATCATTCCATAACCCATATTCCAGATATCCCTCTTCTCAAAGCAAGACTCAAATAGAGGATTATATTAAATATAGGTAGCAGTTTCAACCTCTCTGCAGCTGAGCCTGACTGCTGCTGCTGCCTTCTCCTCATTTGCATCCTCCCATCTGTTCTTGCTTCATTTCCTGCCACCCCACACAAATTATTACACTCCTTTCTCAGTCCTCCTCCATCCCTTCCCTTCTCCCGTTACAGCTACTGTCACTGCCTTCTCACTTGCCCCTGCCTTTCCCAGGCTGTCACATTCCTTCCTCCTTACCCAGCTTCAGCCATCACAAGTACTTCCCTTCCTTCCTCTGCCTTGCCTCTGCCCACCAGCAGCTGTGGCAGTGCCAGAACAGAGAGCACGACCACAAAGCTTCCTGAACCTGCTGACGTGGTTACAAATTTGCCCTCTGCACAAACAGAGCAAAAACGTGTCAGTCTATAAGCCTTATGTGACATTACATTGCACTTTCATCTCTCATCAAGCATGCATATAACCTTGGCAACAGTGGTATGGATGAAAGATGTCTTATTTACATGAGATTTTTTTCTTTTGTATTTTAGTTAATTAGTCTTTCATGAGTAGCACGATGAAATAAATCTCTATTCATTCTCTCAGCCCCAGGAATTTTGGAGAAAATTCTAGTGACTTTCTGGCTATGATATTTGAGGAACATGGGAAATTACCAAGGGAATTTCCATGGAAATTATCTTTCAATATTTTCAACTTTGTTTATCTGAAACAACAGTGTGCCACACACACCAAAACTAATGGAACACAGCTGCTTCAGAAAATACATGCCTCCACACTCTCACTTATACTAAATCCATTAAATGGCAAGCAGAAAATGCCTATGCGGTTGATGGTGAACCAGCAGAGAACATCATGAACACTGAGACACCAGAGCAGCTCCAGATACACTACAAAGACCACTTTACATTGAAACCATCCACTACTTTTACAAGGGGTTGTCTTAGCTGACTGCCCAGGTGATTAAGGGATTACCCTGACAAACTAAGAAACAGCTTTTAACCACAGAGAAAGCTACGTTGACAATTACAATGTTGTGGTTTACTTTTAAGCCTAGTATATATTCTGCACTCTTTTTTAATTTGAAAAATGCAAACTCTTTAATGCAAAGCATAGAAAAACATATTCTTACCATCAGGATTTCCCTGTACCCATGATTGACCAAACAGGGACCACTTCTCTCTCAACTCAAACCTTGCCCCTTACATCTATATATTTTCATCCAAATGCACAATCCACAGAGAAATTTACTTTTCAGACCCTGCTTGTGCTTCACTTCCCTTGCACCCATGTTGTTAATGTTTCAAAAGGAATGGCATGACACTTGGCACGACACTGACAAACTCAGTGTGAAGCTGATGGGGAATTTGGTCTGTAAGGTATTGTGGTGGAAGGGAATTTTGTGAGGATGTATAAGAACTATTTGACTTACGTGTCTCAGTGTCCTTTTCTAGCAAAGACAAGTCAATTCTGTGAGGAAAATTAAGAAAGAATTACTGTGATGCAAACTGACCCTGCTTTATTCCAGGCAGGCTTGTTATTATCTTGTGAGTGATCAGATGAGAAGGTCCAGTGGAATGATGCTCTGTGGAACAGGTTACGATGATGCAGAGAAGAAACGGGTTTACTTGGGAAATTTTTTCCTCTATAATCGGTAGTATTACCGCTGGTCTGCAGTGGCCTGAAGATTACTAGGGAAAGCTAGTCAGATTATGATCCAGGGGTCCACTCCATACCAGGATTTTTTCCTCCTCACTGAAAGAGGTTGAAAATCATTGCTCTAGACCCCTTACAATCAGATTTTCTCTGTGTGATTGCATTCTGCCAGAACAGCTACATAAGAGGATTTAACTATGATGTTTTCACTAAAGGAAAGAGAAGCAACTTCAAGTAGCAGAGAAAACTTGCTTCTCTGTACTACCCTATGTCTATGTGTTGCAGTTCTTACCCACCCTTACCATTAGCAAACCCTGGCTTCAGATGAGGCCTGACGAGTGTGGGCCGAATCCACCTACACAGCGAGTTCGTTGGGATTTCCCACACTGAATCAGGAACCAAGAATGTATGTGATGTGTTCAGCTGGTTGTATTTATAGGTTATGACTCCTCTGACTGGCCAACCACACATTTGGGGTTTTTGTTCTTATGGAAGCTACTGAACCCTGTTTCCTTTATAGTATGCGTCGGGGGGGGGCGGGGGGGGGGGGGGGGGGGGAAGTTGTACCTGTAGAAATAAGATAGCAAAACCACCTAGGTTGAAAGCACAAAATCAGGCTTACTCTCGCAGGGTAGCCTTAAATCAGGACCACAAATACTACTTCTCCTACTTTGTCATCTTGAATTTTTGCTTTGATTTTAAGTGGGGAAGAGGAGACTCACATGCATGACATAATTTGACTACGTATGCCTCCTGTAAAATTGTTCTGGCTATTTACTTTGTAAGAAGTTTATTTTTATATCTGTGATATCTTTATTTGCTGTTGGCTTCTTCTAAAAACAATAAGCCCTTCCTGTGCTTTTGCAGACTATTGTAAGTAAACAACTCTCCTTTTGGTTTTAAAATTACCTTTTGGAAAATGAACATTTGTCCTACATAACAGCCAGTAAACTAAAGAGGACGTTGACTAGAAGATACATCTGTGTATAATATATTACAGCAAGTTTGCTGACTTCCTACTTAGTGACTTCTCTACCATTTTTTGAGTGTGGGCTATGAGCCATTCTGGGGTGATCAGGAAGACAGAAACTTCTCAAATGCCAGATTTTCCACAAAAATTACAACAAGCAGCTGAGATTTTATGTAGATCCAGACCTTCCCCACCTCTCAACCTCTGCTTCCACATTGGTTTATGGCCAGATTTTCAAAAACGCTCAACCACATACCTGACCCAAAATCTTTGAAAATCTTGGAAGTTTTAATAAAAACCCTCAGAAACCTGTAAATCTAGTCTGTATTCAGTACCTGACCTATTATTCCCGCTTATCTCTTTTTTTAAAGTTTTCAAAACCTCCTGAAAGATTTTAAGAAACCTGTTGAAACAGCTTCTGCACAAGTCCTACCTGACTCAAATATATGGGATCCTTAGAACAGCTGCAGCAAGTTGCAGAGGGATATTTTTTTCCCCAATAGCTGTTTGTGAAAGATTACTCTTCAGAATATTACTGTTTCCTACCTTCCCCATTTCCATCCCTCCATTCTTCTGCTTCCATTATTCCTCAGCTAAACTACATGCTGTTCTTCTTTTCCAGCCCAACAGTAGTACAAGTCGTGTATTCTCTCAGGTTTTGACAGCTGATGTTATAGTCTTTCGTTTCCACCTATTTGTGGAAAGGGTTCAAAGGGACAATTCTGCTTGGTTGAACATGGTGAGAAAATACTGCTCTTCATCTTCCATTTTTCTCCTTGCCCAAGTGGAAGTGGATAGGCATCCCTGATCCACGCTTTGTGCCTGCTACAAATGCTGTACCAGTTTTTCCATTTTGAAAATCTGCAGGTTTTCTGAGCAGGAAAGGAAGAAGAGACATGAAGGCAGCCCTATGCTTAGAAGAGAGACAGAGGGTTATGGTACCTCTGGAGATCAGTTTTGTTGCAGATGTAGAAAGTCTCAGAGAGATAGAACCTATGAGCAAAGACAAGACAGGTAGGTAACAAGCTAAGAGAGCAAAGCAGGTTGTTGATCTCCAGAAGGAATTATCGGATTGACTTTATGAAGCACATAGAACAAACAGAACATGCAAGACTGGTGTCACAGGTAATAGAGAAATCAGGCAGTGAGCCCAGATGAGAAGACAAAGTGCTCTCTGGCAAATTCCACAGGCTTATGCTCAGTGGTTGTCAGCACAGATACAAACGAGAAGTGACAACGCAGGTACAAGCCACAGAAACCTGGCTATCTAGTGCTGTTATCAAAATCACACAGGTTTTTTGCTGACTACTAGAAAGTATCTCCTGAAAGGTCTGTGCCCTCTCATCCCAGTCAGCCTGAGCAGAGGGTGAGCTCTGACAACATATCAGAAACTAGGACCTAGTGCTTTATACCCATCTTTGACCTCTTAGAACAAAAACCCAGCTTAAAGAATCTGACACAGCTTGTCACAATATAGCCTACGATACCCGGCCAAGAGCAGTTGCAGTCAGTCAGCAGTGGCATTTTATCAAGAACCTTTTTTAAACCTAACTAGTTGCAGCGAGAAGGGGAGAGTGGGCTGCAAAAAAATAATATATTTGCTTTTTTTTTTTTTAATTCTAGCTATCTTTAAATAGGTTCATAAACATTTTGCTTATTCAACTTTTTCCAGTCCTGTTCTGAAGTGCAGCTTCCCTGGTACAGGTTATCAGACCCAGTGCTGTGAAGCCTAAAACTGTCTGCAGAGATAAAAGTCACAAATACATCCAAGTCCAGAATGCTCCAGTGAAAACTGGAGAGTTATATGGGAAAACCAGATGAAACCTGAAGAGATATGTAAGAAGGACATGAACTGTTTAAACAGCTCTTGGCCCTTTTCTGTTGATAGTTCCTGAAGATCCATCAAACTGCATGTTGTTTAATAATAGAAAAATAGAATGCCCACATCTATGTCAGGACTTAAAGAAAATAATGGTCCAGCATAATTTCTCATGAAGCCAACTTCACTATATTTCTCCACGGAAGCCAACAGAGCAACAGAAGGAACACTCCCCTGCTCAGGTCAGTCAGCTGATCCATTTAGACAGCACCTATAGAAATAACTCAAACAGACCAGGGCTTGACTTGTGACACTGAGAAGGCAAGTGGCACAGTGTGACTCACCTAATGGCTAAGATTTCCCTTCCCCACACACTTCATCCATACAGCTTGCCAGGAAAAGTCCTCAGGATATGGTCCTCCCCAGACCATGCCTACAAGCATGTTAGTCACCACGGGTCAAACAGGAACATGGTCACAGTTACGTACTATCAAGGGCCAGTGCCTAACCCTCAGCACTGTTGAGGTGACTAGCATGCCTGTAGCCTTGTATTCCTTTTACAGAAGAGCACCAAGACCCCAGCTGAACTGTGACACAAGGGGGGAAAAAACAAGAATCAGTAGGAATTGTTTCTGCTTAATTTAGAAACTGAGGGGAGATGAGCTGTGAAACACAGGGATGTTATTTCTATTATTTGTTCTTGTGACAGGGTTGCTGTCATTATCCTACCATACACACCAAGTTCCAAAAATCAAAACAAAGTGGGGCCAAACACACAAATGGGTTCTGGCAATCTGTCACATACCTCACAATGCATGTATTTATCCCTTGAAAAGTAATTCTGCCTGATGCAATAAACTTCTTTCCTCAAAGGGCTTCTGTTGCTTTACCCCTGTCAAATACTTTCAGTGAAAGTAAGATGGGGCCAAAGGGGAGAAACAAACAAACAAAGATAATAAAAACACCCTATTCAAGCCATTTACCCTTAATACTTCTACAAAGTCCAAAACAAAGTTCTTATTTGTCATTGAATACCTGCGAACAGCTTAGGCCGCTTGCCTTCGAAAAGTATGGGGTTTTAAAAGGTTGAAAGCATCAATTCGTAAAACGTTCCCTATTAATTTCATTTGATGGAAAGGAATTTGATTATATCAAACAGGGCCTACATCGACAGTAAACCATCCCATTATAAGTCTGGAAATAACTTCCAAAGCCTGCACAGTAGTGTAAAAGCAGGATACTCAATATAATAGTAGATCAATTATCTAAGAGGTAAACTATTTGCTTTGAATAACTGAACATTTCAAGGGGAACAGAACCACAGGAATAGTGCAAGGGACAAAGTTTCAAGACTGTACCTGGTTTAGATGGCACCTTTTTATCTGCGACTTCTCAGTCAAAGTCAATGCTCAGAAAATGTTCCCACTCCATTTCTTAAACAGTGAACCTGGTCCCAACTTGTACCCTCTCTTAGGTTTGTGTGGTATTGTTACCAAAAAAAAACAGATGTCCTAGGACCAAACAGCTTATTGCATTTGGGAAACAGCATCTGCGCCTGGTCTGCAATAACAATGAAGGCACACAAATGAACACAGCAGACTCAGGAGTGACAGAGGCAGGCTACAAAACAGAAATAATCTGACAAGGTCAATAGAAATGGTACTAGGAAAGCACTGAAGACATTACACTAGAGTTTAAGCACTGAGCTGTTCATTTAGTGGTTATCCCATTAGTGCATAGATTGGAAATAAAAGCTATTAAAGTGACATTATATTTAGAAGTAAGCTTTGTTTTACCCAGAAGTGCACTGTCAGGTATCGTAAAAAAGCCCTTCTTCTTGAGGTCTTTTGGCCTCTGGCAAATCAGATGCAGATTGCTGTAGTGTAACAACAGCCAAATACATTTTGAGTTCATAAGAAAGATTTGCACTTATGAATTACACTGATCTCATCTGGAACTAATTTATTTATTCTAAGAGATACAGAATAAAATGCTCTTGAGACATGGAAAGGTTTTATTCACTCCTTTGATTCAGCATTTTAAGGTTAGCCATGGCAGGTGCTGACACTATTTCTTTCGTTATGTGCACAACCAACTCACATAGTTCAATTAATGGAGAAAGATTGTCTCCTTTAATAATGACTGCTCTCTTATTGATATGAATTTTCTTTTCTTGCATACTGATCTAGTGGATTTAAATGAAACTAATCCCCCATCCAACTCTTTTCCTCATTTCAACCTCAGCTGAAGTGATGGATCCCATACTTTACTGAGTCTGATTTTTTTCCAAACAGTTTTCTATTTACCATAGATCAGTCACTTTTGAAAAAATATGGAAAGAGAAGAATGAGGGTTTTTTGGTTGTTTTTTGTTTGGTTGGTTGGTTGGTTTTGCCTGTATTAAAACTAGTGATCTTTTCTTTGGAAGTTACCTGCAGAAACTACAAAGGAACAAGTTAATGGCCTCTGTATCAGGAAAATGTGTGTTGCAAATATGTATTCCAAATGGATTGTGCTACAAGCCTTCTGCTGCTGTGGGAATCATCAAATTTCACATATGTACAGTAGAGATTAAGTAGGGTTTAACAGTTAAAACTGCTGTTCCACTCACTTTTTCCAAGGATAAAGCAACACCTTTGCCACACCAGCTTCCCATCACGTGTGCCAGATCCCAAATAAGGAACAGGAATCTTCCTGACTCCTACACAAAGGAAGAATAGAAGATAGGATAAGCAACTAGATGTGGCAAGAAGAGGTGTCAGGAAGAGTAGCAAAAAGGCAGCTAAAAGCAGTGAACCTGCAAACCAGTGAAAAGATGCCCTGAGGGATAGGTGAGACAGATTTGATGAAGCGTGGGGGCATGGAGCTGACTGGGCAAAGATACCAGGACACAGGACTGTGAGAGATTCAGAACAGAGCCAGGGGGATAAGGAACAAGTGACTAGAGGACAGACAGAGTGAAGAGATGGAGGGGACAGAAAGGTGAGAGTGACATTGTCACAACAATGTTGTAGAGCTCTTCCAAAATACAGAATGCTCAAGTTTATGAGACTGGTGAAAACCTTACATGTGAAAGAAGGAACAAAATATTAATATGGTCCTGTTTTGATTATCTTTTGTGCTTATGGACAGTTGCAGGATCAAAACTCAATGTGATCTTACAGTCAATGAAAATCGTAAGCTAGGGCAAAATATAGTCCAGTGCCTGAGCAGACAAGCATTTAAAGAAAGAACTTACAGAACTACACAGACATAGAAAGAAAACAACAGATTGCATCACGGCACTATAAAACAGGAAACAAAATAAGAAGAGCAGACTGTTACAGCTGTTACAGGCAAAGGGTTTCTTATACTTCTGTGACATCCTACTATGTCAGCAGCAGGCAGGGAGAAATCTTAATGCTCCTGAGCATTTTAATTCATTAAAAAATCCTGTTACAAGAAAGACTCCCTTTTCCATCAGTCAAGAATCTGCAGAACAATGGGTCAGAGCTTTGGCAAACTATGCAAAGATGACTGATTTGTGCAATTAACAAACTCTACGGGCTGAACTAATTTGTGATAGAATAATGACAGGACAAAATCCAGGCACTCAAAAAAGAATGCTTAGAGGTCCCATTAACTCTACAGAGAACTAAAGATATGTGCATGGCTAGTGGACAAGCTCACCTCTGAATAGAGAATGTAAGCAATGGAGTCACCAAGGTATTTCAGAAGGCAGAGCAAGGAAGGCATGAAAATTTACTGAAAATTCAACAATGGAAGGCATACAAGCACAAAGCAGAAGAGATGAAAAAATCCAAAGATCTATGGCTATTTTGGGGGGAAAAAAAATTTAAATGCCCTGTATATGGGGTCACGTGCAAAAATTGTGACAAGTCATTATGCAAAGGACTGCAGACAAGAAAAAAATGCCCACATATTGAGAGAGTAAGCAGTGACTCAGAGATCTTTGCATGTATGTGACATCAGTGCCCTGCAAAACAGCACAAAATAAATGGACTGTGAACTTCAGACTAGCACCAGATGCAAATACAAGGCAGCAGAACACAATAAGAAATGGGATGCAAATGAACAGTGGACATCAATGTGTGTGAAAGGCACAAAGACCTTTTCAGAAGTGCACATGAAGAGAAAGGAATATAGCAGAACCGAATTTTAAATTCCCTGATAATATAATCACAGTACCATGAGGCTGAGCAAAAAGCAGTATATCAAGTAAGAAGTGAAAATTCAGGTAGTAAAAACATTAGAGACACATTTAGTGAAAAGAAGAGAGTTTTGAACCTCAGCACATTAAACCTAAATTACAGATTATTCCTATGAAAAACACACAAATTACTATTAGCATCCACCTTGAGAACTGGCACTCCTGGGAGTTCAGGGCCTACAAGGAAGCTGGGGGAGCACTTCTTACAAGCGTCTCTAGTGACAGGACAAGGGGAAATGGGTTTAAATTGAAAGCAGGGAGATTTAGATTGGATATCAGGAAGAAGTTCTTCCCGGAGAGGGTGGTGAGGCACTGGGACAGGTTGCCCAGAGAAGCTGTGGGTGCCCCATCCCTGGAAGTGCTCAAGGCCAGGCTGGATGAGGCTTTGAGCAACCTGGTCTGGTGGAGGGTGTCCCTGCCCATGGCAGGGGGGTTGGAACTTGATGATCTTTAAAGGTCCTTCCAACCTCAACCATTCTATGATCCTATGGGAGGGGTGCAGTGGTAAACCTGCCAGCAGCTGCACAGTGGGAGCTGCGGGGGAGGGTGGGGGCGGAAATTAAATTAAATTAACTTGGGGCTCCTGGGACTCTCCCCACCCTGCCTACATCCCAGGACCCCAGTGCAGCCCCCCAGGAGTCCCCCACCCTGTTCATGGCCCAGGACCCCATGTCAGCCCCTGGGGCTGTCAGGCCCTGCCCCACTGAAGCTGCAGCAAGGCTTGTCTCCTGCCAAGCCAGGCCAACCCACGGGCATGCATCCCTGCCCAGCCTCAGCCCATGTCCATCCCCAGGGAGGTGCCCAGTGCTGGGGATGGGGTGCCCTGGTGTCCCCTGGCTACCCTGTTCTTGGCTGGGGAGATGGGACAGACCCTGGCTGCCAAGCCCTATCATCACCCACCCAGGCAACCCCCATCACTCCTAATGCCCAAGTTCGGGGATCCATCAGCCCCATCAGTGCCTTGACACTGGTAATGTGCTTAGGCCGCCATGCAGACAAAAGAAAATAAGTTATAGCTCCTGCACCCGGGTACCCACTAAACATAGACGTTTTCCATAGTAGCGAGTTAAACAGAGCGAGACACAGGCTTGAGCCCTGGCACACAATAGCCCAACTGTTGAGCTGCCAGGGCTCCTTCATGGCAATGTGCCGTCTCCCTGACGCAGCCCAGCTACCCTTTTGGGAACCACACAAGCTGGAGCGTCAGTGCTCCTCGCTGACAGCACAGGCAACCCCGTTTACCAGGAGTGGGAAGGGAGCAGGACAGTTTAACCATATGAAGCTGCCCTATAAAGGCCTATTTCATTTACCACTACCGTTGAAATCACAGTGGAAAAGGAATACCTTTCAGTACCACTCAGGTGGGAAAAGTTCAAGCTGTGTGTTCAATGAGAGGAAACTATTCAGGCAGAAATTAAATACATGTCACTACAGAGCATTTTTAAGGGATGCTGTCTGTTACTTGGTCTGCAATGTTATGTATTTGGTACATGGTACACAAGAGAGGTATGTGCTTACCAAGTTATGCAGGGCAGCCTCACACTACATAATAAATAGCAATTAAGTCAGAGCATGAGACCTTTAGCCAGCTAGAAGGATGTCTATCTTTCTGTAAGAAGAAGATATAAACCAGAAGGCAAGGGACTGTTCTGCCCTGGTTTCAGGGAAAGGGGATGAAAAGAGTCCAGTAACAAATCTTCCAGAGCAAGGACGAATATGTGTTCATATACATTGTCATGTTAGGTGCTCACAGAGCAACCTCATCTGTCCCTCAAAACAGCAGGACTTCACACAAGCTAAATGTGTAGTATTTTGTTTCCTGTATTCTCAAATCATAGTATCAATCCTAATGAAAACAGAAAATCTCCTATAAGATCAGAGCCACTCTGAAAAAAAGGCAACAGAGAACCATACAGGAGCCTACAGCTGAATTTATCTTCCTTAACTGCAGCCAGAGAGAAGTTATGCACATCCTCTAAACTGCTTGCTTACTTTGCCCTGAAAGTTAATAGATAGCTATCAACAGTCCTGGAGGGACCTATTTCTTCCTACTGATCTCAGGGCAACCTTATAGCCAGCTCAATGTACAGGTCTACCTTTTTGCTGGCTAAAACCAGGAAGATGAGCCCCAAGCAGTGCAGGAAATGCTGTATGTAGAATAATGCAGGACGGGAATTAAGAAAAACATGGAAAAAAATTTTTACACATGAACTTCAGTCCTTGAAGCAAAAAAGGAAGTGAAACTGTCACTGCAAACCTTTTCATTATCATAGGCCACTGGAAATTACATTAACTGCACTTGTATCCCTCTCAGACAAGATAGCGAGGCATTTTAGCAGCTATGATACCTCAAAAATACCACTTCAGCCAATGGACACCTGCTTACACAACTCAAAACAGAGAAACAACCAAATCAATTTTTCCCAATGCCAGTCAAATAAGCAAGCCAAATAAATTGTTAATATTTGTAATATACTGTCGAAAGGTGAAAAAGTAAAAACAAAAAGTCATAGGATCACAGAATAGAAGTGAAGAGAAGGTTGGAAGGAACCTCTGAAGGTCATCTAGTCCAGCTCCCTGATCAAGCAGTTTGCCCAGGGCCATGCCCAGATGGCTTTGGAATATCTCCAAAGATGGAGACTCCACAACCTCTCTGGGCAACCTGTGCTCAGTGACCCTCACAGTAAAAGCTTTTCCTCATATTCAGATGGAAACATCATGTGTCACCATTGGTGAATTCTGAGACATAGTCATAAAAAAAGCATAGGACAACACCTTTGTGACAAACCCCCTATAATAAATAATGTTGTTGAGAAAAAGGGGTAGTATTTGACTAAGCATCCTTTTTTTTTCTCCACTGCCTAATGCACCAATATATCGCAGCTGATCTGTAAGAAATGCTGGAGGCAACTTGTGGGGTTCACAGGGATTTCATGCCATAGTCATTTTTAAGACTGATTATGAAAGAAATTTCACACCAAGCAGGAAGAAGTTGTGTAAAACAGGACAAATGGCCTGGTTAAAGACAACCACTAAAAACTGAAACAAACTCTCAGGATGAACAAAGCGACCACATTTACTGTACATGTTCTGTAAGAGAATTAATTTGTTGGCAAGTGAAGCTAGACCACTACAGCAGGAAAAGTAGTAGGTTTATAGTCACAAGTTCTCCTATATGAGGCAACCCAGTATGAAATCTGTATTTTCACTGACAAACAAGACTGTAACATCACTGAGATAAATAGTAGGAAAAAAGGATATTGGGAATTAAGATGTTTCCCTGAAATTCACTTTCCTTTAGTCTTTAGCCAATAAGAAGAAACAACTCCAGAAAGTTATGATTAAGAAAAGGATCCAGATCTGGGAATCAATTAAAAAAAAACCAAACCGCAATACCTCTAGACCTGACCTCTCACTAGAACTACTGGTAGATAACTTTTCAGAAAATATATTTCCAAACATGTCACCAAGTTTCGAAGTCTACTCTTTGCTAAAATAAGGTTGATGAAATTCTTTCATATAATGTTGTCTAGTGATAAGATATTTCTTAAAATGGGCTCACAAATGGTGTATAGTAATTTTTTCCCCTGAGCAAATAACTCTGCGTTGAGTGGTGTGCAGATATACTCCTGAAATACTTCCCCATTACAGGTGCATTTTGACAATCCACACAGTCGGGGCACATGCTTAGCATATGGTTGTAATAGTCCACTTCAGATACAGAGCAAATCAGAAGAGGGAAAGCTCTTCTTTCGCTGTTTGTGAACCACTTGGCAAAAAGCAGCTGGTAGCTGTCAATTTATAATTCCATTTTAAAAAACTAACCACAAAAACTGGATATCAAAGATCTCCAACATCGGAAAATGGGCCCCACAATCTAAGAAGGATGTAAAAGTTCTTGAATGCATCCAGAGGAGGGCAACAAAGCTGGTGAAAGGGCTGGAAGGAATGTCCTATGAGGAGTAGCTAAGGACTTTGGATTTGTCTAGTATGGAGAAACGAAGACTGAGGGGAGACCTCCTTGCTCCCTACACTTTTTGTAGGAGGGCAGGTGGAAAGGAAGGTGCTGATCCCTTCTTCCTGGTATCCAGTGATAGGATATGTGGGAATGGTTCAAAGCTGCAGCAGGGTAGGTTTAGACTGGACATTAGAAAGTATTTCTTTACCAAATGTGGTCAAACACCGGGACAGATTTCCTGGGGAGGTGGTCACTGCCCCAGGTCTGACAAGTGTTTAAGAGGCATTTCGACAATGCCCTTAACAGTGTGCTTGAACTTTTGGTCAGTCCTGTGAAGTGGTCAGAGAGTTGGACTAGGTGGTCTTGTGGGTCCCTTCCAACTGAAATTATTCTATTCTGTTCTATTCTATTCTATTCTATTCTATCCTATTCTATTCTATTCTATTCTATCCTATTCTATTCTAAAATAATCAGCCTTCAGAGAGTCCACCAGTCCAATATGAATAGAACATGAGCCAAAAAAAAATAGATGACAAAATAGATTTAATATATCCCAGCACAAGGTGAAGCAAGTGCAAAGCAGTAGCCAGTCATCAAAGGAAAGACTTGAAGTTTTTCCAGGAGCTTGCAAAATAGGCAAAAGACTTTTTAAGAAGACACAGAAGATATTGTTCCAAAAAAAAAAAAAAAATAAACTCTCAGTAGAGTTGGTGTCCATTTATCTGAAGAGGATTTTCAAGGAATGCACCTGAGAGATCAGTATGTGCACAAGTTAGGTTATTCATGTTTCATTTCACTAACTCCAGTGAAAGCACCACAAGGAAAGTTACAGCATGAACCTCCTAGTATGGGTTTGTTTGACATATGTTTACAAGTTAATGCTCAGGAATTTAAAAGCACTTACAGCAAGTACTTGGCGGTTGTCATAACACAAAGAGCAGAATAAAGCCTGGGTACTGCTTTTTCTTGGCCGCCATTTCACATCAATTGAATGTTAACGGCAAGGAAAGGATGTAGGCCTGAGAAAGGAGCTAGGAGAGAGAAGATGTCTGTAACAGGGATAAATTAGATAGAAAGGATAAAAAGAAGCAGGCAAGAGAGCCTGTGCCCCTAGAGCA
Organism: Rhynochetos jubatus; assembly: GCA_027574665.1. Classification (NCBI taxonomy): domain Eukaryota; kingdom Metazoa; phylum Chordata; class Aves; order Eurypygiformes; family Rhynochetidae; genus Rhynochetos; species Rhynochetos jubatus. Next base: position 80,654,113 of record CM050648.1, on the reverse strand, counting down.
CACATTCCCAGAACCTGATGGAGTCTGAGGGTTCTGAATATCACCTTGCATCCTCTGTTAGGGGCCACTAGGAAACCCATTGCAAGAGAGCCCCTTCCTTTAGTAGCACAGGATGCAACAGAGGATGATACTAGGTAAGTGGCACCATTGCAAGCTACAGTAACCCAAATGGCAGAGGACAGGGTGGCACATCTAAGGAGCTCCAGTCAGACCTTGAAAAATGACATGTGAATATGGGAAGACACAGTGGTAGCTGGGAGATGCGATGTGATCCACTGCCTTTCATCACACACCCAATACTGCTCAGCTAACGATGGCTTCTACTGCTAGAATGATCTACCCTTTTTCAGCCTAACTGGCAGTAAAACCCAGATTACTGAGCTGTTTCTGATGACCAAGAGATAAAAGCATGTTAATTGCTCCCAGGATAAAGAAGAATGCTATGTATTCCATGGAGTGGCATAAGGTTGAGCTTAAATTTTAATCTATTTGGAAGAAAGGTATTTTTAATAGAAATCTAACACAAGGAACCAGTACCTTTTAGGTCAACACTCAGTGAAATTTTCCTAAATGCAGAAGCAATATCAAAATAAAATAAAATATGTGCACAGTAGGACAGAAGATATCTGTGGGAAAATCTAATTCCCAGTTCAGTGATCAAAGTGGAAGTAACCCATGGAAGTACTGAAGACTTAGAGCAGTGTAATGAGAAAATGGTCTTTACTGGAGACAAAAATGTCAGTTAAAATGTTTACAGTCACAGAATTTTGCTTTTCATTGCTGCATGACAGCCCAGTATTTGTTCAAATAGCAGGGATAAGTCAATTCCACAGCTTTAGAGAAGCAAAAGTGAACAAAGTCAAATACCATAGCAACAAGCCTATGAACACCTCAGTGAAAGAAAATTTGATCCCTCTGGATCACTATGTGAGCACTCAAAATATTGACACGGAAATCCTGAAACCTTATAGACCTGGTTTTAATGCATGTCTTTCACTTTATTCCTATTGTTATTATCTAATTAGAGATGGGAGAAATTAGCTTTCCCACCTTTCTACACTATGCTTTCCCTTCATGCCACAATTCAGAGTAATTAATAATTACTTGAGCACTGAACTGTTATTAGCTACAGCGCAGTAGCTAGTGCAGTTCTGGCTTACATTTGTAACAATCTCATTTACTTTTGCAAGGCCAATCAACATCAATATTAGATGTGAAGGGGAAAATGAAAAAAGTTAAAGTTCTTAATTCTGACAAAAAAAGAACCTAAATATTTTTTCACAGGATAAGATGAGCTCATATGTGCTGGAAAGGAGATGTGCAGCATCAGAAATCCAGTGGTCCAAAACTAGAGGTAATATTCAGAGATCACCAAATGGCAGTTGCATATAAACAGGAGGAGAAGACATCCAACTTCTATGTCATTTATAGAATTTGCCCTTTACCTGCATACCTTAAGGATCACAGCACCTTTCTACCTGTGGGAACCATGATAAGATGAGGTACCCCACTCACATCAGCCTAATGGAAGAGTTTGCCAAAAAAAGGTCCTAACCAGAACAGCCACTTTTAGCCAATATGTGCCATCTCAGAGCAGCTGACTATTCATGAACAGATGCTCATGACTGGTCAGGTGCTTCACATACTGAAGTCAACAAAAAAGCAAGATCAGTGACAAAACAAAATAAAGCCTGAAATCAACACAAGTTATACTTCATGACAGAATAAAAGTCTTAACTTTTGCATCCTGTCTGGAAAAGAAACTAAATGCTCATTCTGCATAACCACTTAAATTTGAAATAGACTTATTCTGATTGCATGTGTCCACATCACTGTCCATAAATTTCAGGCTTAACACAGGTTTTTCTGTTTTTAAAGGTATCTCTTTACAGGTATTACTATAAAGAGTTTAACTACTGTCTCTACAGTGCAAACAAAAACCTTGTGTTTATAGTGACACAACAGGTTAAAAGCTTTGATTTCTGAAATCCATGCCTTTCATCAAAGTTAGTGATTTTCTCTCTCCAATAGGTCAAAAAAGTTCTTGCTCACACACACCAAAAAAAAAAAAAAAACACAAATGACTGAAGAGGGAGAGAGGCAGGCGTTCTCTAAATCAAACGACATTGATTTTACTTCTTGTCAAGACTACAGGGGTTTAAATTACTCTTAGAAGCAGAGTCTTAAGATTAAACTGTTTTGCATAAATTTGCATATGTTGCATATCTGTGGCTGCTACGAAAGAAATATTCTTTCACCAATAGACATTTTGACTTATAATCAAGTAAAGAATTACAAATCTAAGTGTTTTGATAAAAGATCAAACATTGCACATATTAACACTTCTTTTGTTTCCCAGAGAAATTGAATATAGCTTGATTACAATTTTTATTATTATTTGCTTTCCTTGACATTTCTGAAACTGATTTAGGAACAATAACAAAACCCTACCAAATTCTATGAAGGAACTAACGCAAATGAAAAAGGGAAAAAAGACTAAATATGCTATTTGGATACTTAGCTAGCAGTTATTGTACCCAACTCTCTTAAGAAATATTTAATATTCTACTGATACTCCAGAGATTTTTTTTTACCTCAAAAATGTAAAGTGTAAGTGATCCTATTGCTGCTACAGTGTGTTAAACACACACATTATAGGCTCCAGTAAAGGGGTGAGATCCAGGAGGACAGGATGATAAGATCCAAGGATCTAAGCTTTTGTTCATGAAGTTACAAAGAACAATCTTCCATTGCACATTTTCCCTCCCTTTGAGGCAATTATTAAAAGCCCAAAAATCAACATGACATTTATAAGGAACAGTAATAACTGTCTACGAAACAACCAAACAAAAATTGTAGCTGTTATGATTAAAGACATTTCATATTGTAAAATGCATTTCTAAATGAGATGTTAGACTATGCTATCCATGACTTATAACTGTCTTGATACAGCTTTTATAATCATGCGGGTTGGGGTCCTTGTGGTATCCTAATAGTTACAGGTTTCCCATAACATATGCCCAAATGGAATTCACAGTCCCTAAAATTTATTGCTTCCTCCCATAATAAATTATCTGACCTCAGTTGGCTTAGTGATATTCAGATGGCCTTTTGAGAGAAGTTCCTCAAAAAAAAAAAATAAAATAAACAACATATTCTAATAGAAAGAACACTAACAACGCACAAGATATTGCTCACACAGAGGGAGGAAGCACTAGCAAAGAAGCAACGTTTCACCTGAGATTTCAACTGCTTGGAGAACTGTTCAAGGGTAATGAGAGCTTAATTTCCTATAGAAATGTCCTCTCTTCTTTTTCCCTCCCTCTTTCTAAGGTACCCCCACAAACTATTCAATATCTCCTACTTTCTTCTTCCAAGCACAGACATGATGGAAAGCAGAACACGAGATTTGAAGAATATGGATTGTTACTTGCCTGTCAACTACCAGCTACCCTTTGTGTTTTGATTGTGCAAAGTCATGCCCTTAAAATATGAAATTCAAACTTGTTCTCATCACTTCCTACTACCAGTAGGTTAAAGAGTTTGTTTTCAACTGCTCTTCTTGTCCCGTAGCAAAAGTGTATGACTTACATCAGCAGAGCAAAGATTCTTCTACCTGGAGAAATTACTTCCATCTTTTCAACCCACTTGTAGCATCTGCTTATAAAGGCAGTGGCTACAGAATATTAGTAACCACAATTTGTGGGTTTTAAAGGAGGAGGTGGACAAATAAAATTTTAAAGTTATAATGCTTGGGAATACAAAGGAATACAAAATGTAAAAAGTATTTCTTTCCCCCATTACATAGCACAAAGTCAAGTCAAAACATTTTCCTTGTATCTATCTAGGATTATTGTCTGAGTATTACAAAGAAAGTATTTGAGAGTTTCATTCATTTTCAGTACAGAAATGATGTTTTGTTCCTACTGGCCCACATGGTATATCCGCAAAGATATTGGAAGAGATAATAAACCAAGGCCAAGCCAACTTGTTAATTATTCATTTAAAAATCAAAGGCTTACAGAAAAACAAATTAAAAAATTAAATCTGAACTAATGGAATACAGGTAGAGCAAGCTGGCAGTCTGCTTGCATAACTGAAGACCAATAGATTTCTATTATTTTTTTTAATAAAATATTCCAGTGGAGAAAAATTAATAACAGTCAATTACCTCCAAGATCTTTGGAAAACAAATTTTGCATCGCAATTCTGCATACTAGAACTTAATGTAGAAATAATAATCCAACTGATGCAATTTTACAATGAGGATGAGTATCTTAGAAAACAAAAAAAAATTCTCAAGTAAATTTTGGAATTAAATCATGGGTTTACTTCACTAATCTGTTTCAAGGCATTTGTATTTTGTTCAATCAAGTTGCAAAGAGATTTTTAGCCAATAATATCACTGATACAATTTCATTCTAAATTAAAGCTTTGCTTTGAACAACATTAACTACATATTGTAGCTAGAACCATGCTGGTTATGCTGATAGGTAAATGAAAAACACTAACTTTCCTCCACCCCCTTTCCCTGAAAACAAAATGTTAAACTGAGAAGTAATTATTTACATTTCAAATTGCGTCAAGGATTGCTTTTCTTCTTTTTTTCCAGAACCCCATTCAAATACCTTGAATAACCTGGTAGACTGCTCTGTCATTTACCACTTTGAAGTTCCTTCAAATGGTTGGTTTCCCCCTGCCATTAGACACAAGCAGCACAACAAGAGGTTGTGGGTTATCAGAAACTGCTTGTGCTTGCCAAGACAGTGGGTGATTGACAGTAAGCGCTTTCTCCCAAGCCATATGATGGGAAGGGGTGTGAGTATGCTGCAGTGCTGCATATCCCTGGGGAGGTATATGAGGGCTCATCAGAAAAGGCCAGACCTGCCAGAAGTTCTGAAGGGATTGCTGCTGAAATGGCAGAAGTAAAGAGCTGCTGACCCATACACATACTTGGAACAACTGTTTTGGTCAGCATTAATATATAAAGGAGGTCTTAATTAATTTAAATCACATTTGGCATAGAAGAATGTGCTTTTCATCCTAGAGCATTGTATATAGCACCAGGTGAAGTTTTCTGGCTCAATCTGAGTAAGAGATCAAACAAGATAGTCCCAACAGTCTATTGAAAGTTTTGGAAATCTTTTGAGCTGACCATTAATCCAAAGACAGTTCTTACAAAACACAGATAACCATGAAATTGAGGCCTACTTTGAACTTGCTGGCAGATACTTCATCACAGAAAGACTAGAAAATATGTAGAAACAAAAACTATAAACACAATGAAATTTCTTGTTCTGTTTGTTAATATCCAGTAAGAAAACAGCAACAACAGAACTGTAGGCACTGTGAAGAAAGCTGGAAAAAATAACATCATGATCTGGATATTTCAGGTGTTTCTTTTCTCTTTGTCCAAAGCAAGTATGTAAGTATTTTTCAGGCTGACAGAGTATGCTAATTTTACCAGCATTATTTTCCTGTCAGAGAGTGAACGTACATACTGATGAGAACATTTAAAACACAAAGTATTCTTAATGCTCTAATGTCTAATTACAGCTAAAACATTAGCTAGCTTCAAAAAAGAATCTACTGCATACCCACTGTTTTGGAAATTACTTCACTTTGGAATGCTTACTCTTAGAAGAGAATGAGACTCCTGAGTGTCATATTTGACTTTAATCTATTGTGAGAGAGACATTTACTTCATTAAAAAGACCGTAGACATAGCTAATACAAATGAGTTTCCTTCTGATAAGCCTATATAATACAGAACACTATCCCAAACAACTATACATTGCTACAAAAATCACTTTGAATATATAGATACACGTACATATGCACAGATCTATTTACTTTTATACGAAATGCATGTGTTCACGCATGTATCTGTGTGAACGGGGTGGCAGGTAGTCCTCACATTCTATTTTCTTAATGTGTAACAAATACTAAAAGAAAATCTGAAAATGTAATATTCTGGAGATTTTCCTCTCTGCAAGGCATGGACTGAAGCATTTTTCCTATCCTTTCAACTACAAGGCTTTCCTACAACTCTTTATATGTCTTCCAAACTTTACCTGTTTAGACTGAAGCATTCCACATTATTATTTTTCAGAAATAAGTGAGCAATTTCCTCAGACATAAAACAATATAGAGGAACCACAATGTTAGAACACTCTAATGGTATTTGCTAGGGCTTCTCTATGCTTTTGAACAAAAGTTTCAGATTTGGCAGATGTATCAGGACCAGTACTGGGGGGAAGGGTGTGTGGTGTGGTTGTTCCTGATAAATGTCCACTCAAAATAGTTTACAGACCTCTAAATATTTCAGTCTGTATCTGTTCATTCTTTTGACAGCAAAACTCTTAGAAAAATCAATCTTCTCTGCTGAGATCTCCACAGAGACTTAGGGATGAACGGGACTTTCCCTGGAATTGTATCTGCCATGACAGAGTACCTGTTGCAGTGACAGACAGCAGAACGACTCGGTGGCTGCTCTAACAAGATCCAGGCAATGCAGAGACAGAAAAAGAAACAGATTGTTTAGGAGCAGTAAAGAAGAGCAGAAACTGAGATGCAGGACCAGTATGGAAGCTGAAAGTGTGGGACACCACAAGAAGAAAGTACATAAGCAACAAGGAATTGCAGAGCTGAGATATAAAAGCAAGATTCTCCCTCTGCTCTAGATATTTTTTGTGATGCTGAATCTTCCACTGAGCCAAACGTTTTTTCCATAACAGATTATCAGTGCAGATTCTTTTAAATATCCGTTCCCAACCTGACTTCCTTCTCCACTCCCAGGCACTGACCTGCAGGAGTGTTAAGCATTTTATGCTGACTGAAGGTCGTGAGAGCTCTGCTCTGAGCAGAGGAACTGCTTTTCAGGAGAGTATCTACAGGCAGCCACAGATATACCTGATTGCACGCTTTGAAATGAACAGCACAGTCCTTCTGACCTACAGCTTTACAGGAATTTAGGTGCCTAACTTCAACAAAATTAATTTTGCTAGGAACTGAGAATCTAAATACACCTTCTTGGTGGTTTTTTTTTTCTAAGAAAGAAGTGTCTTTCAGTTCCATCTGTCAAATGGCCCAGACTTTATTCAAGACTGGTCTCTAGGACTACCATAAATTCTTTTCAATCTTTTTCACAAATCTAGTTATCATGTCATTTGCTCTTAGGAAGTGTTAGATTACAGCCAGGAGGGAGAGAGGAAGATTTTTATCACACAGGATTTTCTGAATCAACAGCAAAATCCTTTGAATACATTATACAGGCTGCCACCCTGAAAGTCCTTAGCTTTATCTTACTGTTGGAATGTGTTGTTTTGCTATTTCACAGCATGAAGGGGACTCGGTATGAAATTCCCCAGCTGTTTTTCTTTCAGAAATCTATGCTATAATCATGTTATCAGTTTACTCATTTCTATAACAATTTTCTATTTCACATCCTTTAGAATCTGATGTGTTTGGATATGCTGGAAGAAAACATTCCTCCTCGACTTACCAGCTTTGTTATAACACTTCAGGAAAGAAAAAAAGAGGGGAACCTTGTTCTGACTTGGCACATCTGAAGACTGACCTCTCTGCTATGTGTATTTAAAACAAACAAACAAACAAAAAATCTCTGAAAAAAACCACCTAAGGCTTTATTCTGCATCAAGAAATTCAGTGGAAACTTTCCCTTTGATATTTCCAGATACAGAAATAGGCCATGGAAGAAGGGTGAATATGAAGATCTAGTTATGTAAATAACTATCACTTCATCAGCTGATACTTCATTCCAGCAGGAGGGAAAAGAATAAGCAACACTTAGGGATATGCACTTAAGCACCACTGCACTGGATATCCATGATGCAGTTGGCAGCCTTGGGTTACAAAAATTACACAGGGAGCTCTAGCTTCCACCATAGGACCTTTGCTCAGAATCTAAGCCATCCAAGTGACCCATCTTTGTCCTACACCATCCTCATTCTCTGAACCCTAAAAGTCAGTTGTTTAGTTGCAAACTGCCATATGGAGAAGCAGAAATCCAGGCAGGTAGCTAATAAACTGATTAAGAGCCAGGTACTGATTAGCAAAAGATTTTATTTAGTTGAATTTGGGTTTTGCTTGTCACTCTGTACAATAAAGATCTATCTAATTATATCACTGCAGTCAGAAGAATACAGTAAATCTAATCTCAGGAAGCACTATAGCAAAAGCCTCTCAAAGCTTTCTCAACCCCTTCCTGAAACACCATTCAATCAACCAAAGCGTTATTGTCACTCACTCTTCAAAGTAAAAACACTTCCTCTTTTACTCTCAGTAAGAAGAAAATATGTGAGCTTCTTTATAATAAGAGTAACAATTAGCATGTGGGTTAAAGATGGAAGCTGTTAGCTGAAAGCAATACAAGGATCACAATGGGCTTTACTGAATAAGATACCACCCTTTGAGTGATGGTGTGAGATAATTGGGGATTCTGAGTTTGATATTGCACTTAATGACTTTACACTTCAGAACAGCTACTCCTAGTTTAAATCTGAGCAGACTCATACTCCCTAACTTTCCCCTTATCCTGAGACATCTCCCTCTGGAAAGATGTTTTTCATCTTTAAAATAAGAGTATCCATATGCCTCCTTCTCAAGGCAGGCCTGTATATTCATATATGTCTATTCTCAGATATCTAAATATTCTTCTGTTGTATATTAATCATTTAGCAAAAAGGAGTCAGAGGACTGATTAATCCAAAGTCTCAAAGCTGTCACATCAGAAAGACACATCATAATGTGGTAGATCTTTTTCATAGTCCCTGGAGTGAAATTAATTTAAAAGAATGTGGTCTAATACAGAGATACATCTCTATTCCCAAAGTAATAGTGTACTTATATAAAGGACATAACTTCAGATCCACTTTCATATTTTTTCATGATTATATAATAGTGTTTCTACGTGTTTTCATGTGCTTGTCAAGCTGAGAGGTTAGCTCAGATTATTTGAAGGCTTCACTTAATTGATTTTCTGATACATAGCTAAATTCTCTGCTGGTTCAAACTGGCACAGCAACGCTGCATTTGACCAATAAAGACACAGGCATTTAGAGTGTCAGCAGAGTATATTGGTCAAATTCAGCTTTCAGCAGCTATAAATTGAGAGGGACTTAATTGATTTCAGCTAATGTATTCTAGAGTTGCACTTGTACGTTTGGGAGTCAAATGTGGGCCAAGGACAGTAGGGACTGCAGTCACAAAATGATTGTGACAGAGAAGTGGCATTTAAATTCAGGGGTTTAGGGGCAGGCCATAAGCAGGCCATGGCAACACTGGGCTGGGTAACAGACCTGCCAAAAAAGCAACTAAGGTGAGCCTGTCGCTGGGTTACATATAGATTGACCCCAGCTCTAAATTCCTAGCACTAGCCAGTGTATTTAACTGTTAAACAGCGGTTTGTGTTGTGACTGCTGCATAGGTGTACCCCAAGTTATACGGTTCTGAAAAAATAATTGAACAAGCCGTCACCTACTGCTGATAACATTTTTCCAAACTAATCCCAAAAAGCTCTTTACCACAGCTCCGTTTCTAGAAGATAGCTTACCACTTTCCCATGGTGTCATTTACAAAACAGTATGGAAACAACAGCCTCCAGGTGCTGTGAATTTCAAGCTGTTCCTTGTGAGATAAGTACCATCAAACCTCCTTAATTTAGTTTCATCAATGCCATATTTAGCCATGTTGTTAACTGTGCTGAAAGAAAAATCTAGAAGGGTTTTTCTCAGTTTTCATGTAAGTGTTGCTATTGAGCTTCCTTTGAAGTACAACTGTTCTCTGGTCTCTCGTCTTGAATATCGGCTGATTCTTGGTTGCGTTATAACCTGAGCTGAGAGCAGGGAAGTGCCTTTAAAAGTTGAAAGACACACACCAAGTATGTGCAAAATTCCTAAGACTGAAACATTCTGAAGCTGACTTCAGATTTTGAAAGGAAAGATAATCCTGTCCTTGGAAAACATGCTTAAATGTCACTTTATAGATACAGATTCTGTGTTTAATATGAAATTACACGTTCTAAACTCACATTCCGCTTTACAGATCACACCCTGCACTAGTTTCTGTTTTCTTCTTGAGCCAAAAAGATGCAAATGTCAGTGAGCCATGTAGAATTAAATAAAATCTATGCATTTCTATCCCTAAGCGTAAGAAGCTCTTACCAAACTCAGTGTGATGCCCACTCAGTTTTGTGGAGACAGACAGAGAATATCAATGAGCACAGAAAACTCTGTGAAACCATCTGGCTTTTGTTCAGTAAAAAGTGAGACCTTCTGGGAACAGGAGAGGTGGACAAGCCAGGAGCTGCAGGTGACCCTAGCACTGGCCATGCCCTTGCTAAGGAGGAACCAGCCTGTGGCACCTGAGCTGGTGAAGGGAATGGTCCCAGTGATGGTATAGTGAACAGGTACTGAAGGCAGGGGGACAAGTCACGCAAGCGATCATCCCATAAAATCCAAGCAATTTAAAATAGCTACCTGTGACATAGATCAGGAAGGGGCTGAGGGTCCCAGGCTAAGCTGAAATGGGGTCCTGGGCCATCAGCAGCATAGGGGAAGCCCCAGGGTAGGCTGGGCAGGGACAGTCAGGGCTAACAGTTCCTCAGAGCCCATTGAGCACCAAAATAATGAGTGTTTTGGCCACTTGAACTATTTGTGAATGGTTTAGTGTTACCTAAGCTAAATCCTGACTTTAGTCCTCCATTCCAAGTCCAAGTAGTATCTTCACATACAAAGCCTAAGGCCTAAAAGATACCATTCACGGGTATATGAGAGAACTGTTTTAAACTACAGATGCACCAAGAAAGAACAGACCCAGGTTTAGTCCCTGAATTAAAAACACATGACAGGTAATCCTTGTGCATACACAACCATCTGTAACAGTGGCATCTTTTACCACTTAAACTTAGCATGTGAAATTAAAATGTTTTGATTGCAAAAAGTTGTCTTCTAGCAGATGGAAAACTTTCCTGTACTTCATGTCTCAGAGCCAACGCAACTGGTAAAACCCAGTAAAAGCTTTCTTGAGGGGAGTTGTCATTGAGAGTCTCCTCATTTTTCTCTCTATGTTGTGCCCAGTTGAAGCATTATTTCCCAGAAGTGCACCAATTAGGAGGTTTGGTAAAGTTTCCAAGTCACATTTCTGTGGGATGAGGAGGTCCAGCATAATGACTATCTGAAAGACACAGCACATCAATTGAGCTATGAATGCTGCTTCCACTCCTGCTTTTCTTTGACCATTATTCATTTATTCATTAAAGAAGGTACTAGCAACTAGTGCTAGTAACTGCTGTGCTTTTAAAATTTTCCACTCCATAGTCCCAGAGATGAAAATCCCCTTTCTCCTTTTGCACAGGATAGGAAACCTCCTGGTGTCCTCTTTCAGGTGCTTTGGAGTTGTTCTGCAAAGCCCAGGTACAGCTGAGAGGTAACTTCCATGGCCACAGTCGCTGTGCCGTGAGACGCTGGCTGCCATGCTGTCTAGTATGTGAAGAACAGAGAAGAAGCTGCCCTAATTATTCCCAAACCACCCTGTGTCACCAATGGACATTTACAAATTAATTTTATTTTCAGTACAAAAATCCACATGCCACTCACCCTTGATCTAGTGGCGAACTTCCACTGACAGTGTGTGGATTTATGTGGACGACCTAAGGAGAGGAACAGACATTGGTTATTTATTATTGCTTATAGTTTTTTTCCTGGGGGAACTACCGATATCCTTATTTTTATTCAGTCTCCTTAGAGAAATATAACTCAAAGGGTTCCGTGTGAGAAGCAATGGTGATTCATCTGCAGCAATGTAAGTCACTGGTGGTGCCCCGGAAAAGGAACAGCAGGGGAATTATACATCCATGCCTGAACTTCCCCAGCCTCATACTGTACACACAACTTCCTCAACAATTTAAACACAAAGGACTGTGATCATGAAGTCACCATCTAACACACAGCCAGTCATGTTACCCTTGCTACCACAAGCAGCAGAAGAGGACAAAGGAGAGAGCACAAAGGAGAGAGCAGAGAAAAAGCCAGTCATGTCTTAAGCTGCCAGTTAAATTCAAGAGTAAGAAGAAAGATCGAGCGCTCTTTTTAAATGAAATCTGATATAATCAACATGATTAAAATTCCTGATTTGGAATCCCTGAGGTAAATAGCTCAGCTCATGCTTTAGAGCTAAACCTTTCAACAAGAACATTCAAGTTTAGGAAATGGTTTGAGGTAAAAGCAAGCAAGGCAGGAACCCAGCCTGGAAGACTGTCTCCATCCCCATGGTGTTCTGGCAGGTTGTTTCCTGAGGGTAAAAGACACATGCCAGAACTGCACCGTGGGCTTGTGAACTGGAAAATCAAAGGGAGAAACTAGGTACCTGCATAGAGTGTTATAATGTTAAAATAGGGTCGGTTTAAGGGAGCAGTGTCCCACAGAGAGCAGAGAGTGTATATGCTCATTTCTGCTCCTAAAACTTCCCTGCTGCCTGCCACTGGGAGATCTGCATGGACACGATCACCAAGGGCTGCAATTTAAAACTCAGAACAATGCATTCATAAATCTGATGAATCACACAATGAGCACAAGCCAGACTTGGGAGCTGCAGTAAATGCTGGAAAGCTGATGTGGCTACAAAAATTTTGTCTCATGACTGGCCTGGATTGCTTTTACATGAGTCCCCTGACCTCAGAAAGTGGGCCTGCGAGGGCTGGGCTTTCTGATTACCCCTGTCAGAGGTTTATTGTTTCTCAGGTTTCACACTCCGGGATTGTCATTCCAGAAAATGACAATGCATCTGATGGAAGCATTCCCTGGGGGTGGCCAGTGACTTATTTTGAGTGCTGTGATAAAATTGCACAAATGTTTCGGTCACTAAAGAAGCAGGATGCTAACATGGTGACTACACTTACGGGGCTTTCTAGTGTGGTATTAAGAGAACAGTGTATATTTTTGATTACGTTTTCACTGCGTATCAAGCATGTCTGCATCAAAACAGTAAGTTAGGTCCACATACCTGAATCCCTGTGTAAAAAGGCTAAACTAAAAGCAGAAGTACAATATACGCACTTAAGTGCCACAGTTGACTGAGACATGAAAGGATCACCCTTGTTGTAAGGTCATGAAAAATATCCTTTCAGAATTGCAATTCCAGTCCTAAATGCAAATCCAAACTTACTCAAATGCTGTGCCTTCAGACCTCAGATTTTAGCCCATACAATGACGTTTGAATTCTGAAGCCTGTCTAGATCCAGATTTGGGATTTAGATTCTAACCCATCTTGCTTTATTTCCAATTCATATTTACTTTTCTCCTCCCCCACTCCTCCAAGAATGTATTTTCTTTAATATAAAAAAGGAAATGTTCTCTTGGAAAATTTCAGTCTTATTTCAATAGCTCTTAGCTGCTGAAATTAGTAGGGCTGTGTTTTAACCTACATTTTAATTTCTATAGGCATTTAAGCATTTCCTCTACTCCTATTTTAAAAATAGATCACCATAACCTATTTCTTGCTTACAAATATCTTTACTGTAGGTGAAGCAGGCACTGGCAGGAGTGACTACAATCCAGAAATGAACTTTTTTATTAAACGCTGTTTCACATTTGCTTTGTTCTTCTGCAGCAGGGACACTATGAACCGAACCTTTAATCTGAGTGATTGATATGCCAATTTATACCCCTTTTGGCTTTGATCTTTCTGTCCTACCGCAGTGTAAATTTGGCCTCATATTTAAAACTTGGAAAATCCCCTGGTTATAACGTCTGCTTTTTCTCACTTCCCATTCTGCTAGAACCATTTTTTTGTGAAATAGTTGTCTTTTTTGTGGTTCCTTTGAGAAGTTTAGACCAGCAACTCCTCTTGAACTTTCATTTTTTTGTGTATTTAGACAACTATAGACCACTGCTTCAAGATTTTACTTAATAAAGTCAAAAAATTCTAGCATGCATTCAAAAAAATGCAAGTGTGTATGACTTTTAAGTACCTCCTAAAGTCTCATTAAGCTCATGCCTGAAGTAAAATCCACCTAACTACTTCACTAAATAGAGCCATTTTTGGGTCTGATCCAATGCATAGTGAACCCAGTTCAAAAATTCCCATTGACTTCAGTGGGCTCCCAGCCGATTCCTGGGAGGTACTGAGGGTGTGAAGTTCAGCATTTCTCCTGCCAAACTTCAGTTCTTGCTCTGACATGTGTTCTTTAGGGGGTTTTTTTACACTATCTCCTCTCAGCAGAGAAATATAAAATTTTAAGGCCTCTCTGAAAGGCCAGAAGAGTTTTTCACCACTGCTTTAAATGCACTCTTGTCAATACTGAAGCATTTCAAAACCATTCATTGACTCCTATAAGAAACTTCAAACCAAATAGTTTCAGGTCTAATACATAACTTTGGGGCAGATAAATGTCATTGCAGCTTTATAATTTTGAGGTTATGTTAGTATTTTTATACAAATATTGAGGATATTCATTACAAATACTATAGACGTGTATAAACACATAATGCAAACACACACTACTGTGTGTATTTAGAGTCTTCTAATGGTTTAGATAATTAACAAAATGTTTTTATTCTTCAGAATTACAACCTTCATAAGTTTGGGTTTGGTTGTAAATTTTAAAATAGAAATATTTTCAGTTCAGATTAAAAGTAATTTCTAAATGCTCAATTTTCCATAGAAGAAAAATTTCATTTTTCTATTGACAATTTCTAGAATGCTTCAGATATTGCATAGCTTTTCATACTTACTTCTCCCTCCATCTTTTTACTAGCAAACATGGAAGTCCCCTTTTCAACTTCCTCCTTTATTACAAATGCTACTACATTATGTATACAACCGGTATCAGAACACAGTATTCAACTTGCATAAATAAATCTTCCAAGTTACAGTGCATCAGATATTCATCTTAAATGGGAGCTCACAGCTAACCATAGTTTAGCTCAGACGTAGGTTTATAGTATGACCATTCTGTTGATTAGTAAGTGTAAGTACACGTGGTGCTTTCACCTTGACTTGCCTGTTTTAAGCAATTTAGAAATACGAATAAATTCCTCCTTAAATAATCCTGCAGCTAAATAAATGGATCTTGTATATAATGTGACAAGCAAAGCTAAATTCAGAGGAAAGCTCTGATTTCTGGACATTGTGTTAATTTTGTGGCAGCTTCATTACATACAAAAATAAGAATCAAATCTTAACAAGGTTTAGACTACTGAAGCTCCAAAGTCTAATGAGCTACACTGGTTCAATGCTGCGAAAGGTGTGTTCAGCTGAATATAAAATTGAATAATAGGAAATGAATAAGAAGAAGCCTCTCTTTTATTAAGATAATATATTAAATTTATTTTTTGTGGTCTCTGAATTTTCCAAAAGCCTCTTTACTTTCCTTCTGTCTTCTTATTGAAGCTGTTTGTTAGGAGATTGCTTGATGTTTAGATGGTGGAGATGGGGAGCTGGCATGCAAGAACGTGTAGGAAGAAGTCTGAGATTCTCAAACAGTTTGAGTCATAGGCTATAGCTGACAGAGAGATCAGGACAAAATTTAACCACTCTTTAAATTTATCACTTAGAGATTTCACAGTTACTGCCATCAGAGTACACAGGGCATGTCATGTCACACACCAATCTTTCTTCCCCAAAGGGAAAGCGGTCATGTTCTTTCCATCAGGATTTTGAAGGGGAAAAAAAAAAAAGAGAGAGAGAGAGAGAAAGAAGAAAGCCTTAAAAACAAATGAAGAAAAACCCAGAGACATCTCTCTCTGAGATCACTACTGTAGTACCTGGAGGAGGGAGGAAAGTGGGAGACTGGTAAGTCAGAGGAAAATTGTAGATAATTTTTTTAGAGTACACTCGATGATAGATTCTCAAAAAGAATTGCTGGAGAGGAGAGCTACAGAGTGAAGATAAGGTGCACAGCAGAGACTCTGTACTTACGATACATCAGCAGGGTCCACCAGCAGAGGATCATAAAAATACTACAAAGGGAGAAGTGCCAAAGACTGCTGAGTCTACAAGTGGATAGAGAAAATGAATAGGAGAAAGCAGAGAAAGCCTCCACCCTTCATGCTTCCTTGATCCCTTAAGTTTACCTAGTGCTTTTAAATCCTCTCACTGACTGTTTCCCTGGTGCTTCTCTGGCCCTCCTGTAGAATAATTAAACCAATAGACAGCAATTTAGACTACTGTAATTCACACGATGCCTCTTCACCACACCAGGATAATCCCAAATATTTTCTTTCTTAATGGAGTGTTAGCTTATGTTGTACAGATATCTGCATAAAGGCAGATTACCAAAATACCCAGTTGGAATAGCATTGTATACAGAGGTTTAATAACTCCTTATACTTTCAAATAATTTAGTAGAGTCAGTACTATTACAAATACACAAAAACATAAGCTTTTAAGCTCTGCATCTCACCAGCATTATTTCTCTCCATGTTTTATCAGCAGGTATACTGATGGTTACGCCAGAGGAACCACATCACACTTTTGCTCCCTCAGATGACACCACTGAGCCACAGTATGGTGCTTGGCTGCAAACCAAGAACTCCCCTAGACTCTCACAGACAGGGAAAGTGGGGGGAAGAATGGGCTACATGGGTAACCAACACATGCCTATTTCAGAGCAGCAGTTAATAGTGAATAGCATAGGTACCATGTTCAGGACAAGGCTGTGTTGGTTTTAGTTTGACTTTCCAAAACTGTCGCTCTATAATACACACTACTTCTTTACCTGCTGCCTTACTGCTTATGCACTTGAAACCTGAACTAGGTGTGACTGTTTCAGACTAATCTGAAGCTTTGTTTCAGGCTGAGGGCATTTTTTTATCCTCCTGTGTTATTCTTCCCCTCGTTAAGAGTATATCATGCATTTAGAACATCTACAGAAAGTTTCAGGCTCTAAATAATTACAAATTAAAGCGATCTCTTAAAAAGAATATATGTTAGTAAAGAAACTGCCTAATTTTGCATAATAAGAAATTAATAAAAAATAAATGCATTTTTTCTTCCTACCTTTTCACTCCTTGCCCTCTAGCTTTTACCATCTCTTGGAAGCAGTTCTGATTAACCTCTTAGGCCACTGCTTTAAAATGAAACAAATCCAGGGTAGTAAGTTTTTAAAAAAATATATTTTGTCTTTGTCCCAAGGTGGAAAAATATCTCATTAAACATAAACTCATGACAGAGTAGTAATAGCTGTGATTGTCTGAGTTATCAGCCATAGCAGGACTGGTGTCCCTCACCATGCGGCACCACTGTATTCCAGTTGTACGCGCTACACAAAATGACTGGGCCCACTGTAACATCTATATGTACTAGTAGTATATATACTGCCATTTATCTTCCACAGTGAAATCAGCTACTCAATTATACCTTGTAGTCCATGAGTGGAAGTTGCCAAAGGACGTACCATATAGTTACATTCATTGAATGATTTAAAATAGTATCACTTCCACACAATGACAGCAAGTAATGAGTATTATGAGCAGTTGGAATCATTGTAATGCCAAATATTTTACACATAGGAGAAGTTTGGAATATTTCCCTAGAATAGAATTATGAGAAATGAAAACATTGTAACTTCCCAGAGGGAATAGAAATTAAACCACACTGCCATTTCATCTATCCTAGATCTTTTTTAACTGCATCAGAACGAGAAAAGGGAGCTCTCTTCTTTTTATTACTGTGTTTAGGTTTGGCACAATGGCTCGAGGAACGTGGCTCTCCCGTTAGTTATTCAGTAACTTCTCATGAGAGGTCCAATTGTACACGCTGTAAGAAACTCATGTTTCTTATTTGAAAAAGATAAAGCTGTTCAATAAAGATTAGGGACATTGTGGGAGTATTATAAATAGAGACAGGCAAGTACTAAAACACTACACACCCGTGTGTGTCTGCATAGTGATAAAACAGTGGAGAAAATCCACACAGTAACAGGGTAGGACACCCATTGCTTTCAGATACCAGGTGATCTGAATCTTTGGGAACTACCCATGAACAAACAGTCTAGATTTTGTGGAAGGGCATGGCTGATGACTCAGAAGTTCCAGGTTTTATTACAGAAAAGATGCTGAAGTATCTTGCCTACATGCAGTTGCTCCAGTTGAACAAACTTTCATTTTCTTTTTCCTTCATTTTAATAGATTTAATGATTATTTTATCAGCAGAATTTTCCTGGTTAAAAACACGGGAAGCTGTACATGCCGTTTGGTCCGTAAGTTCACTGCAATGTCAATGAATTTGGACAAAGTAAGATGGGAGGGGTGGTGGGGGCATGGAAACTGTGGTGGTTTCCAAGACTTCCGCTATAAAATCCAACAGTTTTTGCAGATATTTTGTTCTGAGGTTTAAGTGTTATTAGATGCCAGGAGTCAAGACAGAGTCCAGAGGAAGACAAACCCATGGAGTTTTCAACTGGAAAGACTTTGAAAGAATCCTCAAAATTGTTAGTTCCTGAGTTTCAAATTGATCTAATTACTCTTACGTGTATGGCTGAGTCACTTTTGAGCAGCTTCTAGTGCCCAAACATGGCTTTGTGGAGATACACAAGGACTTGAGAAAGTCTGGCCTAGCTTCAGTTTCAACTCTAATTCCTCCCTCCCCCAGAAAATGAAAGGCTTAGAAAATAATTTTCTCTTCAGGATAAAAAAAGGGAGTTTAAAATTTTATGGTTTCCCCTATGCCTATCCCAGCTCTGAATTAACTCAGTACTAGTATATCTATGTACAGGACAGCACAAAGGAAAAAAGCAGAGAACAGCAGTGATTGCTCAGCAGTCAGCACTGTACATGAGGCAGGGATTTTCCAGGTCATTTTTATCCAGTTCATCACTACAATTTGCTGGTTCAATTCTGCCAAATCAGCAGAAGTACTTCTTAAAAGAAAGCCTCACCCAGTTTTGCACAGGCAGCACTCTGAGAATTCGCAGGGTTACTAGCACTTTTCATCAGAGATCCACTGTGAATTGCACTTTTAACTAAAGCACACAAAGATTGGAAAATTCTCACCACTGCTGGATATCTGCATATCCCCAGGTCAGTTTATAACAACTGATGATTTTTTCCCAGTTGAAATAGCAATATGGTCTGAAGTGCAGTAAAAATATATCCAAGAGAAGTTTGTGACCAAAACACATGCTATTGTTTCCCATTTGTGGTTTGATTGATGTACACAGAAAAAAGTAAACAGTTTTGCCTATTGATGGCCTGGTGGACAAAAGAATGGCCGTAACGAAATCGTGTAAGAAAGGCTGAAAAGTAAAGCAAAATTGAGAAACATTTCATTCTGGGCACCCAGACAACATGTCACAATTCAAAAATCCATCTAAAGAGGGGATACTCAGTATCCCAGAGTAACAGTCTGCAGCTATTGAAGTGCAGCACGTAGGATTTATTAAAGACTGAACAGTACCTTGTACTGCCTTTAGTCCTGCTGAAGGCAATATAGAGTGATTTATTATTCCACAAAAGCATAGAATAGAACAGAATCATTTGTGTTAGAAAGATCTTTAAGATTGTCAAGTTTGACCATTAACCTGCTAATTCCACCACTAAGCAATGTCCCTAAGCATCATATCTCTTAAATACTTCCAGGGATAGTGACTCAACCAAATCCCTAGGGAGTCTGTTCCAACGTCTGACAACCCCTTCAGTGGAGGAGTTTTTCCTCATCTCCAATCTAAACCTTCCCTGGCACAACTTGGGGCTGTTTCCTCTTGTCCTATCGCTTGACTCTTGGGAGAGGAGACCAACCCCCACCTCTCTGCAACCTCCTTTCAGGTAGCGTGTGGAGAGCGATAAGGTCTCCCCTGAGCCTCCTCTGCTCCAGGCTAAACAACACCAGCTCCTTCAGCCACTCCTCACAGGACTTGTGCTCCAGACCCTTCCCCAGCTCCGTTGCCCTTCAGCAACAAAGATACAGTCAAGCAAGAAGACACCAGCAAGCAGATGTAGTCTAGTTCTTTCTCAGGTGAAAGAAAACAGTTCTCACTGGGACAAACTTTGGTTATCACAGAACCATAGAAGACTTGAAAGACTTTGACTTTCAAAGACTTTTAGGGATTCCCATTCCCCTGCCCTAAGGAAGATGCAACCCTATCCATGTAATTCCTGACAAATAGTTCTCCTCCCCATCCTTAAACTCCCCTAAGGCGGTTCCACAGCCTTCTCAGGTGATTTATTGTCCTCCAAGCCAAGTCTCTTCAGCAGGAGAGTGGTGCAGAAATGCCGCAGGCAGAGGGAGAAGAAGCTGGCGGGCAGGGAGATGCAGCCCACTGTCAGCCCACTGCAGGCAGCCACGGTGAGCTAAAGGTGGGCAGCTCTCCTCATCCACATGGCCAGTCCAGGCCTGGCAGCACACAAGGCAGATGGCAAAGTTGCTCATAAAATGGTCCCTCTGAGTTAACAGGGCCATTGTTGTTTCAGGCAAGTACTAAAACACTATGCCTGTGTCTGCACAGGGATAAAACAGTGGAGAAAATCTATGTGGCAACAGGGCAAGGCACACGACAGTTTCAGATGCCAGGTGAACTGGTGTGTCTTTGTTTTGTACAAGATGCTTTGAAGGGCAAGTCTGTACATGAAGCCTCTCTAAAGCACAAGAAGACATACAATATGTGTCACATCATCACTTTTCAATGGGTGTTTTGGCTACTTTAAGAAAATCTTGTCTGTTGACTAAAGTATATCTTGGGGACAAGAAAGAGATCTGTGAGGGAAAGGTTAAGCCTGCAGGAGGAAGTAAATATCAATGTGGGAGAGCTGGAGTGAAAGGGAAAAGAACAGCAGTGTGTGACTATCTCTGCACCTTCATGTGTAGGCAAAACCTCTGTACTTGTTTTTTTCATAACATCCCTAGCCTGCATCCCATTCTGTCTATCTAGTCCAGGCTCTCAGCTTATGTTTTGTCCCCACATCCATTCAAAGTGATGCTCTGAAAATCGTTATCCTGGCCTTACACACTGACTGCAGTCTTCTCCTGACATCTGCCCTGTGACTGACTCCTTCCCAAATGCTTCTCTGACCTTGTAATGTCTTTTTAGTTGTCTTTATCTACACCTACCCTGTCACTGACTTGTGACAGATAGATTGATTCTTACTTTCAATGCTATCAGACTAATTGTGACATTTTCAAGCTGGAAAGCAACATTATAAAATCGATCACAACTGCCATTCACATGAAAGTTGCTTCTTCAAAACAGTCATATTATTTATGCTGAAGCATTATGACTAGACTTGATTGAAGCTGGATCTGATTGAGTATCATTGGATCTGATAACATCTCATAATACCGTCACTAAAACAGGACTTTTCATTTACTGAAAAGGAGCTCTCATCACTGGGTAGAACATTGGCCACAGCTTCTATCCCATCCTCTCATTTTTATTAGAAACATTGCATGTATTCAGGGTGCCAGCTAGGAACTTGTACTTTGCCAACACTGTGGTTCATTTCTTTTTACCCTCCTACAACCTGCTATAGGAAGGTTTTGCTTATGCTGTTGCAAAATTTCATTGAGTATGCCAAAATGTATTTTCTTGTATTTTTAACCTAAACTAAGTCTCAGAAACATAAACATAAAAAAAAAAAAAAAAAAATCTCTTTAAATGTGTTTCAAATATGTTCCCTTCTCAAAAATTACTCTAACAGTAGGCACGTCTTTCTGCCAAACTGGATGTCCCTCTAATCACAAGTTTTGCTTTTGACTAAAAGCAGTATTTGTTCTTGTAGGAGCTACATTTTTGTACTCAACTTCCTCCTCTACAATACAGTACGCGATCCCATCTGCAAGGTGCTGCTCTTCTCGGGATGAAGCTGATGTCTTTGTCACCTTAATTCTATTACGAAGCTAAACATCACTTTTATACTATCACACTTTCAAAGGCTCTTCTCCATTCTCTGCTTACATTGACCTAGGAACTGTATAGCTTTTTTCAAGTTCTCAGCCTTGCAGCCGACCCAGAGAAGGACCCTCCAGCTCAGCATACGTCAGCCACCTTTACTTTTTGAGCATGGGGAAAAGGGGGATCAGTGAGATCTGGGACACCCAAAGCACATTAAAACCCACTGGCAGCTTGTCCAAGTCCTTGCTATTGGTATGGGCACATCAAAGCCAGAGGTAGTGAGCTCAGATCCAACAGTAGCACAGAGCTCAGTCTGGATGGTAGAAGACCCATGAGTTTGCGTCATCACCTATTCAGATAGCCACTAATGCAGCCATGTTGGTCCTGGCAGTTTAAACTAGAAAAAATGGTTCAAAATTAGGCCAGGTATGGCTGCAAAAATAATAGTATAAGTCCAGTGAAAACAGGGCTGCTTTTCAAATCTCATCCAAATGTCTGGTCCCACATGCATGTGATCCAGCTAAGCTAGAACACCAAAACATGGTGCATGGCAAAATTCAAGTCCATGATACTTAAGTGAAGCATGATGCACTGTTTTAAATTTAACACCTGTTAGAAAGTGTATGCCACTCCTCCCTGCCATCATCAATTTTCTTATCCATTTCATTCCTACGTGTATTTATAGAAATAGCCTGATGCTTATGTTGTCCCCCTTGTCTCACAGAAACACTGTGAAACATTCATAAAAACTGACTACCTAAAGTCTTGAATAAATCCTTTAAATTTACTATTTCATGACTTACATTACATTCCTAATTAGTATTCATACACTGCTTCAATTCAAATCCAGATCTGTCTTTTATTAAGTCATCACTAAGGTTAACAGCTTAATTCTCTCATATCTAATCATTCAGTGCTACCCACTATAATGTGACATCCTATTACTAATATTTTTTTTCATATCTATATGGAATAACCGCAAATAAAATGATTTTCACACATTTCAGTGGACCTGAATCAATAATTTTGCAAGCTGATGGACTAACCTCTCATGTTCCAGGTTTTCTTTCCTTAGCCTGTGATAAGTGGCCAGATTCCATTACATCGCCCATTTAGCTTATCAACAGTTTTGCTATAAATTATGCTTTTATGAATATGCCCTTGAAAAGCTGGCTATCAGGAAACCTTTTCTTTTAAATAAAATTCTGGAAAAGATTCCTAAGTGGTGTTAGATCTTCTACTGGGAAAGGTTATTCAAGTTTTGATGGTATTGAAATTTTCATTTGCAACATACTCATTATGAGCTACTGTTGTTCGCCTTTTGAAACAAAAATGCTAGCTTGGGAATGCTGTCTTTTATTTAAAAATAAAAAAAATGAAGTGCAGCTGACAAAGTTCAGATAATTGGGCAGAGCAGCAGAGTTTAAACCAACAATGTATCCAGCATACTGACGTGTGGTATCTTTTGAAACCTCCATAGGGTCTTTTAGCTTACAGTGAGCCATTTCAGAATCCTGGGCCATTGCAGAATAAAGGGTTTGCTCTTTTAGACTTGCACCAATTTTCATTGATATAATTCTTTTTTCAGCTGCTCCTTTCCATCAGATCAATTCATATTGTACTTGGTAAACATGTAAGTTTTTACAGACCCCATCTAGAATCCTGCGAGTAACACCAGAACTCTAGAAACAAAATTAAAAGACAGGAAAATACTTTTAATGGAGCATCAGTATGGTCTCTCATTACAGCACACTATTCTCATTAATACATAATAAACCTAAAACTGGTAGACGGCCAATAAAAGAGGGATAGGGGAAAAGGAGTGCTAAAAATGAGAGCCACTGGAATAGTTAGAACAGAAGCCCAGCAGCTGGCTTCGTGCCACACTGGGTATCTCTGGTAGCCATGGTCCTCAGGGGGACTGTGTAGCCTGTGATTAAAACGCTTACTATTCAGGTTTAAGGTTTAAAGTACTAACTGTTAACTTTTAAAGACCTTCTCCTTTTTTTGGCTAGTATGACTGACAGTCCGGCTGCTATGAGATTTGTGCCATTCCCAAAGTGAAAAGACCACCTAGGGACAGACTCCTGTTTCAGACTGGTTTTCCAGACTGGCTAGAACTGAATGGAGGGGGGAGAGGAAATAATTGAATTCTATTACTTTTCCACCTTCTAATGTGAACAGCTCTGTTCTGTCCTTGTATTGAGCCCAGTACAATTTGTTTAACTCTCAAGCGGGACTGAATGTTCAATTTTACCAAGTGTTAATCTAAAATTACTGGCCAGCTGAACCAGCAGTGGTGTTTAACAAGAAGTTATTCATTTTGTAACAACCTACGTTCCAAATAACAGACTGGTAGGGCTTGTAGGAAGATTTCACTTTACCCTCAGCAGGAATGTCATGTAAAACATTTGAACTTTTGCTTAGTATGTGAAACAAAGTTATAACTCAATCAAATCTACACCTCACTTGACTGAACAATCTTGGAAAAAGAAATCTTGGTCAAGCCAAGCCATCAAGAAGCTCAGTCAGACTCCCGATGCAATAGGAGACTCTCAAAGATGTAACACACACATTGTGGAGGTAAGACAAGTTAAAGATGGAGGCAATACATTTAAACAGCCATGACAATAAGAGCCGCAATTAATATTTATTGCCTACTCAAGCAAAGATGCTAAAAGAAAGACAAGTATCCTGACAAATTGGAGAGACTTGGTAACCCTATGGTAGTCAGGTAACACACAATAGTGTTGCTCCAGGAAACAAAAAGATTGTTTCATAAGCCCTGTGTCCCAATTCCTGTGGCCACATTTTGAAACATCCACTCCCTCCCTTCCCCCTCCTAACAACAACAACAAAAGCACACAACAAAACACCCTCCTCCTGCTTACCTGACTGTGGCCAGAGACTGAGCCCACCCTGATAAGTTCAGCAACCAAAGATCTGCCAGCTTCGGAGAAGACTCTCTTTCACAACAATGAAGGAAACCAAATGTATGCTGCTGTTGCTTATGCTGTGTTTTTCCCATGACTGGAGGGCCGTGGTTTCCAAATCTGGCTGCTTAACAACCAACATACATTCATAATACATGAAATATGGCGGGGAGATGAAATATAAAACAGGATGGAAAAAGAAGTAAATTGAAAAGCAGAAGGTCAACGAAATCATACTCAGGATAAAAGCAGGAACTGAAGAATTTAGTGCAGAAAAAAATATGTGACCAAAAAAAAAACGGGGCAGGGGGGGCAAAACAAGTGATTAGCATTTAAAAAATCCTTACAAATCGCCTTAGACTATGAATTCAGTGCCATGAGACAGCAATGAAAGCATATAAGTAAATGTGTTGAAGAAATGTACTGTGAGAAAATGCCTTCTGCAGCACTGGCAGCAAATCTGAGGTATTTCGTTGACACACTCCCTGGTTTGGCTAAACAAGGATAAATTCACGGAAATGCAATCTAGTGATAAGAAGCTCCTGAAGCAAGACTGAGGGCTGGATTCAACCACGGCTTCAAGCTCAGTTCAGAAGACTAGAATCAAACTGGATTTTGAGCTGACCCAGAGAAGGCAATTGTTAGGTGAGACAGAGAATGGATAGACCTCCTAGTTAATCACTGGAACAAAGGAACTGCCAGCAGAAATTGGTAAGTCATGGACTGTTTGGGTATGGGCAGGCATACAGTTACATGCCTAGAAGTGCAGTCACATAAGACAACGACACATCCTATAATGTTTTATTTTACTCTTTCTTCAGAGAAGTGTCTCCCCTGTATGGAAATGTAAGGGTACAGAAACCAGCTTCAGGGCAAGTGACTCCTAGGAAGTTGCCTAGGAACACTCCTAGGAAGTTATTTCATCATGAATATTTTAATACAACTTTAGTTGGTTTTCCATCTCAAAATGTCATTTAAAAAATGACAGCAGGTACATTTCAAGTGCAGAAAAAAAAGAAAAAGCAAAGGCTAAGTTGCTGTACATTTAACAGCAGCTGCATTTCTCCTTGCTGTGAAAGGGCGAGCAAAGTGTGAGCAGAGCCAATGGCACTGACCTTCCTATTGTCGAAGGGAGCGCAACAGATTCTTGACAGTCTCCAAGGCAAAACAAGGGAGACCTTGCAAACATCTCTCTGTAGGGGCTCTAAACAATAGCAGAGGTTCTTTTCCCAGGGTTGAATTTCTCTGTTCCTTTGGCACGCTTTCACAAAAGGGTTGGGTCCTTTGAGGTTATCTGCAACGTGCTTTCTCTCAAAGCATTAACATGCCTGTTAGCTCTGTACCCTTAGCATGGTTTTACTGTTATTAAAGAGCGATTATAACTCAGAAAAAGAGGATTTGGAGATGAGATACTGGACTGAAGTGAAGAAAAGCAGGGCTCTAGGCTCTAACCTCTTCTCATGCCACTTCAGGTAAGCAACATGCTTCACATTTCTATTAACCATATATGCTTAGATCATAAGCTCTTTCAACAGAGATGATTTCTTTCCTTGTGTATGTAGGTATAGAATAGCAGCACTGCGGAGCAAAGGCCTAGGCCACACTGCCTTGGTACTATCATTTAAATACTAAGCATTTTAACTGCTATGACAAGGCTAATTTTGCAGTCCCCTCTATTAAGAAAATTATTAAAACCCAAAATTATTAAAAACCAATAAACCAAAATTATATGCCAAATTCCCTTTTTATTATTTTGGGACTACTGAGCACTTTTTTAAGTGCGTCAGTATTTGGCTGCACTGCCTCTCAGCTTCTCAAACACAAGTGCATATTTCTTTGCCCATGTGCTAGTGATTTCCAGCCACGTGAGGCATAACATCCCCTCAAACCATCCACACCATCAGGAAGAAACCACAATCAGCAAGCAGGTTGTGAGAACTGCAATGTGTGTTTGGAGTTTTCTGTCAACTACTGCAGAGGCTGCTGGGTTTGGATACAGCTGAGGACCACAGCAGTAGTTTTAATTGCCTCAAAGAATTAAACTAAGACTGCATTCAAGAACTCACCAACTCTGTGTGTGCCAACAGAAGAAAGCTCAGACGAAAACAAGGCATGTGTTGATTGTCAAACCATTTTAGTAATAGAGATTAAGTGCTATTTTGAACATTACATTGAAAGTGAATGGGTGTGATATCAGACAAGGTGTGATATTGTTAGCAGACACATTCTCATACCATCCCAGTAAAGAAGTTACATACCTGTTATCCATTGGCAGCCACTTCCAGCCCAAAGGCAGAGCACAGATCTAGTCCCATCAGCTTCGGGTCAATTCAGTACTATATCACCAGGAGGTACCGCAGGATCCCTGCACTCCTCCTCTCAGTCCTGGACTCATCTCATGAAAATTCATGGAGGAGTTGTAGACAGAAGTTCTCCCTTTCTGGGACGTATCTACACTGGGAAATGATGGCAGAGGGCTCTTGGAGATTTGCAGAAAAGACACAGAGCTGGCCACACAAAGATGCTGTAGACTGTGACAGCTATATATTCACAAGGATTGGTAAACTACTACAAATGTGTTATCTGTCTGGCCCCTTGCAGTGCTTCAGCTATTTAGTCTAAAAAAGCCTCCCTTCTTTTTAAGCCGGTGTACTTAGCTGACCTTTCTCTGTGCAAAAGAATCCACTTTGATGTTATGCATGAAATTGACTCCTTCACATTAAGGATGCAAAAGCTTGATGGTGGTGCAAGATTCATGTAAGTGAATGACCTGATCTAAACCCAACAGAACTAATCCTGCCTGTTCCAGTAAGCTTTCCACGAGTGCACAACCTTGTATTTCTGAATAAAATAAAGAATAAGAATTATGGAAGTCTGTAGAGTGAATCACCCTCACTGCCTGGAAAGAGAATATGTGAAATAATTTATGTATTTTTAAAACACCATTTCCCTTATTTACTAGCTACAAGCCCACTCATCCCTTTGGTATGTGTACAAGCTGTGTTTCTATTTACCATAGCCCACTTCTCACAGAACTCCTGCTCAGCCTTATTGGTGGGCAGGCCAAATATGCCTCTTTAACCAGTTTTGTGAATCCTGGGCTCTGCACTGAAATCGTTGTCTGTATCCAGCAAGGCCACCGCTCAGCAGAAACTGCAATTATTCAGCAGTTTTGCTGAATAAAAATGGGGCAAACAGGCAAAACTATTGAAAATGTTGTTTATGCTGGGCTAAAAATCTGCTCAGCTACACAAGGTTACCCATACTTGAAATACAGAGAATTGGCCTTTTGTGGCAGCTGCGGTTCATCTCCTGCACAATGGCAATGGGGAAAAGAACAGAGTGTATCAGCACTAGGAATATTTTAATAGGACTAGGATTAAATTTAATTGCCTCATTTTAAAAGATCAGTTTATCAAATCCCCTGTCTCATTCCTAGTTAAAACTCAGTCAGCATGCCTCTGGCTCTTTAAAATAGCAAGAGAGCATTTTTTTCACATGTTAAGGCAGGCAAAAGCCATTTCTACTTTGCATGGGATAAAACAAATAAGAGATGAACTCTTAATTCGCCACTTCTTCCAACCTCACCTGTGAGTGTTTGTGGCTGTTGAAGCAGGAGTTCATGGCAGCATGTTTCTAGGATCGTGAGGTTGATGGTTCTTTCTTTACTTCTACTTCACTATAGATAGGAGAGTAAGCATCCCCAGAAGTAACACTTCTCTGAGTGTAAGGATCTGCTTCACCTAGTTCCCAAGGGGTAAAAGTGAAGATTTAATCAGTCTTTACACTTTTATATTTTTTAAATTATTTAACTTTTATTACTGTTGCACCATTTATACAATTACATATAATTTCAATGCATCCATTGTACATTTTGTTTTTTCATTTGATTTCCAATGAGTGTGTGTTGGTGTCTGTGACACAGAATGGAAGAGAAACTGGAACTGCAATGAACGCAGACTTTTTCATTTCCACTGACCAATAAACAGAACTACAGGTGCACCCAACCACGGACATGCATTAACTCGTCATGAGAAATCTAGGTAGGCTAAGTAGGATGAGAATGCTTTTTACTCCCAAAAAATATTTGGAGAGGAAGAATTGGAGGATTGGCATTGAGAAATATGTGGACAGCTAAGTGGGTTTTGTCTGAAAGTTGGCATTCATCCACTGCATAAAAAAAATATCAAAATAAGAAAGGCTGTAAATAAAAAAACCACAGAAAATACTGCTTTCATAAAGATCTGATTGCCTTGGCACAAACCCAGTGGGCAGAATCAAACGCATCACTCCCAAACCCCATTACAGAACAAAAAGAAGATTTTGATACATTGGTGGAGTGCATTTACAGCAGTTCAGATACAAAAGATGTGCTGTACTTTCAGACATCCATTTATTTTACTTTTTTTTTTTTAATCCAGGACTTGTGTCAAGTTGGCAGAAAGTATATTAGATATTTCCCCACAAAAATACTATTTGGATTCTCCCCCCTCCCTCCCTCCCAACTTGATGGGACATCCTTTTTGTTTTTTCCTTTTATTTTTTTTTTCTTCTCCTTTTCTTTCTGGGCAATACATATTTGTTATTTCAGATCTGAAACGAGTTAGTATAGCTGAAAAAATAAAAAAAAGACACAGGTTGTTTTAAGTGGTTGTTTCAACAGGCTGTCCAATTTAATCTTGCACTGCTATGGTTTGATCCAAATTAGTCGCTGGGACTTCAGAAGGTTTCGCTTCCTCTGGTGGGGCTGCAGGGTCCGAGGCCTTAGCAGTGGAACTAGGTGCTGCTGCCGCTGCCGCGGGCTCCTTGGAAGAAGGCGCAGCCTCGCTGCTGCTAGGTTTTGAGTCTGAAGCTGGGGCCACTTCACTTTTAGTTTCTTGGGCTGCAGGCGTTGCGGGAGCCTCAGTCTTTTTGGCTTCCCCGTCCTCTTTGCTCTTGTCATCTGCTTTACTGGGAGCTGTGGCTTCTGAAGGCTGGGAAGCTTTTGCATCGTTGCTAGGCTCAGAAGTTTTGGGTGCTTCGCTACTGGCAG
Organism: Rhynochetos jubatus; assembly: GCA_027574665.1. Lineage (NCBI taxonomy): Eukaryota > Metazoa > Chordata > Aves > Eurypygiformes > Rhynochetidae > Rhynochetos > Rhynochetos jubatus. The sequence continues at coordinate 80,624,301 of CM050648.1, read as the reverse complement.
TGGGAGCAGAGGCTGTAGTCTGCTCCTCTTGCTTGACTGCCTGTTCGGTGTTCTTCTGTGGCTCTACTTTCGCATCGACAACAGCCTCTGACTTCTCTGGTTCTGGTTTCTGGGTTTCTTCCTGGGTCACTGTTTTCTCCTTCTCCCCTTCTTTTTCTTCCGTCTTATTGGCAGCGACCTGAGTATCCTTTTCGCCCTTTTCCTCCTTGTTGTTCTCTTTCACTTCTGTGGTCTCTGTGGTTTGCTGGGCATCCTCAGCCTCCTTTGGAGTCTCCTCTTCCTCAGTTGCTGCTCCTTCAGCCTTCTTGTCTTTGTCTTTAGCTTTTTCATCATTGACACTGTACCCCTTCTTCTTCTTGCTCAGTTTGCCTCCCATGTTGGAGTTCTGTAACAGAAAAGAGAAGGAGCTGGTTACCCAAAGCCCAGCATTTATCACTGAGAGAATCAAAATCAGACCAACTGAGGTGTGAGGGAAGAACTGATGCCGGCTCCTGAAAAGAAGACTACAACAGGTTTGGTCGGACGTTACCAGCTGAACGCACTGACATCGCGTTCCCACTCAGCCCTTTAGCATTTCAGTCAGCAAACTCACGCCTTCCTGCCACATCCCCTTAGGAACAGTCCTTCCCTGAACCACTCTAACCCTCGCTACCTTTCAGGGGGAGGGAGCGGGGCAGTAACAAGATGATGGAGGACTAACATACATCATGATCTACTGTGTCCTGAGAAAGGTATAAAAAGGGTGGAAGTAGAAAAAAGCCATATTTATATTCAGGTTGGGCACAAACTGAATTTGACTGTCAGTCTTGGCACCCATTCCTGATTAATGCAAAATCCACTTATCACTAGCAAAGGTTGTGAACAAGCTTTGCATTAAGGTTCGGAAAGATCAAAGCGAGCCTTGAGTCAGTGATAAGGCTGATGTTCTCCCTCAGGGAGAAGACCGCACCTACTCACTCCACTCCCATCGCTGGTTACCTACACAGCCAGCTCCCACTGTAGGTACAGCCTATGCACGGGGCTGATGGTACCCAGAGGCCAGGAGCACGTGCCTCCCTCACCCCTCCCTCATGAGGTGCAGGCACCACGCTCCAGCAGCCCCCAGCAGTAGAGGCTGCTCCTGAGCGGGGACATCTCCACGCACAGAGCCCCCACCCAGCCCATTCCCACTTTACAGCTCCCGCAGGGATCGCCAACCACGAGTCCCACGTTCCCGCACACGGCGGCGGCTTGCACCCCCCGCTGCAGGATGGCGAACACAGCGCCTGAAGCATCGCGAGCCCGTGGCCACTCCATAAGACAACAGAAGCAAATATGGGCACTTCGGAACGCAGGTTTACGTGTAGTATGGGACATGACGCAATAAAAAATATGGGGGGAAGAGGAGGGTGAGTGCTCTGTAGCCTCTGCTTACAGTTTGCAAGCATGAAAAGTGATGAGGTACACGGTTCAGTCATTCAAAAGAAGCTGAACCGTATCAGTATTTATATACCCTTCGTGCTGGAGTCTCAACTAAGAATATACAAAATTTTCCACACTATTAAAACAAGAGGAGACACAGATATACTGTGTCATTAATGAACATGGAAAACTCTATGACTGTCTAAAAATACACTTCTGGTATTAAATGTATCATCCATACTCAATGAAAACTTAAGAAAAAGTTTCATACCATTTGAAAACAGTGGAGAAGGTTGGGGTTGTTTTTCAAAATATTGTCAAACAAATGTTTAATTTAATAGTTTCTCCAAGGGAGCTGAATCATTCCAATTTTCTGCTTTGCAAAGGTAGGTAGTCTCACAAGTCTTTTTTTTTTTTTTTACATACTTGCCAAAATGGTGGATACAAACCCGTAAAAATTCATAGGAGTGCTCATAGAAGGCTAAATAATTTTGAATACCACTAAAAACTAGCTGTCTCTCATTAGATCTTCTGCTACCACAGATACAAGGCACAGGCACAGCCCAACAGCAGACTTTCCTGTCTTGGGCAAAAAAATCGGTATTATGGTCAGCGGAGACCTTTCTGATTTCAGTGTTCAAGAGTAACAATTTGCAAATACTGTTGAAGGGTTAGCACACAGCCCTACAAAATGATACACCTAATGTTACTAAAATACTACTTGGTTGCCTGAAATTTTACAGAGAACAGCAATAAAAGGATTAACCTCCACAGAGCCATAGTTGAGCAATCTAATCTCTACCGTCCTGGCAGACATACCAGCTTTTAAGGTATTTAGAGCAGGCTACGGACACTGGTTTGTAATCTGACAAATTTACAGGCTTCTTGATACTCTATAAATATTGCTCCAGCTTATTGTTTATGTACAGTTACAACCAAAAACTTTGAAAGGGCTTTTGCGAGTCAGCAGGATCAGAGATTTGTACTGAAGTCATGTGTGTATCCCAATTTGCAATCCCTAATTAAGCCTGTATTTGTTTCCCGGCAAAGCCCAGATACTGTGAACCTAATTTCATTTGCTGCATCTTCTGTGTTTTTCCAGATTTTTCTATTTCATGGATAGTAGTAACTCACCACAGTTTATATTTTCTTCCACAAAAAGCTTTTAACCTCAGATACAGCTAGCTACAGAATGTGTATGCCAAAGGATTTTAGGAAGCAGAGAAGCATGCATATGAGAAATGTGCTCCCAAACTATGAAAAGAAACACGCTGTCTTTGCTCGGAGGTATACTGTGAAATTGCCGTGCCTCAATTTGCATCACAGCCAGCTGGCTCAGGATACTGGAGCAGAAGATGGGGAAGAGGTTCAGAGACTTATTATGCTCTATTAGTAAATATTTAGAGTTACAAATGGACTGCCACCTTCTAGCATAGTTTCAACTACTTTGTAACAGAGTAGATTCACTCCTTCTGACACTGAATCTTACAGCTCTCTGTTTAAAAGCCACCTAGCTCATCAGTGTTACAGCTATGCCAGACTATCATGCATAAAAGCACAGCAATCATTAGGGTCATTGCTCAGCCTTGCAGATAGCAAGCAATGCTGTGATGTTCCTTTCCCCCTGTATCTGAATTACAAATTCAGATGCTCCTCCAACCTCCTGATAATGTATCTGGGCCTCAATGTCACATTCTCCAAAAAGAGGCCCCATGTGCTCCACTGCCTCAAACAGATGCCAATCTAGTCCCTGCCCCATCTAAACTGTGCCTGAAGCACAGCTCTGAACCATCCGGTGCAGAGTCTCAGGGTGCAACAGACACAAGCAGACCTTTAAAAGTGTTTTAAAATTACAACCAACTATACCTGGGAGAAGTATAGTGTGTAGATCAAGCCACTTTACTATCTCTGTATTGGATATTCTGGCAGGGATAAGTCTGCCTGATGCCACATGAAAGTGAACCTCAGTGAAACGTCTCACAAGTGAAATAGGCAGCAAAGTGCATTAAGTCACTGAAATATGTATTCATAAGGTGTTACATCCACTCTGTATTACTACTTACATATCAACACTTGCAGGAATACAGACCTTTGTGCTCCCTCCCACCAAAGGACTGAAGTCTAACAAAAAGGAGATGCCCTGCCTGTCCCAGTGAGACTGATGGCCCTGGCTCCATTGCTCAGCCTCTCCCACTTCCCCTGCCTCTCCCTAGCCCCCACAACCATTGCATCCACCTTGTGAATGACAGACACAGAAAAAAAGTTGCCTACGACTATTTACCATACAGGTTAACACCCAGTATGGCTTCAGTTATTGAACTAGATCTAGCAGCAGCTGCGTGAAAACCACATCCAAAAGGAAGATCCTTGAATATTTTGGTGGTGAGCACCATTCCTGTAAAACCGCATGGCATTTGATGGCTGTGCCTCTTCACTGCTGGACAGAAAAAGGTCTAGAGAGAGACACTCTAGAAGCAGATTTTGTATAAGAAGTTGCAATGTATCAGTTAGTTTCAGGGAACTTTGATGAACCGTTGGCAGAACAGCGCCTCGGAAGAGCAAGGTTAACTACAACACTTCTCAGCGTGCTCAGTATTCTTTGACAGTACTGCTCTTCTCATGGGAGAAGACACAGAACCAGAGAGGTGGAAGTTCCTCCACCTCTGGGTGGAAGCACTATGGAGGACTTCTACAACAGGCACAAGGATTTCTTCAGTTCCTAAGAGCTGCTGTCCATCGTGCTCATCCTGAAGTGTCCATTCTCCTGCAGAAAGCAGTAGAACTGGAGAGCTTGCACAAGTACCCTTCTTATTGTATATAATAATCTAAATATATTTGTATTATAAAATATCGTTCATGTCTACAGGTCACCTAGAGCACATTTAAGTACTTTGAAAATTGAATATTCATGATAATAAGGATTTCCTGGGATAACAGTGCCAAAAAAAAAAAAAAAAAGAGTTAACAGCCATAAAATCATAATACAGCAGGAAGAAGAACTCACAGAACATTTTAGATTTTACACTTGACAACCAAGCTGATCTGGTGGAGATTAATCCCTGGAGCACAGGCAGCGTACATCTGTACAGTCTGAGAAAAAGAAATGTTATTTCAAAGTTTTGTATTTCAAATTGTGCTTCTATAATAAAGAAGTCTCTAGAATTAGACTCTTACTATCTCTCTCCTCTATCAGTAAACATTTGTATGCTCAATTAAGTTTCTTATGTGCTTCTAAATAACTAGGCATTCTATTTAGCATACATTTTCACATCCCATGAAAGGGCCTGACTGTTACAGGAATGGACTTGCTATCACTCTCATTCTCAGTACAGAGAACAGTGCATCAGGGAAGGACAAAACCACACATATCACCTGTAAACTTCCATAGCCTGACCGCCAAAGCTAAACTTCTAAAGCTCCTGTTCAACTTCATATGAAGAGTGGGTACCTCAGTCTACCTCCAGAAAAACCAGTTCAGGAGGACAACAGGTACCTTCTGGAATCCCATTGCCTCCAGCGCAATGGAGGCATGTGCAGTAGGTCAGGCCCAATTAGCCCTTGCACAAGCCAGTTCCCAGGCACAAGTTATCACACACTGCCTGCAGACAAGAGCTGTAAAATGCACATGCCCCCTAAGGCAAGGTTTCAACACTCCTAATCAAAGGAAATACCAATCCTAGAAGCTGCTCCCCTCAACCCCTCAGCTGCTCAAAATCAATAAATAAAAATATCTTCAAGACACCATTGTATCTCTGTACCTCACTGATTCAGCCTACACCTGTAAATTGAATTTCCTCTGAAATAAGTGGAAATTATATTACTGATATTATTTTAAAATTCCTGAGGACGCACATACCACACAAAAATGGGAAGGATGATGTTCTTTTTTTAAAATGGGTGGTTTGTCACTAATATATCAACATTATGATCACTGATAACAGACTCCAATTATGAGAGTTATAATAACTTAAGCACACTGCAGGCTGATATAGAAGTAAGTCTGGCTATTTCAAAACTTGTATATTACTAGCTGCTTCGTTTGAGAAACATAATTACTAATAATACATCAAGTTATCAGAAAAGTTAATAATCACATGAAAATTATTTTGAGAGCAAATTAAAAAGTTGTACCTGAGATATTACTAGGATTCATGTGAAATACCTGAGCTCTGAGGTGGGTATTAAATCATCAATTAGAAACCTGTTTTTCCAAGAACAGCACGGGAATGAAGAACAGTAGTTTCATTACAGTCAAAGGTTTTGCCAAAACTAGCAATTCATATTAGCATCTGCCTGAAACTGCAAGTACTTTGCATGTGTAATTCATCTTCGTACCCTGTGTGGAATAATGGTAGCTAGCTAGGCAAAATTCTTGAAAAAAAGTAAAATTTATCCATTATTGGATGAAAGAGTGATGAAGATTTTGTGGGTTACACTGAAAGGGACTATCAAAGACTTTCGACTTACATCATCCTGACTTGGAGGACTGTACAGCTGAAGAATCTGGAGACAAATAGTTACTGAAGAGTCACTCCCCAGTCTGATTCTGGTCAGACACCAGCACTACTTTAGCTACAGGAGATTCTTCAGGAACAAATATATCAAGGTACTGCAATATGCAGTCTCTGTGTGTTTCACCCCATATTAAAGCCACTTACATGAAGTACCCATGTGCTGTATGAGCTGGTCTGCAGAAGTGTGCTTCCAAATGCAATACACCTCATTTCCTTAATCCGTGAGAGGCCCTTAGCCTCTGCAGCTACAACCCTATCTTGCAGAAAACATGAGCAGAACATGGACCAACACAGTCCTGCCTTCCCGAGTCAACAAGCAGCATGGAAGAAATGCTATGCCATGTGCAAACTCCCTACTCATCCCAGGCGAGGCCGTGCTTTGTAGGCAGAGATAACATCTTCTACAAAAATCTAATATGGATAGAAATAACATCACCCCTAGTCTCCTTAAATGATTGTCTACAGCTGATCCAGTTTGGTGTTAGCATTATTTGATACTCTTCTATTGCTGGTTTCAGGATCATATTGGTTTTGCTACAACTGTTTTTTCAGTGATCCAACACAACATTCTATTGCACAGCAGCTTAGATACAACTGCCAGTGCCTCCAGTTTCATCCCCAGCAGCTCCTGCGAAGCTGGCTTGCATTGTTCATAACAGAAACACAAGCCAAGTTAAAAACTGAGCAACCAGAAGAAGCATAAAATAGGTTCTTTTTACAGCGCACTGTATGCGTTGCTCAGCCTTGCATTCAGTTCACCCAACACTCCAATTAAAAATGCTGCCATCAATTTCTATTATTTGCCTCATCTGCCCCATTCAGTCCACCAGCCCTCCCTCCTACAGACCTGAGACCCAGCTCGCGTTCAAGGCATTTCTCCTATATTCAGACTAACTGCCTATGTTCTTTGTGTTGAACAGTAAAAGCAGCTTGCAGACATGCTCGTGCAGGTACACACATGCAGCCAAAAGTCAGTCTGCCCCAGACTGAGATCTTAATCACAGTATTGTTAGGCACACAGTTGGAAGGGGAAACTGCTGTAAACACCTGCTTTGCAGAGACTGAGATTACTTTTACAAGAACAACTCTTGTAGAAAGTTTGCAGGCTTCAAAATAACCTGAAAGAATAAGCCAAAAATACAACCATGTGCCTCCTCCTTATTCTTTCTAAGCTGCCACATCACTCTGGGGTTCGTGCCTGACTCCCGAGGAAGCAGTCCCACAAATATTTTACACTAGCCAAAGCTTTCTAATCTGTGTCCTAGAATTAAGTTCCTAAATAGGAAATGATGCAAATTTCAGAGGTGCTTGTTACCCACATCTTTCAAACTCTTCAGGTCCCAGGATCATGCATAGCCGAGGGAGAGGCGAGATTCCACACATACTATTCCAATTATGGCCAGCCACTTTTTGCCTCCCTCAAATACTTAAAACACCACCACCGGTCTAATCACAAAAACATGCAAGGTGATAAAAACCCAGATAATGGGACAATTTCCTTCTTACTCGCATTTTGCTCAAATTTGGTGCCTCCAGCCCCTACTCTCTCATGGATCTCAATACCACAAATATGCTTGGCTGGCAGACCCCTGAACTGTTTTGGGTGCCTCCAAAAGAGACACTCCAAAAATGTAACAGTCAGATGCTAGCAAGCAAGGAAAACATTAGCCTCCTCCATGCTACAATCCTACTGAAGGGCAGAGGTGGGAAGACCTCATTCCTGGAGAGACTGCACACTGGGAAAGAATTTTTTCAAGCTTAACACCTATAGCTTGTATTTCTCTAGCATCATCCTGAACAAAGAACATGCAGCCGTATAGGAAACATACAGTATGAGGCACACAAAGAGATTTTAAATTCATGCTTTCTATACCAAAAAAAATTAATTACGATCCTCATTTACAAGGTTTTTTAATAGCAAAGGTTCTTGGTTACGGTTTGCATAAATAGCAAACATATCTTTCATTTCCTTAACAAGGACATGCAGACCCACGCTCACTTTTTTAAAAAGGCTTTAGGGTGTTTAACTAAGAAACTGTCACTGGAGACAATTATTTATGGGGAACTATGTTTAGATTATATTTGTTTAATATTCCACACTTTAAACATCTGTATGACTTTAATGCCTATTTAACTGGTCAAACTAGCTTCAATCTAACTTGAGACAGTCCTTAACATATAAATTACAATATGCTACAAGAAATGGATACGTTCATTTTGGAACTACCAGTTTTACTTTGGAAATGGATTCTCCAATGTGATTGCTAAATTCTTTGGCATTTTTGTTTCCCTTCTCTAGGCTACTCGTGGTGCTGCTCACTGAGAAAGCGCTGGGTGTATGTCCCAGCTCTAAGAAAACATCCCATAGCTAGGAACAGGACTCTTAAAAGACAGCTCAGACCTACGATAGGTCATGGCAATCCGTAGACTATGTATTTTCCTTCTTCTGGTTGCATGACACCCTCACTGCAGGCAGTGAAGCCACATATATAATTATGAACCAAATCCTCTCTGTTGTTTTGCTTTTCCCAACACGAGCTACATGGCCAGCAGCACACCACTTCTGGCTGCAGACTTGGCTACATGACTCCGCAGCTGCACCACATAAGGGAAGCAAACAACAACAGGGAAGCAAGACCAGCTGCCATCCACCCAGGGCACCACTCTCCGCTGCGGTGCGTGTCATGCTGTTCATGGGAACACTGTAAGCGCTTCCTTCCAAAATACACAGTATCCCGTTTACTCAGCAAAACAAAAGATTACCAATTTAAATGAAGGATTTATTGTTGACTCCTTTATTCCATTATCTAACAAAGTATTTTAAGGTTTAGGATCTAGTTAACGCAGTCTCCATCTGCTTTTATCTGTTTCAGCTCTATACTAAGCTGCAGCAATAGCTTTTCTCTATGATTGCATGATCCGCTTGAGGCTCCAGGAGGTACCACAGCTTCAGGTTTAGACACTGGAAGAGGTTGATTGGTTTTAAAAAAACACTCACAGTTCTCCCAAATCTCCATCACAGAATATGCAGCTGCTTCTGTTACTGGTGAAGTGCCCACCTTCCCGATAACCTCAGACTGGAACACCGCAACAGCATTCCTCAGAAATGAAGGTATAAGCAAGAACCATGGAATTAAGCCAATTTCATCCTCCAGTGAACACACAACTGCTAATGACAGTTAAAATAGTAGCTGAAACATTATTCTGAAAATACCTGCAAGTTCAACATTGCATTAGAAAGCTGAGTACACTTACATCTTTAGGACAGTATTACACACCATGCCTCTTGTGGAATTTAATATCCTTCAAGCAGCCAACACAAAATCTATGTATCCCTCATCACCCCTTACAGGGTATTTTACACTGGCTTCCTGAAGAGCTGCTGCATTTCTCCTTGGAATAACACTTTTTGACTTTCAGTCTTGTGTACGCAGTTTCACTTTAAATGAAAAACTGTGTACTGAGGTCAATGTGTACAAGTCAAGTCATGTTTCGCATAACATCAAAACTACCTATAATGAAACCCTGCAAGACTTTGGGCTGAATTACAAGTATTTTTCATGTTGTTAAGAAAAAACTCCTCCTCGTGACCACAGTATCAGTGTCAGCACCTTATCAGCTCTCAGCTGCTTGCAGCTCTGTTGTAATGACGTCCCCGCAGCAAAGACATGCTCAAAAGAAATGGAAGAATCACAACCCTCAATGCTCAAGGGCTTGAAAACTTCTTACATTCATGTTCCTGGACACTCATTTGTGCCATTTACATTTTCTCAGGCTGCAGCTTAATCTATTAAGTTTGTCACTTGGGTCATTCTCACTTCCTGGTTCTCACACTTGCACAATATGTGGTGGTTTTTTTAAAACAGCACACTTTTAACACAAAAGAAAATCTCATGTTCCTGACTTGCTTTTTTATCTTATTTATAATGCATGTTTATACTGGATTTTTACTTTTTTTTGCCTCCCTCCCTGCATTTTTTAAACAAAGCACTACATTCAAACTACCAGGCTTACCGGTTTCATTTTAGTCAGTGAGGAAGGATTATCAAAATAACATGGAATCAGTACACAACAATCACTGGCAAGCAAAGACCATTAAGCATCTGATTTCTATTTGTGTCTTACAAATACCTCTCCCCACCCTTTTCACCACTACTCATTTACACTCCTCTAATGGCTGTTCAAAATACCAGGATGTCTTAGGCAATCTTTTATTAAGACTGGCAATATTCCCCAAAACTTGTGAAATGAGAGCTGTATTTCTTGACGCAGATGAAAAACCATACATATGCACCAACAAATGTTGCTGCGTGCAGCCTATTACACTCCTTCAGTGCCACACTTTGGTAATAAGCTATACAAATTCAAAGAGTGCCACAAATGGTGGAAAGAAGCAGAGTTTGCTTTTTGGTTTCAGTGGTGCAAGCTGACAGAGGAAGCTACAGAGTAAAACCAATCTCTATTACAGAGTGCTGTGTTGTGTCCCAACACGATAATGGCTTGCTTTCAGAAATCCACTTTGAAAGTGTAAAGTGTTTCTAATAATCCCAAAGTAAGAGCTTTGCCAGGTAATAAGCCATACCATGGAGCCCCCAACAGAATAAGGATATCAACCGGTTGGAGCGAGTCCAGAGGAGACCATGAAGATGATCAGAGGGCTGGAGCACCTCTCATGTGAAGAAAGGCTGAGACAATTGGGCTTGTTCAGCCTGGAGAAGACAAGACTCTGTGGAGACCCTATTGCAGCCTTCCAGTACCTGAAGGGGCCTACAACGAAGCTGGGGGCTGGGGGGGGAGGGAGGATGACTTTTTACAAGGGCCTGTAGTGACAGGACAATGGGTAATGGGTTTAAATTGAAAGAGAGCACATTTAGATTAGATATCAGCAAGAAATTCTTCATGGAGAGGATGGTGAGGCACTGGGACAGGTTGCCCAGAGAAGCTGTGGATGCCCCATCCCTGGCTGTCTTCAAGGCCAGGCTGGATGAGGCTTTGAGCAACCTGGTCTAGTGGAGGGTGTCCCTGCCCATGGCAGGGGGGTTGGAACTGGATGATCTTTAAGGTCCCTTCCAACCCAAACCATTCTGTGATTCTGTGTCACGTGTTGAGCTGTTACATGCGTCACCTTGGATTCAAGACTCCCAGATCTAGACTGATTGCCTAAGTTACTTCCTGACATCTTCACTGACTGTACTTTCTTTTTTATTTTTCTTGGGTTTGGTTCAGGTTATATTGGGGTGGCTGATCAGCTCTCCTAGGGGGAAGGTTACATAAAACTGGAGGCTAACAAGTCCATTTGGCAAGATTTAAAGATAGCAGCTAGTGCAATCCATGAATTACACTAGGAGATTTATGTTCAAACCAAGCAAGGCAGAAATCCAATTTAATAATTATTCAGCCAGAACCATTTCAAGCTAGCAGCTACCCCAAAAGAAGAAGAACAAACAATGCAGAAAGAATGAAATAAAAACTGGAAATCAGGAAAGGTGATCAGGTGCATATCTCCTTTCAATAAAATAGCTTGGTTTTCTTTTCCTTTTAAGTACCAGTAGGAAATCTGTCCATCATAGAGCTATCAGATTTAAACTCACAAAAGCAACAGAAAAATAACTTTGCAGGGATAGCTGTGGAGTTGGATGTAATCCCTTTCCCTCTCCCTCACCTAAGCACTGACTTGGATTTTGTGTCAACTAATGTAATCAGTACCTAATATGGCCACAATTCAATTTCAGCAGTTCAGAACGCATACCACTTGACTTAGATTATATTACTCTTGATGTAGACTAACCTTCCATCAAGGCAGTATGTATGCCAATTTGCAATTTTGGTCAACTCAGACCATATAACAGAAAAGAGTTTAATTTCCAAGGCATGCTTGTTGTACAGAAAGCTATTTATAGAGAACTCTTAGAATCAGTTCTTCAGTTTAAAGAGTTTTCGGTCCACAGGTATTTGGAAAATAATTATTTATTCTAACTAAAAAAAGCAGGCAGACATCAATATAAAGTATAATTAATCTATTTCAGCATTAAAATGAGAGGTCTATCAAAGTAATGGAGACTTGAGAAGTGTGGAAAATTGGTTTTCATTTCTCAAGACAGAGCTATAAATACAAAGACAAATACCACTAGAAAGTTTCTGTTAGCTCTTTCACCAGTAATATGTTTCAGTAGCAGCCCATATTTCAAACCAGTCCTGTGGTCCCATTTTGCTGTCCCCCCGATTAGCACACAGGTGGAATCCATCCATGCACCAGGATGTCCACATTTTAAAAGGGGTAAGAAGATATCAATCCATTTTAATGCCATTAAATGAATACAGCTGCCAAGACTCCTGACAGCCATTGGCTTTTCCAGAGGGTTTTTTTTTTTTTGTAATCAGTTCTCCTGGCTGGTGAGGTAGCAATGGTCAGACAGAGTAACACTTCAATTTGGGGTTTTTCCTTCCTGCGTTAGCAGGTTAGCCGGTGGGACAGAGCCCCTGCATTCCTCTATGAGATTTCATCAAGGAATGGGAGCTGACTGAGTGCCTCTGCCCTGCTGGCTCAGCTCTGGCTCCCAGAGTTTGGCAATCCATTTGCTTGGAAGGTGGGGAGAGGGAGCTGCACTTCATAAACTCTAAGGTGTTGGCTGTCACAAGCCAAGAGGCATTCAATTCTGCAGAAATCATATGCACAGTTCTGCTCACTGTAGTTCCCTGGGTAATCCCCCCACATGCACAAGTTGAGCACTAAATTCACACATCCCTAACAAGGGGGATGGGTCTAAATATGATTCAAGTGCGTGAAAGTCTCATATCCATATTTGGAAATATTACTTTCAAAGGTCTCATGCTATTTCAGAAAATGCAAAGTGAGACAGTACCAAGAAATATGTCTCAGGAACTATTTTAAGAGTATTTGTAATCCCAAATCTTCATTAAGGTATCTTACCTACCATATTCTCTGACTTTCTTGTATTTCTTCTATTTTCAATCACGGGTAACTGGTAAGCAATACCACGGTTAAGCTTATTCTATGATTTATACATGAACCAGAATAAAGAACTTTTTTCCATAAATGGCCAATTTCACTGCCTACTTTCAGCTCAGCACTCCTTTACTATAAAATGGCAAGTCTTCAATTTAAGTACTTATTAGCTTTTTCAAATGAATGATTAAAAAATGGGTTTTTTTCAAAGTGTATTCTCTGTGAATACATGGGGCTAAAAAGAGGGGTTCTCTTATGTTAGTTGCCAGTGACTGCAAACTTCTCACGTCATACAGTTCTAACAAAATCTGACATGAACCACTTCATTCAAACACAGAAATCAAATACAGAAGGAATTATTCTTTTTATTCCAGAAAACTTAGATAAATAATGCAAAACTACCACCACGCCATTACATTTTGTCATACACCGCCATCCATGCTTAGCTTTACGTGTGTGTGAAGCTGTCCCAGCTCTGCATCTTTCTGCAAGTCCAAGGAACCAAGCTCATACACCTCAAATCACAACATACTCATTTGGAGCAGGAGTCATCTTCTCAAGGTGAAAGGTGACCCTAGAGCAGTAACACAACATCCCTTGGTTTAAGCTCCTGGAAGCTGTCATAGTAAAAATGTACCATGGTAAAAATGACAGACGAGTTCTTCCCTTCCAAAGCCCAAATGCATACACATATTACTGCAATGAAACTGTAGCGTAGTATAAAATCATGAGAATATCTCTCTACCCCTGTTCTCAGGGGTCTATAGCAGTCTGGGGTCAGAGGAGGCAAGAGTCCAAAACCTACTCAAGTCTCTCCCATTTGCTGTTGCGTGGAAGGCCACCTCACTTGCAACCCAACTTCCTCGTTCACAAAATGGGATAATGTTTCTTTTCATCCTCAGAGAAGCTCTGCCTGATGCCAACAGGTGCTAATGTAACTTGTTTTAAAAAGCAAGCTTGTTCCATGTGACTTCCTCACCCCAAATCTCTTAGAGAAGACTGTATTTTTGCATACTGGCATTGCACTGAATTACTGTCCCTGAAGCTTACCATTACATCGTGCATATTAAATAGCAGAATGAGCAAGTCACTAATCTAGATTTTACAGTGCTGTGCTAATTTTGTAATATGGGGCTGTAAAGCGTCTTTGAAAATTTTCAGGTATTGCTGAAAGCTCCTGGAACCAGGCTACTTCGCATTTATGCCTCTAGGCTGAGAACATCTGTACACAGACATTTTGATTTATAGTTCCAAATACACACTTTTCACTCAATTTCAGTTATTCTGATGAGAAGGACTTTTTCTCAAGCTAAGAAAGCTCAGGTGTATCCAGCTGGATAAAGACGAAGCTACTGTTTGGCAGCCATCTTAGTGCTTCATTAAGAAAGCTGTAAGAAAACAAAGTAATTTTGCTTAAACAGAACACTGTGAATGCTTAAAAAACTACCGTAAACCCCTTTTAACCTGCTTTCATTAGCTTTTCAGGTGTTGGACTGACTCATCGTGGTCAGTGCTGTGTTTATTCTGTGTTTATTAATTAGATGCATGTCTTTTTGCTAAAATAACATCCCTTTTAGGAGTAATTACTCAAATGAAGAGATGGAAGAGGAAGCTCTAAACTGGTTCACTAACTTTCCAAGACCTTTTTAAAGATTACACAAGTTTGAAAATTCTGAGTTACATTTGTCACGTAATGCAGAAGCTGCATTTCCTACCTACAGATTTGAGCTGTAGCGACTACTTCATTGCAGTCATAGAAAGTCATGAAAATTAGAAGTCTTCCTTTAATGTGTGATTAAATATCAAACAGACGCAGTAACATGGCGCTGCTGGAGACAATGCTCAACAGAGCAGGATATGAAAGGATTATCTGCAAGGGATGGCAGGAATTGGGGATTTGAAGGGTGACAAGTTTAGGTAAATTTCCCTCAGTAGCAGCATTTTCACACTGTCTACTCAAACTAGTCTGTATTCTGGAGTTTCAGAAGCCTTGGTGCATAAATTAAGATCAGCAGCACAGATTTGACCTGGTAAAAATATTAAGGGAATGTAGAAAAGCCACATAGGTCTCAATTGTTAGTGCCTGCACTGAGGGGCAGGCGGCTACAAAGGACTGTGCCGGGGGCTTGAAGACATGCAATTGATTTGTGAACCTCTAATTTGATGTAATTTTTCTTTATTTACATTTTGATGTAATTTGATTTTTTATTATGAGTAGATGAAGGGTACACACATGTTGGTGCAGAGACTTCCACTTCCATGCAGGTTACATCGTGACAATTACGTAAACACAAGGCTTTTGAAAAAATCTATCAGTGTCTGTTGAGCAGGTTCACAACCTATTTTGCAGTCACTGGTTGGAAAATAAATTTATTTTAAAAGCAAAAACAGTTTTGGGATTAATTTCAAAAATATGCATCATTTCTGTGTAAAAAGTTCAAATAACTGCTACAAAGGAAGAAAAAAATATTAAGAGGTTTTATATTTGTAAGTTGTCAGTTCATAATTTTCTCATAACCGCAGAGTATTTGGAATTTTTTAAAGCATCAGCTTTAGTATTTATTGCAAAAATAATTTCATAATCCTCATTTTTGCAAGAAAAGTCCTGAAAGAGTCCTAAAACTTGAAGGCATTTTTTTGTCTCATGGTTTCTTACGACACCATTCATTTTAAATGCTAAGTCTGGGAACGCTGCATGCTTGTGAGGACAGAAAGGTATCTGAAGCATTCATTCATTTAAAAAAATGAATGTCAATTTATTTGAGTCACTCATAGCTGTTAGCCTGGTATTTAGAGAAATTCAAGAGACTTTAAATTTAGAAAGTTCTTTCAATTCATTAAAAATAGTTCTTTAATTTCATTTTAATATTTGTGTGTTTCTCCTTAGCATGCTTTGTTTTGACAAGTTAACCATACATATTCCAAATCAAGACATCTAGCACCATCTGAAATAAACCTGATAAAGGACTGTACAACAAGGCCACAGGGAAGAGAGAAGAATTGTGGATGAAAGAGAACTGAGTCTCCAGTAACTAGTATGTCAGGAGTACAGAGATAGGAGTCTGTCAAAACCAGTACAGGTAGAGAAAGGAGGTACTCCCAACATTTTTTTTTTTTCATTTCAAACCTACATGAAGAATCCAAAATTGGCCTAAAAAAAAACAAAAACAAAAACCAAAACACAAAAAAAACCCAACCCACCACCAAAAAATAATTGTCCTAAAATCTAAATTAACTTTTGAAATTAAAAGTCAAGAACAATTTTGTTGCTGGCTACAATGCAACACTGTAAGATGATCTATGCTATTAGCTTTCCATCTACTGAGCTTCTGAAGTGTTTTGACATAAATTCCTTTGCTCATTTGCACTTAAGTGATATTTTTGGTACTGTGATGGTTTTCCAGCTGGAGCACCATAACAATTGTTTGATTTTATTTATGTTATTTATAGCATAGAATTAATCCACAAATGAAAACATGGGAATTTGAAGCTGGCTGACTGTTAGACCATTTCAACAGTTCTGCCTAGATATTTTTGTCGATCTTTTTTCCTATCTCATGCCTATTTTTAACAATTGGCATGTAACTATTTTCTACCAAGCTAGATTAAAGCAAAAGCAGTTCTAAAACTTGCTTGGAGTAATGTGGTGATATTACCTGCTATACCAACTAATTCAGATAAAAATCAATGTGCAATTTCAGTATTGCTGAAGAGATGGGAGTTTCCTCAATTTTATTAAGATCCAAATTTTAATTTCATTAGTTATATTTTCAAAATTCAGTTAGGAGCTCTTGAGAGTTTTTCCCTCATCTTCTTTCCCTCAAAGATAACTATAGATAACAGCGTAAAGCAAGAACTCAGGCTTTACAAAATGCCACCATCTTTAACAATAGTATTGCAGTTTCTCTTGAAGAATCACAAAGTAATGTTTAGAAATGTTAAGCAAAAGGTAATCTGCAATGACTGTCTGTAATTCAGTACTTTCAAATTAGTATTAAAATACTAATTTTTTTATTTAGGAGCCTGAAATCTGAAAGCTGGGTTCTTTGATCACATCTCTAGCATTTGCCAGTACAGTTCTCTTTCAATCAAAAACAAGAAAAAGAGAGACAGAAAGACTCCAGCACTGTTTGCTAGTCCTGCAAATGAAGTTAGAAACTGGATCAAAGAGTACTGAACCAGAGGCCTTGAAGCCGGCTGGCTTTTTTTGAACCCCGCATTCAACTTTTTTTTTTTTTTTTTCCAAAATCACGTGTTCCATAAGCAGCCAAACTGGATGATATCTACAGTTACTCAAATAAGATCCTCAGTTACCAGAAATATGTTCACACTAGCCAGCTGCAGCTGGAAAACATTAGTACCAGTGGTAAACCTGGATGGATATCAATATCTGCAAGCTAATAGCTAGAGAGAAGAACTATTACAGCTATTACAGTTGTACATGGCCACCTGCCTATACAGACTGAGAGCAATTAACTCTCTTCTCAGCTGAGGGTCACCCTCCTCAGACCACTTTAATGACCTCAACACATTGTTTGGAAGGTTATTGAAAGTATATTCTTTACATTTGAAAGCCACAATGCCATTTCCCCACTGTAAATTGCTGAGATTTACAGCTTCCCCTTGACTAGCACCTCAGCACGATGCTGTGGATCAGAATGCACCACTGGGCTTATGAAGACTTGGCGTGGAACAAAATTACTTCATACTGAGCTGCAAAAAACATGCAACAATTAATTAAATATTTGACTATAACAGGATGAAATCAAAAGCCTAACTTTCCATTAGCACTCTGTAACTCTACCTCTGGCTAATGTCTAAGAAAATATAAAGCCCCATCCTCCCTCCTGTGACATTATCAATCACTTGACGGTTCTGTTAATAGACAGGAGAAGGGAGCAACAGGAGAGCAACTTTGTTCACGTACACATTCGTGTGTTAAAAAGAGACACATTAGACCATCACTGCAATTACATTTACCAGGAAATAAATTCTGGAGTCTGTAAAGAGGTAATGAGATCGGAGAAAAGGGTG
Organism: Rhynochetos jubatus; assembly: GCA_027574665.1. Lineage (NCBI taxonomy): Eukaryota > Metazoa > Chordata > Aves > Eurypygiformes > Rhynochetidae > Rhynochetos > Rhynochetos jubatus. The sequence goes on along the minus strand of CM050648.1, from coordinate 80,606,385 downwards.
TTCTCTTCCCTCCTTATTTGGTACTGGAAAGGCACAGAAAAAAGAGGAAAAAAACCCACAAAAATATTTCCATTGAGATGTGGGGACTTCATTGAGCCTGTCCATCTGTGCCCATTATCAGACGATGGTTATCCACAAACAACGGGAATGGATCACAGAGCTGTTTATTTTCCGTTGAACACCCCACCTGGAAAGATCAGCAGTCCTGCAGCTCTGAAAAGCTCCATGCTCCATTGTTGATCTTGCTAAAATCAGAGAGGCCATCAGCACTCATAGGCGCTGTGCACATTAATAGGTGCAGACGTACAGGGCTGAACAGGCAGTCACAGCCTGAAACAACGGTTTCTAGAAGACACTTCCATACAATTATTGTATGGACACATCCAAGCTGTAGTTTCGTTCGTGGAACATGATATTACTGGGAGGTTGCAACAGAATGAAGAAGACTCACTCTCTAATCAGATACTAGCATAAATTGGGTACAATAAATCCATGGGGTTATTACTCCTGTCCACCTAAATCCTCCCAAGATGTCAAGATTTCTACTTCTAATGGAAAAAAAAAAAAAGGCAAGCAATCCCACCACCATTTTTTTGCTTGTGAAGCTACAGGATTTTGCATCTCAGCTGTAAACAACCTTCTGGTATCATTGGGTCTTGGTGCCTAGCTCACCTAGGAATCTGTAGAATCTAGATCTGCTACTAAATTCCATGGAAAAGGGGCATAAAAAGTCTCAAACGGTTCTTTCATTCTAGGCTATGCTTTAATTCTTTTTTACAGCAGTGGTTTAGATCTCAAAAATATTAAGGCATTAATATTTAGTGAGTAGTGACAGGACAAGAAGTAATGGGTTTAAATTGAAAGTGGGGAGATTTAGATTGGATATCAGGAAAGAATTCTTCACGGAGAGGGTGGTGAGGCACTGGAACAGGTTGCCCAGAGAAGCTGTGGATGCCCCATCCCTGGAAACGTTAAAGGCCAGGCTGGATGAGGCTTTGAGCAACCTGGTCTAGTGGAGGGTGTCCCTGCCCATGGCAGGGGGGTTGGAACTAGATGGTCTTTAAGGTCCCTTCCAACCCAAACCAGTCTATGATTCTATGATTAGGGAACCAATTTGGATATTACAAGCATAGTTGCACAGAAAAGCTCATGTGTAGAATCTGGGAGTCGAAGGTACTGAGGAAAGTTAAAACACAAATTTACACTAAGACCACTAGCCAGAACAAGAGCTACCAGAGTGTGAGGAATTATTGTTAATCAGAAAATAACATTAGTCACTGTCATTGTCCACACTGATCATGGTCTAACAGCAAATGTGTAAGAAGCAACGTCAGGAAATTTACCAAATTGGTCTGTACGCTTTCCTGACTATTCAAATGTTGTAGAAATATCTGACAGGCATCTTTGCAGCCCCCAGGATTAGCAGTCGTTTTAGGATGCCACTGGTTATTTTTGAGGTCAGTCTGTGTAAATGTTAAAGAGTGAAACTGTTTTTATGTCCATCAGAGTTTGCAAAAGAAGGGAAAAGAACGAAAGGGTGACCCTTTCCCCTTAGAACATTTCTGAAGGCTGTCTCTTATCTGTTTATACTGCAGATACTGGAACATGGCAGGTCACCTCCCTTCCACTGTCTTTCCTTCGTGTTTTTATCACATTCCTCGTTGAAAGAATATCCAGTACATGATTCTAGCATGCAGGGCAGTGTGGCCGTCATAGAAAGAAGGTAAGATGTCCTGTGTTCTGACAAAGAAACCAAAGCAACTTATATACAGGCTCAGTATGGTCCAGATTGCTGGTTAGCCCTCTATTACCATGACAGGGCACTTCAGCTCCAAGCTGTCCTATGCACATTTAGCATGGGAAGTGTCCCCTTCTTTTCCTGGCACCAATTAGCATCATCTTCCTACTTCCTCTGCACTGTCGTGAAACAAAAGACCCCACGAAAGAAGATGGAGTTTCTAGATGAAAACACACAGAGATTTATACTTTGAGGAAGAGGAGGAGAGGGACAAAAGAGAGGATAGAAAACTAGACAAAAGCCTGTATGCAAAATCTATCCTTCTCGTGTTCAAAAAGAGTAAGAATATGCTGCCACAAGACCAGCTTTCACCTCCTTTTCCATAGGGTCCTCACAAACAAAAAGACCTCCCCTCCCACAGCTGTAAGCCAGATAATGTCCCATTATACCAGGTGCTGTACACAGGTGTAAGATGTTAACAGCAAAGTGTCCTGAAAAAAGCAGTATACTTTGCCCATATATGGTGAAGGGCTATTCAGTGTGAGATGCACAGCTGACCTAGCAATCTGGGCAATCTGCATTTGCCATGACATGCAGCAGAATAAGGGCATAAACATTTTTACACAGGTTGAAAAAAATCTCACCTTGAGTTTAATCTACAGCAGATAGAAAATAGTTGGTTATCCAGCAACGTAATTTTTTTTTTTTAACAGGTGTCTGAAATTAGAGACAATAATCTACGCCTCTATAACTACGTAAACTGCATTTATATGCTGGAACTGATTTCTGAGCCTGTTTTCTGTGACAAACAGCAATAACAAATCCACAGTCTTCTGTTCTTCACTGTCACCTTCTGCTGTATGTCACACCACGGTTCATACGCTACCTTTCATAAATTATACTCCCCCTTCACTTACAGTGCCCCTTCACTTTTATGAAACACAGCTGTCAGGGACTTCAGTAATAAATAAATTCCCAAATTCTCTCAATCTCAGGCATTTTCCTGTCTATTACACTGCTTACAATGTTAGAGTGATATTATGTGAAATAAGGCTGCCTTAAGAGTATAGCTGACATTATCTATTGACACAGGACCCTTTAAAATGAGAATGTAGTAAGAGTCAGAGTTCAAGAACCATGCGCCCAGTCCAGCTGGATAACATACAAACATCTTACAACTCGGTCTCATTAAATGAGTTCAGGGAAAGGGCATTGCTAAAAATGAAGAACAAATGTCTTGATTTACAGATCCACGCAGCATTTGCTGCAGTACATTAAACAGTAACAGAAGTCATCTTTAAAGCAGCCTCTTTCACTGAGAAGCACATAATGACACCACAACTGTGCTGCTAAGCAGGAAGCCAGAAATGGCACATACAGCTCAAATCGTCTGTGCTACCTTTTACTGAAAGCCCATACCAGTAAAAGGTTATGACAGCGGTTTGTTGATGTACAAAATGCTACTCCAGTTAGTTAAACCAAGATTCCCAATCCTTGCCCACCCTTTCTGATTGCTGCCTGACCAGCAGCCAGGCTGTGGGCAGCCCAGGAGATGCTCTCAACAACGACTGAATTGCCCAATTTACTGTATGCCACCAAGTTCAGATGACTTGAATTCATACCTACAAGCAAAAACGTAGAAAATCAGAGACTACACATTGATATTTTCACAACAGGGACATGCTGATACAAATCAAACATCTCTCTAGTGGGAGATGTCCCTGCCCATGGCAGGGGGGTTGGAACTAGATGATCTTTAAGGTCCCTTCCAACCCAAACTAGTCTATGATCCATTCTATGATTCATTTTACCATTTTACCAGTAAGAACTAACTGGTCCATAGCAATCATCCTGGTTGTTGAATAAAGGCTTTTTTTGCTTAAGTATGCACAGGCTTCTGAACGCCACTCTTTCCAAAGATGCCTAAGCAGCTTCCCACACCATGTTTTGTTTCTCTGCTACTGCAAAACGCCACGCAGCACAGAGCAAACACCCCAGATCCCACTGGGATAAACACGGAGCACTGCTGAATGCATCTGCCGTGATGAAACCAGGTCAAACTGCCGGCAGCTGATTCCGAAGTGAGCTGCGCTGATTATGGGAGAGGGGCAGCAGCTCATTTCTCTAGTCACTGGTAAAGGGTCTGAGAAGGTAGCATGTTGTGACACCTGAGATTCAGTTTCAAGTTCCTGCTCTGCTTAATTCATGGTGGCTAGGAATAAAAGAGCTCTATCTTGACAAGCAGTGTGAATTTCACATCTCCTGCAGCCTGATCTGTCCTTTAGCACACGTGTACAACATGTGCAAGACAGCTCTCCCCCTTTCCACAAGAAGAGAGGACCTGGAACACCACCTAGGTGTAAAATCAGGTATGTTTCCACAAATGTAGAGTACAATTAAATATAATTTGAAGCAGTACAGCTATTTCTCTTCCTCGCACTACCCTGAGGGAAGGAGAAATAGCTGGAAAAAGGCAAAAATGTGCAGCAATTTCATAGCTTGCAGGCAAGATGCCTCTCCCCTCCCCACCCCCCGCCCCTAAGAATAAGAAACAATGTCACCAATCCAAATATCTTCTTCCAACTTGGTGCCAGCTTGTTTTCCAGTCTCTGGTGGAGAAACTGAGGTCTTACAAGCAAGCACAAAGAATCTACTTTTTCCTTTCCTCACCAGAGGCTTTGAAGATATTCATCTCATTTTTACCTACATAACAATTTCTCCAAGTGTAGGCACAGCATTAGTTAACTTTCTGCAGCTAAGCAGACAATCAGAAAACGACTCATGGGATTATCAGGATCATGTATCCATGGTGATTTTAATAAGAAATCTTACTTGTGGTAGAATAGATAGAAGGAAGAAACAGAATCAGGCTTCACGGGTGATTTGCTTTAGTTCATCCCCTAGGAAGTAGGATGTTACTGGTTTGATTTGAAGCCAAAAATTGTAAGCCTGGATCAAGTTCTTGAGATTCAAACTCAACTATATTCTGTTCTCAGAAACCAGGACACTATGGCTGTCTTTATCTTGAATATACCAGTTCTCTTTGGTAAATTGTTTATGCTGTATTAAGCCAAGTTTTGACAGAGTCATGCTGTGAACATTAATTTCATCAACATAAGTATCTTACTTCAACTGCCCTGTTTCTTTTCCTGTAGCTTTTTGAAAGACCAATATTTATGGTACTCTCGTTCCTCCCCCAGGCCATCAATGTTTAATAGTTCTGAGGTAAAGTAGCCTAATATACATATACATAATTTTGTCAATTCTTCAGCCAAGAAAGGACAGGAATTTTGCAGCATATGTCAGGATGCTGTGTAGAAAGGAGCACTAAAGAGTTACAACTTTCATCTATATTTAAATTGTATTATTTTTAAGAATTTGTATACATATAAATATATATAGGTTCTACTGAGTTTACAAAGCTTCTTCTTGGATCAGCTGCTTAATGCCCCTTATTCCTTGCAGCCGATTGCTGCAACTTCTGAAACACAGTAAATGTATTTGTTACTATTTATTTTAATAAGCTATTCTATCAAGCATTCCTAAATTGCTCAACACCACTATATTTCCTGAGATTCAGGATAAACCAGAGCATTTGGGCTCACAACACCTACGGGATTCTGTGACTAAGCTGCCCAACTGCAGGTGTGTCCTAAGCAGTGCAACTGTGTAATGCCAGATATGCTATTCTGTGCCTACCTGGTTTTCTCTGTTGTCTACAGCCATATTTTACTCAGTGCCCTTGCTTAATCGAGAAGGAAGAAACCCCAAGAAAACTATGTCAACAAAGTAGAACTTGATAGAAATACTTGTAAGAAGATGAAAAAAGAGACCTGTTGGCCTTGAAATTGACTCTGTAGAAGGGAGATGCCACGGTTGGGGTTTTAGGCTTGAACAAGCTCAGACCAGAATGGAAATCACGTTAAGACTTCTGAGAAAAGGACTCTGACAAATGGCAAACCAGCAGTGAAATGTTTGCATTCCTTTTGTGAAGTCCAATAGCTCTGTTCCCATAACTACTGTATGTTGAGATGGATGATGTAGCTACAGCAACAGAGAGCCAACATTCATGTTCACTGTAAAATTCCTAAGTCATTACTTAAGCCTTTTTTTACCGTCCTCCAAACTACTAAAAGAGGAGAAAATTAGGGTTAACTTATTCTTTGAATGAATAAAAATTATGCTAAAAATATTAAAAGATCCACTGCAGACAACTGGAGCTGTAATTTGCTTCACTAGCACAAATTGCCTCATCCCATGATTCCCCCTCTCCACACTGACTGGGGGCCATTGCTGTTTTGCTAAAAAGAAAGTTGTCACAGCTCGATGTTCCATTACTCGATGAATAATGTTTAGTAGTCTGCAGCTCCTCCAGGACCCACCATATTCAAATGCAGTACCCAGCCATTTATAAGTCAGTCCTTCCATCAGGTACACTCCCACCACCCACCATTTGTACCTCAGTATTATTTTGAAGAAATACTTCTACTGACAAAATCTGCACATTTGCAGGGCAATCGTTTACCTCCACTTACCAGTGCTAGATCCCTACATAATTAAAAGGGAAATATTGCATCAACCATGGAAAGTGTTGTTTAAAGAACAGAGTCTTTTAATCTTTAGCATTTTGTTTGCCATGTGATTGCCAACTGGATAATGTTTGGCAAGCCAAGGGCATGTTTTGTTTTATGTATATACAGCTAAACAGAAGAGTTTAAAGTTTAACCTATTATAATGATTTCTGCTTTTATGTCCCAATTCAAGTCTCCCCAAAAACAATAGCAGTCTCACTTAGGGGGATTTATACTGGGTCCTGAGGAGGAAGAGTCAGCACAAGCCTTGATTTCCTAAGGGCCCTACGCAGAAGTATGCCCTATCATTGCAGAATCCAAACATGGAGATACCAGCAAAAGTCAGCACCCTGAGATCTACTTAATTTTGCTTCAATGTCCTATTTAAAACTGCTTTTTTTCAAAGCATAATCTTAGCCAAATGGTCAGTCTTTGCTAGAAGTGTAAAAGGATTAAGCAACACTTAAGCCCTGATATAGTGTAAATTCATCTGTAACCATTGATTAGAAAAGCAATGAAGCAGTTTTATGTTAAAAAGTCAATACTAGAATATTCTCAGTTAAAAAAACCCCACCTCAGTGCCCAGAAATAATCTCACAAGAGTCTAGAAGGCAGCAGAATCTCAGTGTAAATATTTAAAGTTTTAATAACAAGATGTTTATGCAAGCTCATAAATCCATGTGTGGCATAACTACCCAACGTCTACACAGACATTGCTAACTTTGGTTTGTGTGGACAGAAGGAAGGCTTAAGTAAATATTTCAAAGAATTATTTTTCCAGACCTCATCTTTCTGTCAGTGCAGAATTGCTAAGGCTTGCAGGGACGTTCAGTTAGCATTGGGATAATGTTTTTTTACTGCCTGGGAAAGGTACAGCACAGGTAGCAGGTATGCAGTTACTACTTCAGCAAACGGCATTAGTCAACAGCTTTCCATTAAAAAATACGAGAAAAAATAATGCAAACACAGCCCAGGTTTCACCTTTCTCAGATGAGATGGCGAACACCCAGGTTATGAGAAATTACCATTTTAGAGATGAGTTTAGTTGGGTTTTTCCCCCTTCCTGGCATTACAACATATTTTTCCCACTCCCTGGGGCACAGCCTCTGAAAGAGGAAAATTTCACAACACGGTGCCGGCAGAGCAGGCATGCATACCCCACACCAGCCTGGGACAACTAAACTGCAGGAAGTGAAACTACTGCAAGTTCACAAGTTTTCAAATACAGAGCTGAATATAGATACAAGCTAGCTGAAAAGTGGAAGGAAAGTAGAGAGGGTTCATGCAGCATAGTGAGAGACAGAAAAATGCACAGTAAAGAACTTACTTTTTTTAATATGGACCTTTCTAATTTAAGTCACTTCATGGGTAATAGGTTGATACTTCATGCATATTAAGGTATTTTAAGCGAATTTACAAATAATCTCATTTTTATCTAAAAACTGTATCAGCTCTGAGGAATCTAACAAAATAAGAGTCTGGTAGGTCATCGGGCCACCATTAACCTTGGTGTTGTAATACCTTTGAAGGACCGCAGCAGAGCTCATTTAAACACCTAAGGCTGGTTGCCAGGCTTCACTGCTAGAGTCCTCAATATCTACATATTTGGGGTGATTGTAGGCTCTGAATTAATTAACAGCAGAAAAGGAGATAGGCTGTTCCATACAAGTTCTCCATACAGAGGTACAGGCACCATTGGAATTTCAATCAGAACCAGGAAAGGTTTCCTAAAGGCTGCACATGGATGCTTGCCATTGCCCTGCAAGTTCCGAGGCCAAAGGTAAAAAGAGTAGGAGAACATCAAAATTTTATCTTTCAACATATGAGATTCCATCTGCATACCAGGGTAGTGTGAAACATGTTTGGTACAAGCCTAAGCAGGGAGAGAAGAGGATTCAGAGGGATTGCGTGTACTCTATTACTTTCAAGCCTAAACACAAACTGGTTGACACATCGAATCTTACATTAGCTTCTATAGGAATGAATGACCTCGGGGACCAGGACTGCCTCTTCTTCAATCTGTGTCCATTCTGTGAAACCAACAACTAAATGTTATAAGAAACTGGCCCTGCCTCCTCTGGATTTAGCTTGCTCTATGAAAAGCCTTTGAAATGCACAATCTCCATATGACAGAAAACAAGCCATACTTCCACAGAAACCTCAGCTTCCTTCCTGCATGCTGGTCATTGCAAAGGGATAATGGCAGGAACTCCGGATGAATACCACCATTTCAATATTAGTGATGAACCCTGTAAATATGAAGAACAAAGCTGGAAAAAAAATTGCTGTGGGATTGCCCCAGGCATTCTAAGAGAAAGGAGTGCCATTGCTCCTTCTTCCTAAAGAAGAGATGGAAATCACCTCGGTGAACTGGACTCCAGTGCCAGAAAGGCAGCCTGAAGACTAACGATAGGGAATAAATAGTAAACAGTGAGTATCCTAAAAACTCAACATTTCCACGATACTAGTTTTATGAATCCAAAATGTATTTAGAAAAATAAATCCTCCAAATTCAGGAGAAGTTAAAATAAACTGCCACTCTATCGTAGATGCAGCCTTAAATTGTAGGGATTGCTCCACTGTACATAATAAAAATGCCATATCTGTCATTAGATTCCCTCCATTCTTCATTAAATTTACTCCTGAAATTTTACACTCTGATCCCTGGCACAACTTGAAGAACGTATAACTTGAAGAGGGCCTCTTGCCCATCTGAATTATGCATTCTGGTGCGTTCAGCTTACGCAGAGCTTTCTCCCAGTAATGCAATGGGCTCTCATTGCAGCAACGCAGACTCAGCACAACAGGCTGAAAGACAGAGAAGTTAACACCTCACAGATAAAGTCAACCTTATGACTTCCATCCTGCATTTATAATCAGAAATGCAGTTACTTATTCTAGCCCACCTGCGCTAGAAGAAAGAACGTGTTTTATATGCAAGCACTTCAGCGTCACAATATTATTTGGTAAATATTTCCAAAGCTTCTCTAGCAAGCGACTGTCATCCTCTAATCACTATGTCAAAAATGAAGCTTACACAGGTGGTAATGAAGACTCAAGTATAAACAGCGGGTGGTCTGCACCCATCTAATAAAACTAGAACTCAGCAAAAGAATTAGTCTCAATTGGTATTCTAGTAAGGAATCTGCAAATGAGAGAGGAAGCATGGGAGATCATCCCAGAGATGCTCATCTCAGTAGCTGGGACATAGCTTAAAAGCAGTTTGCAATCTTAAGTGATTCAGTTTTACTGTGTTTCCAATAAAGAAAAATAAAATTGAAGAAGTACAACAGTGATTTGGACAACACTTAATCAGTACTATACTGGAGGAATCAGCCCTGCCATCATGATGAAAAAAAAACCTTTATTCAGATAGCTCCATTATTTTTATTCTTTTGTTTATGTGCACCAGCAGGTTAGAATAGAAAGTCCTTAAAGAGTCAAATGGATGCAAATAGAAGCTGTTTACAGTGAGTGGTCTGAAGTGACTGCAGGAAAACTCATTATTACTCAACACTGACAGTGGCAGCAGAGAGGTGATCCAGGAATGGGAAGGAAAATATTTAGGAGTTCCTGATACAGGTGAAGTCATTAATTTCTAAAAATGTATCCCCAAAGGCAAGCTGCAAAACTGATAGCTGCAAATGTACATTTAAAAGTGAAAAATGTCCTAAGAAATAACAGTGGGAAAAGTTCGTAATAGATCTAGAAGCTGCCAAGAAATGACCGGCCTGATACACTTTCTACGTTTTCATCTGTATTTGCAAGGTAAAATCTTAACAGCTTCATGCAGCAGAGCAGGACTGAGCAAATTCAGGTCCCCTCCACAGGCCCATGAAACTCTGTTATGTAAGTTCTTTCCATTTTACATACCTCAATTATTTACTACTTCCAACATACCAAGCACATAACAAATTTTCTAGGTATTTAAATGAAAGCGTTTGCCAATTAAAATGAAATCTTTTCTCCAGCAAAGGAGTTAATCCAGAGAGTGAGACTTCTGCTTTGAGGTTCTCATTTGCAAAACACCCAACTGTCTGGGGCAGGGTTGGGGGATGAACTATCTCAGACAATTTCTTAACCCATGAGAGAATTTCAACTCAGTGCAACTGAAGAAGTGGCTAATGGTCAACGAACAAAAGGAGCTCCTTACTCAAGGATGTGCTGCACTTGTTACGGCACTTAGTGCGTGCCTACTGGGCTCCATTCATTCCTATAGCCCTCAGTGGAATAAAAAACGTTGCAATAAAATTTAGGCCATGTAAGCGAGGAATTTAGAATAAACCCAAAGTAAGAAAGGGCCAGTATTTTTGGAGATACTACAAGTACACAAAAGAATTATTGCCAGCTGGCAGACTGTGGGGCAGATAGCCTGCCAGAACAAAAACTATCCTGTGCCCTGGCGCAAGGTTTTGGCAAGATGCTTTGTCTATTGGAAGTATATTTCCCGTGAGTCTTGGCGGCACCGGGCAGGCTCTCACCTAAGCTGCGCCCAGGCAGGAGTGAACACAGGGAGAGGGGATGAAGGCGAAGAGCTGAGCATGAAGGGGAACCTACCGTGGTCAGGCAGGGATCTGGGACTACCTCGCACCATGTAAGAGCGCAAGAAGTAGGACTGGGATGAGAATTGACTGCAAGAAAAGCCCTGAGATCCAAAGACATGAAGGATTTGGGAGAAGGATGAGTAAACCACATGAGGGATTCCTAGTGGCGGAGATGTCTGTGCCAATAATTAACTACAGAGAGCTCTGCACATTAAACCAACATCTTTGAAAGAGGATGTTGCTGTGATAAGGGATAGGACAATCGTGTCAAACTGCAAGGGCAATGTTGCTAGAGCAGGAACACAGGAGTGTCAGACAGGGAAAATCACCCTGCTGGGGACTGGAAGAGATTACCTGATGAGTTGAGAGCCCCTGGCTGGACACAATCTTTGCTACCTCACTTTGGTTTGGGGGATGGAGGGGCTCAGGGGGAGGAAGATAAAAGGTGAAGGAGATAGTTCAAGGCAAAAAGGCAGTCTTTAATTCATACTAACACATTTTAGTCTTTGTGCCAATCTCCATAGAAAGCGAAAGTGTCTGCACCTGCATGCTGCTTCAACAAAGGGCTGAAAAAGGTTGGGTCAAGATTCAGGAGGGCATGGAAGCAGATCATTAGGTCTGGCACTGAACAGGAGTTAAAATCAAGGAGTTTTGTACAATCAAACCTCTCTCTATCAAGCCTTCCTTATCTGTGGTTTTGTCCTTTCCCGTTATCTGAGCTAATGAAGAATTGTCCATTTCATTGGTCCAGTCCAAAGTGGTTGCCCAGGAGGATCAAAGGTGAAACAGTCTCCAGTACTGCAAAAACCCACACACATATTGGCAGAGAGCATGAATTATATACAAGCATGCGGTTCATCTGTTTTTCCATTCGCTCCAGTATTTAACTCTGTTGTTACTTTAAATACAGAGGTCTCACTCACTACTGTAGTGGAATATTTTTTGAAGTCGTTCCAGAATATTTTTACTGTTCTGCTTTTTTTCTTTTTTTCCACTCTAATGGGAAAGCTTAAAAGAAAAAGAAAAAAAAAGGCCTCAATTTTAAGAAAACACGGCAATATCTTTATGTCCTCAAGGACTTGGCAAGCAGGCAGATTTGGCAAGCAGAGTCATGGCCAGGCAGCAGCTTTTAAGTTTATGGACACGAAGGCCAGTGACATAAGACTCTGCATCACAGCTGCCTGCTACTGAATTTCCACAGTGGGTCAGTGACTCGAGCACATAAACAGTGGAAATAAGAGATCACATCATCCCCACCACAGCCAATCTATTAATAAAATAAAATTTTGTTGGGATGGAAACCCAGGAATTGGCAAAAGACAAGACAGGAAGGTACCCTGGCTGAAAAGACAGCACAGACCCAGGTTTGAAGTTACTGGCTCCAGTAAACTTGGCTTAAACCAAGCTTCAATACGTAGAACTTATTGAAATATCATGCACGGCTTCAATGAACACATGATATATTAGGATTCTGGCCATACCAAGAGGCAACGGAGTACCTTACAAAACCTGTTTCTAACTCACAATTCTCATCTTTACTTTGCCTCAAAGAAATCCTCGGATTCTTTTCATCTCTGTCATATGTGAGGTATGATAACCATGTCCAAGTATGATCAGCTAATTATTTTCCATGTATAATTAGCAGCACTGAGGAGCTTGGCTTTCTCCACCAGTGCTAGATGTCAACGTATTTAATTTAGGCATTGAAGTTGTTTGTTTCTTAAGCTGCTTGGTGAGAACTGCAACACTATGTTTTCCTTTTTTATAAAACCTACAGAACAGAGCAAAGTCTTCTGTTACATAATAAGGATGTGTTTCAGAGCACTACTAGCCCTTTGTTGTAAGGACCTTCACACATGATGAACTAAGGTTTCAAAACACTGTGTAACACAGGCATATCATTGTAGTTGAATTCAAACAGCTGCTAACCACAGCTATGTTACAATCCCCTAAGACCCAGGTCACACTAGAGAGATAAAAAGCAGCAACAAGGGGGGAGGACGTAAACCATCATGGATATCTAATCAGCTGTTTTGTAATGACTTATTGCTTGGCCTAGGCAATCTGCTAAAATATTTGGGCTTTCATTTGTGGTCTAGGAAATGGAATTTCAGGTGCCAGTATCTAACGATCTTAAGACATAATAACATGATACCATTATCCTGGAATGGGAAATGGTCAGGGAATTTCAAATTTCCACCACACTGTGTCAGAGGGAATCCTTCAGTAGTATCTGCAAGATGCTCTCTGAGGTCTTGAAGTGCTCCACAATTGTTGAGGCAGCAGCTGGTTGAAAAACAAAACATTTTTCAATCTTTGCTTTATTGTTGATCTGCATGATGTCCCTCTTTCGGCTACTCTGTGCGTTGTTCTGTGCAAACAATTGGACTATTTGTCTGGGAATAGAAATATTCTGTATAGTGAGAAAATGGTCCAATTTTTAAATTTCTTTTAAGATGATGTGAGCAAATTCTTTCTGAAGCAGTGCAAGCTACATGTACAGTTAAAATGGAAAATAGAAACATTGTTCCAAGAGAAAGAGGAAACAGTCTCAAAATAATGAATTTTCCATGCATTGCTCCATCTGACCAGTTGCATTAATCACATCATACAAGACGCATTACACCTTCTCACCTCCCAAAACTGCACATATTTTAGGCATGAGAAAATTAAACCCATGCAAAATTGAGAAATTGTAAGCCCCTGGAAACCAGTGTATGAGTTACCAATCACACTTACAGCAGTGGTAAGTTTGGAGAAGATCTTGCTCTTAGCTTAAGCAGACACTAGTGACTGAGTTGACTTTGACATTCAGAGTTGTTTTTTTTATTTCACTGACTACTTCACAGGAGAAATATTTGTACAAAATTTATACTTGTTAGCTAGGGCAACGCACACAAGCCAGTTGTTGAGCCCAACAATACGCCTGAAGCAATGCTTCAGTGCTAGATTGCGGAAATAGCAGAACAACCCAAATGAACCCAGAATTTCAAGGGAGCGCTCTTTATATCCCTCTAATTGGGTGGACACATCAATCCTTGTTAGAGCACCTCAGTGATTCATTTGTTGTTTACTGAGGCATGTGCTGGAAGAGTCCACTGGCATGCCTTCAAGGGTCACAGAGATGCCTCTTTCATTGAAATTAAAAATCTAGTTGTCTTTAGCAGCTTTTTAATAAACAGGATTTCCATTTGACCCACATTAGAAGCTTGCTTTGTTGAGATTTAGAAAGAAATGTTTGTCCTTGCAAAAGAGCACATGGGGCTGTTAATATTCAGATTACAATTCTGCAGTGATTAGGTATTATTAGCACTTGAGTTTCAGCTCAAAATGAGTATAGTTTCTTCCTTGCCTCAAGAAGTTCTTCTCAAGGACTCACCTTTCTTCTTCTCAGAGGCAACAGCCTTTATAGACACAAGAGTCTTTTTAATACATGGATTTTCCATCAGGCCTGCATGATGTGAGAAGCTGGAGTGTTCCAACACCTCACTGGGCATAGATTTGTACAAGACCATCTGCAGTACAGATGCATGCAGCCTAGCTTTAACATCAGCTACACCAGGTGCTGGTAGTCATATGGGCTACCCCAAAGCTCAGCGTGGGCTAACTGTTTGTGTATTCGCACTGCTGCTTGCACGGTTTCTGCAGATTGCTGAACTCTATGCTTCCATGCAACATGCACATGCCTGGAGTTACCTCAAAACTAGTGGTGCATCTCAGAGACATCACAGCAGCACTGACCGGGTAGATGTGCCATAAAATTCACAGGCAGGAGGAAAAGGAAGCAGCTTTTGATCCAGCAGCGCAGTTGTGCAGCTCACCTGGCAGGGACAGCGGGTGAGCCCGCAGGCATAGCCCCTCACGCCCCCGACACTGGGTAGCTTCCCCACCAAGAAGGCAAGTGGCTTCGCTCAGGGGTGGTCAGGCCAGAAAGCTTCATGAGATCACAACTTCACACCAAACCACAAAGTGGGGGTTTTCAGCCTGTTGTCCTTGATGGATTTTAGCATTTAGATCAGGGATGATATGCTTAGCCATACACTTGTTATCCAAGTTACATCACGTTTTTTATAAGCTTAAATTCCTTCATTCAATTTGAGTTTGTTTCACAGAAGCAAAACCACTAGAAAAGAGGGGTCAGTGTCCTGTTCCCTGTAACACTGGTTTGCTATAAATGGTGTTTATGCTGACTATCTGTGCTGAAGGAATGACACTGGACCCATTAACATTCATATGCTGGATTCAATCCCTATAGTACCATTCATTTGTAGAAGTGTGCAAACATAAGGTAGTGAGGTCTCCATCATTACTGTCATCTTTCATGTTGTCATTTTCTAATTATTTGGTTATTTAAGGTTGAAATTAGGAAGGACTTAGATTTTACAAGTGTTTCTGGAGAGTTATGTGCACAAAATAGAAGCCTTATAATGAAAGATGAACCTGGTATATTTAAAACTGATTTTTAAATGTTATTTTTATTCAATTTAAATCAACTGAAAGAAATGGAACAAGGATGCTTACTGCTCCAGGCAACGCAATGAAACTAGTACTGAAACACTCCGTTGGCGGAACTATGGGGCACAGAGCAGTAGAACATACTGACGCCCACATTAGTGAAGTAGTAAGGTAAAATACATGTGAAATTCTACAAGAGGTGGCTAAACATTCTCAGGAGGATAAAGTTAGCTTCCTCATGAAGGTGGCTATGGTGCTGCTGGGAACAGAGCTAACTAACTCCTGCACTTCCAAAGCTACCAAACGCACTACAGACATATTCCCACTTTTATGGCTACAGTATAAATGAGCGGGAAATCGTGGATCCATAGCTGTAGATCTGATGAATTAGTAATGGTCCAACTGTTCTCCACTGCCAGATAAAATCAGAAAATAAATTTACTTGCAGTTGATTTCTCAAAAAAACCACCATCAATAGTCCTTTACTTTTACTGTACTGCCTCAGGGCATGGCAAAAAACACTTCTCGGGGAGTTTCAGTAGGCAGGAAGTTCCCGATGAGTTGCTGCATGAAAAAATAATATGGTAGCTGGGCTCACCTTACAAAATATAGCTTTACACAAGTGCACTTACCTCACTGTCCTGACAAACTGTCTCACATCTGGCTAACAGTCCTAACTTCCCCTCTCACGAGCAAGCGGTACCGTTTTCCTGCAGCCAGATGGCTGACACCGTAGACATAAGTACGAAAAAATGGTACAAAATGAAGCTCAGTTTTATAGCCATCTTCTAAGTACACTAAGTGGGAAAACTACACATATTCATAAGTAATGCTGAGCAGCTATTTACAAGATAAGGCAATTCATAATAAGTTCTTGTTTACAATATAAAGGACTTCTTAAACCAGCACCAGTGTACCAACTTGTTATGTGCAACACGTTTTGATTGCTGCTTTACTGATCCAATTACATCAAGGAGTACAACCTGTAGCCTCAAAGAACTGTTTTGTAGTGGGAATCAGGAATTACAGATGAAACAGTTGAGCTAAAATATCCTTTATCTTTTGAAGAAAATTATGAGTGACTCTTACATTAAAACAAAACAACTCCTTTGAAGAGTTCATAAATATGTATTAGGAATTTAAATGAAGCCCCCTTGATTAAAACTGATGGAAATCCCCCCAACTCCCCCCAGTGAGCATTAAACGAACATTAAGAATCACTTGAAAGTATGAACACAAGTTTCCAGTCCAATGTAACAGTTCTATCATAACAACCTACTCACTATTTTTCATATTCGAATCAAAAGACAACATTAAAGAATATAGTGAGCCTTCTGCAGCTGTCTTGCAGTGCCAGGATCAGAATATCCCTTGAGAGGTCTGGTTCCTTCCCAAGACACGGAAGTGTCGGATGCTCCAAGGCATCTCTTCACCATCGCCTTACCACTTTACTCACACCTGAGTTTGACACATCAATCTCTATTCAGATGTAAACAAAAGGATTGCATCATAAACCATAAGGGTTATTGCTTGCTTTTATGGAAATCGAAACAACTTAAAAAGACCAAAAAAGGGAAGCTTAAGATTTGAGTCAGTCTTCATTTATGCAAAATAGATAGGGATGTAATGGATGTAGATGGTCATTAGAGGTCACAACCTGAGTCAACTCACTTCTGATTTCCCACACTGCAACTCCGTTGTCAGTTCAAACATACAGTGAGTGATCTTTGGGCAGATTTAGCCCTTTGGCACTGAGGTCATTCACCTATTAGATTTTTAAAAGCTTTTTACTGGAAGATTTCACAACTGGTTTTAATCTGCAAAGGTTTGTGCGCTTATTTTTTTTTTTTTTAAAGTCCATAATGTGACGTTTCCAGTTCTAGTCATAGGACGGATAGTCTTAAAAATGTGGGTCTAGATGAAAAACATGTTTAGAGGAATAACATTAAAAACCATTAAAATCTTGAAATAAAGGTGTATTTAGGTGATACAGCTAAGCCACACTAGCTCGCTGTTTCAAGTGGGAAGGGCCCACTGCCTGCTCCCCTTCCCTTGCAGCTGGCCTGGCTCTTAGCTGAGCTCTGGGTGAGGTGATTCAGCTCACTGAGCTGGGAAAAAAGGAGCCCAGTCAGAAAAAAATAAAGCAAACAGGGCAGAGCATGGAGCCAGCCCACCCTAAAGAGATGCTGATTCAACTCAGCTGTCCCCCCTGCACCTTTGAAGTAGAGGTATTGAACACCATCGATGGGGTTAGTTCTCAAATAAGGAAAAAATCCCATGCATTGTAATGTAAATTTAAAAATTTTACACTATGCAATTTGCCTCTAACATAAAGTAGCAGAACCCAGCTTCATGGTTAAAATTCATGCCAGGCACTTAATTGGCAGCTGGGGACTTGAACATCTTCCCGGAAACTCCTACAAATAAAATACTGCAAAATGGCAGAAGGAAAGATATTTAATTTATGAATCCAAACACTGGCGTTATCCTAGAGCAACATGGTAAAAAGCTGTCCAGTCTCCCGTAAGATTAGTATTTATGGCATTTTTATATGAGCTTTCCGTCAGGCAAAAAATTAACCACAGGTTTAAATCCTTTGCTAAAAAGGTGTCACTTTATCTATACAAGAGTACATTTCAGCTCTTATCTGTCCAATTCAGACCTGAACCTCAGCTTTCGACACCTCGGGGAGTGCTCTGACCAGAGACATTCTCTTGCCAACTGGTAGTTTATATAGCATGGAGTAGCCAGCTCCATCGATAGCGGCTGAGACTGACCCAACCAAAACTGGACAATAGTCTGCTGAATATGTTACTTGTTTTACAGGAAACAGGTCTAATATCCCAGCTGGAATCAGCAAGAGCAAAAGCTTGAATCTTGGCGGTTCACACGGGTCATTTATGCATTAAATGATTACCTAGCTCAAAGTGGGTAAGTCTGCCCTTTTTATCAGCTAGAAATAAAAACCTGTTTGGTTATTGTAGATTTTGTAGAAGCAGGCTAATCATGCCAGCTGTGTCTGTTTTATACATGTCAGATACCTCTGCATGACTGATCAGCCCAGCTCTGGCGTTTAAATATTGGCATGCACATAGTACTTAAAAACTTTCTGAGGGCATATCAACCCTTGAATGAAGTTCCAGCATGGTCATTGTTAGCAGTTCATCCTGCTTACCTATTGCTTGTACTGAAGGGCTCCATAATGCAGCTGATGAAACAGGCTTGGTCGGATCACTTGCGAACAGTTTTAACCAAAACCAGATTCCCCACCAAAAAAGGGCTGAAGCCAGCTCCAGTGCAGGATGTTGACTCAAACCCAGGACAAGCAGTGAAAGCCCCACAACCACCCTAACCCACCATCCTCCTTCGACAGCTCCCACACCGAGATTTACTGCAGAGAAGAGGGTGTATACAGCAGTATATGCTCCCTACCTACCCTAGTATATACTACTGCATAGTAGTATGTGCTTGCATAGCCCAGTATATTTAGAACACGCTCCCTTCCCTCACTGCCATAATTGCTAGGCCTGCTGTTTCTCATATACAGGCCCATGTACTGGAAAAAAAAAATTCTCAGCTTTATAGACTATCCTGCAGCCCTTTGTGCCAGTTTATATGAGCTTATTAATATTGTAAGACCTAATGCCAGGGATTTTGTCTCTGACCAAATTAATCCTAACCTAAGGCATATTTTTTTCTGACCTATCTACTCAACATGAAAACTGCACTGCTGCACACACTTACCTTCTACAGATTAAAAAGACAATTCTTGGTCCTCTTCTGGCAGTAGGAAACTTGCCTTCAACATCGATGCTATCCAAATTAACCTACCATTGGTTTCTCAAAGGAACCAAGGAGGACAACAGGAAGAAAAGCAAACAAATGACAGAACACCAGAATTTAATGTTTTGGTAAATGATTACATATTATGATTGCAAACACAAGCACTGTTATATCACATACGAGCATCAGACCCAATCAGTGCTGCCCACCCAACCATCCAAATTACTGTGGAATTCTAGCGGCTCACGGCTCTGACTTTATTAGTACAACTCAATTAGAATCAAAGCAAATACTCACTGATCAACAACGTAAATAAAACTGGAATCAAGCCCACAGCTCTAGCTCTGCTCCCAAACATGCCTCTCTTATTGAAAGGTTTGCTTTAGAAAACGCCAACACACTGTTGTGCATGGCCTGAAATCCATACGTCACTGAATAATCTAACAGTTAGCAGCTAAATGAAAGCTAGCATTCCCTCATCTCTAATAACACTGAGATATGGGCAGCTAGTGAAGAGTCTGGTCCATTAAACAGAAGCATACATACAAATCCTGCAAGTGGTTCTTAAGAGCACAACACCATTTCCAGTAAGCACATGTGGAAACCAAATAAATCTCAGGGTCCCCTCAAGGCACAAAAAGGTTGATTGATTTCAAACACGTAGTCCAAAGTAGCTGCAGCATGGATAGCCCCTGGTATTGAACCAGGAACTTCAACGACAGCTGCCCACCTGCACACAAAAGATTGCACAAAGATATTTGTTCAGCTAAACATTGTCTATTCAAAACCATTTA
Source organism: Rhynochetos jubatus (assembly GCA_027574665.1). Taxonomy (NCBI): domain Eukaryota; kingdom Metazoa; phylum Chordata; class Aves; order Eurypygiformes; family Rhynochetidae; genus Rhynochetos; species Rhynochetos jubatus. Next base: position 80,586,500 of record CM050648.1, on the reverse strand, counting down.
CGACTACACACCAAGGATTTCTTTAGAAATGAGCCTAATTTATATCAGGCTTACCCTTCAAAGCTATTGTTATTATGCCATTAAGTTTGAGCAACCATGTGTTGAAAACGTGTGTATAGCCTTTGTTACACAGTTAGATTCTCCACTCATCTGTGGAACAACCCAGCAAACATCTCTGCAGCCCATAGATTAAGTAACAAAAGACATCCTAGTGTTGTATCGATCAGAATTACACAGCTGTCCTCAGATGCAGTCACAAAATTTCATCTTGGACTGACAGAGTACAATGTCCAAACATACTCACATCCCTCTATCACTGTCTTGAAATAAAACTTAGGAACTGAAAAGCCTCAATCATTTTTATAAGTTTTACTCCCCTTCTTGCACAACAGCTCCAATTTGAAGAATAGCCTCAAACTTCCAGCACATTTCAGGAATTCTGTCAAAAGTGCTATGAGAAATCTTGGTTCAACAGCCTATGCTGTTCAGCATCAATAAATTCAATCTCCTCTTGCCAGCTCTAGAAAAGCTTTATTTGTATATTTCTTTCTAGCATATACCATGTCCATAAAGCATCTTAGCAGAGGGTTTATCTTTTGATCTCTATTTTATCAGAGCTCAAACATACTGCCAATAAATTAGTACTCTTGGGAACAATTTTGTTTCAAATGAACTGATTTCTCTACACTCAAGAACAAGCTCGCTCGAAAGGTTCCCCACATGCCTGATCCCACAAACCATAGGGCTGAAAGGGAACTCAAGAGAAGTCTGGATAGTCCCCCTTCTTGACCCAAGGCAGAATGAGTTACAGTTAAGTGATCTGTCACTGGTTATTTTCTTACCTCTTCTCACAATAATCACTCTCTTTACACTACACAACACCAACGTGTTCATTTTTCCCTTTCATAGGTCCCGTTCGATCACTCTTACTGTTTACACGTGCACCCTCTTGAACAGTATCTCTCTTTTATGTGGCATATGACCTATGCAAATAGTATTTTTAAACTTTCAATACATAGTATATGAAAGGAAATTCTTAGATACCCATTTTAGCACAGTTAAAAAGCAATTTATTCTATTTTGGTTGCAAACACATAGCAAAACTAGGGAGTGGATCTCTGTTATTCTTTTCCCTTTCTGGTCAACAAAATACTTTTTATCGTAATTCTGATCACATTTCTTTATGGCTAATATGTACCATCTTTATTAGAAATGGTTCCACGGACAAAGAATTTTTACTAGGATTTATTCATTTCAAATTATTCAAATCATTTTAACCGTGGTTACTGACCATCTTCCATGCATTACAGGGAAAAGGGCAAATATTTTCCACATACAGTTATGTTTATCTACTTGAACAGTGGAAATCCCATTTCTTGTGTACAACACAGTTACTCACTAGTCTTTAGTGACAGAATGAGAAAGGTGCCTCCTTGTTTCCATGAAAGGCTTCAACGTGAATGTAAGTTATGAGGTGCATTGCTCACATAAAAAAACATTCCACCGTGTTAATTAAGATGAACTCTCTGTATTTTTTATTTCAGATGAGGGGCAGCTGGGAGGTATTCCCAGCTGTGACTTCCTAACTGTGAAATACAGTGTCTTAGGAACAATGGGCAGGTTTAACCACAAATGGCTAAATGAGCCTAGATACATGAAATTATATTTAACTATCTCCCTAGCTGATTAGATCAGGGAACCAGAATCATATGGCTAGATTAATTAAGATAAAACAGGGCAGTTGTAATAATTAAGTTAGTTACTGGGCCTCCTTTGCAGTGCAGGGAGTCAACGAACATCGTTGGCACAGCAGCTGATGACTGGCACTTCAAACCACGGAGGTTTGTCCCACCAAAGCCACTGTGTGGGCAAGACAGCACAGAAGGTTCCTGTGGACAGTGTCATTTTAGCTGTTTGTTTTAAGAAGGAGATCGAGCAGCCAGAGGTTCTTCCCTGGAGGAGTCCCTGAGGCTGTTCAGAGGAGAGAAGGTTTCCAAGGATAGCAGGGTGAGACAGGCAAGAGATTCAAGCTGGGAAAATGCATCTCAGGTAAAAATGCTGTGAGGAGCATGTAACCAAACCACAGTCAGACCCTAAAAGTGTTGGAAGGGAAGTTCAGGACCAGGAAGAACTGTGGAAATTTGCAGAGAACCACGGCATACTTGAAACCAACATTAGTATTCAAAACTTGCAAGGGCTCACGGGCAGAGATCAGGCTGTGAATAAACCTTTTATCTATTATTTTGATTCTCCCATTGCTGTAGGTTTTCTCTATTTAAGGAGTTAATTAACTGAGATGACTAGTTGTAATTCTAATGAAAATAATATCCTTTGAGGTTTTTTCGTCTTCTTTTTGGGAGTTCAATGTACAGGAGATGATCTAAATCAATCCACTTCAGTTCTCTGGCCCCCTACTTGGGGACCCTCCACAGCGACCAAAGGCTATTTTGTGTCTTCACTCTAGTTACAAACTTGTACTTCAGAAAAAAAAGGCATACGTACTTGCCATCATGAACTCATTTGGCCTGAATATGGCCCTCATCTTGATGGCATTCATAATGAATTTGCACAGTAATCATGTTGTTGTCTCCATCATTTATAGATGTTATGCTTTATTTGCACACAATGAAAATCTCAAGCAATTAGAAGTGGGTCCAAAGAAGGGTTTCTCTATGAAAGAGGCTCAGGCCAATATGACTGTGACAGCTACTGGCCTTTATGCAATATGCAGCCCAGCAAAGCCACAGCTTGACAGACAAGCTTTGTCTATTATAATAGCAAACGATTCCCCTAAAAGTGCGTTTTGAAAGGTTTTGCAACTCACTAATATAGTTTAATTATTATCTTGCAGCAATTTGCTTAATGTCCTACAGGAATCAAACAAATCAAGTTCTTCTTGAAAAGAAGACTGACAATGCAAGCTATCAAATACTGGTTTGGGGTTTGGGTTGTTTTTTTCATTTAGTCAAGAGCCAGTTTTGCTTAAAACTAAAACGACATGTAAAAAGAAAAAAAAAATCTATTCCCTTTCAGTCAGCAGAAGGAGAAAACACATTAATATTTCCTCAAGTGCTAAGAAGTTAGAAGTGTTGAATGCTTTTCATTTGGAGCAGAGCTTCAAGATTTCCATATTGTTACAGGATTTGCCTAAAACTTGGTTTAAGATCAAGTTCTCATGTTGATATGATCTCATTCTAGTGAACATCTAGATTTGGGCGCCATATCCATGCAAACAGTTGGTGTCTAGTAGCATTAGTTTTAGAGTTCAGAAATAAGGTTATGCAATAAATGGTTCTGTTCTCATATCTCTGTTTATTACACAGGAATGACAGCACACACTTAAACTTATGACCTAGATCTTGCTGTGTTCTGCATACCTGCTAATGCACATATTGCATGTTACTGTGTGATTAACAAGGTGTCCACTGAAATAGGTTGAGATAGTTCACAGGTGAAAATACGGACTTCTAGAAAGGATAACCAAAGGAAATGCTAACATAACCCCTGCGATAATTTAACTGAAATACAGATAAACATATTTCTACGGGAATATGGCAAGGAAGGATACAGAGCCAAAGCTAGCTGAAAAATGAGTACTAGCTTGAAGACACCGAAATATTTCTTTTGCTGTGACACATTCACAAATATGCACAGAGGTAATAAGGTGAAGCCCAACATGTTAGTTAGAATGCAAAGTTTCTCTCAAAAAGCATATTGAATGGCTTCTTTAACCAGGAGAAAATGTGCCAAAGAACTTCAAATTTTATATATAAAGGACATAAAAGCTGCTGAGATAAATGTTTCTGTTCTCAGGCTGTAAATTTACTGTCATTGTTTCACAGAAAATTCCTGGACAGACTTTATTTCTGAACCAGAAATCTGTCAGTGCAGAACCTCCTTCGCTCCCTATCACCTCTCCATTTTAGATGGTGAGGCACTCGGATGTTCAGTCTCTTGCCGCACACGGTTGACCTGTGGCTGTGGGAGACCATGCAATGCCAGTTTGTTTCCCTCAAACCATCCTCCATATATCAACCCCAAGTCAGAAGAGACATGGCAAGTATTTAAAGACACATTATTTATCCTGCTTCAAGCGAGGGGCATCTATTGTATTTGTCATGTGTTGACTGATATGTTTGCTTTTCTCCATAATGCCTTGGTGACAGCGTTGTTTCAAGAGGTGTTTGCAAAAACACCTGTAGGTGGTTTGCAGTATGGTTTGAACCCTTGGTAACAGAAACTCCCTCAGCACTGAAGGCCACCTTCAAGACATTGTACTGTAGTGGATTGTCAATACTGTGTATTGTTCAGACAGGAATGAAACACCATGAGGAATGACACATTTCTCTTGCCATCACCACCAATAATTTGTTCATGAATCTGTCAGTCACTGACTCATCCACAGAAGAGGATGACAGCTGAACTTGCAGTGATCTAATAATTATTCTAGTGCTTATAAAAAAATACTGTAATACTGGTTTTCTTGAGCTCTGTTGAAGCTTTTACTCAATATTACATGCATGAGGAAAGAGTACTCTCGGGTTAGCTATCATATTCCACTGCACATGGCAGCTCTTATTTAGCTTGGGTCTAAAAGTACTATGCATTAAGGTAATGTCATCAGCCCAAGGAAACTGGATGTAAAGCATTGGCCACTATGCAGAAAACTGAAGGTTCCTCTAAGTATCACCTAAGGAAACTAGCACTAAGGAAATCATTAAAATGTACAATACTGGTGGAACGTCAGAAGGCCACAGGCAGCTTAAAAGGGTCCTGCTGATACCTCTGCACTGTAGGATGGTTTTGTCACGGTGAAGATCCCTGAAGGTAGGAAATGAGAAAAGGGAACAGCATACAAGAATAGAGAATGGATAAATCCTTCTTACCAAAATCCTTCCCTGCAAATGATACCAGATCCATCAGAAAAAAAAAAATTGTCTACAGACAACTTGTCACTCTCCTTGAACTCTCACATCCCACAGGCAGTTTTCTAAAAGCATTCATTTTCTCTTAGCTATGAATGCTGGAGTTATGCAGAGCATGTATGGACTCCAAACAAGGAAAGGGTTTCCACGTTTGCTTTAATCTGCTAATTCAGGCATTTTAATTATAGGCTCAGGGGCTGTCCTGAGTACTCAGGTACACTACAGAGGCCTCACATGCTCCTAGGGAAACGGAATTACAAACCAACAGTACACCCTCCTCCATCTCAAGCAAAGTATGGAATGGAAGAGCCTGGAAAGCCTGCCAGATTTTCATTTTTACACTTGTGAGAGCTGTTGTCTCCCTTGCTCCACAGAGCTTGTAGATCTGAAAAGGAAAGCAATAACCAACAGGCAGCTTTCACCCCCTCTTCAGTGAGACCAGCTATTCCCAGTACGGGCTGGACATTCACTGGTGCAGAGTTCTCACACAGGGATGAGTGATGATGCTGGAGGAGAATCAGCCCCACGCTCTCAGCCCATCTCGTTCAGAAACCTGTTGGTTAGAGCAGCTAGCACATCTTCCCCACTTGCCTCAGCTTTTGTGGTGACAGCAAGAAACACAGAAGAGCTGTTTTCACTGCCTCAGAGCTCACTAAATTTGCCTCCTCCCACCAGCTCAGCACAATTAGTAGCAGAAGTCAATCATGCACTTATCAGTGCTGGACAAAATACAAGCAACAGGAAACTTTGCATATGAATGGGGAATGCCAAAATCATCTGAGCACCACATCTTGTGGTGACAGGTTTCACCCTGTCCTTTTCCAGACTCCTAGTTTTATAACACCTCTAGCCTGTTGTTGGTTTTGCTTTCTTTCTCCCTGAATGACGCGTTTCACTGCTCTGAGGAAGGATGATTATGGGAAGCTGATGTAGCAATTCTCCGGCTACAGTCTATCCTGGACAAACAGATGTAGGAAAGGGTTTCTTAGGGGTTTACTCTCCCATGTTGATTACGTGTTTACCACTGGGTTTTCACTGTTTCCTACATCCTGATTTGTGCTTGTTTTCTGTGTGCTTTTCTCGGGTAGTCAGATGAGAGAGACGTGTATCAGTTCTATTACTGTCAATCCATTCTTTGTTTTGTCTAACTTTGCTTCTTTTCTCCATAGTTCAGCGATCATTGCAAATTTGTTTAGCAGATGCACATCTACAGCATCCTGCTACGCGACCATCTTCTACTTCATCCTAAACGAGTTAGTAACGTCAGGCTCTAACTTTGCATATGGGCCCTTCCTTCACCAACCAATCATATAAGGAAAACAGCAGAGCAGAAAATAAATTCACAAGCTAAACCGAGGCTCTACCCTTTTGCAGGTATTATGCTCTACATCCCATGGAGTATTGAAGGACTATTGAAACAGGAGATGGCTAGCAGATCCCTGATTTTACTACTTGTACAGAATTGGCTTCTATTTGTCTTGTAAAGTCATGATGGCATAGATTTCTGTCATTAAAATTAATCCCGTGGGAGGCTTTCTGTTATAGTTACTAGGGTTTGGACTGCAGTAAAAGGTTATGCTTCAACACAGCATTCACATCCTCTTCGTGCCAATGCGTCAGTACAACCGCCACCATCGTGATGTCATTAGCAAGTGTCCGTCAACACACTTTTGTAAGTAGCAAAAGGTAGGTGGTTAAGGCCCGATCTTATTACACATTGTGCTGTATCCTTTGTAAGGACAGCAAGTCTCGAATCAGAATAAAGCCTCTACCATCACTCCTACGGTTTACATTAAGCACCAAGTGCGTGCTGCTCTGAACAACTGCTAGGGCAGCGTACAAAAAATTGTACCTTTTGAAAAGATATTCAAATTCCTACAGGGTAAAAAAAATAAAAATCCCTGGATCAGCAGATCATAATCATATGTGGCAGTACTTACCAGGCTAAAATCTAAACTATGCAACATGTGACTAAAAAGCATGTGGCTTTCCCAACACCACAGCACTGGTGAGGTACTTGGCAGCCTATGCTAAGAAGTTGGATCAACTATACAGCCTACTTCATTTCTATTCTGCAGAACACAATACCAAACACATCAAAAGAGATCGGCCTCTGATTTATGTCCTAAGACAGAAGGGTTTTATTAATAAAACTGTTTCCTCAGAGTTAAATTCCATTAACTATACTTAAGAGGGAATTACTACACATCTTGCTCCCAGGCAAAACCGGACCATTCCACATGTGTTACAAATCAGTATCTCTTTACATTTAGTGGTGTGCTGAAGCAAGACAAAGAATTTTATTTTCAGATTCTGGCAAGTCAGGAATCTTTCATGTTTAAGGAATCATGTTGCTATCGATCAGTTTCTATTTTAAACTTACGAATTTTCATACCAAATCACCTTCAGCTACATTTTTACACTAACCGTATTTCTCCATCTTGAAGTAAGAAGCTTTTAAGAAAAACAGCTGTGAGATACAAGATGCTGTAGAGAAGACTTCTAAGTCCTTTCCATTCTGCACGCAGTGTTTCCCCCCCTTTCCCCCCCCTGCATTTTTTTTTAATCTTGAAAGCGTCTCCTACTAATGTATGAAACTTCTATTATGCTGCATATGGTTTCTATTTTCAAGTCTCTAATGCTTTCAGGAATTTCTTTGATTTCTGTAGTTGTTACTTCATTCTTGTCATTCCTGATTGACACAGAAGCAGCAGCCCAAGCCCTTCTTAAGTTTTCTTTCTTTAGTTATGAAGCCGTCTCAATGCCTCCGTACAGTACTTCAAAATGGCCTGCCTTTGCCACCCCTCTATGAATGAAGGCAAGGCCTTGAATAAGGGTTAATAACTCTTAATTACATTTGAATAGCATCCAGTTTTCTTAGTTGAAGAACTCAGATTCTAATTATCAAATTTACAGTGCACCCAGGGACACTACATTCACACCTACAGACTTAAATCAAGACCTGGGATTTGCGCACAGAGGTGTACCTACAAATGTAGCGTTCTCTTATTGCAGATGGAGAACATAAAATAAAAAGAAAAAAAAAAAGAAATATATTCTGAAATTCTTATCTTCAAAATTAGTACAAAATCATCTTTTAATGGCAAGTTTCCAAATAATTGGTAGCTCAATGGTAGCTGAATGCCTGAAAATGTAGCCACACAGAACTCTCCCCAGATTTCATGGGAAAGCCTATTTTTGCCCTGCAACCAGCTTCTGTCCCTCAGTGTGTCCCATCGGAGCATGGGTGGGTGGATGCCTCCACAAGGGAAGAATTTAGCATTGTTCAGAAGGAAGTTGGCCTGTACACAGGAGGCTCTGCTGAAGGGCTTCATGGTTCACTGCATGGGGCAAAGCTACCAGTGGAACACAGCACAGACACAAGAAGCTTCACTTGGAAAAAATAATTTATTCCAGAGACTTAATGTTGAAAGAGCAAAACACACAAATACTTGAGGACTAGAGAGAGCTCTAGAGGTGGTTCTGAAATAACGTAGTGTGCACACTCTAATCTCAGGGTAAGGGTATGCTCCAAAGGTATGTCGCTTTCTGAAATAAATCAATCTTTTATCACCAGGTTGCGCTAGTGGGTGTTGCATTTCAAACGCAAAGAAGCATGGGGGGAGGGGTGTGTGAAAAGGGGGAAAAAAAGGACCTGTTCATTGCTTAATGCAGTAACTGGAATAGTAATTTTACCAGCTTTATGGTTTCATGTTGATTTTATTTTGGCTGGATATGATATGCTCAGAGGTTCGTATCAACAGAAAAAAAAATGCTGAATGATTGCTTTTTGGCAGCTATGTACAATTTTCCTGAATTACACAATCAGCTATTTCATACATGAAGCATTCAAGAACAGACAGAGCCACCACGAATTTCCCAGTGCTTTGGGTTTATTCTGTCCACAGACCAGAGTTGGTGCTCTCCAGGGAAACCAAAAGAGACAGAAAATAAAACCATTTACTGCATACAATCCAGCAGGTAGGAAGATCACAAAGTAAAGCTTCTCCCTCGTATGAAGTGATATGCGACACCATGTGCAAAAACCTTTGGGCTTGTCCTTGCTTCTTCCCTTTCCCTCACCCCTAATGCTCAGTGGCTCTGCCCAAAATTCTCAGAAACATGCTGAAGACAAAAGGATTGTGCGGGTCAAGGTATCTCCACTGGAAACAGCAGCAGATACTGCATCTTCCCCTGGTACGGCACCCCCACCCCACACTCCCAACTGCTCCGGTGCTTCGTGTGGAACACTGGGGAAAAAAGCCCTCGGTGTTTGAAGCCTGGCTGCTGGTCTAGGTGGTGCCTGGCAAGCAGAGAGGGGACGTCAAGACAGATTCTAGGGCTCTGATGGCAGCGTTTCTTCGGAAGTGACCTTAATTGAAAAAAACTGGAAATACCAGGTAATCACCATGGGAGAGGCGTTGGGGTGCACGTTTCCCAGCGAATGTTCATCACCCCAGAGGCGACGCAGTAAAACCCACTGCCAGCCTCTGCCCAGTAGCCCACCTGCCATACTCTTTTGTCATCTTTAACTCCAGCTTGACGAATACACCACTCCTCTGCGGTCAGAAACCAGGAGTCACTAGCTTACAAAATTACCCATTTCCAACAGGCTTCAGCACGCTCACCCTAAAGAGAACCATATATCCTACTTGTGGGTAAGAGCATCTGCTGGGAAGAAAAAGGGGCGGAGAAGGAACGAGCGCCGAGATGCAACACTTCGAACAAAAGAGATTTCAAGATGTCGCACTAACGCACACCGTAAAAAAAAAAAAAAAACCCCACACCACACTCTTCCTCCTGAAAGATTGCTTCCCCTCGGCAGAGGGAGATGCTGCAGGAGACCGCCCGGACACGCAGAACACGAGTGTCTCCCGCCAGCGAGCACGTCCCCGCGGCGGGGCTGCTCCACGAGGCATCCCACAGCGGCACGTACATCGGGTACCCACTTCGCTCCCCCCTGACCAAAAGCACCCCAGAAAGGACCTGCCGTCCCCGCGCTGCTGTAGAGCCCTTTTTCTGCTCTTCCTTTTCTGCTCCCCCTTTTCTGCGCCGCACCCCACCCCCCCCCCCCCCCCCCCCGCGGGCCGTTTTGAGGGAGGTTGGGGGGAATAGAGAGCCCGGGGCGGGGATGCTCTGCGGGTACCCCGGAGCCACCCTCCTTCCGCCGACCGAAATCTGCCGCGGGCGGGGGGCGGCACCGCCTTCCCTTCCCCTTCCAAAAACGTCAGATTTTGTCTCGGCGAGGTGAGGGGCTGCACGGTGGAGTGGGGGGATGGAGAGGAGTTGGGGGGGGGCGGGGATGCGCTCCGCCGCCGCGCACGGTACCAGATGCCAAAGCTAAGCCGGACGCAGTGCGGGGACTTAAAGGTGTCGGCGTACCACCGCGACACCCCGATTTACAGCCCTGCCGGGACCGGGTGAAGCCGGATGGGGATGAGGGGGGGCAGGGGGCGGCGGCTCGGGGGTCGCAGCGCAGCGCGGATCCTTTGTTCCGCCGCCGGCCGCAGCCCCGCCTCCGCGCATGCGCCGGGCAGAGACAAAGGCGCGGGCAGGGGCGGCAGGGATTCACTCATCCTATCCCCCCCACCCCGCGGCACTGCGCCCCCAGCGCCGGGCAGCAGCCCCGTGGGGCGCCCACTCGGCATGCCAAGGTGGGGTGGGTGGGTCCCCTGCAAGTGTGTGGGCCCCCCATCCTCCGCGTGAGCCGCCACGCCCAGCTGGGGCACGGGGGAAAGTTCCTTGCGGGAGCCGCGTTCCGGAGACACGCGTGTGCGTGGGGAGAGGCGGCGGGGCGGGAGGAGAAGGGGAGAAAGGGTTGCGGGGAGATGTAGCTCGCGTTGGTGCGGAAATAAAAATGGAAAAGGAGGGAGGAAAAAAGAAAAGGGGAGTCTGTGGGAAGAGGGGGGCGGCGTTCCACGGACACTCGGGACCTGAGCGCAGCCCCGCAGGCACCGGGGGCAGTGCCCGTCCCCGTGCCCGTTCCGGCGGCGGGTTCGTAGCTCCTGCCCAGGCAGGGCAGCCGGTTCCCCGACGCCCACCCCCACCCCCAGCGCCTCCCTGCACCACCGCCCCCCCCCTCTCCCCCAGCCCACCGCCCTGCCATCTTCCCGGCGCTGTGCGCTTTCTCCTCCCAGCGCCTCGTTGGCGGAGCGGTCGGGAGGGTGTTTTGTTTTTCTTTTTAAAATAATAATAATAATTTATTGTTTTAAGCAGCCCCGCTTTGGGAAGAGGCACCCAAAAGAAATTGAGCGTCGACCACTATTTTTTCCCACCACACCCATTGCTACACCGCCACCCCTTCCTCCAAGACAGCGTTATCGGGCATTTAAATTTCAGGGAATAGCCTTCAGCCCGGGTTGTGCCTCGAGTCCTCTCCGAGGAATCCGCCCCCCCCCCCCCCACCCCCTCCTCTCGAGGAATCGCGCTCCTCGCAGCGGTACTCCCCAAAATATGCCCGGGCTGGCTGCTCCAGCCCCGCTCCCCTTCCCACCCACACCCCACACCCCCCCGCTCTTCCCGATTCCAGCGTACATCTCCTCTCCCCGCATCTGAGACACCACCGAGGGACGGAGGGGGGGACGGAGGGGGGGGCGGAATGATTAAAAAAAAATTAAATTTCAAAAAAAGCAGAGCTCTCCGGGCCTGCGATGTAAATGGCATAAGTGAGATGCACCGTTCCTTACCTTTTTAGTGTGTGTTTTTCCCCTCTTTCCCCCCCCGCGGTGTATTTGCGTGCCGGGGTGTCACAAAGAGAGTCCCAGGTAGCCCGGAGCCGGTTCGGCTTGGTGTGAGCGCGGTGGTTCTCACCCCCCGCTCGCTCGCCGGGACCGGAGCGACTGGTGCCTGCTGGAGCAATGCCGCCGCTACCGCGGCTGCTGCCTCTGCATTTCTCGCTCGCTCTCCCCCCTCCCTCTTTCCCTCCCTCCACCCTCCCCACCCCCCCCTCCCCTCCTCTCTGTGACAGTCTGTGGGCAGTTCAAAAGCCACACGCGCTAATTTATTTATTTATTTCGGGCTGGCGGGGCGGGAGATGCGCTGCGCGACGCTCGCGCGTAGGGGGCGCGCGGAGCCGTGGTTTTTAAAGCTTAGCCCTGCGCGCTGCTTGCTCGGGGGTCCGCGAACGCACCTTTCAACCTTCACACACACACCCTCCTAGAAAAAAAAAAAAAACACCACCACCAACAAAAAAAAAAAACCGACCCAAAATCTTAGGGAGGATCCCTTAGAGGAGGGGACGGGGAGCGGGAAGGGAGAAGCCGGCCCTCCTGCCCCAAGGAGAGCGGGCGCGGTCCCGGCCATTTAACACGAGAGGAAAAAAAAACCAACCAACCAAACCCAGAGGAAAGCAGCCCGTTCGTTCCTCAGGAGAATGGATCTCTCCCGGGCGCTCCCGCACCTGAAGAGCTGGCCTGAACGTCGCTGGGCATTCAGGTCTGCTATCCCTCCGCTTCTCCCACCGAGCAGGAGCGCCCCTGGGGCCGCCACAGCACCCTCCGCCAAAACGAAGGGCGCTGCCTGCATCTCCACCTCCCTCCTTTTTAAAACCCTGCCGCCAGGCACAGCTCGGCTGCGGCGGAGCGGGGCGCGTCCCGCACCTCGCTCCGCACTCGCTCCGCGCCAAGCGGCGGATGCGTGAGGCTGGGGCGCCCTCTGCTTCCCCGAGCGGCGGGCGGGCAGCGGCTGCTCTGCCGGGCCGGCTGCTGGTTCCCGGGTGGGTGACCGTCCCCCGTGGCCCCCGTGGCCCCCGCTGCCGGGGAAGGCCGGTGAGAACGGCCCCGCTGGGAGCGAACCGCCGTGGCGGCATCTCCTCGGGAGCGCTGCGGGGAGCGATGAGGCTACGCCGCGGCTTCAAAGCCAGCAGTACCCTCTTTGAGCAGGGACAATAGAACCCGTTTCCCATTCCTCTGGGGACAAGCTCCGAGTGAGAGACGCGTGGCTGGCCCGTGATAAGGATAATTTGGATCGAAGCGGCGCGGAGAAGCGCGCAAGGCGTGCGGGGAGAGCAAGGCGCGGCGCGGTGCAGGGGCGGCGGCCAGGATGGTGTGCTGCAGGGACCTGGTGTGCGGTGCGGGGAGTCCCGCTTCCCACGCGTTCCCATCTAGGAGCATTACCGGGCAGGAAAACGCGGTCGGGGGTCGTGTGTCTCATGCACCGCGCCCGGCGGAGGCGCGGGGCCTGAGGGGCGAGCGGGCAGCTGGGCGGGATCCCCCGTTGTCCCCCCGCGGTCACACAAAAGCCCCGGGCGTGGAGGGAGGGGAGCGAGCGGGCGCGGCGGGGTTCCCCGCGCGACTGCGGGGGCAGTTCCCCACGTCTTCGTGCAAATCTTCACATTCCAGCCTTCGCTTCAGCCTTGCCCCTTGTTTTGTGGTTTGTGTTGGTTTTTTATTTATTTTATTGTACCCCTTAATTCTCCGCATCTTCTTTTTTTTTTTTTTTTTTTTTTCCCCGGTGGTTTAACCCTCTCTCCGCAGCTGCGGGGCGCAGCAGCTCGCCGTGCCACACCTGCACGAATGCAGCATCCCACCCCTCCCTCAGGCGCGGTGCGGGGCTGGCTGCGCCCTGCCGCAGCTGGGCGGGGGGAGGGCAGGCGGGACCCTCCCCGCTCCATCTCCCTGCTCGTGATAACGGGCTGCTGGCGGACGGGTGAGGCAAGCAGCGTTCACCGTTAAATTGGGTAATCGAGGAAAAAAAAAAAAAAAAAAAGGAAAAGGCGGTGGGGCTGACACGTCCCAGCTGCCGGGAGAGGGAGGGAGCTGCTCCCTCCGGTGTCGAGGCGCGTCCCGCCCCCGCGCTGTCTCCGTGGATTTCCGCGGGGAGCAGTGGGCCGAGCGCCCCCGGGGGGCTGTGGTGGCCGGTGGTCGCGGCGCAGCCCGGGCTTGGCGGGATCCTCCCGCTCGGGTTCCCGGGAGCATCCCTGTAGAGGGAGCAGTAACGGCGGCGCCCGCCCGTCGGTGGCCTGCTGAAAGGTCAAGGGGGGGAAAATCCCCCTCCCCAGCGTCACCTCTGAGCCACACGAGGCCAGGGATGGAGAGAAGGGACAGCCGAAATGGGTCCAAAATCGAGCTAGGCAGAGCACAGCACGCCCGCAGAATAGCTCCATGGGGGACTGGGGGCCTGGGCTGGGCTGAAATGGGGTCCTGGACCATGGCTGGGGCTCGGGGGGAAGCCCCAGGTTAGGCTGGGCAGGGACAGTCAGGGTGAAATGCCCACAGGGATGTGACATTTAGACTGTTGAGATCGTCCCGTAAAATTTCCCAACCACTACAGAACCAGTGTGAATTAATATCCTCGCAGGAAAGAAAAAGACCTGTATTTAAGCCTCTACCTGAAGGTGGGCTTATGCAGTATATGTTCATCTCCACAGAGTCAAGCACTATCTGACCTGATAGGGGAAAAGATAAGACTCACAGGATTCCCAGTATATCAAGGAAATAAAATTCCTGAGTGTGGACTGAGTAATTTGCTTGGGGAAGCCTGTACAGTTAAAAGTGGTGCGGAAATAGTCATTGCAGCTACCAGTTTGAGAGGGGGTTTGATCCTTTTGCTCATCCATCACCAGCTAGATGGGTGAGATGTTAACTATAGTTTACCCATCTAGTATTCTTTTAAATATACCTACATGCTACACAACCTCCTAAATTCAGTATTCATCAAATGATCCCTTTAATTACTTTGCTGCATCAAGATATCATACATGCCTGTATGTCTTTTGATGAATGTGTTACGTTTATCCAAATGGTGATTCTAAGCAGCCTTCGAACATCTTTGTCACAACTAGGGGTGTGTAAAGTATCCCCACCTTGTCCTCATATGTTGAAGGAATTAAAAGAAAAATTTGGTATCAGGAAGGAAAAAAAGCACTGAATAGAGATGCCTGCGAAAAGATGGAGAACCAGGTCTGTTCTGGAAACATGGATATGTCTAGGCCCTTCTGCGTAATGTAACAGTTCACTGCTTTTCAGAAATCCACACTGTTACTCTGCTGTGACAAACACCCAGGTTACCTCCCTCTTCTTAGCTCCTCTTGTCACCTCTTGCCACTTACTCCGTCTCAGTGCCTTTACCTCCAGATTCAACCTTTCAGGCCCAACTTTGTTCAGCCCTGTCTGTCTCACGTGTAGTCATATCTCCATCTTCCCCACTAGGGAACAAACCCAATCCTAAATACTTTATTTTTTGTTCTCTCTCTCTTTAATTTGTATTCAGTTTGTTCTTCTGATTAATAACCAACTCTTTGCTCTGTGATTATGTTAGGTCTGACAACAGAGCCGCAAGCTCTGAACCCACCGTTACCACAGCACTAGACCAAACAGTACAAGGCCACCTCCCCTCTCCTTCTCCCATGCTGCCAACATCCCTCCATCCCTATCAGCTCCACTTCTGTCTCTGATCGCTCTTTGGTCTTTTTCCTCAGGAGAAGCTAACATCAATAAGGACCCCCTACTCGGGGGAAGCAGGGACCTTGGCATTTTACTCCGTATGGAGAAAGAGATGACCACCAAGCAAGGGAAAAATCATTTCCAGGTTACGTGTCCCACCTGTGCTCCTCTTCCAGAACCAGCCCAGCGAGAGAAGCGCCTCCTTCCTTGCCCGTGGCATCACCACGAAACAGAAGCAAACCCGGAGTCGTGAGAGCTCAGGGCATTCCAAACCTGCGGGCTCCTGCCGCCCCCGCCCCAGCAGCCTGCCCACCCCCCCGCCTCCATCTGCTGCTCGATTTCCGAGCGACACAAGAGGGAGCGTTTGGTTCAGTTTAGTGGCAAACCTAGGGGGTTTTCCCTATAGCGAGGCGAAGAGCATAAACCCGGTTTCCCGTATGCAGAGGTTTTCCCCGGCACGTTTATTCAGTAAGCATTTTCGTAATAACATTTTTTTCTTTTAACATACGATGCAATTTTGTAACATTTCATGAGAGTGTTATTCATGTATAGTGAGTTTTACAATGAGTATCTAAAACGTAATTGGAGTCTAATTCCCTGTTGATTCACATGGCTATAGAGTCATTTATTCTGGGGAAAATAAAAATTACAGTGTAAGGCGTATGTAAAATTTTCTATTTGCGGTGGATACGTTCTCCTCATAAATGTAAATACCAGCCACACAAATTTCAGAAATTTATTTCAATAGCATAGGCAAACACAAGGTGCTTTTCCACAAATTTGCAGGCAAAGCACGTAAAATAAACAGCTTTGATAAAACCATAAAACAACAACTTTGATAAATCTCTACTGGAACACATCAATCCAAGTTTAAGTCCTGACATGAAGACAGACGGAAGCCTCTGATAACAATTTTAGCAGCACAAAGTTTTACTAGACTGGGTGTTACTGTTTATACCATAAAAAGTGGTGGTTTTTTACCTATAGCCAGGTAGGGACACGTGGGTTGTGAACCCAGCTTTACCCCAACATTCCTGGCTCAATCTGTAACGCAAAGCATATGTGCCTCCCAGGAGGTCCTGCTCTAGCTGTTGATTTTAAAAGGCTTCCTTGCTTCACAGAAGTCTGTATGCAAGTTTTCCCAAAGATGGATATAGTTGCTGTTCTGACAGTATAATTATCTGGGTTATTTCTGTCTCCCACTCCAATTACCCTAAAGAGTTAGAATTGCTTATGGAGAAAAGAAACAAATCTGCTCAAGTACTGTAAAGCTTCCCTTATGATTTATGTATGGCAGGCTTCTCTGTGACCATCTATAGGTAGATCTCAGAGTCTTTGCTCCGTTTTCACTTGCAAGTTTCACTGAAGCAATGGCTGAACAAGGTATTCGCTGTTTGGCTTCTATGGCCACAAAAATGTCTTTCAGTTAACAGCTGGAGTGACTATATCAATATCTTGATAATGATCAGAATTGGCTTCTTGTGCAGTATTTTCTTCTGTTCTCATTCAACTACAAGAATGTCAGTAATGTAGGATCAAATGCATGACTGACTGGATGATCTAACTAATGTGACAGATACGATGTACCTCTTACAGGGTAGCAGAAGTGAGTTGCACAGAAAAGACTCTCAAATACCCTGAGAGAAGAAAAATGTGATTCTCTGCTCCAGTACTTGATGTTCTGATCTCCACACTGAAGGCTGCATATGTACCTTACTTACTGGACTGAAATACTGCTCTGCTTGAAACCCCGGTTGGATTCCTACCTTGAGAGAGAGAGCTTCTAGCTGTGAACCTCAGGGCCATGGCCCTGGCACTGTTTGCCTTCCAAGCTTTCTCTGGGGCCTCCCCCCACACCTACACATGGCCAAGGACCCTGTTTCAGCTCAGCCTGGGCCATCAGTCCCTGCCCCAGTGACGCTACAGTTGTACCTGATCCCATCCCTGTGTCTGAACCCACTTTCTGCTGCTTCTGACTGACCTCCTGGATGGACCCTGGAATTCTTCATCTTCAGCCCCCCACTCAGCTCCTGGCTCCCCCTCCCTTGTGGAACAGCCCTGCACTTGCTGGTCCCCAGTATCCATTCTGTCACAGGTGTCTCCTGGCCGCCCAGTTAGTTGTGTAAAGACAGCACAAAGTGCGGTTCTGTGAGATAGCTCCGGCTTAAGCCATCAGGCTTATCTGGCACGTCGTTCCTTGATGAAGGCACTAGATGATGTTGGGACCACTGCTCTGCTTTGAGATTCAAACTGGTTCATGTGAAACCACTACAGGAGCACCTGCATCTGTACTTTTGCAAACTTAGTTTTATAATTAAAGCTCACCTGACAGTGCCAGTGTCACCACAGAGTCAAAGCAAGATGGACACTCACCTCAAATTTGTCTAACAAGGGCAAATGTTCCTGACACCTATCTGTTGTTGCTGCCACTCCTGTCCTGGAAGCTGACTGTGGGGAAGCCTGGGGGTTTATTGCAGGGAAGAAATGTATAGGATCATTTCATTGTCTTCCTACTGCTCTAGGTTGCAGCACTTTTTTATACTTGCACATTCTTTTCCACCCTGTCCCCCTGAAGTGCATTTCTAGGTCAGGAACTAGTATTCTGAGGATCTTTGGCGATTGAATTGATGATGGAACAGAGTTTAAACCTGCATAAATTACAGCAGCTCTACTCCTACACAGCTACCTTTCTTAGTCCCCTTTATTCCTTCAACTTGGAGGCAGGAGGTTTAAAGCTGTCTGCTTCTTGTAATTTACTGCACTATATATGCCAAGCACAAGCTGCAAATGACTTGTGGAGAGTCAAATTAAATAGCCACGTTTGAGGTGGCTAAAGCTGAAAGTATTTGTAAACGTTGAGGTGGAAGTGGCTCTCCCATAAAACGAGAGCTGGAAAATGCTCATGCCTCAAAACCATTATGCCTCAACTAACCACCAGACATGTCGATAGCATGAGTTGTTGCGATGCCTGCGACGTACAAGCACGGTCTCCCAATCAAGAGTCAACTGTGGAGGTTTCTCTGGAGTTGAAATGTCAGCGGTCGATTGTCACAGCAAGAGCCCGGTGCTTCAGACTAGTGAGTGCCAGCGTGGGCAGCTACGTGGTTAGTTATGCGGCCACACCTAGGTGACCTGTCCTTTCCATACCAGAGATGGGTATGTTCTCGAAGCACGCACCACACGTTCAGCCACAGGATTCTCCGTGCTGGAGCAAGACAAGCTGTCTGCTTCCTAAATGCTTCTTTGAAACGCTACACTACTTTGATATTTTTATTTTCATGTTTTTACGTGCCAAGTTTAGTTATCAGAGAGGGTGGGTGAAAGTACTTAAGCTTTAAATAAGCCTTGTAATGTGCACTACCAGCTGTTTGTAGCTGAATGACAGAAGATCTGTAGCCAGGCTATACCTTTTGCCTTTATTGGGTGAATTTTGTGGATACTACAAACGAAAGAACATATGGGGAGCCCTGACATGTGGTAGGATCAAGGTTGTTACAGTGCATAAATCAAACACACACGTGAAACGGTTCAAGCTTTACTGAAAAGCTTCAGAAAGGGAAAAGGTAAAGGCCAGTGGGATCTGTGGAAGCTGATAACTGACTGCTCCAGCAGAGAAGCATCAGACATCTGCTTTATCAGCTGCAGTTCATTGACCGGTGTAACTGAATGACTTCATGTAATGGAGGCAGATGCCACTTTTGCTTGCCCAGCATCTCCTATTTGTTTAGAGACAGGTAACAGCCTTGGTGACAGGCGCAGGCTGCTATTGTCACCACACCAGCAGAAGATCTGTTAATGGCAGTAACAACATCTGACCATGCAAACGGCACCTCTGGTTTGTGTTTAGTGAGTTAAAAAGCTGAGAAAGAACTTTCCAATGGAACAAGCAGGGCATCATCTTTTCTCATCAAATTCACTGAAGGAGGCCCCTCTGCTGGCAGGAGTGACACGAAGCTGATAGGACAAGCAGACTGTTTGACTGGGAAGTTATAATTTTCTTTAAGGAGTAGTTTCCAAGTGTTTCTGGAACATCATAGTTTCCAAGATAGCTGAAGTCTCCAGTGCCTTCCAGAAGACCTGACCAGTGGGCTGCAGTGTGACCTTACAGCCTAGACTTCCCGAATGTGTTGTCAGATAGAACTTCTGTGAAGAGGCATGTGGTTTTGCTTCTGATCCACGAAGTTCACAGACACCATCTTGTACTGGGCCCATCTGCTTTGTAGTCAGTCGCAAGCACACCTGTGTGTTTTAATCCATTGCTCAGGAAAACAAGGCTAATACCACACCTGGAGGCAAGTCACGGGTCAGTAAATGTATCCTGAATTCCATGAGCTCCATAAGCCTGAGGCTGAGCTATTAATAAGCAAAGATTACAAGCCAAATCAGTAGAGAGTTTTTGTTCCAAGTATGGTAGCCACCGCATAACAAAAGAGCTTTCAAGCAGCTATTTCTTTCAACTGAGAAAGTAAACTGGGCAATAGCATAGTACAAAACTGTTGCCAGTTAGCTGAATGATGAATTTTTTAGAGTTTAAGAGGTGCTTTGGTGCTTCTTTGTACTTCCCCTGGCCATCCTCTCCCCTTCCTTCCCTTACAAACTAGCACTTTGGCTTCTTGCCAGAGAGGCTATAGTACTCAGGGTAGTGATGGTAGGACATTTTCCCAAAGTCTCATTTGAACCTCCCAAGTCACAACCAATGTCCCTTACTCTTGTCTACTTTGTGCTTCCAACTGTGAAGAGAAGTCTGGCTTTGTCAGCTTTGTAACTTGACTTCATGTAGTCAGGCTGCTGTTCAACCTCACCTTTGCCTCTTCTTCGCCACAATACACAAGCTCTGCTCCCTCAGTTTTTCCTCATAACCCATGTGTTCTGTGTCCTTGGCCATGCTGATAGCACTCCACAGGGCCATTTTCAACTTTTAACCCCTCTTTTGAAGTGCACTGGGGGTCCTAGAACCAGGTACAGTTGTCCAACTATAGCCTCCTCACCAGCAGATTAAAGCAAAGAATAACCTCTCTTGATCTGCTGACCATGCTCCCCCTAAGGTAACCCTTAGCCATTTGCTTTACCCGTGATGGGACCACATGGCTGGCACATGTTAACTTGGCATCCACTGTCACACCAGGTAACAGCTGTAATCCCAGGTTCTTTCCAGTAAAGCTGCTGCTGGGCCAGCCAGTTCCCAGCAGGTACTGATGGATGCGGTTATGCTGCCCCAGATGTGTTTTTCCTTACTGAGTCCCATGAGTTTTCTGTTGCCCCAGTTCCTGAGGTTCTGAGGTCACTGTGAACTAAAGTTCTGCCATTTGATGTGTCACTCATTCCCCCTAATATATCATCATCCACAAATCTGTGGAGGATGTGTGCTGCCTCATCAGCAAGACTCTGGATGAAACACTAGATAATATGGATCTTAGTGTTGCCCTCCAAGGGACTCCACTAGTTACCAGTCAGACCTCAAGCCATTGATTTCTACCCTTTGAGACCCAATTTCTATCCTACTCAAACCCAAACTCCCTTAGCTCTGATTGAGATTTGGAATACAGCAGAAGGCGGTGTCAAATGCTTTACTGAAATCAGGTGTATTATATGTACCACGACCCTATCGCCTACATAGCCAGTCATTTTGTCAGAGAAGGTAATCTGGTTAGCCAAGTATGATGTGCTCTTTGGAAATACATGTTGACTAGTCCTCATCAAGTTCTTGTCCTTTTGGGGTTTGGAAATGTCCAGAGGACATGCTCCCTATCTGCCTCTACTGGTTGTCATTATCTTCCATGGACAGAGACATCACAATCACATCAGCCGTCTCTCTCAGCACCCACCTCTTCCCACAGACTGACTAATTCCAGCTTCTCCAGGTAGTCCCTTAACCGTTGTGCCCCCTACCCACCACCTCCTTCCCAATATGTGCTGATACACTCAGAGCTCTGGCAGCAGGTTTTGTCTGTGAAGACAGAAGTATGAACAAAAGGACTGTAGTATTTCAGTTGTTTCCATGTTTGTTACTAGACTGTCTCCTCCTTTATCCACTGACCTACCTTTTCTCTGCACTTCCCTTTCCAGCTAATGTGCCTGTATGGTCTCCTATTGCCCTATGTGTCCCTGGCCAGTTTTAGCTCCAGAAGCACCTTCTGTTTTGACCATCCTGATTTTGTTCCTACAGCATTTGTCCTTAAGCATTGCCGAGCAATACTGTTATAGTCTTCTTTCATTGCCTCTCTTTGTTTCCACTTTGTGTACTCTCCTTTTTTTGTGTGTTTTAGTTCACTGAGAAGCTCCTGCCTTAGCTAAGCACGCCTTCTGCCAGAATTCCCCGTCTTCCTATACAACAGGATGGTTTGCTTCCTGAGCTCTCAAACAGTTTTCTTTAAAAATTAGCCAGCTTTCCTGGGCACCTTTCCCCTTCATGGCTGCTTCCCAGGGCACTCTGCCTAGCAGTTCCCTAAAAATAAGCCAAAGTCTGCTGCCCTGAAATCCAGAGTCCTAACCCTGCTGCTTTCCTTTCCTTTCCAGCCTTCCTTCACATCCTGAGCTCGATCTCCCTGTGGTTACTGCAACCCAAGCTGCCAACCATGACTGCATTTTCCACTAGCTCTTCACAGATTGTGAGCAGTAGGTCTGGTAGAGCATTACCTACCTAGTTGAGCCTCTAACATCGCTGTGTTAGGAAACAAGCACCAACACAATTCGGATTTTCCTGTAATGCTTATATAATGCCCTGTTGCCAATGTCTAGAGGGTTGAAAACCCCAAGAGGGTGAGAGCCTATAACAAAGAGATCTTTACTAGTCATTTTAAAAGGCCTCATCTGCTACGTCTTCTTGGTCGGCTAGTTCTTGCAGACTCATACTCAGTGTGCCCTCCTCCTCTGTTCTTGACCAGAGACATGCTCGATACTGGAGTACTGGGCAGGCAGACTCTTCATGAGCCGCACTCCTCCTCTTTCCTGCCTGTCCTTCCTAAACAGCCTTTACTCATGCCTGACCATGGGCTTCAGTCCCTGTTCACCAGAGGATTTATGTTATACAAGAGAGGAATACAGGATCCACATTCAAGTTGTCCAACCCTGATGTCTGTTTATAGCTAGCTTACTGTTCACTTACACAAATTATGCAAAACCTGTTGTGTTAAATGTTGTTTCATATTGTGGAGGGAAAAGACATCTAGAACCTGTCCTCCTTAACATTCTGCAAATAGGAGTAGGTGAAGTTGTGGTGTGAAAGGGGACAATGCAGCTGTTCCCTGTGACACATCTCACAAGGACAGACAAGGTGTGAAATGAGCCAGGATGAGCCACCAGACAAGCCCCAGCACTCAGATCCAGTTTTCTACCCACACCTGTGTTTGCACCCATGGAAGACATAGGAATGGTTAGAAGAGCAATGACTTCACCTGCACTGTGATACTACAGTTATGCTGCACACATGACCGTGTGGAAGGCTGAGGAAGAGCCGGAAGAGAACTTGTTCTCCACTTCAAAGTAGTAAGCACATTCCTTTAACTCAGGAAACTCTCATAGAAATGTAAATATATCTTCTTTCCTATTGTTTTCAGTAGTGCCTATATGCATACAGCAATACAGTTCACAGCAATCTTTCTTTTATAGAGCTCCAGCCAAGCTAGATGCTATTGAAATGCTAATGAACACAATGAATCAATTCTTCATAACACAAGGCACTGCTATGCACTCAGTAAGGGGAAAGCATCCTTAGGAAAGGTTGACTGTCCCCCCTCACGTGGGAAACATATTAGGTTTGGACTGTAGAGCTTATGCGTGGGAATCCAGAGCCACCTTCAGGGTAATACTTGTGGATTTTGCTATATGCTTGATGATTTATAAAGCAGCTAGTTTAAAGTATGTTTCAGTTACAAGCGAGGAAAATTATACTTGTATTCCATGTAATAAGCTGTAAGTTACACTGTATATGGCTTGTGGATCTCTCTTGAGTAGTGATGCCATAAGCTTGAACAGTGTCCAGTTTCCTCATCACTGCAAATAGGAATGCAGTGTCCGTATGGAAAAGGTACAAATATATGTGTGAATAAGCAGATATCCCCTGAAAAGTTAAGAATCACTAATATCAATGAAAATGTATCTTACATTACTTTGGATTTATTGTTTCAGTCTTAGGGCGAATGACAACTCTGGAGAACTCATGTTTTCTGCACTTGCTGTTTGCTGACAAGCCCAAGAATTGATACTGTGACAAGAAAAAGAGCTTTCTGGGCTCCAGGGTACAGGGCAATGTTGACAGTACCACTGTTGATGCTCTATATGTAGCAAGGTTTCTGTGGAAAATACACTGCAGGCGGAAATGCAAAATCTAAACATTTTTCCCCCACCACCTCCACAACTGTGAATCTACTGGGCAGTTCTGTTCAACAGCAACAGACATCTCACATGGAAAGCTTGCATGTGTTCCCTAAAGAAATTGTCTACTTTTCTAGAGGGACTCCATTTTTGCATCACTTTAGGGAAAGGTTGCAGTGTGAGCTTGCGCCTCAGGGATGTCAGAAAGTGCTTGTATGAGCATCCTGAATGCCTTGGGTTTAGGAAAGACTTTGGGCACACCTTTAGGTGGAGGGTGGAGACAGGAGGTAAGAAGTTATTAAGAACATGTTAAGAATGTCTCTGTTGTGGCACATGCACATAGCTAGTCAATGTCTCACATAAACGAGGCCAGATGTGCTGCACAGATGTTGAACGGTCCGATTTTACTACACACGTGCTTTACAGTTGCTGTGTGAACATGCAGCATAGCGTGTGTGGTAGACACTGAACATCAGCTACAGGGATCTGGAAAACAAGCTTCCACTTGTTACAGTAACTTCAGTTGATCACAGATCTTGTTCTCTTGCACAAAACCATTTCTCTTGATATGGTTAATCTAGCAAGGCCAGCAGAAGGATCACTTCCTTCAAACACCGTGAAGCTCTGTAGTGCATAGTTTTCATAGCTTCCCAATTGGATCCCGCCTTTCGGGTTGGATCACTAAGCACCACAAACTGGCGTGCTGCAAGTATCCCCCAACGCTTTCGAAGGAGATCAAGGCAATGTAGCTCAAAGTCCTGGATGATGGGTGGTCTTCTTAGACTCTTGGATTTCTGCTGCGTGTGAACACTCTTCAGTAGTGTCTTCAGAAAAAGAAGTGATTTGCCATGTGGTTGGCCTCCCCTTTGATAGAAAGCAGGAATAGCTTTCAAGTTACCTCCCTCAGAATAAGCAGAATTGTTTGCTGTATTTGTGTGTCCTGCTTTGATGGAAACTGGTGAGCCACCCAGATGGTTTAATCTTGTTGACAAGTACACTTGGGAGAGTAGATCAGCACAGTTCTATGCAGCAGACATCGATAGAAATGGCCTTATCAGAAAGCGTCATGCTTCTGCTCATTTACCAAACCAAAAGTCAAGCAGAATCCCATCCAGACCATTTTTGATGGGAGGGGAATGACTCACTTCAACTATTTGCAGTCTGAGTGAACTTTTGAAGGAGTAACAAGTTTATCTTTAGGTCCTACAGAAATATCAGGTACTAACTCCAAATTTCCATCTGTTTGGATCTGATACCTTTTGTTTTCTATTTTAAGCCATGCAAGTGGGGCCAAAACCAGCTCTTAAGTAGTTCAAGCACCCCAGGCTGCATCCTGGGATGAGCAGTGGTCCTGGGCTCCTAGAGCAGGATCTGATAGCTAATTCTAACTCCCAGTTTTGGAAGCAATACAGAAGGTGCACTGATGAGTAGTCTGTCTGTCCTTGGGCTTTTGCTATGCCTATGCCATACCCTACTTTAACTTGGAGTGGGACTCCTGGAAAATCATTGCCCTGCCCACTCAATATTCCACATGCAGGAAGTAAGCAACAGTTCCCATGTTCCGCCTTTTGGCCAAATTACAGTTGTAGTACATAGTTTGTAGGATCAGGAGTGTTGGCCACAGTACGTTTGCTGCCTTTCCTCCCAGGAATAGGTTAGTCCACAGATTCTCCACCGATACTAGAGCTGGAATTAACTGAGGGAGATAGCTCTGGAGGCAGTGCAGCTCTCCACAGGGTAGAGAGAATGGGAAATACCTCATTTTGTCAGTCAAAATCACTGCTTTTTAGCTAACTTGAAGGGAATCAGAACAACAGATTTACTCAGAATCTGTCATAGCAAGAAAAAATCCATTTTTTACAATTAAAAATATTCCATCTTTACTAAAATGATTGTTAGTACAGCTATTGGAAATTAGTTGTATGATACCAGAACATGGTGCATATAGTCAGTCCCTCAACATCCTTATAATTTCACACCAACTAACAGTCACCAGAACTAAACAATATCTGAGCAAGACCATAATAGTACATTCATTTATAGAACAGGGTTCTATTTGGGAAGTGTAACACATCTGAGATTTCTCAATTGTCTTTAAAAATTGGAACATAATGTGGTTTTTTTGTTGACATTTGTTGTGCTTCTAGTGGACAAATAGGTTGGAAGGTTACTAACAGGAAATTCTGTTCACAAGATAAGCAGCTGTTAGCCCCCAACGCTTCAGAAGTTCATAAGGGCCAAAAAAAAAGTCTTTCTGTGTCTTATTTAATGAATAGTCAGCATTCCACCTCAGCCAAAGGAAATGCTTTGGGGGCAGTTTTTACAGATGCAATCAAATCTTGTGTTTGTGTGAAGAAGGACAGAGCTTGCCATTTGTTTGTGAAATAACAGTTTCAAAGGTTATGCTTTCACCACGAAATTCTTGAACTCTTGTCATTCCAAAATGCTTGAGGACCAACCTATTTTGTAACTTACTGTTTAATTTCTGGAAAGAGACTTGGTCCAGAACATGTCATTGTTTTCCTATTGGAAATCCTCATGATTTTAATGCAAATTTCCTGAAAAGTGTTCTGGTCTGGCTCATAGTCATCTACGAAACAGCTAACAGAGAACTGCTTCAGTCATTTGGTCTTCTGTTTGTGGCCCACAGATGCTACTGCTTTTCAAGGAAACTCGCAAAGGAAAGAGTAACAAAAGCATGTCAGTAGTAGAACATATGATCCATTAGTAAGGTCATAAAATGGGTATGTCTTCGTCAAATTTCTCTGTGCTGTGCAGTGAGGTACATCTTCAACTGATGTACATGGCATAGCCTCATTTATTACTGCTCTGCTAATTTACATCAGCCAAAGTTGCAGACTTGGTGAGTCACTGGTAATTCTGGGAAAATTCCATTCTGCTTCGGAAATACTTGTTCTTGGAAATGTGTTGTTGGGCTTTTCTATATAAACCATGTTCAAAGGCTGTCCTTCACAGCAAGTGACTAGTAAATTTAACTTTAGACATTATGATTTCATATGAAGACATGAAAATAAAAATGAAAATTGGACAAGTTACTGCCGGTTCTGAATGATCTATTTGTGGAAGGGTGTTGAAACTTTAGAGCCCCAAATTCCTTCCACTGGAAAAAGCAAGCTCTAAGGAGCTTGGCATTCATGAAATCTTAATCCAAAAGGGCCAGAGGAGTAGTAAGACATGCTCCTTGCAGGGAGATTGACATAATTACTTCAAAACCTTCACAGGCCAAGTGACAGAAATCATGACAGTCCTTCAATAAAGTTGTCTTCAACATGTAAAAAGTCAAATTATAATATTTATGTTCTTCTAAACTTTGGTAGCCTTCTAAATTTTGTATTTTCTCTTCCTAATCTAGGACTGACTGAAGTTTTAGTTGTGGTGTACAAGAAATGTGTATGTAGATGCCTCTGTGACCAAACCAATGTAACTGTGCGCATGGAGTTCTCATCAAGCATAGGGTGGATTTATTTTCTCAGGAAAACACAATGACCTTAACTGCAGTTATGCACAAGCATTATGTTATTCAATTTCAGAGTAATGAAGTGTAGTAAGAAACAGCCTAGACAAGACAGAATATGTAAAAAATGCAGCACCAATTGCTTGCATAAATATTGCCATTGATAAGCTGAGGATCTCCTCAAGCGTTGTGGAATGATGGAGCAGAGGACCACACAGCTGCTCTGGCCATGTTGCGTATATGGACCAGGGCTCTTTTTGCATTCAAGCTGCTTCAGGGCTGTGGAAATTCCAAACTGACAAGCACCTGAGTATTCAGCTGCCTTGGACCAGAACAGATCAAGTAGGTCTAACCATTTCCTCTGATTTCCCTATCACTAGTGCATCCTCAGAAGGTGCATGTGTAACTGATGTTAGACATGACACTGTGAAAAGGGAATAAACAATGTTTCAATAACATCCTGGTCTCAACATGACAAATGATGCTCTTTTTTTTTCCTCTGTATCTAGCATGTTGTTTTCTTAGTAATGCCTAAAGTGCACAAAGTAGAAATAAGTCATGACATTTATATGCATTGATTCCTGTTCTCCCATTTGAAAATACATTTTCTCTGGAAAAATTGGAATGGTTTTATTTTTCTTCCTTTTTTTATTCTTAAAAATTTTTCAAAATTGAAATAGATGTTTACATTTTGATTGAGGTTGAAAGCAGTATTTTATTGCAAGACAAGACACGCTCTGAATTTTGTTATATGTGCATAAACATTTCATTAATGTGTATTTGTATAGAAAAGCTTATATAAAATTTCACTAATTAAAAGTCACTGCAATGTTCCAGAAATATATTTAAATATCTAATCTACAGGAATCTTGAATTTCCCCTGGATCACATTCTAAATTAACCATCTATATTTTTGAATGAACACCCTTCAAGACCAAACTGCTGCACTAGGTCACACCTCACAGAGCTTGGACAGAAATTACATTTTTTTCATCCCTTTTTTCCTGACCTGGGCGTTTGTGCAGCTTCCATCACTTTTGCTTGGAGGCAGTACTTGTGTAAATTGAAGTTCCCGCCTGCCTGTTGCTAAAAGCAGCCCTCTGGATTTAGCTGAACGCTAGCACATGGTACATTTTTACAGCAGCCTCGCTGGATTAAGTCAGTAGGCTCTTATGCTTTTATTTATAGCACCATTTTCATTTGTGTCTATACATAAAAAGTGCTGAAGGTGTTTGTCTGTATTAGTGGAAAGGATAAACTTCCCAAAGGCTCCCGTGGAAGTGGTGAGACTCCCGTTCCATTCAAAGGGAAAGTCTACCCCTGCCTACGTCAGCTGGGACCCAGACACAGAACCGAGCATATCACACTTAGCTGAGCCACTGTCTCAGGCTGCCTGCCAGTCCTCTTTCAGAAGATGCTCGAGTTCAGCTTTCCAAGCTGTCCTTCAAATTCACACAGACAGCTGCCGAGAAGCTTTTTAAGTAACAGCAAGTCTGAGGCTTACTGAGGTGGAAGGGGAAGGCAGCTGGTTTTGGCTATCAGAGATAATTTACATATCACCAGGTATTCCCTGCTAGGTGTGGAGAGACCGACCGCCACAGGAACAGGGGGCTGCAGCTTTTGTGGAGACACGTTAGTGCATGCTTTGCTGTGGCTGTGTTGTCTCCCTTCTCCACACAGGAAACATTTGTGGAGTAACATGCTTCAGCCTACACTGAAACACTCACAGAAAAGGCAGCCTTCCCTCCCCCTTAGTTATTTCTTCAGAAAAATCAATCTGGTATTTTGTGGGCTACATTTTTATCTCATTTTGGCATCAGCCGCGTCACCACTCCATGAACTGCCACTGAGCTAACCCATCCCCAGCTCTCCGTTCTCAGCAGACCTTGGTAAATAAACTTAGCTGGAGGATGCTGTTGCTCCAGCCCATGAATCGTATAAACTTTCTGTGTCTGCTCGTTAAGTCAACCTCCTCAAAAGATTTTGTTTTTTACTTCCCTTCCCAAGCGATTGGTTACACACAAGCAAAACTGTCTGATGTTTTGATGCTTGCGGGCTACTTCCCCTTGCAACTTTGAAAACTCCTTCCCATGTTACCTATACAAATATGTGGTGTTCATTCATCTGGAATTAGAATAGGAAAGCAGTTGAAGCTGTGAGGCTCTTTGTGATGTAGAGTTATGTAGTTAGAAATCCAGCTGCTCTCCTGCCTCCCTATCCCTTTTCCCATTGCTCATAATTCAAATTCCTTTTGGCTTTAATTTTCCACACTCGACCTCAGCCCAAAAGTGATTACGTTGGATGTCTGAGTAAAATCTGTTGAGCCATTTTTTAATGATTCAAGTGTGAAAAACCACTGCCATATGCTCTGACCAAATATAAATAAACAGAAGAAAAATGTAGGGCTTTTCTTTTTTTTTCCATAGAGGTCACTGAAGAAAGTTTCTCAAGTCCCTTCAGCTTGATGCCGAAGTTTAGAATGGGAAATCTGGGTACCCAGTGTAAAGTAGCATCTCCCCCACCCAGTCTCATATCCCTTACTTTTCCCTGGTTGTACAGCAGGGCTCTGAAATTTTGCCCATGGGTGCACGTGGGCACACGTAAAGGGAATTGTTCAATCTGTGCTGTCTGTGCTGACAGCAGCAGAATTTTTGTTTCCTTTCTGCTTGATGGAAGTTTACCACTGTGTTAAAAAGGGAAACCCAAAGCAACTCGCTGTTTTCTGTTCCAAGTGAACTTTGTTCATCCAAACAAAGTGTTTGAAGGGAAGACGAAGCAAGGACACTACCTGGCAACGCCTCCTTCTCAAGGCCTATCTAGAGCTGTACCCCTGGAGATTAAGAGGAGATGCTTGGTAACTAAAGAAAGGCAAAAGTCAGATGCATCTTCAAAAACAAAAAAGGCCAAAAAGTCAAGCTGAAGAACTACATGCTAATTGGTCTCACTTAGACGGTTCTGGGGGAGATAACTTAGCATGGACTTACCAAGGGAAATTAGGCCTGCCTCACCTGATTTCCTCCTGTGATCAGAATCTCAGTTTCTGGACAAAGGCAGAGCTTTGCATGCCATTTATCATGACTTCAGCAAGGCTTTCAACAGAGTCTTACACAATATTCTTGCATCCAAGTTAGGATGTTACATTTTGGACGGGTGGACAAAAATCCATTTAAAAACCTATTTTTTAGGCTCATAGGGGTAGGGGTTAATGGGTCATACTTTATCTGTAAGCACTAACAAGTGGAATACTGGGGGGCTTTTCCTGCAGCTGTTGTGCTTGTCTTTATCAATTACCTGACTGCGTTTTCATCCAGTTTGTAAATAACACCAAAATGGGGGGAAATTGTTGACACACTCAAGGTCAGGGCTGCCATCCGTAGGGACTTAGACAGGTTAGAGGAATGGGCCAGCAGGAACCAGCTGAAATTCATCAAGGACAAACACAAAGTGCTGTCCCTGGGCAGGAAGCATAGGTACAAGGCAGAGGCTGGTGCCTGCCTGGCTGTGAGCAGCTCTGCAGGAAGGGAGCTGGGGGCCTTGGCAGACAGGAGCTGGGCATGAGCCAGCAGTGTGCCCTGGCTGCAGGGATGGACAGCAGCGTCCTGGGCTGCATTATCAGGGACACAGCCAGGACATCAGGGGGAGATTTTATCCTTCTCTACTAAGCATGTCTTACACTGCTTCTCAAATACTGCACTCAGTTTGCTTCTCAATGCAAAACCAACGTTAATGAACTGGGGCAAGTTCTGTGGAGGGCCCCAAGCTGCTCAGGGCCTGGACCATTTGCCCTGGGAGGGTAACTGAGGGACAAAGGCATGTTCAGCCTGGAGAAGAGGTGGCTCTAGGGGAAACTAGCAGTAGTACCAGCATGGAATCATCAAGCAACTGGAGCCAGGCTCCTCACAGCAGAGTGTGGGAGGATACGACACTGTGGGCATAAGCTGAAACAAAAGACGTTCAGGCTGGAAAAAGGAAAACGGACTAGAATAAGGAAAACAAAAAATAAAAAATTTTCACTCTGAGGACAGTCAAGCACTGGAACAGGTTGCCCAGAGAGGCTGTACATTCTCTCTCCGTCCTTGAAGAGTTTCAAGACCAGAGTGGATAAAGCCCTGTACAACTCGGTCTGATCTCACAGCTGACCCTGCTTATAACAGGAGGTTGGAACAGAGACCTCCTGAGGTCCTTCCAACCTCAATTACCCTATGATCCTGTGTTGTGTTCACGAGAAAACACAGTCTGTCCACCCAGCTCTGCTGGTGCCCACCAGTACTGTAGCCTGAAGGTACCAGCACTGTGGCCAGGGTGGTGTCAGGAGGCAGAGGAAGAAGTTATGGGAGCACACTGCCTGCAGGGTGGCATGTGTTTCCCACCTGCCTGCTCGCCTGTGCCCATAGTCCCTGCTACACTCCCACCTACATGATTTGGAATATTTTTCTCTTTTATGCACCAAAAGCATTAAAGTACTTCATAATCCACTGACAAGCCCTGTTAATTCCCTAAGTGTAAGAGTCGGATCCATCTATTTTGAATTTGGGAAAAGAGTGTTGGTATTTGTTTCAAGAAGACCAATTTAATACAGAACTGCTGTTATTTCTAAGACAGTTCAAACCCCCCAGGATCAGAAGGTGAAAACCTGTTTTAGCCCAAGGCAGATTCAATTGAATTAAGTCATACTGATCTTTTTTTTTTTTTTTTTTTCCTAATCAACAGTAACCAAGTTAGTCTAAGAAATAATGTGGGACTTCAGGGTATAAAACACTAGGTATCATAGAACATGAGGGCCACTGTTACTCTTACTTGAGTACAAGGAGTTTTAATATGTGAGAAAATCATCATTTTCCAGACTCATTCAGAAGCTCAGTGAAGTAATTGGGTTTTCCCATCCACTGCCAGCTGGCACTGAATCAGGCTTAATGTTCAGTAGTGGAAGTAAGCCTGGTAGGTTTGAGTCATATTTCAGTCATGACAATAGATCAGCTTGTATTAGAGAAGCAGTGGATATGGTTGTGAAGAAGATTAGTTTCCAGACATGTGAAGTGGAATGGATAATGGAAGGCTGTAGTAATGAAGGGTTGTGAGAGAGCAGAAGGAAACCAAAGTTGCTGGATGAGTGAGTAAATGTGATATCAGGACAAGTCAGACAGTTTATGTTGGAAGTTAATGTGGATGAATGAAACAGCAGTGGAAGATGGAAAAGGTATGATCTCAAGGTAGCAGGACAAGATCTTTTTCAATGACTTGAGTGCAAAACTGGAGACTAAGAGAGGATTTAGATGGCTAACAAGGAAGAGTAAGCACTTAAGTACTGAGAAATAGTGTAGGATCAATGGTTTCATCTTCAAAATGAGGTTTAAAAAATTTTATTGCAGTAAGAGGTGTATTTGCAAATAGAAGTAACAAACCTTTAGATGTAACACACCTAGCACAAAGCCATCTACAGTGTGTAGTGAGTTTTACCACTCTCATACAGTCCAAAACATTCCTGAGTCATAATGGTGGTATGTGATGGAATGATTAGGTGGTGTTAACCTTATCTGCTTTTCCTTAACCCAAGAACTTCGCAATGCAGTTGATAGAGTGATAAAATCTCTGTAGCTGGGACAACATTTTTTCTCTTAGTTCTTTTTGAATTATCCCATAGTTAAACACAAGACTTTTTTTCATGATAAAAACAAGAAAAGTAGAAAAAAAAATCTGAATGAATCATCAAGTGAAAAATATGTTTGTTTTTTACATGTGACAGTATGAAAAAAAGGCTTACTCTTAAATGAACTTACCTTGGCATGTAGGTCCTCCTCAGTATCAGTAGAGTTAACAATGAATGCTAAGTAGCGAGCTACTACAACTGAGACAACAAAACCCTAACAAGTATTATATTACTTTGGAGTGTGCTGTTGCCAAACCTGTTTTAGTACTATTGAAAATGGAATCTTGACTTGGAAAGTGAGACTTACATGCATGATTTGAAGTCTGAAAGCCATGGCTAAGAATGAGAAGAGTAAATTCAGTCTGTTTAATGAATTGACGTCTACAGAATCTAATCACTGTCTCTGTCACATATAAGTGAACTCCAGTGTAACAGGACTTGCAAACTAAATTGCAGTCAGACTAATTGGATATATTTTGTTTAGTGTCAACATTCACACTGATCATTTTCTGGTGTTGTTCCTGACCCTGGTTTTGTTGTTTTCTTCAGGTTTATAGCACTGGAATGAGTCGGAGCTAGGAAAAGCTCAACAGAAAATCAGTTTCTCCTGAAATGATCAAAAAATAGTCACTGAACTTGTCAATATGTAGGACTTCAAGTACCCCAAGAGGGAACACAGAGGGGATGAATGCTGCAGAGTTCCTGTCCTTTATTCCTTAGCTTGCTTTAAAGAATTTACTTATCGCTCATGTTGAAATGTGATCTTAAAACTAAATTGTTATCTCCAGGGCGTAAAGACTTAAAACATTTACTGGTAAGAAAAGCTAGAACTAAGCTTAGATTTTTGAAAGAAAAATGGCAAGTATTTTGAAAAAGAAGGACAGACCTTCTGAATATTACTGGAAGTTACAACACTTCATTTAGTTTTTGATAAAGCTTTTCTGTGTCTTCTTATACAGTGGGTATTGACAGACCCAGTCCATAAGTAGGTATGATTGATGAATGGATCTCCTGTACAAATGTGGTAAGGGGAAGTATGACAGTTCACCTCATCTGGAGGCAGCATTCCCCAAAAGCTAAGGTACCCCTCTTCAAACTGCTCGTGTCCCTTTGCTTTCCCCATTTTTTCCTACATGACAAATTCAGTTTTGTCCCTAACACAGAAAGCTGAAACAGTCACTATCATCTTGCTCACCAAGAAGGAAAAATAGCACACAGTTCTGCCTGAGACATATACACGGTGGTCTTCAGCACAGTCTGGGCGTGAACCATCACAGACCAGGAGCTGAGCTTTCAGTGGCACTGCTCAGTTACCTGCAAGTTCTTCAGCTAAGTGATCTGTCAGGGTTTGAGACCCACAGTGAACTGAGTTCATTAGCCAGATCATTAGGATTGTGGTCATTTTACCCCCATGCTTCTCCTGTCCTCTTATTTTCTTGCCTATTTGTTTCCAGATGCAGAGATAGAAACACAGGAATGCTCAGCCAGGTTAAGTGCGAAGTGATCTCAGGGCCATGTAGCTAAAGCCATTCGACATATGAAGGAGTGCGTACCTGCAACCTTAATGGCATGTTGATTTACTTTGGGTACTTCCATTAGGTAAACACAAAAATAATGTAAACTTGACAGCAAGTAGGTACATAATTTTGAAGACCATCAAAGGAAAGAGAATTTTGTACTGAGGAAGCGTTTTCCTAGAAAACAGGTTTACTTGCCTAGAAGTGTCCTGGGTGCCAAAAACTCATTTGCAAAAGGCAAATGACTCTGCAGGAAAACGGAAGGACTGTGCAGGCCATGTACTTCCCTTAAGCTATTGCAATGAATGACTCAAGTGACTTGTTAGTTTAAGACACTTCCAGCAGGAACTGGAGCACACTGTATACTGTTTATACTTTAAGAAAACGTGGACTGTGCTGATTTACATCTCTGAAGGTTTCTCCTTTAAGCAAAAATACAGACTCCTCATGAATTCCATGGAAAAAAACCTGATAAAAACCAACCCCCCAGAATACCCTATAAAATGTAGCAGAAAGCACTGTGTGTAGAGTTAGACAACATTATAGTCAGGTAAGTAGCAGCATTCAGTTTCTCAGTTTCGCCATCTGCTTTTTAACTTCACCCCCTATGTGCAAAGCTAAAAATTTTAGAAGGGTAGAGGGTCACCATTACTTCAGAAAATTGGTATTTTAAATATGCTAGAAATATCATGAGTGCTGGCAGGAAGCCATTAGCTGCAGACCAGGAAGCAAAATTTGTCTTCTCAGATTTATAATGAAAAGTCCATGCATTACGTTGAACCCCTGCAAAGAAAGAGTCTTTAGAGAACAATTCAGTTCATCAAAGTTTCACATTTTCGTCAGAATATTCCACTGCCTTGTGTATCTTAAATAGTTGTTTGTACAAGATAATTCATAACCAACAGGAACAGAGTTCATACTGTGTGAACTCTGACTTCATACTTCTCAGAACAAACATGAGGTTAAATCTCTGCTTTTGAATGGCATTTGTGCTGGGGCATTTGTGTGTGTGTGTGCTTTAATGGTTTTAATTTTGTCATTTCCCCATTTAGTAGCACAAAATCTTGCTTAAAGGTCATGAGAACAAAGGCACTTCTTCAATTTTGTCTAATTGTTAAGGGACAATCTTAAAGCCTTTAGCCACTCTAGCACAGAGTGCAATGATTAAGCCTCTGAAGCAGAATATGCTACACCAAGATACTTTTCCACAAACAGTTTAAAATTAAAAAACAAATAAAGCCAAGCCTTTCAGCATGCAGTGCAGCTCAAAGCCTGGTGTACTAGTCCAGGTGAGGAGAAGGAACAGGCACAAAGGTCCACACATAAGACATATAAGCAGGTTTTTTCTATCAAATAAATTTCTTCATGTGTGTGCTTCTGAATGACATCTAGGATAGCTTGACTGAAGAAAACAGGAGTTCCTGCACCCATGTAGTCTGAAGTGAAAGTTTTGCACGTGTGAATGAGACTTGTTCCCTCTCCACCAAGTCACATCTATTTTGTTTTACTCTGGGGAGATCACATCAACTTCAGTTGAATGAAGGGGGACAATGTAGCAGCATGAACTTTTTAAAATTCAGCGTAGCTTCTACTAGTCCATTTTTAATCCACTGCTGCTTTCATAAAAATGGTACTTATTAGGTAAACTTTCATTTATCTTATACAATTAATTTGAACTAATATTGCTCGGACAGTTGTTAGAAATGCGATATTAATGCTGGCAGAGTTTCTCCTATTGTCTGCCCTGTTCTGTAAAATGATGCCAAGCCACAAGCTAGGTCATTACTGCTGTTACAGACTCAAGTAAAGCTAGCTAGCAATAGCATGCTTTCGGCAATTTTAGAGTTGCTATTTTAAAGCTCCTTTGCTTGGAGTTATCTCATCTCAGGGGTTACAAAAGGAATCCTAGACTTTCCAATATAGCATCCCAGACAAGGATGCACCCTGAATTTTCAGTAATTGAGAATAGCCATAGGATTAGACCATCATTTGATACTGCGTTTGAATAAGACCCTCAATTTAGATGTTATTTATATCAGATGTTTATTTTAAAGTGAAGCATATTTAGGGTTTTAGTAGCTCAACCCAGATGCCACGTCAGCTTTCTCCATGCTATACATAGCCACCATCTGGCACAACTGCATCAGTGCAAACCCCCAAGGTGACAAGCTGCAGCTCTCCGTGGCACCAGTGGAGCTTAACATGGCTTCAAGCAGGTGCAAATTCTGGGTGACTGCAGGTCTAGCGGTAGAGCAAATCACAGGTTGCCAGTATCTAATGTGTGACACTGGGGTGAGCGTCAGCTGAAGATCACACATTTGTTTTCTGTTTATCTGCATTTATCTAACTTACGGACTGAAGAGCTTTAAGTGGACTATCATTTTATATAAATGAGACCACTGGGCCCGTTTTCTAACATTCATAGTGCTGAGTCAGCTTACTCACGGGCAGAGTCTTGCCAGTCAGCTCTTTAGAGAAACAGCCTGGTGTGTATGAGAACTGTGTTACAAGATAATTAATAAGGACAATAAACTCCATGTAGATGAAAATGTTTCTTGTTGGGCAACTTAATCAGTATTCGTTAATTGTACTCAATATTGACTCCCAGGTTAATCCAGAGTATGTTGGCTGAATCTTTCAGATGAGGTGTTGATAATCAAACTGCTCAGAGCTTCACCTTTTAGGACAGTCTTTAGACTACCATTCAATACATTCAGCTGCAGCTCTGACATTAGTAAGTGATACCAAATATTTTATGCAACAAATAAAGATTAACTGTACATGCAAAACACACAGTAGTCTGTACATTAAAGCCTCCATAATAGTTATACTTCTTTGCAGAAGCCATGACGGATTGCCCTTGAAAAATTGAGCATAGACTATTTCTATATGACACATGGCAGCAACTTCCAGACATACCCGACAGAACAGTGACCTAATTGGGCCATTAGGTAGACAGCCTGCGTGACCATATTTACCGCATTTTCTTACTCTGTTTGCAAGGATAACTAATTAGAAGCAGCTCATCCAAACGTATTAGAAAGGAGCTTAACACAACACCTGCTGTGAATAGTTTGTGTGCTGCATACACAAACAGTGCAGAATCGCACAGTGGAGAAAGCCAAAGGGTGGTTAATGAGTGACCCTGCACGTGCAGAACAACAGAGTTTTTGGCATTCCAGATACACTGAGGAAAGTGGGTGTGCTGGTTTTAGTCAGGAAACCCACTGTCATGGAGGTTAACAATTTTGAAATTATCTATGTTATACCAAAAAACTAAACATCAGTTTGCTGTTTGATTTGTGTTCTTCTCTGCATTGTGATGTAAAACTGAAACAAAGTAGTAAAAGGGATAATTTTGTGATATCTTTAGAGAAACATTTCTAAGGTACCATCCTCCTGGCTGCCAGGACAGAAAATGGTGTAACAGTTTTGCAGCATTATACCAAAGTTATGACCAGCCTAACCACTAATACCTAGGAAGGAGTGTGGCAGATCACTCGTGTTGTGACACGTTCCCAGAATACTTTCCCATCCTTTAGCAATTTGCAGTCTGTTGGCTTCCAGAGGCAGATGTCACAGGCTTTGTATGTGATAATCCTTGATGAACACTCTTCTACGATCATTTGGCTGCTTTTTGAATGCATGGACACGACCAGCATCCACAACACCCCTTGGCAAGAAGTTTCTTGCAACAGCTTAACTTTACATTGGATGAGGAGCTACACCATTTTCTTTTTATTTGGAACCTCCCTACTTCTAATTTGGTACAATGGCCAACTCTTCTTCTCTTGGAAGAACTGTCAAACAGCCATTCCCCCCTCACAATCTCCCGACTGCTCATGTAGCTTTTGTAGCACTCAGTCATCTCTCTGTCTAGTTATCTTTCCCAAACAGAAGAGTCCCAGTCTTAGTAGGGAAGCTCTTCCACACCTTTCTGACTTTCACTAGATCTCTTCTAGTGTGTTCAGAGCAGAACTACACATACAATATTAATGATGGGGGTGTGCCACGGTGTGCCAGGTATTCGGTGACATGCTGATATAGCCTGTCTACATCTTTTCTAATAACTCTCAACACTATCCTTCTTTCTGATTGCTACTGAGCTGATGTATCCACACAGGAATAACTAAATTCTCATTTGTGAATTAAAATAGTTTGTTCATAATCTATCAGTTAATATTCAAACTGGGAGTGCATATTTTCCTGAACACCACTTAATATTGATCTACAACTGAATTTCATCCGCCATTTGAAACTCCAGTCCCTCAGTTCAGTAAGGGCTACATGTAATTCATTCTTCTCCTGTGTAAACTGACATAATTGGAAGATTTCCTCACCTTGCTGCATGTGCCATTCCAGTTTGTTTATGACTGTGCTGAACAGCAGATCTTATCAGATCAGCCTTGTCACATTTCACCATAATGTGCTGCTGATGTCCTCCATCCACAGCTAAAATTAACCATTTTCTCCTACCCTCATGTATTAACCATTTAATTATGCTTATGGAATTACCTTCCCTTTTACGCAAAGGCTGCCTCATTTCAGGGCTTTCTGGAAACCCAGGAAGACTGAACCACCCACATAGTTGACTGCACCTTCAAAAACTTCCAAGAGATCTATGAGATGTGACTTACTTTACAAAAAAGCCCATGTTAATCCTCCGAAGTGTATAATTTCTCTCTATGTGCACTAATTCTTCTACTGGACCTACAAACTTATCTCTGCAGGAACAGCAGACTCACTGGTCAAGTTTCTTGAATCTCTCCTGGAACCCGTTTTAGCAAAAACATTAAGGAAGTTCATCCAGACAATTTTAACATGATAGGAAAATTCTGCAAGCTAGCCAAAACAAATCAAGATATTTCTAGGTTTCTTGCTGAAATCTTCCACAATTGTATTCAGGAAAACAACACGTGGGCATGTAATACATTCTTCTGCATTGCCCTTCGTCAATTCACGGTAGTACAATAAGCAGAAAGGGGAAAAATAAGAAAAAGCTGATAGAAAAGGGATAAAAGACCCTCAAAGGCCAAAAAAGAGTTCAAGGGAGTCTGTCTTTATCTATAGTGATGATTACAGTTACATTAGACACTTACCTTCATCCAGAATCAGTATTTTCTAAACAGGTATATCAACTGGGGATGATAACTCCTACACTATCTCACTGTGAGAAAGAAAATACATGAGCACATGGGGATCCTGTGATGCCCCTGAGCCAAGAGGAGATGCAAGGCACCATTAAGCAGGAGCTGACCGATAAAGTAGATACGTTTCATCTTGTATTACAAATATAACACTAGAAAACAAAACAATGAGGACAGATTGCCAGAGGTCACAAGATCCCGCCATCCCTGATCAGGTGATATTTCAGATGCTTCAGTACGCTGTGAATTGGGCTTTGTGAACATTTGCAAAAATGCTAACCAAACTCTGCAAGAGATTTTCTGGGCACCCCGTTCTGAAAAGAGGATTGTTAAGTGTCTACACTTCGTTTAAAGCAGAGTCGCTTGGAGATCCTCCTCATTACTCAAGTATTTCAATTAGGATGTTAGTTGTTGCCACTGACACACTGGAAATACTCCATCACAGAATGACATTTTCTGCCATCTCAGACTCATCAGCTCAAACCCATAAAGTGTGATTACAATTTGAAAAGACAGCTATATGTTTTGAAATTTGTATTCATTGGAATACTGCTGCAAAAAATGAATGTCAAGTAGCTTCAGTGCTGCAGGGACCGTTGATCAATGGCGCATGACTACATAAACTGTGGTGTGTAACTAATACATAACTAACTCTCACCTTTCAGTAGGATTTACAGTGGGGAATGGAAACTTTAGTCTCATCAAGGTCTTTCTTGTACTCCTCTGACAGGCTGGAACAATGAATATCTGCCATTGTTGTTCTGGGAACGAATACGGTCAGGGACAAACTGCCAAATGTAAAAAGATTTCCAGGCAATCTAAATATATCACCTCACCAGCCGGAGATCCAGCCATTACTGTTTCCTCTGGTGACTTAAGGTCCTGACTGAAACAAGCCTGTGCATATTCATCTTCTAAACTCCAGCCAAAAACATAAGAAGTGAAAAAAATATTTAATAGTGTTGATTTTTTTAAATCTTCCTGAAGGATCTGAGAGCAGCTATAGCGTTGAGTTATTGCCAAAAGGAACTAGATACTACACACTCAGGGTTTGCTCTGCACTTACTCAAGAACTTCTCTTACTTTGTGTGTGGCCACGGTTCGACTAAGGCTGACAAAAGCTTCTCTTTGGTCGAGCAAATGGAACACAAGTTTGCCAAATTCTATTAAATAAAAAGACATGCCTTCCTGCTCAGTGCATTTCTGAGCCATAGAATTCTGGAGGCTGGGAGAACGTTTAGATGTGTCATTACATAATGGTCCCACTCTTGTATACCCTCTGTGTCTGC
Organism: Rhynochetos jubatus; assembly: GCA_027574665.1. Taxonomy (NCBI): domain Eukaryota; kingdom Metazoa; phylum Chordata; class Aves; order Eurypygiformes; family Rhynochetidae; genus Rhynochetos; species Rhynochetos jubatus. Next base: position 80,545,805 of record CM050648.1, on the reverse strand, counting down.
TGTGGGCTATTGGTTTTCCCTTAAACACAGGAACCAGTCCCAGAATACCTAATGAGGGTAGAGAAACACGAAAAGTGAGTAGCAAGTTCAGGAAAAAACACAAGCGGTCCCACAGGAAATAAGTGGAAAACGTATGGGGTGAAGGATTAAAGAATCAAAACCGCAAAACAGCCAGAGGAGGTGCTTAGCTGAGATCTCCAACAGTGCCCATTGCTCCATGAAAATGTCTGAGGAACCAGTGGATGCTGCCAGGTTGCTCTACTTGGAGACACGACTGGACAAAAGAACAGAAATAGGATCCACAGTTGCTGAGGTGGAGTGGCATTGGCATGGGTCACAGGATATGTTTCCAGTCACCCCGTGGTTGCCTCCACCATTGTGAGAACATGGCACTTGCCCTGGCGGGTTTTGGGGAGGGAGACATAATCAACCTGCCAGGACTGCCCATACTTGTATTTCAGCCATCGCCCCCCATACCAAAGGGGCTTTACCCTCTTGACTTGTTTGACGGCAGCACATGTCTCACATTCATGAATAACTTGAGCAATGGCGTCCATGGTCAAGTCCACCCCTCAGTCATGAGCCCGTCTGTACGTGGCATCTCTCCTTTGGTGGACCGAGGTGTGGACTAATTCTCAAAAATCAAGCAAATTCTCAAAAAAGGTAATGCTATGCAACGCTTAAGAAATCCACACTCAAGATGCTAACACTGTGCCGTATTGCATGTTACGAACCCAGGACAGTGTTCCATAGATCTGGGGTTTGGGCAGATGCAATTTTAGCTGCAATCTCCAGCTCTCTTAAGTTCAGCTAGAGATGCATACACGCTACTACGTGGTAATGTCAAAGTTCAAAAAGGGCAAGAAATTCTTTTTTTTCACTGATTTTTCAGAGGAAAGTGGCACGTGTTTAGTTTTGCATGAAGTGTTATATAGAAAGGTAGAATCTCTTAAGTTGGAGAATACCTTTAAGATAATCAAGTCCAACCGTTAACACTGCTGATACCACCACTAAACCATGTCCCTAAACACCACATCTACACATCTTTTAAATACCTCCAGGGATGGTGACTCAACCGCTTCCCTGGTCAGCCTGTTCCAATATCTGATGACCCTTCCAGTGAAGAATTTTTTCCTAATGTGCAATTTAAGCCTTCCCTAGCAACTACATGAGGCCATTTCCACTTGTCCTATCACTTATTACTAGGGAGAAGAGACCACCCCACACCTCTCTGCAACCTCCTTTCAGGTATCTGTAGAGAGTGATAAGGTCTTCCCTGAGCTTCCTCTTCTCCAGGCTAAACAACCTCAGTTCCCTCAGTCACTCCTCACAGGTCTTGTGCTCCAGACCCTTCACCAGCTCCATTGCCCTTCTCTGGACATGATCCAGTACCTCACTGTCTTTCTTGCAGTGGAGAGCCCAACACTGAACACAGTATTGGGGATGCTGCCTGACCAGTGCCAAGTACAGGGGGACAATCACTTCCCTAGTCCTGGTGGCCACGCTGTTCCTGATGCAATATTACATAATATTAATCATATTACAGCTCTTCGATCTGTAGAAAAACATACATCAAATGTATGTCGTATTCTGGCACCCCAGATCACAAATCAAATGAGAAATTTTTGTTTAATAACCTTGAAAAAATTGTCCAAGATAATGTTCTGTACTGTATAGTGCCTTTTCCAGCCACAGAAGACAGACAGAAGCTGTTCTGAAAGCACTTGATTATAATGAATTAAGAAATGGAGACAGTATATTGCCGGTGTGTAAATTGAGATATACGGGATATTTGTGGTAGCTGTAAAGCAATCTTAATGTTTCTGTGGCTGGGCATCCAGTTAAAATTATTTCCATTGAATTCTCCCTATAATGGTAACTCCTGTATCTTTCAGATATTGTGAAGGTTGCTTCGTAAATATTTGTAGGGCACACATGGATTTCTTGACAGAAAAAAAAAAATGAAATGGTAGGTATTATTTTACCCCAATTCTTTGCTCTTGCACGTGACTATAACACCAAGAGATCAGAATACCTTTTACTATACTATAAAGCTTTCTCTTCCTTATTTGAAAGTGGCAGTACTATCATAGTTTATTTTTAGAAATAAGACTGCATTTGTTTCAGCATTGTCTGTTTAGCCTTCTTCATTCTGACAGCGTTGTCTCCTGAATTCATCCCCTTTTTGGTGATTACGAGTCTGCATTTACATGGCAACGCTATGGAAAACAATAAGAAGTTGCATCTTGGGAACTCTACCGTATATGGATGAGATTTTAGCTCAGACCTTAGACCCAAATGACAGAATTATTCTTCTTCAGCATATCAGTGAGAAATGCTTTGAGTTGGTTGGATAAAGCTCAATCTTAATTTAGGTCACTATGTTTTAATATAACACAACCTTGCTGATAGGCAGAAAAGAACAGCTAGAATAATATTGCCTCCCCAATATTACCAAAGCTGGCATTCTCAGGAAATTACATAAAATAGAGAGGAATTCAAATGAAAATTGAGTCTGAGTAGCTGCAAACGGTCTAGTGTTGCGTGTTCAGAATCCAAATTTGGCATCATTTAACCCCGAATGTATGAGTTGGGCTAAATGCATGTATCTGAGAACCACATCGATTTGGAGATCACCTCTGAGATTTCTCCTCTCCCTAAATCCAGACGTAGTGCTGGTTCCCTCTGACTTCAAATGTGAATTCTGTACATGTTACCGTAGCTGTGGTGTACCTCTCACTGACAAGCCTTATCTCTGCAGTCCATATCCAGGGTGCGGAGCAGCAGGCATGTGAGATGGGAGCTGCTACAGGCATTGGACCATATGATCATTCTCAACCAGTGGCTCGTATGAGCTCACTTTCCCTCTCCCTGCGAATAAAGAGAGCTTTGTTTGTACTGCAGAATCAAAGGGCACATGCAGGCAGTTCCCATGGTATAGCGCATTTGCAGAAACTTGGCAGGAGGAGAAGTCAACGTCAATATGCTCTGTAGCTCCAACCAGCCTGCGCCCCGGTCTGCATCCCACAACCTGCTATGGTATCAGTCTACTATTGCAGACCAGGAAGATTACTGAAATCTTTCTTTCAAAGAGGACGATCATGTAAAGGATCCCAGATCTATGTGTCTGCCCTGTGGGGACCTAATCAGCAGAAAAAAAGCAACTAGAAAAAGAAGCCTGGTGCCCTGAGACAGCCAGCCTTCCTCCCCTGGGCTCTACTGCCCCGCTGTTCTCTGCCTGCTGTGTTGTCCTGGCTTCATACCTAGCTTTTGTCTCCTGGACTCCCTCCATTTCCCATTGCTAAGAGCAGGGAATTAAGATCTCTCTTTCTGGCTGCTATCTGACGTGCACTGTCGTTGCCAAGAGAGAGCAGCCCTTCTCAAACCGTACTCGTTCTTTGCTCTGTGCAAACACAGCACTTAACTGATTCTGTAAACAGCACAGCCTGCTTTTCCAAGGGTTAGAGCAAACTGTGTAGTGTGCACTTTGCACTAAAACTTAGTGGGGGGAAAAAAAAGAGTATTCTCAGGCCTTGAAGTGTTTTCACATTGGACAGCAAGAGCTGACCGTGCTGACAGGAAGAAACACTGCCAACTCTGTGTGGTGAACGTCGAGGGGTTGTCTCACCCCATGGAGCAAGGAGCACTCCTCTTCCCAAGAACGTATTTGTTCATTAGTAAGTAGCAACTTCTGTTAAAAGAGAACATATTACCCAAGTACGTGATTATAACTGGGAATAGGGACTGTTACCAATCATCCCTAAATGCAAGCACATTGCCAGCTGTTTGATACAAACTGCACCTGTGGGTAGGACAAGCCTGTGCTGTCTGAAATCACAAACCCATATTTTAAAGCAGAAGCTGGTTTTTTTGAAACTAACCAAATTATAATAGCAATCCCTTGACAGAAGCTTTTGAGACTGACTTTCTGAAGATGGAGAAACTGTCAGGTTTTTTACACTTCAGGAATTAAAGGCAGGGCACTCAGTAGCTTGGAGAACGGGTTAGATATCCTAACCCAAACTCCTAGTTTATTTCCTGCTCCTGAGCTCCTCAGCTCCCAATTTTACAAGCTTCCTTGTCTTTTTCCTCCAACTCTCCCCCCCCACTGGAGGAGAAGAGGGGGAATCTGCAAGAGCGGCTTCATGGTATTTTTCTAGCCAGACTTAAACCATGACAGTGTTGCTGGTTTTCATTGTTGCTCTTTGCTCAGTAAGTCTCTGTCCACATTCAGGTCTGATCAACTACCCAGCTGGTCTAGCCTACCTTCCAAAAGGGCTGGCTGAGTGCTCAGCAGGAACCCCTGGAAACCAGGTCTCGTTCCTCTCACTCCTGTGCAGCACAGGGTGATAAGATACATCCTCTTTTTTCTCTGGAGTGTAATTAATTTAATTTTTGTTTGTTTGTTTTGTAGTTTTTAGTGCCACATCATAGAACATATTTGTTTAAAGTGCCAACATTAGCAGTGCTAGGTTAACAGTTGGACTAGATAATCTTAAAGGTCTTTCCCAACCTATATTTCACCTATTCTGTGATTCTAAATCACAGCCTCACTTGCTGTGTAATAAATAACAGCATGGTTACAGATGCTTCTGTTCTTCCAGGAGTTAAGACTCTGCATGACATTATGGCTATAACAAAACATATTTTAGATGCATAAAAATGAATAAAGTGGGATTGAGAAATGGATCTCTTTTCAGAAGTGACCTCCCCATGTGGATTGCTGTTTCGAAGTTGAGAGACATTCCCCACCCTTTCCCTGCTAATTTGGCTGCTGAATGGAAGCCCCCAGGATTGTCCTGTAGCCTGTCCTCCTGTGTGCTGCTCCAGAGCATGCAAGGGCACAGGACAAGGAGCAGGAGGCTCATAACAGTTCCTATAGCATAGGTTATCCAAGCAATCCTTATCTCACCAAATACAGAAATTTTAGTTCCTTTGTATTAGTCTATTTCATTTCCACAGCGCAAGGAATGTAATACATTTTTCACGACAAACAAGTCTTGCTTTAAGGGAGGTGAGCAGGTTTCTCTGACACCAAAGTATGTGGGACTGAGGTGGGACTTAGTTTGTCTTAATACAGGTTGTGAAAAATCCTATTGGCAATAAATGCAATAATGGAGGTAAAAGAATGGATAACTGTTTAGTCTGAGAAAATGTGCAAGCTGGGGATTTCCAAGGTCTCTGAGGATATAATTATTATGAGAAAAAATGCCAAACAACATGAGTTCAAAGGTAGGAAAGTGCAGTAGCTTCTGCTTAACAGGATGACTCCTTACTGAGCCTCAGGGGAGGCAGGGCTGACTGCCTTTGTCCATCCCTGGGAGAGGTGCTGTTACACACTGGAGTGCTGTGCACAGCACCTGCGGGGAGCTGATGGCTGATGGACCTGCTTACTTGGAGTGAAAAGGTCTTATTGAAATTGGAAAAAAAAAAAAAAAAAAAGAGTTCAAAACATTCTGCTATTAGAACAACAAATATAAGGCAGTCAAATATTGTGTTAGTCCCCACATTCAAGTTGACTCAGGCATCGGACCTGAAGTTCAGGGAGTAACGGGCAGCACAAGGATTCTGTTTTTCAGCCCACAGTTGATGGCCAGAAAGAAGACCAGAAAAGTGAGTGTATTCTTCGCTGGGCATTTCTACATTGTGTTTGCCCTATTACCTCGTCTTGCTCAGTGGAATGGGAGACATCTGATTTTCATCTCTTTATCTGTGTAAAAGTGACATCGTCCTGGTACCTTCATTAACATGTTGGGAATTCATGATCCAGCCATACCATTCCTCCAAGAGAATAATGTGAGTTTCATAGGTATGAACAGAGCCGAATGAGGGAAGGATTTTCCCAGTCATGCTTGCACTGGAGGAGAGTGATAGGAGAAGTTTAAACAAGCAGCATTCCCCTAGTAAGTTTATCATAAAAGTAAGCTGGTTTTGAGAGAGAATTTGGCCTCATAAATTTAATGTTTTGAGTACCTTGTGTAGCCCTGGCCACGGAAAAGAAATGTGACATATTTTTGAGGATCATTTTGTGTTGAATAAATCCTGGTGGATTCTGTTTTCCCCCTCAGTTCCCTTGGATAATTGGGCTGGGCAAGGAAGAGCCAACAACCCTAAATTGCTTGTTAGCATGAAATTCACAGTGATAAATGTTGGGAAATATTTGGATAGATGCAGCCCATAAACGGATAGCTTTAAGGTTACACTGGGAAAGCCAGGCTAGTAGTATGTATTTGTTAATGAACATTAACATATAGAAACATGAACGGATTCCAAAGCCTTTGATGAAAGGGATGAAAATGTTTTACTCTTTGGTTACTGGGTCTCAAACCCTCAGACTTATGAAAGTTATCCTTAGGCAGATTTGGCCCAGTGCCACAGCCCCAAGGACACTACCAGTCCTGCACAGCCTCCCCTGGTTCATCACTTGCTGTGCCTGGGGCTCCTGGTGGACCCTGTTACAAGCCTAGTGTGTTCAGACCCTGCAGGACAACACCCATCCTCGGTAAGGGCATGGAGGAGGACCCCAGCTTCTCTTCCCTCATGAAGCATCCCCACTCTTGCTGCTCCGTGGCACTCTCAAGTTAGGTCTTGAGGTTAAACAGCTCAGTCATGGTATAGGAGAGCCCCTCAGCAATGTAAAATAACAGTGAAATGTGTAAGTAAGCCGCACAACACTAAGACCTTTTTTGCTTAAAAGGAAATTATCTGTGTTTTAACAGCAGAGCATTGTGTTCCTTCATAAACAAATTCCTCCTTTGAAGATTTTTCATGTATTTAATTCTTAAGTATTTATTTCCGTCTATGGGATCTTCCCAGTAAGTTTATGCACATGCGGTAATAATGTTCTAGGCGTCGTATATGTCACCCTGATGTAAACAAAATCATGCTGGTTCAAACCGGATTGTTTTTAAGCCCGTATTTGGCAATTCTTACTGTTGTTGGACCAACCAAGTAGCTGGGTTGCTTGGCATGTGCTGTTTGGATGCCTCCTTCCATTTTTTCCTGTCTCTTGAAACTCAGGGTTAAAATTCTCAGGTATGACTTCTTAACAGATGAAACTATTTCTATCCAGTTTCCAGGCAAGGGTGAGGAAGAGAGATTAATAATTCAAAAATTTCTGCTGTTGTCAGAGTTTCAGAAGCCAGGTGTGGTGTTTGATATTTTCCAAAAGGTCAAATGCATGTAGTTACTGCCAATGAACGATTTCGTATTTGGGCGTTATGACTGCAATTTACAGCAAGTGAGCAATAAAAACCTGACGGTTAATGCATATTTAGAAAGTTTGATTTGGCTCTCCCTCAGATGATTAGTACAGCTTTATCCACTAATCACGTGGTCAAGGGAACTTTTTCTCTAAACTGCAGAACTGCTCCAGGACACAAGTCTCAGGCTGACCTTTAAGGGTGCTTATCAAGAACTTCTGCACTGTATCAGTCCATGCTACAAGAAGGAAATTTCCAATATGTGTTCAGAGTAGCTCTAAGGAGAGGCGGATGGACTTTTCTGGAAGAATAGGAGCTTTTGCTCAGAAAAAAAGAAACAGCATAGCTTGCTGTGTTCTGCTTCTTGGTGTCCTACAAGTGTATCTCCCACTAGCAACCCTTCAAAAGACAGCCAACTAGCTAAACACTGACTCTTCTATGGAGAGACTGAAGATTAGTTTTTTTAAAAAAGCACAATTCCTTGCGATCTGAAGCTAAAATTTTTTCATAGTAGTAACTTACTACAGATTGAATATGTGCAAATTAGCTTGTTTATAATGTGGCATAACTGTGATAGCTCAATGCTGCACCTAAGCATGTAAGCTCTGCTCATAGCCATTAGTTTCGGATAATGACGTGGCAAAGAAGCAAAGAACACAAAATTTCTGCAGCCATGGTTGCAGCTGGGTGTAAAAACAAAATCGCCCATAGCAGAGGCAGTGAAGAAAGTAAATCCGAAGTGTAGGGCTGGTATAGCTGTAGATACACCTGAACTGACAAACTGTGGGAGTCAAGGTCATCAGAAGCTGTTCTGTGTTCTTTATCCAAGTCTAATTAGACTAGAAATCTTGGAAGATTTGGGTTTCTTGCAAGATTTCCGGTAATATGTGACTTTTGGCTTGGAAGGAAATACCATGAGAACAGCCTTTTCATGGATATTTAAGTAGTAAATTTTGGTTGGAGACAGCAGCACAGAACATGATGAGGTGTTTGCCAAAATGGAATTGGAAAAGATGAAAAACTTTAAACATTTTTAGGCAGAAAAATAATGATGGGATTTAAGCCTCAGCGAAAATTCAGACTGGTTCCTGTATTACCTAAATAAGTTTCCTTCCCTCCTAACGTGATGGCAATGTTCCTATTGTCTTTGTTGTGCTTTGAACTGCATCTTTTTTATGCATTACAATAGTTCCAGTACGGCTATTCATTATGAATGCTTCAAGTGGAGATTTTGAGGACAAATATATTCAGCCTCTGCTTTTCTTTCTTAACAGGCATACATCTTCACCTCCTCCACATGCTTTCTCTAGAGCTGTCTTGAGTGTCTGTTCCCTTACTCATGAGCACAGCCATATCCTTACAGACATTAACAGGCTTTCTTTGGGCTTAGCTGCACCACTCTTCCAGAAAATACCATGGCTCTGTATCTTTGCTTATAACGTTCATTTTTGAAGGGAACCAATATTTCTGTGTAGGGTGGGGATCTATCGCTGTCATGTCACGGTGAAGTTTCCTTGAGCTTGTAACAACGCCTCAGATGGAGGAGGTTTTACAGTATTATTCTTGGATATTAGAACTGTGCTGCTTTACGGTAAGTGATGGGGAAAAAATGATTCCTTCCCAGAGCTTATTGCAGAACACCAGTATGGAAGGACTACATTAGGTCAATAGAAATAATGGTGCATGGAGTTTCAGCCTTCTAAATGGTACTCCATTTTACTGAGAGACTGGAAAACGCAAAACCTTACTACTTCACATTCAGGTTGTGAATTACCTCATAAATAAAATTATTTCTGGACAAACGGTTCTTGTCTCTCTCATACATATATGCCACAGCGTGATAATTTGTGTATAATTCCATTAATTATTTTGGCCAAATGACTACAACTGGAATTCAGATTATCTTTAAATTTTTCTAGAATAAAAATCTAGGCTGAAAAAAGTGTAATTGTAAGCTATATCAATTCACTTTGTTTTGAACCATGCTGCTAAGCTGAGGATCAGCATGCGCTTCTGTTGTCATATTATATACACACTCATGCCGAGCCCTGCTCTTCTGGATTTGCTTATCCACCGAAGAAAAGACGGTACTTCGAACAGCAAGATGAGATATATTTCCATCCGCACTATTCAGTATAGAAGAAAAAGCATTAAATGTCAATTACAGCAAAACTGAATCAGTGGAAAAGATTGAGAATGCTGTTACAGAATATCAACCATGATCAGTTGTTTAGTCCTCTATAACACTGAGTAGATGGCAAGTACGCTTTTACAAGGCCAAATAGTTTTCAGTTCTTTCTATTTTCTACCAATACCAGCTAATCTTAAGTTTTGACTTATTTTATGAAAATATTTTATGTTTCAAAGGGTTTGGGGGAGGAAGGGCTTTTATTTTATTTTAGCAATCTTCAGGAGTCTTTTACCAACAGTAGATAAAGGTGTGTAGATGAAAGCAAATTATTGCCAACGTGGCATGTCACAAGGGATCATCCTGCACCTTCTGTCATTCTATCAGCTCACGTCTACCATGACCATCCAACTCTACAGTGATAATTTGTACTTTGATTTCTCACCTGCTGAAAGTATTTCTGGGTTAGTTCCCTGAGAGAATAGGCCATAGGTGATTACACTGTCCCCAGCCAGCTGTGTCCTTAGTCTCCCTTTGATTCTTTGACAGACTTTATTTGGTAAATCAGAGACACTTTCTTTAGTAAACCAAATTTACCAGAGATGAAAAAGTCTACAATAATTACTGTAATCTTCATAAAACAGAGCGACTTAAAAGTTTTGACTTGGATACCTACCACAATTTTTTTATTTCCTTATAAGAGATCAGAAAGCCCATCCAGAAGAAATACACAGAGCTGAGAGGACCAGGAGCCCACCTGTAGGAAACCAGACTTCATCCGTGCTCATGCTCACAGCACCACTGGTTCCTAAGGTGCTCTGCAACAGCCAGCAGCAGATGCTGTGGTTCTCGTCCTCTTCCTTTTCTCCGCCCTGTGTCTTATTATTCCTTCAAGGAAACAAAGAAAGGAAGAATGAAGCCACGGGGGCAATATTTGTTCATGTTCACTTCACGAGTAAGATCAGAGCTAGCAAGGAACAATCAATTCAGCTGAGGGGAGTTACTTGTCTTGCCAAGGAGAACTACCGTCATTGTCCCATTCCCTGTTAAATCTATAGTTACTGTGTAAGAAGGTCTGGATTTTCAGAAATTTACCATTTACCTCAAAATAAAATGAGACAAGAGGTGAATTGTACAGTCTTTGAAAGTGTAAGATGTTTTTCTTCTCACCAAAACTATTTTCCTTCATTTTGTAAGAGGTTACTGGATGTGTTAAGTCACATAGTAGCAGAAATCCCAGGGCACGGGACTCTGTCTTAACCTTGGTTTGGTTTTTTTCCCCAAACTATGCAAGATTTCTAATTCTGGATTTAGCATGATAGCTTCCCCTAATGGCTTTGACAAAATCCTAACACAAAAATAGCTTTCACCACTGTGCAGTCCAATATAAACAGCCCTAGAAAACACCTTCCAGACTTCCAGCAGCCACTTGATATCCCCTTTGGATAACTTTTGTTGCTGTAGTAGAGTTGCAGAGAATCTATGTATTTATCACTTACTTGTTTGAATCTTACAATTGTACCTTCAGCTCTGCAAGTTATATTAGTTCTACTGCAAAGGGTGGTTACTGCTCTAAGCATTATTTAAGCAAGCATGCTTTCCATCCCCCTCCCTTCTCCCAGTGCTGTGCAATTTTTACCCAGAATACCTTAGTTTTTTCTACAGCCTTTTCCTTTAGCTGTCATCATTGATATTATTATCCCAAACTAAGTGTGGATAGAACCATTCTTGAACTGAGTGAAAATTCATAATCCAAATTTTGGTTCTGAACCAAACCAAAATCTTAGATGACAATCCCATTCTCAGGAAAAAAGGTTAAAATGAGCTGGAGATCAAGCGCACAGATCGTTAGACTTCTTTGTATAAGCTTTGTATGTGTTACGATGTGAATGCTAAGATTTTCTTCTTTTTTCATCTACTTCCTTTATCCTGATGCGTTTTTGCAATGTTGCAGCCCTAATGGCAGTTAATAAAAGAAAAGGGAAGTAAATATCGGTGAGAGAATCTGAAGTGAGTTTCATAGCCCTTAAATCAAATTAACTTTTGCAGTCATGAACTAATCTGTTGCCTCTCTCTTCTGTACGATTCAAGATGGAACTTTACATTTAAGTTTTCTTTAACACAGCATTCTTTTTGTAGCTTTTATGGCTTTAGAAAGACATAAAATTAGCACATAATAAAATGAAGTGCTGAGCTCGTACAATTGAGGAAAAGAGCTGTAACACACCTACAAATACCACGTATTATGCTGAAGACCAAAAATAATACTAGGCATACATAATATTGCTTGTCTATTATTCTTTCCCTGTAAAAAATGAACACTAAATATTATTATGTCATATAGTTATGGTAGAGGATTTGGATGAAGAAGATGTTGGAGCTGTTACTCTCCTTGGAGTGAAAGAGTGTTTTAACACAAAACCAGATCAAAGTCATCACAGGTGAAAATGGTAAGGTCAAATCTAGAAATGAGTTGGAATCTGGAAGAAGAGGGCTGTCTTGTAATATGTACCTTGTCTTGGGCACCATGTCAAGGAATGCTGATCACTCTTTAGACCACACGTCTGATAGCTTTTTAGCAAAATATTTCATATCACATTTGGTCTTAGTGATGGGGGGGGGGGGGGGGGGGGGGGAGGGGGGAGATGAGGACAAAAAACATGATTTGGAAAACCCAAACAACATGGAGTTGTGGTGGGGAAAACAACAACCTCCAGAACAACAGCTGGACTAGTGTCTGAGACAGGTAGCTGCTACCCATCTCTCATTATAACACCTGATGGGCAGGTTGCTGTAAGCTATGTTTCAATTCCAGAATCCATCACCTGTCCCCAATTCAACAATTAACATTTCACTTGCTGAAACAATAACAGGCTTTTGGTACTTTTAACTGCCATATCATTCCCAGCTAGTCTGTCCTGCTGACAGCGACCCCTAGCTCTTCTGTAATATGAAGCTTACAGACATCAAATGCAAAAAAGATCTGCTGGTTTTTTCCCCAATATGCAATAGGGGATGGTGGAAGAATAATCGTTAAGATGCTCGCATCTAGATCGGGAAGTATCTGAAGAAGATATTTGGCTATCCTAAAATAGGTGTTTGTGCAAACCTGTTGATCATGGTATTGACAACTGATGGCCAGCAGAGCCCCAAAAACTAACAGAGCTCTATATGAACACAGGTCCCAGTCCTATGGTTGAAAGAGTGACTTGCCAGCAGCTTTGGAGAATAACGGAAAGTAACTGCAGTAGACCAAGCTTAGGCAGGCTTCATTTTCGCTGATGTGAAATATTTCTGTTGAAGATGGCTATATTTTAACCTTGGACAAACGTTTATTTGCACTGTGCAGTCAAGCATACTGCACTCTGAGGAGTTCATGTAAGTTCAGTATTGTGGACTAGAAGCCAGCCTCCAAGTGTCAGAGTCTAGACAAGTTTTGGTTTTGCAACCATCTGCATTTTTTTGTGTTTCTGGGAAACTGGTTAACAATGAGATATGATCCCAGTGTGTCAAGGTCTTAATTCTCAATGGTCAGTTGCATGCTGCCAAAACCACAATGTGGAGGGCTCTTGTGTTTTGATGTGGTAGGTGACACTAGCAGAGAGGTGTTAGGCAAAACTGTGAACTGATGGCAAGTACATACAGTTGGGTTTGAATAAGGTGAATTATAGCAAATGTAAGCATTATGTAGTTCTCAGCTTTGGTAGGAATACATGTTTTGGCTTTCATAATTTCACACAGTACCCCAAAAGCACAAGTTACACTTTTTGACCTCATCAGCACAGGCAGCAGGCTGAGCATTGGCTTCAGTTTTCCTGTGTTATTTCTTCCTTGCACACTGAGTTACTTTCATCCTCTCAGGAATGCTTTGTTCGTGTGCTTCTGTGACTTTGAAAATTTCTCTGTGGAGAATAGGTCCTGTCCAATTACACATGGGTTTTGGCATAAATTATTTTATTTTGTGCCACAGAATGTGGTGGGTTAACCTTGGCTGGAGGCCAGGTGCCCACCAAAGCTGCTCTGTCACTCCCCTCCTCAGCTAGACAGTGAAGAGAAAATATGATGAAAAGCTCACGGGTCGAGATAAGGACAGGGAGAGATCACTCAGCAGTTACCCTCACCGGCAGAACACACTCAGCTTGGGGAAAAAAATTAATTTAATTTATCATCAATCAAAATTAGAGTAAGAAAAGAACTAAACCCAAATCTTAAAACACCTTTCCCCCACCCTTCCCTTCTTCCTGGACTCAAAATCAGTCCCACTTTCCTCTACCTCCCCCCCTCCAAGCAGCATAGGGGGACAGGGAATGGGGGTTGTGGTCAGTCCATTACAGGTTGTCTCTGCTGCTCCCTCCTCCTCAGGGGGGCACTCCTCACACTCTGCCCCTGTTCCAGCGTGGAGGCCCTCCCACAGGAGACAGTCCTCCATCAACTTCTCCAATGTGAGTCCTTCTCACGAGCTGCAGTTCTTCACAAACTGCTCCAATGTGGGTTCCTCCCACGGGGTGCCGTCCTTCAGGAGCAGCCTGCTCCAGCGTGGGTCCCCCATGGGGTCACAAGTCCTGCCAGCAAACCTGCTCCAGCCTGGGCTCCTCTCTCCAGGTGGCCACAGGTCCTGCTCCATCATGGGCTTTCCATGGGGTCACAGCCTCCTTCAGGCATCCCCCTGCTCCAGCATGGGGTCCTCCCTGGGTGCAGGGGGTTCTCTGCTCCCCCGTGACCCTCCATGGCTGCAGGGGCACAGCCTGCCCTCTCACCACGGGCTGCAGGAGAACCTCTACTCCAGCACCTGGAGCACCTTCTCCCCCTCCTTCTCCACTGACCTTGGTGTCTGCAGAGCTGTTTCTCTCACATTTTGTGCTCTCTCTGTCTGTCTGCAAAGATCTCTCCTCTTCTGCATTATTTTCCCCCTCTTAAACATCTTATCACAGAGGCATTACGACTGTCAGTGGCTCGTCCTTGGCTGGCAACAGGTCTGTCTTGAAGCCGGCTGGCATTGGGTCTGTCGGACAGAGGGGAAGCTTCCAGCAGCTTCTCACAGAAGCCACCCCTGTAGCCCCCTCACTACAAAAACCTTGCCATGCCAACCCAGTACACAAAAATGTTTATGGCCAGAATTATCTGTGCTGATACATGCATCTCAGTAGTATTTGGGGCAAATCAGTGAGAGCACTAGTGTCATATTGCAAGCCCTGGACAGCCTGACAATCTCCAAATAAAATAAAAATAAAAATAAAAAAAGGGGAGCTCTGCCAAATACAGAGCCTCAGATTCCTATGTCCTGGCGTGGCAATCATGGCAGCCATTCTCGAACTGCGCAAGTCAGCGAAAGCTAATGGAAAGCAATTCTTGAATCCTTTCTTCTAAGCTTTACAGCATAGTACAGGTCACTTAAGAGGTATCAACTATAGTTTATGGCACATTGGTTGTGGGAAGACTTAGAAAGAAGCTATGGAAAACATGCAACTGGCTGAGATGTAATTCATTACACTGTCACCCCTGAGTGAACCTGCCTGTGTGAACTTCCCCATCAACAAAGACAGTTCAACCCTTTGGTTTTTCCTTCAGCAAATTCAGAAGGTAATAAAGTAGATCTGGGCTGTGGGAGCTCAGGGAGTTTCGGCTGCCTCATACCTCAGGTCTCATTGCAGAAACTCTCACACAACCATAGAAGCATTGGTTGGGATGGGCACCTGGATGTCATTTAGGCCATCCTTCCATTGAAAACAAGAACTATCGCCATCACTAGATCATTACATCTATCACCAGCTATCACTGACTATTGCCAACACTAGAGCAATGACTTTGCTTAGCTGAATATTGAAAAGCAGGAAAACCCACCCACTCCACCTCGCTGCTTTCAGCGCTGCACAGTCCTGCTGGTGAAGAAATTGTACATAATGTCCCATCTGAATGTCCCAAGTCACAACACATGTCCCTTACCCCTTGTTATGTTCTCTGCTGCTAACAGGAGAAGTCTGACTTTGTTATCTCTGTAACTTCCCTTCACGTAATCATAGGCTGCTAGTTGATTCCCCTTTAGCCACTCCTTTGCCAGACAGAAGAATTATAACTCTCTCAGGTTTTCCTTACAGCTCATGTGTTCTGTGTCCCTGACCGTCTTGATAGCCACTTCATAGACACTCTTCAGGTTTTAATATCCATCTTGAAGTCTATGTAGGTTCTCAGAAGAGAACACAGCAGACAAGCTATGCCCCACACCCTCAGTAGCAGGTTAAGCAAAGAATAACCTCTCTTGATCTGCTGGCCATGTTCCCCCTAAGGTAACCCTTCCTGGTTTACTTTATCCACGGTGGGAGCACACAGTTGGCACATGTTAGCGTGGCATCCACTGTAACGCCTGTGTCCTTTTCATTGGACCTGCTGCTTGGCCAGCCAGTTCCCAGACTATACTGATGCCTGGGGTTACTTCTTCCTACTGAGAAGTGCACGAAGTGTACTTCTTCCCCCAAGTTTTTTGTTGCCCCAGCTCCCGAGTTTCTTGGGTCACTGTGAACTGAAGTTCTGCCACTTATCGCGTCAACCCCCTAATTTAGCATGGAAACCATGTCCACATGGCTTTATCGATTAGTTCAAGAGATGCGTTATATCTAAATGCTGAGCTCTCCTCCTGGTCTGCAGCGTAAAACATCTCTGCTGTCTGGACTGGACCCGTGCTGAATATTGCTGAAGGGGAGAAGGTGACCTGTAAGACTCACCAGATGGCTTCAGCCCACACTGTATTTTTTAGAGGAGGACTTTTCTGTGCTACTTTCTTACAAGCTGATCTACTTTAGCTACTCAGAAAACATCTGTGGTAGTTCTTAAGTACTGTTTACTGAATGAAACCATGTAATATTATTAGAAACATTTATAAGTATTGAAAACATAACAATGCTGAATGATCTAGCATCTTCATGGAACAGCTGGTATGCTGGTACCATTCTCTGAGATATGTTTTTCAGCTGTAAATTGTGATTAAAACAGGGGGAAAATGAGCACAACAGTGGGAACTGTTCCAAGGGCAGCGATAAAGATCTCCTTCCTTGTCTGGAATTGCCCTTTAAGCCCTAGACCCTTAATCAGCAGCGAAAGGAAGCAAAAGCTTCCTTCCCTGACTAGACCTTATTTCAACTAAGATGTGAGAGTGTCTTTCACAAAATACTCCTGCTACAATCTGTGTAAGAGCTGCTTAAGAAAAAAAAGTAAAAGGTGGGTCTGTTGCTTCCTTCAGTTGTTGGACAAAATAATAAAGACCAGCACCCTTTCTGATGGCCACTCTCATGAACACAAAGCTGCCCCCGTTTCACTGAGATAAAGCAGCTTCAACGGTGTGTATTCTGTTTTGCCTGATACAGCTTATCTTACCTAGATGATGGCGTTTCTGCAAGCAATCTACACTTAGAAAGTTAAATCTACTCATTTTTATAGGGAAAAAAGCCTAACTGAAGTTTACGGGTACATGGCTGTATTCTTCAAAGCTTTTCGTACCTGGAAAAGTTTTCCAGTTCTAGAGTTGTCAGAGAATTAGGACCATTGTCCTAAAGTGGATTTCATACCATGTCATGAGGCCTGTCATTTTTATTTGATGACAATCACATAAAGGGCATAAATTTCTATCTTACTAGCTCATGGCAGGGAGGTAGCATGGGACACACTAAAATGCAGGGATACATCTGTACCTCATTATTGTAAAAGAGCCTCTGGCCATCCAATGCCAACATAGCCCAAAGATCAGGAAGCCTAATGGAGATGGTGACTGGGTCTGAAGAATGACGAATCCATATGGAAATGGGTTTCGTGAAAGGAGCAGAGGAAGACTAACAGAAACTGGGATCAGAGATTGCAGAGAAGGTAGTCAGCTGCTGTGGCAGGAGAACATGCTTTATGTTCTGAATGTGTGGTTTGAATACCCTCATCTGAATGCACAGAGAAATGGGGGAAAATACAAAAGTGTGTAAAGATAAGTAAGTGATCTGGTCTGAGTCAATAAGGGCTAGATGTTTCCTGGCAGAGCATCTACATGTTGGTATTGAGGGGAACTTTTATTCCAGGGATAGTTAAGAATTTGGGTACTTTCAAAAAGTCCCATTAACCAGTGAGTCCCTAAGTAGTGACAGTAGTAGGTTTAGGCACCTGGGAAAGTGTTCCGTTGTGTCTCCCAAGGAGAAAGTTTTTGTGGGTTATACAGAATAATCATTGCTCAGAAAAAAATGAGTAAGGCTGTAGATCTGTCACAGAGAGCTTTGAACTCATAGCAAAAAACCATAATTCATAGCGGTTGCATTTTGGAAAATTTACTTGGGATTGCATGTAGCCATGGCACGGCAAAGAATAGGAAATGTTGCTAGATCTGGTAAGTCAAACCGGCTGTATTGTAATGAGTGTTATTCCGACATGTCTTTTTGGGTTTTGATTTGGGAATTATTTTTTTTTTCACCAGCCACTCAGCTCATAACTAGAGTCCTGAAT
Organism: Rhynochetos jubatus; assembly: GCA_027574665.1. Taxonomy (NCBI): domain Eukaryota; kingdom Metazoa; phylum Chordata; class Aves; order Eurypygiformes; family Rhynochetidae; genus Rhynochetos; species Rhynochetos jubatus. Next base: position 80,528,003 of record CM050648.1, on the reverse strand, counting down.
CTGCCTTTCTCTAGAGGAAAAACACATTTTCCCTTTGTTTGCCTATCCTTGTTACTTTTATGACCTTGGGCAGCTTCTGAAAACTGCCACGTGGAAGACAAAAGAGCTATAGTCTCTGATGTGTGACTGGTGAAGCAGGCATGTAGGCACGTCCGTAAGGGTTAGAGAATGGAGCTGTATCACAATTCAAGGGCTTCTATCTGGGGCACAGCCAAACATTATGTTAAATTAGGTTTGCTGCCGAGTACCTCAGACTAGTCTGTGAAACCTCTTTTCCTGTTCAGGTTTGCTAGCTTTGATGTTCTTATCTACAGTACTTTCAAAATGCAAAGTCTACCCAGGGAAGTTCAACCTCTGAAGTTAAGTGTGAATTTAAACCAGTATAAATACCCCTTTTTTCTTGGACCGGATCCAGCGGTCTTCTGTATAGTTATTTTGCTCTTGCAAACATTTGTGAAATTTGCGGATTTGTTTGCACAGTCTGCATTTTTGTTCCTGACAAGTTCTCTTAGTTTGCAGCTGATATTCAGGTTAAGTGCCATTAAAAACCCTTTACTTAAATATGAATTGGAGAGAGTCCAAACAATACGTTTCAACTAAAAAAACCTGACAGTTTAAAATCCTGACCCAAATAAATCATTTCAATTAAGCATGCTGGTCAGTGTAATATGAAAAAAGATTTTAACTTTGCAGCAAAGACTTATTAGGTTAGACAGAAAATACATCCACATGTGGGTCAGCATGATGGGAACAAATTCCGTAGAACTGAGAAGCTGATGTTCATTACCCCTGCCACGTTGTGTAAGATGCTTTAAGCAGACTGCGCTGTTAGTCGAGGTAGGGTGCAGTTGCAGTACTCCTAAATCCAAGTAAATCTTCCCCATCTATTTGTGTTTGTTGCTTGTCCTGCAGTTTTAAGCCAACCCCCCAGATGACAGAACTGGGGTGTTTGGCAGGAGTTAGTGAGGAAAGAACAGAGTAGTGAGTGAACGGGACTGTTTTCAGTGGGAAACTAGAAGGTGCAGGGCTTACAGGTGGATGTGGGATATTCTTTGTACCTGGCCATGCAAAGCAGATCAATAGGGAAGAGCTGATAGCAGGGCTCCAAAGGGCAATGGGTTTCGGTGAGTACAGGAACAGTGCTGACAGCCATGCTTACTTACACAAGGGTCGCGTTGTTGCTGTGTGTTTTAATCTAAGTTAGATGCATGAATACAGATGTCACCAGGAAAGAATTTGAAACGTTCAGGTTGCCAGAGGTTGTGAAAGAAATTAATAAGGGGTGACAATGTGATTGGTCACATGTTTGTTCTCAAAGTATTTTTTCCAACGCAGCATTAATCTGGGTTATTCATGCTGCCCACAGCGGAGGGTGCCCATGACTATTTTGACTCTGCAATGTTCAGTGTCATGCGGTGCTCAATTCACAGCAATAATCACGAATTTTGGGTTTGCTTACCCATGTATCCCATGGCCATTCATTAGCTTTGGTTTTGGGAGGAGGTTTTGATATGAAAATATAAGCATATACAAGCGAATATATGCCTGCAGGGTGCCACCGTTTGTCCTTGCCTTTTGAAATTTTCAGAAAAAATATTAAATCGCTGTTTTCTCCACAGAAGCTAATGGACTGCACAGACATCACTGGGTGACGGCAGAGTCAGGTTGCATACATGGCAATGAGGAGGAAGGTTAGCTCCTAGATTTCATTTTTAGCAACTGGATTCCAAGCTAAATTTAGAGGGCCTTCTTTATTACAGGCTTTCCTGACACTGGCAAAGGGTTAGTTAACTGTCACAGACAGCTTGGTAGCAAGGGTTTTATATAAGCTCCTGTTTACCAAATGCTTATACTTGCCAAATGCAATTGAGGATTGAACTTTCTTGGGGTATTTGTCTAAGAAGAAAAGGTTTTTGAGCATCAGCTGAAATACTGCAGTTGTTTCAATGACCAATACCAGAGAAAAAGACATTGTTTTGTTGATAGAAATAAAGCAAATTAGAGAAGATTAATGGGGCAAGAATAAAGAGGATAGGATGGGGTAGCAACAGGGATCAGAGTAGGGAGGGAGGATAGTAAAGATAGGGACAAGAAGTTATGTGGTGTGCGCAGACAGAAACAGAAAAGGTCTACAACAGTAGGATAGAAAAAAGTACGCAGTAGGGATAGTGAGGAACTAGTGATTGGACTCTGCTGTCTGAAAAGGCTCAGCAAAAGCCACATGTGTCACCTCCAGTGATGTGCCTGAACAGAGAAGAGCAGTCTGCTGTGAATATATTGTTGGCTTAAATGACAGAGGTCTGTGCCATGATATTAAAATTCCAGCTCTGCTGATAGGCACTGCTGCGATTGTCTTTTATAAGATCTGGAAAATGGCATGCAAAATACTGCACATGAAGAGTATTGAGTCTATAAATGCAAGCTTTCTTATATCATGCCAGAAATAGTTACCTGTGCTGTTTTAAGCTGATTGTCTGTAACATACATTATCATAGTTTCTAAACAGAGCATGGTGTGGCTTTTTTCCCCTCAATGGCTTCACACGTTTGTCTAACATGAATTATGTCAACTTCAGTGACTTTCAGGGTTTTTTTCAATATATTGAGAAGTATTACTAAAACCTGTTGGAGGCATTGCAAGTATTTTTAGAGGAATAATGATTTCTTATACCATAATGCAAATCTGAGCCAAATTTGTAACAACTTTCTTTACTGAATAATAACTTGAATTGAACCATAAGAAGATGTTATCTGTCTGAAATTAATTAGAATTGCTTTGTTTTCCTGACAGGATTCAACTTTAAAAAAGGGTTGTCCATCAAAAAATAAATTTATCTCATAAAATGCCTCTTACAAAAGTTAATTTGATGTTTTCGAAGTACCCTGTTCTGCAGGCGTGTCAGAAGATCTAGGGAGCTTGTAGGGATTTAGTAAAGTACCAGCTTAAAAATGAGCTAAAGAATGCTTAATGTCTCAGCTTTCTCACTGATTACTGTGTATTTTTAGTGGCTCTCTATCTTTTAACTAATTAAAACTATGGTTAACATACTCCAAATAACATGTCTAACATATTAACGTTAATAAAGAGGGGATTGTTGATTATAGTTTACAAATGGCACTACTAAATAAATGGCAAAAGGGCACTGCTCTTAGTTATGTAAGTAATTCTTTAGCTTGAAGGCTACTAACGTTGCTAATGTAGCTCATTGTTGAATCAATTCCTGCTACAAATATTTTAGTACCTCTGACTTTCATTAGGCCAAAATCCTTGAGTAGATCTTAATCATGTTACCAATTTTTAAGCAGCTTTGAGACACCAATAGAAATTACTCCTTTAAAACCCAGTATGTCCTGACCTGTAGTTCCTAACCTATCCCTCCTTAGACACAACCAGTGTTGATTTTAGTGGGAGTGCAAACAAGTCCTAAATTCAAATTCAACATCCTGACAGAGGTAAAAAGGTGAGCCTCACCCCTCACCATCACTACCCTAGCGGTACACAACTTCAAAAAGGGGAAATATGTGAAAATTAGGAATTTGTTAATTTGAACCTAAAGGCAATAAACTTTTGTAGGCTACAAGGAGGTTACTGAAGGACAGCATACTGGAAGCCCAGTGTACCACCTGTTAAGAAAGGCTTGAATAAGGGTAAAAGGGAAGCAAGCATGTCTAATCAGCACAATAAGTAGATTATTAGAATAAGAAGACATCTTTCAAAAAGCTGGGATTGTACCCAAACAAGGAAAATACAAAGGATTGTAAACTCTGGCAGATTAATTGTATAAATGCAATAGTGCATGTCAAAATAGAGCTCAAGGAATAATGAGCAAAAAGGATCAAATGAATACTAAATATTCCTTCAGACATATGAAGAGAAGGAAACATACCAGAGAGGCTATAGAACCAAATGGTGCTCATGGCATTAAAGGAGCACTGAGAGGGCAAGACCACTGCTGAGAAGCCAAATGAATTATTTACATAAGCTTTCACTGTGGACTAAATTGTAGATCCATGTTGGATCCCTTTGGAGAGAGAGGTTGTTCCTCAGAGAGTATGACTGACACTGAAGTGGCTAAAGAGGTTGTGGAAGCATTGACAGTGCATTTGCTAACCGGGGATGGACAGTGTTCACCCAAGTGCTCTAAGAGAAGTCAAGGATGAAATAGCTGAATTGTCAATGGCAATGTGTAACCTCTCGGTTTAAAAATATTTTGCTACATGAGGACTGGGCCAATGGTGAACGTTATGCCAGTCTTTAAAACAGGTTGCAGGGAGAATAAAGGAAACTACATATCTGTAGCACAAGTTTTATACCCACCAGGTTAGTAAAACTCCGAGAAATCATTAATGGGCATGTGAATATACGGGATCTGTGTGGGAAGAGAGAAAAAATGGCTGTTTGATAATATTCAAGCTAGTTTTCTTTAAAAGCTCGTGGGAATCCAAAGACCCATGGGGTAAGGCATGGATTGGTTATGAAATAGTACACAATGGATGGAAAGGAAAGGTCAGTTATAGCAATTGAGAGAAGTCACAGTAGTCCAGGTTGTTCACACTCTAACCTGTGCTGCTGAAATGACTGGGGAGAGCAAGGGAGAGAGTGAGACACAAGTGAAATGATTTACTGAGGGTATGAAGTTGTTCTGATAGTAAGGATGAAGACACACAGTGAAGAAGTGTAGGAGGGTTTTTTGAGACTAAAGACTGAGCAATTAAATGTTAGATAAAATTCAATGCAGGTAAAGGTAAGGCAAAAATCCCACTTTCACATAAAATAATGGGCTCTGTGCTGTCCAGTGACATTCAGAAGTGAAACCTTTGGATTATGAGTGGCAATTCCATGGAAAATGTCAATTCAATGTCTATTCAGTAGCAGTCAAAAAAGGCAAAATGAAAGTTAGGTATGACTTAGAAAGGAATGAAAAGCAAAACAATGCTATTGTTTTGCAGGCATAAATACATTGTTTGTCCTCAGGATTAATACCTCTTGCAGTTCTGCCTCCCTTATCAATAAAAAAAAAAAAAAAAAAAAAAAAGTTTGACTGAAACTGCAAAAAGCCCAAAGAAGATAAACAAGAATGATCTAGTAAATGCCAGAATAATGACCAGGGAAAGATTTGTCAGTTTGGAAAAGAAAGGGCTTACAGTATGAGAGAGGTCTTCAGAATCACACATTTGTATAGAGATAAAGCTGAGGAATGACTGCTTGCTGTGTCTTGCAGGATAAGAGAGGCTTCTAGTAGGAAATGGACACAAAACAAATGAAAGAATGTGGTTCTTGGCACAGTGGGTGATAGACTTGTAGAACTCCTTTCCAAAAGATGTTGTGGATACTGAAAGTTTATGTGAACTGATAAGCATTTGGAGGAAAGATCTATTCAGAGTTGCTAAACAGACAGATTATCTCAGTCCTAGACTATCCCCTGATCTGAAAATGTGTGGCAGATAGGATAATATTTAAGTATCATGCCCTGTACTTACTCTTGGAATCGTAGAATGGTTTGGGTGGAAGGGACCTTTAAGTCCAACCCCCCTGCGGTGGCCAGGGACACCTTCCACCAGACCAGGTTGCTTAAAGCCCCACCCAACCTGACCTTGAATGTTTCCAGGGATGGGCACCTATCAACCCTCTGGGTGTTGTGGTTTAACTGTAGTCCAACCAGGTCCAGCACACTGGGCAGCCTGTTCCGGTGCTCCACCATCCTCATCATAAAATTATTATATTTCTTCCTTAAATCTAGTCTGAATCTACGTCCTTTTATTTTAAAGCCATTGCCCCTTGTCATACCATAACAGGCCACACTAAAAAATCTATCCCCACCATTCTTATAAGCCCCCTTTAAATACTGAAAAGCCACAATAAGGTCTTCCCTGAGCCTTCTCTTCTCAGGGTTGAACAATCCCAACTCTCTCAGCTTTTCCTCATAGGAGAGGTGCTCCAGCCCTCTGGTCATCTTCAAGGCCCTCCTCTGGACCTGCTCCAGCAGGTCTACGTCTTGCCTGCACTGAGGACTCCAGAGCTTCATGGGCATCTGTTTATTGTCATTGTTGAAAAGAGGTTGCCGAAGAAGGACACTTGCTTTATGTTGGATTCTCAATGAGCATGCTCCACTGTATGCTTTCCACTGTGATTATTCTAAGAGGATAAAACATACCATTGTGATAAACCTCACTTGTCTGGAGACTTGAATGAATTATCTGCATTTAAGCAAATTTAACCTGTGGTTTCTAAAGGATAATCTTAAAATTACAGAATCATTCAGACAACATGCTTTATTGTGGTCAAGGCTGCCTAGGGCTTGAAAACAGTTACGTGTGTCTAATACTCCAAACCAGAAATGACACTCATTATTTCACCCTTGCATAATGCTTATTGTTGCCAAAAAAATCACCATTCTTCAAGTCACAGGTGAAATCGGATCAACTACATGAAGGCAGACAGCTCTATCTGATTCAGGGTCTGATTAAGAACATAAAGACAGCTATGCTGATTCATACTAAAGGTCCATCTGATACCTTGCCTATGATGGAGGCCAACAGTGGATGCCTAGGAATGAATATATAAGGCAGAAGTGATACTTTCCTGAAGTAAACAGGTCGGTACTGAGCCAGAATGGTGTCTACAAATTTGTCCAACACTTCTTGAATCCATCTACAATTCTAGTATTCACAGCAAACCCGTGAAGAGCTGCACAGCTTAACTGCATGTTGTGCGAAGATTGTACCTTTCTGTTTTGAACATGCCACCTACTAGTGTCATTTCCCTTCCATTGTGTCTCTTCAAGCCTAACAAATTTTAGCCCACTAAATCACTTCCCATATCACACGACTCCATACGTTTTCCCTTCTCTACACCTTTTCCATTTCTACTGCATACTTTCTGAGATTGTAAGAAATATATATGAAGTATTTAAAATGCAGGGTTTCATATAGTGGCCTGACAGGGTCTTCTGCTTTGCTCTCCATTTTTACCCCAAATTACCTAATATTTGGTTGGTTTTCTGCTGGCTACTGGATACTGAGCCAAGGTTTTCAGGAAAGTATAACCCTCAGATCTTGTTACTGAGTGGAAATATTCAGATCCTATAGTGCTCGGTGTATAAAGCTAGGATTGCTCTACATTTATCTGAGTTTCATCTGCTATTTCATCACCCCACCAAACCTCATACCATTTTTCAGTCAGACATTTCTCTTTATTGTCCTCATCAATTTGCCTTATAAAACAATGTTTTTCTCTTATCCTTTGTGTGTCCCTTCACAGAGACCTCCAATGAAATATGTCTCCAAAGAGAGAATATATGTTTAGAGCTCTGCTTTATTTAATTTAGCCCTGGCTCTGCTGCTAATCCCCTGCTTTCATAGTCCACTCTGTCAGAGGTATTTCCTCTTTAAAGATTATGCTATGAAACAATAAGTACACGTGCAATGTAAAACAATACCATCTACCACTGGTTTCATGCTATGTTTTTCTACAGCAGACCAGCAAATGCTCTGAAATACTTTCTTTGTGGGAACTGGAGGGATACATTGCTTTAAGTTATTAAGCCTGTGACTGCTTCATTAAGGAAGGAAAAGCGTCAATGGTAGTCTGCGACTTTTCCCACAGAAGTTAAATACCTTTTTTTTAAAGCATTGTTGGGCAGGTCCCTTCAGGATCCCAGTACAATTGAAATGAACTGGGTGCTGCTCAGTACTGTGTTTCTCATTGCATGATAACATGCCATTGTGCATCATAGTGGACTCTGAGAATAAAACAATGAATAACATGTTCGTTATTCTCCTCCAGTAACTTTTATGGTAAGTGGTTTTAGATACCATTAGAGGAAAATAAATGCCAGTGCAAAGAGAAACCAAATATAGAATCGAATGGAGATCGGCAGCTAAGATGATTGCATACAGTTGAAATATTGTTTCCCATGGTTGGAACACTAGCCACAGGGTGTGGCTTCAAGGCAGCCCAAATTTATCTAAACCAGCACTGCTGCAATCCCCTTATTTGCAAGAACATTATCACTTAAGTGCTTTCTTGATAAACCAGTTCTAGGGCATGAAACTGATCAAAAACCAACCTGGAAAATAAATTGAAAAGGCTTATTCGTTTTTCACCCTGAACTGGTTTACTGACAAATCAAACTGGCACAAGCTAGCACAAGGAGGGGATTGGGAACATGTGGCTGGAGAAGAAAGGGACACCCATAGTAGTCAACAGCCTCTAAGATGGTATTTTCTCAACATATTCTTGACATATGCATGATTGCAGAAGTGTGTTTACTTTTCTACCTTTCTTCCTTCAGCAATTAGTTTTTAGATTGGCAAGAGAATATTTTTTATGTTGTGGATAGGTCAGAGCACTAAGTACTACTGAAATCGATTTTCTGACTAAACCATTTCTCAAATTTGCACATAAACAAAGGACAAATACTGTACTTTTCCACCTGTAAAACTTGAAGGACTTCATTAGCCCTGGTGGATTCTGTGAGCAGTATATAATATACATTTTAAAGGACAGTAATTACAAGGGGCCTAACAGTGCCAATTTTGATGGCTCTGCATTGCAAAGGCATAACTGGCAAGTAAAGGGAGAACAACTGCACTTGCACAGATCAGATCAGTGATGATCTGTAAGGAAGAATAGAACAGGTCCACCTTGAATAAAAGCTCAGTTTGACAGCAGCCAGAACTGAAATACAGTGCCATGTCTTTGTTCTATTCTTGCTGTTGTTGAACTAGCTGAATTTGTCATAAGTAGCTGCAAAGAGTGTGGGCAGAAAGGAATTTATATGAATCGTGACATGGTCACACTGTTTAGCCTCATTTTTAGGGCTGTAGCATTTGCTTCTCTGTACCTACAGCCTGGCCTCAAATCCAGAGATCATAGGTGTTGTGCAACTGTGAAACTGAAGGCTTTTCATTAAAGCTGCCTGTTTAACAGTCGTGTCAGTCAGCATTTAGGGAGCCCAGGAATAAGGGTTGTGCATTAGCGCTGTGCTGTGAGGAGTTCTGATAGCCAGCAGAGTAAAGGCAGGTTTGTTTCATCAATTCAGGTAGATAAATGTAACCCCTGTAAAGAGTGATAGACTTTACATCATAAAGAAAAACTGAGGGAAGTATGGTTTCACGGTTAGTCAGTCAGGAGGGAATTGGAATTCCTACGTTTCTTCTGCTTCTGCCACTGTTTTATGGTGCTGCACTGGATGAATTGCTTGCTTTACAAAGAAGTTATATGTGATAGTGAGAGCCTCATTTGTTAGATACTGGAATGTGCTTGCTGATGAACAAAACATAGCTATGGCAAGCTGCATTTCGCTGACCTGTCTAAAATGTTTTCCATAAAGAATGGAGTTAACCAAGACTGATTTCTAAAGGAGTCCCATGTTCCTTGTATCTCATCTATAACAGTATCCCTGGTTTTCTGGTCAGAGATCCCCACTGGGCAGGATGTGGTGTGGCCAGCCTGGAGCTATGAGCCCACTTTCCAGCTTTCAGGTGGCTGGCTGGCAGGGGGGCTCTGCCTCGGCTCCTCTCCCTGTGGACCCTTTCCAATCTGTTGCAAAGCTTGGGAAAAGAAAACATTAATAGAAGTCTGATCGCTTTTTTTTTTTTTTTTTTAAGTCAATTAAAAGTAAGTTTCACACTTAACACTCACATAGTTAAAAATAAAATTCCTTACTAAAAAAAATGCATTTTAGTTATGTTTTACCATGTAAGAGTGAGTCATGCTACCATCTTGTGATTTTAACCACATACTTCTATAATTCCAGATGAAATTGAAGACTTCTATTTACTTTCTATAAAGGATGGTTGATTATCCACTTCAGAGAGATGATGCTAATAACACAGCTTACTTAAATGATTTCAATATGCTCAGGATACTGCATGGGTCAGGAGTGCTGGGGCCTCCCCGGGTGGGTCAGGGCAGGAGAGTGGCCCTGCTGTGGCATCGTTGGGACAGGGGCTGACATAGGGTCTTGGGATGTGGCCAGGTTGGGGGGAGCCCCACGGGGGTGGGCAGGGATGGTCAGGGCTGGCATTGCCCTCGAGGCTCTGAAAAAGGGTTGCACAACAGTTTGCAACAGCCATAATATGACTCCGATCAGAGCTAGGTACCACTTCTGCCACTCCTCAGAAACTTCCCTGAAGTAACCTGTGGGTGGAGTTCATTTCACCCTTTCCAGCCCAGCTGTAGATTCTGATTTCTTGTAATACAGTGTCAGCTATTCACTATCCATTAGGCTGCATTCCTGTGGCATTCTTCTTATCATTGAGATAGTTTTAATCTTTGCAAAACCTCTGAGGTGGCAGAAGTAAAAGCGACCTGCAAAGAAGAAAATGTAATTAAGTGCTCCACTATGCTATATGAAGATGGCTTGGAAAATGTGTTCCTTGGCATGCTTTCCCGCCAGTTCTAATACTATTTCAGCTCCATCACATTTCTTCCTGAGAATGATTACAAAAAGAATTGAGGTGCTGAGGAAGAAATAAATGAGGATGCTTTCAATCATGGGTTTTAAAACTATATTGATTGATCTGCTTAGTCCAGTATCTGTAACTCAAACTCTGCAACTGTTTAGAGAAAGGATATATTTAAGGGGCATTTATCTTCACCTTTTAATGATTTAACACAAAGACATTAGTTGTCTCTTATCTAAGAGACTACCACCAAAGCAGGGGAGATTTCTGAAGTGCTTGGAAGTGTTGTGTTCAAAAAATACTTGGGCGTTTTACAGAAGGATTTCTAAGTGATGCAATCTGAATTCTCAAGAGGTGCAAGGCTTAAACTTAGAAGCTTATATTGGGTATTTTGGTCTCTGTGTAATGCAAAGATCATTCTAATTAACCGTATGTCAGACTATTCCTCAGTTTCCTAAATGTGCCTAAAAGTCATTGTTGCCGATTTTTTTGACTTCTTACCAAGATATATTACGAACTCCAGAGCAGAGATGACTTATAGTTGATGTAACTCCTATAATTTAACAAGCATAGGAAAAAAAATTGTCCTTCTGTTTTATTTTATTTATTCCTTAAACAAATTTAGGATATGTGGTATCCTCCAGTACCTTTGAATGCACATTCTTGACAGAGCGTTTGTTGACTTTGTCCCTCTTGTTTTTCAAGCAGCTAAAAGACGATGTTTTTTCAAAATAACTTTTTTTTTTTTTCAGTTTGCACAGAAAAATAAGATGCGGTTATTTTATTTGTGTCGTATAATCACATGTGCAGACTTCCAAATTAGACATGTGATTTTAGAGGACTTCCAACATCCCAGACTACAGAAGATTAATATGGACAATAATTGTGTTATGAAAAATATAACCAAAAAAGAAAGTATTTAAATACTCTAATAAAACATGTATTTTTAAAATCTTTTAACGTATTTACATATTTTTAAAAATATTTTTTGACTGTACAGGAAACAAAACAGGGCATACCTTCCAAGCAAAAGTGAAATTAAAACGGTAACTCTACTCTTTGGACTTGTCTTCTCCTTTGAGCAGAACTTCACATCTAGGAAGGAAAACCTAGGAGTAATGATTACATGCAATTGCATCTATGGGTGCAAAGAAGATGCCTGTAAAAGCAAGGAGAGGCTAGTGTAGTGAACTCAAATCTGACCATTTCAGGTTTGAAGCTGAAGGTCCCAGTCCTGACTCAAACTGCCAAATCTCTTGAGATACGCCCAGCACCACCACTTTTGAGTCCTGGATGTGTATAATATCCCACTGCCATGCCCAGTGGGGATGCCACTGTACCAGGCATATTGCACAGAACCCATTTCAGAACTGCTGCCCGTCTGGTAAGAGGAAAATGAAATTAGGGATGTTATCTCTCCTCCAAACAGTCTGTCTAGCCTCTTGACTTGGTATCTGAAAATTTCTCATTTGCCATATGTAGTTTTAAAGAAGGGAATGTAAGGAGCGGGAAGGAATTCAAACAGGCTTGTAAGGATTAAACCACTGTTTATCACTGTAAGAAACTGCAAGAGCAGGACTTCCAGCCCTGAGCTCCTAATAGTTGTAGAAAACAGTTTTGAAGATTAGGTAAATAAAAACTAATCTGACTTTGCCCAGTCAGGATTTACTGATTTCTCTTTTATATCTTTAACAGAGGCCATACAACTTTTTCACCAAACAAGTTCCACCCAGCATGGTAATTTATGTAAGCTGTAACATACTGTAAAAGCATAGCATTCTGAAAGGAAAACACAATGTCTCTGTGTAAACAGCATGAACAGCTAAACTTACTTCAAAGCTTGTACCTGATTTGTGGTCAGAACTTCACCTCTGTGAGCTTCAGCTCTACTTGTCTGTCAGACTCCCCTTGTTTTTTCACCCTTAGCCCCTTCTGTGCTTGTGGTTTTATGTTACCTGTCTAATTGGGTTCATAAACTCCAATCACAAACTTTTTTTACCTGATGTCATGTATTAGCACTGCTAGATAGCGGCAAGTTTGCACTGTTGGAATACTTTGTGTTGCATAACCCAACACTAATTTTAATGACAGTGTTCTGTTATTAGCATGAATATATGTGTTGAGTGTTTTTCCAAGTTTGCCACAACAATTTGGACTCTTTTTTTTTTAGCAGTGTTCTTATCTGATTTTTATTCCGGAAGTGCAAGTCTCTTCTATGAATTTTCATAATGCTATATTAAATATGTATATGAACTTGAACTCCAAACCTGAAGTCAGCAGAGTAAAGGAAGAGATTTATTGATGCAATACTCAGGACTTCAAAGGATGAGCAAATACTTTCCTATAGTTCTGTCTGTGTATGACCTGGTCCTTTTCAACACTTGTAACTCATATTTGGTGAAGTCTTACATTGGAAATGCTAATCCTGGCAAATTGTTGAGTCTTTCCGGGGAAGGTTTTAGAGGTTAAACTACATCTTCACCTGAGTGTGAGGAATGTGTGTTCTTAACCACGTATTTTGTAAAATCATCAAATCCTGTGAAGTTCCTATAACCTGCAATTTGTGCTTGCATTGGGAAGGTAAGCTTAAAATTACTCACTAGAGCACTTGTTTTACCAGAATTGAAAATATCTATTTTAGATGTGACATTGCTTGTGACAGTGATAACAGCAGAATGTACTCCAGCTTTTTTTCTCACTTAGTTATTGTATATAGAGCCTATAAATCATTTACCAACTACTGATAGCATGTGATTTGTCTTTTTGATGGGAGACTTTACTCAAATGTCATTAATATTAGAGAATTATTATGAAGATCATAAACCACTAACTCCAGATGCTGAGCATGCACGTACATCTAGGTCTGTAAAAGTCCATGAGTGTGTTTTGTTCTTCCGGTCCTGTTCATGTAATGTTCTCATTCTAAATCTGAATGATAGAAGGAAAAGTACAAATCATTAATGCCTTTTAAGGGCTCCTTTGTGATAGGCTGTCTATGTTGAAACCAGTTCTGTGACGACCGTATAATGCAGACCTGACTGAACTATCTATAAACTAGTTAGTAAGGCCTGTGAGTACCACGGCAGCTTGGGACTGCACTAGGCATGAAACACATTAATTTTCCCATTACTTAAATAGTTTTTCCAAGCCAGGTCAAGTCTTGCAAATACCACTATTCCTTTTGACCAGACTAGCATAGTAGGTTGCAGCAGTAGCCACAGTGAAGAAGTCCTCTTTGATTTTTACGTTGAGCAATCCCATATCTAAGACTGTTGTGTGTGAGATAGAAGTCCACTGTGTATTGAACACAGGGCTAATGCCTTCATCGTGCAGTGAAGTATAGTGTAAGGAGCCCTGAACTATCTGAGCAGACCAATGGATACATACAACATGGTGAAGCAGCTCTGGGAGTGGTGTAACTCCTGTGGAATTGCACTGTCTGGAAGCAAAGCAAAGCAAAGCTCCCTCTTGGACATGAAGTCTGTTGGACTGCAAGCACAGAAATTCTTAGATCCATAAGTACGGCCTCCTTTTCTAGAGACTACCTCTAGATACACAGGCCCTGCTCCATCGTACACATGCATGCCCTAGGAGAGCTTTTGTAAAAAATTCCGGTCCCCTCAGTCCTTGCCTGGCATTAGCTTAAAGACATTAAAATCACACATATTTCATACAGATCCTTGTCAGGAATAAAAGAAGAATATCTTCGCACACATTTCCCATCTCTGGCATGGTAAAGGAAGTCAAGGATAACACGAACTCCTTTTGCCTTCTGCAAAATTACGTTTAAAATACTTTTGTCATTTTCCCTCACTAGTCTTAAGTAATTTTAACATCCACTCCTTGGTGGGTTTTCCAGCCTTCCAACTGTGTAGCAATCTTTCTGAGAGAGGATGACCAGGTGAGGTTGCACCCCCAGTTTATGGATAGCTACGTCTCTCTAGCATGATTTGCCTTGTTCCTTGTACATCTGACTACCCTGCCAATAGCTTTGCATCAGGTACAGGCTGTTACTCTGCTGTCCTCAACGCCCAAGTGGCAGCTGCCATCCTGAATTTTCTCACATCTCTCTTCTTGACTTTTTCATATTATCTGAAAAATGTCACTATCTCAGTTGAGTGATTTTCTCCTCTCCACATACACAGTGATACTATTAGGAGACTAGGGGTAGTATCTGAGACCCCTACCTGTGTCATGGTGGAAATTTACCATTCACTACAATGTCACTGCCCCCCTAGGTAGTTTTGATCAAGACTCCAACTTTTGATCACAGCTCCACTGCAAACAGGAGGTGGAAGCAGGAGGCTTTAGAAATATCACCCAGGCATGCAGGGATGGGGATGGGAAAGCCATAGCTTGAACTGCCAGGGGCATCAAGGGCAAGGTGAAGACCTTCAGCTTCTACATGAGTAGTAAAAGGATGAACAAGGAAATGTGAGCGCTCTGCTGAGCAGGGCTGTTGATTTCACAGCAGCGAATGTGGAACTTCTTTACAAATTTTATGTATATCTTGAATTACAAAAACAAAACTTAACCCATTAAATCTCAATAATATATGTTACTGATTCATAGATAAGGAAGTCCTCTAGAAGGATTAAGTAGCTGAACATTTACATGCTGACATATGGCACATGTGTTTTTATTGCACGACTCTTGCCTCACTGGAACTTTAATACTTTAGGTCATGCAGGTTTTAGTGCTAATATTAGGTTAATCTTGTGATATGACCAAGTATAGGTGCTTTTTAAAGGCAACACTAGAAAAGAAAGCATCTAATAAATTTTCAAATGAAGTACTGCATGTCTTTGTAGCTACAGAAAAAACTTGAAAACGTCAGAAAAAAGCTGAAGAGTAGGAGGATAAAAGAAAAAGGAGTCCACAATGATTAGGCAAGTCTTGCAAGATAAGCTCATCACCTGGATTTTGAGGATCAAATGAATACTTTTGATGAATACTTTGAATTGTGTGATGCAAAGCTGGATTATATCAATGGACAAGCTCTCATTAGTTGTTGTGACATCTGCTGCAAAAGGAAAATTACAAAGCAGAGGTATCTTTGCTAAAGCACCGTTAAGAGCTGTTCTGTTGAAATGCTTTCTGATTCCCTGTTGGTATTAGGCAATGTGTCATGTTTGTGGTTATGACTTCAACATAATGAAGTATAAAACATTTGCATGTATTGCAACAAAAAGAATAATTTCTTTTCATCAGAATTAAATGGAATTGACAAGTCCTGTGGGATGCAGGGAAGCTTTAGTTTCTTTTAAATACAAGAAAACTGACTCATGGCACCACATCCCAAACAAAGTTCGAATAAGAATTTCGCAGTATTACAGGGAGTAGAAGATACACCACTGGACTCCCAGTTCTGC
This sequence comes from Rhynochetos jubatus, assembly GCA_027574665.1. Classification (NCBI taxonomy): domain Eukaryota; kingdom Metazoa; phylum Chordata; class Aves; order Eurypygiformes; family Rhynochetidae; genus Rhynochetos; species Rhynochetos jubatus. Next base: position 80,512,222 of record CM050648.1, on the reverse strand, counting down.
AATGTAAACACAGTAATCCCTTCTGGGTTGCTTAAAAATAAAACCAAGTGAGAGAGTGCTTTGGCACGTAGGAGGCTGATGACGTTAGAAGAGCTGATGAGCTAAAAGCAGCTAGCAGTGATTTGCTGCAACAGTCTTGTGAAGCAATGAAGTTGTGATGTGTCAGAGAATGAGAAAGACAGACTTCACCATCCTCCCGTCTCCAGCCAGTGTTGCGGGAGGTTAACATCCCCCATACGTTGATGGTTTATGGCACCAGTTCTTGCAGTGGCGGGTGACTAACAGTACAGAGCAGATCCAGACTTCATGGACATCATTATGCCTATTTCCTTCACCCCCTGCAGCTTTTTGCCTGTACACTTCAGTCATGATTTGCATCATCATTGCAAGTCCTGTCTATCACGTTTCCTGAATGAAAACAGTGTCAGTTTGACACGTGCACAAAGGGATGGAAATAAGGCCCCTAATTTTATTTTTGCTACTGATCTGTTGAGAATGTGAGTAGCCTTGTTTTTCCAGCAAGAGATCTAATTTTCAAAAAAAGACTGGAACCTTTCTTCTGACTCACCTGTTTTGTACTGTGTATATCCCATCTTAAGCACTTCCTTTGCATTCCCTTTTTAAATACCATCTGTTCTAAATAAAAAATAATTCAGGATGTTGTGTTTATATTCAAGTTCTTTAATAGTGCATGTAGATACTACCATATGTTTTTCTTTCATTTCTAAAAGGAAATTCCTTCGGGGCCCACCTGGGTAACAGCTGAATAGGAAACCTGCAGAGCTGCTACACTTCCCAAATACATTGCTTCCTGCCCAGATTTCCACACAGAAGTCCCTCAAACCTGCAGAGAGACTGTACTTTTGACCAGTTGCTGTTTGTCCTCTGTCTCCCAGCTTCTCAAATTTAAAAACAGACAAACAAAACAAAACAAAAACAAAACCCAACCCCTTAGATGATATCATAAGTATTAGAGGATGTAGGATAAAGAGGATGTTCTTCAGACTAGGACCTCCTTTTCATGGTATCATTGGCAAGGACAGTAGGACCATACCTGAGATCAGCACTCTTGGGCATTACTACCTTACAAATCTTCTTATACCCATGGGCAGAGTGAGAGCCACCCATGAAAGTCTGTTGTACTTGACGATCATGCAGGGTAGACAAAGCAAGCTAGGATTAAGTCAAATGTATACTTTAAATCTTCCATGAACTGTTTCTTCTGAAGATGCAGAAGAGAATTTACGAAAGGCCAGAACCAACCTGTGGTAATCCTAGTGCAGGAAACAATTTTAAGCTGAGTTTGTGTTTGCCTAGATTCAGAGGCCTGGGAGCCAGATGAGCTTTTGGTGCAACTCCATATAGCCACAGGGCTAGAACTGTGTGAGAATGTTTTTTCCTATACCACACCAATTTGCGTGTTAAAATCTATTCCCAGTCCACCAAGATGGTGAAGGAAGTTGTCCCAGAATAGCTAATGTAACTTGGTGATCCTCTAGGCCACTTGGGTAAAGCCCTTGTTCTTGTGTCTTCATTTATAGGGGAATATGTTTCCTCCCATTTACCTCCTCCCCCCCATCTGACTATTTTTGGAAAAACTAGAAATGGTTAGGATGTTCCAGTCTCTCCCTTTGAAGTTTTTCCATGTTAATCATTAAATATTTTGGCAAGCCCAGCTGTGAGAACTGTAACTTGGGACGGTGGGTTCAGGTCCTTGCTCTACAGGACACCATGGAAATCACGCGAAGTGGGATGTTTCAACAGCAGAGACCAGGAAACACACTTGGAGTTTGCCTGCAGCCCGGTGGTTAGATTGCAGAGTTCAGTCTGACCAGGGAGTAATTTAGACCAGAAGTCTTTCCAAATGAAATTTCCATTGATATTAACACATTCCCACAGCCTGTTCTTATTCATTGGTATCTTCTGTTACTTTGGTTGGAGAATTCCCAGTCGTCTTTACTGGATGTTAATGACGGTGAGGTATAAATGCAGCCAAAGACTCACAGGACCAGCTGAGATTAATAAGAGCTGGAGAAAAGAAGATGGGCTAGTCTTGGACCTACTGACAGGGAGAACTAGCAGAGGACCGTACTGGTGGCTCTGCATCTTCTCCAGAATCATTCTCCTGCAAGGTATTCCCTAGCAGACCTGTATTTGCCCACCACCTCTCATAAACTCTTTACTCTCATAAGATTTTTTGATTATGTAAAAGGATTCTTAGAGTTAACAGCAGACTAAATTTCTTCAAAATACGAACCTGAGATTAATTGAACTTACCTCCTAATTTTAACAGGGGTTTGCCCAGGGTGCAGGAAAAAATATAGTATTCTTTGCCTGGTGGTGACCTAAGGGAATCTGCTGCTAGCCCAGCAGACTCATTCCAGGCAAACCTTGATGAAGGAAATCAACTCTAGAATTCCTTACAAGCCAGTTAAGCCTTGTCTAAGTTGATACTCAGATTTGGCTGTGTGGTCACCTGTGTTGAAAGTACGTTGTTTGGCAATCAGAACATTTCAAGAGATGCAAATGTGTCCTCATCCTTTAATTTTGTTGGATCCAGGATAACTTGAAACACTTCATTGCTTTAGACCTTTGTGTAGACCTGTAGTTTACTCTTCAGACCTTTACACTTAACTGTACATAGCACAAGGAAGTATAGGAAAAAGCATAGGTTAACCTTAAGAGGTAGAACAATATGATAATATGGAGAGCAGAATATGTTAGTATTGAGAGAAACTTAGTATATATGAAAGTAATCATAAGTAGGCTATATTCAGGTTAATTTCACTTACTCCAAAAATCACTGCCAAAGAGAACTGAGAAAAATAGAGGCTTTCCAGGGGCAGAAGTCAGAGCCAGTTTTATTGCTAATCTACTAATAAATTACTTTGTTCAAGACAGGATAATTGATATTATCAGTAAATACGTTTCTTTACCTTATTAGAATAATAATATTTTGTGTCAGTTAGGATAATTTTACATGGTTAATACAATAAAAGAAGAGATACCTTCCTAAACATTGTTAAACTGTATTTTGACCTGCTTTTACCTTCAAATTTTCTTTGAATATTAGTCTCTGAATTTACAGAAGTAAATCTTTCCTAACTTGTGTAATGGGTTAGCTACCTGGGTTTTTTTAAATAACATTATAGTTTTTGATTCTGAACACTTTCTGTTCACTTAATTACTAAACTTACATGTTCAGTATCAATGTAAATCTCTATCATTTTAGATCTCTTGTGAGATATCATTTTGATTATTGTTTATTTATCCAACATATGCACATTTGAAAATTTAACTTACCTGTTAAAAAAGCATACATTGCTATAAAAACTGACATTTTGGGAGATGTATTCCCTGAACTCTTCTGGTTGCCTAGTAATTAACATTTATGATTTTTCTTTTTATTTACTGTCTGTGTGTTCACTATTTACAGAAGAAAATTACTCTTTTTTTTTTTTGGTGAAAAGTAATGTATTGGTGAGATACTTCTTATGGTATCACAATCCACTCTTTCAAGTATTAGAAACTATAGTCATCTTACAGGTCTTACTGGAATATTAGGTCTCTCACTTCCTAATCCTATTAATTAGCTAATCTCAGCAGGGCAGACTGAATACCTTGTCCCAATAGAATAGTTCTCTGACTAAGGCATGTGTCCGGGATGTTTGCGTTATGTGTCCCTTTTTGCCAAATTACTCAATGTCTTTGTGTGTCAATTTTCCCTTAAAATGGGAACAGCACATGTAGTGTTTAAGCATATTTAATAATGGGAAAAGACTTCGAGATCCATGCATAAAAAATGCTGTAGAAAATTATAAACATTGGATTTATCCATGAGTGGTTTATTTCCAAAAATAATGAAGAGTTCCAGGTACCTGTGTATATGAATTTGTTTCAGTATGTTTTATACACGGAAAATAAAAACCAACCCTACATCTCCTTAAATACATCAGCTCTAGCCAAGCTTATTCCAAACTTGGATGTGAATTAAAAGGATTTTTCTTGGTTTTGAATTAAAAGAATTTTGAATTAAGAGTTTTGAATTAAAAGGGTTTTGAATTAAAAGGAGTTTTATACAGAGATACAGTTAGAGATGAAGAGATAAGTGAACTGGTGCTAGACACAGGGGAGCACATGAAAATTAACCCAGCTGAGAGCCCCAGGGATGTGGTTATCCTGTTTCCCACAGCTCGGAACGCGTTCGCGCCATGGCACAGCCGCATGCGTGCCGGTATTTGGTGGGCTGCTCACGCAGGTGTCCATGCTGGCTCCCCGCTGGGGCTTAAGTCCTGTTGCTTCCAGTGAGGCTTACAGAAATGGGAATGAGCACTGGGTCTTTCAACCCCTGCCTTCAAGCTGTCAGGTTGCACTTGATTTAAAATCCTGGCCGATTTTAGGGAGAATTTGCATCCAAACTGTTCTGTAAAATGCTGAGATGTGGTGTTTAGCCCATGTTAGCTGGGAATGTCAGCTTGGCTTCTATGTCACACCACTGCAAACCACCTTATTCTTACAAGCAAAACTCCATTACATTAATTGTAAACAAATTTAAATGTTTTATTGTACCATTAAACCTTAATTTAAGTTTGGAGAAGCCTTTAAGAAATGTAAGAGGTATGAAAATACCAAGAAATGAATATAACACCAAGGTTAATGAAGACTGCAAAGTGTTGATGAGTTGGATTGCTGGCCTGGAGGACAAGCTCAGACCAAGAAGCTGAAGGAGCAGTGGGGATGGGAGCTTCACTATCAAAGCTATTTATCAAAATAGATTAATGATATGATGTATAAAATGTCTAAAGTATTGCTACTGTTTTATTTCCCCATGGGTCAAAGCCTGTTGCGATTTTCACAATAGAGAAAGAAAAAAAAGTGTTTACCTGAATGGGAATAGTAGGATTACTGCATTCTCATGGGGAAATGAGAAGAATGCAGAAACACAAATGCTGGTTATGCATATGGATGTAAATTTGATGGTAAAGGTAATTCCCTTTCCCATGTTCTTTTTGCTATTTGGTATCTGGTGAATATTATTCAAGCACTTACAGCCTTGGAAACATGTGGGCAGAATTATTGTTAGTAAATAATTTCTTGTTGTTTCTGAAATTATCTATTTCCAAATAGGACAACCCCAAAGCTTGTTAGCTATTACAAATAGAGATTATCCCTCCTAAAAAGATTCTTTTTACTACTCCTTTTACTAACATTATACACTATAAATAATTCAGCCCATTTGCAAGAACATGAAGTGAATCTTGACCTCCCAAAAGTAAATTTAATTTTGCTCCTGGCATGAATAAAAAAACAATTAAATTAATAGCAAGAAAATCACATTCCCTAATTTAAAGCGGGATCTGGACTTTATTATCCCACACAGCAGATGTGCTGCCTTAACCACCGAACTGTTGGTTCTTTTGGCACGTCTTCTTCATTTCCACTGGCACTGTACTCTGGACTGAAAATATAATTAAATATGTTACACTTCTTTCTTTAGTGTATACTTTAGAAAAAGCATTTTTCTCCAAAGATTTTTTTTTTTTAAAGCTTCTTGCAAGTTTTTAATCCTGTGAATAGATCTATTGAAGTGAACCTCTGTTTTAAACCTTTTGATTACAACGTGCCTGGATTTTGCCTTTTTCCCAAATGTGCAGTGTTTTCCGCATCCCCCACTGCTCAGTAGTGCCTGGGAGAACATCTGAGGGGGTAAAAGAAACACAACCTTCCCCCACCTCCCTCTGCTCCTCAACATGGATTGAGTCAGCTGGATCCAACACCGCATCTTCCTGAGCAGACCTCAAAAGCAGAGTAGCTATGCTTTCAGGCGGCTTTGGGCAAAATCTGTTTGTTTGTTTGTTTGCTTATAATGCCAAGCCCCTAGCACTTCCTTGCACTTAACAGAAACTACCAGTACTATTAGAGTAGTCTTCTTGCTCAGTAGTGCCAGCCAATGGAGGTGATATCTGGTGTCTAGAGGAATCCTGATGACGGATTCTTCCAAGAATTGTATATCATATTTCAAAGTTAGTCATGATCCCTTCAGAGTTCTAGTTAGGGTGTGAGGATGCTCATGCCAGGTCAAGCTGAGTGTCCACCCATGGTAGCCGGCCAACCATGGAGCTGGTGGCCAGGGGAAGGCACACAGTGTGCTCTCTGTGCCTGGGTCTGTGTCTCAGCCTTGCTCTCTGCCAGACGTGGGGCAATGAGCCAACCACTGCCGTGTGCTGGCCGTTGCCTGCGCCGAGGTCTGCCTGAAGATGGGGACACATCTTTGACTTGGAGGGAAGAAGCTGCTTATCAGTTTCGGTAGGGCACCTTCTTCTCCAGACCCTGTGGGCTCCACAACTGCTCCACCACAGTCCTCAGCAGGGGCCTTCCCCCAGGATCTCTGCCACAGTCTCCAAGCTCTTCCTCCTGTTTAGCCTCAACTCCCAACATGTCTGGCTTCCTCTGCATCTCTTCCCTTGCCAAGGTGCCCCCTAGCCCCTTTCAGCCCAGGCCTGGCAGAGGGGCCAAGCCTGAAGAGCAAGAGTGGTCAGTGGTCATCTGCAACAGCCCTGCTTCTGACACCGTGGGGCAGGGGAAACACCACCTCTTGTGAGCAGTGGCAGACCCACCCTGGGGAAACGACGACAAGATGCTTTTTACCATCCCCTTCCCATCCACGAGCACCTCACACCAGCCCATATCATCATTTCAAAGGAAAAAAAGTAGAGGCAGAGTTGAGAGACCTTTGTCCTCCCTGGATGACTGGAAAACTCAGAAACAAACATTGAAAATGTGCAAACAAACCCACACAATTTTCAGTATCGGGTGACGTGTAACCCTTATCCTGTTGTTTTAATTAAATGGATGGGATATCTTTGGACTGCACTGGTGTTTTCAGTTGATTTTAAACACCATACTGAAATTCTTACTTCAAAGCAGCGAGACTGTATCCGTCCTTGGGTATGAAAACCTTTGGATACTGTTGTAATGGGGGATAAAATAAGGAGGAGAGATTGTCATAAATACTTCTCAAACTCTGATTAATAACCTGATTTTAGTTTTGAGCAACAGGCTAAACTTTAACATGCAATCTGTTGCAAGGGATAACTGACCCCAGAAGAGACATGAGGGATCATTAATGAATGCCAGTGATCTGCTTGACTCATTCTTCAGAGCCTTCAAGTCCAGAGATTGAGATCAGAGGAATTTTCCAGATGTTTCAGTACTTGCACATCAGTTTGCAAGGTTCTTAGATGACTTCTACGTTTGATTTAATATTACTTCATCTTTTCTATTTTACTTATGACTCTTGTTAGTGTACTTTTGTATTTTCTCTCCACAGTGGATATGCCAGACTCATTTTTCAAAGGCTATCCTTCTGCTTGCTTCAACAGTAATACATCACAGCCTCCCACTGTCTTTTGAGTTAAACAGATTTCTGCTTTACAGTTTTGGTCCACCCGTAACTAAAATATAATCTGACACATGTAGAACCCGTGTATTGAAAAATAAATATTAAGGTGGCTGGTTACTCAGCTTGTAAATGCTATGATTTAGACAGCATGAGTAAGCTTATTTTTCCTCTGTACCATTTTTACTTCTGTAATTTCCTGTGGAAATACTTACTTTAGATAAATCAGTAGCCAGTTGGCTCTTTCATAAATTCATATTTCATACATGCTAATGCAGATATTCCTCACTTGCTCTAGGAGTTTTCCTTAGCCTGATTACTAGCTCCACTGGCTAGAGAGAAGAGGAGGCAATTATTACTTATGGTTTCAGTATTAGGAAAAACTACAGTTGCTTGTCTCCTTGACACAAAATCCTAGTGTAGATAACCAGTGCGGGTAGGGAGAACAATCTTACTGTCCTTCCAGCTGCAGTCTCTATATAAAATCAAAAAATCAGCAACGGTGTTTGCTATAAACAGCGACTATATAAACAGGACAAAAGTTACTGTTCTTGTGTTGCCTCCACATCTGTGAGAGCTTCAGGGGAACAATTTCTTCCAAAAGGGACTTTCTTTATAAAGTTGAAAATGTTATATATTGAAAACATTTTGTGGTGCATTGAAAATAAAGTTTTAATATAATGAGCTTTTTTTTCAGTTAAGGGAGCAAGCTCTTGTTTGACAAATAAGCTTGATGGCTAGGAAACCTTGAGGGATGGGACTTCTAGCAACACAGATGCTTTCAGATGTATTGAGGAGTTGGATAAACTTGTCTCAACATCTGAGAAGTATCATTTTTATGTAAGATGGACTTGTCACAGTTTTTTGTGCTTTCTTTTCCTCATTTTTTTCTCCTGTCTTACAAGTGAAAATTGAATACACAAGAACTATGGGGTTCTTGTCAGAGCTGAAAGACCAGTAAATTTTCATGTGGGCCTTACCACTGGTTTTTTGTTATTTTTCCAGCACAGATTGCCTAGATACCTTAAACCTGGTGGTTGTTGGTGCATCTGGCAGCAAAGACTGCTGGAGGAGAATCGTTACTGTGCGATGACATAAAGGCTGCACAAATGGAGAAAATTAAGGTTGCCTGGGTTACCTTAAGGCATTTCCTGTCTGCTCCATGCTTTGCTCTGCAGACTTGCTCTTTGCTCATTTTGGTATGGCATCTGTATGTATGTAAGGTTCAGGACTTTAAAATTACAAACAGAACTATGTCCTAAAGTGAAAGGTCTTGCCGCAGGTCCCAGAAATAATTCTCCCCCCTCTTTTTTTCATGCAAGAGTTTCCCAGCTGTTCTCACCATGGATGAGGAGCTGGTGCTGCGAAAGCAGCTGTGTTGGGAGGCTGGGTCTATCAAGAAGATTCAATGAGGGATTAGGGTCTGTCAGTGAAGGAAGATGTTTTTCTCCATCTTTCTTTGTTTAGGATGAGTCGAAGGAAAGGATATCACAAAAAATTCAGGTCTTAAATATTTGTCAGGGACACCTTTGTAAACAAGATAATCTTTCCTTTGGGGAACCAAGACACAGCACTGAAGGCCTAATCCTCCCACACATTTTCCTATGTCCCGTGGGAGTCAAGTATGCCTGGCAGTGTGCCAGTGGACATTCTTAGTGAGTCACCCAAGGTCAAGAGGAAAATCATGGGCAAACTCACCTTCAGAATTGAGGTCTCCGCATCCCATAGGCACACTTCATCCTGGTGATGCAGACACGCTGTTAGGATTAGGCAGTTCAGAAAGCACAGTAGGTCTCTTATCCTGATTATTGTGGTTTAGGCACCTCCAGCAACTAAGCACCACGCAGCCCCTCACTCATTCCTCCCCTCCAGTGGGATGAGGAGGAGAAACTGTACGGAAAGGCTCGTGGGTTGAGAGGACAGGGAGGGATCACTCACCAGTTATGGTCACAGACAAAATGGACTTGACTTGGGGAAGAAAAATCAATTTAATTTGTTACCAATCAAATCAGAGCAGGATAATGAGAAATTAAACCAAATATTACAACACCTTCCCCTCATCCCTCCCTTCTTCCCAGGCTCAGCTTTGCTCTCGATTTCTCTACCTCCTCCCCCACAGCAGTACAGGGAGACAGGGAATGGGAGTGGTGATTGGCTCATCACTCCTTGTCTCTGCTTCTCCTTCCTCCTCACAGGGACGACTCCTCCATTCTGCCCCTGCTCCAGCGTGGGGTCCCTCCCATGGGAGACAGTCCTCCACCAACATCTCCAGCGTGAGTCCTTCCAACAGGCTGCAGTTCTTCATGAACTGCTCCAGCATGGATCCCTCCCATGGGGTGCAGCCCTTCAGGAGCAGCCTGCTCCAGTGCTGGCTTCCCACGGAGTCATGGGCTCTTCAAGCATAGCCACCTGCTCTGGCACAGGGCCCTCCCCAGGCTGCAGGGGGGTCTCTGCTCCCCAGTGACCCTCCATGGCTGCAGTGCACAGCCTGCCCTCTCACCACGGGCTGCAGGGGAACCTCTGCTTTGGCTCACTGCCTCCTCACCTTTCCTGGGGTCTGCCTGGTTGTGTCTATCACATCCAACTCCTCTCTTGGCTGCTGGTGTTCTTTGTTTTTCCCTCTTAGATATGTCAATCACAAAGGTGCTGACTGGCTCTGGTGGCCAGAGGTGGGTCTGACTTGCAGCCAAGGAAGCAGCTTCTCCAAGGAGCCACCCCTGAGGCACTTCCTCTGCTACTAAAACCCTGCCACACAAACCAGTGGACTGACGAAAATCCGTGCAATATACTCAATTTAATTTGTTGTAGATGATATTATGAACAACGTATAATGTTAAGCATGGGCATAAATCTCTGCAATGTCATAGAAAACTTAAGATTCTAACAGTATTATGAACTGCACACAGTGATCAAATTAGTTATTTATCATTCCAATTTTTTATGACCTGAAGATCATGCTTGCTATTCATATATATTTTACACATCTTTGCAATGCTTGAAATAGAAGGTGGCATGTGGGAAAGAAGACTGACAGAGGCTGACAAATTTTTTCCAACATTCACATTTAAAAATATTACTATAATTTTTGTTTAGTACTCTAGCCTGATACAGTGTCCACTCAGAGGAGTGGGGTTTTGCTTTGTATGTGCCAGTGTCCAATGTCTTTTGACAAATAGAGTTCCCACATTTTACCTCCCAATTTCTTCTACTGGAAAAATAAGATTAGTATTATATTACAGCAAAAATAAAGCCAATATAGCACAGAGTCATCTTGGTAGAAGCTTTATTACTGTATTTTATGATTTGACTTTAGTTGGTTATTTTAACAAGAAGTTAGTCTAGGTTTTGTATATGATACATCAAGGATATCCTTTCAAAAAACCTAGAATCTTCAAAACCCCCCGAATCTTAAAGAAACTCCATCCTTTTCAGCATTGTTGTAAAGGCTGAACATAAACCGGATCATGTTTCATTTTTGTGAAATTTTCCATTGACATACATGGGACTGCTTATGTGCTTAAACACTGAATGTACATTTACTCTGAAAAATCAGAGATTAAAAATTAATATGGCCTTGTTTATTGACTTACTTTCCTCTGACCAATTACATTCCAGAGTAAATAATTCACTGAAATTAGGTTATTCTCTTACAACAGTTTCTGTTCTTTCTCTTAAAAGAATGATCTGCAGATAAACTGGTGGTGAAAAAGGAATAGTATCAGTACTGGGAAATTTCCTGAGCCTTTCTAATCCACTTGGACAGAAGTGGTACGTCCAGCAAACTCTTTAACAGACATTTACAGTCTCAATAAGTGTTGTCAATGAAACGTTACAATTATAAATCAGGTAAATGTGGCTTCCACCTTAAAATGTTGGCCTACACGTTCTTTGAAATGTTTCTCAACATCAGACTTCAAAATGGGGTCCAATATCTTCTGGTCTGCAGAGACACTCTCCACTGTTTAATTACTGCTGATTACACCGAAACATAGCTGGCGTCACAAGCATTCATTTCACTTTGTGAAATCCTGGACCTGTGAGCACAGACTTTGATGATGTGCAGTGTCCCTGCACTAATTGTAAGGGAATTTCAAGAGCAATTTTAATTTGCTTCTTGGCTATGATCGTACACAGCTGTCGTATTTATGCACCTGTACAATCTGTTTTCAAGTGCCAAACTCTGCAAGTCCTGGCTTTTTGCAGCTCTAGATTCTGAGGTTTAAATGCTATTTATTTAACCCTTGCTAACTATTAGATTTGCTTAACTTTTTCAATATGGCTTGATCTGCAATATTTTCAGAAAGCAAAAAAACTCTTAAATTATGAGCACTGGGGAAGACAAGCTGAGGTGTGGCTCAGCTCAGGTGACTCACTGGCACGGGACTGCACTGACCAAAGTAATGGCTGGTGACGTGCAACTGGTCCTTCTTCCTGTTTACAGGTCCCCTGGCTCTACAGAAAAAAGCAATATATTAAATATCTTTAGTTTCTAAAAATGGAAAGAACCACGTATCTGTGGCTGTCAGACATGTCATGTTGTGGACGGGCTGGATAAGAATGCCACAGCCAGAATACAGGAACCTGCCAGTCTTAACTCCAATATATCCTCGCCGAGGTGAAAAAATCCCTTCTCTACTGATCCATGCAGTACACACTAGGTAGGAAAACACAAAATGGATCATCAAAAGGGCTAACTTTATGAGTAGATAAGGAGCCAGTGATTGTAGCTGCCACTCAAAGTAAAATGGCCCAGCGTAGAGGGATATGAGGAGTCATGAAAATAAGGGAACAATGAAGTAGGATGGGTTGAGAGAAGGGAATCTGGGCAAGGAGATGTAAATGTGTCAATATTTCCCCACATAGAGCTTGTATGCAAAATTGCAAGTACGGTGGAAGTTACAGATCTGTAATTCCCCTGGGATTTTAGAGTGTCAGACTTTTCTCTTGTGGTTTATAAAATTACCTGAATCTTTTGATAGAACTGCAAATCTGTAATTCACAGCTGGTTGTAATTAATGTGTAATATAAATCTGTCAAGGGCTTTCAATGATACCATACACTATAAAAGCACTGTTCAACATTTAAAATAAAAATCTTAACACTCTTTATAATTGGACAAGGTACTGGTGTCCATTAATTTTCATAACGTTTCAGAAAGATGAAAACTTGTCTTCAGATGTTAGATGCACAAGTAAGCATACATGCCCATTATATTCCTTCGATGGTGCATAAAATTTATTAAGATCATTCTGTGCTAATCAAGAGACTCCTTTATTTTTTTTTCTGCAGATCTATATCCGTACATCTCATTGCACAGGTTGTTGCATCTTGTCTGTGCATCATGAGATTCTGAAGCATCTTAAGTGTATGTATTCCAGCCAACTAGAATATTTATATATAAAAAGCATAAAGAACATCTGTCATGCTAGCTGTCATCTAGGAATAAGCAAAAGTAGTAAATAACTGATTTGGGAATGGGTCAGTGGGTATTTCATTGTCCCTGAGCCAAATCAATAACAGCTTGTTTGCTGTATCTCTTGTCATCTTCCCTGGAGTCAATGGTGTGCTTTATTGACCTTAATAACTACTATAATAAATCCAGTACACATGAAAAAAAACCCTCTGCTCTGTAATGAAAATCTGATAGCTTATCTGTCATGCTGTCCTGTGTAAAGAGATTTGTTCATTCCGCCCTGTCCCCCAGGACATTGTCATTAGATTTGCTTCAAGATTATGAACTACCACAGAATTGTATATGAGGTTCATCTTGTAGCTTTTCTATACAATGGTGTTTCTCCCAATCTCAGTTTTGATCTTTAATAAATTGAATCCTGTTTGCTTCTGTCTTTTATTTTTATGACTTCTTTAACTGAATGGACTTATCATCAGGGGAAAAAGTGTAAGTGAAAGAAAACCATGTCTGCATTGTACATCACCTTTTTGTTGAAGTAAAATTAAATTATCATAAAAAGTTGCATTCAGAGACCAATTACCCCATTCTGACTGCATAAGCTTTAGCCCAGGAAGCAGCTCTGAAGTGCACATTTTCTATCACAGCGTAACTGAAGTACATAAAGCCATTGACTTTGAGAGATCTTCTAAAACCTAGTTTACCTTCAGAATTATTTAGACTCCAAGTCATTAGATGTAATGGTAAGGTACCAGTTTTGAGAGGTGAATGTTTAAGGGCTGTTTCAGAATTTCCTTATTGGCAGTGTTTTCTTCATTTCACCCTAGTTCAGTAGAAATAGAAAAAACTGGGTTATATTTAGAAGCTGGATTGCACCTTGTCAAAGGAGAAAAGCTTCATAAATACTTTATTTTGAAATATCTCAAAAGCTGAATACTGCCAGCAGTTGAGCTGAGAACACGTTTGCTGATTTGTATTTCTACGCTGCATAATGTCCAAGTTTCAGTCAGGGCAATTACACATAATGCACCCTTTTTTGCCTCCTGTTTTATCATGGTGAGCATAAAGACCAACTGCAAAAGATGTTATGAGATTACTACTGTACTGTGAGCACTGATGCTGTTCTGTCAGCATTTCAAATTTTGCTACAGAGCAACATATAGATAAGTCTAACGCTGAGGTCAAAGCAATTTGACAATAAACTTCTACAAAATGAAGACAATATTCTCTTTGTTGGCCTGTTTCTCAAGATGAAAATGCTTCAGTCTCCGTTCTGTTTCCTGCTGGCATTATTTTTTGGAATATCAATTCTGCCTTTGTGAATTTTTTAGGAATACTGTAAGACTGAAAGAAGAAAACCTCATGAATGGATCTGATGTAGTTTGGACAAAAGATGCTGGGGGAGGACTACAGAGGAAGAAGTGGTCACTGTGAGTGTCCTGATCATGCCATCCATTGTATAGCCTGGGTAATTTAAGGTCTCTCAGAAAACAACATCTCTCATTCCCCCAAAACCAAAAAGGAACACATTTTTGACTGAGAGTTATAAAACAGTAGAGACCTCTCAAATACAAAACATTCTTGACCTGCATGAACTGGGAAGCCTTACATGGAATTTACGCTCTTACAGACCAGCCCACTGCCTTGCTGTGCCAGTACAGCATTGCACTCTGCCGTGGCACTGCACTGTCACATCGCACAGGTCAGGGAGCAGCTCTCAGAGCTCAGGTAGGTGCAGAAGAACACCAGAATAGCCACAGGACCCCAGGACATAGCACAAAACCTCCCTCTTCAGGGGGTCTCCAAGCTGCAGCACAGAGCATAAGCATGGCTTATCCAGAAGTGAAAGTTTCAGTTTCTCGGCTGAAATCAGAGCTACTTTCCCACTGCATCGCTGTTCAGTGTGCAGTCCAACAGCTTGGACTTAATTTGTCTCTCAGTTACACAGCTGTAAATCCCAGCACATTTCTAATAAGACTGCAGGAGTAACTTCCAATTAGATAAAAATAGCATCAGCTGCATTTCATAAACTTTGCTATTTACTGTAAATGTTTCAAACACAAAGGATTTGAAAATTAACATTTTATATTGCTTATATTCAGGTTCCCAGGTTTTATTGCTCAACAGTACTTAGGTGTTTTAAGGGCCACCTTAGGCAAGATGACTGTCGCTCAATCCAGCTCAGTGAAGACTTAAGCACAAGCTCATCTTCCTGCAGCTGAGACATCATGCCAAGCCAGAGGGTAGTGTGCAGTGTGAGTCTGTGACCCACCGCCTGCACTGCCTGCTGCTGCTTACGCACAGGACTCCCACAGCCTTTGCAAGGGCTCCGGGTAGTTCCAAAAGCCCACTTGCATGGCAATGATTCGGAAACCAAAGGTACCTATTAGCAACAGCAACAAAATAAGTAGAGACAAGTATGTGAGGGATGAGAGGAAAACCCTAGGAGTGCTCGACCGGGTTCTTAGCTTGTGAGCATCTTGAGGGCACCTTTTCATTGCATGCATAACTAACTTGCTCAACAGAACCCTGCTCAGAGTTTTCAAACTGCATTAACGTCTTACATCTAAATACGGAAACCTTTTTGTTTTAAAAGTTTCTTCAGCTAGAGTCCTTTCAAAATCACTTAGACTATTCAGAATGATTAAATGTTGCTACACAACCATAAGTAAAATTAAAAGTACATACTTTTCTGTAGGATTCATGATGTTTTTAGAATTTGATCGCTGTCTTGCTGAGGTCAGGCCAAATATTAGGAAAGCATAAAATGACAATTCTGACGAAGAACTCTAAGAAGGAGAACCCTTTAACATCTTACTGTTGGGAAGCTCCATTTCCTACATGCCACATACATGGCACAGCATGAAGACAGAAGAGGCCTTACAAATGCTACCTCATTTCAGCAGTGACAGTGTCACACAGTGGAGACTGTTGCAATGACTCGGACTGTCAGAAGGTCCCTGTAAACACCAAGCACAGAGGTAGAGAAAGGTGACTTTCAGTACAAGGTTTGAATTATTCAACTCCTTTCCCTAAAGGCAGGTGCTTTCCACAGCAGCAGTAATCCAGCCACCTGAGTAACAGAGAGCTGGATTCCTATTCAAGCTAAAACACCCAAGTATGAACACGGGCGCTGAGCCTGAGATGTGCAGCCCTCTCCTCTATCACTTCCTGGGAACAGCAGAAAAACAACTGCAAGTGTGCAAAGAGAAACGACAGGAATTAATGTCAGAGAAAGATTTGGAAGGTGAGCTAGATCGCTTCAAACAAATCAGCCCGGTTGGCTCCTCAGCTCTGCCCGTCAGACAACAGGGGAGGTCTGTCTGTGCCCATGGCTGACAAATCCCTGCTTGCAGGGACACAGTGCAGTGATGACTTGCAAAACCAACCCTCGGTCTGACTGGGCATGAAGGGAAAAATACTCAAAGGCTGATGAAATTCTGATTGCTCCCTGTTAGAAAATCTTGCTGGTGGCTGGATAACTGGAAGAGATGATAACTTGATCCCTTTCTACAGAGCCCTAACTTGAGCCCTGCACTGCCCATGTTCCTTGGTTTTGCAACAAATGGTGACTGAGTCTGGAAGCTTCTTTATGTAAAGAAAAAGGAAGAGCTTCCCTGGTTCCAGGATTATTGGCTCAGGATGGGTCCCAAACCACAAGCACTTCAGTCATCGAATGAGTCAGTATCCTCTGAGGATGCCATTAATAACAGGAAAGACAAAACACACAGCCCTAATTTAGCACACATTTTGTTCTTGACAACACTCAGCTTCATCTTTTGATGTTTAGGTTTTTATGTTAGCTTTTTCCCGAGAAAGGATTCACCTAGTTTTCTGAAGATACAAGGAAAACTTCTCCCATCACTGCTGGACAAAAGTTGATTCACTAGGTATGAACCCACAAAGCTGAGATACTTCTCCCTTTCAACTAGTAAAGTTTATTTAGGTCAGTCAGAAGCAAAGGCTGCTCTAAATTCCACCAGGCATTGTTTTATTTTAAGCAGGACAAAATATCCTTCAGATCTGTTGTCACCAAGAAGTTTAGTCTAGATCAGACTTCAAAGTTAGGCTCTCTCAGGCAAGGCAGAGCCATGCTGCCAGGTTGCTGTTCAGGGGTAGAAGAATGGCTGCAGTACTTTACCTACACACAGAGCTGCATTCGCAGCAGTTTTTACTCTGGTAACTGTGACTAGGAGGAATACCATTGTTCTGTTTGCCCTCCAGATGACAGCTGGCCATTCTGCCAGATTTCACTTCAGATGGTTTCCCTCCATCTAACTTGACTTTGCTGGGATTTTCACATGAATATATTGGTCTTGGCTTCCTCTCTGAAGAGGTTTCTACTTGCTTTTTAAGTTTTTAAACTTGAAGGAAAATCCGTGCTAGATGAAGAGGAAGAGTTTAGATGTGTTGCAGGGGCTATTTGAAGGTTTTGGAACGTTTTTGAGTAAAAATATCTTGTAAAGTTTTCTAATGGAAAAAAAACTACAGGCATCATAACAGAAAGGCAAAACCCACATATACCACACAGTTGTATTTAAACTTCTGCTGACATGCACAAAGAAATCATTTCAGTTGTGGAATTCTGAGGAGTTGGGGGGGGGGGGGGGGGGGCGGAAAGAAAAAATAGGGTCACTAGTCACTTTATTCCACTGTATCTGGAATTCTACCTATTTGCAGCAGTTGGGCAGAAAAGACATAAGGTAGTGCATTTGTGTGGTTGTATCCCCATGGGTGTTAACTGTTTTAAGAAAGAATTTGCAAAGATCCAGATGCAATTTATTTCCCAGTTTTCCTTTGAAAGCCCATTAGAGTTAGGGGGCTCATTACTGTTACATTGTTGAAAAATACCTGTTTTGCTGCTGTGTTTGTTACTGAAATGTTAATAACTGTATTTATGCAATTGTTTTCCACTTTATTTTCTGTTTACAGTTTGCTGCTGCATCCTGTGCAAATCCTGTAATTCATGGATCAAGAAAAGAATAAGCATGGATACACTTTTATGGGTGTTAGGGGAATGGTATATGGTAGAGCAGTTGGGATAAGAATCAAGGGAAACAGAAGATATGGTCTCATATATCCTCTAACGAGCCCGGAACTAAACATCACTACGATGTCTTTCCAGTCTGCTGTCCTACGTTGCAAGTAAACTCAAACACCAAATACTGCTACAGGCAGACGGCATGCCAAGAATGGAGCTATCACTGGGCTTGCTAACTTCCCCAGCTTCCTCTAACATCTCAAGCTGAAGTGCATACTCTCTGTGTACACAAAACAAAGGTTTTCCTATTTCTAAATAGGGACATAAACTACCTCAGCAGCCTTTGATTCTATTCTAGGACAACAAGCTGATGTAAGCCAGGAACTTTGATTTTGTTTGTACCGAAGAAATGGCATGTTTATTCACTTGAACGCATTCAGTAAATAAGCAAACTATTGTGGTTTAACCCCAGACGATAACTGAGCACCACACAGCCACTTGCTTACTTCCCCCAGTGGGATGGGGGATAGAATAAGAAAAATAAAAGTGAGAAAACCTGTGGGTTGAGATAAAGACAGTTTAATAGGTAAGGCAAAAGCTATGTATGCAAGCAAAGCAAAACAAAAATTCATTCAGCGCTTTCCATGGCAGGCAGGTGTTCAGTCGTCTCCAGGAATGCAGGGCTTCATCACACGTAGCGGTTACTTGGGAAGACAAACTCCAAACATACCCCCCTTCCTCCTTCTTCCCCCAGCTGTATATGCTGAGCATGATATCATATGGTATGGAATATCCCTTTAGTCAGCTGGGGTCAGCTGTCCCAACTGTGTCCCCTCCCAGCTCCTTGTGTACCCTCAGCCTACTCACTGGTGGGGTGGGGTGAGGAGCAGAACTGGCCTTGACTCTGTGTCAGCACTGCTCAGCAGCAACCAAAACATCCCTGTGCTATCAACACTGCTTCCAGCACAGATCCAAAACACAGCCCTGTGCCAGCTACTGTGAAGAAAATAGTAGCCAAAGCCACCAAAAAAACCCTGTAAAGTTATAGTTCAACCAAGACCTAAAGACATCCTAAAATTATATATTAATAGGATATTAAAGTAAAAGAAGTGAGTTTGGGCACAAATTTAAGCTACCAGAACCAAACGTATCACAGCAATGCAATACCAGAGAAGGTTTTGAGAGTATTTCAGGCAAGATTTGCTAATTTGTGACTGTGATTATGAAAAGATACAGTGACCAAATTTCATTTTTTTATTATTAAATGCAGTTTTCAATGCACTTCTTAGGAACATCCTCCTCTAAAATGCGTAGGTTCACAGCATTCTGAGTGTCTCACTGAGACTATGTGGTTGTCATTTAAGCCCTTCAAGAGTCTGTGGAAAATTCTGTCTGCTTTGAAATTACTATTTTGCTCTCCTGTGTTATGATGGGATATCTTGATTTCAGATGCAGAAAAGGAATCTAGGGACAATGAGGAAGATATTTCTTACCATGGCAGATGCATGGAAAGAAACTTCTAACAGAAGAGAACTGATGGATAGCATTAATTACAGTGCAGGCTGATAAAGTCTAAATATCTGAAAGGCATAAACTTTCCCCAGATCACAAGGGACCGTGAAGGCTGTCCCTCCTGGATGTTTGAAGCTGTGATCTGGTACAAGGAATAAATGCTAGCAACAATGCAGAGCACCCTTGTCTTTGTACCTCTCTCTGTTGCAACAATATTCATTTGCAAGGTATTTATCTGAACTTGCTCAGGGAAGTGGTCAGAACCCTAACTTTTCTTCTGTCAAGTTTTTGTTAGAAAACAAGACCAGAACCCAAATCAAAAAGGTTGGATCAGTCTCCCCTGCCCCAGTTGCTACCCTGAGCCATGGAGACATAACAGCTATGCTACACAAGCAAATAGCACAGGGAAATAGGAGCATATCTGTAGGGTGAAGTATCATGCTGGGGACCCCTTGCCCATCCTAACTGCCCTTCAGGAGGCTGTATTTCAGACTAACTCTGACCTGACCCAATGTCCTGAACACCATGTAGTTGGTGAAGAGCATTTCTGGAGGACATTTCCTATGGAGGACATGCAGTTTGCATGCTTTGGGATGGCTCCCCAGTGTGAACCCAAGCGTGAGAGGTGGGAAAGACCTGAAAAGTCACTTCTAAGGTACCAAACTACAGTGCTGAGGTAGGCTTCCCTACTCATAGCACATATCACCGCTGAGGGAGCGATAAATGGTGGGGGTAGAGCGTGGACATTGTTTGAACTGGCCCGACACTGCAGTGAGAAGGCAGCCTTTGATTTATATTTGCTGACTGAACAGCTGCAGTGCCTTAACATAGGGCTGGCCCTCACTGGGGTTTGCTGCCCTTTTACTGAAGATTTTTCCTTCCACGGCACTGCCAGTTGCAAGGAAAATGTGAGTGTTCCTTGTTTGCCTCAGTAGAAAGGAGGATGACCTAGTTTAAACTGCTAGGGGAAGTGTTTTGAACTAACCTGGCTTACGTGGCACTGAGGTAGAAATAGGTGCCCTCGTAGGTTCCCCCTCCAGGCTCTGCCATGGGGCTGGTGACCTTCAGAGAGGGGTAAAAATGTTTTGCACAGGCCTAACTACCTGATAAATGAACACGTGCATAAGCTTGACTGCAGGGTCTGCAACCGCAAGTTGCTTTTAAACACAAGCCTGTCTTTAAGCAGGCTTCCTGGGCGAAGGCAAGGAAAAGGTATTCACAGTCTGATTCAGAAAATGAGAAAAAGCTTTCATCTCTTTTTACCCTTTTTCTTATGCTTTCCCACTGTCTTTATCCCTTAACTGATTCTCAGCTCTCTGATAGCTTTTGTCTGTCACTCCTCTGTTTTTCTTCCAGCAGAATCGTAGAATGGTTTGGGTTGGAAGGGACCTTAAAGACCACCTAGTTCCAACCCCCCTGCCATGGGCAGGGACACCCTCCACTAGACCAGGTTGCTCAAAGCCTCATCCAGCCTGGCCTTGAACACTTCCAGGGATGGGGAATCTACAACTTTATGTGATTGTCTTTATGAGAAGTCTTTATGTGGTAAGCCAGAGCACTCATACAACACAGTTTTCTTTGTTGTCATCTGTTCTAAAAATGATATTCCAAGCTGATACACAGAATTCAAAATGAATAGGCTGCAAATAAGACTGTAAGAGAAGAGCTGGATTAAAGAGACATTGGCGAGGAAGAAATGCAGCAGTGATCTTACATGAGAGGATGGGTCAATGAGGCTCAGACAGCCAAGGGTGTCAGAAGCTGCAGGTAAGGAATAGCCAGCCACTCACTACAAGGGGTGAGGCTGCCCGAAGGGCAGAGAAGTAGGTCGCTTCATGGTACAAGGGGCTGGATGAAGAGGCGGCCTGAGGATGATAAGTGAGGGAGAGCAAGGCTCTGCAGAGGCAATGCCTGGGAGCTGAGTAGAATTCAAGCAATGGGTAAAAATATGTGGGGTTAGAAAGCTGTCCATTTTCATACAAGTGCTGTTAAGTCAAGAGGGGACTCTGTGTCGGTGGGAAAACAAGGCTGGAGTCTGAAGTCATACTTTGAGGTCTTGTAATAGAGACCATTTTCTTATGTGGAGAGTTAAACTTAGAATACCCCAGGTAGAGGTTCTGGTGAGAAACTGAGTATAACAACACATAATTAAATGCCCTTCGCCAGACCACAAGCTGACAGGGTTGAATGCACCGTCGTATGGCAATCCAGCTCTGTGATAACAGTTTTGGATTTGTACATCCCAAACAAGGAATGGGCCTGCTGTTTTGGATATGTGGTCAGCCCAGCAGCATGGAAGGTATCACATCCCTGATGTCTGTGATTGTCGCAGGGGATTTCTGCAGTTGTTACTTTCTTCTCATCCAAGACTCCATAAAAGTACTTGCACTGCAACTACAATCAAGGGAATTAGGGTGTAAGGAGGTCAAAGTGATGGAGGAAGCTGCTGGGATCCAGAAGAGAGAGGGAGGCTGAAGAAGCCAAGAAAATGTCTCACAGCTTTTTTGTTTCACTCCTAGTGGGAGGTTGTTTACATAAAAAGAAAATGTTGAAATGACTTTATGTTACGGTAGCTATAAATGAAGCTGTTACAAAAATCTGCCAGCTCTTCACTTTTTATTTATTTATTACTCCTAGAGGTTAATAACTACAGTTAATCTGCAAGCATGAACAATTCATTTGATCCATTGCTTGTCACCCTCAAGGGCTAGGCTCATCCTGGAAAGACGTGGTTCAGCACAACAGGACCTAACACTGAAGCACCTTGCATCTCACGGAGTTCACCACTGTCAGTCAGGCACTTAGCTTCCGGTACAGGACACAGGAGGGCTGGCTAACTACAAGCCAGACTCAGAAAAAGAGGAAGGCTCTTCAGCCCTGTTGTTGGTTGTTCATTTGAAGAGAATCCATTAATTATTTTGAAAGCTAGGACCACGACCTGCAACTGGCTTTGAAACCCGAGCATATGCTTGTGAAGGAGTTACAGTAGACAAGTACGTGAGAAATTGGGGTTTTTTTGCTCTGCACAGAACGTGACAATTTCGGCTGGAGCAATCTTCTCTTTCAGTGTATCCTTCAAAACTTGTGTGGCTGTGAATTGCGCTCTGTGCTAGCAGTCTGCCTGTACGCTGTCACCCCACTATATTTGCTTCTCCAATAATGCCTTGTGCTTGAATGCTGAGATTTTGATGGACAATGTCAATGCCAAACACCTTGTGTACCAAAAGTTAAGTTAGCTGAAACCTGACTGGAGCTCGCAAATGCAATAGCAACCCCAGAGAATAAACACAAGTAGGAGTTGAACTCTTCTTCTGGAGTTCGTTTAAAGAAACAAGAATTCTTACCAGAAGTGTTGACTGTATGCAAAGCCACTCTGAAAATGAAGTATGCCACAGACAAAGACCCCAGTGGGAAAAATCTGAGAGCAAATTTTAGAGTTAATACTGGATGAAATGAGGTCTTGAACTGTGAGCAAAGAAACACACTGCCTCATATTGGTGAGAACTTTAATTTAGGCTCTTTTTAATTAATAAGTTTGAATTAACTGAACATATCATTTAATTCTTTGAAAACAATCCACATGTCTAACAGAAGGGGTAGCAGTGTCGTGGGGTAAGGTAGATAACCTACTTCAGTGCAGTCACTAGGGAAAGGAAAACTCCTTGAGAGCATGATGCAGAGGGAAAGCTTTTGTGTGCTAAACCTCTCAGGCATGCAAAAGCTAAAATCATGCCATTCAATGACAACACTGTAGAAAAATGGCAACTAAAAAACGAGGTAAGCCAGGCAAGAACAAAGCATCACATGCACATAATGAAAACTCATCAATCGAGTGAGTGTTTTCTTATCGAACGGGGAACGGGATTTGTGAAACACACAGAAGCCATCACCATGCACAGTGAGACACGGTGAAGACAGGGACCTGCAACAGCACAACCCGTTTGGTTTCAGATACCAAGGTATCTGATACCCTGAGGGCACTGCCAGCCCTGACTGTCCCTGCACACCCACTCAGGCCTTCCCCCACCAGCCAAGGAGCTGGTGCCTCCCAGCTGTCCTGCTCCTGGCCGGGCAGTGGGATGGATCCTGGCTGCCAGGCCCCGCCATCATCCATCCGGGGACCACCCCGAAGCTCCCAGCCCTGGAGAGCCACCAGCCCCCCTTGTGCCTTGACAGTTTTGGTAGATGAGAAAGGAGGGAAAAGTTCTTTGAAAAATGGACATCTAGAATTTGACCAAGTGTGCTCGAGGCACTGAATGGGTTAATGGTTTGTTGGGATGCGATCAAGTCTATGAGCTTTGTAATAAATGCAGGAGCAATAAATCTTTTAAAAAAGGTCCTATAGATTTGGTCTGTGGAAATTCCCTGTGAAGAAACACGGCTCAGGTGAAACATGATTTATAGATCACTGGGCTTCAGTCAGTAGGTTGGTTTTGCCCCCAGAGCAGAAATGGAGAGGGCTGAATGCTATGGGAGATTTCCAGTTATTGGTAGAGACAGGAGTGGTTGAAATCAGTTTTAAACATCCAGGGTCTTAGGAAAGTTGCAGCTGCTGCTTTGGAGCTAAGGAAGGAAGAGGTGCCTGTCTTGTGTAGGACATCTTGGTCAAATATGGACTTTAGCAAATACTGGTAGAGGGCAGAAGGTCAGAAAAGCTGGTGAAGATGTGACCTGACCCATGAAATGCAGTGAATTTAAGCAAGGAATAAACAGAGTAAAGCCAACCTAGCAAGGGCCAAAGCTGTACTGCAGGAAGCAAGAGAGAGGCTGGGGAAAGGAGCCTTCTGACCAGCCACCTCACCGCCTCACCGCCGACCACCCGCACTAGGTGGGAAGACTTTTATGACCAGCGAGGGGGTGTCTCACTGGGGAGGTGGAGCTGAGCCTTCCGTCCATTCCTGGTCCTCAGCGGGGCTGAAAACTGAGCCGGCATGCATGTGAGCAGCTTCAAAAGGAAGTAATTTACCTTAGGCACACAATCAGTGAAGGAATTTCTACTGATTAAAAGAAAACCGGAGCTGTGCAGAACTGGCCAAGTCCCCAGATGTTCATAGATGTATGGAGCTTTGTACAGCATTATCTGTGGGGTTTTCCAAATTCCAACACAATTGCATAAAATGAGTAACAAACCAGTTTGGGGTCATTTTCAGAGTGGGAAAAAGGAAACGACGTGTTTCAAAATCCCTTTCCTATGAAACACAGATGCTAGCCCTTACAAACTGTGAGGGGACTGACACAAGAAGACAAAGAAGGAGAAAAGGAAGAAGTTTTGTTGGAATGACCCTTTGCTCTCCAAATCCCTCTTCCTAGACCCCTCCTGATCATGCCTCTTTGTTGTTGTTCTAAATCCTAAGAAAAGAGTTTTACGGTCTTTTGCAATATATCCACGCCACAAGAGAATACTCATTTTTTCTGTAATATATTTTTAGGCTGCCTAAATCTGGTCGTGTTCTATTGGTTGTGGTTTCTTGTAATTTACTGAAATACTCATTTTTAAAAAAACACAGGCTGCTTTTATTGGATGACAGATTTGAAGTTTTCATGAATTCCTACCTTGTTGTGCTTCATAGACCCGAGTACCTGTAATGCAGTAGCCAGACATGTACGTTACATTCCAATAGCATGGTGTCAAACAAAGTGCTCAATCAGAAGTCAAAATAACTTAATAAATATGCCTGATCTGGCTCAGCCCTCCCCAGATTAGGGTTTGTCTGAGTGGGGAAGCTTCCTGGCATGGTGATTGTGGAAAAAAACACAGTTCCTTGGAGTAACTTTGGAAGCGTGGTAGCTTGGAAGAGAGCTACAGAGCTTCCACATCAAGATTTCTACCATATAATTTACAGTGGAATAAATCTTGAGGCTAACTTCACTGCAGGTTGGTACTGTGTAAACAGGCAAATTCAGGTGAAATCCTGGGTTGCTTTGGAGCAACCACAGGAAGGTATGAGCCATACACCTTGGTGTAGAGACTGGGAGGAGGCTGTCAAGAGAAGTGACCCCCTCCCAGCACCCCTCAGGAGGCTGCATCCTATGGGATGTCTCCTGGCTGGGCTTGATAAGCTGCCACAGGGGTGCTGCCTGGGGGTTCTGTGCTGAGCTACAAGCAAGGTGCAAAGTGTTTCTGTGTTGCTGCCAGTAGACGTTGTGGCTGGCCACGGTAAGGCAAGATGGGGGAGCTGCTGATGGCTGGAAGATGGACACATCCAAGGCAGTTGCCGTCTCCTTGAAGGCTTCTCCCCAGCTTGTCTCTGTCTGAGGGGGCAGCCACAGCCCCCACACGGGCTCTGGGCAGGCACCCATTCAACAGACCATCCTTCTTGTGCTGGTTTGTTCCAGCTCTAGCCTCGATGACACAGCGGTTTGCTTGGATGTCGTCACCATGTGAACGTCCAAGACCAGCAGAACCCCTTTTAGACATTACATATCTCAAAGCCAAACCTCTTTTACCCGTTCTTCTCTTTATTCAGATTTTTTTATTTTTGGACACAAAGTTGAAAGGAGAACGTTTTCCCTGTGTGTAGTGTACGTATTCTTAAACCTGCTTTTTAGCTGTGCTCGTTGTGCACTACGTGTTAGCTCCTGTGACACCTTAATAAAAGGAGAGTTGCACACTCGGGCTGGTCTCCCGTATCACCACTCACACACTCAAGCTCCCACAGCAGCGTCAGGATTCTGCCTGAAAGACTGAATGCTGCATTCACCTTCTTTATGGCTGTAACTCGGGGGGTGTGGGGAGTGGTTTTTGCACATTTCTTTCCGTAAGGTGAATGAAACAGGCCCTTATCTGCAAGACCTGAATTCTCCTTTGCCGTGTTGCTTGTGCTCCCAGGGCAAGGGTGCAAAGCGATGACCGAGAACGATGAACGATGCGCACTCTACACCGGCTGTGCGGAGATGTAAAGGACATCCCGGCGGCCACCCCCACGGGCACTGCTCTCCCGGTGGGCAGTAACGGCTCCTGCGGTATGTAAACAGTTGGAGGATGTTGCAGTATTCAGCGAAGGGACGTAAGGACGGGCTGCGCCCGGACACAAACTTAGGTAAGAGCTTCGCCTACGCGGCGGAAGCCTGCAGGTATATATTCTTCAAAAGTCGTTTAACGTCGCCGGTAAGTGCTGCAGGACGGCGCTGCTTTGCATGGCTTTGTGTTGCAAAACGAGGGCGCGGAGCGCACCCTCGGACCGGCGGCGAGCCCCTCCCGGCTGCTCGCCAGCGCGCTCTGCCTCCCCGCTTGCACACGCGTTGCCGTGCCCGGAGCTCCCGGCCCGGCTCGGTTCGGCCCGGCCAGGCTCACGGACGGACCGAGACGCGCCCCCCCGGGGTACCGGGGGGCACCGGCGGGGCTGGGGAGGGCGGGCGCCCCGGGGGTCTCTACCCGCGCTCCGGCCGGGGCGGGGCGGGGCGGGGGCGCGGCGCAGGGAGCGGCGCGGCCCCGGCTCCGCCTCTGCCGCCGGGACGAGGGCGGCCCCGGGCACGGGGCAGGAGCGTGTGGCGGGGGGAGCCTCCTTCCTCCTCCTTCCTCCTCCTCCGCACCCCCTCCCCCGGCTCCCAGCGGTGGCTATGCGCTGCCGGGACCGCCCGGGAGAGCGACTCTGAGGGGGCGGGCGGCGGACAAAGGCTGCGGGACGGTGCCGGCGATGGGGGCGACGGAGCGGCGCGGCGGCTGAGTCGAGTCGAGCCGAGGAGCCGAGCCGGGCCGGGCCGGGCGGCGGCACATGGTGGGCGGCTGGGGCCCGCCGCTGCGCACCCGCGGGCCGGCCGAGGGGCCACCATGGACAACTTCTTGGCGGAGGTGAGCGCGGGCCGGCGGGAGCTTCCTCCCCCTCGTCTCCCTCCTCCTCCTCCTCCCTCTCCTCCGGCGTGAGGTCTCTTTGTGGGGCAGCCGAGCCGCACGGGGCTCGCGAAAAGCGTCCGGTGTTCGCCCCGGACACCTCGGGGGTCCGGGGGTCGTGAGCGGGTGCCTCCCTCGCCCCCCCCCCCCCCCCCCTCCCCGGCGCTTCGGGCCGCGAACGGAACTCGAGGCCGCCGAGGTGGAGCGGAGGCTGCCCGCCGCTGGCTGGGGCTCCGTAGGGCTGCGGCGGGCAGGGCTGGAGGCGCCGGTGCCGCTTGTTGCCGCCCCCCCGCGCCCACCGGTGGCGGGTCCCCCGCGGGCAGCGCGCTTTCCGTCGGCCCCGGCGGGGATGGTGCGGGCCCCCGCTCTCCTTCCTGCGCCCACCCCGGCGGCGCGGGAGCCTCGGGGGGAGCGAGGGGCTCCCTCCGCAGGGCCCCCCCTGCGCGAAACCCGGGAGTATACTTTCTCTGCCGTGCACGGGAGGCTCCGGATGATGATAGTGGGAGCGAAGCTGCTGTTCGCCAGGCTTTTTTTTTTTTTTTTTTTTAAGGTCTGTGGATTAAGTGTAGGTTACAAAGTAGAGACGGAATCTTCCGATAGGAAACGCAAAGAGACGAGGCTTAACTCTTGAAAGCGGTTTGAGCTTCACCATTATCCTGAGGACCTGAACAACTTCATCACCTCGGGTGAGGAAGCCAAAGCAAAGACACGTTGCTGTTGTCTCGGGATAAACTGTAAAAAATCAAAACGTGGGTTCTGCTCTGGTCTAACTTAGCCGAATGATAACGCGTTATTTTATCAAATCGAGCGTCGACGCAGCCTTGTGAGCCGAAGATGTCCGGTGTTCACGCAGTGATTTCTTGTGCTCGTAGAAGGCTGGCAACGCTTACGTCTGGGTTGTGACTTCTGGTGACCGACTGGGCGATGGCTTTAGTCGCACCCCTTGCTGAAGCCGTTGCGCTCTCAGGGTTGTAAACAGAGGCCAAGGCGTCTGTTTTACAGGACCGCGATTAAGCTGCAAAACTGTCCTTTGCCCTCGTGTTATGACTTCCCTCGTGTTCTTGGTGCCTGCTGGTGGTGCTCCCACAAGAAAAATAGGTGAGCTGCTTACCGGAATAGTCATTAGTCAAATAAAAGAAGGTCCTACACCTTACTGCTTGTTAGCTTTTCATTTGTCAGCCAACAAAAAGTTCTGTCAAGTGCAATAAGAAGGAAGAAACGCAGGATTAACTTTGAAAAAGTCTGAGTTAAGTAGCAATATTGCTTTTCTTTTCTTTTTTTTTTTTCCTTCCTCTGTAGAGGATGTAGCCCTCGCCTTTCAAAAGCTTGCAAGCCATGAGCAATATGGTAGTATTAGCCTAGCCTTGCAAAATTAATCCGAAGAGTCATTCGCTCTGACACAAAGTACTGTAGCATGCCCTACATAAAGGTGAAGAGGAGTTTTAATGGTTTTGACTCCCCTATTAGCCAAAATTACTTGCCCCCGGGGAAAATGCAAGTGAATTTTGCCAGTCTGTGTTAGGATTTCAGTATGTATTTATGTTAATTTGTGGTTGCTGCATGCAGACTTTGATCTTTCTTAAGAACCCTTGCTCTCTTTCAACATGTTGATATTACTTTAAAAGATCAGTAAATATAGCACCTTGGCTTTAATCTGCATCCAAAGTCCCACCCATAAGTATAAACATTTTCTTTTCCTTACGCTGGAGTATATGTAAAATGCGTATAGGGAGCGTAAGGCACAATAGCAGAAATGCGCAGGGCCTGACCCAGCTACTACGGAAAAACGCCTGTTGAAGGCCCTGGATTGAGCCACTAGCTGGGTAATTTAATTTGTGCGAGGCAGACATCCTGCAGCTGCTCCTTATGAAAATATTTGCTGACTTATTTGAGAGAATTACTGTTCTCGTTAAAATAAGTTGAAGTGAGTGGAAGGAAGAGGAAGCTGGGTGAAAGGCACAGGTGAAAAACCTGGTCTGCTCCGTTTTCGTTCGTCAGCGATGCAAGTCTGCTGATACAGCTAGGTTTGGGGAGAGAAGCTGGTAGATGAGAGGGAATATACTGGCACTTCACACGGGTCGCTCCTTAGTGTTGCCAAGGAGCCCCTGCGCACCGCGCTGGAGGCGGGGGTGTCTTCAATCTGGCTGTTGCAGAGTAACACCGTACAACTAAAAGATCCTGCATTACTGTTGCTGTCCTATCTTTCCATTGCTGGATGCTGGTTTTAACCAGTTATCAGTGTATGACCATGCTCACTGGAGCAAGTTGAGGGGATGGGGTGAGATAGTAGCGAGGTGCAGGGAGGTGTGCGTCGTGGAGGAGCGCTCCTGTTGTGACTTGCCGTGTTGAAGCAAGGTGTGGGATAACACCAAGCTTCTGCCAATCAGTTGATGCTACTGTTGTCTGAGACTTAACAGCTTTTTGACTTCTCCATCTTGCTGCCCAGTTTCCTTCCTTTACTATTCTTAGCTTTTGTTCTTGTAGGACAACAGGTGGTTGTACCTGTCTCCAGAGGAGCCTCAATTTCCATCCCTGTCCCAGTTTCCTAACTCAGCCAATTAAAAAAAAAAAAATTGCTCTGAGTAAAGGATTAGGCTAGAAGAGTCATCCCTGGAACTTACTCCCCAAAATGCTTTTGTTGCTGGAAGATATTAAAGTTATTAGGAAGTGGCATTCTGAATAGAGAGGAGAGGTGTTTTCCTGGACTTCTAAAAACTATTTTAGGCTGTTGCTTGACCTGTGCTATCTTTAGGTGTTTGAATGAAAGTCGGTGGTGAAATTGTAACTTTTCCAGTATATTTATAGTGTCATGTTTTCATATATAAAGTATTAAAACCTGTAGAAACCCTGGCAATCCATACCCAAAAGTATAGATGTGTGCAATAGAGCTGTTTGGCTGTGTTGCTCAAAGCAGCCTGAAAAAAATCATTCCCATATGTTTCGCCAACAGCTAGGGTGCTCGCAAGGGAGCAATCTCCTTGTGGTAGCTGAGGTCAGACTTCTTTTTTCCAGTGAGACTGCATCCCTGCTGAAAGGGGATGTATGCCATGAGGGAAGGAGAAGAGTCCTTTCAAGATAAGAAGGAACACAAGGAAATGTTGCACAAAAGTAGCAGGAGAGGGAAGCTCAGACTGCCTCTTCAGCATCTGCAGTTCCCAAGCAGTGCTTCCCAGGGTAGCAGGGGAAGTGGACGTGGAGGTCAACTTCACCTTCCTCCTCTTAGATGGGGAGCCACTTTGCCTAATATATATGTTGTGTTGCACTGAGCCGCAGTCCCTGTCCTTGTCCCAGGAGAAGTATGGCAGCTGCTGGCCCAGTGCAGGTCAGAGAGCAGTTAGGGGGGAACTGCTGGAGATCACCTTGGGCAATCCTGCCCTCTGAGCTGTTGCTTAGCTCCTGGGGAGCTTGCAGCACAGCATGCATAGCGGTGGCTGCAGGGATTGACTGCATGTAATTGCTGCTAATCTTAAAAGATAAAGGCTTTTTTTTTTTCCACCCTTAATTTGCACAACTGGAGGAGAAGGAGGAAGAACAACTCTGTCTCTTGCCTTCTGCTCAGCATGTCTGGGTGGATGATGTTGAAGGAGAGGGTATTAAAAGCGTGATCATCATCGCAGGGGTCCTACCGATGTTTCTGTCGTGTTGCACAGAGGTTTATTGCGAACTGGGGGTAGCCCCTGTGAGGCACAGCAGGTATTCTGTGTGCGGCATACTTTTATTTATAGCAGTGCTGCTGGTACCTTGAGTTCAGAATGGTTTCCTTCATCTCTGCTTTCCACAGTTGAACATATTTTCATGTGTACCCTATTTTAGGGCAGGGCTCCCAGCATGTGTCCTGAAGGAGTAAGTGCTGAACCTCCCTCTGTGGGAAGACTGTGGGGCAAAAATTCACTCTGAGGCTTTGAACTTAGCTTCATGGGACTGTCAGAGGTGGTATCTGCTGATCCTGGAAGCTCTTATTTCGGATAGGCAGCTTACGGCCAACTTTTCTTTGGTGTTCCCGTGCTGGAGGATTTGGAAGATCTCTGCCTCCCAGAGCAGAGTCATTCATGGAGACCTTCAAGAGGTTCAGCATCTCCTGCAGCCAGATGGCCTTGGCACTGCCAAGTTTCTGCTCTTAAACTGATAATCCCATGATGCTAATAAATTTCGGCATTGATACGCGTGGATTCTGGCTGTGCTGCGCAGCACAGCTTGCGTGTTTAGGACAGTCTTGGAGGTCTCACGGTTAAAAGCGTTTTACTGACAGCACAAATACGGGGTTTTATGTTCCAGCTTGTGATACTGACATAGCTTACACCAGCAAAGCTGCGCTTCAGACTGGTGGGGCAAAACCACTGTCCCGTAAGCGACAGACGATTCTGTAGGATTTCTGAGCACCCAAGTCATGCCAAGAAGGGATGGTGACTCCTTTGGCTGCTGACATTGGCTGCGTTTTCCTAAGTTTCTGAGCTGTGACTACTTCTCGTATTTAGCTTTTTTAAAAGCTGATGGTTGTTTTGTCAACAGTTGGTTTTAGGTTAATTAGAGAGCTTTATGTTTTGAGTGGAAAAAATTTCAAGGGAGACTCAGGACTACCTTTCCAAGTCAGAAAGAAACAAGTTTTTGTAGGTTTGTTTCTGTGAGTTGGGAAATGGCGTTCAGCCCATCGGTAGCACGTCATCGTAACTGCCTACTACACGTACTTCGCATGTGCCTTTCATAACTTAGATATGTGCGACTGAAGCGTAGTCATCGTCGCTGGGCTGGAGCCTAGCAGCCCTGCTGGCACTGTGAATATTGTAAAATGACACAAGAGTTCTCTTAAAGCTGCAAAACACCTAACTATTGAAATTAGCAAAGGAAGCTCTACATTGTGTAGGGTCTGCCTGTGGTTTTTTAGGTATGTTCAGTCAGACTCCAGCTACAGGAGTCTCCAGCAACCCCCACCATTGCAAAATTCTTGGCTGCTTCTGTCTCTTGGCTCTTTTTTTTTTTTTTTTTTTTTTAAACTTCTGGTGGTACCTCACTGAAATGACTAATTTTTTTTTTTTGGTCTTTTTCCCTAATTGTATGTTTGTGTCAGCACTTTGTGTGTAAGCTGTTTGGCTCTAACCAGACTTGCTTCTTTATATGTATTTTTATTTGGTGAGCTCCATGTATAGGTGATACTGAAGGCTCTGAACCTCTCTGGCTCTTTTGGTTTTGGAGCTGTCGCACAACCTGCTACCTGGTGAAAGGGAATTGTGTTTGAAAGCAAGGCCAGCCCCAACTTGTTTTTGAAGCCAAGTGACACAGGCTTTTATCAGAGATGCTCCACAATTTTGTCTGTGATTCTGTGGAGACCCAAGAGGACCACTTTACAGGAGAGAGGGAGGCAGAAAGGAAGGGGAACTTGAGCTTTCTGTGTCATCTGGAGAGTTTAGTTTGCTGGTCCTGTGAGGAACCTGAGGAACCCTGCAACCTTTCAGCACTCGTTGCCCCACTGTGCCACCAAAGAGGGAAGGAAAAGTTTGGGGAAGGAAAAGTTTGGGGCCCCTCATCAATAATTATGCTGATGGTTGGCTTGGTTGTACCACGTTGCACTTCCTCTGTAGTGATTTTAGCTAAATCTTGGGCTTCAGCTTGGTGAGACCAGTATAGTCTCATGAATCTGGTTTTTGGCTTTGGAAAGTAGCCCAAGGATAACTGGTATGTCTTTGGCTTTGTGCATGGGTCCATGTGTGCATGGGTGCACTGGTGTGAGTATTTAAATAGTGTCACTGTGTTTTCACAAAACAAATCCAGACCTAACATCTACCAAGTGAATAGTATGCCTGCTTTTAAAAATTTACTTTCTTCTAATATGGGCAACAAATATTGATGTAACTTCAAAAAAACCCACGATTCTAGCAAGATAAATGTCGGTTTTGCATCCCTTAAGTGGGTGCAGCCCCACTGGAAGGTGCCGCAGGCTTCTGTGAGGGGTGGGAGCAGCAGCTCCATCCCTTGCCCACCAGGCATGGTGAGCGCGGCCTGGCGCGGGGCAGTAGCACTGTGCATGTGGTTCCCGGCAGTTCTGGAGGGAAGCGTTTCCTCTGGGTGGTTTGATCTCGCCAGCCTGGAGGGAAGCGTTTCCTCTGGGTGGTTTGATCTGGCCAGCCTTTTCGGCTGCAGGGCCGGTATTTTTCCTTAGTGAATCACAGTCCCCAGCTGTGGTTGGAGCCAGGAACGTAGCGTTGGGTGGAGCCCTGGTAGAAGGGCAGGAGGTAAGAAGTCACTGTGAATTAAGGTTTTTGCTGAGGCAGGAAAAATTACCAGCCTTAAGTCACTAATTGTGGCTACTTCACAAGTTTTGGGATGTGACCGCAAAACTTGATGGATTGATTATGACTTCAGGCTTGTATTAGAGGGTCATGTCTTAGACATTCTCATTTCTCTTGATCTTTCCGTTGTTTATCATTATGTGACGTTTGAAACCATTAGTGAGACGTGAAGGAGGATAGCTAGCTGTTGGGGCAACAGTTAGAGGCAAACTACTGTTGTTCAGGTCTTATTGGTACAAATTTTGCATGATGTGGTTTTGGTTTTGTTTGGGTTTTTAAAAACTCATGTAAGATTTTCTAAGACAACCTATGTATGTCTGAAATTTGAGCATTATCCATTGGTCGTGTTTACTGTAATGCAATTTTGTTTGTGCCAAAACGGGGAACTGATACTAACTATCCTCCACATCTTCTTCAGCCTGGATATAGTTTACTTCATAAGGCACAAATTACCATTTTGTTACGTGGAAAATACAAGCATTGTATTGGAAAAGTATGCTGGGAAAGGTTTGTTAGGAAAGAAGGAATGACTAACGATGACTGGCATTTCTAAACATACCTGTAAGAAGTAGGAGGATGTTGGGGGAGAATATATTGTCTGTTCCTAGACTCATTTCTGCAAAGTCCATGATCAAGATTGTCATCTCAAGACTGAGGGGGACTTGTAAAAGGGCCTGTAGTGACAGGACAAGGGGTAATGGGTTTAAATTGAAAGCAGGGAGATTTAGATTGGATGTAAGGAAGAAATTCTTCCTGAAGAGGGTGGTGAGGCACTGGAACAGGTTGCCCAGAGAAGCTGTGGGTGCCCCATCCCTGGAAGTGTTCAAGGCCAGGCTGGGTGAGGCTTTGAGCAACCTGGTCTAATGGAGGGTGTCCCTGCTTAATTGGTTTAGTGAGGTGGTTTTGCCTGGTTTGTGGTATCACACTTTTGCTTGAAAGTATGTAATCTTCATCTTGTAGAGAGCCTCACTGGAGATTTTTGAATGAATATTAAGAAAAGGCAAATATTGAAGAAATTGATATTCTTTTTAACACATCTCTTAGATGGGTTAAATCTTTCTGTGAAATTATTTGGGTTTTGGTTTTTTTTTTCCAAATGAGAGAAAGGGGAAGGAAGAGAGGGGAGCTCAGCAGCAGGCTTTAGGAGCCAAGCTGTGCCTTCACACGTGATCGTGGCTGGTGGCATGCACAGGATGAATGGCTGTGTTGGAGGACTCAGGAAATGGAATACTAAGTGCACTTTCATGTGTTGGTGTTGCCTCTTCATATATATTCTTGGGAAATTATTCATAACCCTTTATTACAGGCCAGTGACAGGGGAGTGTGTTAATACCAGACTCTCTCGTTGTGGAGAATGCCCTTGCGGGAGATGCCCTAAGTAAGGACACCTTAGCAGAGGAAAACGTTTGGTTGTTGCTTTTTCCCCTGTGGGCATAGCTACATTCCCACCCGGAGCAAGTTTACCCAAGGGCTTTTTCTCATGGCGCATCTGCCTCTGCACTGGAGCGATTGTTGAAAGTGCTGAGGGTTTTCTGGGCTGTTTTTTGTGTTCCCAGTTACTCGAAGTGGTTGTGCTGGCGGAATGGCACCCTGCTGCCCAAGCCTGCCGTCACGGTCTCAGAGTCAGGACTGATTTTGGTGTCCGTAGCATAACCTCGGGTAGGGACCTGAGGCTGAAATGGGTGATGAGCGCTAGCTGCCATTAACTCTAGCCAGGATTGCAAAGCTTGAGTATCTGAAAGCTGTCATCAAAGTTAACAACCTGATGCCCTTCAACCTCTTTCTCCCTCTTTCTCTTGGAAAGTTTCAAAAGGCTTTAGAAAACTCATTTTGATGAACTTTTCCAGCATCTGGAGAGAACATTTCTGTAGTTCTTGAAATGATGCTGGATTGTGAAGGTGGTGCGACTGGCAGAGTCTTGCATGGCTTTGATGTTGTGCACTGCATGCGTACGTTGTCCTTCTTCCCGACCTAGCTAGTAGAAATGCAGGATTTCTCTGGAAGGATTCTCACGCTTCCCTTTGCAGTTCAGCCAAACTGCTACTGGTTTTGGGGAAAGGAGATAAGAGAAGTTTATTTCTTGTTTTGAAAAAGTATTGATGTTTACAGCATTAAGGGAAATGGATTATTTGGTCCTCTTTTAGTTGCTGTTGTTTAGCATGCCGGGAAAATGTTTACTGAGATGAAGTTAAATATATTTGTTAAGAGAATGGGATTGTTTTCTGTATGAAGTTGTTTATCCCAAGGAAAAGTCAAATCCCCTTGTTTAATGTACCCATCTGTTTTACAGAAGCAGTGGAGATCATTTCTATTTGACCATTTTAGTGGGTGAAAAACCAACTGTGTATCTTGGTTAGGGTATATTTTTATTTGCTTCAGAAAGGAGCCAAGTTGGCAGGACACTGGAGTTCATGTCAGGACAAGACGCAGACGCCGATTCTGTAGGTCAGGCTTCTGTCTTGGATCTTTTTCTCCTTATTAAATATAGACTGTGGCTTTGTGATTAAGGTTTATCTCCTCATTACAGCTCTGTAGCGATGGGTATGATGGATAGGTTGGCTTGGTGTGCGCAATCAGTTAGTACATTCCCTGGAAGAGAATGAGAGCGGGACTTTGAAGGGTGGCATTTCCTGCTCCGTGTACTGGAGGAGGGTCTGATGAAGCAAGCTCTTTGTTGTTGAAGCTCCCAGAGACGGATTCTGCTGTGTGATACTTGATAAGCTATTTTCAGGAATAAACAAACGCAGCCAATCTGTGCTAGAAAATATAACTTGCACAGCAGCCCTTTTTTTCCCCCCCCTCTTGCGATTACATTTCTAGTACTTTGCGCGCCACATCAGAGAAGTTTTAACAGATGGGACTTCGGCATAAAGTTGCACAGCACTTGCAGCAAAAAGGTTATTCTCTGTGTTGTTTTAGTTTGGATAGTCTCTGCTCCAAATTTCTGTTTCTATCGCACTGTGTTCTGCTTTGGTGATTCAGTACCTTGAATCACAACAGCCCTGGTGAGGTAGTAAACTCCCTGTATTTTTTTGTACAGAAGCCCGTGAATAAACTTAATCGCAGTGTAATGAAATAGTTGTATTAAACTTTTACTGTGTAGTTACCCCTTTGTCAGTAGGATACCTCCGTGCTGTGCAGTTAAGCTGAAGGTGCCGTCAGTTGCTGGTGGAGGACAGAAGGTGGTACCCAAATCTGTGCATTTTCTTGTGAGTGTTCCTTCATTGGTGGCTTGTTCTTAGCAGTCCTTACTGAGTGCAAAGGGAAAGCAAAGAGCCGTGGGATCCCTTTTCTTTGGATAGTGATTCAGCATTTATTGTGTTCCAGGTGTTTCTGGCATCAGGCAAATACCGGCTGTAATCCTGAATTTTGATTTCTTGGACATGTGTGCTGCTTACAGAAACACTCCTTTATATCGCCTGCAGATATTTGATTTGAAAAGTGCACAGTTGCTTTATACAGTCAGAGAGGCCACAAAAGCTTTGCTGTTTTCCTGGGATTTCCCCCCCCCCCCCCCTGCTGGAAGGCATTAGAGTTTCTGGTAGGCAGCATAAGCTGTGGCTGTCCTGGAGCACAGGGATGTGCCTCCCGCTCCACATGTAGACAGGAGCTGTCTCTTGTTAGGAAAGAAGGGTGGGTGCACGTTAATCAGTGGCTAAATTGAAGGGATGAGAATGGCTCAAGGCAGCAAAGGTCTGGACACCTGCAGCAGCAGATCACGGGTCAGGTAGCTGAGGGGATTGCTCCAGGCACTCCTGGGGAAGCTGTGGAGCGGAGCTGGTGTTGGCTCTGAGCAGGAGCAGATGCTTTAGCAGGACAACACCTCAAAGGGGTCTCTTTGTTGGACAGGACAACGATGTCTGACAGCTTCTGCTGTAACGTGTACATTTTGGAATTGCAGTTCCTGTCCAAGTCAGAGAATAATCTTCTGGTGCTGTCCTGAGGCCGGCTGGAGTTTTCCTAGCTGTAGGTTTTGAGTGTGTTCTTTCTGGTTGGGCCTCTGGCATTAAAAATGCAAATGTTTTGGAAAGTCTTGCTTTTTAGGGCGGTCTTTTTAAATTTTTTTTTTTTGATGGTATTGAGCGATGTTCTTCTGGATAGTTACACGTAGGCTTATGGGAGAAATCTGGGGTTATGTTTGAGAAAGCTGCAGTAATGCATGTCCTAAAAAATAGAACTTTGGCATTTGTTAATATTGCCACCAACAGAGCAGTACTATTATAGTAAAAATGGTCCTTTTCAGTTTTATTGACACTGAAATTCCTACTTTTTGTTGTCACGTGATCAGCTTTTTGCCTAATTCTGTTCCAGACATTGTAACAGACTAACCTAGTATTCAGCGAGTGGCTCTTCCTCTCCAGAGGAGCAGTCATGGTGCTACCCCTTGTTCTTCAGGAAAACAGCTGGAATTTTTGTAAGATCTTTGTAAGAGTTAGAAGAGGGAGAAATTTCAAGACATCTGTCGCATGGCGAATGCTTTACCTCCAGGGCTGCCTGTGATTGGGACCATTGGAAAGTCCACTCTCTACATCTTCACCCATGGAAGGGTCTGAGACCACCTGGAAGCTAGGATGTTCCTTGTACGTGCTTTGGAAAAGAAAAGGCTATGTCAGTAAGCACAAAGCTATGGCTGTATATGCTGTCGCTGCTTCTTTTGTGGGAGTGTATATTTATTTAGCTTGCTGATATTTTATTGCACTCCAGCTGCAATGCTGTGAGCTGTTGCTTCCTCTCCCTATATACCAATGAAGAGGAGAGGGGTGGGGGAAAGTAATACCTTGTACTCTTTGCTAGTACAGACCTAAATATGATTTGTGCCTTGTTTTAATATTAACCTGCTGTTCCTTGTTAAGGCTGATATTACCTAACATTCCTGTATATTGAGTGTGCTTTTCTCCATTTCTTCAGTTTAAGTAAGTGGTTTGGCACAGCTGGGGGGAATGTCTGCATAGGAGGAAACAGATGACAGTGGCTTGCTTCAGGATTATTTACAAGCAAAAAAATTTCAATTAGTTTGTATATCTGTTTCTTCTTTCTGACTTTTGTAGTTTGGATTTAACTCAAATGGTAAAAAAAAAACAAAATACCCAAACCCAAAAAAAACCCCAAAACACAACACCCCAAAAAAACTGTACTGTTTGTCTATTTATTTTTCAGTGACCTAGTAAGTTTGTTGACAGCTCAAAAGCCATACTGAGCAAAAATAACAAAAAAATCTGAATAGCTGAAGCTTAAATTCCCTGCTGGAAAGGTGGTTTGTTGAGGAGAGAAAATAAGTTCAGAAGTGGTAACCATTAGTGGCTATAAATAGTGAGTTACTTATTTAGGCTCTTGGATGGATAAAAGCGAGAGGTTGTTCCAGTTTTTCATCTTTACCGAGTGGTAAAAAGTTAGGTATGTCATGCCCTGCCATTTTTAGATAGCTTTAAAAATAGCTGCACTTGTGCTGTTTTCTGCTCAAAGATAGGTCTTCAAGTGTACCTGTATAAATGGCAAAAGCTGTTTGGCCCCGGTCTGAAATAAATATATGAATTTCTGAATCCTTTCACTTTTACTAAGCTGTGTTCCCTGCAGGGCAGCATCTATTCTGT
Organism: Rhynochetos jubatus; assembly: GCA_027574665.1. Classification (NCBI taxonomy): domain Eukaryota; kingdom Metazoa; phylum Chordata; class Aves; order Eurypygiformes; family Rhynochetidae; genus Rhynochetos; species Rhynochetos jubatus. Next base: position 80,473,214 of record CM050648.1, on the reverse strand, counting down.
CAGTACATTTACACTTTTGATAAAACACCTGATTTTGTTCTAAACCAATACCTGTAATCATGTGAAACAGTGTAGGGAGTAGTTATTGTGTACTTAGTGGGTCAGTAGGTCTTGTCTTCTGGCAAATAAAACCTGGTTTGCAACTCTGTAGGAGCAGGCTGATTTTCTTCGTGCAGTGATGGTGAGGAGGATGCCACAGACCAAACTGAAGCAGTGACCCTGAAGAGTTGTGAAGACCCTGAGGCCTCCCTGTGGGGTTTGGGAGCGGCTTCGGAGGGGAGGCTGGTTTTCCTAGTCTTTAGGTGTTGGGATTAACCTTTTTCACATGGCCACCTTCTGCAGTCTGGGTTCTCAGGTTTCTTTACTTGTACTGCTTAAGGTGCTGATCCCACAAAGCACATTTTTAAAGTCTGTTTAAAGAAGCAGCTACCTTTTAAACTTAGCTGTGTTTCAGCCGAATTAAATGAGGAACTTGGGGTCTTGCATGAATTAGCTAAATAATAATAAACCTGTCTTTGCCTTCACTGATGTAGACCTGGGATGATCATCTTTCAGGCCTAGATCTCTTTTTGCCTTAGCATTGACTGACCAAGCATCAACACTCGTGTCCTCTCTTTCTCTTTTAATGCCAAGTGCATTTGTGGATGTGTTGCGCTTCTTAGGCTCTTTTGGAAAGTAATAATAAAGATTCAGTGCTCATGGACATCTGAGTTAGAAGAAGCTTGGTTTTGAGTCTCCTACTCGTTGTGACTCCGTGCAGTCTCCTACTCGTTGTGGCTCCATTTTGCCCAGCAGCTCTCTGATGGCTGAGCAGGCGGTGACAAAGGTCTCTCCTGAGCTGTGGGTAGTAGAGGTGAGCAGACCGTTCCCGATTGCTAGCTTTGCTTCTCTTATCAGCAGACGTTGGTGGTTTCCAAATAAGCAACTGCGATATGGGCTTCTGGCTTGGCAGGACTGGGAAGGTGACTGGGAAGGCGTGCGGGTGGGTAGATTTAAAGGCACAGGAGAGTTTTAGGGTTTTGGTGAACTATAGGTAAGCAATGCGGTCATGGATAAAGATAATGAACCCAAAACAAGCAGTGAGAGAGTGTTGAGGCTTGGGTTTCTAAAATTTGGTGCCTTGATTTGCATAATGTCAGGATGTGTATTTTTTTCCATGGAGATTTAGCTCCTGATGTTGCTCTACTTAAAATAAGTCAAGAGATCTTGATTCAGCAAGGTTGGTAATCCCAGGATGAACAGGGGACACGCATTTCCACCTAAATTAGAGAAGTTGTAATGTATTTAAAATTAAGCATGTTCTGAAATACCTGGTGGTTTTTGCTTCTAGCTGGGTACAAGTTGCTTGGCTTCCTCCACATCACAGCCCAAGCTTGCCACAGGACAGTTATTGAACATGTAGGAAAAGTTGGCCCTGCCTATGGCAGTGGCGGTTTGACCAGATGCTTTCCAACCCAGACCAGTCTGACTCTGTGAACACTATCCCTGTTGGGACTCAGGAATGCGCCCCCCCCCCCCCCCAAACTCCATTTAACAGTAGCCAGTCAAAGTGACTAAAATCGGTAGGACCCTGCTGATCTGGGTACAAATTGGGTAGTAGCGACCATGGTGGGAGCATAGCTTCCACAGAGCTGCTCGCACGCTCGCCGAGGTGCACGCTGAGGTGCCCTTCTTCACTGCTGCTGTGGGTAATGCAGGTCCCCAGTGGGTGAAATAGCCCCCCGTGCTGCCTCGTCCCCTTTTTACGCAGGAGCGCTGGTGTGGCCTCTGCAGCCGTGTCCGTGCCGTCAGTGACGAGGGCAGGAATCTCTGCCACAATCGGGTCTCTGTGCTCTCCGTACAGATGCAGCTTTGTTAACAAATGGCTCGTCTATCTTACTACCGCTTTCTAATCCGCCTTGGGATCATTGTTACATTGATTTGTTTGTTGACTGTAGAGACGCTTTTATTGCAGATGTGTTCCTGGAAAGCTAGAAATGAGGTTTTTATTCCTAATTATTATTATTTTTTAATGAAGTCATCAAGCCATCTTCTTACTGATGCAGTGCATGGCGTGTGTTGAGGGAAGCATACTTACCACTGGTGATTTCTGTGGTGGAGATGCTGCAGAATTGGCTCTGAAGTTGCATAGGAGATTTTTTTAGCTTTTTAGGAAGCTGTCACTAAGAGATATTAAGCAAATATTTCTATCATATATGGGCTGAGTTTCAATGATACTTTGATTCAGCAGAAAGGAAACGGAGCAGTGTATGAAGTCAGGAGTAAAGGGTAGGGTGTCTGGTTGTTCCTAACTCTGCTGAAGAAATTGCATTGCATTAGGACTAGATAGGGGTAATGACATGCCTGCCTGTGTCCTTCAGGCACTGGATGGTATAGTGAAAAAAAAAAAAAACCCAGCCTCAAGTTGGAGGCATTGTGTAGAAAACAGACTCAAAGATTTGAACATTGCTCTCTCCTTGAAACGAGCAGGAAGAAGAGGTGTATGGCATTACTTACCCTGTAAAACTCAGTTACTACTTTACACAGTAACGTGTAATGTTCCACACGGGTGGCGTGGCACTGTCTGTGTTATTCCCCTAGCTTCTTCGGGAACGGCGGGTGTGGATGTGTGTGCACACTGAGTGATTCACGACCAGCCCGTGCTTGAGCTTGACTATTCAAGAATCAACTTGCTAGGAAAAACGTCTGGTGGAAACTCATTTTTGCAACAGAAGGACCATTGACTGTAATCACGTTTTATTTCTCTAAATATGTCCATAAATTATTTTTAGATAAATAATAAATGTATGCAGTTTTACCTGAAGGAGAGACTAGGTTAAAAATAACCCCAAACTCCTTGCAAGCTGGCCGAAGCTGTGTATTACCGCTGGAAGTTGGGTATGTTTGAGGTGGGTCTTGATGTGATCTTGAGGAATTGAAGCGAGTTGTGTCTCTGCATAGTTCTAGCTATGGGCCGAGATTTTGAAATGCCCCTGTACAAATGGGATCTTGCTTATGGGAATGTGAGGCGAGGATTTAACACCTACAAGAAAACATCGTGAAAGCCTGTGTCTATCTGAAAGTATACACAGAAGTTCTGAGTGTTACACTTACGGATAAACAAACATGCATGTGGCTATCCGAAGATGAAAGAGAACTGAAAATGTGACCAGAACAATGTTGTGTAGGTGCTCTCTTCAAAAGATCGCTGTTCAATGCAAACGTGCTGCCAGGGTTTAGCTGCGCTCCTCATCTGCCTGAGCAGCTAGAACTGTGATGAAAATACAGTCACTTCTTCAAAACAAAGACAAGCTGATACTTGAAGCAAGAGAGAGATTGCAGGAAGGCTGGCCCGTGAGCAGGAGGGAAGGTGATGTCATGGAACGCTGTTGTGGGATTTGGATTATTTAAGCTGCATCGCTGCGTCCACCAAAGACTTACAGCCCTCAACATGCAATTCAACCTGCTTTTGCCTCTAGTTGCAAAGTACAGCTACAGGATTTTCCATTTCCAATGTTTCCTTCCCTTCTTCCGATAGCGAGGTGGAGTGCCTAAGGCTCTAAGGTACTTGAGCTGATGCAAATAAAACCAGATCTACTGCCCATGCTAAGTAAGGGGCCAAATTCTGGTTGACTTCTTTAGTGAAGGAGCATAGTCCTTGTGGTTTGCAATATTTTCTGCTGCACACGTGAAAGTAGTGTAGAGCTCCAAGGACTCAAAATTAATTTCCTTACAGGTGAGGAAATCCCTTCCTCCTTGCAGAACGAAGTACTTTATATGCTGCATAGGGGGTGAAAGGCAGCATGTGCACTAGGCAGAAAGTTATTGTTCCATTTTCAGTTTATTTATGACTTCTTTGAAAAGAAAACTGGTTGTATGTAAGGCCAAGTCTTTTTGATCAGCCAAGTCAAAGCTTGGAGGAAGCTAATACGTGGAGGTGGAGGTACTCAGTGCTACTGGCACATGTAGTTGCAGTAAAGTGTAAGTGGCTTTTTGTGATTCCTACTGGTTCAGCATTAAGGAGCTCTGCACGGGCGCCAGCATCAGCAGCACTGTCACAGAGGGTTGGGTTTTCTGGTAATGGCGAGCAAGATGCTTCTCAGATGTTCTGACATTAGTGGTAACAGGCTGGTTTTTTGGCTAAAGCAGTTTGAATAATTAATAACGTGCTTAAAAAAAATCACTTTTTTTTAAATGACACTTCTGAGAGTAATTCAGTTGGAATAGGGCCCCCTCCAGGTGGCCAAGTTTGAGCATTTTTCCCAAATGAGGTCTGGGCTGAAGAGACGCACGCTCATTCATTCCCGGGTGTGTGTCACGTTCACATCAGCTGAAATCAAACACGTGCTCTTTCTGACCAAAGAGGCTTTCTTGAATCCTTTTCTGTTCTACAGTAATTTGCCCATATAATGCTTCTCTTTGCACAATTCCATGCTTCAGCATCTGTGGAAAAGTTGTTTTTCAACAGTGTTTAGGTCATTTCTCCTGAGTTATTTATAAAACACCATCAGACCCAACAAATAGATCTTTTGTTGACTCATAGTATAGTAATATGAGAAGTGACTTTATTACTAGTATGAAAAGTAGTAAAAGACACTAGCTGTGTTTAGGTAGATGACAACATTTGTATTTGTTTTCGACTTGTGTTCTTTAGTGCCATAAAAATTTGATTATGAGTAAGATTAAATATTCTTTAATAGCACTATGAGAGGCAGTCATGGAAAATTCCTGGTCTGTGCTTGTGCAGGTATCTGAATACTGTGAAGTCCACATACTTTGGGTTTTGGATGGGGTGTTTTTCTGTTTTTAGGGTTTTTAGAAATTTTTAACGAAAAAGTATATCTCTGGGCAGGGAAGAATCAGTAATACTGCATTATGAATGCTACACCACACTTTTCACCAGCCTTAAGTCTGCTGGGGTGTACTTTTGAACATCTGTGTCTCAAAGCAGCTCTGTTCTTGCCAGGTCTTTCCGTGGTCTTGCATCTCTCTCTCTAATCTGGGGAAGCAGGGCTCTCCACGTCCGGCACTCTCTCCAGGCTGGGGAGATGTGGCTGCTAGTCAACAGCTGACAGGTGTTTGTGTGAAGGAAACAGGATCTCCTCCTTGGATTTAGACCAACAAAGTTGAGTGTAGCATCTCAGCCTGAGTAGGTTACGTCGGTAGTAAAGAGTGAGGTCTGATTTCAAACCTGATCCTGGGGAAGTAGGGAAAAAAATCTCCCTCTCTGCTGCAGTGATGCTCTGCTGCTTGCTGGAGCTAATCCCCTTGGCTAATGGGAAGAGCTTGGGTGCAAGGGATTCCCACGTTGATATGTGAATGGTGCAACTGCAGGAGATTACAGTGTATGGTCAAAATCGTTGGCTGAGAGGGTCCTTTGCTTGCTGAGAGGCATGCAGCTGTTCAGCCCTGGGTTTATTATGCTTTTGCATGCTGCGTGTAGCAAACTAGAAGAGACACTCAGCCCAGTTGCATTTTCTTGTACTCCTCATTTATCTCTGGGATTTATGGCTGTTTTGTCAGATATAAATGCTTTAAATCACTACGGTTTGGTTAAGTTCTTCTAATTGCTTTGTGCTTCAGTTTTGGATTAAATCTTCGACCGACCTGTGGTACAGTAAAACACACTTACATGCAAAAAACACGAGAATTACAAAAACAACTGCTCTGTGTTTCTGCTTTTTCTGCTCAAGCCACAAGTACTCAGTCGTGGTTTTTCCCTGTTAACAATTACCATCTCATGTAAACACGCACTGAAAAAAAAAAAATAATCAGTGCCAGAGTGATACAGGAAATGTTCATCCCTGTCATGAAAACAAGGACAAAGAGTGTGAATGTGTCAGATCTCTAGGTGTGCCCGCAAGTGAGGAAACGTGCCACACCTTTTCGTTGAAAGGTGGAGCGCAGATTTTAAACTGCTTTGGAAACGTGCTACAAGTCATGAGGAAAGGTGCATTGCTGGACATGCTAGGGACCTGTGAGTTGCTTGGCAGGACCTGCCTGGGAGATTTATCTATAGATGAGAGATGGGAAATGGTATGAAATTACAGGGTATGGCATGAAAGTGTGTGACAGAAGGAGAGAAGGGCTGCTGATAATAAATACCAGCTCCTTTTCTGGGTTTTCTGTTAAAGGTGTTCCCTTCTGGCAGTTTATTGGTGAATGAAGAGTCAATTTTTATTATATGCAATATATATGAAACTAAATCCCAGAGAAATTAAAAATGACTTGTCACAATGACTTGGGTAACTCGCCTGTAGACGCTTCATGTTATAGTTGTGCACTTGCAAAAAAATCTAAGTATATGTGCTAAGAAGAGTGACGTTACTGGAAGGAAATCTGACTGGTCAGGGAGAAGCGGACTAAGCGAAAGCAGGAGATTGCTTTTCAGGGGGTTGTGACCTTGAGGGGCTGAACATAATGGATGCAGTGTGTCAGGCTGCCTTTTTACCTTGCGACTACTGCATACCATTGGTATTCATCAGGAGGGACTGGGGTGTGCAGCGGGAAGCCCTGCAAAGCATCACCTCATCCCCGAGAGAAGTTTAAAGCCGATGAAGTGCAAAACTGTTCAAAGCACATGCAGGGAATGCTGACTTTTATCTGAACTTTGTGGCTTTCTAGCTTTACCTAAAATATGAGCTTCACTGCTGAATTTGCCTTTGGTATTGATTCCTGACTCTCTTTTCCCACTAAACTGCACCTCCTGTGTGTATCACAGTGGTGTAAAAGGCCTGGTGTGACGTAGCCCCTGGGAAAGCAGAGGTTAGCCCCGATGGACAACAGTCTTTGGATCGCACCGTTAGAAAGTAGAAGACACCTCTTTAGGGTTGTAGACAGGTGCAGTAATTTCAGAGGGTTGTCTTCGTATCATTTTTTCAGCTGCTGGGAAAGCAAATTATCTCTAAAATAAATGGAAAGAGGAATACATTTTTTTTCTATTTGTATAGACCTGTGGGCATCTTTACATGTCTGCTAGGGAGTCTAGCTGAGGAACACACTAAGACTTTCTTTTTCTTTGTTTTTGTTTTCCCTTTCTGAAAATAGAGAGTATGAATTTTAAAAAGTCTATACTCTCACTGCTCCTGTTGCTTAGTTCCATCCCGTTGGTTGAAGCTCCCATAACGCTCCAGCAAACTCGCTTCCCCCTTTCTGCCTAGAGCTAGAATGCATGTTACTTAGTGGGTGTTGGGTGCTTTAACATACTAGTTGGATTTAATTAAAATGCTGTTGCCTGCTCCCCTTTGCTTTTTAAGACGGTGCATGCAAGGCAGTGAGCTGCAGGAAGTCAGGCAAAAAGTATTGGATGTCATGTGCTGTAAGAAGAGCATGTGCCCTTCTGAGTGCTTGCCAGGCACGGCAGCACACCTCTTGCATCCCCTGTGCTCCCTGCACCCACAAGCCCTGCGCCACGAACCGCCAGCGTTTCTGCCTCGGGTCCGCGGGAGTAAGCCAGTGCTCTGCCCTTTAATGATAAAGCGTGCCATTACGTTCTGCTTAATTGGTCGCGTTTTCATCAGCTGATCTCCAGACAGGCAATTTGGAGTTGCTTGGTGATTATTGTGGTTTGCAGCATACAAATTAGTGTGGGAAGCTGCTAATGCTCGCCTTGCAAATGAGGACTTTGGTGGCAAGATTGGCTTTTCCTGTGCTCCCCCCAAGTGTGGAAGGTGAGGAGGGGGAGAGCACAGAGAGGTGGTGCCTAGCTGCCTGGCATTCATCGTGATGTCCGTTGCTCTGGCAAAGGATCGTCCTGTCTTCCAAACCTGTTTGTAAAAGGCAGGAGTCGTAGGTGGACTTCTGACCTAGAGGAGTGCGTTTCCCAACGGCAAGTTGCTTACATACTGGGTTTTTAGGATTAATTCATTTTTATTTAATTATTTTTTAAGGATGGTTTGGTCCTGGGTATGTAGTACTGGTTCCCCACCACCTCAGGTTGCTTCATAACCCGTGTTTGACTCGTGCTGTGTGATGCTGCAAGTCTGATAACACCTGCCCGGGCTTCCCAAATTGGCCTCAGCGCTGCCTGTTGCATTTTCCTGGGTAGGTGCAGACACAGCATGTGTTTATTCTTCACCCAGCTCCTCAGGCCTTCTGCTCCCGCCCTTGAGCCGTGGTGCGCTGCCTTGAGCCTGCCCTGCGGGACAACGTGTGCGAGGGGTAGGCTGCTGGGCTAAGGACCTAACACGGAACCTTTGTGCTTTGATGCCGGTAACTTGTAAAGCGAAAGCTGTGGTGTTATTCTGGGGAGTAATTTTTAAGTATGGTTTGTTACCTTGCACAGTCTGCCGCTTAATATGGATTATCTGTTTCACACAAGAATCTCGCTTGGTTAAAGGTAAGCTTTCCTGGGATTGACTGTTAGTTTGGCATGAGATGGGAAAGGAAAATTTAAACCAAACACCCCTCCAAAACCCCCCAAAAAACTAACTACCAACACCGAGCTTCATAGAAAGCTGGAATAGTCCTGGCTTTTCAAAATTCAGTTCCTCCTGTGTGCTTTCAGGTGCAGCACTGGCAGTTTATCAGTGATGCTTCATGACACAAGAAACCTTAGATAAGTACTACCAGAATAAAATCAGATGGCTGGCAAAGAGCAGGCAATGGTAGAAATGTATCTTGATCAGAAACTTCATCTGCTCTGCAAATCCAAATAAGGCTGAACCAGTATAATGTCCCCTTGGCAAGGTGTATCCATGCTTGTGGAGCACAACTACTATCTGTGGAAAAACTAGTCCTATGTAGCTGTTCCGTATTAGATTTTCTTCTAAAAAGTCAATGTCCGGGTCCATTGTAGAACAGTGTTAAGAACTGAACAGTTCCTTGACCGATGAGCTTAACAGATCCATGTCTTGTGAAAATAAGTGGTAAATGCCTCTCTTCAGTAGCTGTGTATCCAAGGAATATTTTTGGTTTGTTTTCGTTAATCAGCTTTAAAGCAAAGATGCTTTTCCTAAACAAAATGTTTTGAAATGAGCCTGAACGTGCATCTTTGCAAGCCGGAATTCCCATTTCTCAAACAAAACTCTCCATAGGCTTTGCAGGCAGTGAATGAGAAATCGCTTTCAAGTTCAGTCTCAAACTAAACCTGGTTCCAGAGTGGTTGGTCTCTCCCATCCGGCGGTGTGGTTGGTGCTCGTGAGTCCGCTCCCCTGTCCTGTGCTTTGTGTCCTGCTGGGGCACGAGAGGCGAGGGGAAAGTGGAAGAAAATGCTAGGGTGTTTTACAGATTTTGTGAAAAATGGTTTTGAGACCCTTACCGATCTGGGGCAGATGATGAATTTGGTACCTGGGGTGTTTTAAGGGCAAAGTTTCTTGAGCAAAGTTGTGTGGCTGAGCCCCTGTACAGAGGGTAGTGAAGAAGGTATTTCCACCATTGCTTTGCCTCATTGGTCTTCTGAGACACCAGTCCCAAGAGGGTAATTAAAGGAGGGAATGAGAAATGGGTGATAGGCTTCACACATGTAGATTTAGAAATCCTTCTCCACCTTGATGTGAGTTTATAAACTAGCATAAGCAAAAAGTTACCAAGCTGGTAGCTTTTGGACTGGGGACTGCCAAGTACAGCCGAGCGTGGTAGATGTGCTACAGGCATTTTGGCAGGCTGTGCTCTTGTCCCTGAGTCAGTGACAGAGCTGCAAGGCAGTGTAACAGCGTTCTAGGTGATACGGAAAAGATTATGTTAACAGAAGCTAGTGGTGATTTAAACTGGCTTGTTTGGGCAGTCATGCTAGGATAACTACTCTTGCTGTAGGCTGTGGTGAATGGTTTTTAGAGGAGTCTCTCTTCCCCTGCTGCTTTTATGTGCACTGTCCTTCCTCGGTTCCATCTTTCAAAAACACCTGTTGCGGTTAAAAAAATCTCAGCTCCCATAGATGAAGAATTGGGGGGTGTGCATGTATACACATTGGTTGTAAGGGAAAAAATTAATTTAAATTCAGTTGGTTTTAAGGAAACAAAGTTTTGGGGGTTCTGTGGTTTTGCGTTTGGGTTTTTTTTTTGTATTTTTTTTCATCTCTAGTAATTGATTAATTAAAAATGTGGTTTTGGAAAAAATGAGTACTTGGCAAAACTGTGCTGTCATCAAAGACACAGCTGCAACTCCTACTGAAATCTGCAAAGGCAGAGTTAGGGCTTGTTTGGTTTTTAAGGTAAGTTTTCAGGTTTTTGTGAGGATATCGTGTGTTCCTCCTCAGGAATTCGAGTAAGGGGAGTGAATTACATGCTACTTTTAAGATGACTTTGAATGTCTGAGGAGGTCTGTAATTTGCCTGGCCACTGCCTCTGCCCTGGTATAGATGGTGATGGAAAGGTGTACAGTAGCCCCAGGCTCTTTTCTTCTGTGTTCCCTACATCCCCTGCTGTCATCAGTAACTGCACCCTCTTCCTTCTCCTTGCCCATGTGTTTGTCTTTTTGAATTACTTCTCTTCCTTGCTGAGGTTTAACAGATTAAAATTCTGCCCCTGTCCCCCTGCCCAGCCCATTGCCTTAACTGACCAGAAACTGTTATTTCTTTACCTAAACTTGCAGGCATAGGAAAGAGTTGTCCCATAACAACCTGTCAAACTCGACTGCAACTGATAATAAGCTTTCCAAATACCTGTGTTGTCGTGTTTTTTCCAGCCATGATGCCATCATGTAGATTGGGCAGTCTTGAAAGCGAAAAATTACTGATTTGACAAAACTTGTCAAAACGTAAATGTAACAGTTGAACCTTTCTCATAAAAATCATAATTCAGACTGTAGCAATACCGGTAACTCCCAGAAAAGACTTGATGGCATCTCATTGCTGGATTTGCTTTTGAGGGTACAATCCAGCTGTTGATTACTGGCGGTATGGAAACCTCATCGTCCTCGGAGCTGGCAACCATGTCCTCAGAGCTCTAGCAGAGAAGTGCAATTGCTTCTTGGTGTTTGAGCAAGGTCAGTTAGCAATGTGTGTCTTTTCAGTCAGTAGCAGAAGGTGGGGAGGAGCATTCTCATCCACCTGCATATGCAGAGGGTCATCTCTGTGTACTGTTTGTGTTGGGAACAACTGGAAGACAAAATGTGGTGGTGTTTTTTTTAATTAAAAAAGGGGCCATATGTGAAGCGGTGGTCTTGTAAGAAGTACTGGTGCTTTCAGTGGGCTGGACAAGGTACATATTTACTCCGGTTCCCTCACAAGTGTGTAATAGCAATAATATATGTTTTAATCCAGTTTCTTGTTTTTAAAGTGGTATGCCATCGTGGGTGCTGCAGTCTCCAGTTACTGAAACAGAAGGAGATGAAGCCTGTTCAAGGTTAATCAGCAGCTGTTGCACAGACCTCAGGAGCAGGGGAGTGGAGCTTTGATCTGGTGTGGGGGATGGACAGACAACAGAAAGGTCTAATTTTCCAGGAGACTTTGTTCTGCAGGAAACTACCCCCACCTAAACTGACCGTAGATCACATGGAAACCTCTTAATGGCTTTGTTCTGCTTTAAAACAGTAAAGCAAATCTGCCTTCAGGAGGCAGAACTGTATTTGTTGAGAGAAAGGTGTCAGTGGTTTGCTGCTGTGGTCTCTGAGGAAATTGTGATTAGTGCTGTAGGTGTTTTGAAAATAAATTTTACTCCATTCAGCTGGATTAAGCATTGGCCTAGATTTAAGTGTGTAGTCAGCTCATAAAGTTGAGTTTAAGGTACTGAAATTTAGATTACGTGCTCAAATACCTTACAAAGCTGTGCTTTCTCTCGCTATCTACAGAGACTTAGGGATCAACTAGTCCTTCTCCGTGACTCTATCCATTCCTCACCATCCCCGGACAAAACCCGCCAGTTTTCTGGCTGTTGGCAGAGGGGCTGCAGAATGGCTGGAGGGAAGCAGAGCCCGTTAGCGGCACTACTCTGGAGTGGGTTCTGGAATATTAATTGATTTCCCTTTCATAGGCTGGGTGGTGGTGGTGGTGGCGTACGCAGCCATGTAGTAGTTTTCGTATTTCAGCCGCCGCTGATGTCCAGCTGTTGTGGAAACCTTTTGTTGATGAGTGCAGGGAAGCTGGGCACTGCAGAGGGGGGAAACTAGATCGATACTCTGCATTACAGGGTAGTACGTTGGACAAATGGCAACTTGTTTGTTTCTCTGGACTTGGGTATGGAAGAACAGGTCCGGTTTTATATGTAGGAGGCTGAACACTTCACGTTTAGGTTGAAGTCAGTGAGCATTACCCAGCTCCCAGCAAACTTCATGAGTTTGCCCCTGAGTAGTCTGGCCTGGCATGTGCTTGGCATGTTGAGGTTTTTGGGTACCTAAAGGGAAGTGTTTCCAGTAGTCCTGAACTAACAATGAGGGTTGAGTTTTCAGAAGCAAAACTGTTCGATGAATACAAAATTAACAAAGTTGTATTATTTTGACTGGATAGCTTCTTTCTTGCTGTGGCTCTCCTTGGAACAGTGTGTGAATTCGTAAAGAGGAGGAATGAAGATAAATGTGGTTTTGGTTATCTTTTCCATTAAAAAGCTATGTCCAGCTTGACCTAGTTAATAACATCACTTCCTGTCTCACAAACTTTATATTTGGAGCCAAGCTACTGTAGAGCATGAACAAAAGGTTCTCTAAATACATATTGACTATTGTTCGGTTGGCTTTGCCAAGCCCTGGTAGTGAAATGCTTTTTGAATGCAGATGCAGCATAATCTACATTCATTGCCCTTAATTCAAAGCAGTTATAACTGCTATGAATCAATGGCATTGATGAGTCGACTGGGTTTTACATTATGACATGTGAATGAGTAGCATTTTCGCTTGGATGAGAACACACTTATACAATAGCTGCCTCTTCTTCGATATATACACACTATATATAAAAAAATTAATTTATGTGCAGTTATTTTGTTCAGCATACACAACCTGTATGCATGCATCATGTAGCTTGTTAATTACAGTTTTGCAGTGAATGCTCCACCATTTTACTTAGTTGAGATAAAGTTCTTCATTAATTTCGTGATTTGCAGTGCATATGCCCAAAAGAATGGACTTTTACCATCTCAAAGAATACAGAGGAAGGTAAGAGGCAGTGCGTGCATTTTCAGCTGTAAAATCTGCGAGGTACAAGGACTGGGGACTTCTCCAGGTGGTCTTGCAGCTGTGAGATTTGAAAACCTGTTTCCTTTCCCTTTTGCAGTCAGGAGAAATCTATTTGCTATGGAAATGATGGCATATGGACCTTCTTCTGCAAATGCTATTCCAAGTATTTTTACAACCTCACTTCACAGAAATAAAAACCGTCGGGCTTTAGTAAGTGCTCCGTGGCTTTGCTTTCCCCCTTATCACAGCATAGCAGCATGTTAGATGGCTTGTTGGGGAGCTCTGGAGTACAGAAGTTACCAGGCTTCTTTCCCAAAAACAGGTCCAGACCAATATAACGTGCCACCACGTGCACTGAGCAGCGTCGTTTTCCTCAGGTGTGTCCTGCATGACAAGTCTTGTCCGTAAATTACCTACTAGTGAAGATTTGGCTCTCAAAGCTGTCACTTGGGCATCGCAGAGGGATTGCAGCCCAGTTGCAGAGCTGGCTGGGCACAGGAGGTGACTGTAAGCTCATAAGGGATCTTCTGGCAGGGCTTTTTTGTTTTTTTTCCCTCCCCCAAACGGAAAGGTCTTGCAGTGCATCCAGCCCATGGACAGATACCCTATTGTTGAGCTACCTTGCCAGGGAACACGTTGTATTTGCATTTCTGATGCCTCGGGCTTTGTGAACTGCATTGTTCCAGCCTCCCCTGAATAGCAGCTATTGACCCCTAACAATGTACATTTGTTTAAATCAAACCCTTTCGTAGCTGATTTAAAAAGCTTATTTTAAGACTAGCCCAACCGAGTGAACGCTTCTGTGCAGGCCACTTTTTTCCCCTTTCATAGACAGAAAAAATGAGCAGAATTAATTATTTAATTTCAAGATGGAAAACATTTTCCTCTTTATGACAGGGTATTTTGAATGCTGAGATTTTGACAATTTTTGTTGCAGCTTAATGTTTGTAAGCTTTTCATTGCCCTTGAAAGCTTAAACTTCATGTTACTTGAACTTGGAGATTTTGGGAAATAATAAACCAGCAGAAGAACAGGGATTTGGTTTATCCAGAGGAATTCGACTGCATTTTGACAAATAGGGGTGTTTTGCTGTTTGTGTGTGCATTTAGATGGTTTGAATTGATCTAGGAGGAGCAGGTGGAGCCTGACAGGTACAGACACTTAATGCCCAGCAGCAGGCTGGCGAAAGCATTTCTCTGGGTGGTGGGAGGACCAGGGCCATATTCCCTCTGATGTTTGGGGTGACTGTGGTACATGCCTCCATGCCTCGAGCTGTCAGGTCTCCAGAGCTTGGCAGTGTTGTGAGCCACTGTTGTGAACAAAACCAGGGTTATTTACTGGGGGGAGTGGGCGAGAAGCATTGCTATGCCTTGCTCCTGTGGGGTTATGAGGCTGAGGCAGAAAAGCTCAGTGAAGGAATAATTTCGGAGCTGAACAACCTTGTAGTCCTTCTGTTTTATGCCAGAATGATCCCACTAGTAACAACAAATTGTTCAAACATGAAACAGCAATTGTCAGATTGAATGAGTTGCTTCATGGGCTGATGATTCTTTCTTCTGGTGTCCTGCATTAACTCAGGCGTATTGCATCTCATGAGGCTTCTATAGGTATTTCTGCTGGATGAATTAGAGTGTTGCCAGCAGGTCGAGGGAGGTGATCCTTCCCCTCTGCTCAGCACTAGTGAGGCTGTGCCTGGAGTACTGTGTCTAGTTCTGGGTTCCCCAGTATGTGAGGCACATGGACGTACTGGAGAGAGACCACGAAGATGGTGAAGGGACTGCAGCACCTCTCCTATGAGGAAAGGCTGAGAAAGCTGGGACTGTTCGGCCTGGAGGAGGCTGACGGGGGAAATCTCATCAGTGTACATAATTACCTGGAGGGAGCCAGGCTCTATTCAGTGGTGCCCGGTGACAGGACCAGAGGCCATGAGCACAGGCTGAAGCACAGGTAGTTCCCTCTGAACATCAGGAAACACTTTGTTACTGTGGGGGTGACTGAGCACTGGTACAGGCTGCCCGGAGAGGTTGTGGAGTCTCTATCCTTGGAGATACTCAAAAGCCACTTGGACACAGTCCTGGACAGCTGGCTCTATCTTGCCTCGCTTGAGCGGCGGCGGTTGGACCAAATGATCTCCAGAGGTCCCTTCCAAATTCAACCCTCCTGTGCTGAGGTTGGAAAGGATGCACAGGTTAAGTGAGGTGGCGGAGGACATACAGTAATCTGAGGCAAAAGACGGCTCACCTTGCTCAAGTGTACAGCATGGTGTAGCATGGCTATATGATCTCCTATGCGGTGCTACACACTAGTGCCTTATGGGCATTAGACCCGTGACGCAGTGGACTACGTGGAGTGGGTGGCAGCTGCGGCCAAGGGCGGCCTTGCACCACCCCACCAGGCTGACCGACAGCTGCAAGTTCCCAGCTTTCACTCTTGGCCGCTCTTGGAGATGGTGGGCTGACAGCAGCAGCTGCATTAAGGTGAAAGACCCCTTTGTCTCCCGACCCGGCGGTTGTGGTAGATAATTCCTTAATACCCAGGATGTTGCCTTCAAAGTTGTCATCGCTCCTGCGTCTGTACTTAAGAACACGGAATATTTCTGTTTGCTGGCTCTGGTGGGGAGGTACCAGAGGCAGTCCAAGAGCAATGCCTTCGCATCAATCAGCCTTCCTGCCCCTGGAAAGTGCAGGGTGTTTGTGCCCTCAGACCTGTCGGCGTGAGGGTGTTAATGATGCTTGAGAAGACTTAAAAAACAGAGTGGTGCCCCGGGCTTTCTGATGGCCAGAGTCCAATGCAGACCCAAGGGAGTGGGTCTTTCCACTGCTATCACTGGGTTTAGAATTAAATATTCAAGTCCTCTCTCTCGCTTTTAGCACTTCTGGGGAACCCTCTTGCTGCTGTTTCCCAGTCCCCTGCTCCCCGCCTCAGGTACTAGCGCTCTCTGCTCTCCTCTGCCTTCACCCTGCGATTTGAGTCGACATACCCTGTGTTTGAACTGCCTCAGACCTGCTGTAGACCTGGAAACCATTTGGCTCAAGGTTTTGGAGGTAAAAGGGCAAACAGCTCCACAGGCATTTGCAGCATTTAAAATGGAAAGCAGTTTGTCAAGAGATGGAGGGGAAGAAAATAATGAGGGATGCTCTTACATGATCCTCTGCGTGCAGCTGAGCTCTTACCATTCGGAGAAACCAAGCAGCAACAGTTGTTACGTTCTCTGCGAGCATTATTTTGTGTCTTAGTGCTGCTGTTTTCCTATCGTAAAACCAAGAATAACATTTGTTCAACATTAGGAGCTGCATATGCTTTAGATAATGTGGCTGAAATCCATGGTAGACTCACAGGCCACTTGCCGTAAATATGTAACAGAATTAAAAATCTGTATTGTTGTGATTGTTAATCAGGACCCTGCACCCTACCAACTTTAACAAGGCTGTAAGTCGTTTCTGTGTGTAGAAATTCAGGCAAGGACAACAAGGCTAACATGCAAAATTAATTGAATTGGTTTTTTTCAGTGATCGTCCACCCAGTCACAACCTTCTGATTATCACAGTATATCCCAACCCTCTTCTACCACTCTTTAGGAGAGAATTTGAGTGTTCTGGTAGAGGAAAAAACCCCTCTGTTCTGTAAATATCACTAAAATATTGTTTTTCTGATATGGAGCCTGCTGTCACTTTGTAGGGAATGGGAGTGTAGGTTGGGTTGGAGGTCAGACCATGGGGTGCTGCTGCTCAATGTTTTCATGCCAGCTGCAGCCACTTTCTATGGAGCAACTTGAGTGGGTATCACAGAGGGGCTGGCTTTTGCTGCAGCATCAGCTGTGGTTCCTCCTCCCACGTCCTCCTCCCTTGTCCTCAGTGCTGGATATTTGTTTTTCTGTTGCTGTATCTACCAGCCAGGTGAAAATTAGCGTGTGCCTACCCTGTGTTGCTAGACTGACTTAAGTGTCTCACTGACAGTGTCTCCATTGCCTCCTCACCTCTAAAAAGCAAATGTCATTTCTTTCTAATCTTGCTTGTTAGTAGGTTTTGGGTGTATTTTTAATCCTCTGCGTTGTGCAGCCAAGAGTGGAGGATGGTCTAAAAGGCAAAGTGGTTTAGAAAAGAGGTGAAAGATGATAGGGGGGGAAGTGCTGTGAGTGCCTAACTGAGGTTGAAAATAAACAGGTAGGGAGCCAGCTGGCTTTGAGGAGGATCTTTTAAACTGTGTGTAAATTCAAACACTGCTTTGTAATTTTACGTGTGCTAACATGAGGCACATGACTCAGAGAATTGGCTCCAGCTGCTCTTGCCAGCATTTAGGAACTTGTAACAAAAAAAAAGGCACTTCTGTGTAGTTCTCCCATGTTTACTGTGTTGTCAGAAAGCAACAAATACTTGCTGAGAGATTATTTTATTTCTTCCACTTGCTTATTTGGATTTAGCTTTTGCTTTCTCTCCTTTTACTTGATAAGTATTTCCAGAGAAAGATATCGAGTGAAATTCTTTTTTCAGTTATGTCATCTATAACTCTGTTTTGTTTATTGTAGGGGTCTCGCGTCTGGCTGCGAGAAAATAATCAGCATTATCCCAGTACCGTTCATTCCTGTGCAGAAGGAGTCGTCGTGTTCAGGACAGACTATGGTCAGGTAAGGGCATTGCTCCCCTTCGCTTTCCTCCTTTTTACCACTCTGGAAAAGAAGTGCCCTTCTTATGGGGAGGCCATAGAGGAAAATGAAAGTGTAAGGTTGGTGAATAAACCATTCATTTTCTGTGAGTTGAATGTGCAGCTTTGATTTTCATAGCTCTTTGCATTGCCTGTCCGGTCAGTTGCTGTGATCGTGCCAGACAAAGCTGAAGCAGTGCTGCCAGGCGTGAGAGCCTTGTTCCACCTAGGTCAGTGGTTGTGTGATTTATTGGAGGTAGGTGGCGTCTCCCTGGCTGTATTCCCTTACAGTCGCAGAGAGGGGGGCTGGCACTGCCGCATCTCGGCAGTGGAGGGTCAGTGGTTCAGTGGGAGGCAGCGAGGCACACCTCCCAGGGCAGAACCGGGCACCTCCATCAGCTCATCGCAAGACGATTGTGAAGGGGACCGTTGGTATGGTTTGGGTGGGGGATTTTTTTAGGTTTTGTGGTGCTGTGGGGTGTTTTTTTTTGTTAGGTTTTGGGGGTTTTTTTGTTGTTGCAGTTTTTAATTTCAACTGCTTCCTGGCTATCAAGTGTTCCTGGTTCAGGGATGGAGATGGGTCTCAGGGACTGCTCGGGTTACCTCAACTGGTCGTCCTGGGCAGTGCATGCCTGCTGCATTAGCACAGCACTGGCAGTGTCTGGCTGCCAGATGGTGAAGGAGGCTGGTCTTGGAGCAGTTTCCCTCCCCCTCTTTATTTTTATTTTTATTTTTCCTTTTTTAACCTCCAGAAGAAGGCAGAACTAGCCCTGACAGTTGCTGACATCTTGGAAATGCTCTTTCTCACGTACTTACTTCTTATTTATCTTCTACTCTCCATTAGGCCACTGTTTATCCAGACCTACCTTCCTGCCTCTTCCCTGAAGAAATTTCAGTTTTAGGTTGAGTCAGGTATAAAACACTGAGTCATCAATCTCTGCAAGACACTCCCTTTGACTCTTGGGGGATGTTTGTTCCCTCACTTTTGCTTTCTTTTCTTGGTTATTTGCACCAGGTGTAGTAGTGAATACGGCTGAAAAAAGCATGGTAGACTAGAAAATATGCTGCTTGTTCTTGCTGCCTTCACTTAATGTCTTTCTGGGTGAGTGTGGTGGAAAAGCATATTTTTCAGAACCAAGGAAGCCTTGCTTTCCTTGCCTGCTCTTCTCCAAGCAGGGAAAGAACCAGACATAGTTGCAGAGTGGTTTTTGATGGTAAGATGTAACCTATTCAGGGTTAAATTGCTGGTGTCCTGGCAGTGAGGGATGAAAATGGCAGTGAAACAACCAGGGTCTGAAGCAGAGAAAATGTCTTCCTTCTCTTGAGTCCCTGGGCATGTGGCAAAGGAAACAGGGTGACAGAGAGGAGGTCATGTCCAAGCACCTGTGTCAGGTTGTGTCTCTGGTGACAAAACCTAGTTGTGCACTGCATCCCTGGGGAGGCAGAGAGACAAGTGAGAGTCACTGCTGTCGTCAGCATCTCAAGAGGTAGTCAGGGAGCCCAAGTCTGATAGCTCTTGCTTTCCCACTCCCATCAACTGCCCTCCTAGTGTCACTAGCTGGTTCTCAGGTCAACGCCTGCATCCTCCTAGAAGCTATGTTAAGGCACGTGAAGGACAGAAAGGTGATTTGACACAGTCAACATGGCTTCAGCAAGGGCAATCCTGCCTGACCAACCTAGTGGTCTTCTCTGATGGAGCGACTAGATCACTGGACAGGGGAAGAGCTACAGACATCATCTATCTTTACTTCTGTAAGACCTTTGACATGATCCCCTACATCCTTCTCTCTAAATTAGAGAGATACAGATGTGAGGGTGAGACTATTCAGTGGATGAGGAAGAGGTTGGATGGTCACATCCAGATGGTAGTGGTCAATGGCTCAATGTCCAGATGAAGATTGGTGACAAGTGGTGTCCCTCAGGGGTCTCTACTGGGACCAGTACTGTTTAATATCTTCATCAATGACATGGACAGTAGGAATAAGTGCACCCTCAGCAAGTTTGCCAGGGGCACCAAGCTGAGTGGTGCAGTTGACATGCCTGAGGGACAGGATGCCGTCCAGAGGGACCTGGACAAACTCAAGAAATGGGCCCATGTGAACTTTATGAGGTTCAACAAGGCCAAGGGTAAGGTCCTGCATCAGAGTTGGGTCAACCCCTGGTATCAATACAGACTGGGGGATGAAGTGACTGAGAGCAGCCCTGCTGAGAAAGACTTGGGAGTCCTGGTAGATGAAAAGCTGAATATGAGCCAACTGTGTGTGCTTGCACCACAGAAAGCCAGTCTTCTCCTGGGCTGCATCAGAAAAAGTCTGGTCAGCAAGTTGAGAGAGGTGATTGTTCCCCTCTGCTCTGGTGAGACCCCACCTGGAGTACTGTGTCCAGCTCTGGGGCCGTCAGCCCAGGAAAGATGTGAACTGGTTGGAGCGAGTCCAGAGGAGGCCACAAAGATGCTCAGAGGGCTGGAACACCTCTGCTATGGGGACAGGCTGGCAGAGTTGGGCTTGTTCAGCCTGGAGAAGAGAAGGCTCTGGGGAGACCTTATTGCAGTCTTTCAGTAATTAAAGGGCACTTATAAGAAAGATGGGGGCAGACTTTTTAGCAGGGTCTGTTGCAATACGGTAAGTGGTAATGGCTTTAAAATAAAATGAAGTAGATTCAGACTAGATATAAGGAAGACAGTTTTTATTATGTGGTGTGTGGTGAAACACTGGAACAGGTTGCCCAGAGAAGTAGTGGATGCCCCATCCCTGGAAATATTCAAGGTTGGACGGGGGTCTGAACAACCTGGCCTAGTGGAGGGTGTCCCTGCCCATTTCAGGGGGGTTGGACTAGATGACCTCTAAAGGTCCCTTCCAACCCAAACCATTCTATGATTTTGTGATCTTTTGCACCTGTGCCAAGTTATCAGATTTATTGGATTGTTGACCCAGACACACATGATGGGGGGGAAAACATCCACAAAACTATACTGAGAGCAACTACCACTTGGTGCAAATCCTCCTCACAGAGAAACAAGATGACTATCTGCGTGCTGGTGTGTTTTTTGTGGGTTGCATGCTAAATTGTGCATTTAGCGTTGCTCAGATTTGGGAGGTTGTATATTTTGACCTGTCCCACTGAAATTTGAGGTCCAGTGGAGAGGCTAGTCTGCTCTGTTGGCCCTTTGAAGCTGAAAAAAAGAAGGATTCATCACATTAAAGCATCACTGTTGTTGTATCTGGGTTGCAAAGCAGGAAGGCTGCCGTGTGTGTTGCTACACTGATATGCTCTAAGCAGTGTCCAGCAGTAGGCCTTCCATTTAAACTAAGCCCTCTCCAGCTCCTAGTGGGAGTGACTCACATGCTTGTATCAGGGGTTACCTGTAATTTCCACAGGATTTTGTAGCTGGGTACATGGCTGTAAAGAACCTGACTTTTAGAAGGGAACCACAGATGCTGTTGTAAAGCGGACAGCCTGCTTTGGTGCCCTCGGAAAGGATGGCAGAGTTAGTGTTGGCAGCCACCAGCAGAAGAGCTGCTAGCTAATGCTCTCACAAGCTGAAATGTCAGGTAATACGGAAAAAGCCTCAAGTCATTACCACGATATCATCTCACTGATTACATTTCCTCAGAAAACCTGTGGGCTGCAGAAGGTTTCAGGTGGTTGAAATGTATCTCAGGATAGTGCCCAAGGGTTACCTCTGGTGGCTGGGTGATCCCTCCAATGCTGCGTATCACTTTGAAGAACGGGGCAGGCGAAGCAAGGGGCGAGGTTGAAGAAATACGGGGTGATGATGACTTTTGAAGAATGGTTGGCGTATTGACTCCCAGACCCTTTTAACAGCTGCAGCTCCACGTTGAAGTCTAATGACAGTCAGATGAATGTGTGGGGACCTTAGCAAAGCACAGCATTGTTACTTATCTTCTCCGAGTCGGTCGCTTCTACTAGACTTGGCACTTCCTGCCTTTCCGCTGAGCAGTTTGCGTGACTTCTCAAGACACCGCTGGCAGGGTGGTGGGACTAGGAAGGTGTGTTCGCTGGAGTTGTGCTCAGGTGTTACTTTTATGAGTTTGCCCTTCAAGTCTTTGGCCTTGCCGATGTCAGTTTGTGGAATAATGGAAAAAACATAGCACAGTACATTACTTCTTAATTTCTTCTCTCTGTTCTTTTCCGAGTGGTGGAAATAAATCTGCACCAAAGCCCATGGCAGCATATGGTTCTATGCTGAAGGGGTGCTGATTGTAGGGAATTTTACCCAGTGCCAATACTCTTGCAAGAATATTCCATAACCTTTCAAGGTTTTAACAAGTTGCATATTGGGTATCGAATCCCTTCTTGTCATGTAACTGCTCCTGGAGTATTCTTGTGTTGCCTGAACATTTCAATTAAGCAGTCCATTTGTTATTTATCTGAAGATGACTGTGGTGCTGCTTTCGGCTCTTGTCACCCTCTGTGCGAGACCGATGCTTGTGAAAGTAGTTGATTTGATAGGCTGAGTGGAATATCTGAGATGTATGATATGGTGCACTAAAAAAGGGAATTTCAGATTGTAGGTTTGGGGTTTTTTTTTTTGAGCAAATAGCTGCAAAACTGTCTTAACTATTTATGGTGGGGAGGAAAAAGGTGGCACTCTACAGGTGTAGATGAAACCCTCATTAAATACAGGGAGGAGGTGAGTACATCAGGGTCATGTTTCACCACCCTGGCCAACGACAATGGAGTGGGAGATGAAAGCTGTAATGTCCTCCCAGCTGGCTCTGGGGTGCTTCTCCAGCCTTCTGCAGGCTGGCCTTCACAACGGAGGCTCTGCAATGACTCAAGAAGCTGCAGTGAGTAGACAATTCACATTTTGAATGTTTTTTCTCTTTATAAGCACCTCCCAGATCTTTTCTAGAAGAGAATATGCTGTACTAGTTTGCTGATGGGTTGGTTGGTTTGGTTTTTGTTCCATTAGTGTGCACAGAAGTGGCGAAGGACTCTGTGCCTAATGTTTTGGAAACACTATGTCTGTGAATATACATATATAAAATATGTCAGAGAAGTCTGTGAATACTTGGACTTAAAAAAAAAAAAAACCAACCAAAACCCCAGAAGTCTACATCTTTGCTTGTGTGTAGACATGTATATATAATGGCATTACAGTTACTGCGTCTTTTTTTTTTTTCATATTTGAGGCTATTTTTGCTACCTCTGTTTTTAGGGTTAAAATCCTTAAGGATTTTATTTACAGTAGAGCAGACGTTTCCTCATCGTCACATTCTATAAATTTTTAATGAAGTTGTGTGATCTTATAAAGCACTCCAGTGAATGTTTAAAAAAAATATTGAAAGCCCTGCTTTCACTGTATGCTTTGTTTGAAATTACTTACTTGCGTATGTTCAGTAGAGCATCAGTGATTCTGTTGAGAGAAAAAACCCTCTTTCCAAGTTTCTCTACAGTTTTCTGAATAATGTGAACTTTACCTTATTTCAGATAAAATACTAACTTTTCCCCTTGAATGAAAGAGGACTGCATCGTGCTCTTAGCTTGTACAGACACATTTGAAATTGTCCACAGTGAAAGCATAGACATCAAACACAAAAAGCTCGTTGGGGAGTGAAAGCTTTCAGGAGACCTGCCTTGAGTTGCATGGCATTAATTTCAAGAACATCTTTCTTGTCTCCTAGCAAGGGCTCATATATAAAAATCATGCCAAAAAATGTACAGTCAGCATTTCCCACCCCTCTACTTTTTTTTTAAAGGTAGTCACGGTGATTTGTTTAGGTAGCACTGTGTTTAAGCCTGTGAGTGTTGGGGACTTTCAGAGCAGCATCTAAGAGCACACTATTTTAATGATGCCCGTTCCTTGCAAGAGAAATTTTCTATAAATGTAAAACACAATGTGTGTGTGCACTGGGGAAATCTGCTCTGAAGAAACTCACCCAGGGAGAAGTAAAAGTTGAATTGATTGCTGCAAACTGTCCTGCGTCTGACACTGAAATTTCAGGGTATTTAATTGCATACCTGCTCAGTTGACCGAGAGGAACTTTTAAATCAAATATGTTATAAATAGAAACTGCTGAATGATAATATCCCAGAAATGTAGGCTCTTTAGAAACAGATGTCACGTTTCACCAGTAAAGACTTTGCCAGTTCAGCCACCCTTCTGTGAACTTTCTTTACAAAGAAGTCCTTCACGGCATGGTGTTATGTCAGCACAGTGCTGCTCAGCATCCCTAGCTTCACATCAGAGGCACCTGTACATGGTTTGGTCAGCAACAAAAGTATTTATTCTTGTGTGTGTAACTTAATGTGGCTTTTCTGTGGCATTTCTGCATCTCTAGCCTGGGAAGGCTACAGATGTTCCCTGTTAAACACAACTCGAGTATGTTTTCCATGGAGGTTTTCACCTTTTTCTTTTTTCTTCTGGTTTGAAGGCTGAGAGAGCTTCTATTTGTGACTTCAGATAAGTTGGACTTGGGCTTTGTTTGTGGTTTACCTCTTTTTTTTTTTTTTTTTTCCCTTGGTTTGAGGGGATCCCGTTGTTTGGTTTTTAAGTTAGCAATAGGATTGTCAGAGTTACCATGTGGTTATGCAGGAGAGTTTGTGGTTGGGTTTGTAGGTATTTGGTTGGTTTTTTTAACTAGAAATGAGGAAGAATTTAAAAAAAAAATCCCAAACCTGCAGGCAAATGGTTAAGATCTTTTCATAAGGACTCTTTTCTTTGCCTTGTGTCCTTTCTCACCATCACTTGGGACTCTTGTGCTAGCCTTTGCTACTGTGAGGAGTCCTTTTAAACAAGAGTCTTCCGTTCATATTCAGAAGGCATGAATAACACCACTGAAGTTACTTGGCTTAAGTTATTGAAGTCGGTACGACTGTTTATCAGTAAATGCTGTGTTTGGCTGCATCAGTTCATAGGATCAGGCATCGGAGAAGTAAATCCTTCTGGACAAGGATTTTCTCAGTTATCATTGAAAAGCATCCTGCTCGCTTCTAGCTCTTCCATGTGAAGACTCAACAACATTTCCAAACAGTGTTTTTTTGGACGTTTCCCTGAATTCAATATCTATTACCCTTGAAATACACCCTTACAAGGGAGCTTTTTAAAGAAGCCCTTTGTGTGCTTGCTTGTATATACAGCCTCTTAAGAAAATACACAAATATATGCAGTGGGCTTTGGTCTTGGCTGCTCTTAGCATTAAGTGAATCCATCTCTTTCTGCCAACTTTATTTATGACAGCACAGCTTCCATGCTTTTTAATTTAATGGTGCTTACAAAGAATTGTGACTACCGACTCCAGCCATTGGGCAGCTCGTGTGTGTTTCAGGCAGCAGATCCCCTGCCTTTGGGGCTCCAGGTCACTGACAAATTCGGCTGCTTTACTCCAGGAAATCAGATTCCATCTGTCTAAATGCCGTGAAGTTGACTTTATTCTGCAGTTATATTTGTCTTCCTTGTAATAATTCTCCTGATTATTTCCAGTATAAAAGTTTGGTGCGTGTTGGCTTCGTGGGGTTTTATCTTGGGGGTGGGGTTTTTTTTTGGTCTTTTTTTTTTTTTTTATTGCTGTTGTTTTTAAGGGGTGCGTATGGGAATTTTGGGTTTGGGAGCCAGAAGTCAGCCAGAGGATTTATCTTCTGTGGAGAAGTGTTTACATCTTTTATGTGGGATGTCAAAGTTCAGCGACTTGCTGCAAGCATCTGTTGATGTGCCTGCAAAGAGAGCTCATGACAGATGCAAGCCCAGCGCTGGCCAGCCGTGTGCGGCCGCCGTTGGGAGCATCCGCCAGGAGGCTGGCCTAGCACGGCCCATGCTTGTGCTGTTCAGGGCACTGTCCAGTTTGAGGAGGTTGCTTTTGCTACCCCAGCCTGTGGGGCATCTCCTGGAAGGGACTGGGATGAGGGGAGGGCTGTGCCCCATTCGCCCATGCTTCCTCCATCCCGTGCCCTTCAGAAAGGGATTTTTGTGAACCAAGAGAGGCTGCAGACCCCATGTGTTTCCTGCAAGCCCACGTGTCCCCTGCAGACCCATTGAGGTATGTTGTCCCATCCCTCCTGTGAAGCATTTAATGAAGTGTAACTGCAATACACAAAAGCATCGCAGCACCTAGTAAGGATTTAATGCAACCGTAGGGCCTCACAGCATTTTTTTTTTGGTGGAAATGCTGCTTCAGAACCCCAAACGTTACTTGTAAGTACGATGTTTGATCACTGGTTCAAGCGGAGTGCTCATAAATTGAACAGTTTTTTTTCTGATGTGCCATCTTTTTCTCCTTTTTAAGTACTTGCTAATTGGAGAAATTGTTAGTTTGGATCTCTTACATTCTCCAAAATATTGATTGATATATCACATAAATATTAAAAAAAATATTTCATAATGCTAAAGTAAGCAATATCTTTAGCCGAAAACTTTTTTTCCCCTCTGATTCAGGAGCTCACTCATCTTTCTGCTGTGCATCAAGAGCAGTATGGGTATGTGACTGCTAGTCTCTGAATATTTGTTAAAGCATAATAGGGAAAAGCCTCTTTTTGTGTGTGTTTTTCCCTGAACTACTGTGTATTTATTACATAAAACATACAGAGCAGATTGTGAAGTACTTGCTGGATACGTTGCACATGTGCTGTCCTTACTTTTTTCCTGTTACTAGCCTTTCTGCCAAAACTGCTATCAGTTTGATTAATTCTGGGAAGGGGAAACTTTTAATCTTAAAGTGAGGTATTTTAAAAGAAAGGTTAATTTGTTAAAAAAACCCAACCAACCAAAAAAACCCCAAAACAAACCAAAAAATGAAGCAAAACTCAAACAAAAAACAACCAAAACCCCAACCCTGACTGCCAGACCAAGTTGACTGTATTATTCCTGCAAAATGAACTTTCTGGTTACCGGTGCGTTAGCCTCTTTTTGTCAGGAGTCGGGGAGTTCGCAAGTGAGCAGCCCGGAGATTCCTAATGCACAAATGATGGGGGCAGGAGGGCTGAGCAATGACCATAACTAACTCCTTTAATGTTGGGTTTCCAAGGGTTTTGTTCTGTGTTGCCTAAACATAATGGTGGTGTTTGTTTTAGCTTTATTGAAATTAATTTGTTTGGCATTAGTTTGGCTGTTGTTAAGTGTTTTATTAACAACATAAATTAAATTTGTATGAACAAAAGCATTTATCTCTGAGCACAGGGTTGCTTTATGCTGTCTGTAAGACCTGACTGAAAGCCGTCCGTATCTGAGGTGGTGACAAAGAGGTACTTACTGTCCCCCGTTCTTGGTTTGCTGCAGCCCCGCCATGGGTTGTGGCTACACAAACTGTTGAGATGTCAGTCTTCTCCCTTGCTTTCTGAAAAGAAAATCCAAACCATCTGTGCTTTTTTGGTGCTTTTATTATGCTCGCACTAAAGATAGCAAAACTGCTTTTGTTTTAAGATTAAAGCAGATGTACGCAGGCTGCCATGTTGATTCCTTTTGTAAGGGAACACAGTTCAGCTGTTCGCAAAAGATGGAAAGGAATTCAGCCCGCGTCGTGCCAAAAGACGACAACAATGAATCTGTGGCATCATGACGAGCAAGCTTGTCGCTGCAGTTGTTCCCTTGTTCCTAAATTCCCTTGGATGTGCGGCTGGTCTCATTGTTCAGCGTTGCTAGTGTGTTTAGGAACACGTGGTTTAGGTTAAGCGCAGTTACACACTGGGATGCTTGCTCTGCAACAGGGCATTGCTTAGCCTGCTCTGGTGAGGTTTTGGTGCCTCGGAGTGCAGATAAATGGTGGATGGACTATGAGATTTTTACTTGGAGAAGACTCCCATCAACTTGTGCCTGAACTTATCCCCATTAAAAGTTGAGTAAAACCTAAGTAGAGTGCCCTACTTTTAAAAATTATTATATATTGTTTACTTTATTGTTATTATTTTTTTTTAAATTAAAAAGTCAAATATCTGGGTAATTCTGGACAGGATTTTACAGTGAGGGCTTGTGAGAAAATGCTGGTGCATGTGTGAGCAGCCATTTTAAAAAGTATTGAGAGTTGTGAGAAGAGGCTACCCCCTCTCCATGATGGCCAGCTGCCTGAGAGCTGCTGTTTGGCAGAGCCACGTCCCTTTCCTGCCCCTGGGCTTCCTCAGGGGTGGAGGGCTGGAGTTGGGGGTATGAGCTGTGAAAAATCATTTAAGTCTATTATTTCAAATCAAGCGAGTATTTTAAAAAATTCAGCCATCTGACAGGTGAGTAGGGTATTGTGTTAGGTGAGCTGGTGGTCGCAGCCCACATCTTGGTAGCAGGTTTCGAGAGGTGGGGTGATTGATGTGCAGGGAAATAGGCAGCATCCGCTTGCAGCTCCTCTGGGGAAGGCTGCGGTGGCTTTGACTCTGTGGTGCTGGTTCTGTAGATGAAAAGCTCATTTGCTCTTTCCCTTGTAGTCACTCGAGTAGTTCTTGAGGTTTATATTACCTCTGTGTACCTCAGAAATACAGAAATTAAGGGGATCCTCTGCATCTCCAGATACCCTGCACTGAACAAGTTACCTTTCTGTACAAACTAAATCTGTGCAGTCAGATTGGAGTTTTGCTGCTAGATTACATTCAAGGCTTGATGTCCAAAATACTGTGTTTGAAAGATGCAATACTTCTTGCAGAACTTCAGGTTCTTTCAGCAGGGAACACAGGAGCTTCCTGGTGGGATGAAATGTGTTATTGCACCTTTGGGAGCCACATGACATTTGTGTTCTTGAACATTTCAAAGCAACTTGTTGTTTGAAAGCATCAAGCCTTCTCATGAGAAGGCTGTGAGAGCGAGATTTCCCCTAAAGCATTTCTGCAATGTGATAATAAACTCTTTCAATATTAGTTTCAAAAGGATCTTTAAGTGCTCTTTCATAGTGGTGCTTTTATGTTCGCTAAACCAGGGGAAGAAAATGTTAGTGTAGGTCATGTGCCTCTTCCTCATCCAGCACACTTTATTTTGTAAAACAAGCCAGTTCCTGTTTAGCACACACATGATGGAGCTGCGAGATGATTTAAGGAGATTTATCTATCTAATCTGACTGTTGTGGTTTAACCCCAGCCAGAACTGAGCACCACACAGCTTCTCCCTCACTCCCCCGCACTGGGACGGGGGAGAGAACTGGAAGAGTAAAAGTGAGAAAACTCTTGGGTTGAGGATCAAGACAGTTTAATAGATAAAGTAAAAGCTGCAGACACAAGCAGAGCAAAACAAGGAATTCATTCACCACTTCCCATCGGCAGGCAGGTGTTCAGCCATCTCCAGGAACGCAGGGCTCCATCACGTGTAATGGTTACTTGGGGAGACAAATGCCATCACTCTGAATGTCCCCCCACTTCCTTCTTCTTCCCCCAGATTTATATGCTGAGCATGACATCACATGGTATTGGGATATCCCTGTGGTCAGTTGGGGTCAGCTGTCCTGGCTGCGTCCCCTCCCAGGTCCTTGTGCACCCCCAGCCTACTCGCTGGTGGGGTAGTGTGAGGAGCAGAAAAAAACCTTGTCTCGGTGTCAGCACTGCTCAGCAGTAATGAAACCATCCCTGTGCTATCAACACAAATCCCTGTTTCCAGCACAGATCCCAAACACAGCCCCATACCAGCTACTATGAAGAAAATGAACTCTGTCCCAGCCAAAGCCAACCCGCTGACTTAACTAAGGACAAACAAAGAATGTATGCGGAAGAGGTGTGGTATTGCAAAGTCAAGCCCTGGGCAGCTAGGAATTGCTGCAGGACCCCTTTTTGCACTGTTTCTCTACAGTTAGATGGTTGTGGCACACATGGGAGAGGAGAGGGACCTGTACCGAGGAACCAGCATCAGTGGGCTCTGAGCAACTTCTGGATGCTGTAAGGTTACAGGGATGAGGGTGGAAGTAAAGGGTGCTTGTTTAAAATGCCCTCATAGTCTTCCGCCCCTTCTCTTGCCTTCCTCCTCTGCCCCCTTTTTTCTTTTTGATGCTTCCTACCTGCCCTTTGTCCTTTCTTCCATGCACAGGCTCATGGCTTTTACTTGTTTGGTCTCTGTAACGTGTCCGTGCTCATTCGGCCTTGTAGCCCGGCTCCTGTTTGCTCTGTCTGACACACAAGTGCATGTGCACATACGCAGGTACCCAGCCTGCCAGGGCACAAGGGGAGCTGGTGGCTCCCTGGGGCTGGGAGCACGGGGCCTCCCTGGGTGAGTGATGGCAGGGCCTGGCAGCCAGGCCCCAGCCCACCATCCCAGCCAGCAGTGGGGCAGTCCGGGAGCACTGGGCAGCCCTGGGCATGGGGCACATCCCTGCAAAACTTGGCAGAGCACAAAACCTCATTGAGCCTCCTTCACCTCATGAGGAGCACAGGGGTCAGATGGGCTCCTCGTCCTCCTTCCGCACACTTCGGTCTGGGTTGGCACGGGTAGCGGCATCGCGGCGCTGCAGGGGTGAGCACGGGGAGGTCTTGCTCGGCAGCAGCCAGCGCACGCCAAGGGCAGACGGACTGTCCCAAGGTGTTCAGCTGCTAAATGGCTGAGGCCCTGCTGAACACTCACTGGGAGATTTTTCTCCAGTGATTTATAACTTTGTCGAACTGGTGACTTTTACAGCAAAGATAAAATCTTGCCTCTTGGAAACGATTCATTCCCTTTTAAATTAAACTTACCTTCCCCGAAGAACAGTCTGATAGAGCGTTCATGTATTGAATCACCAAAGTTATTGTAGGTTTATACAAAATATTGTTTTGCCTGCGCTAATAAAATAAGCTAATTTGGATACATGCGTTGTTTATAAGATGTGTACCTGCCACTGAATGCTTCGTCTGAAGCTCTGCACGTGTAGCAGAATTGTAAGGTATTGAAGACAAATTTGGGAAGGGAGCAATCTTAATAGCTACAAGTGCCACAAGCCTGTAATGAAAATAACGACCTGTCTTTTACTGCTGATTATGTCTCTTGAAAGTGCATTTTTTTCCACTAGCATCAGCAAGGACTTCTAATCTTCTAATTAGAAGTAAATAATAAAATCTCTTTCGTTATTAATGCTGCTTTCAGGCAGGCATTTAATATACACTGAAACCTGATGGCCAGCCTTAGTTGGCATTATCTGTGTGTCATTATTAGCTTAAATGCAGTTACAGAGGGTTTCTGTCACCACAGGGTTTGCCCAGGAAATATAAAGTTCTGTCAAGGATACTTCAAGGTCTGCTAGGCATTTGAGATATGTTAATGTTTTTCACATGTCCTCGGTGGGGGGGAAGAGGGAGCAGTATTTCTGCATGATCAGGAAAGCAACAGAAGCGTGACACAAAGGCTTGGGAAGTCCAACAAGTATGAGAGTGTACTTCTAAGGATAATGTGACTGCTGCATCGAGCTTGTACGTGAACAAACCCTTTGGTGTGGGCAGGGGCTGCATCCAGCAAAGCCAGTGCAGAAGGCAAAGGGGGTCCAGGAAGGAAGCATAAGGCTGCTGGGTTCATGTTTTCTTAAGCATCACCATCGGTTTGCTTCTCAGTTGTTTCTCTGGGTGGTTTTTAAAATGCTTGCCTTGTATTCCAGATGTACGACGATGGTAACCGATCAGACCAGACACTGCTGTGCATATTATCATAGAATTGTATCATAGACTGGTTTGGGTTGGAAGGGACCTTAAAGACCATCCAGTTCCAACCCCCCTGCCATGGGCAGGGACACCCTCCACTAGGCCAGGTTGCTCCAAGCCTCATCCAGCCTGGCCTTTTAACACTTCCAGGGATGGGGCACCCACAGCTTCTCTGGGCAACCTGTTCCAGTGCCTCACCACCCTCTCTGCAAATAATTTTTTCCTGATATCTAATCTAAATCTCCCCTCTTTCAGTTTAAAGCCATTACCCCTTGTCCTGTCACTACAGGCCCTTGTAAAAAGTCCCCTCCCAGCTTCCTTATAGACCCCCTTTAGGTACTGGAAGGTGCTATAAGGTCTCCCTGGAGCTTTCTCTTCTCCAGGCTGAACAAGCCCAACTCTCTCAGCCTGTCCCCATAGCAGAGGTGCTGCAGCCCTCTGAGCATCTTTGTGGCCTCGTCTGGACTTGCTCCAACTGGTCCATATACTTATGTTGGGGACCCCGGAGCTGGACACAGTACTGCAGGTGGGGTCTCACGAGAGTGGAGTGGAGGGAGAATCCCCTCCTTTGACCTGCTGGCCAGACTACTCTGGATACAGCCCAGGATGCAGTTGGCTTTCTGGTCTGCCAGTGCACACTGCGAGGCACTCTGAATCAGTTGCTGATACCTGTTAATCCCGCATGCCCACAGTGTGTATATCAAATGCAGTTCTTCAGATGTTTTCAGAAATGAGCAGAGTTGTTGCAGTGCAGTATCTTAACGCCTCTGATAAGTGGATATGGCTTTTCTGGGAAGTATTAGGTTGTGTGCGGATCTACTGTGGGGAAATGTGTGCGTAGGTAGGTGCTCACACAGAGGTGTACGTGTAGTGCTTGGCAAAACCACTGGACTTAAAATGCGTCTACTCTGTATCACATGCATGTCCCTTTCTGCGAAAGAAATCCAGGACAGCGTAGCCTACAGAAAATTTTGAAGCAAAGGCTCAATTTTTCAGTTACAATACCACGCTGATGCTAGGTTAAAATGAAACCTCAGGCCTCAGCTACAGAAAACACGGTCAGGTAGAGCGGTATTCACCTTGTGGTATTGGTAAGCTCCATAGTTGCACTTTGGAAAGTCCTTGAACATCGCTACCTGAGTCAGTGCTGTTTGGGTATGAAATCCTCAAATCTGACTCTGAACAAACTGTTTGCTGTACCTGATGTCCTTAGAAGATTAGACAGCCAGCAGTAGACAAAGTTTTAGACACCACAAAGATTCAGAGTTGCTGAAGCTGCGTGAGTCATGCATTTCTTCACTTTTAACCTGTGTGCAGTGGGATGCAGTTATCGGTTTTAGCGTGGATGTTATGTAAATACCAAGCAGTTTATCAGATGCAGTGAGGGGTTGCAGTTACAAGCAATACTTCCTCTGTTTATGTATGAAAATGGGAAGAAATGGCTGTTTAGAAATGGACAACTGATTAGCAAACTGTGGGCAAACATTGGCACACTGGCGCTCGTAAAGCAAGCTCACCTTTGAAGTGATAGCAACAGCAAACAGTAGCCACTTCTCTTTTCTTCAGAAGTTTCTGAATGGAGAGATTTATTTTTATAATGAAAGATGACATTTAACTTATAAGGGAGCTTTTGGAACCTGGTTCCAGACTTTTTCATCAGCCTTAAGTTAAGAGTCTGGAGCTGTTAGCACCCGTGAGTTCATGGAGCCAGGCTTTGCCATGTGAAAAGGAACCCAGTCAACCTCATTCCCTTACATAGCACAGATTTAAAAACCATTGTTAATTTGCATTTGTGTCACTGACCTAAAAAGTGTAGAAGTGTCAGTCTGAAAACAGTGTCCTGTAACCTCCGCAGGAGCTCAGGTAGGGAGGTAGGCTTAAGGGTGTAAGTTGCATAAGGAGAAATAACTGCCCTCTGTACTTTCAGGCTTGCTTACCAGTCCAAAATACACTTGCCTTTTGGAAAAGTGTGTGAGATGATGGAAAAACGGAAAAAAAATCTGAATGCGAACCTAGTAGTTTCATCTACTCCTGTAATTAAGCTCTGAGCACTTGTAGCTTTGTTGAATGTGTTTTGTTTGAAGCTAATATAATTTGCAGTCTGGCAGGAGCTGTCCCCTTAATGTCAGTTTTTACTTCACCCTTCTTAGCGCAGTGCATGCTTTCCAGAGACCAGTGCATTATTTCTGTCCCCAGTGTGCTGATGTAGTTCTTGAATTATACAGCTACCAGCATACACGTCCCCAGAGTGAGTAACAGCTCTTTGCTATACGTGTGTAAATATTTACATCCATTTCCCTCCCACTTGGTAAAGCACTCCATTTTTGTACAGTACAAAGTGCATTGTATATAGAAAACCCCCCACATTGTTTAGTTCTTCGGTTTTGTTTTGAGGGGGCGTTATATTTATTTAACAAAAGGCCAAGCTAGACGCAGCATGCATTTTGCGAGGAAGTCCTGCTTTCATCCAGTTTCGCAGCTGGGCCGACAAATTTATGGTGAGGTGATGGACGTCTTCAAGGTCAGGCAGCAAACTGGTGGTTAAGTAGAACCTTGGGTCCTGCTGACTCCAGTGCTTTGCGTAATAGTTTGTGCGTGTGGCTTTGTCTCTGCAAATTACTGCAGCAAATAAACCAAACATATCCCTCAGCCCCACAGTTCATTTCAATAAACAAATGTTGTGGGGGTTGATGGGTACTGATAGGCTCAGACTTGTCTTCGCAGCAGGGAGGTATTCTGAAAATTATCGTGGTAATTTTTCTGTCTTCAAAAAGATCTGATTGCTTAAAAATACGTTTTTAATACAAGTAAATGTGTGCATCAGCTACTGCTGTTGATTCCTGCAGAGCAGTAACGTGCAGATCCTCATCCCTTTGTTAAACCGATACACCAACTAGTGCATAGAGGCAAATGGCAAAAGTGAGGAACTCGTAGTGCCACGTCAACTGGAAAACTCATGGCCGGTCTGGGCCGGCATCTCCCGTGTTGCTGTCAGGCAGGGTGAGCCGTACCAGCGAGGGTGGCCGGGGCTCCTGCAGCCAGCCCTGGCATCCACTGCGCTTGTAATTCCTCCTTGGCATTTTCCTTTAAGGGAACGGGCCGCATGCTCTAGGGATGCTGGCTCTTGCTCCTGCGGACTTGCAGGAGAAGGGTTTCTTAGCTTTAGAGAGAGGGAGAGCCAGGTTTTTCGTGCTCAAGATTTTAATTTTTTCAGTGTTTCTGTAGGTGGCAGGTTCTGGCTGTTGCCTTCAGCCAAGGGCACTGCAGGATACTTGGTGACTGAGGCAGAAATGAGTTTGTGAATACTATCCATTAATTTCCAGCTGTGAAACTTAAGTGATCTGCATTTTTGTTAGAGAAAAAAGTTACCAGTCTACTGATTGCAAAATACTTATTGTCTATGTTATCACAGGCTTGCCAACAGCAAAGCATCTAGCAATATTGTTCTGGCACATCTGCTGAGCTTGGAGTCACCGGGAGTGGTGTGACTTTCATGGTCTGTCATCACTGCTTCCAGCTTCCTTCCACGGTTTTCTTTTATGTTGCTTCACCTGACTTCAGACCTGGCTATCCCCATCCGAATGTGCTTGGTCTCAGGAGTATAATCTGGGAGATTTAGCAATAAAAGTATTTTTTAACTGATTTTGTTTACTTTCTCAGCAAGCTGTATTTTGGACAGGCATGTTCAAAATTTTCTCATCATAACATGCTATTGCTAACCTCAGGTATTAAAACTTTCTTTTATTATGCATCTACTGCAGTATTCATGTGGTGCTGCTTTCTGAATTTTTTTTTTCTTGGTCCTCTACATATGGATGTATTCATTTCACTTCTTTTACAGTAACTGAGTTTTGGCCTTGATTTGAATTCCTCTTATCAGTCTCATCTGCTTGCAAAAGTTACAGCATGTCAGGAAAGTAAGGTATGCGCTCCCTATCAGTCAGATGTAAGGCAAAAATAAAATCTTTAGCTTTATGCATTTAATAGTAAATTAATAGAGACCTTATCAGTTGTTAGAGATGTCTATTGCTAAGCTCAGCTGAAAACTTGATGTGTGGTAGGAAATCAAGCTAATACTTGCTCCATCTGTTAAAAGGAGCGAACACAGCAAGAGGCCAGGATAACGAGATGAGTATAAAGGGAGTGATGAATCTTACTCCTAGACGTAGTTTTGAAAGCTCATTATTGAACAACAGGTTTGTGAAGAGGGTTGTAAGAAAAGCCAGCTCTTACTGTTGGAGTACAAATGGAGTTTGAACTTTCTTTTAAAAGAAAGATCTTGAATCCGTTACAAGTGTTTTGAACTACACAGTAGTGGTAAGTGTCTGAGTTTTGGTCTCTGAACTTATGGAAAACTTAGTTTCAGGGACTGGGAATGTAATATTAAAAGGCCTATCTTTCACTTCTTTGTGTTTGGAAATAGGTTTGTGGGTCAAAAAGAAAAAAAAACCAAACCAAACAACAAAAAAAAACCCAAAACAAAAACAAAACACCCCAAAAAACCCCAAAACCAAACCAACCCCAAAATGTGCTCTTTGCCTGTTCTATTTGCACAACAATGCAGCTTTTTTTATTGCAACTAGTCAGAAACAGGATTATAATCATGGGAATGTAAACATTTTTCTTAATAGAAAACACTAATGAATACACACCATTACAAGCTGAGAGGAACTGTTCAGCTCCCGGGAAGTTTAGCAGCCGTACAAGCAGCAATTCCCTGGGCAGTACCTGTGCCGGGTTTCCACGTGTGTGTGCTGGGTGTAGCCAGAAACTCCCGTTGCCTTCCCCGTGGCTTTGTTCCAGCCTCAGGTTGGTGGGGATGAGCATCTGAAGGTGAGCACAGCTTATTGTGTGTGACTGCTGGAGTAACCAGCATCTGGACTCTTGGCAGCCCCTTCCCACTGGGAATAAACCCTTGATGATTGCTGATCTGAACGCGCTTCTTCGCCCTACGACCCAGCTGTGTATATGGGGAGCGCTTGCTTGAACTTGCCTCAGCAGTGTTATCTTTTGCGATTGTGAACCGGAGACGGCAGCGGCTTGCTAACGTTTACAGCTCCCTTGCATTTCAGGAGCCTGTCCGGTGCCTTTTCCTCCGTGGCAGGTTGCTGTGTGCATGCCTCGATAGCTCCAACGGTGACATCTCCCTTCCCTGTGGTCAGTATCCCGCTCGAGGCACCTGCCGTAGCACCGTGCTCCAGGGAGACATCTCTCTTTTGATTCAAAACATCTTTCAGATCCTGAGTTTACGAGGCTTTGCATCCTAACTCAACGTTTTGGCACGGTGGTTTGTTCATCTTTCTCACCAGATCGCATAGATAAATGTGTTATCCTCCTTTGAGGAGGATCTTCACGTTTGAGGGAAACAGATCTCTTTCTTTGATTCTTTGCTGAAATGAGAGCTGCTGCCAAGCGCAAGTACCCCCTTTGGAGCGACGTTCTGCGGCATAGCTGCTGAACACAGGAGGTATGTCCGAAGAAAGCTGTAAGCCAAATTGTGGCTATGAAGGTTTTAGCTGCAGCGATACAAATTCTGACATCAGTGTTTCATTTTGATGTAACTCTCTCCCCACCCTCACTTTTCTTCCCTGCACTTTCGCCTTTCACTTTCTGGGAAGCTGTTTGTGCAAAGTCAAAATAAAAGTACCTGTGTGGGTATGGATAGCACTGCAACTTCAGCTGACTTCGGAGTGGTTTAACTGCAGTGGGGTGGGTCTATCAGTAGGAGGACATGCTTGTAGTGAGGCACTGGATTTTGTGGGGGCAAAACCATCCTTAGTTCCCTTGAAACTGAGCAGAAAAAACCCTGTTTAGGTCCAAGGACCCCAGCCTGCCGGCATGGTTTGTGTCCGAGATGCGTGTGGAAAAGAGCCAAGTGATGT
Organism: Rhynochetos jubatus; assembly: GCA_027574665.1. Taxonomy (NCBI): domain Eukaryota; kingdom Metazoa; phylum Chordata; class Aves; order Eurypygiformes; family Rhynochetidae; genus Rhynochetos; species Rhynochetos jubatus. Next base: position 80,436,141 of record CM050648.1, on the reverse strand, counting down.
CAGTAACAGCCCAAAGCACTGTGTTGGGAAGGGTTTGACTGCCTTGGCTGTGGTAGAGCGAAGGACCTTTGGACTGCTGGAGCCCACAGCACCAAGGGAATAGTTTTTCAGTTTTATTACTTTGGTGCGTGTTTTAATTGGATTGAACTGTGCGCCAAGGGCCCTGGATAAAGGTTTTAGCAGATGTGCTGTCAGTTCCCGGCTCAGGGGACAGGCTGCTAAGCCGGAAACAAGTAACCCCAGTAGCCCTGTGAGCGAAGAAGTTTCACCGAAAGAGCGCAGTTGGTGTAATCCTGCTGAGGTCAAGGGCCTCTGCGAGGAATACCTCTAGTATTTGTGATTCACAGGGCTGCATCAGCAGGATCTAGTGCAGGCCTGTCTTAACGGGAAGAGCCTCTGATGTCGGGAAATGCATTTCTTTGGAGACCGGCGCTTGCTCATGTTCTGTCAGCACCCCCAATATATCCGGGAGCTGGAGTTACCTTGCTCTGACAGCAGACAGAGGGGGTCAAAACGAGCGCTTTTTCAACTTTGTTATCTGGCTTAATCTCATTGACAGGCTGTATGCCCGGCATATGCTCTCTTTGACTTGTCTTCTCCAGAAGTGCATCCCGGTAGTCTGGGGGTAAACCTTCCCCTCGCCAGCAGGCTTCCTCCGCTGGTACCTGGGCCGCCTGTGCTGTGTTTCCCAGCCTGGGAACGTGAAACAGTGTTGGGTGGACATGGTCTCGTGGTGAAGTGGGAATTCTCAGTTTGTATGCAACCTCTGATGAGGGTACCTGGTTTGATCCTGGGCACATTAGTTAAAACCTAGAAATAATGGTAAGTGCAATCAAGGGCTTAATTTAGGTGATGATGGGAACCTGCGTAGCTTGCTGAGTTTCTTCTTGGCTGTTTACAATTGCCCAGTATTTCTTATGAAGATTTTGTGCTTGATTTCCAGCACCTGAGTCTGAGCCTTCCTTCTCTTTTTCAATCCATTTCATTCCCTGAAAATTTTGGCTACAGTGGAATCTGGCAAATGCAAAATCGTGGCGGCTGTTTTTTAATTTGTCACATTCACATTTATGCCTGTGTGGTTACTACAAGTGGGTATTCTACAGGTATGCTTCTGTGGGGTGTGTTTTTTCTTCCCATAGTACAGTAGTGTTTGTTTATAAAAGCACAAGAACATGTATTTCTGTTGCATCTGCTAGGCATGCATGGTTTCGTGGTGGTGGTGTAAGCAGATCTGTTAACTAAGCTTTTTAGATGAGTGAATCCCAGAACTGAACACTTCCAATGTAACACCAATTTTTATATTCTTTACAACACAGTAGACTCCTGAGAATAACTTAATACAGGTTAATTTTGAAGCCATACCAGAAACAAGTATGATTTTTCTTGTACCTGCTTGTCTTGAGCTAAACGAGGTGTCGGGGTGACGCCTCTCCAGTGGTGAACTTCTGTGGGTGTAACTGCCTCTTGGAGGTCTCTGCATGCCTTGCCTGGTCACCCGTATCTTGTTTGTCAGCGTGGTGTGAAGATGTCAGTGTAAGGTTTGAATTTGAAGCTACTGTAATGCAGAATGACAGGTAATGAATCTTTTATTTGAACAGTTGGTAAGCGTTCTACTGTGCTGAAAGGAGGGAATATATCTCTCTCAATGGATTCTTTCAGGAAATAATCTCTTCCTTTGCAGGTCAAATCCTTTATACACGTGTGTGTTAATGGTGTAAGAAACCTTTTAGGGTTGGTGCATGTTTTGATGATGAAAGAGCTTTTGATACAAATGTTAAGGCTTTTTTTGTAGGATCACGGCATCTTTTGTATTTGGCAGCTGACTTGTCGTCAGTCGTTAGTTATGAGTCACTTGGTGGTGAGTCAGCTCAGTACTACATCACTGGTTTGTCATGACATCTTACTGGTTTTTGTTACCGTCTGTTGAGATGATAGTTGGGACTGCAACTCTGAAGTCGCTGAACGCTGCTGCTTTCTTGCTAATGGGAGATATGACCCTCTGCATGGGCTTGTTACGCTTCAGTTCCATGCCTTCAGGCAGTGTTTGTGGCACTGAAATGACTCCAAATGAAGTACTTATTAGAGCTGCTTGTGTATAGAAGCCCTACTAAGGTGGCGCACGGTTGTTGTTGTTAATTGTTTGGACTCACTTTCACCTTTTGTCTTAGCTGTGACAAGCATAACCACTTACTTGAAGGCACAAGCCTGGCCTTGTTCCAGGGCCTTTGTGATCTGGGAGGAGACGGTATGTTGTTTTTTTTTTTTTTAAGGATCCACCTGTGCTGAACGTGTTGGTGTAGTGGGAGCTGGTCTTGCACTGCTGTGTCCTCAGATGCGCTTTGCTCACTTGCAGCTTTGTGAATCATCTTTCTGTACTGCTGAGGATGTGTTTCTGTGATTGCCTTGATATTAAGCAGAACTGCAGTCCCGTGGCTCCAGGCGACCTTAGGTGTTAGAAGGTACCTCTGTGCCACCAACCTTATAGGACTGTCCAGATATATCCATCCTGTGACGCTTACTTTCCACACAACTGGTAGTGAATTTCCCTGTATGACATATACTGTAGTACGTTATTGGTGCCATGGGCTTGATGGCTCTGGGATGAGGACAAGTGAGGGTGCCTCACAGAACATCGCTGAACTCGGGCCTTTCAAAGTCAGTGGGATGAGAGTTGGGAGCTATAAACCTTGTACAAGAAATGTCTCTGTCTCCAGAAAAGTTTGTACCGCTAGTTTAAATTAATATTGTGCATAAGAAAAGGCAGTTTCCAAACAGGTGGTAGCGAACACAAGATACGTTTAAGGACAAGGAAAGAGGTTTGCAATATTTCAGTGCTGAGGCTTTGCTGTATAGAGATTGAATTTGGGTATGGCTACTTTCTATGTCACACAGCTGCTCAGATTCAGAGATCACAATGGTGTCTCTAGCTTTGTAATCTTTGGTTGTAGGATTGAAACATGTCCAAGTAAACATATCCAGAAAATTCTGATTTAATCTGCCAGACTGAAGCTACAGGTAACAAAAATCATCACATCATCAGAAGAAGAGAGAGTTTATGTGTGGAACTAAGTCGCTGGATTTGGCCAGTGAGTCCAAGCGTAGGTCTCAGGTGTGAAGCTTAGACAGGTGAGACAGAAGAGAGGGGAAAAATCACTTGAATTGTGTTAGGTGAATGCTCTCAGGCTAAGATGACATTAGCTTGGGCTCTGCGTAGCTGAACAAAATGGTTATTTAATGTATTCTTTTTCTTCTAATCGGATGCTGTTTATTCTGGAGGAGGATTTTTCAAAGCTACATCTGGTCCTTTTTTTTTAAATTTGGTTTGTTTAAAAAAAAAACAAAAAACACAAACCCAAAAAACAAACAGTTTAAGGCTTCCTGTTACAGTGAATTCAGGTGTTCAGAGGGAAAGGGGCTGGGATGTCAAAAGGCGTGCACTCCGCGTACTCCCCAGTGTCCGGCAGTGCAGGGCGTCGGGAATCACACTTGACTGGGTTTATTTGCCATCAGTTCAGCTCTGTCCCAGGTGGACATGCTGCTTTATTTCCTACTCTCTGAGCCTGTTTCACGTGAAGGCCTATGTGCTGTGTCTGTAATAATAAGAACAACTAGTTGGTATGCTAACAGGAGGCTGCAGCCTCGGCAAGGTTGTGGATGTAATAAGCTGAGCCTGTTTTGGAATGTGAGAGGGGTGGCACCTTTAGGAGAAGAAAACATTGATTATGATATGGGAAAAGGCAGCCTTTTGTCATTTGTAGGAGGGCTTTTCCCATTGATCTCTAAAGCTGAGCTTTAAGACCTAAACCACAGTAAAATAAATCTGTTTGCGTAGTTGAGAGTAGACTGGGAAGGTAAGCAGAGGGCAACGCTATTTGCTAATACGCAAGATTGCTGTGCCTACGTATTTCTCTCGCAGCCTTTCCTCCCATGCAAGCAATCTATAAACATGGTCCAATTTTAATCTGTTTCTTCTAATCTGTTTTTAGTAACATGTCACGGTAAACTCACCGTATTTTCTGTTTAACTTACATCTAACCCTCATTGGACAACTTTGTGTGCTTGAGGTTTGTCAAGGCAAATTCAAAATTCAGTATCCTTGAAAAGACAGAAGAATGCTGGTACATTTTTCTTTGCAGCAAAAGGTCGGGTTTTTCTTTCCAGGAATATAAACGTCATGGTCACATGTAAAGCTACCAAGTAATTCCCGAATATAAGACGTCTTTCTTGTCTGTCTCCTTCATAATTCTGACACGGCTACTGAAGAAGTACTGTCCTTATTGGGGGAATGATGCTTTGAATTGCTTTGCTTGTATCATGGGAACCAGTTCTAACTGGGCTTTTCCAACATACATGCTATCTAGTATGTAAGACAAATGTGGTTTTCTAATGTAGGTGCATGCTAGCTGTGGAAAATTAAATTGCACATACATGTTTAATAAGTGTGACACCTTTGTATGTGTTAAATCTGTTCTTTTGCTCTGACCAAGACAGGAGGTTCATAGTTCAAATGCAAACCAGATAGTTTATATGCTGATTTTATGGGACTAACGTATAGAACAGTCTATCAAACTTCTGCAGCCAAGAGCAACTTCTTTTCCTTGTCTGTATACAATGCACGTTCTCATACATGTCAAAGCAATAGCCATGTCATAAAGTAAGGCTTATGACGTGGTTTTGAAAGGCATTGGCTCGCTTGACCCCTCCGTTTGCCTGTACCTGTTGATTCATGCCCTTCAATGACTGATGGGTACTCCAGTCTCCTGGGCAAGTTTTAGTAGTGCCTCTTAACTTTTCATTAAAAGAAGTCTACTACACGAGTATGGCCCAGGCCGGGCATATTCAAACCTTCTATGGGTCCTTTTGTTTGTTTAAAAAGAAAAAGCGTTTAAGGCTTCTTACTTAACAGCCACAGGCTCTTCACAAGTGCCATGAAAAAAGATTCTTACCTGCACAGTGACAGCAAATTAACAGTAATACATGTAGTAGTATCTATGAGGGTGTAAAAAGGGGAACTTGAGTGAGTCTAAGAAAGCTTTTTTTCTTAGAAAAAGAAGCCATTCTATGAATCCTTATGGTTCTCTGGGCCTGGTGTATTTCTTCATGCTCCTTGTAATACAACCAAGCAAAAGAATATAGTATAGTTTTCCCCAAAACCAGACATATTAAAATGTAGTGGTGTTTTCATATTTGTACTTCAGTATCTCCAAGAGGTCTTTCCGTCTTCATGCCAGACACTGTAAAATTTTATAGCAGAGAGGTAGCTTTTTTCCCTAAAAAGCTTTCCCTTAAAGAAAGAGCTTGCTCTGGCATACCTAACAATGCCTACTTTATTTGAGTAATAATCAAATTTACTAGCATGCATTTGGGAGAACTTAAGTAATTAGTGCCTGACTATGTAATCGCTCTGACTAATGCTCCTGTTCAGTCCAAATTAGAAGACAACTGTAGTGTGCTGCTTGTAACTAAGCACATTTTCTTTTTCCCAGTCTAAACGTAAAGATTTTGGACTTTGGGATAAATATACGTTCATGCCCACTGCAGTATTTTCTTACAAATGGAACTTGCATGTGGGTTTGCGGTCCAAATACACAAAAATCTGATATTTCTGTGAGTTTACATGATTCAAGTCTACTGTCTCTCTCATTTCTGCACCCTTTCAAAACAGATAAAATAGGGATTCTTTATTTATTAGCTGTGTGTCTTTGTCTTTTTTCCTTCTTACTCCTTCACTACTTCCCTTTCTCTTCACCATGGTTTCCGATGACTGAGCCATTGTGGAATATTCAACTGGTTATGTTGATCTTAAGCCAGAGCAATCCTTGAGCAGAGGAGCTCTGGAAGACTTCAGTTGAGTGGCGTCCCTCCCATAAAAGTAAACGAACAGCTGAAAAAAGGAGCGACAATGGGAAAATCTGAGGGTACCATAAATGAGTTGTGGGTGGCACATTGTCTCCTTGGACCCGGCGGAGGCTGGCACATGGCTGCGGGAACCCTCTGACTTCAGCCGTGCATGGGACCGGGGGATCTCTGGGAGCGGGTTTGGCTCTCAGGGAGTGGATCTGGGTTTCACGGTTGTAATGAAAAATGCGTAACCGCCTCGGCTTCGCTTCATGCTTGTCCAAACCTGTTTCGTTCTTTCTTGCAGCAAGCAAGCTCCTGCGGCAGCTAACAGTGCTGGGGGGTGGTGACGGGGGAGAGCCCGTCCCAATTCCGTCCGTTTAGTGTCTCAGATTTCCTCACTGACAAGGTTGTGGCTCTCTGTGACAGTTTAAGGTAACAACACATGTTGGTGGGCACCTTGTTGCGTGAATATCGTGAATGAAATGTGAGAGCCCTGAGTGCCTTGAAGCTTTAACCGTTGCTTGTGCCCCATCTAGCAAAGTGCTTTGGCTTTTTAGGAGGACCTGGGGGTTGAAGAGAGCGAAACAAGGCCCTGCTGCAACCGGCTGACATGTGTGGGCATGCTGACTGACCAGCACCGCTTCCCTGGGAGCTGCCGCTGATTGTCTGTCGGAGCCTGCTGCTGTTGTCTGACCGCACTAGGCCCGGGGAAAAGCAAGAACCTAAGGGCAAAATACACTCTATTAAACTTTCAAAGAAAGTAAAGCCGTCCTGTTTTAACGTAATGAGGTTTATGCTGTTTTTTGATGGCAAAACCGCCTCAGAATACGTTATAAAAAATACCCCAACTTTTTGCCAGCTGTATAGAAATTCAGAATTATTCCAGCTTCTCGCTCCCTTCCCCCACCTTCCACCTGTCATCTACTACTTCTGCCAAGTCGTCTGAGAAACAGTAGCAGCAGAGGGACCCCCATCCCTCCTGGGACCAGTGGATGCTGCCCACACGGTTGGCGCAGGAGCCCTTGGCGAGAGGCAGCATCCCTTGCTCCTTCCCTCTGCAGACACAGAGCCCTTTGTCACGGTCCTGCTAGCATGCGAGAGTAGTGCCCCTCGGGAGGGATTACTGCAGAATTACTATTACAGAGGATTTGCAGACCTGGGCAGCCATCCCTGCAGTAAATCATACACTGGTAGGATCCTCTCCAGCGTATGGAAGCTGGGATGTCTAATTTTTTATTTCTAGACTGAAACTGGAAATCTGGTTTACAGCCAGCTCCCCACCTTCTGGCAGAAGCCGGAGTGTGAGACACCCCAGGTTGACACAGGACATGTGAAGGGAAGCAGCATCAGCTCTGCGTAGCCGCAGAGCTCCAGGAATACTGACTCACGGGGGTGCAGAGCTGAGGCTGAGCTGCTTCGCTTAATCTCTGCTGCGCTGTGGCAAGACCAGTAAATCCTTCTGTGGTGCTGCGTGGAGCCTTCTTCTGTCACAGCCTCCTTGTCCCCTCCTGGTGCTGCCAGGGGCTGTAGTAAGCTTTGCTGCCAGACCCAGGGAGGGGAGGCCAAGTGAACGATAGAGCCCATCCTAGACCCAGGCTGGTTCCACACACAGACTCTCCCACGTCTCTGGACCATACATACCAGGGTCCTGGCTTATACACTTTGTTTGAAGGAGGCCATGCTCATGCTTTATGGAACAGCTGAGATTTAGCTCCAGTGTAGACTACAAAATATGGCTAAAGCATCTTCCGTCCCTCGACTGTGCTCTTCTTGCCAATGCGTATACAGGTTTCACGTGCCACACCAATGGCACTGGCTAATTCTTGAGTATGAATAAACTTGAGTATGCATAAACTCCCTGCACCTATTTTTTTTTTTAAATTGAACAGTACTTCCATGTTAGCAAAATTCTTTTGTCCATATTTGGGGTACATGCCTGGGTGAGGGAAACAATGCTGGTGTGGGACCCAGCAGTGACTTGGGCAGGTTGAAAAGGTGACCTTGGAGACCTGCTGAGGGCTGGTCTGCTGCTGCCTACTCTATAATTACCTCTGTGTGCTGGAACCGAGTAGGTAAGGAGGGGTCACCCCTTCCCACTGTTGTCTGAGAGCATCTTCCAGTTATCTTCAGTCAGAGCTGGAAAAAAATCCCAATTGCTGTTTAACTGAATGAATGGCTGCGGCAATGGATGGAGTGGCCTTGCAGTGTTCTCCTCAGGTAGCCCTTTCCTGAAAGGCTGGTGAATTGTTTTGAGATTAGCACACATGATAAAAGGTAACTTTGAAATAGCATAGCCTTGTAAACAAGGCTGCCGTAGAAACTGTACTGTATGCTTAAGTTTGGAGAAAATACCTAATGTTTTATGTTTGGCTAGCTGTAATTGTGCTTTGAACATTCTCCATTGTGTGTTACGTGTCATCATGTACTCTACTTGTTTTTTATAGACAGATGTCCTTAGGATCTTAAGGTATTCAGGGCTTGAGTTCATCCCCTTTCTACATCCCAACCCCCCTGTACATTACCATTATACACCTACAGTTTTGGGGAAGGATAGTTGAATAAACAGCTGCCTCATTAAAGGGCTGCTTCAGTGAAGATGCTTTGAGCTGGGAATAAAATACGTCCTTGGCTCTCTTGGTACCAGTATGACTGTCTCAAAGCCTCATGCAGCAGGCAACCTGCAAGAAAAAAAACAGGTAGTAAACACTGGCTAAAGGATAAACCCCTCTGATCCTGTAAAAAACAAAAAAAGTGTGAGTGAGGGATTGATGTTGAAGCCAGGGTATTTGCATGGCATTGGGATCAGGGGTAACCCATTTCCCATTTTCTGGATTAGAGCAACAGTAAGTAGTGGCAAGGGTATTGGCAGGAGTGTGACGTGTAGGTTGCCATTCAACGGGGTGGGTTTGGCTTGCCTTTACCAAGGCAATTAGTTATAGTGTAGAAATTATTTGTGATGTTATAGGAAAAAATAGATTAAAAGTTAGTTTATAAAAAAAATATTAAAGGACTGGCTTTTGTTATCTGTTAGAATGAGCACCTCATGCTTCAATTCAGATTTAGGATCTCTCATACTCTCATACCTTTGTAACATAAAAGCAAAAACATCCTAAACCTATTTTTTTAAGCAAGCAAAGACTCCTTTCTAGGTTTAACCAGAATTTCATCAAAACGATCATGGAAGTTAGTTACTCAGAGATAATTTCAGTGCTCTGCCAGTTGACTCTCATGTTAATCTGTTGCCTATTCTGCTTCTCAAGAAACCTCTCCATGCAGAAAGATCTAAAAGGTTTTTTCTCAGTGAAGGTAGGAACGTCCTACGGAAGCAGACACATTGCTGTTGTGAACAAAAGTCACTTGATTAAAAAGTTGATTTGAGTACAATCGAATATTGTTGATGTGAGGTGTGCAGTATTTACACTAGAAGAAAGTAAGCCAAGGTGTGGAGGAACTAAAATAAGATGGAAACAATTTATGAGAGTTTCATAGTTAAATGCTATCAGGAGATCTGAAAGCTGAGATTACGTGTATATGAACTTTCTCTATGCATGTGCAAGTTGTAATGTCTTTAACTCGCAAACGGCTTTAGAAACATTGAGTGTGTTGGGCCTGTAAAAAGCCTTTCTGGCTCTCTTTGCTGCTTCTGTCCCTGCAGTGCCCCAGCCCAGCAGCTGTGGTCCCCTTCACCCAGGGGTACCAGCTGGAGCCAGCATGCTGCAAGGACCTTTCGTCCTTTGTACCTGGTGCTGTGGCAGTGTCGTCTTGGGTTTGGTAGTAACACGATGGCAATAAATGGCACTTCCATACAAAGTGTTGGCCTGAGAGGAAGGTAGAGGGATGAGGCCAAAAGGCTCACATTGGCATTGCTCAGGTTTTGGTTGGCATCCTGCAGGGCATCATCATCCGAGTATTGCATCTCCAGTGAGTTTTCATTCGGGACAAGGCTTGCTCGGCAGGGGTGGCCCCTTGGAGATCCAGCTCCCGCATAAGCATTGTCTGATTTCATTACTGCGACGCTGCACACAGACTGCTCCTATTTGAGACTAAGAGGCAGCCCAGTCAGCTGCTTGCGGGGTTTTTTCCTTTTTTTTTTTTTTTTTAATTTCTTAATTTCTAGGAAGAAAGACCTATTGAGATTAATTGCTTTGTGCCTCAGAAAAAGCTGGTATAATTTGTAGGCTGCTTATTGAATAGAGTTGTTCTAGTTCTTGATAGCGAGGCATTTTATTCAAATTTGGTTCTGTTCATTCAGTTGCAAATAGTCATTGTTTATCTCATATGAATCATTGAATGAATATGAATTTGAAACTGAGAGTTTCACTTGAGCTTTAACTGATGTTGACAGTCAAGCTAATGCTTTCAGTGCCTGGCATCGTCCATAGATGCACTTTCCATTGTGTGGGAAGTGATGGGATAAAGGGTGAGGGGTTTTTTTGTGGGTTTTTAGTGGTTTGGTCTTCCTTCTGAGAAGAGGAAGCCATCAGTTTTCAACCCCTCGTCCTTGGAGCTGGTTAAGGCGATAGCATTAAGAGCAAAAGGAGTATCGCCATTATATGTTTACTGGGTGCTGCTTACAGTAACACTGTCTTGTGGGTGCGTTTGGTGGGCTGTCCCAAGCCAGACAGAGGATTGAACCCATGAGGAATGTTGGCCTGGACGTTCCTCCGTTGCTCTGGTACCTGCCGGGGTCTGCTTCCTTGCCTCATCTCGCAGTGCCTTGCAGCTGGGAGGCCTCTTCCCCAGCCTGCTGCGTGGTCAGAGTTGGCTTCCAGCTGAGACCCGGCAGGGAGCTGAAAGCCCATCTGGTGGCGTGTCTCCCATAGGCCCTGGGCCTACTTCACTTGGTCCGGTGTTCTCTCTACTTCTTGGTTCCCAGAACGAAAGGGGCACTCTACCACGGTGAAAGCAGGTGCCGGTGACATACCAGGAGTGTTTCACATGTTTTGCAGTGCCATGGTCACGGTATTTGTAGGTGGGTGGGCTTCTTAAAAATCAAGCTTTGCAATGTCTTTGGGTGCTTTATAACTGTACGTTTTACAAGCTCACTTGCAAAGAAAGTTAAATTAAGGATGCACTGGCTTTTTTTCTTCTAAGAATTAGCATGGACTGCCTAGAGGCTTGCTGTAGTATAATCTAGGTAAAATTGGTGTGTTTAATTTAAATTAAATCTCCTTATTGTCTGTGTAGGCAGCGCAATGGAAGGGTCATAAGCGCTGAACCTGTAATTGGAAGCTTGTTCATACTTGATGATAGAGCTTGTCTACGAACGGAAACACGTCGGTGTGTGGAATAAATGGCCTTGGAACACCTCTTGTGGAACAGGTGTTAGGTGGGAAGTCTTGATCAGACAAGCTTGTTGACAGTGATCAACGCATAGGGAAACAACAAAGAGGTGCAATTTAGCGGGTTTGCTGAGCTGTGCTGCGGGGATGACCAGGATTGCCAACCTGACAGCGTGCTTCCCAGCGCTGTGGAGCTTGGGAGCAAACAGGTATTCGGCGCGTGTGTCACAACCCGAAAGTGGTAGTAAGGAGGATGTTCTGGGGAGGTGCTGCAAGCTATTGCTGATGCTGGTGGCCACGGGAGGTTGCGGGGGTGGGGGAAGGCACTGGGATAAGCTCCCAGAACTCAAACCTGGGAGCAAGTCCTGAGCGTGGTGTCCAGGCCCTGGAAGTCTGAGAAGTGTCAGGAAAGGGGGACTGAGGAGAAGGGTTTGGGAGAGGTTTGGTAGGTAGGAGGAGGAACGAAGACTGAAAATGGCTGGAACCGAATTGAGCAGGCGACAAGGACAAAATAAAGGTTTATATGCAATTTATGGGTTGTGTCTTACTCCACTGATTTGATAGGTACTGTGAAGAACAAAGTGGTCATTTGACCTCTAATGCAAAATGTCTAAGATTAACATCTGACTGGAAAGGGAGGCCGGGGAGTGGGGTCATTCCAAGGCTAAGTGGGGAGGAATTTTACAGAACAGGTGGGAAATAAGCTGGTAGCCATTTGGTGTGTGTATTGGGAAATTTGCTTGAAGAACAGGCCAGTGGTAGTCATAGTAGTAACCATATCAGTTTAATTGGTAATGTCTTTTCTTGACGTCAATAAATGCCCTACATAAAATTATTTCATTTTCCTCCATAGTTTAGTAAATAAAAAACTTCATTGTAGGGGTTCTTTTTGTTGCTTTGAAAAAGATTAAATTTTATTGCATCAAAGCAAGCCTTGGGCCCTGGTACATCTTATTGCCTGAAAGAATGTTTTGGGACAATGGAATGGATGTCTGAGGTCAGCTGTTACAGAGAAATAGTAAATTATCAGACAAAAACATTACTTGGGTCACACTTTTGTCACGATTAACCATAGAATTTAAAATGTCAGTAGTTAATCTTCTTTACATTTAGTCTTAAATTGCTTTTGATTTATAGGAGAGTCTCCTTGTCCTGTATTTTAAGTATCTACTTAGACAGCAGATCTCTCCAGGAAAAAAAGAATAAACTACTAGATTTTTATTTTTGTTTTTAATCCCTGGGTCCTTGGGCTCATCGTGATTTATTTTTCTCCCTGGAACACTGCATTCCACAGCTTGTAATGTGAACCCAAGGCCTCTTTTTTTCTGCTTGGACTCATGTATAAAGACATTTTGTAAGATTTATTGCATTCTTTTAACTTCTAAACACGAGGGAAACACAAATGATGATCCTCAGTTCAGACCAACAGCAGAGAATGACAAAAAAAAAAAAAGAGAGATTTTTAAACGGATGTTTCTCTGTACAGTCCCATGTATTTTGCTGGGCTGCGCTGATCTCTGCTGTGGGGTCAGCAACTGTAAGACAAAAGATACCTTGGAAGAAACTGAGAGCACTGATGTCTTGAACATACAAGCCAAGTCCTCTGGAGTTGCTGTTGAGTCGTGTGGCTTTTCATGGGCATCAAGGTAGCAGTTGGGATTAACCCTGTGAAAAACCCATGTAGAGCAGCCGCCGGGGCAATGACAGGAACGCTGGTGCCTTTGCTTTCTGGTGCCTGTGGGCTGGCCAGACGCTGTAGTAGTTGGTCTGCTAATAACGTAGACACTGTTGAAAAAAAATTGGTTCATTGCATTTTTTTATGGTTTGTAAACCTGTCTCTCAGTTGACATCTTTACAGTACCTCTTTGCCTTCACTTTCCCCGTCTTAACTGACTTTTATGTTTAAACTACCATGTGGATTCACACAGTTTAAAGTGTGTGACAAGACTTGGGATATTTCTGTTTTCCATGTACATATATCAGTATTATCTTCTGTAATGCCCCTCAGTTTATAAAGTACACTTAGGGTTGATACAAGGTTTTCTTGCATAGCAAAGAACAGCAGAGGGAGGTTTTTCCTGTTACCTCTAACCAAAAAAAAACCCTTCCTGATTTATTGTACCACCACCGGCAACAGGGACGTGCGAAGGAGCATCACCATTCCCGAGGCACGGTGGCACGCGGTACCCAGCATCGTTCAGGTGCCATCGTGGCTGGCGGGCACTCTCGGCAGTGAAGCTGACGGCGCGTGACAGGCTGCTGCCCGCGTGGAGGGTGATGGCCGTGAGGGATGGCCTGGCCCCCGGCTAGAGGCAGCAGCGGTGGGGAGCCAGTGCCCAGTGCTACCCTTTGGTCCCAATCTTAGTGTTTTGCATTAAGAGACCTGAGCTTGCGTTGATGGGGAGTTGTGCTTGGGAGGGGCGAGGGTTCAGGTCGCTGTATACGGGGGCCTGTTTTAAACTGCTCACAATATACAAACTTTTCAGGAGACGATCTTGCATGTTGTCAGAGAGCAGATTCAGTAACAATCTAGCTTGGGTCAGGGCTTCCAAGAGGCAGAGAAACCAATTTCTCCCTCTGCATAAAACTCGCACAGAAGTCTTGATAAAATGATGAAGGTTCAGTCATCGGTCAAATACCGAACTGTTGATTAGCAAACTTTTAGAGCACCTTCTGCCTTCCTCTCATCCAATACTGAGCATCAGCATCAGACCACAGGTGCTTGTGAAAAACACCCTGAGAGATTTAGCTGTGCGTTGGCTCCGCACAGACTGGAAAGCCTGAGAGCAACTCTTAGCTTTTGCAAGAAATGGGAATTGTGCGGGGTTTTTTGATGTGCTTTACCTAAGCACTTAATTCAGCATTCTCCTAAACTCTCTTGACTCAGCTGTTGTGAAATCCCTTGATGCCATTTAATGACCTTTTTCAACCAGGGATTTTTGTCACTTGGCATCACGTCACAAAATGATACAGTAAGAGAGAAAGCATGTGTGTTCTTGTCATTGAGGGCCCGCTCTGATGTTCTTTCCTGGTGCTAATAAATTATGTTGCAAATTAAATCTTTTGTTAAAATATAATTTCCATTAGATCTTGAGCTTAGGGGTAATTTATCGGTGCAGAAAATTAATTAGACATTGTTTTGTGATATTTCCCCTTAAATGGAATGGTTGAAAGACTTGGTAGTTTTTCTCATGCCAGATTAATTGCTCAGGATAAAAATGCCATTTTCAACATAAAGAAGTGGGGAATATTAAGGTTTTCATGCTGGTGGTTTTCATGCTTTTTTAAAAGCATCAGTGAAATTAATTTAATTGCAGTCATATGCCTCAAACTCCTGATTTGTTGATAGGTTCTTTTCTTTATGTGCTCACTAGTCAATGTAAAATCCTAGTTATTCCAAATTACGTGACATGCAAAAAAATGCTTTTCTGAACCAAATATAAAGATACAGACTCACCTACCAAATACTTGTACATTTTGGAGTACAGTGTTGCACTACTCATACAGCAGTATTGATTAATAGGCGTGCTATTTGCCAAGGGGGAAAATCACTTATTTATTTGCTAAAGCCATCATTAGCATTATATGTCTTTGATTTAGTATGTGATGTAGGGGATTTTGGCTTTCCAAATGGAGTCCCATATGATGTTATTAATTTAATTATTTATGATGCCTCACTGTTTCAGAACAAACCCCTTCATGAAACATCAACTGCCGGAAGCCCCTTTACCTAGTGCTCATCTGCAGTCTCACGTTTAATCTCAGTGCATGATCCTTTAAGTTCTCCATCTTCCTACAGTGCATTAGAGAGTGTCCAACTGACACCTTCTCCAAGGAGAAGGCACTTCCTGCAGCAGCATTTGGGGGTCTGGATGGTGTTTCAGAGGGTGATGTGGGCATCTGGCAGTCACGCCCACGTCCTGGAGGTGCTGGTGTGCTGCTGAGGACTTCACTCTAACTTCTTTTTCCATGGTCTCATGTCCAAGGCTAATGTTCTTATGATGAATTCATTTTCTCTTCTTGCCCTTCTTTCTCATCTGGGTAATATTTCTGCAAAGTATGAGTGTAGATCTCACTCTCTGTGTCTAGAGCTTCACGCTGTGTCCTAAAGCAGATCTGGCAGGTGCTGTTGTGGGTAGCACAGTGGTTGAGCAGGTGGACCTTGACATTGCTCTGGGTATGTCCCCATCACAGCAAGGCTGATGAATTCTACTCAGTTCTGAAGAGAATAGAATTGGACTAATAAACCTGTTGATTTCTGAGCAGAAAGGAGTCAGGACATGTGGTAATATCATCAGAGTTTTGAAACAGGCTGTCACAACCACACCAGTGTGCTTTGTTTTCGCAGTTTCTGCCTGTCACCCTATTTTTGATGCTTATTCAGATATTCCTGCCCTCACTCACCTGTCTGCAGTCTTTTTGACTAGAGAAAGAAATCTGACTCAGCAGCGTGCGATTACTTCATTTTACTCATATTTTTTTGCTGCTTCAGGACTGACACTAAACAACGCTCCTCCAGCCGTCGGGCGTGGGGTTTCTGTTTCATCAAGCTGTTAACATTTGGGTGTCCGATAGTTCCCTCCTACGTTATTTTTGAACCCCAGAGTGCCTGCTACCGCTTTTTGCTGTGTTTCCCAGAGAACTCGGTAGCATTGGTCCCCCGGCTTTTCAGGTTGCTTCCTCATTTGAGTCCCTTTTTGGCGTGTCCATCACAGCTCTAGTGAGCTGTGTGGACAGTCGGGTGGTTTTGGTGCGTTGTTCTCCTTTCCCAGTGAAATGCTCTTTATTCTTGTTTGGCTGGGTTCGCTGTTTTGTCTTGTATTTCTTGAGCTTGTTCTTTTTCTTGTTGTTCTTTGCATTGCGCCTTCCTATGTCAGCCTCTAATTTTCACTTCCATAATAACTTTGAGAGTTTTTATTTTTGTGTGCAGTCTCTTTAGGGTTTAATTTATGGTTTTCCATGTATTCAGCATGTTTGTTATCTTGGACCGTTTATATCTGGAGAGGAAAGGAGTTTTTGCTGAATTCTCATTTAGGCTTGTCTTAAATCTTATTCCCAGTTTCCTGCATGTTTTACTTGACCTTCCAGAAATGCTAGCAACATCTTGAGGATGGATGCTCCCGTGCTCTGCCAACGGGTTCCTCTTGAAGTTAAGGAGCCAACTTGTTCATCTTCCTCTTCCGCACGCTGACCCCGCAGAATGGCTCTTGGTTCCCATTTCCTGAGGATTTCATCTGCTGTAATATTTCATAACGCGACCTTCTAATTAGTAACGACAAAGTTCAAGGTAGCTTTTTCACGTCCTTAGCCTAATAAAGGCGTGAGTCAGGCTGAAATAAAACAAAGCAGGCCTTTCAGGGCTTGAGCAGCAGAACTGCGAAAAGCCCGCTTTAAGGAAGTGAGGCCTGCACATGTGATCCAGCTGCCCTGCCTGGTGACTTTGATCTTGTTAGATGATTTTGACCAAGTTTTACAGTGGGTTTGGGAAATCTGAAGGATGCGTGGCTCTGGTAAAAATTAAAAGAAAGGAAAAGCCTTGGGGAAGAGACCCTCCTTCTTTCTGGTCCGGGTGGCAGCCGTCATGACCGGTCAGTGTGTTTTCTAGCTGGTTGACACACGGGCATATCTCTGAGTCAGCTCACAGGGCCGTTTCCTCACCCAAACAAGGAGGCAATGCATGGGAGAGCTGCAAGTGTGAGAACAACCAGCCTGAAGAACTAAAAATAGCGGGTTTGAGTGGGAAGGATGAATCTTGCAAAGACCATCTTCATAGTCCTGCTGCTCACAAGTCAATCATCGCGTTGTGCTTCTCAGTGCATTTTTATTAATTTTTTATGTTAATAAACATGCTTAGTGACGTGTGGGGTGCTCTACCTAGTTAGCCTACCCTACTGATCTGTGCATCGCTTATCAAAGAACAGAAATCACAAATACAAAAATTCTCCTCCTGGAAATATGTTGTTTCCTTGGCGTGTTCACATGAGCCGCACTCACAGGACAAGTACCATCCCCTTTTGGTTTCCTAATTCTCTTATTGAGTCTGTTGTTCTGTTTTAATTCCCTGCTGATACATGGCCTCTGTTAAGTTACTTAACTTTTCTAGGATTTGCTCTCCTTTAATCCCTTTTATTTCCAGTCTTCCAGCTTACAGTATTATTTGTTCTGCAATATGACCTTTGGGATGTCTTTGTCATGGTTCTTCCAACTAGGGACTGCAGTTTATTACTATTAAAATGTACTTACCTCTAATTCTGGCTTGCACTTTGTGTGGTTAGTCTCAGGGCTGCTAACGCTGTTTTCAGCCCCAAAGTTTTGCTATCAGTTGATCCTGTCCGCATTCATTCTGTCTGTTAGACACCTGGACCGCTTGCCCCTGGTCCATGTCCAAGTGGCTGCTTTCTCTATCCTAGCTGGCATCTCTCTGCCCTGTACAAAATCTCGGTGGCTGCTTACTGCAAAACATGGCTCAGATCTATCAGTGCTTGTCTTTTTCCTGCAGTTAGGGATTGTGCTTTGGATGATCTGAATCTGAACTTTCTGATGGTTTGCTCATGTGTCCTGTGGACATCTGTGCTGCCTTCCTGCACCTGTTAGAAATGTGTTCCCTGGATCTCCTGTCTCCCCCAGCTTTCCCCCAGTACGCTCTGTGCTGGTGTGAGTGACAGTTGTAATGGTGTGATGGCCTGTGCCAGCATTTAGTACACCCAGAATATGATTTTGTTGGACAAATTCCATCAGGCAGTTCTCCTCTGCCAGCTGGTGGGATACCCAAGTGCAGAGCCTCGGTGATGAGTGTGGTCTACATTCAGCCTCTTGCTTCTTCATCTTCTTTTTCTCTCTTGTCTCGGCAAGACAGAACACTGTTTTCCTGAATGGTCTCCTACGATGACACAACCATCCTGGTTCAGTCTCTTGTTACCAAGAGCATGCGCTGGTTTTGATGCTGCAAGCCTTTGAGGGGTCTTCTCTCACCACGCAGACGTGGTCCCTTGCATTGCCCCATCCATTGGGCAGTGCTGCCCGATCCGCAGCCCGCAGTGGCAATCCTGCTGTGCTCACCAGCCCTTGGGCTGCTGGTTATTGTGCTGCTTCTGTTGGCTTTATAAATATCATGTCAAAGGATATTGGAAAGTGGTATTTTTTTTTAATATTCCACGCCATTAAAGTACTTACCTTAACCCCATACTTGACTTTCTTACACTGAAAGGGTGACGTTAGCAGGGATGAGTATTGCCTGAGTAGCCTTGGCTATGGGATGCAGGCATATGTGTATAAGGATGAGTTGTCAGAGATGTAAATTAAAAGAAAATGGGAAGCTGAATTCCAAATATGTTATTTTATAGTCCTTAGTGATGTCATTAGTATTTATGAAATTTTATTTAAATAGATTGGGGATGTGTATGTCTTCTGAGCATATTTGGGGTAGTTTTAGAGAAGATATGTAGAAGTGTGTTTTGACTGAGTATTTAAACTGTGAATTTTTTTAGAGCTTTTACTGTCTCTTTGGAACAGGCTCTGGAAATTCATCTCAAAAGTGCACTGATTAGAAATTGGTTCGCCTGTTTGTTTTCAAGTATCTGCAGCACACTGAACTTAGCACGCTGCGTGCATTAGGAATAACGACAGTGGTCCTGACCAGAGAATTGAATGGAAACACTTAGTGGATTTCAGATTAGACACATAAACACTTGCAGACTCTTAGAGCAATCATTTTCTTTTGCTGTTTTGCACTGTAAAACATTTCCTTCCAGAGTAATTTGAGTATAAGTGGGGTTTACTGTAAGGGGTGGGTTTTTGTTTGGCTGGTTTGGGATTTTTTGGGAGCTGTTATTGTTTGGTTTGTTTTTCTCCTGATAAAATCCAACAGTAGTCCATTGTGAAACATGATGATATTTGTCCTTAAAAAGGAGGCCTTATAGTCCTCAGTGCGTTGTCAGTATGTGCTGGCTTCGTATGATCCCCATGTACGTATCTGGGCTTCGGTTGTTGTCAGAGAAACTTCAGAAGAAGGTGGGGGTGGCAGACTATCATAATTCACACGTCTGCACACTGATAAACTGGATTAGGGAATATGAAGGGGTGTGAAAGCTCAGATAGGAGTTTCTGAATGTGTGCTCTGATTATATTCTCTTTTTTCCCCCCTCCCTCTTTCAGGTATTCACTTATAAACAGAGCACGATCACGCACCAAAAAGTAACACCTATGCATCAAACAAGCGCAGAGAGCGTGGAAGACATGGCAGCACTTGTAGATCTCCATGAAGGCTCCATTATGCACAACTTATTCCAGCGATATCAGCAAGATAAAATCTATGTAAGTTTCTTCTAAAATTAAGAAAAATACCCAGAGGGAATGTTTTTGAATGTGTAAGCGCTGTGTGTGTTTTGCTGTTCTGTGATACCTCCCTTCCTAACGTTCCCCAGTTCTTTGTGTACCCACATAGAGCTGAAGTGTGTCCCATCTGGTGTATTCTCGACAACGATGTTGGAAGGAAGAGGTAGCTTAGGGCTGGCCAGGCAATCCCTTGGAAACCTTGAAAAACTGGCGTGCTCCATATGCTTTTACACTTCCAGTGACAGCGTTGTGTAAAGGGCTCATTTTCCTCTTCTCTTTTAGATGCTCTGCCCCAACTCAACACGGAACATAAATAATTTTTGTTTCCATCACCAGTCTAGACCCTTCATTTGCCCATATACAGGCTTTATTCTAAGCATCATCTGTTATGTTTGGCTTCTATATTTTGAAGCCTGATCATATCTCAACATGAAAATAAACTTTCCCTGTATTTAGAAATTTCTTTATGATAAAAAGCCAAAAAAAAGGGGCACAAGGAAATTCTGTGCCTTTGTACGTTACCTTTAAAGAGGCTGGTACGGAGAACCCTCAATGTTGGGGTGGTTCTCTTTGCAAAAGTCTTTATGTATGTTTTTTTTCTCAAAACAAATGAACCTTTACACCTTTCAGAAAAATCGGTAAACCAAAAATGAATAACATATATGAATAATCTTGCACATGTGGGGAAGAAAAAAAGCTACTTGGGAGGAGTTTCATTTTCCACCAGTGTTATGAGATTGGAATACCATGCTCAATGTGAGTCAAAATAAACGTTTGTTTTCTGAACAATTACGGGTACTCGGATGTGGGACGTGGATGTCAGACCTTCTCCCTTTTAAAAAGCCAGTGTGTAAAAGGGGGTGATTTTTTTTGAAGAGGCAAAGAATAGCCTTGTTCTGAAGAGACATGTCTTAGCTTACTCCTTAGCTTGTCAGGGCAAGTTTAGCGTATTCTGATACTTGGTGCTCAGTGCGATACACGTTTCTAGACAAACAGGTTTGTGTGCTGTTAATGATGACAGCGCTTCAGTTGCTGATGAATGCTCATTGTCCCTTCAGTTTTGCTAACTTTACTGCTTACCTTTCTGGCTCCAGCTCACCTGAAAACTGATTGAAAAGGTGATGTGAAAAAAGGTGTGTTTTGAAACGCATACGAAAGCATATCTTTTGTCCTATATGTGCAACCAGGACCTGATGTAAAAAGCATCTTCTTTTCTCCTTCCTCATTGGTACCCCAATTCTGTTTTGTTTTACCAGGAGAGGGCTCCAGGAACAGAAACCCCAAGAAAAGCCCATTAAACGGCTTGAATAATTTTATGAGAACTTGACAGATATATGAGCATGTATTATAGGAGGAGGTATTGTCACTGCAGAATGAACTGTGCCTTTTCAAGCCAACATCTCTTAACTGTGTTGAATAGTTCAACAATATTTTAATGTTGTTAAAAAAAAAAAATTAATTGGCTGAAAGGTGCATTAAGCTTGCCTTTGTTGAAGGCATACTTGCAGCTGAAGAAATTAGGTTCCTGGTCCTTCTGGTTCTTGTACAGGACAGTAGAAGTCATTGGAGCTCATGCCAGGAGCAATGGAATTTTCCAGATTGTACATTTGTTTTCTCCGTTCCCTCCAAAAAGTCCTCTTCCTTGGCAAGTAGTTGGTTCACCAGTGTAGTGCACATACTGTCTGTGGTACCTGCCTTGGCACCTTGGCTGTCTCTGTCCCTTGCGTGTTAGGAGTAAATCAGGAAGGCGTGTGCCCCTCTCCACTCTGAGCTCGGGTGCTGGTCATCCTACCGAAAGGCTTCTTGCCATCCCCGAATATAAACCATCACGTAGTTTCTGTGCCCTGGCTTTTAGCTTACAGGTCCCTGTTTACTTAAGCTCTGTGCACCTCCGTGTCGACAATTTGAGTGGGGGGGAGAAGGTACGCACAGGTGTAAGCTGGCATTTTTTGAGTTATATGCACACGTTACAAGTATATTGGTGTGCTTCTCGAGTCTGGCAGCTTTGTGTTAGTGTCTTCAGTGGCAATGAGACCAGGAAGCACCTTTGTACCCTTAATGAGGAATGCACTTAATTAGGATGTACGTTTTGGGGCTTGCTTCTTCACACACACATACACACAAAAATTATATGAAGTGCAACATACTAAATTGTAGTGTAAAGTATATATTATTTCAAAAATTGAGAAGAAACGTTTAAAAAGCAATATAATCAGTTGCTTTCTCAAAGAGACAATTGTTTATGCAAATCTTCCACTGTTGACTTGTGTGTTTGTCTTAATCTCAGGAGCTGTTTCTCCAGTGATGAGCATCTAAATAAATACCTTCAGATCTTTGAGTGCAGTTTAATCTTCTTTTATTTAATAACACTTCCATCTCACATAATCATACCTGTGTTGCTCAGGTCTTCACTACTTCTTAATGCTATGAAGATATTTGCTGTGAATGCCAAGTTTTGTCAAACATGTCGGTGACTTTCTTTGCTGCTGCCAACACCACCAGCTATAAAGAAAGGCTCAATAGAGGATTTTCTTGTATTCCTTGGTGTTTTCTGGGGGAGGGAGGAATATCGATGTAGCATACAGACTATGTTCATAGTGTGAATGATACCTGGCTCTGTACTTAATGAGTTGAGGCTCTGAGCTGAATCTGTGCTGTTAGCGAGAAGGTGAATGACAGAAGTTGTTCCTGTCTGTGTGCAGCGGTGTTTTTGTATCAGTGTCAAGTCTGTTGACATCTGCTTGTGATACTTTCTGTCTGAATTTCTGTAAAATAGAAGAGTGTGTGCTTTCCCTTTTTGCCCTGTGGGAAGCGTGGGATGTACCTGCCCTTTCTTGATTACTTAAAGGAGACTCCTGTCTGGTATTTTTTCAGGTTTCTAGATTAATAGTACTTTTATCTAAAAGTTTGCTTCTGGGCTATCATTGTTTTGTTGTCCAGGAAAGAGTTAGGATGTCAGTGATCATATGTTGCAGGGTTTTTCGCTGCTACTTGTCTCCCCCCATTTTTACTCCATCGCAAACAACTTGACAGGGGAGCTCCAGAACCTGGACATGGGCGTACGAGGTTTAACGCCCATCTTTGAACACCCAGCTAAGCTTGCGTGCCAGGCGGGTATGTGGCAAAGTATGGAAAGACGAGCAGCGGCGCTGAAAGCAGGAGGTGCCTACGTTTGAAAATGGAGCCTTTTTTGAAGGCAAACAGGGATTTCGTTGCCTCTGAAGCAAGGCCAAGGCCAGCACGGGGCACGTGATGTGGAGAGGGGAAGCGCTGCGGCGGCCCCTCTTGTCGCTGTTCAAAGGCGAGTTGTTCCCAAAGCTGTTGATGCTGGTTTATTTTCAGTTAAGTACACGTTGCAGAGGAGACCGGCTGAGCCTCAGAGAGGACGCTGTAAACCGCACCGCATGGCTTGTGCCGTGAGACACACGGATGGTGGTGTGTGAGCTGGCTCTGGGACGAGCTGCGGTTGTCTTGTCCCTGTGGTCGCGGTTAGCTACCCATGGCGGGCCAGCGAATGTTAGCAGAGCAGGATTAAAGATCAGCCTTCGCAGAGGTGAGAGGCGGGTAGGAAACTCCTGCAGTATAGACATTGTACAGGGCAGTATGGAGGTTCTCGCCGTCAGATCCACCCTTGTTTGCCCAAGCGCGAGCAATAAGCAAGTTTCAGAGCACATTTGATTGGGTTTTTTTTCCTTTTGAATTAAGCTCTGAAGTGCCAGGTAGGCACGTTCCCCTTTGAAGTGGTGTCGGTTTGACACGTGCCCGTCTTGTTTAGGTGGAAAACGTGTCTCCGTGCCCAGGGGAGCGTGTCGTGTGGGGTGAGTGGCCTCCGGGTTGTCCAGCAGTTGGGTGTGGTGGCCATGAAGGGTGGGGGAGTACATAACCTATTTTTGCTCACTTTCAAATTAGGACTGCAGCTTGCCCTCCGATAATTACAACCGTCTGTTAGGTTTGTGTGCATCTGTCTGAAAACTTCTGTACCAGCCACGTAGACATGCAGCGTTGTACCAGCCACATCCACATCAGAGGGAGGATGGTGGTAATTAGGAGCTCAGTTTTCATGGCTGGCTTCCTTTCTCTCTTCAGCTGGAGCAACAAACATGGAATAACTTGTATGAAAAAGCAACGTTTCTCTGATTTTTAAAAAAGGTATTAAACTGGAAAAGTTCTCTTCCCTGACAAGGTTGCTTGCAGAGTTACTAGCCACTTCATAACACTGAATACTCAGTTATCTGTTCCTTAAAAGGTATATTCAGTTACTTATACGTCAATTTTAAATCTATTTGTGTTTATTTACTTCAGCAGCATGTTCAGTTTTAGTTTGTTAAACTTGCAGTAATTAGATAATTTGTCTCCCCCGAAGTCATGAGTGTTCCCTGAGGCAATTAGTTGATGTTTGTGCAATATTAATCGATAATCACTGTCGGGGTTTTTTTCAAATTCTGTTTGCAGACACAGACACTTTAGTATTTAGGTCAGTTGTTTTCTGTGACTTGCTTGTCTAGGTTTTTCCATTTGCCTTTTTTTCTTTTTTTCTGGGTACAGTAAAACCCCTCTCGGGTCCAGTGCAGTTACTCTGTGCCATGTCACGGTGGTCAGCAGGAAGAAGATGTTGCTGCATATTGTAGTGAGAAAATAGCAAGGCACAGTGAAGTCTTGGTTAATTAAAGTCAGACAGACATAATTCATGCACTTCGGAAGCACTCCTGTTCAGTTGCCCTTTACCACAGACACAAGTTTTACGTGAAGGCAGAGAGGCAAAGTAAGATCAATAGAAGACAATAGCCCCAAAATGTTTACTTACAAAGGCAAAAGCTGTCATGCCTTATTTCTTAAATGAAAAATCTTGAATGTGCTCCCTGCAGAAATTGGGTTGTAAAAGAATGTGTATCAAGGACCCACACACCATTCTGGACAGCCGACTGGCCTTGGTCTTTGACCTGTCACGCTCTGTGGTATAAATAAGCGTGGGCCATTTACTTTAAAAAAGCCAAACAGTGGTGCACACAAATTGTGTTGTGAATTAGTACCATCATATATATACAAACTATGGTACGTGTAAACTTAGACCTAGCCTAGAACTACATTTATCCTGGTGTTGCCTGCAACCCAGCTGTGGTTGCACAGTTCCTCTCCACAGGCATCCAACGCTCCAGAGCAGCCCCAGGTAACCGGTTTGCAGGTTCTGCTCTATGGTCACTGACGAAACTGCTGTTTATTTAATTGTTGTACTTTTACAGTAAAGAAATCTAAGAGGTGTGCTGATGAATCACAGTGTTTTTCATGCCTTCCTGTGCTACTGGGGAGATGAGGAAGATTCTCATCACCAGCTCCTTCGGTGGAGGTGCAGAGCGCAGAGAATGCTGTTGCTAAGAATGCATGATAAATGTCTGTACATAGCTACCTACCTCCGTAATTAGCATGTTATGCTTACACACATCAGATAATGTCTTCAAAATGCAATTCAAAGTGAGTTCCTGTCTCCAAGCATTAATTACAGCTTCCATTTCACATCTGTTACTAGAGAGCAGCAGAGAGAGATCTATATAAACAGAGCAGGCTTCTGACTGGAAATCTAGTGGAGTTTATTTCTGGTGACTGCTGTTTCTAAAGCGATGGTCAGTTACACAGATCAACAATTGTCTGCCAAAGGTGAATTACCATTAACTCTCATTTGTTTTTCTTTTTTATATGTTAGAGGAAAAACATAGCTGTAGTGATATGAGAATAAGTAAACACATGCCATCAGTTGGTTAAGCAACTTCACTTCTGAATTCCTCCTTACTGCAGAACTTGTGGGACTGCTACTAATAACAACAGCAATAAAGAATGTTTCTCTGAACATTGTCATGGAATCACAGAATGGTTTGGGTTGGAAGGGACCTTAAAGATCATCCAGTTCCAACCCCCCTGCCATGGGCAGGGTCACCCTCCACTAGACCAGGTTGCTCAAAGCCCCATCCAGCCTGGCCTTGAACACTGCCAGGGATGGGGCACCCACAGCTTCTCTGGGCAACCTGTTCCAGTGCCTCACCACCCTCTCCGGGAAGAACTTCTCCTGATATCCAACCTAAATCTCTCCCCTTTCAATTTAAACCCATTACCCCTTGTCCTGTTACTACAGGTCCTTGTAAAAAGCCACACACACACACAGAGCTTCCTTGTAGCCCCTTCAGGTACTGGAAGGTGCTATAAGGTCTCCCTGGAGCCTTCTCTTCTTTGGGCTGAACAAGCCCAACTCTCTCAGCCTGTCCCCATAGCAGAGGTGCTCCAGCCCTCTGAGCATCTTCGTGGCCTCCTCTGGACTCATTCCAACTGGTCAATGTCCTTCTTATGTTGAGGGCTCCTCAGTTAATCATTTTTCCTCACAGGTGAACATATTGGGGATTTCTAAGGTGCATATTTTCAGGTCTTAGGAAATATTTTGGCCTGAGGTGGTGTGATCAACATGGTATCATGAAAAAGGGAGCTCCTCAGAAAGGTCTTTGTAATTGAGTACACTGTTGCGGATGCAGTGGCTACACAAACACGGAAATGTATATTACAGTTTGCAGCATGTTACTTGTTGGTAACCTGCTGTGTGTATATGCTGCAGCAGGGTTCTTACCCTCTCACCAATGGGCAGTTTCAGGGAGGGAGGTGAGGAGCAGGAGGAGGTCAAAGTTCTGTTAAAACATTTAAAAAACTTCCCTTTTTGTCTGCTCTGTAACAGTATTTTTCTTCTGATCTGACTGGCTGGTAGGAGAATAAATAACGCATGCAGGGTCAACAGAGCAATTCCTGTTGGCTTCCAGGAGTTATGAATGATACCTGAGCCCTACTTAATGATAACTATTGAAAACTACGAAGTAGAAATCCATCATCTTGTGCCGGTTTTGTCATTGGTGACGGTATACGTCGCTAATGTCTTCTCAGATTTGAAGGCTTTTTTTGTGTGTTGGTTTCTGCACACCTTCATTGAATGTCACAAGTAACCGTATGGGCTGAGAACAGAGAGCAGGCCAACGCGCAGAATCAAAAAGAAAGTGTTTTGGTTGTTCGCCTAAGTGCCGACAGCAGCACCTTAGTGATGTTCAGTCAGAGCGGGTGCAAACGATGCTGAACGATTCTGCCTGCACCTTTGCCTCACTTGCAGGTAAGATTTGGCTCCTTTTTGTAAGGTCTGTTGCTCCCAGTCCTGCAAAGGCATTCGAAGGAGGGCAGGAATTTGGACTCTTAAGCCACTTGTCTGTCACCAGCACGTTCTCTTTAGGTGAGTTAGGCTTTGACTGTAAAGCGAGCAGCACAAAATTTACTGCTTGTGCTATACTACCCAACTGCCTTGTTCACTTATTCCAGTAGTATAATACCAAAAAGGCCACAGAAAACCCATGTAAGTCGAGAATTAATTAAATTACTTTTATAGCTGTTTTCTACCTGCGTAAACGGACTATTGATTCATAGCCAGGCTGTTGCTTTCACTTGAAAAGATGTAGTCTATTTCTCACAAGCAGTTTCAGCTATTTCCTTTTGATGTCTTTCAGTCTTTCATTTCAAAGGGAATAGGGTCCAAAAATTGCATTTAGCAGACTTTTGACTCCTAAGACTCTTTGCCATCTTCATGCTGATCACTAGTTCCATGGCTGTTAGGCAGCAGTTCAGCGCCATCCAACTGACTACCTGGCATAGGTTTAGATTTCAGTTATTCTGGCTTTTGATTTCTGTTTTTCATGCTCTGTTAAAGCGTGATTCCTGCTCTTCCTGCTCTCCTCCTAAAAAAGCCCTTTCTATAGAAAAGGCAGTCAGTATGCAAAATACTTGCAGGCAGAATGAAACGGATCTCCCAAGTTTCATGTTAAAAATATTTCTCCTGTATTCTGGAGACGCTGCTTTTTTTGGGATAGTATCTACCAGAATGTTTCCTTTTGTTTGTATGTGTTTTCTCTGAAAAGCCCCTTCATCTTCCCAAGATTAATCTATAGGAAGGAAGTACAACATTTTTTTTTTCATTTCCTTGCTGGAGGGTGAATTAGACCTTCGGACAGCTTTAAAAGACTCATTTGAGCATTGATAACATAACAAAGCAGGAAAAAGAGGCAGTGTGTGGCCACAGGCCATTTGAAATGAAGGGATGAGCCATGGGGTCTCTGCTCTTTGCGGGGCCTTCTCCGATTTGAACTGGAAATTGCCTCTTTAGAATTAAGCTGTGCACTTGCACACACAGATTGCTACAGTCGGATGCTTAAACCTACAGTCATGTGCTGTGTTGCGGCCCATGAAAATAATAAAAATCAATGTCTCATCCTGATCGATCGCGTTTTTTTGTTCAGGAGGTCACCTCCTCTCTCCACATGGCAATGGCGAAGAAAGATACTCTTCCATAACTGTTCATATAAACAGTCCATCCAGTAGATCACAAAAGATCTTATCCTGAACTTATCCAGTACTGCTACATGGTAGAGATTGTCTTGTATTAGCAAAAAAAGTAATAAAACCCAGTAGAGTTGGTCCTTTTTATACAGGAGGAAAATCTGCCAGAAACCTGTGAAGCTCTTAACTAAGGAAAGATGTCTATCTGCTATCAATATTAGGGTCTATTGGTTTGGTTTTTACCTTTGGCTGTAACAGTGCTCTATCAGCTTTTCTTTATGTTGGTTTCATATTTCCTGGCTGGATTTTTTTTGTGCAGATTCTGGATCACACTTGTAGAGTTCCCTTGAGTTTTTCCATACTCATGGAATAGTCTGTTTAGTAGGAGAAAATTAATGGGAAAATAAGATGAGATTAAGCGATGAGTGTGTATCAGCCTGTGGACAACCCTTAGTTTTGTGCAGGTTCTTCATCTCTGGGCTTTCTCTCGAGCTAAGCTGAAAGATGTGACTGTCTCTGTGCATGGTTTCGGTATTTCTGTTGGTAGATAATGTGATCCAAACCCAGTTTTTAACCCTTAAGAAACAGATTTTTCCAGCTTTATTCAGCTGCCTAGAGCAAGGGCAGTATGAACCTGCAAGGTTGAAGCTGTAGGGAGTGGAAGGATTCGCTTTGTTTAGAAATTAAGGTAGCTGGGCCGCAAAGTATCACGGTGTTGCTTAATGCTTTATACCAAAGGAAACTTAAGGTCGCGACCGTTGGGTTGAAGGATGAACATAACAGACAAGGATGCAACCGAAAGGGGATGCTGCTGCCCAGCAGTTGCTGCGGATCGTCTGAAGTAATGTGTAGAAAAAATTCCAAAATTATTTAAAAAATCTTGGTAAGAGCTGTGCCAGTGACAACAAGCATAAAGCCTGGCGTTGAAAATACCTTGGTCTGTTACACCTGGGCTATGATCTGTGCTCAGTGGAAGGGAAGAGGCCGTCGGGGAGGGACGTGGTCGGAAAGGCTGATGCGGCAGTTTACCTCATGGGCTGAAGCACATGGGAGAGTGCAGGTAAGCAGTGTGAACGTGCCTGGGAAGGTGCTTGTAGAAAACAGCGACAGGGAGAGCGTTTAGCAGGTGGGTCTTGGATGTAGGTAGCTGCTTAGTGGCACTTGATATTCTCAGTGACATTCTTCGTTTTGTTCTGGCTCCCTTCGAAAGGTCTCCTGTGGGTGCTAACTCTTGCATTTGTGGCATGGCCTGTCTGCTTACAGACATCTGACTTTTGCAACCAATTCTAAACTGACCTTGAGAAGAAAAAAAGACAATTTAGTAATGGGTTTAAATTGGAAGACACATAATGGTGTGTGCACTGACAAGGAACACAGTGATAAAGAAAAGCAAAGCCGACGTAAATTGAGACTGCTGGAAACCCACCACGACTCGCCAAACACGGTGAGGGCTGCAGAAGCCCAAACGTGTAGGGATGATTATAGCGTATGACATTTCCGTCTCAGAAATGGATTGATTGGTTGAAAGCATCTAAACTTGTAGTTTAGTGCTTCAGTTTGATTATGGCTTTTAAGAAGGGAGGTTGGCTTCAGACATTTTAGCTTATAATTTATGGAGACAACTGGATTCTGCCCCACTGAAATTAGTGTGGGACTAGCTGAAAGATGGGGCCTACTTACCACAGAGAGGCTAAATCAAAGTCCTGCTGAGAAAAAAGGCACTAATTATCATCCCGTTTATGGCATACCCTTGTCCCTTCTGCTCCCTCCCTCAAAATATGGTCCGGCCATCTTTCTCCTTTTTATGCTGACCTGTGCGTTGTGGTTGACCTAGTTATCTTTGCCTCAGAATAAACCCTGCCATGATTACCAGCAATCCGTTTACCTGGGAGAACTGAAGACGATGGGGGTTGTACCTGCAGTGAGGGGCAAACTCCTCTGTTCACAGATTTTGCATCCTGACACTGGAGATAAAGAATTTTGACAGCCGTTTTGTGGTCTGTCAAACATCTGTCTCTGTACGTGCTGTGAAAGCACTGGATTTGATAACAGTATTCTAGCCTTGATGATTTAAAGGTATGAGAAATGCCCAGCTCGTGTGGCACAGCGATGAAAATGTTTTCACATACGTTGTCTAATGGTGCCGTGTAGTAACTTTCTAGTGAGCCAGCTGCATTGCAGGTTTATCTAAAGCTTCCCGTGTATTAAGGGTAAGCCAAGAAAATTATACTTGTTGAATAAATTGTCAGGTTCATGCTAATACCCCTTTTTAAAAAAAAACACCCTTACTTTTCAGACACAGAATGAGTTGCTCGAGTGACTTGAGCCAAGTCAGAAGCTGCTCAAAAACAACCCAGAAAGATAATTTTTGAGGCATCTGTAAACATGCTTCTGTTTCTATAATGGGGATACATTTTTTTTTTGTCCTGAAGCAGAAAGTCTTGAAAGTGCTCTTGAAAGAGGGTTGGCCAAAGTGCTGTCTCTCAGTGTTAATATATGTAGCTGTGATAAAATATGTAAATTCTGTATTTGATCAGTTCCAACATGTCCAATACCATGTTGCAAAGAATGTATTGATTTTTGTTGTCATCGAAGAAACACGATTGAGTTTGGGGAATATAGTCTCCTTGTGCCTGTTTTAAAAGGGCAGGCAGGTTTAGTATCTGTCTGACTGTTGATCAAAGGCATTGTTCAGGGGCAGCACTTAACACCCTTCAACAGAGTCCTTCAGCCTGCTCCTGCCCTCTCTCCTACCCTCCCTGTAGCATGAGATATGAAACGCCTGAAAGAAGTAGGGTTTTTTTTCTCCCTTCTCTATGCCTCTAACAACATTACACACACACACACACTCACACACCCCCCCCAAATCCTCCCACGTCCCTTTACTTATTTATTTAAAGAAAGAAGGAGGAATGGGTTGTCTCAGATGCTAGAAGTTTGGGAAGTACAGAGGAGTGCCTTGATGTAGAGGGTGAAAGGAGGTCATGAGTAACCCAGTGTGGGATAAAATTGATGACTTTACATGGGTAGAGCAAGCTTGGTTAAAATACAGAAATCAGAAAGGATGCTCAGAAATAGATATGTTACTGTGGAGATGCAGAAGTCTTGACATGAAAGGGAAGAAGTGGAAGGTGAACGGTTGCTGGATATGGAGCAAACCTGAAAGGATATACCCAAAAAGAATCTGTGAAGGGGAAAAGATGGACAGCAAGGTGTTCCTTGCATGTTTAGTAAGTTTGCTTTGTAGGATTAATGAAGTGATCTTGCATTAGGGCAGTTTCCATTTTTAGTTGCTTTTTCTGTGTGAAGAACCTGAAAAAAATTTTGAAGTGGAAATTTCTTACTCCACTTTTCCCTTTATTA
Source organism: Rhynochetos jubatus (assembly GCA_027574665.1). Classification (NCBI taxonomy): domain Eukaryota; kingdom Metazoa; phylum Chordata; class Aves; order Eurypygiformes; family Rhynochetidae; genus Rhynochetos; species Rhynochetos jubatus. The sequence goes on along the minus strand of CM050648.1, from coordinate 80,404,972 downwards.
GACCGAAAGCCTGTTCTATGTGGGAAAGACAGACATTTCAAACTGTAGTTAGTTCATCTATTGCAAACTTGTTTCTTGCAATTTTAAGCTAAATTGAAAAAGTGTATTTTAACCAATAAAGCTTTTTACATCATTTACATTTCTTTGGCATTAAACTACAGTAAACTGATTGTGTCTTTCTTAAAAAAAACAACAGAACTCTTACGTTAGACAGGACTACTCTGACTGTTGAAAGTTTTTTCTAGCGTATTTCTGCGGGGATCAGAAATCTTTGTGAGGTCTCTTAAACGGTATTAAAGAACTAATTACTTTTGACTGTTTGAAGAAGTCTGGGGTGATTTCAAGGCACGAGGTTCAAAGCTGATTGCTATCAGAAGGCAACAAGCAAAACAAAAAAAGCACTTGGAGAACTGATGAAAAGTCTCTTCCTTTCTCAAGTACATCTTTCATTTTGACTTTTGCAATGCCATTGCCTTACTGAATGTCTAGCTGAGAAGACAGGGCTTGAACTTCTAATTTTGAAAGTCTTCTTAGAGGACCAGCAAACGATCTTACTTCCTCTTTTTATGCTAAAAGGGGGAGCAGGATTCTCTGTGGTTTGTGACTGAAAGTGTTTTGGGAGATGTATTATCAGTCTAAAATTCCAGTAATACTTTGAAAGTGGAAAAGGAGCCCAACTTTATAATATGATAATCAAAGTGCTGAGTTGGGATTCAGGCTGAATAACTCACTTCCATTTATTTTTTCATGTACTTTTGGATTTAAATAAATATATTAGTGCTGATCTGGTAACAAGTTGTTTCTGATTTAGTCTGTAACAAAGCAAGAGTTTGTATGTGGTTCTGTCTGAAGTGTTGAGTTGGTCATGTAACAGAAAAAAGTAACCAGTCCTGCTCATTGCCATGGATTAAGAAGTCAGACTTGTGATACGAGCGCTACGCAGTATTTCTCTGAAACACCCCTCAAACTGTTTTAACTGGAAACCTTCAGAAATCCTGTCTGCTTGCCAGTGCCCTGGCAGATGTATGAACATTTTTCCTATTCATAACTACTTTGGAGTCCTTTCATTAAAATAAGTAATTATTGACTGTGAGAATCAGATTAGAAACTGCAAAGAACAAAGAGAAAATTCAATTCACTTCCTTTTAAGCAAAGTGAAAGTGACATTCTTGTGTGCAAATACCTTTTTTGAAATTTCATCTAAACAGCTGTCCTGTAATGTTAGCATAATGAAGTAATTTAGAAATCCTGCTTCTGACTGTTTACTGCTTTAATTTGCCATATCATAGAATCATGGAACAGTTTGGGTTGGAAGGGACCTTAAAAGACCATCTAGTTCCAAGCCCCCTGCCACGGGCAGGGACACCCTCCACTAGCCCAGGTTGCTCAAAGCCTCATCCAGCCTGGCCTTGAACACTTCCAGGGATGGGGCACCCACAGCTTCTCTGGGCAACCTGTTCCAGTGCCTCACCACCCTCTCCGGGAAGAACTTCTTCCTGATATCCAATCTAAATCTCCCCACGTTCAGTTTAAACCCGTTTCCCCTTGTCCTGTCACTACAGGCTCTTGTAAAAAGTCCCGTCCCCATGCCTCCCCTCCCCCCGCCAGCTTCCCTGTAGGCCCCTTCAGGTACTGGAAGGCTGCTATAAGGTCTCCCTGGAGCCTTCTCTTCTCCAGGCTGAACAAGCCCAACTCTCTCAGCCTGTCCCCATAGGAGAGGTGCTCCAGCCCTCTGAATGATGATATGGTGATGCCTGGTGAAGAAATAGTGTTCAGGAGACAATATCCCAACAACTGAGCAGCCCAGCATTATTTGTGCACCCATACTTGGGTTTAACATGCTGTCGAGGCGCTTCCCGTGGCAAAAGTGGAGAGTCCACCCTCCAAGCACGGGGTTGTGTTGGGCGGCTGCTGGGGGTCCCTGAGTGGAGGGAAGACAGAGCCCTACCACTTGTAGAGACAGGGCAGTGAGGAGGTGATGCTCTTCTCTGTCCGGATGTAGGTCAAGCTGTGCCTTGCATCCCTGTCTTCGTGGCTCTTAGAGAGTAGGGAGCTGCTGTATGTAAAATACTGCCGCTCTTAAGAGCGTGTGGCACTTACCGGGCGGGAGAAGTAGTAAAGCTGGAAGTGATGTAGGAAATGGCTCTTGCAGCAGATCTTCCTGCTGTTGAGTATCCCAGGGGAAGTTTACAAAGACTTTAGGACGATTTGTCTTTTAATGAACTTTTTTAATAACAGGAATAGTTTTTTGTAGCGGTGCTGCTTCAGCTCATTGATATCTTGCTGAACTACTTCGGGTTAAGGTGGAACTTTCACTTGTGCCAGATACCTACTTGTGGCTGCTGCTGGGTTGGATTACGACACTTGGTAGGTGATAAATCTGATCCTCTGTGTCTGATCATATAACTTCTTTGTGATCTTGCCTTGGGATGAGGAAGCTGTTTTTTGAGGACCTGACTTTGTTCTGTCTTGTATCATTATAATTTGGTGGCAATTTGTGCATGCATCTAACGTGTTCTCCAGAGGGGGAATACGTGCTCAGAGCACCAGAAGACTGGAACCACAAGATTGGAGCTGTTTCAGTAGAGGTTGTGGTTCTTCACGTTTTTGCTGAAAGAAAAAGAGAGAGAAAAGGAATTTTAAAAACAGTGGCGTATCCGACGAGTTACTCCACGAGGTGATTTAGGAATTGTTTTTGCCGGTATTATTTTCTGTTGTTCACCAGATTTCTGTTATTGCCATAACACACTACTTTTTTTCTCTATTTAAGATATTAGAAGCAAGAAAAGTTGCACCGTAGCCATCGGGGGTGCAGTTTTGCCAGTGCTTTATCGCAGGAAGATCAGCGAGTGCGGTGACGTTGTTCTGTCACGCAGAAGCTATAGAGTGAATGTTTACAGTTCTCAAGTTAGATGGTATCATGTTTCGTGAAGTTTTCTTTATTTGCTTCTTTGCCATGGCATCTGTTGGGATGGTGTGCCTCAGGTTACTCTTCTTACATTTTAACAAGATTCAAGTCAGACTTTGTAGCAAGGTAAAAAGGAAGATCTGTAGCAGTGTGTTTTGTTGGTCGTGCTTGCCATGTATTAATGTGGTAAAAAAATGAACATTTTGCCTGTGCAGTCTGTGCTGAACTATGTATCAAACTGAGGATCAGAGACTTCCTGGTTAGTTATTTAAGAGCCCAAGAGGGGATGATCCCAGGAAATGAAGCTGTTGTCTCCGTGCTGTAATTGCTCTGCGATACGATCTTGTGTTGAAACGGTATCTTTCCTCTAGGTGAAACCTTCTGAGCTATTGCACAGCATGGGGGGGTTTATAAAACACACAGATTGGAAGTTCACAGCTCTGTAAAAATGTACTTGAGTTTCAGTGAGGAGGAATATTCCCCTTGCAGCTAATAAAATGGTCATCATTTCAAGAACACTGCTGGTTTTTTGCTTAGCAAAAGCTCAGAGCTGCCACTTGTGCTGGGCCTGATGGAGTGGGAACAGGTGGATAATGGGGAATGTAACAGCAGGTTATCAGGGAGAAAGGAGAGCCGATACACAGCGATAATCACATAATTAACTGAGGAGGAGGGAGACAGGTAGAGGTAGATGCTGTGCAAGAGACTGACAGGGAGGAAAGGACAGTGTAGGGGAGCTGAGGGTGGGTGCCCCCACGGTGGCTTGCCAGAGGAGAGGACAGCTGCAGGGGGCACGTGGGGCCGCCGTTCCGTGGCGTGCAAGATGCTGGTTGCCTTACCTAGCACTTACCCTTTCTGGGTATGGTGCTGTGGAGGTGAGGAGTGCCCCAGTCCTGCTGTCAACCTCACAGATGGTTCCTTGTTGGCGATGAGAGGATTGACTGCGGGTGAAGCATCTGTCTGTACACCGGGACGTCTTACGGGGCCGGGGGCTTTGCAGCCCGGCTCTTTGCAAGTCCACGGCAGGGCTGATGAAGCCAGGTGTCAGCTTCCTGCCTGCAATGACAGAAAGTTGCCTAACAAAATGAAATTAGTATCACAGCGGTAACACTGCACACACCATATGATATATCAATTAATTTCATGTGCCTGGAAATTCTGGAGATAACGTGCTTAGTGTTGTCTCCTACCGCACTTGGTTTGATTTTATTTGAAAAATATATTGCAGAGGGTGACTGAGGAAGTGAACAACGGTGTGAACAGGCTGTTGCAAACGAGCACGTTACCACAGCCTGGTGGGTTAAGGCAACGGGCATGGGCATAAGCTGCTACTTGGGTGGGTTTAACCCATGTGCTCTCTAATTGCAGTGGGATAGAAATGAACACTTTGTCAGCTGCCATTGTGCTTCAAAATAGTAGTAAATTAAATTGCAGACACCAAGTGTTTTGGGAACATCTGCCAGTTTGCATGCTTTTTTTTAGGGCCTGCTAGCATATAGTGGTGCTAGTGTCTACCATAATGTCTGATATTTCTATTCTAAAAGTGAGGGGCAGGGAAGAACTTGGGTGCTCTGCATGGAAAGGTGGACTTTTGCACCAGTACTTGGGATCTGTGATTGCAGTCAGGTTTTGGCAAGTTCAGCGAGTCACTGAGAACACGGGAGAAGCAGCTGTAGGCCAGCGCTTGTAGACGCGACGGTGCAGCTCTAAGTGGTGCTAAGACAGGGGCCCGTGCAGCTGGCGAGCTCTCTGCTGAAGGGAGGGGAAACGTGAAAATACGAGGAAGGTGGAAACAAGGTTTGCCCTTCTGTTGCTTTTGTCAAAAGGGAGAAAGCAGGGAAGAATAGTAGCCAGGCTTTTGCAAAAGTGTATTCGTTGTCTTCCGTTTGGGAAGAGTGTTAATCTCTTCCACCCTGTGTGTAATAACAACTCTGGGGGCTCTGTGTGCTTGCAGACCTACATCGGTTCGATAGTTGCCTCTGTGAACCCCTACAAGAGCATCCCGGGACTGTACGACGGCGCGGCCATGGAGCGATACAGCAAACACCACATGGGAGAGATCGCCCCGCATATCTTCGCTGTGGCCAACGAGTGCTACCGCTGCCTTTGGAAGCGCCATGACAACCAGTGCGTCCTCATCAGGTAAACGGCGACGGCTGCCGATAAGCCTTCTGACGTGATTTAGGAACGTGGATTTGGACTGCGTGGAAAGGAGAACTCCAAAAGAAAAGCAGGCTTTTTAAAACGTCACTGTTTCGGGAGAGAGTTCTGAACTCGCCTTGGGTCGGTCTGTGGGCCTCTAACAAAATGTTGATTTTTCATACGCATGTTAGGATTTCATTTTGTGAAAAAATCTATTGTATTTTTGTGTTTTGTGTACTGTCTGCCGCTTCTCCATCTGACTTTACCCAAAATGCTTTTCCCACCAGTTGAAACATCTCTCTGCAGCTCAGTAGTTTGCCACCATTAGACCCTGAACCATGTATGGAAAGGAAGAGGAAAAAATAACCCTCCAGTCTTGAAAAATGGGGTAAATAAGAATAGCAAAGGAGAAACCCTCCACATTTCAGCCACTTAATTCTGTCTGATTAATCTTCCTTGCTTAATCTTGTTGTGCTTTAATGGTGATTTAATAGCTTCATGTTTGATCCACTGTGTCACTGGTATTTGGGATCTCGCTGCTGCCGAAGGTATGTTGAGAGCAGTTGGCATTTCAATAGCTTTTTGCTACTACCATCTCCTCCTTCCTTCATGCTCCAGAAGAGCCGAAAACACAGCCAGCTCTTTTCCCTTTCCCCTGCCTGCCAGCTCAGCTGTGTTGGCTCACGTGCCATCAGGGAAAATGTAAGTCTGACCCACTGCATCGGGAGGAGGATCAGCTCGGTGGCGATGGCAGCGTGGCACCAGCCCTTGGGCTCTGAGCCAGGGCTGATGCACCGGGTGGTGGGCGGGTGTGTGAGAGAGCTTGAGTTTCCCCTCCCTCTCCTTTTTCACTTTTGCAGTGTTTTTGTGATTAAACTTGTTTGCTCTCGCCTTCCTGCAGCCTACCAGCACAAGTTACGTGGGGAGAGCTCTTCAGACACAAGGGGACACAATTTTGCTGTCTCCTGACCTCCCTGGGAGCCCTTGTGTCCGCTGTGGGACCATCGCATGGGGTAGCTGGTGGGGCAGGGAGGGAGCGAGGCAGAGCGAGAGCAGCGCCTGTTGCCATAGGCAGTTTCTGCTGGCATTTAAGGTTACAGGCCGGTTTGCGAGGCGTCCTGGATAAAAGGGTTTGGCGCGTGTAGTTTATCATCCAAGCTGCTGTTAGAAATGTGGATCGCGTGCAACACGGCTAGGTTTGGTTCCAACTATCTGCAGGCTCAGGTTGCAGTCCCCGCCTGCCCTCACCTTTGGCCAGGTGTTGCCTGGCAGTGGCACACAGAGCGGGCTGTGTGTGTTTTTCAGCTTTCTTCAACTGTATTTTTCCTTTTATTTTTTTTTTTTTTAATTTTATTCAATACATAGTGTTATGGATATAAAGCTGAGTCCAGATGACACTTCAATAAAAAATGAAATGCGCAGAGATTTCTGTCATGCGAAAATAGCTACCCTGGAGCCATGAGTTTATGGAGTAATGTCAGGCAGTTACTTGTGAACAGCCCACATACCCGAATTTCGGGGACTGAAATGATTTCTGGTGCTTAGCAGGTGGCTGTTGGTATTTTTGTTAATTCCACTCTGTACTGGCCCAAGTATTTTACCTTTCCTTCCAGAATCCCACGAACTGCCAGGAGAGAAGCAGGTTGTGCCCTAAAAAGGACATAAGCAGAAGTCTGATGTTTCAGGGGAGTCTCCAGCAGTCCCTGCTCTCTAAGCCACGCGCCTTGGTACAGATAAGCCACAATACGGAGAAGTTTTGCATTAGCAGCCTCTCTTAAAATAGCTGACAAGCCATAATGTGGAGAAGGGTTGCATTAGCAGTCCCTTTTAAAATTTCTTACTGTGGTCACGGATAAAAACAACGATGAGTGGATGTGCAGTGTTTCAGACAAGTGCTGTAAAACAACCTTATAAGGGTGTCTTACTGCTGCGGCATAGGAAGGAACACGCGACTCAGAACAAAAAAAAAAATAAAAAGCCGTATCTACTTTCCTAAAACACTATTATCTGCTCTGTCTGTGAGAGTCAGAGCTGGATTTATTTTTTTTTTTTAATTACTGAAGGTTTTCAGTGGTGAGGTTTAGAAAACCTCACCTCACCTGTGATCACCTGCTTCGTTTGGGGCATCAGAAGTGGAGGTGTAACAGCGTGCTTGTCATCTTCAGCATCCTGCATCTTTCATTTGCTTAGAATTAGTTGTCGCAGTAAGTCACTGTCAGTTTTTCTTGGATACTGCTGGCATTTGGAGAGAAAAAAGGGTCAAGCGGAGCTCTGCGGTGTCTGAATTCAGGCAAGTATTCTGCGCTGGCGTTTAATGTAAGAGATGATACAAAGGAAAATTTTGTTCTATCACGAAAACACGGTAAACAGTTACATCCAGTTAAAAGGAGTGAATTGTTGGCGTAGGCGTCGCGTTCCGACAAGCCCCCTTCACCTGCTCCGAATTTAGGGATCAGAACGCTCAGCAGGGAGCTGCAACAGCGCGGTGAAACGGGGTCGGGAAGGGTTGCGTACGGTCCCGCGGGCTTGAAGTGCCCCCTGCTGACGTTCGGCGTTCGCTCGGCTTCCCTCGGGAGATGCTCGCTTAGGGCACCGGCAACAAAACGCCCTGCAAAAGCTTCCTCTGTTTTGAAATGCTTGGGATATTCATCTGGGTGAGGAAAGATGAGAGGGTTGAGGCAAGAAGCTGAATTAAAAACTGTCACCAGTAATTACTCAAAAGGTAATACGAATGCGAGACCATTTTTCCAGCACAACCATCCAGACCAGCCGTGAAACGGAAGGAGATGCAGCAGGGATGATGTTAAATGCAGTCATCTTAAAATGATTGTTTATCGGTCTGTGTTACACAGGCTTATTGTAATTCACGATAATGCTGCATAAAAACGATTTGGCGGCCTAAAATGTCAACAGAATGGCACATCGAAGAAGCTGTGCACCGCGTGTGCGTTAGAACATTTACACAGTTGTGAAATGGTATTTTTGATCTCCCAGGCTAAAAATTGCTCATTTGGCTGTTGAACTAGAGTTTTCGTGTAGGCAAAAACGTCTACCTCAACGGATGCTCAGTTGCTGTGAAGCTTACTGCGGAGTCCAGCTTCATTTAAAACAGAAAAAAACCACCCCCGAAAAGCCCCCCACTGTAAAATATGGTGCTACAACAGACACGTTAAAAACATCAACATCTAATTTTTTAATCTGAGTGCCTTAGCAGGAGCATGAAAGGAGCCCGTCTTACTCAAGGAATAGCCAAACATCTTGTCCTGATGTGGAGAGGGGACTGAGTTCCCCCATGATTAGCTGATGTTCACAAGTCCAGTCCAGGTTCAAACCTCCACCCCTTTATTGTAAGAATAGGATAATATCTTTAGGTGGGTTTTTTTGTTGTTGTTGCTGCTCTGTTTAAATTGTTTTAGTCCATGCACAAGCAAACGCATCCTCTTCTCTCAGATACAATAGTTGATCCACTTTAAAGCACTCAAAGTGTAGAGCAGTTGAAAGAGCAGCAACAGTCACCCCAAATTACGTTCACGTCAGTGCTGCGAGTGGGAAATCACAGTCTGACACCAGTTCGTTCTCCCTGTTGTCATCCCGTGGCCTGACATTTTTGTGTTGTTGTTCAGCTTGAAAATCAATGTGAACCAAAGTTCCCTTTGGACAAGACCCAGACTTGTGACGGGAAGACGCGAGACTGACACACCGAAATTCACATGTGCGTTGAAGAGCTGTATTTGCTCAAGAGGCCCATTTTGTCTGTGTGTATCATCTTTGGCATTTTAAATCCAGCAGACAGAACTGAGATGTGATTTAGAGTAGTGTTGATATCCACCTCACTCGCGTTACGTCCTTCAGAATGAGGAGTCTCTCTCGGTGACCCTTTTTTCCATGGCAGCCGTCTGGAGTCTGGGCTGCCGTGCCCTTAGCGAGACGCCCTGCACAGAACAAGTCATGGAGAAAGTCTAAAGATCCCCTAAGTGGTGGCTTTGTGGGTTGCTGTCACCCTTAATATATTCACAGTACTGAATGTAGTGATGTGGAACGAGCTGGGCACTTAAACACACAGGGTGGAAAGGTTGCTGGAAAGGTTGTCAGTGCACTAAAAAATTCACCCATTTACTGACCTTGGCAACTTCTTGTAGGCGTAGGCTTTGTAAAGAGTCTGAAAGATTGATCCCGCTTCACCTCCCGTTAGTGTGGGTACTGTGGGGTGGAATAGACAACTTTAAAGTTGGGCATGCTTGTCTTGATTTTCATCTCATTATTAATAACTGTCTTTTATAAAGCATTTTTTAAAGGAAAAATGAAGAGCCAGCTCGATGCACATAAAATTACGTGTCTCGAGCTAAGCAACACCATGCAGGGGTGAGATCTTACTGCCATGCTGGAGGGCTCCAGGAACCCATCCGCTCGGTGCTCAATAGCGATTGTCAACCTAAACAGAATGGAGCTGTTACTGGTAAATGAATAGAGAACATTAGGTAAATCCATCTTGTGGGTATTTGGCATAAGCCTTTTTCCCCCCATGCTTTATATCCAGGAGGAAGGAGGAACGGAGGTGGTTCAGAGGAGAACAGAAAGGAGCGATGAGAAGTGTAGCGTGGCTCCCTTTGTGGGAATGGCTAACAGAGTTGAGCAGCTCGAGCCGGGGAGGCTATCCATGATGTCATGCACAGCAGAGGGAGGGAGTGCTGGGATGAGTTGTTGGTTTCTGCTCCGGAAACAAAAACTAGGGTGCATCCAATGAAGCTAAGAGGAGGCAGATCTGACACAAGAAGATACGTTCATATGCTTTTTAAGGGAGTATGGCTAGAAACCTGTATAAGATAAATGCGTTGAGTGTTACAAGACACATAGAAACCAGGTTTAGATCAGGAACGCTATAGACAGCAAATAACTGGAAGCCAGAAGAACACAGAAGGGAAGTATCACGTCTTCCCTGGGCATCACCATTTGGTGACTGTCAGAGATAAGATACCGGGCAGGTAGATCTTTGGCCTGATGCAGTTCTGAGCCTCCTGCTCTAAGGAAAAATCAAGAACATATAATTGTGCATAATACCAACTGTATCAGAGATAGGCAGAGGAAACATTTTTGTCATTAGGAAAAGGATGGTGTCAGCGAAAGAGCTGACGGCTCATGCCTTAATGATCCTTGGCATCCATATCCCTGCTGTTGAGCTATAATCTGCTCAGAGGGTGAGAATTTCGGCAGGAAGAGGTGTATATCACTTGGTGTCTTTTTGCATTAGACGAGGATAATGCAAGGGCTTCTGAGGCTCTTTCAAAACTTGTAGTAGAGACGTTTTGCTAATCCTTTAGTGTACAAGGAGCCAGTATTAAATACGGGGAATATTAGATATTTGCTTTGTTGGCAAAGGAGCATGAGTGGGTGGGGGCCTGCAGAGAGAAAGGGAACAAATACCAAAAAGGCCAGATGTCAAGGGTAAAACTACATTAAAAATACTACAGGATTTGTGTGAGATGGTATAAGTACGATGGATGAATCATACTTGCTGGAACGTACCAGCGGGTAGCATATCTTCTACGAAGTTTTATGAAGTGTTTCAAAGACTCTGATTCTTCTTAAGAAACATGTCTCAGCTACAAAACTCTGTTCTGATGATTTTTGTAATTGTTGACATTCATTTGCAGGGAAATGCCATGCTGCTTTCTTGCCCGTACTTTGCTTTTTACTAGAAAGTATCATTATACTTGGCCATAACGTAAAATCACCAGGGTCAACACTCAGCATGGAACAACAAAAGAGTCTCAGATAAACTGAGCATGCTCCACGTGCCCAGTTGTGCTCCATCAAAATCAGTGACAAAACTCCCGCTTGCTACGACAAAAAGGGTAGGACAAGGCCAAAATGTGCCTCCTTTCATTGGTAGTAGACTGGAATTAGGTACAGCTTAATTAGGAAAACTGGGAATTAAGCTGAGCTTCAGATGCTGTGACTTCAGATGAAAAGTAAGCAGACAAGACAAACTTCAATCACAAGTTCCAATTCCTAATGGCTCATGGTGTGTTTTTAGTTATAAGGCTACATAATTGAAGGGAAATTATATTGAGGAAATGAGTCAAATTTATACCTTTCCGTTTTTAGAGCTTTGAAGAGAAATCGAGTATATTGCCTTCTGTTTATATGAGCAAGATTGCTTATTAACAGTTTATTTTTAACATGCCAATTTAGCATTATCAAATAGGTTTGTTCTGCTATGGGTGAAGATGAGAGATTTTACATCTCTGATGGTGATGAGAGGTGAAAACTGTGTATTTTGAACTCATGTGAATCTGGTCTACTTGGATGGGCGTGTAAAAAGTTTGTTTAAAGAACATGTAGCTCCCTAAGAGTATCAGTATTAATTGTACTGACCTTGATGTGTTGTAGTATGCACTGGTGTCTCTAACCGCCTCCTTCTCACAGCAGATGGTTGCTGCAGCAATCTGGACCTTCCTCCTGACTATGGCCATGCCTTTGTTCTAACTTTGTTCTTCCACGTTGGTGAGAGTTGTTGGGTAGCTGTTTGTATTCAGAGAGCTTTTTGTTGTCTCATGGGTGTTGTGCACATCCTTACCCAGTCAGTGGCTTGAAACTGTCTGAACAGTGGTATGGAGTCTAAAGGTAGCCTGCACTGTGTGTTGAATGTCACATTCAGCAAGCTTCAAGGGGTATTCTGCCGCCGTTGCAGTGTCACCCCAGACTTCCTGACCTCCAGCAATTTAGAGTTTGGAGGGCTGGCCAGACCGACGGCTTTTTGCCTGGCAGCTGGAACTGTGCAAACACTTTCCTACTCTTCCTCTTTCAGTGGTGAAAGTGGTGCTGGTAAGACAGAAAGCACTAAGCTGATCCTCAAGTTCTTGTCTGCAATGAGCCAACATTCGCTGGAGATGTCCTGCAGAGAGAAGACCTCCTGCGTGGAGCAAGCTATTCTTGAGAGCAGGTAGTAGATCTTTCAATGCACAGGTGTTTTTTCCAGAAGACGTAAGCCTTGTTCTTGAAATAAGAGCTTGCAGTGTAATGAAAGATGTGGGGGTGTTTACTGAACGATGAAATGGATATTGGAAAGGGGGAGGTTTTCCATTAAACAAAATTACCTGGCTGCTCTGGAGAGTTGTGAGCACAGTGGGATATCTTAATGAAGCAAAAAGGTGCAGGGTTTTGAAATGGACGATGCCATAGTGGTGGCTTTCATTTTTGTTTGGGGCTGAATTCAGATAAACAGAGTGAGGGAAATGGGAGGGAGCAACCATTGGTTTGGTTTGTATAGCCTGAGGGTAAGGTGGAACAAGATACAGCACGGGTAGGATAAAGTGTGCCAGGGGTAACAGCACGCTGAGGAAAGGGAAGATCAGGACAACTGGTAAGGCAGATGAGTAAATGCATCAGATAAATTGGACACACTCTACGCCAGCAAAAAACCCCCAAAAACTAACTCAGTGTTCAAATGAAACAAACATGGTTCTAAACTATTTAAAGACAAAGACAAGTTGAGATACTCTTACTTATGTTTATCGTGCTTCATCTCTGTTTTACCTGCTGTATCTTGATGTAATTATTTTTTTAATTGCCTTAGGACAAGAACTATTCTCCCTACGTCTGTCTAGCAATTTGCATGTGCTGAGATTTCTTATTTCTATTATTCTGAGTACCGCACTGAGACTTGTGTGCATCTTTCGAGCAGTCAGAGGTAAAGGTGCAGAGTAGTTTAGTGTGACTAATCTTCCTGTTGCTTGAATACTTGCATCTTTTGATAGAAGATTGAGATGCTCATTGTTAATAAATTGAGGATAATACCGAGGAGGTAGGCTTTGGCTGAGGAGGGTGACAGAAGTGAGCTTTTCAGAATGCTGTTAACTCTCACCAATCCCATAAGAAACTGTTGGTGTGCTGGTGACACGTTAACGCTCTTGTCATTCCGTATTTTCACAGCCCAATTATGGAAGCTTTTGGCAATGCGAAGACTGTTTACAACAACAACTCAAGTCGCTTTGGGAAGTTTATTCAGCTGAACATCTGTCAGAAAGGAAACATTCAGGGAGGAAGAATTATAGATTGTATCCTTGTTTGGTGATTTTTTGCAGGCAGCCCCCACGTACCTCCTCTGTGGAGGGCTAAGAGGGAAGTGGCTCACCCTTCTCTGTCCTTTCACCCCATCCTGAAACACACACAATTAAACTGAGCTGATGCAGGTGTGAAAGGGAAGCAGCAACGCCAAATTCTGTGTGCACACACATGCATTTGTGGCGGGGTGGGATACACATATTCTTGGAGAACCAGGATTTTGCATTGCAACTGCTAGCACGTCTCACACGTGTGCTCCTACATAGTGAGCTAAAACAGCCCGAGTTCTTGGCGATAACATAAGTTGTCAGCTATTTCCCTCATTTATTATAACTAAGGATAAACTTCTCAGTTTCTGGAAAGAAAACTTTCTTCTTGAAAGAGCAGAGCTCCTGAATTGTTGCAGCGTGAGCATGGGTAGGTCAAATCCTTGGATTTGTCCTGCCTTTGGCAAAACTGGACTATGAGCCAGCTCCACCAGAGCACCAGAGGGGTGGGGATGAGGAATATACTGACGTGATCCCACCTAGGAATTTGAACATAAGCTGCTTTTGCAGTGAGACAATTTTCATCCTTAAAACTGTTCCCAAGCTTTAGGGAAAAGTAAAGGAAAGCCAGATGCCTATTAAAGTCCAGAACGTGACAAGTCCAGTTTTGATGGAATGGAGGAGAAGGAGGTGTGGGAAGACACTGGTATTAGAACTGCAGCAGTATTATTGTTGTTGCCACTTTATTCATCTTGTTAGGGCAACAGACATGTTGTAAGAAAAGACCATGATGCTCTCCCGGTAGTTTCAAATTAAAGAATTAAGGAAAGTTATAAATAGCTTGTGCATTGATTGCTTTTTACTTTATTCCTTGACTGAAGCTTTTCTTCCTGGCTATAGATTTATTGGAAAAAGTAAGTTCATTAGTTTTTTTCCTTACTTAATTCTGTTTGATTTGGTATTTTCTTTGAAATTGTGGATAAAAAAATTCTCCTTAAAAATGATGGCTTAAATGGAAACTACTTTTTACTTTGACAGAATCGTGTAGTAAGACAAAACCCCGGGGAAAGAAATTATCATATATTCTATGCTCTGCTGGCAGGGATAGAAGAGAGAGAGAAAGGTAAGTGGCAAAGTGCAAGTCACACAACTGCAGTGGCTCTCTGCTAGCAGTCAGCCATGGTGACGGCAGTGGAGAATTTAACTAGTGAGACCCGCTAACCCAAGCAGAGAAATAGCTTGTTTATTCAGCCGGGATTCAATGAGTGTGAATTTGAGCTCAGCTTGATAAAGCAACCTGCTTAGTTGAAGAATGTCACCGAGCTGCTGGTAATTTTTCTCCCAGCTTCTGCTGTGGCCCAGGGAAAATTACTTGGGTACAAACATGCCTCATTCTGTTCAAGCTGAATATTTTTGCTGGTACTAAATAGCTCCACAGCAACAAAGAGAAATAATTCTGGTTCCTCTAATCCTGTCTCATAAAGAATAAATCCACTGAACAAAAGAAATGACATTTGTATATGTGCGAAATTGCCTAAAGCTGTCTCAGCATCTCCCTTTGGGCCTGCTGTCTTTGCATGCTAGAAAGCAGAGCTAACTCCATTGTGCAACTAAATAAAGAAAAAACACCAGCTAAATAACTTCCCACAGCTGATTTTAATATAAACCTTTATGTTGTGCATCATCATAATTTCTGAGCAAATGAATTGTGAACTGTTTAACTCTGACACAGTCATTTGTGGAGTGCTTTTGTTTCGGGACTTTTTTTCACTTGTTCTGTTTTCTTTCCTCACTAGATGCTTTTTACTTATCTGTACCAGAGAACTACCACTACCTGAATCAGTCTGGATGTATAGCGGATAAGACAATCAGTGACAAAGATTCTTTCAAGGAAGTCATTGTGAGTTATTTCCCTGGATCTTTATGCTTTAGAAATGCTGGTGGTGCAGGTGCCTGGGGCCCATTTACAGAGCAGGGGACACAGCCTTCTTGTGCTTACCTGTGCTCTCTGCCATCCTGGCTCTGTGTGCAGCTCTCTCAGAGAAGCTAAGCTTACAGGGACTTCACTGTAACACTTCACTGTCCTTTTGACCGTGTGTTTACCTTTCTTACCAATACTTTATTCTAGTATTTCAAAGTGTGCTATCATTTAGTGAAATGATTAAGTTTTGGAATAAAAATAATATCAGTTAGGAAGACAGTAAGGCATTTAGATGCCTTTGCCCTTCCCTACATTGTTTTGTATTGCAGTTATGTCTGCTTCCACCCTAAAGGGATGCCATCTAGAGGGACTTGGACAGGCTGGAGAGGTGGGTCACTGCCAACAGCATGGAGTTCAGCAAGGCCAAGTGCAAGGTCCTGCACCTGGGTTGGGGCAATTCCCAAATACAAGTACAGGCTGGGTGGAGAATGGATCAAGAGCAGCCCTGAGGAGAAGGACCTGGGGGTGCTGGTGGATGAAAAGCTGAACATGAGCTGGCAGTGTGTGCTGGCAGCCCAGAAAGCCAACCGTATTCTGGGCTGTATCAGGAGAAGCATGGCCAGCAGGTTGAGGGAGGGGATTCTCCCCCTCTACTCTGCTTCAGTGAGACTCCATCAGGAGTACTGTGTCCAGCTGTGGAGCCCTCAGCATAAGAAGGATATAGACCAGTTGGAGCGAGTCCAGAGGAGGCCACAAAGATGATCAGAGGGCTGGAGCACCTCTCCTGTGAAAAAAGGCTGAGAGAGTTGGGCTTGTTCAGCCTGGAGAAGAGAAGGCTCCAGGGAGACCTTATAGCACCTTCCAGTACCTGAAGGGGCCTACAAGGAAGCTGGGGGAAGGGGATTTTTTACAAGGGCCTGTAGTGACAGGACAAGGGGTAATGGCTTTAAACTGAAAGAGGGGAGATTTAGATTAGATATCAGGAAGAAGTTCTTCCCAGAGAGGGTGGTGAGGCACTGGGACAGGTTGCCCAGAGAAGCTGTGGATGCCCCATCCCTGGCAGTGTTCAAGGCCAGGCTGGATGAGGCTTTGAGCAACCTGGTCTAGTGGAGGGTGTCCCTGCCCACGGCAGGGGGGTTGGAACTGGATGGTCTTTAAGGTCCCTTCCAACCCAAACCATTCTGTGATTCTGAAGCTTTGCTCAGATCACGTAGCATTGACTGGGTCTTGTCCTCAGTGCAGCACGCAGGGAGCGAAGCACCTGGGCATCTGTGACTCTTCACCTTGCAGCTGGGAAATCCGGTCGAATGGAGTAACTCACACAATAGAGTTAAAGAAAATGTAGACACAGATTAAAAACCAGGTCCTAATGGAGTCGTTCTCTGAAGGGCTTTATTTCTTATACCCGCGCCAATTAGCTACAGCAATTAGTCTGTACTGTCTATTAGGATAATTGCTGATTGCTTACTATATTACTGAGGTGATATGTGTTAGATTTTAAAAATCAGTAAATCAGTTTATGCCCTTCACCGAACTATTTTTGCTTAGCTACGTTCTCTCTCTGTCAGATTGACAGACTAATGTGTGGTGGACACAGCAGGTATTTTTAGTGTGAAACATCCTCATCTGCTGTGGGAGGGGTGTTGGAAGAGTTGGTGACTTATCTACATTAAAGTCACATAGCCTAAGCTGTTTAGCATGGTATTTAATTTGTGCTAATTACTCAAGGGTAGGCAGAGCATGAAATCATCTGGGCAGGTGACGCTTGTGTGCTGCCCGCAGCGTGGGCAGGCTTGGAGCAGGGGCTGAGGCTGCCCGGCTGCGTTCCCAGAGCGGGAGTTGGGCAGAAACCCCGCAGTTCGCCCTCGCCTGTCTTTTCCTATTACAGTCGTCCCCTTTGCCTGTTTTTATTGCAGTTTAAGTCCCAGAAATGTTACTTAAGTGAAACTTTTGTGGGAGACAGGAAGGAACTGCACAGTGTGACGCCTTTCTTAGAGCTCTGTTGTGGAAGGTCTTCTATACAAAATGCACCTTCAATCTTTATCTCTTACCTACTTCTAAATTGTGGGATGAGTCTGAGGCTTTTCCATGTGTAACGTGTGTTTTATGAAGGATAAAATGTCATGTGTTATCTGTCAGACACCTGCAGTGACCATAACATGATGATTCTAAATGTAAGGGTGTAAAACTGTGATCTGGTCTCAGACAGGCTTGTATTAGACCCAAATTGGGGAACTTTTGGTGTTTTCCAGAGGCTTACAATTACTTACCCTTTCTGTGCCAAATGTGTGTGTTCCTCTTCTTGTTTTAAGGTTTATTTAGACAGAGATTTGCCGTTCTCCTTGTTACATATTTGGGCCTTTATCATCACCATAGTCATTAACCATAAGCTCATTTTACGTAGATCTCTCTTCCTTGCTCAGTTTTGCCCTAAGATGTCAGTCCGCACTGGTAAGATGTGTGTTTGGGCATCACGGCTTGCCCAGAATATGGCGCAGAAGCCTCCTCTCAATTCTCCATGGCTGAGACAACAAATGAGCAAATCTTACACGTTGCAGTGTTTCCTCTGCCATGAATTATTCCCTACGTGGCAGATTGTCAAAGTTTGGTAAAAACACAGAAGCTATTACCAATTACTCGTGCAGATTACTGAAATTGCATCTGATGCACAACTCAGTAGGGCGTTTCAGTGTTTATACAGAAGAATTTGAAAGCAAATTACAGGATCCTTACATCATCAAAAGGAGATTCCTTAAAACCGGAGTGATACTTGCATGTTCCAAGTTGGCCCTGTGATGTCTTATGGTGTATTCGATTTGGGGTGAAACCAGAGGAATTAACTCCTGGCAGCCCCCTCTCGGTCCTGACTTGCCTTTCTGAGGCCTGACAGCACAGTTGGTGGGTTTGGCCGTGTCCCCATTTTTGAGTCGGTGTGCCTGTGATTGAAGGAGCTCACATGTCATTCCAGACTGCAATGGAAGTGATGCAGTTCAGCAAGGAGGAGGTGCGAGAAGTTCTGAGGCTGTTGGCTGGCATTTTGCATCTAGGAAACGTTGAGTTCATCACTGCTGGTGGGGCACAGGTGTCCTTTAAAACAGGTGAGAAGGCTGTGCTTCCTTGTAGTATGTCAATGTTTCTTGGGGCTGTGAAATTTGTATTCCTTGCTAGTGTATCTGACCAGAGCAAGGACACACAGTAAAAGGGTCTTACTGCTTTTTCAGCACCCGTAAACATTGATTAAATTGTTATTTTGGGTGGGGGCTTTTTTAACGGAAAAGGCAAATTAGTTTGCTGCTGGATGCTGGGTCTTAATTAGGGGAGACCTGGGCACATATTTATTTCATTAACAGTAGTATTTAATGTAGTCCATTTTAATCTAATTCCTTCTTTGAAATATTCTCAGGCTGATGAAACGTAAGTGCTCATATATGTTCCTTAACTGAGATCTCCACTGAAGGTATCTTTTGTTAGAGCGTTCAATACCTCAGTTACAAATCTGAAATTATGTGCTGGTATGTCTAAAGATTGAGCTGGCGAGCATTTTAAATGCTTGTTCGACTGTGGCAACGAAGAGTAGCATTACATACTGCTTTATATACCACGTAACAGCCGAATTGCAAATAAAATCGCACATGTAAGCCAAAAAATGTCATTGGTTTTCTTTATCCTCGTCATCCCGAGGGAAGCTGAAACGCCTTCATGTGAACAAAGAGTGAATTACTGTTTGTGTCTGGAAAAGTATGTTAGTGTAAGCAGTAGGTGGTTTGAATCCCAGACGTGTAACCATTAAGAGGAAAATAAATATTTGTAACTCACTTGTGGTGAGTTTCTACTGCTAAATTCCTTCAGTTGTGCATATTTATGTTACTGTGCCTTTTCATAAGCAGCAAAAACATATCTTAGAGTTTTTAGTTGTTTATTGCCAATCTCCTTCATTTTAGAAGCATCCTAAATGGTGGTAATAATTAGTTTCATAGCCTTGTGCGTTTAAGGACGTATTTGTCTCTTTCCTTTGCCAGCTCTGGGTAGATCTGCTGAACTACTGGGGCTGGACTCCACACAGCTAACTGAAGCGTTGACACAGAGGTCAATGATACTCAGGGGAGAAGAAATCCTAACACCTCTTAGTATACAACAGGTAAAGGCATCTCAGTTTTGACATGTTTTTAGGGTCTGTTAAATACATGGCTCAGACGTTGAGCCCAGTGAAGTCATTGGTCGCTCAGGAGCAGAACTTTAGATCGTGTACCAGAGTTGCTGTCCAAAATACTACATAGTTTTTTGGGAAGGGTATAATTGGACTTGCAGAAATTTCTGTATATCCCATCCTATCATTCTGGCCAGCGCTTGTAGCTTGGCTCTTGTTATTCTTACTAAGCCTGATTGCTTACTATTTTTCTCCAAATTCTGATCATGTGTGCTGATATTTTTTGTTATGGACATTAGTGTCAGGTGGGCATTTTTGAAAACTTTCAGCAAAAACAGTTTTATTGTTCACAAGAAAGAGATTAGACAAAGTGATATGTAACATTATGCTTATCTCTAGAAAGGGGTAAATTAAGGTGTTATTTCCTACCCTTCTCTTTTCTTCCTCCACACCTGAAGTTCACAGTTGCCTAACTTTTGAGTGCTTTAGTTTTGAAATGTAATTTTAAAGCCACATAGGTGTGCAGCTGTTACACCTTACACTGTTTGAACTTAAATCAGGACTTTCTGTAACTGTTAATACGGTTGCTGTCAAGGTACGTAGGAATCCAAACCTGCTTGCTGCACGCTGTGCAAGGGAGGCTGCCCAGCAGAGTCTGGTAAGGGGTTTAGAGGGGTGATTGATACCTTGTGTGTTCCTTCTTCAACGCAGGCAATAGACAGCAGAGATTCTATGGCTATGGCACTTTATTCTCAGTGTTTTGCTTGGGTCATTAAGAAAATCAACAGCAGAATCAGAAGCAAGGATGACTTCAAGTCCATTGGCATTTTGGACATATTTGGATTTGAAAACTTTGAGGTAGGTTTCAGAGCTTGTTCAGATGGATTGTCTGATATTTATGCTTCATCGTTCTACCTACCTGTGTCATCCTCACTGGAACTTGATTATTAAACGTGGTACGGCTTAAACCAGTTCATCGGTTGCAAAGTAAAATACTTGGAGTGTATGCATTTCTGAAGATTTCTCGTCTCTTTAGGTAAACCGTTTTGAGCAGTTCAATATTAACTATGCAAATGAAAAGCTGCAGGAGTATTTCAACAAGCACATCTTCTCCTTGGAACAACTGGAATACAGCAGGTAAGAGATGCAGATGAAATCTGAAAGTTTTGAAAACATCAGTGTTCACTTGAAATCTGGGTTCCCAGATACCCTTGCTTCCTTTGAAAAACTCCTAGTCTGGGGATGTGTGTTTTTAAAAGCAAACTGATTTTGCTGTATTTTGCAAGACAAATACATCAGTTCCTCCTATTTCTATACTTAAAATCTTTTCTTTGTAGTTGTCATTAAAACTGCCCTCCTTATTTTCCTTAGGGAAGGACTAGTTTGGGTGGATATTGATTGGACGGACAATGGAGAGTGCTTGGATCTTATTGAAAAGGTAATAAAGAATGTGATGGCAGTACCTACGTCTGGTTTTTGTTCTGAGGTAATACGTTTTTAAAATGCTTGCCAGCAACAGAGAACAAGCGAAGAGAATGGTGGCTCTGGCATGTTTAAATAGGGATCTTTTAATCAAATTACTTTTGTGCATGGACATACTCTACGTTACTTTGTAAGCTCAGTGTACGCCTCTTTCCTTGTAGTAACTTTTAACGGTGTATGATTATATACAGAAGCAATATTTGGAGGTGATTAAAAAGAATAGAAAGAGGGGGCAGAAAGAATGACAGTGTCTTGCTCCCGTAGTGGCTTTTCCTGGGATGTGAGTAATCGTCATTTGTTGCCTGCCAGTTTTTGTTTCATCTGTAATTTTGTGTGTGCTCTGATTAGTACTAAGGAGAGATACGAAAGAGCATGAAGTTTCTGCAGAGTTTTTGGTAGGAACGTTAGCGGTGACAGGCAGATGAGGTCTAACTTCACCCCCTAGAAAATATAACTCGTGTTGGATGACAGAGCCGAAGTTATATATAGTTTCACCCGTGTTCAACCCTGCCAGCAGCACAAGCGGGCTGCGTGACTTTATCTCCGTAGCAGGGCGTGCGGCTGCCCGCGTTCAGGTGACCACCGACGTGGCAGCGGGCAGGAAATCCAGCTGGCAGGCCCTGACGGCAGTCAGGGTGGTGTGGCCTGTCAGGAGCTGCCCTGGGATGATGGGAAGTGTCTTATTACAATGTACATCTGAAGAGCCTTTGGAGAGGCTGTATCCACCTGAAGCTTGCTGGACACATCCACTAACTGCAGGGTAGGGTGCTTTGTTTACGTCCTCTGACGTATGAGAAGTAGGGAACTGTCAAAGGAAGTCGCACAGAGGCAGAGGCAAAGCAAAGGGAGGTTGTGTTTCACGCAGTGCGTACTTACACTGCGTGTCTTTTGCTGTGCCTCTGGGAAGTCTGTGAAAAGCTTGCACTGGTTCAACAAGTAGATAATTTTATGGAGGAAAAATCTTTGAAAGGCTGTTTACACAAACTCCTCAGACTTCAGGGACTCCTAATCATTGGAGAACTTGGAGGCTGGGAGTATGGGGCAATCTCATTGTATGCACCTAAAAAAATCCCTTTCTCAGGAGAACTGTTGCTTCTTCCAGTACCTTCTTTTTCTTTATTTTGCCTGTATATCAAATGCTGTATGTTTCAAAAGAAGTGTTGCCAGAAAAATACGATGACAGTTATCTATTAGAGTGGGTTTTTAGTCACGTATGGGTGGTTTTGTGCCTCTCTGCACACAATAACATCAAGAACTTTGTGGCTTTTCCAAACCGGGGACAAGGTCTTCGTCCGTCTGTGCACTAACTCATCTTCTGCCCACCCTTGCTCTTGTAGAAACTGGGCCTGCTGGCGCTCATCAATGAAGAGAGCCATTTTCCTCAAGCTACTGACTCCACCTTGCTGGAGAAGTTGAATATCCAGCATGCCGTATGTGATGTTTTGCTCATGTTATTCTATGCAAAGTACGGAGGGTCTCTTCGCTTCCATAGAAATTCATGGTTCAAATCTATAGGCGCAAACGTGTAGAGGCTTTTTCGGGTGTGATCCTATTTCTATGGCAATCCATATCGTTTGCTGTCAAGACTGAGTCGGTTACCCGGAAGAACATATCCGTGTTACTGTCCAGTTAAAACTTTCCATATTGGTCAATAAGCCGAATTCTGCAATTAGTTAGAGCTCTGACAACCTGCAGTAACTCAGATTACTTACATCTTCAGTTTCCCTTGATTTAATATACACCTTGATGTCATTTACCAAAAAGTTGCTGTTTGCTCAGATTAGTGTTACCTTTATTTGTGATCCTAGAATTATTGCTGAGAATTTCTGGGATACAAGCATATGTCAACCAATCTTCCTAACTGCCAGTTTAAGACAGAGCCTTCTTTTTCAAGATGCTTTTAATAGCTGGTTCTGCCAGATGGGTTCAGGTTTAGTATAATGCCTTTTTAGATGCTATAAATCTGTTATTACTGCATTTGAAACAGCCCAGACTAACAAATCCTATTATCATTGTAAGTTGGTTGTTTGCTTTTGGAGCACTAATCTTCTATGGAGTTCACTGGAAAACAGTGGGTTGTGAACCTGTGTATCATTCCACTCCCTGACTGCCCCCCCCCCCCCCCCCCCCAAATATTTCTCTCTTTTTTCTCCTCCAACCAGAGCAATCCTTTTTATGTAAAACCAAGAGTTGCCGTTCACAACTTCGGAGTGAAGCACTACGCCGGGGAGGTAATTTTCTTTATTTGCTGAAATGATTCCAAACAGAGTTCTCATTAGCTTAATCTCACCCTGAGGCTGCTCAAAATTAACTGAAGCACTCTGTGCCCTCGGTGGTTTTTACAGTACGGCTGCTGTAAGAAGTGCCTGGCTGCTTGCCGTGTTGTTTGAATCAGCTCTGCTTCCTCCTAGGTTCAGTATGATGTCCGGGGCATCTTGGAGAAGAACAGAGATACTTTCAGAGACGATCTCCTGAACTTGTTACGTGAAAGCAGGTACGTTTCTGCGATGTTTGTTTAGGGTATGATGTTAAGGGGTGCTGTATCACCTGATTCTGTTTGAGTGTGTCAGATGTTGCATAGTGTCAGGCCTTGACAGAGTTGAAAGGAGCATAGGAGAAATACCGGAGGTGCCTGTAAGCAGATCTGACTGCAGTTGGTTCTCACTCAGGGGTTTTCCCCACGGTGTACAGTCTCTCATCCCTGTTCAGTCCAGGGGGTTGCTAGAAAGCTCACTTGCTACTCAGTGGAGAGTAAGGATGCTGAAAGCTGGTGATGTTTTTTTAGCTGTTTTAGGGAGCCTCATAGGCAGTGTGCATGCCGGGAGGAGGGATTTCTTCATATAGAGCCTGATTTGCTCTTATTTCTGGGATTCCCTAATTTGGGTGAAACCTTAGTGTCAGGGACCTACCACAGTGCAAATTGCCATATAGTAATTGCTTAAGTGGGAGAATTTCTGTAAGGATTTATATTATTGAAAGTCTGAGCTTGGATGTCTTTGGTCCCTGCATGCCTCCTGCCATTCCGCCGTATTAAGGTCTCAGGATCCTTATCGTGAGCCTGTGAGCTGGGGCGGTACCATGTCCCTTTCTGTAGGCGTATGGCTGTTCTCCAGGTCACTGAGGGGTGACAGAAGAGGAGGGAGTGGAGCCAGGGTGTTGCTGTCTTGCCTGCTGCCCTCACCCATCCCATCCAGTCATCCTGCCTTGCTGTGGGACCTGCTTCTTTCTAAATCTCTTAAGCCCTTCTGTGCAGGGGAGACTGTTAATAAGTGTTTCCCTCTCTATGTTGGTTGTTCTGGTTTCAGGAAGTAACTGACGTAACATCTGTCATTTGAAGTAGGGAGGTAAAAGCAATCAATGAGTTAAAGCTGCTGGCCTGGTTTTGCCCTTGCACCAATGTCTGTCTGTAGCAACTCCATTTAAGTTAAAAGGTCTGCATTTCTGTAAAGTGGTAAGAGAAGGACACCAGACTGATAGCGTAGAAAACAGTATACACAGCTGGTTTCTGAAATTGAAGCTCATGTGGGTGATTATTTTGTGTTACGGCCCCAAACAAACTGGAAGTCTTGTTTTTCAGTCTTTATTCAGGTACAGTTCCCACTGCAGTCAGCTGGAGTTTTGGTTGAGTGAGTGGAGTAAAATACAGTAAGGACTTTAGGACTTCACATCTGATTTCCCTAATGATGTGTTGGAAGTGGAGAAGAAAGAACCTCTTTGTTTTGGTTTGGTTTGGTTTATTTTTGCTCCCCTGCATAAATTCTGCAAAGGCAGTATCTGTTGTTTATGAAAGATTATGGAGAAAACCAATCACCATTTTTTGGATGGAGGAGCTGCCTTCTAAGGGACAGTGCTTGCTTTGCATTCTGTGGTGGTAAACCTTGTAGTCTGTTAAGATATACTTTAGAGGTTTCCTTTTTCCTTCCCATTTCAGCCTTGATTTCATCTATGATCTATTTGAACACGTTTCGAGTCGCAACAATCAAGATACTCTTAAATGTGGAAGCAAGCACCGAAAACCCACTGTCAGTCTCCAGTTCAAGGTCAGTTAATGTGTCGTCTCTGCTCTGTAGCTAATCAGTGATAGATAAACCCTGTGTTCAGTAAGGAACAGCCGCAGATTAAAACAGGCGAAACTGCAGCATCAAAACGTTGCTGTCTCTGCTGTGAAACGGCACTAACTAATCAACTGATTGGCCACACTAGTTTGCTTCAAGCAGAAACTAACCTTCACATCCCGCCATCCACACAAAACTCCCGTTTCTTTCCATTTGCTTAGTTGTTCTTATTTTAAAGCTCATGTATGAAGTTGTTCTCTCTGGTCTTGGTTTTCCTTTCTAATCTAAAATCATCCACGAAATGACCTTACAGCAATGCTGTATGCTGAGGAAGAATAAATACTGAATAAATACCTCATTAAGGTGTTGTCTTGCTTTTTAACTTAAAGTTGGAAAGCATTTTTATTAAACACCTTTTTATGAGACTTTATAAGCCCTGCCGTCAAAAATGGCACCAAATTGAAATCTAGCATAAAGTCTATCTGCAAATTATTTAAAAGAGGAAGATTGGCACAAAAACTTCTCTAAATTGCATGAGTACAAGTCTGGATTAGTTGTCTTTCATTTTGTTTGACTTAATATACATTTGCACTGTTAATTCACATTTTCTTTAAAAAAGGGAGCAGGCTCAAGCTCCTTGAGGGCAGATTTTATCCTAATAACTATTGCTGACTGTTGGACAGAACAGCAAGGAATAAATGCTGGGGCACACACAGTGTCTTTTGTTAAGAAGCACTGATGTTCTATTCCCTGGACAGCTTGCTTTGTGCTACCATCGCTCGTCTCAAGCAAGACCCCACATCTTGTGGTGAGGTGGTGGTGTTTGCTAGCTGTCTGGGGTAGCAGAAGGTTCTGTTTCCACTTGGTCTTTGTATCTGTGCAAAGTAGCCCTTTTAGACGTTACCCCCTAAAAACTGGCCGTATTTTTCCACCCACCTTGCAAGGTGGAACACAACGTAGAGTTCCTCTTTTCTCCGTCAGGGCCCCTGGCTAACATAAAGTGTGATAAAACATGAAATAAAAACCCCCGTTGCCTCTTATCTAAAGCTGCAGTAACCGACCGTTAACCAGCTGAGCTGCTGTACAAGAGGTTGACCTTCACATCATCCTGTTCCCAAAGAATCAGGCTGGTTCTTTTTTCCATCTTTTAGAGCTTTCCAGGGATTAGTCCATCTCATTTCAGCTGAAGATAAGAACTTTGCCGTCACAGTTTTATTGTCCTGCTAGGTTGGTTAACTCTTCATTTGACCGCCTGCCTAGTGCGGGCCTGGGAGGGGGTCCCTGCAGCGTAGCTGAGGTTGTTTACCATCTGCTTCAGCCTGTCACTGAACTTCAGATTAGCTTGTCACCTGACAGTGATTTAGAAGCGTTCAGCACCCCGCGGGATCTGGCTGGCTGTACCACGCATGGATGTGAAAACAGATTAAAGAATTTTTGTTTAGACTGACCAACTTTTCCGATCTGTGCAAGCAGCAGCCTGTGTTGCTCAAAGTCTGGGAGTCGCCTTGGTTGTCCGTGGGCCTTGTAATGTTCACACGGGTTTAATACAGATGAAGCCTTTACTTTTTGAAACTGTAAATATTTATCTTCACACAAAAACATTTGTCTTTCATCTTCTGGCTGTTTAACGTTTGCTGCCCCCGACTCCTGGTCCGTCGGCTGGCAGAGGCGCCAAGGACTATCGTTTACGTTCGCATTCACTTCACCCTTTGCTCCCTTTGCTCTGTACCAGCTCCTGTGCACAGCCACAACCCTGCCTCTTGCCTTTATCAGTTCACGTTTAATCATCAAGAAAGCCCCTCGTTTGCAGATTAAAGCAAGAATTTGGTGTAACAGACTGCCATTGGCAGTTTCACTCCAAAACATATGGTGGGACACAGTGTTGCGGCTATTAAAAAGGGAATTTTCTGTCTCCTTGGCAGCCTGCCCTGTGTTCTCCCCACTGCCTGGCACCCAGTGCCACCGTGTAGGGGTGAAACGTTATCACTGCTAGTTTTCTGAGCTCTTCAGCCATTTGGATCTCCGCAAAGGAAATGCAAGACTTCAGCTTAAAATGGGTTATCATGCTTCATGATACAGAATGAGGCAAGTTGGAATAAGCAATGGAATGATGGCTCAGGAGGGAAAGGGGCGGATGTGTAATTAAAGTAATAATCATGAAACGACTGAGGGATTTTTTTTTGATTTTTATCTCTAGGCTGAGGTTCAGACAACTGATAGTTTGAGGTGTACCAGGTCATTCGGAGTTCTAAAACTAGGAAAACCCCCATATTTTCTTACTGAACCTTATAATCTCTCTTTTTATTGTTAAATGCAATTAGCTATCGCATGAAATAACTGAAACTGCTTAATGCCGTTAGCATTGTCGTTCAGTGAGATGTGTTTAACTCAATTTTTGTTAATTTTGAGAAGGGAGTGTTTTAAAATCTAGTACTGATAAAACAGTGGCTGCCGTATTAGAAATTAACTCTGTATTAATACGTTTTTATCGTTTTTTCTACCCCCTTGTTGATGTACATTTATTAGCAGGGTAAGAAAGGTCGAGAGCGCACAGGAGAGAACAAATCCCTGTGCACAAAATGCTGCTGATGGCAGGGAGAATGGAGAATGAGTGGGAATGGGGTGGTTGCAGCGGAAAGAGGAGATCTAGATTTGTGGTTACTTCAGTTTTAATTCAGACCCGTTATCCCTCCTTGTAACTTGCAGCCATTTGGCCACGTGGATCTTAAGGCTTAAGCAATCACTCAAAAGATCCCTGAAACGGCAAGTTTCCAGTTGGCTGTTTCCCTGTGAACAGTTTTCTCCGTGTCGTTCTGTACATCCCGTTAACGCCTTGTTCGCTGTAAAACGGTTCCGATAGTCGGGATCAGAAGGGGCCGGTGGAAGACGCAAATGGGCATGTTCCGATTCTGTACGTTCACGGAATGACACAGCGGGGTAGTTCCTGGCGCGAGCCACTGGGTGCTGCAGCTGGATGTTGTCTGCAGTGCCGAGCTGCAGGAGCTTTAGCCAGGCTGCTTGGCTTGGACAGAAAGTCAGCTTCTGAAGTGCTGTTCTTCTCTCTACCTGGCGTTTTAGGAATCGCTCCATTCTTTAATGGCGACGCTGAGTTCTTCAAATCCTTTCTTTGTTCGGTGCATCAAACCCAACGTGCAGAAGGTAAGATTTAAAATCACGCCCGTCTTTTCTGTACGTCTCGGGCCTAATCTTTCACTGCCCGTCTGGTTATTTGCCGCTGGGTGAAGCGGAGGGTAACATTCTTCACTGACTTTGTAAGAGGCTCTGCAGGAGGAAGGCGCTGGGGGAAAGGCTTTTGATTTTTTTTGCAGGCGGGCCGTGTCTTTGGGCACCCTTTTAATAGACACTGCTCACAGCTGTGATAAATGCCTGGCTCTAAGGATGGTTATAAAAGGAAGGTAAAAGGCTGCGCTGAACTTTTGATAACTCCGTGACAGCCTGTTTAGGAAGAAAACGTCAAAACTGCAAAATCTGTTTTAAATCGCGATAGGAAGCGACCGGTGGTGCATATAGGAAAACTGGCGTGAATGACCGGCTCCGACATCAGGCTCCTGGCCTTTCAGTTTCTGTACAACACTAGGTATCTTCGTGCTGGCTGTTCCGTTATGTTACAGACTTATGTTTTTAAAACAGGCCTGGAAACGGAGGCTTGATGTATCGATTTGTCTTTGGAGTAACAGTGCAAGGCAGTATCAAGACTTGGATATGTGGGATGGCTCTGTAGCAGTGAAGAAGTAATGATACAGTCATTGCTGAAGTTAATATTGTTAGTCTGGTCCTGATGTTGCACATCCGTTTCTGACTTTATAGACCATTCTTCAGTATGGTTTGCTTGGGTCAAAAAATGCAAGAAGCAGGGTTGCTAACCAATCCGGTTTATAGTTTTCACCTTGTGACTGAGTAATAGGTGACAGCTGTAAGCCCAGTTTTACATGCTACGTTTCTCTGGGATGTCTGGTTAATCAGGACGCTAAAACATCAAACAAGGCAGACCGCGTTGTGGGTTTTTATGTTATCTGGGTGGTACATCCTTGACTTTGCATGTTTTCGGTTGCTAACTGTTTTTAACTCCGCGTTTGCACTGTTGCTCATGGTGTGTCAAATAACATGTGGATTGCGGGAACCGCGGCAGGAGGGAACAGCCAGGGAGCGCAGGCGACCTGCTTTCCGCATCCTGCCGCCGTGTTTGGTGCTCTGAGGTGGGCAGCCACCGGGTAGCCAAACCCCACCTGTATGATGGTACCATGGCCGGCAGCTGGGGGCCGTGGCTGTACGTGTGTGGAAG
Source organism: Rhynochetos jubatus (assembly GCA_027574665.1). Taxonomy (NCBI): domain Eukaryota; kingdom Metazoa; phylum Chordata; class Aves; order Eurypygiformes; family Rhynochetidae; genus Rhynochetos; species Rhynochetos jubatus. Next base: position 80,375,963 of record CM050648.1, on the reverse strand, counting down.
GCTTGTTTTCTTCCCTGCTCCTGTTCCTGCCTGGGAGCCCCGTGACCTCTGTACAGCCCACCTCCTGCCACTGGAGTCTAAGAATTTCAATAACTCACACATTTTCTTTATTTGGCCTTTTGCATCCGACTAAGGCTCATCTCCACAGTACCAAAGTTAAAGGGATTTGCCACAGCTGAGGCAAGAACGAGGTGCTTGTTGCATTTCCATAGCAAGGAAACCACTGAGTTCCCACTCCCATGTTCCCTGTTGCTCTACCAGTCTTTTTCCCACTAGAACGCTCCATCCCTGACGACTTTGGCAGATGCTACTGTATCTGCACATACATTTTACTATCATTAAAACCAAGTTCTCACAGGATTAGCAGCTGTGCAAGCAGAAAGAGCTTGAGACCGGCTCCGTCTCTGGAAACCACATCTAATGGCAGGAGTGAGTGTATGCAGGAACAGATTGGGAAATTCCTGTAGATGATCCCTTTCAAAGTACGTATAAAATGCCACTGAAATCTTACGCAAAAAATGTTTGTCCTTTGTTTTCCATTTGCTTTAATCTGACTGCAAATTTAACTGGATTCCATGGCTGTACCAAATCAGAAATCCTGTTTGAAGAGCAAGAGTAGAGAAAAGGGTCATGCAGTTTACCTGTTGTGGCTGATTCAGTAGAGGACTTGATGGAAAATGATAGGGGAAGCCATCTATAGTACCTGTCAGTGGCGTTCTTCACTCAGGGGAGTGTTCTCAAAATGCTTTTCTGGGATTCACTGTTCTGAGCTGTGCCTGCTGCGCACTGCTGTCTGTTCCCCCGTGGCTCAGACACAGCGATCTTTAGTACCGGTCTTGTGACAGTGGTGTTGCTCCTTCTGCAGCAGTGCAGGTACAGAAGCAGGCACATGGATGGCTCCCCTGTGGCTCAGCTGGATTCTGTGGATGCACATCCTGTTAAACATTTCATAATTCATCCTGTCATACAACTTGTTGCTTCTTTTCAGTTAGACAAAGGAAAATAAGGTGGGTCAGTTTGCGTAGCTCGGAACGAGTGAGAGACACGTTAGCTGTGCATGGATTGCCAGGGATTACCGCCTGCGTGACTCACTGTGCAGGGCTGGTGAGAAACATAACTGCGTGAAACATTCAGACGAGCTGCTAAAATGGAGAAACTGGGATTGAGAGGAAGTAAGAACCTTCACTGAGCATTTTCTTCTGTGTTTTCCATCTACAGTTTTCCCTCTGCCGTGATGGTGATGTGGAATGATAAAATGTCACTCTTCAAAAATTACCTAAACGGTGCTTGCCAAATAACATAATATGAAAGAAAGTGGTGTTTTAGCAGCTCTTGTGAAATATGTAGCATTAAAGGAGGACTGGACCAGAGAAACTCAGCAAGGAGAGAGCAGAAGTTGCTTTAGCAGGAGCAAAGCCTCCCAAGCTACTCGTTGCTCACTGGGTTGAGTAGGAATAGGTGATGCGCCTTCGGCGAGCATCCTCCGTAACTCTGGAGGGGAGGAGGTGGGGGTGCTCAAGAGCTGCTTTACCCTGGGAGTATGTTTGAATTCTGTAGGCAAATGAGGTTGCGCAGATGGAAGACAAATTCAAGCCTTTGAAAAGCAGAACGTGCAGCAGACAGTGCTTCCTCTGCTCTTCTACACATTAAAGTGTATTCATGTTGGATAAGAGCTGTGATAATTTACAGTAATTATTTGATTTTTTTTTTATATTGATCTAAAATTTAATTTTTAAGGATGTTAAGAGTGGCAAGCAAAAACAGCTCAGCATAGGCAGCAAGCCACTGAGCATTTACATATCAAAGCAGGATCTACACTCATTACAGCAATTTCCTAAAGGGAGCACAGAGAGTACGTGACCTTTTGTCACAAGACATTTTAGCGAGCAGGCCTCAGACAGAAGAACAGAGGACCCATTAATCTTTGGGAGACCCCTGAACAATCAGTCTATCTGTTTGCACAGTTTCCAGTCTGTTCTGAACTAGCCATAACGTGGAAGCTTTTCTACTTGGTATGCTTAATGAGTATTTCCTGCTAATGAAGGGTCTTTCTCCTCAACTCCCCATAGCTTCAGTGCCGCTTGCAGAACTACGTATCATTTCATCCTTTTGAACTTTGACACATCTTTCTCTGTTTCTTGGTTTCATGCTCCTTTTCCTGCCTCCTCTTCTGTTCAATAATGATTCCTCCCTGCAACGTTGCCTTTTCTCGTCTCCATCTATCCTTTTTTGTGCACCTTAAATAAAAACAACAATGAAACAACACCACCACCACACACACGTACACACAAAAAAACCCACCCAACCAAAAAAACCCCAAAACCAAACCCAAAAAGACTGTCTTTATAAAAGAAACTACAACCATTGCTACAGCCATCAGTTGAATGTTTCTTCCAGCTTGCTGCTGTTAAAAAGCTGTTAGGCCTTGGTGCCACTCAGGAGAAAATTCAGGGTAAATTTAATATCTGGACTAAGCCAGCTGTTTCAGAGGCAGAAATTTTCCCGTTGGCCACAATGAGCCAGCCTCGGGCAGATTGGCTCAAGTGCCTTCTCAAGTTCCCTTTTCCACTTAAGATACTTATTCAGAAAATATATTGGCATAATCATTGCGAGTGGCCCTCGACCTCCAACATCTTGCATAGTCTCATCCGTGCTGGTCTCTTAAAACCTCGATTATTACAGCTTGCTTCTGTAATTCCCTGTTCCTGAGACTTCAACAGGTTCAGACGCGGCTGTTCTCTCATGCACCTGGAGAGGTGCATCCACTTCCGTTGGGTTACGGATCTGAGTCTAGTTTGGTGCTGATGGGCAAAATCCTGGCTTCATTAGAGTCGGCATGACATATTTGATGTAGACAAGAATGTCCCTTTTTATTAAGGGAAACCCGTGTTGGTGTGTGCCACCTGAACAGGATTGCAGGGTCTCTACTCACTGCCCTGTCTGCTCATTTATGGTCTGTCTCATACCTCTGGCCTTGCCACTGGCAAGATAAAAGCCACCTTCTCTGAAGCTTGTGAGCTCTGAAGGGGCAATTCTGTTTCCCTGCAGGTTTTTTTTGGTATTAATTTTTTTCATCTTAAAATTTAATTAGGTAAGGTAAAGAAATGAGACAAAATTAAACCTGCATTGTAAACCTACTGCGGGGTAGGGGTTACGGGGAGCAACAGAAAAAGTGAAACTAGTGATAACTTTGCAATTCAAAAGAAGATTGGTAGAAAAAGGTCTGTAATAAGCAGCAGTAAGCCCTGCAGAATTTAGGAGTCCTATCATGCTCCATATTCATTCTGGGAAAATTACTGTCAAGGCACTGAAGCTTGCTAACATGGCTTTTGGGGCCAGAGCCATTTAAAAGGATCAAGGTATGGCTATTGGCACCTGCAACGTACTTTGAGACATGGGTCATTAATAGCCATGAGACTCCCTGGAGTATGTCCCCTGATACGAAACAAGGCGCAAACCTATTTCGCTTGGCGTCTGAATTAAAGCTGTGCTCTTAAAATAGCTCTGAATCATTTCGAACGTAAGTGTAGCATGATACCAGCCTAAACACGGGTTAGAAGTACGGCTCAGGAACGCGGTACAAAGGAACAATGAGGGAACAGCTTGGCCCCATCAGCGAGGATGATTGTGTGCAGGGTGTGGAGCAGGTACAGGTTCAGTGAATGCAGCGTGTGACCTGGTTGTCAGGCTGGAATTGCAATATTGTCATCCTGAGACTTGACTCTCTGAATTGCTGAGTTTGCCTTGCAGAGAGATTTTTTGCAGAAATAGGAAAAGGACAGTGCAAGTCTAATGCCACTGCGTTGACGCTGACATAAAACCTTGAAAGGTGCAGGGAGGGAGACTCTGAGCTTCAAGGGTATTCGCCTTCACCACAGCATTGCTAAGCATTTGGATAAGTTTTTGCTTTTAAAAGCGCCTATTTAAAAAAAATTATCCTTAACGAAGGGCTCCAGGTTCAACTTCTGTGCCCATCCTACTGCAGCTGTATAGTGTGCATGTGCTTTATGCACCAACCTCAGTCACCCAGCAGGCTCTGGGTCGCCTTGCTGGGGAGTGGGTTCCTCCATGGGGTTCTAAAGATGCTGAGCACAGCGGTTAACAGGTAAGAAGTGTTAGGCCCTAAACGGAGGTCACTTTATGGTTTTCTCATGTAGTTGCAGAGGCCTGGGGTAGCCTCTTCTGTAGTGAAGCTGTGATGTTCTCTGCTGCTGGGACCTAGCAGGTCACAGGGTAAATTTGACTGGCTACCCGTAAGAAAAAGGGAATAGAAAGCCCGATCATCACATTGATAGCTACACTGTCCTACTTGGACAGTAAAGGGAATAGATTATATGGCCCAGGCACAGCTACTGGGCATGTGCGGTACTCTCTGTAGAAAGTTAAGGTGTAGCAGTACTAATTTACAGCTGCGTAAGCAGCTCGTGTTAGAGATCCTTACCGCCTGTTTTAAACCCCTCTCTTTAATCTCAGTTCTTCTCAATAAATACTTGTTTTAAGAAGGCTCTCTGGCTGCCAATTACTGCTGTCGTTGCTTCTGGAGGAAGCAGAGCCACAGGCTCTGAGCGCAGACGGCGCTTGCTGGGGCGGCCCCGGGTCAGGCTTGAGGAGCTGCTGTTCAGGCTCATCCTTTGGGAGGAGAGCAACCGTTTCCCAAAAACAGGGCATGCCGGCCTGATCTCGCAGGCCAACAAGTGCACGGGGCCAAATACAAACTATTTATCCTGAGCCCCTTAGGTAGCTCGTAAGGCTTTATTGTTCGTAATCAGGAAGGCGCAGTCGTAAGGTGTGGCATCGTGCCCAGCCGACGCCGCTTAATTCAACCGCCTGGATCTTGTCGCCTTGGGTTTTGCAGAATTACACAGCTTCAAATCAAGACTTGTGGAGTAGGTCTCAGCCGCATCATTTTCTAGCCCATCGCTGGAGTAATTAGGTCAGGCACTAGAAGGCTCCTTAGGTAAACGCGATAAGGAGAGTGGGTGTGAGGAAAGCAGTCGCTCCCGCTCGCGGAGCGCCGGCAGTGATGTTACGTGTGGGACTGAATCCCTGGCTGGAACAACAAGGCGATTCCTGCAAGGAGTTTTGTGCTGCACAGGCAGTGCCCGTCTTCTGTGTCGTCTCCGACAGATCGCTCCCATCATTTCTGCGGTGCAGCGTGTCGGCTATGCTGCCCGGGAGCCAGGGGGTTGTCCCTTTGTCCCCATCTCGGAGGGCTGCTGCTTGCTGGGCTGAAGTAGGTCATTCCTCTCTCCAGGCAATCACCCAGACAGGCATGTCCTCCTCCTTCATCCAGGTTTGTTGTTTACTGAGCTGGGCTGACTAGGCACCCCTTTGCTAAGGGTATTAGTTTGTCTTTCCGTGACCGTGGTGCAGGGAATTTACAATTGAGGGGCGCAGGGCTGGGGATGGAGAGCTGAGATGGGGTGCTGCGGGGGAGGGCACAGAGGCCGTGCTGTGAAGTTTGCATCCAACTCCAGGCAGCGCGGGCAAACACATTTCTGCATGTTTTGCTGCGGGGGAGGGCACAGTTGCCAAGTTTCCCCAAAAGACCATTTGGTAGGAGTCTGTCTACGAATGGTGGGAGTCGTGTTTGGATCTCGGATAGAAGCGGCGGCGGTGGGCTCTTGTGAGCAGGCTGGGTAGATGCACGGGGGGCAAACGCTGCCTCAGGAGGGACTTGGGAGGAGGTGGCCCAAACAGCAAAGTACCAGAACGTTTCTGAGGAAAAAAAAATGCCTAGGGGTGGGGTATTTTTAAGGTGCAACACTTGCTGTGTTGTTGGATGTGTTACTAATATTACAATTTAGAAGTGAGAAGAATTTAGACTGCTGCAGCAATCGCTCTGTCAGCAGCAGAGGGTCTTACCGCCTCCGGCTGGCCGCCGGCACTGCGGTAATTCTGCCAGGTTTTGTGCCATCTGATGGACTTTTTGTGTGTTTTATGAATTCCTTCATGTGTGATTGTGTGACACTGGATGGGCATTTGTGGAACTCCAACCGCTGATCCCAGGTCTGAAGTATTTGGTTTTTATAAATACCAAGCAAAGAACTTGGGCTTTTCTTCCTCTACCAAGTATTTGAATTGCAAGCGTTGTCATGCAAATATATGCATGGAAAAAGTGTGTGCTTCATCAAGCTTTGGAAGTTTTCTAACTACAACAACAACAACAAAAAAAATCTCCCCACATCTCTAGATGGCAATTTACATTCAAATCCTGTTTGCTGTGTTCTCATGGTAACTATCCAAGGGCATATGCACAGTCCATGATAAATAGCCATCCTTAGAGCTCCAGAAGCATAGCTGGGGTACAGAGTATTGTTCTCTAGCGAAAACTTTCGTGTTCGTAACTGCCTTGCTAAACTGTGTCTTAGGGCATTTTCTGCATTTTATCTCTTAAGGTTTAGGAATTTGTTGGCTGTGAAATATATTTACATTCTTGATGCCTATAAGGTGAGATTAGCCCTCGTGTCCTGTTAGTCAGGAATATCTACAGCGATTGCTGCAGAGCCAGCCCTCGCTAGGCTTGACTTCCTTTGAGTAGCAGCAGGAATGAATTAAGCAAGTACAGCCAAAGATATCACATGAAAGACTTGAAATACCAGTGAGCCGAAGAAAGCCCTGCTCTGTGCGTCTCGGTGTGTGTGTGTGTGCATAGCTGCAACTGCTGAAGATTCAGTTTTTCACAATGGCAGAACGCTGAAGGTTGAAAAAGCCTTAAAAGGTAAGAGGTTTAATTTGTGCAGGGTTTTTTTTTTTTTTTTCTTAATAATTTTAATCTTGCATACTTGGAGCTACAGAGGACGTGTAGAAAGAGAAAAGGAAGTGCCTGGAGTTTGTCTGAGCAAGCTGTGCTGAAAATGCTTCTGGGCTCGTATTTTCTTTTAGGAGGGTAAATATGTGCAGAATCAGGTTTATGACAAAAACTACTAAGTTTACTGGTCTAATCGTATTTTCCCATGCCAGGAGAGCTTTGCTGCCAAGGGGTCTGCTTTAATAAATCACACTGTTTGAAAGTTAAACGAGTGAGTGTTCACAGAGCAGGGAAAAAGTCAGCAGAAGTAGAGATGTGTGTGCAGAGGGGGGAAAACCGGTGTGGTAATGACGGGCTGCTTTCTGGAGAAAGATCTTTTCTGTTGTTCAGCAGTCGGTGGCACAGACTGAAGAAAACCAGCGATGTAAGGTTTAGGTATTAGTATGTAATACTCCTGTAATTTATTAAGGCAGACGGGACGGGTGTAGTTTTGCTTTGATTACATGATAAGAAAGCAACACTGGGGACAAGTGTGTTGGGGGGCAGGGGGAGTCCAGCAAGATACCTGCAGCACCCAGAAGTCTAAATCTGTAGTTTTACTGGAGAAACTTGATGGGGCACATTTGAGACAGTGATTTTTTTCGTCATAGAAATACAGGAAATTGAATATGCCTGGAAAAAAAAAAGTTAATTGTAGTAGTAATGAAAAGGATATTATAAAAGAAGTATATTTTGACTTTGTTTGCTGTGTCAACTCCCCCCTTCCACCCCTGATGAAATAAACCCCCCAACCCAGCAGGTTAAATGGCTGTGTTCTTCACCACTGATTGCCTTCGCTTCTGGGATCTGCATTTTGCTCCCTGCTTTCCCACTTAAAGAGCTTGCCTGTGCAAACATTAGAATTCAGCCACAGGGTAGAAAATTAGGATAAAATTGCTTGAAAGAACCTGTTACGAAGGGAATGGGTTTGATCCTGCATCATTGAAGTCTATGGGAGTTTTATTCTGGTCTGAGGAAGAGCAACCTTCGATTTGCCTTGCAAATATGGATGGAGGAGATAGGATCTGGTAAAGTGCCTATGGGACTGGGAAAGGGGGTTCTCATAACCTGTAGCTGTTCTTCTCTCGCTGATGGGAAGATGTGTCCTTTCAAACCGCAAGGGGTAACAGCGGTGGTAGGTCAGAAGGTAGGTATTTTTGTTTTGTGGGACATCGATGATCTGTATTCAGTGGGTTTTTTTGCTAAAACTGCTTTGTTTCAAAAAAAGATAAGATTTGTTTTGTTTCTCACTTGCTGGCTTATTCAAAAAAATGTGTTTACAACCTGTGGCATAAATGAAAGTGTAACAACTTTTTCCGGTGCAGCTAGATTACTGATAGGAATTCCCTGAAATTTACAGTACTGTCCCAACTACTCACAAATCTTTGGCAGAGCTGCCCTCAGAACACAAAACCCATGTCAAGAGCAGAAGGTAATGTTATTTAAGAGCAGACTTGGGTCGGTAGCTAAACTTTTTATCTGCATCTGTCTGTTTATGTGTATAGATACCTGTGGCTTTTCTTTATTTAGTCACAGGATGCGGTGAAGAAGCAAAAACTTCATGGGGGGAAAACCTCACTGTGATGAATTTGTGAGGACTAAGTACGCTCCAGAACACCTTGTAAGATGGAGACTTAAATGTGAAATACTTGCTGACAGCACATCAAAGCATCTTGTCTTTGTTGTCTAACTTGCACTGAGAATCTACTGTTTCTGGTTGGTTTAGGCAGTTTATAAGCCTTAGAAGCAAGGCAGGTCCATTCCTAACAGCGTCACAAGAATTACAGAAGTGAGGCGGTGGTTTTGGTTGTGTGGAGCGGAGTGTAGTGACTGTACAGCCCGTGTTTCAGGACACCAGCTCAGTCGTAGCTGTGTGGTGGCAGTCAGCCTCAGCTACAGGAGGGTTTTGGCTGACGCATGATGGGGTTTGGGGTTGCTGTTGTTGGTTTCTTTCCCCCCCCGCTCCTGATAGGCCTTCCCTGTTCAGGCAGCAGGGAGCTGGGCAGCTGGAGCTCTGCTGGGGAGGTGGTAGCACCGCAGCTCCTCAGGCTCTGTGGGCAGTATTTTGTTGTCCGGTCCCAGGCTCGGCGGGAGGGGGGGGAAGGGTACACTCTGTTCAGGCCTGGGAAGTTGCTGGTGAGCCAAGAAGCCCGTTGTACCACGCAAACCATTCGGGACACTGGGAAGCGTTTTGTTTTGGCTGCCACTTTGGATAGTCACGCACGCCTGTGAGCACTGTGCGATGGTTAGTGTGGAAAAGGCGAGTTTGGTCACCAAACTTGTAACGCTGTGTTGTTTCCACCGTTTACGTGATGAGCTCTATCATGGCATTTTTGAAATGTAGCCTCTGTAGAAATCTTAAACACTGAGTGGTCAGTCGGGGCTTTTGGGGGTCTCAGAACTTGTAATAGTCAAGCAGAGATAAAGTAGGTGGGTTGTGGGAAGATATCCACGTTCAGAAAGCCTCTGCGATGCTGGCTTTCTGGAATGAATGGCTGCCCCAGATTCGGCATGAAAAGGATGAGTATGTGCACTGCAGCTTGCCAGCCACACCATTTGTGCATAGTTAACCAAAAAGAATCGGTGTCCAGCCTCGTTAATTAAGTAGTCTTGCAAAGGAAGAAATGACAATTTTTGTTAAAAGTAGTTTAGCACTTAAATTACCGTCACAGAAGTTTTCAACGTAAGCAAACAATTCACATAGCAAAGTCGCGTTCAGGAAAGCTGATTCTGTCTTCAAGTGTCTCTTTCTGACTCAAACCTTAAGGGTTTTGTTGTATATTAAAGCCGGCCTATGAATTTTTCAGGGGACAAATGGCTGTTCAGCCATCCAAAATTGCCGTTTCCCTGTGACCGCCGGTGTGCACAACCTAGCACGTCTCAAATCAGCCAGATTCTTCAAGGGCATGTGCATCTCCTTGGCCTCAACGAGCTTTAAGCACACGTCTAAGGGCTTTGCTGAAGTTATTACTTGTTTTAGGTTGCTGTGGGTGTGTTGGGCAGCACGTAAGAGAATCCCTGGAGCCGCGATCCCTCTGGTCACACAGCTTTGAAGGGCAGTGAGGCACGTGTGCCGCTCCCTTACAGCTACGTATCCAGCCTACAGCTGGCTGTGCGTCTGTGCAGAGGAGGAGGGAACGCGTTTCACATCCGCTGCTCCAGTGGCATGGAGTCCACGCTGCTGGCCATCCCCAGGAGAACGTTGTGCAGGTATGAAAATGCATCTAACCAGTCGTGGAGTCTCAGCAGTGGGTTTGCACCATGATCAGAAAATGTGGAAGAAGGACAGAAAAAATCCACTTCTGGGGCAGGAAGAGCCGTATTCTTATTTAAATGTGACGCAGCAGATTGTAAAACCGTAAGTAGGGGCAGAACTTTTCTCCACAGCATCACCTTAAAAATACATAGAGTCAACAAATGTGTGCTTCATGTAACTAAGAGAAGATGGAACTTGCCTTAGGGAAACAAAGGGCCATTGACCAGCGTCCCTGCTTGTAAATTCTGTAGGCTCTGTGGAGAGGAACAGTGGCATGGCAATTAAATCACTCAGAAGGTGGTGGAATGTTAAATTAGTGTTGTGGTTTAGCCCCAGCCGGCAACTAAGCACCATGCAGCCACTCACTCGCCTCCTCCCCTCTATGTGGGATAGAATCGGGAAAAAAAATGCGTGGGTTGAGATAAAATCAGTTTAATAGGACAGCAAAGGGAGAGGAAATTATAACAGTAATAATAATGATGATTATTATTATAACAATGGAATATACAAAAACAAATGATGCAGAATGCAACAGTTGCTCACCAGCTGGTGGTCAATAGCCTGTTCCCGAGACGCAGTTCCCACCCCCTGGCCAACTCCAGTTTTATATACCTAGCATGACGTCATACGGTCTGAAATGTCCCTTTGGCCAGTCTGGGTCAGCTGTCCTGGCTGTGCCCCCTCCCAGCTTCCTGTGCTCCTCCTCGCTGGGGATCTGGGGAGTCCCTGACTTGGTATTAGCACTACACCTATTTAGCAACAGCTAACAACATCAGTGTGTTATCAACATTATTCTCACGCTAAATCCAAAACACAGCCCTTTACCAGCTCCTAGGAGGAAAATTAGCTCCATCCCAGCCAAAACCAGGACAGTTAGTTAGATTCTGATGTAATTTTACCATCTATCATAGTTCATTTTTCCTCTCCATATATATGTGTGCGTAGTTCTACCAGTTAATAGTTTGATAACCATACTGGCGTTAAGGGAGGGTTCTTGCCGTCCATTTTGGGTAACTCTGCACCGTGCTAATAAAGCAAAGTTCATTGACTGTATAGTTAACACATTTCACGGATGTGTGGGAATTGGAACAAACAAGTAGTTTGTGCAATTTTTTTGTGAGGGGAAAAACAGACGGTGACGTTCATGGCAAGTGTTGGTGGTGACCAATATCTCACCTGTATCAATGAGACAGCGCTGGTTTTTTGCTCTACCGAATGCAATTCTTAGCATTCTTAGTGCTTGCAGGAAGCACAGGAACTCTCTGCTGGTCTAGCCCAGATGATGTTGGCTCGCCTTTGCCTTCAGCGCGACCTCTGAGGCAGCACGGATAGCTGTGATCTGCAGAGCTCCTCCGTCTGGTGTTTATGTAATACATGAAGAAAACAGTAAAGGGGCTTTTTGTTTGGTTTAGGATGGAGATTACAGAATTATCAGAAATACCTAATTTGATTTTGATGTGGTTCTCGGAAACATCAAAGAACTTCAGTAGGAAACTTTCCGGCTCTAAGTGGAGGGGTGGGACTGTTGTGTAATAACAAAGCAGTCCACGGAGGACATACTCATTGCCTTTTTTCTGTGGAATGAATGTACACAGGAACAAACAGCTACCTTCATTTTCTGTCCCTTCCCCGTGTTTCACTGGTCTTGGTACCCCCTTGTCTAGTCGGTTGCAGAGCTGCGCGGCAAGCCCAGAGTTTATAATGTAAACACGATACAAGAGCCAGCAGCTCAAAGGACCAAATTCTAAGAAAAACGCCAAAGTTAAACTGATGCTGAGATGTGCTGAGATACAAGATGTAAGAGCAGTTAACGTACTGATTACGTGGCATTGAGCTGGGTCATTTGTCTGGGCCGTTACGCAACTCTTGCTGCCTGATGGTGGGGACCCGCATCACCTTCTGTAAACCTGAATTTCCCCTTCCTAGACTTGAGAAAGTGCCTTAACTGTGGTGTTGGGGGTTTCCTCATACTTGTAAAACTGAAAGCAGCCCCCCCCAGCCCCCCTGCTGCAAGCCTGGGGCAGCCCCGAGTTGAAGCGACCCCTTGATAAGGATGAAAACCAGTGAGGGCCGTGCACAACCCGACGGGGCGGTTTTGGTGCAGAGGGACCTATATGCTCTGGCAGGGGTTGGTGGGGGTCCCAGGGGGTGCGGGTCGTGGTACCCATGCAGGCAGCAGCCCGGGGGCAGCAGCCCTGCCGTGAATGGGGCCCTGTGCATGGGTGGGAATAATCTGCCCTTTCAGTGCGGCCCGACCTCCCGTGTCCTAGCAACCCAGAGCTGCTCGGCTGAATATTTTGTGGCCTTCCTCATTTACACGTACCAGATACTGGCTGTGATTGAAGCCTGGCTGATCTCCCATTAGGGCTTTCAAACAAAAGGCTCGGTACAGGAAGGAGAGGAGAAAGGCCTTCTTAGGAGATAATGCTATAAAGCCATGTATTTTTTTCAGCACAGGACTTGTGCTGGAACGTTTCCTTGCTTGAGAAAGCACCGAGCAGCGAGCCTGCGTGTTACGTCAGCCTTGTGCTTCGTAGGCACCCTTTATGGGCTGCTGAGGGAGTTGAACCGCACGCAGGGGCAAAATGCGATGGAGAAGGAGAAACTGCTGGTGGCCTCAATATTGAAAAAGGGGTGCGATCAAGTGCTAAGAAGTTACTGACACTCCTGGGCATACAACAAACACGTACATTCCACACTTAAATTGGCTTGAGTTGTCTGTGATTTGTTTCTTTGTTTATCTATTTTATCATTTATTTATTGAAAGAGGGTAGATTTAGGTTGGATATCAGGAAGAAGTTCTTCACGGAGAGGGTGGTGAGGCACTGGGACAGGTTGCCCAGAGAAGCTGTGGCTGCCCCCTCCCTGGGAGTGTTCCAGGCCAGGCTGGATGGGGCTTTGAGCAACCTGGTCTAGTGGAGGGTGTCCCTGCCCATGGCAGTGGGGGTTGGAACTAGATGGTCTTTAAGGTCCCTTCCAACCTAAACCGTTCTGTGGTTCCGTGATTATTTTATACTTTATAGTTTGCAGTGATGTGATTCATGGCTTTTGCAGGGCTTTTTCCAGTTTTAGCAATCGGAGCTGGTGATGTTGAGCTGTTGTTCATTATTTCGTGGTGAATGGGGGAAGGTCTTACAATGACTTAGTCTAAGCCAGCCCATAGTGCTGAAGCCTGTTCCTTCGCAGACAGGCAGCCACAGTAAAATCTCGGCCAAACTTCCCTTGCTGGACCACCGAATATGTTGGTGGTTCCTAAGTAACGAACGTGCTTCCTGCCAAGGCAAAGCTGGCAGGTGGGAAGTGTGGCGGGCCGGTAGCTGTGTGTCCTGTTCCCCTCTGGCACAGAGACGGTCTTTGGGAGTCCCGACACCAAAGGTTACGGCAGGCAACACTAAGCTTCTTCAAATGAACAGAAGTAGTATTTTTTCCTCAACTGGAGTGCTGAAAGGGGACTAGTTAAATCTGTTAGTCTAACCTGCTGCGTGGTGAACGGTAAGGAGAACATTAACGCCTGCTGCAAGGAACTGTTTGAAATGTCCGGTGGCTTTAGGTGGTCCCACCACCTTGGGTAAGCTTTTCCAGTTAAGACACTGGGTGAGAAAAAGGTGTGTCGTCTTGTTTGGATATGTCTTGTTTTACTTTTCATGCTTTTTATGTCTTTATCTGCTGTATATTAGAAATCGTTGTTGAATGTATGCTCTTAGTATAGCTACTCGCAGACGTCTATCAAGGCCTCTCAGCTTTCTCAGTGATAAGCTCCTCAAGGCTTTAATTGAAGTCCCTTAGTGCTTTTTTTTTCAGTCAGATCTTTATTCTCATGACTGTTACCTAAATGGTTCCTCGTGTAGCTGACCCCTTTATTGTGCTCCAAAATCAGACACGACACTTCCGTAGCTGTCACATAGCCGAGGAGCAAACATGGGTTAGCCCACCAGTCACTAAACTGACTTCTGAACTATCAGGGAGTTTTTAGTATTCTCTTTAAAGCAACGTCCCGAAATGGAAGAGTCTCAAGTTGTAAATGGCACTCAGGCGTGTGGCCCTAAAGGAGTAGGATGTGACCAGATCTAGAGAAGCAGCACGTGGGTTCCCAGGTCTGGAGCAAAGAATAAAGTGAGATTTGGGTTGAGAGTCCTCCTGTGCTCCACGGGTTGATGTCTCTTGTCCCTCTGGAATGCACCGTTAGCTCTCTCCGCCCATGCATCGTGAGCTCTTGTGCCTGGAAGTGAGGTTCTTCCACCTCCGGGTGGTATCCCTGTGTCCTCCTATCCCCTGTAGTCTGAGGAAAGGTTGCTGTGTTTCGTGTCACCAGGGAAAGCAAGGAGAGTTGTGATGTGGATCACAGTTCCCTGCAGTGCTGTTTCAGGAGGTACAGCTGAAGTGATACCATGTCAGCGTTTCAGTGGGAACTAGCTACCCTGTGGAGGGTTTCACATACTCAAGTGTGAGATTTCTTGTAGTAACACTACACTAGGTGTTAGAAGTACACAGGATTAGGTTCTTACATGGATTGTTACAAGAAAGGGGTTTACAGCTGTGTCTGACCTCAGCCATGCAAGATGAAATTCATCTTAAACAGGTTCTCGCAAGTATTTTCTTCCTAATTTCTATCCCCTGATGAAACTTGATATCTTTAAGGAATAAAAGCTTGGTACTCAACACCATTATCTGAAGAAATCATGTTAGAGGAACCATCCTAAAGCATGACTTACTGCTTTTAAGTATAGAAATGAACTAATATTCCCAGCTTGCCAATGAATTGTCAAGTTACAAAAAAAAGCTGTAGGATGTGGATGAAAAATCTAGCATGGAGGAGTGAAAGTGGAAAAGTAATTTAAGAAAAGGAAAATAAAAATAAGGGTAGAGTCTCAGTCCACGTAAGTTGTTTGATGCTGTCGCTGACGCGGAGGGTCAGGGTTTCACCACCTGCAGTTGGTCTCCGTGCGGGCTCGGCAGACACCAGGCGGTGCGTGCAGTTGTCTTCTTGACCGCTGTAGTGAGCAGCGGGTGACGTTGGTGTTGGCTGTCTTGACATGAGGTCCATAAGGAAGGACAGCTGTCCTTGCAATTAGTACCTCACAGCATGTTTCTTCACGGTATGTCTGTGTCTGTCAGGCGGCCTGATTGATTTTCTTCAGGAGAAGCCTGCTGACCGGTCACAGCGTGGGGAGAATGAGGCCGGATTGGGGTTTAGTCTGCAGGGACTGGAGGCTTTAGTGAGGGTGACCTCAGATGAAATGGCAACAGCTTACTCGCAGGTGGAGAAGGAGGGTCCGTGAAAAGTTCCAGCTGGGGTCCGCGATGCGAGTCGCGCCTTCTGTCAGGGCGCCGAGACCCCGCCAGAGCGGCTTCAGACCTCAAATCCTTCTTTTCCCAAATGCTCTTAATCGTCTGTCTCACACGGCTGGTCCCGCAGTTGCTGTTCTGGGCCAAACAGCCCTGAGACTTGCCGTGTATTTCAGTGGGTCCCTGAATGATCTATCCAAGCAACAGGGCTGGCGATCACATAGATCACTCTGAACATGCACCTTGAAAACTTGAATATCTCCGGTGTTCAAGCCTATGCTTTTAACAATCCATTCCTATTCCATGAAGTTGTGACCGGCGTGTAAGAAATTACACTGTCATCTTGAGGAAGTAGCATTCCTCTGGGCTTACACGGGAGAGGTAGACAAATTCTGTCTTCCTTTAGAAGAAATTCTGTATACCTTTAGAAAGGAAGGTTCTCCAAGAGGCTGTTGTGTGTTTACTCAGGGGTAGCATCTAGTCCGTACAAACCAAACCAAAAAAAGATTACTCTGAGTAGGTACAAGCAAGAGTACAGTGACAATGACTAATAAAAAGTAGATTAAATAGCCGGTATTGTGAGTTTACTGATCCTTGTTGCGTGGAAT
Source organism: Rhynochetos jubatus (assembly GCA_027574665.1). NCBI lineage: Eukaryota > Metazoa > Chordata > Aves > Eurypygiformes > Rhynochetidae > Rhynochetos > Rhynochetos jubatus. The sequence goes on along the minus strand of CM050648.1, from coordinate 80,360,023 downwards.
CACACACAGCAAGCCACTCAGAATCGTTTGAGCATCTTTTTCTCCAACAACGAAGTTAGTTCCAGCTCCTATCTTTGCTATATATAGACAAGCAGAACCTGAAATACGACTACAGATGCTTTGTAGGTGGACCTAACTCCAAAGCGTCTTGACCCTGTTGTGAAATCTTTAAACACTAGTCTAAATGGTCAGCGCGGTAACGTACTGCCTCACGGTTGTCGTCTTAAAAATACCCTTGAGATGTCCTTGCTTGTGAGATAAGCTGTATGACAGGCCGAGCGTAAATGCAAAAAACATTGTCCGTATTTGTTTTTTGAGTCTCCTCCTTTGACTGTTTTGGTACAGTGGAAAAACCTCTAAAATGACAGCGTTCCTTCTATACGGTGTTATTTTTAGCACGGGCAACTCTAACCTGTGGCAGGAGTGGCTAAAGCTGAAGCCTGTTTCTTACCTGGAATACTCGGGGCTGGAGGATGAGTCACGCGGGTCAGATGCAGTAGCTGGAGGTGAAGAGGAGATCAGCTAATCGTGCAGACGCTTGCTTTTGGTAAATGCAGTACTTTCAGGTTCAGACCTGTAGGGATTGTATAAAAGGGCCAGCTTGTTCCTGAGTTTGCAGTGAAATCCGGCCTGGAGTTTGCAGCAGAATATTTTGGGGCGCAACCGTTGTCGCAGTACACCCATGCTCTTTTTCTAGCAAGCTACCACCAGCAGCGTCAGTTATTTCTAAAGGCTTTTAATGGGGTTTTGGGGTGGGTGTGTGGATAAAGGCCAGGAGAGCTTTGGACATACAAAACACTTTCTTCAGGTATATCCGACTATTCCTTGACTTGTCAGTGCCGTATAGCAGAAATACCAAATAAACCTTTTAGCTGTGGCACGTTCTTTGTTCTGGATCCCCTATACTCTTCGGGTGTTCGTCTGCGTACGCAAATACTGTGGGACACTAAGGGAACGTCTTCCAGAACAAAGCAGGCATCAGACTTGTGCACGTTTGGACCTGAACCCGTTCCAGTCAGAGCCAGCTGCGCGCTGGAGAAGCCCGCGGAGGGTTTCTTTCCTCGAAATGCTCGTGCTCTTCGGTCGGTGGTGCCTGGAGCTCCGGTTCCTCAGACGGGACACACACAGGTTTCAGCGCTCCTTGCGCTGTAAAGCGCTGCGGTTCTGAGGTTGAGGCCGAACCGACGCCATCCAAGTTTGCAGTGCAAGCGACTGAAGAAGCGTTGGCAGGAAGGGCAGGGGGTGAAGTGGTTTGTTGGAGGCAGGAGGGGGACCGGCACAGCACTGCAGCTGAAGGCTGGCTTTGACGGGGAGGTTGCCCTCGCCCTGCCTGGCCTGGCTTTGCAGGGCATTTTCTGAATGCGGGTTCAGGCGTTCCCCTTCACTCCTTTCAGGTTACTGGCTTGAATCCTCGGCACCAGTAGAGGCTGCCGAGCGGTACGTATGGATGAGAGTCGCGGAGGGTATTGTGGTTTAAAAAAGGAGAGCAGTGCAGAAATTCTCATGTCGGCTCGGGTGGATTATGCATCAGAAGTTAATTTATTCACGCTTCTCAGATTTGTCTGGGAGGAAAAACCTGGCATTGGTTTGGACTTGTGGAGCTGGTGACTGAGATCAGAAGACCAAGGGGACCGTTTCAGAAAGATCTGGCTTCCTAAGTCCACCTGTTTCTGAAGAACTATCAACACACGTTTGGAAGTGAAAACAAGTTCAAAACCCACTCTAAAGCAGGGGAAGACTGACCTCGTCTTAATTTCTGCTGCTTTTCTCTGGAGTGAAGCAGAACAGATTTTAAAAAAACTAAGACACAGAGAGAAGTTACTGTTTTTTAAGTAAAAAATTACTTTTTCACATCCTTGTGGCAGTTTTTCATCCTTTTCTTCTCTGTACCTGTCTCCCACTTTCCTAAGCCAGGAAAATAACACTTTTAAGACACAGTAGCAGAACTGACATAGTCTGACTCAGGTTCTCACAGAGAAATCAAGAAACAAGGTACTGGAGGGTTTTTTTCTCCTTTTTTCCCCTCAATCTCTCTGTGAAGTTCCTTCTGCCAAAATGAAATCCGTGAGGCCGCGGTAACCTGTCATTATTGTGCCTGTACTCTTCTGAGACACGGAGGAAGAAGGATTTCCGTGGGGTGAAGCCGGCGATCCTCTGCGTTTGGACAGAGCAAATGATGCGCAGAACAAAAAAAAAAAATACCGTGTTCCGTGTGTGTTATTCAGAAGTCTGGGTCTCCACTGAATGTTTGGGTCTCGGCTAAGGATGCTGTCCAGGGAAAAGGTGGGGTTTTGAGCCTCAGTCGGACTGTAAGCTAAGGAATTATTTTATCATGAAAGTTGTGTGTAGGTGTTACGTGTCTGTCCTAACGGCGGCTTCTGACGGTGATTTCAGGCAGAAGCTTTGCCCTTTAGGAGGCTCACATGAGATCAGAGCGAGCATTTAGCCGCTTGAGGAGCCAGAGTCTTGCCAGCGCAGACTCCGGGTTGCGTTAAAGCCTTGTCCTCAGTGCCGTCTGCTGCAAAGTCAGTGGAGGCTTCTGGATTCGGGAAATGGTAAATGACAAGTTGTGCTGCGAAAGAGTGCACCACACAAAACGCCTTCATCAGGCAGAGCAGACCTGACTTGTAGCTGTTTATTTCACATGGATGTTGCTCAGTGCCCTGACTTGGCCGTGGCCCGGTGAGTCTGGCCATTGGCAGGTGATTTGGCGCGTTGGAGTGCTGCCATTCCTTGGTAAAAGTGAAATATCGATTGGAATAGATATTCCAAACCAGCTGAGTTGATTTGAAGTTGATTGCATCTCTCTAGCAATTTTGGAAGCTACCAGTTGCCGCCTTTTTCTGTTGCCTTCTCTTTTATAAACTTGAACTTACTTTGCAGGAGTCTTACTTCTAGCAATTCATTCCGATTTTTACTTTGGAAGACGTATTGTTTTAAAAGAAGTTCTATTGTCTACCTGAATTTTTCCTCCTGATTACAATTTCTTCCAAAGTCACAGAGTGGTTTGGGTTGGAAGGGACCTTAAAGACCATCCAGTTCCAACCCCCCGCCATGGGCAGGGACACCCTCCACTAGACCAGGTTGCTCTGTTCATTTATGAAACAAGTCCAGTTTTTACAGCAACACTTGTGAAAACCTACCAGACCCCAGAGAACACTCCTGTCGGGTGTGACTTGGCTATAAACCCGAAAGCCAGCTTGCTTACCCCCCGAGGTCTGAAGGAGCGCCAGTGGAGACACAAGACTGAGCATCAGCTGCATGGGCAGCCCTGTGCTTGGGGATTTTAACTCCTTAGTGCTGCACGGAGCATCGTTCAAGCGGACACGGTCATCATCCTCAGAGTTTACAGCGGGGTGTGTGACAGTATTTGCACTCTGGTTCAATAAATGCACACGTGTTTGATTTTTAAGTATGAGGAGTCGTGCTGACTCCAAGTTATGCTTAAGGTTATCGTCGTCTGCAGGTGTTTATGCGGCTGAGGCTGGAATCCTCCTCACCCACAGAGCAGAACTACCTGAGGTGCAGTGTGTCTCCAAGTCATACGGTGGATGGGCTGGATGCTGTGGTGCTGTGCACGGGGCTACACGTGTTAATTCTGGTTGGTTCCGTTCGACAGGTGAAACCACGGATGCGTTTTAGGGTTCAGGGCTGCTGCAGTGGCTCAGTCAACCCCCACCCAGGAGATGGGAAATATCAGCTGGTACTCCGTACTGGGAGTGTAGGGGGCCAGCACATCTCTTACCACCACGTCTGGTTTACTGAAAGCAGCCAGGCTTGTTGGAGATGCAGTTCCAGTGATATGCCAGGCCAGGATTTAACCCTCCAATTTAGTAGCCTCCTGTGTCTGTGAGAAATTAAAAATAACTAGTAAAGTCAGGTGAAGGAGTATGCTTATGTAATTAAAATCACGATGGGCTTTATGCTGCCCTGCTGTGATACCGTGTTAACATCTCTTGCCCTGTTTCATGCTTCCCTTTAAAATGCAGGCTTCCAAAGTTAAGTGACTGTGTGACATCCCCAGCTTCTGCTGACAGGGTAGGGCTGTTCCTGACTTCTGTAGTTGCTGGAAGAAGGTCATGGAAATGTTGCTTCTCTCTCTGCGACTCAAAACAGGGATGGAAAGGAAAAGGTTTCTAAGAAGTAACATGAGCTTTCAAGCCAGCCTTGTGGCTGACTTTTGACTTCTTAAGTGCCTGGGGCTGGCAATAAAAGGATTAGGTGGTGTAGCAGGCATCTGGCTCTCAAAGCAGGAGGTGGCACATTGAGAGCCTGCCTTGTGAGAGAGACCTCTGCAGCGTCACCAGCGGTTTGCCTGGCTTTGGTGTATTCCCACTCCCATCTCTGCGTCTGCTTCCGGGCCTCAGTGCGTCGAACATACTGTTTTCTCTGCAAGTCTTGCGAGGAACGTCACCTTTCGAGCCAGCAAGTACGGGTGGGTGGGGTAGACAAGCGCAGGAAAACCAACCCATGTATTGACCTGCGTCCATTTGTGGCACGAATCAGCCTCGGGTTGCACGAGGGAAAATGGGAATGTGTTTTTCCCGTGGTTTGTGCGTGCGTCTGCGTTCAGTCATTCCCTTTCCTGTCGGCACCCTCAGCCGCTTGTGCTGAAACAGGCAGGCCGGGGGGTGCAGGGGCATTCGAAGGGTGGCTTTGCCAGGCGAGCGCCCTCACCTTGCCGGAGGGGAGCATCTACGGAAAGCGCCGTTGGCAACGCCAGCCGTGACTCTCCGCGCCTTTATTGCAGGCGTTCGTGCCCTGTGTTCGGTGCAATACAGACATTTTGCTCGTGGTGCATTTTACTGGCGGCAAAATCCAGATTAAGCACTGTCGTTGGGAAGGAAGAGTTTGTTTGCATCGTTCATTTTTCCCCCTCTGGAACATCAATTCTTTAAGACGCGCAGGTATGGAAATAAAAGGTTAAACCGCATTTGTAACAGGGCAGCTCCTGAGCCTCCCTGGAGTGGGAAGCACCTCTCGCAGAGGGAAGGCAAAGGCAGCTGCTGGCATTGGCTGAATTTCTCTGTACGCCCATCCACCTGCTCGGGCCGGGTTAGGTCCTGCCGGCACACAGCGCTGATGACCCCAGGCAGGGCAGGGCTCACCGTGGTGACCGGCCGCTTTCTAAAACATGAATTGTTTTCATTTTTGTTCAGTGCGATTGACTGGGGAGGGAAGGCCGGGCTGTGGTGGTTTTGCCATATGAATTTTAGCCCCGGTAGCAAAGGAAGGGGTTGGAAGGTCTTTTGCTGCCGGAGGAACGGTGAGCGCGGGGGAAGCGTTTGCCGGGCGGCTCTGCAGCAGCTCGGTGCAGAAGGGCTGCCGCATCTGCAGACAAGTCTCCCGCCTCTGCTCCAGGAAAGAAATTAATGAGAGGAAGAATAGCAAAATTTTGATTTAGGTGTTTTGCCTTTCAAAGGAGGGAGGTAGAAGCTAATCCATCGATATTCTTGAAGCTACCTAATTAACGAGAGTTACCTCTGGCACCCAGTGGGTTTTTTATGCATAGAGGCGCTGATGGAAAAGTTTGGACTAGGTATTTTTAATTGAGCCTGTGCTTTCCGGAAATTACTTTTGAGAAGTTAAAATTTTGGGGAGTCATTTATTTGCTAAGTTGAACAAGAGGCGTGATTAAAGCCCGTTAAGGGCTCTGATTCACAGGTGCTCAGGGCTTGATCCTGCATTTCGGTCAGCAGAAGAACGTCAGGTCTTACCTAAACCGCTGAGTCCGTCTGTGAGATCCCACCTTCTGAGCTTCTGGCAGAATAGTACGCGCCGTACTGCAGCCCTGCAAGTGGCTGTGCGGGGGGTCAGCTGGTGGGTGGAAGTGGGTTTGGGGCCTGATGAATTAAACGGTGTATTTGCATGGGGTGTTATTTCGGTATCGGGGTTGCTGGTGTTTCGCAAGGCAGTGATTTGCGCTGCCGTGCGTGTTCCCAGAGATGGGGCACCCACCGCTTCTCTCTCAGCTCTTTTGAGTAGCTCTGGGTGGCTGCAACCGGCTCACCCCGAAGCGTGGTGCAAGCAGAGGTGACTCGGTGGTCTCTGAGATGGGAGGAGAGGATTTCTGGGACGCCCAGGGGCAGGAACACGCATCGGCATTCGCAGGTTTTCGTGACTTGAGTGGCTAAGGGTCATCTGTTTTTCATTTAGAAAATGAACAAAGTAAGGGAAGCTTATTTCACAAAACTCTATTATTTTTTTCTGTTTGCAGATGAAAATGTTTCTGCTGTTCAGAACAGCAGCAAACAGAATCTCTTTGAAATACAGTTAATTTCAGATTTGAGGTTCCGCTGGCGAGCTGCCATCCCTGTCCAGAGTAGGTGAACTGTCACTACACTAAAAATTCAGTCTTATCTGCCCTTCTGGTTTGGTTTTTTTTTTTTCTAAAACCTTATCACACCACTGTATTTGTGTATCTTCAACGTTTGGGAACATCTACAGGGAGCGTAAATTCAGCTGCTGGAGAAACAACATAGTCAAGTTTGTAGCTGTTGAGCTGTGAGCTGCCCGTGCTTCTTTCCGCCCTTTCTTCCTGCGCGGCACTGGCCAGCGAACACACGAGAAATGGGAAGGGAGCGCTGTCTGGATTAAACGGCTGTAAATGTTGCGTTTATGGAGATTATAAATCGTGTAATGACCCTTTTATTTCCATCCTGTAGATGTATTTGTATGTGTTCTGAACTGCTAATGTCCTTCAAGGCATTGTGTAGCCAGTTTTTAGCCTTCGTGCCTTGCAGATTCATGTACTTTGCCCTTTGTTTATTTCCCTGACGTCCCTAACCTTTGCTATTAAAATCCTTGTTTGGAACCTGCTCGTTTCAGATGCCGGACCAGTTTGATCAGACAGTGGTGCTTAACCAGCTGCGCTATTCTGGGATGTTGGAGACAGTCAGGATTCGGAGGGCTGGCTTCCCGGTCCGGAGGCCCTTTCAAGACTTTTATAAAAGGTAAACACACTGACTTGGGAGCTTCAGCTGCGGGTCACAGGTACCAAATCAGCGTTCCCGTGTTGAGGAATACGGTGAAAATCTAACGATAAAAAAACCATGTGGCAAAAATAGGATTTGTCTCTTAAATGAAGTAATAGATATTTTTTGGTTGCCAGGTATAAAGTCCTCATGAGAAACTTAACTCTGCCCGAAGATTTAAATGAGAAATGTGCCGTCCTACTTCGTCTGTATGACAGCACGAGCACTGAATGGCAGCTTGGAAAAAATAAGGTAAAGTAATCTGCCTGTACATATTGCCGGGCTGGTGCTTATGCAAAGCTGAGGGGACGGGTTTTAGACTGCACAGCGGCAGAGATGTAGTTGTAATGGCAGTTACTTCTGGCCTTAAAAGAAGCTGCGCATGCCTGTCTCTTGAAACCCTTGCAGCAACAATCACTGGTTGTGCGGAGGAATTTGCTGTCTAAGGCACACTGACTGGTGATTTCGCTCATGGAGAAGGAGTCCCCTTGAGTTTTCTCCCACTGCTCACAGGCAACAGCGCTGGCGAGGGTCAGAACTTAAAATGTGGTAGCTGGATTTTATTGTTTTTAGAAGTATTGAGCGTGTGAGGTAACACTTTTGTTCTGTTAAATTTTTTTTAAATTATTTTAATTAAAAGAATGGAATTTCCATTTGAGAAATAGAAAAATCCGTGTGGTTTTGCCTGCTCGTTTTGCAAGTTTGGTTTTGGACAAGGGCTGTGCGCAGAGCTTCCCTCCTCGTGAGTTTGTGCTCTTGGACTTAAGACGTGATGGGAAAGCATTGAGTACTCAAAAATACTTCATAAAATCTGCCGTTTTTCTGTGTGGAACGCCCTTCCTTCTCATCCTTTTCTCCCTACAACTGCATAGTTCTCAAGGGTTTCCTCAATTCCTCTGCATGCTTAAGGAATTTCAGCTTACTTCTGCAGGTTTACAGCAGTGACATTGGAAGGAATGAGGCCTGTGAGGGGTTGTGGAAGCTTGATGCTACTGTGAGACAGCTAAATTACTGGGGTGGTATTTCTGCCCCTCAAATCAGGAAATTTATGCTTAAAGTCCTACACATTTTTTTGGCTTGTGTTACTCTTTGGTGGAAAACCCAGTTTAACGAATCTGGTTATCATGTTGCTTTTGGAAGAAACCTGCTCCTTATCAAAGTTTCCATTGCTGTAATCAGGCTCTTCCCACTGAAATCCAAATTCAGAGGACTGTCTGCAGGTATTTTGTTCTAAGAGGAATACGGTTTGTTTTTTTTCTTTTTTTGTTGTTTTGTTGTTGAGGAAATGCTGTGTTTGTCTCCGACTGCAAAGCTGAGGCTTGCTGCACGGACTGACATCGGCAGCACCCTGGCTGTCCCTTATGTGTGATGCTCTCTGCAAGCTGTTAAACCAGAAGTTTTCTTGTGCAGGTTTTTCTCCGTGAGTCCTTGGAACACAAGTTAGAGAAGCAGCGAGAGGTGGAAGTCACCAAGGCAGCAATGATTATCCGAGCGCACATCTTAGGTTATGCAGCCCGGTAAGTGACTAGATGAGAATATTAATAATTAAACTTCGGATTAAATAGGCGGGGTGTCATGGAGTTAAATCCTTCTGGCACAATTCTTAGTTTTTCCTAGGGACCAGGCATCCAAATCCTGTAAGTGGCTTTTGAACATACCAGCTGGTGTCTTTGCCAGACCCGTGAATAAAACAAAGTGGGGTTTGGATTAATACAACGGATAGGACGGTATGGAAGGTTGGAGGTCAGCCAGTATCCATACAATTGTATCATGGCACTAGATCCATGGTAGGAAATCTAGGTGGCTGGCACCTGGCGGGGCTGCCCCAAGTTACCAGCTGAGATCCAGCTTTATCTTTGCTTTCTCTTGGCGAGAAAAGAGAAGACAAATAAAACGAATCAGTTGGGTTCTTAAAGAACGATAAATGATTCACTTGTTTACCTGGCTTCATGCATTATGTATTAGGTGGAGTTGCTCATCCCATCTGTTTATTTCTCTGCTTTTTCTACAAATCAGTTGAGGACAGTTTAAGGAAACTTGTTTGCATAATGAGGTAATTTCTCTTCATGTGCATATTAATCCTGTCCTTATATTCTGACAGGTATGTTACTCAAAAACTATATTCCTTCTCTAATGACAGAGCGATCCTGCTGTCCGTGATCTTTCTTCGCAGAGACGTGGGATGACTCTCTCTGAGTGTTCTTTCTCCGCGTGTGTACACACACACAGAGCTGCTGTTTCAGCTTCTCCTTGTCAGGGCATAAGAACATGTAAGACAAGTAATTGCGTTTCCTTCATGAAGACACACGCAGCTCTGTCATAGAAGTGAGAGGATCTCTTTCCTCTCCTAGGAAAGAGAATGTGAACAAGAATGGGGAAGCCATCACAGAGATAGAAATAATAAATCAGTTTCCTACCATGGGATCGTTATTGCAGGCCACCTCTCTCGACTGCTCATTAGTTCCTTGTTTCCTTAGAAATTTGCCTTTTCTTCCGCCCCACAGAAAGCGGTATAGAAAGGTTCTGTACTGTGTGGTTGTGATACAGAAGAACTACAGAGCATTCTGTGGCAGGAAGAGGTTCCTGTGCCTGAAGAAAGCAGCCATAATCCTTCAAAAGCAGCGGCGAGGCCAGCTTGCTCGACGTGTTTACAGGGAGCGACTAGAGGAGAAGCGGAGACAAGAGGAGGAAAGAAGAAAAGAGGAGGAGGAAAGGTGCAGTCTGCTGTCTTACATCTCTCTCCCATTTGTGCCATGTTAGGTTTTGGTCTGAACAGCCTTTATTTCAGGCTATTCTTGATCTAGTGATTTTGGAAACGTGTGCTTTTTTTGCTAAAACATGCATTTAGCTAGCTATCATGGTCACTTCATATTTACAAACATGTCAGTGGTGACCTTATTTTTGGCTCTCTTCCGTGTGGCAGATGATCTCTGTGAGTTGAGCTATTGCCCTAGCTCAGCTGTGAGCACTGTGGGCATGTGATGAGCTTACGTTGAGCTTAATTTACTAACTTCTTTTTTTCCTTCATTTTCAGGGAAAGACAAAGGCAAGAAGCAGAGCGTCTTGCCCAGCAGGTAAATTATATTCTTAATGCTTTCAGCTGTCCTGTTTATTTGAGTATCTCAACCTGATCATTAAAAAAATAAAAGGCATCTGTAGGATTTTGTCCTGGTTTAGCCCCAGATGGCAGCTGAGCACCACACAGCTGCTTGCTCACTCTCCCCACACTGGGATGGGGGAGAGAATTAGAAGGGTAAAAGCAAGAAAACTCATGGGTTGAGATAAAGACAGTTTAATAGGTAAAACAAAAGCCACGCAGGCAAGCAGAGCAAAACAAGGGATTCATTCACCACTTCCCATCGGCAGACAGGTGTTCAGCTGTCTCGAGGAAAGCAGGGCTCCATCATGTGTAACGGTTACTTGGGGTGACAAATGCCATCACTCTGAACATCCTCCTTTCCTTCTCCTTCCCCCAGCTGTATGTACTGAACATGACCTCACATGGGATGGGATGGGATGGGATATCCCATTGGTCAGCTGTGGTCAGCTGTCCTGGCTATGTCCCCTCCCAACTCCTTGTGCACCCCCAGCCTACTCACTGGTGGGGTGGGATGAGGAGCAGAACAGGCCTTGACTCTGTGTCAGCACTGCTCAGCAGCAACCAAAACATCCCTGTGCTGTCAACACTGCTTCCAGCACAGATCCAAAACACAGCCCAGAACCAGCGCTGTGAAGACAATTAACTCCCCCAGACAAAACCAGCGCACATTTAAACTAAACTATTACAGGAGTTGGCAGATAAAGTCAAAGGAAACTTGATACATTTGTTTGCATGGAGATTTCTTTCACCTCATGCTTCATTTAATTTCTGGCAGAGACTGAGCTTTCTGCACATACTTGAGCTTGCCAGTATCTATGAGCAAATGTAATCATGCTTTCGTTTTTCTTTTTCTTTCCTTTCCTATCTGGTGTAGGGATAAGGGCCCTTTTAAATGAACCGTTTGGTGGGAGCACAGTGCTTTAGAAATAAATACATTTTTAAAAGGAATCTTGCACAGGGGGGCTTTATTTTCTTTTACTTTATGTTTTAAATTCTATTTTGAATGTAGGCTGAAGAAGAGAGAAAGAAGCAGGAACTGGCCGCCATTCAGAAGGCCCAGAAGGAGGCAGAGCTGAAGCAAGAGGTGGAGAAGCAAAAAGAGAGCAGGCAGGTGGAAGAAATCCTGCGTCTGGAAAAAGAAATTGAAGACCTGCAGCGTGTGAAGAAGCAGCAGGAGCTGTCCTTGACAGAGGCTTCATTACAGAGGCTGCAGCAGCTTCGAGACGAGGAACTCCGACGGCTGGAGGATGAAGCATGTCGAGCAGCCCAGGAGTTCCTGGAATCTCTGAACTTTGATGAGATTGATGAATGTGTCCGAAACATCGAGAGGTCTCTCTCTGTAGGCAACGGGTATCCTGCTGAGCTGACTGAACAGGCTGGAAACGCCTGCAGTGAAAAGCCCAATTTTAACTTCAGCCAGCCATATCCTGAGGAGGAGGTAGATGAGGGCTTTGAAGCTGATGACGATGCATTTAAGGATTCGCCCAACCCAAGTGAGCATGGCCACTCTGATCAAAGGACCAGTGGGATCAGAACAAGCGATGATTCCTCAGAAGAGGATCCCTACATGAATGATACTGTGGTGCCAACAGTGCCTGCTGCTAGCAACACCATGCTAATACCTCCCAGCCACGACACAGTCAGTCTCCACAACTCTTCAAGTGGTGAATCCACATACTGCATGCCAGAAAACGTGTCATGTAGACCCCCAAACTCTGTGGAACTTATCTCTCCCGATGGAGACTACGATTACGACCAAGACGATTATGAAGATGGTGCTATTACTTCTGGTAGCAGCGTGACCTTCTCTAATTCGCACAGTAGCCAGTGGTCACCGGACTACCGATACTCAGTGGGGACATACAATAGCTCTGGAGCATACCGATTCAGCTCTGAAGGGGCTCAGTCTTCTGTAAGTAGCGTTGGTTTTATTATCTAATAGTTGATATATGCTTTCTGATTATTTTTCCCCCCCCCTCTGCAGCCGTAGAGTCGTTGTAGCCCTTCTTACAAATGTCTGTGTCGTATAGTTCGATGGCTTAGCGCGCGCATGGCCACAGTTGCCCGTTGCCATCTGGATGCCGCTGGGCAGAGTACATTAGGGTTAGGGGCAGCTCAGATGCTGTTTGCGGTCCTGGGCTTACGCAAGGGTATGGCTCTGTCTGCTTTAGTGCAGAACCGCACGCCGTTTGGCGAGGAGCTCAGCACGTGGCCTTGGGTGCGTGTCATAGGCAAAATTCTTCTGTGCATATGTGTTTGGAATGGGGAAGGGGGCACCAGGTAGCATGGTGGGGGATTGACTTCAGAAAAACCAGATTCAGTTATGCATGCAAGTTACAGTAGTATGGAATACGCTGCTTGCAGAAGTCCCTGAGACGCCAGGTGAATTTTGAGATGACTCGGAGAGTAAATCTCACATGATGGCTAAAACTAGGTGGATATAGATATATAAGATTATGAGGCCCGATACTCATACTGAGGAGCTCTTTTTCAGTGCTGTTTACTGAGTATACTGTGGGCTTTACTCCTACGGATATTTTTGGATATGATTCCCTCTGCCACTCACAGAATTTAGAAGGAAAATGTTAACGCTAAAATACAACTACAGCTGAGGTTATGAAAGCCGGTCAAAGAGCCATCGTGGTCGTTGGGATAAGTTGACAGTTCTTGCCTAAGAGGAAAATACCTTTAGCTGTCTCTGTTGAGGACTCCTTGGTGTTGCACAACTCTGGGTGTGAGTCAGATACAGGACAGGAATTCTGATTATTGGGGCCGAGGGTGGAGGAAAGCCCATGCCACAGTTTGTGCCAGTTTCTTTTCCACGGCTTTTCTAAGCTGTTCCCCACCACGCTTCAGTGAGGGAGGGAGGGAGGGAGCACAAGGCAGCCTGCCCTGGCCGTGCTCTTGCGACGGGAGAACCTCCCCTGAGCGGCTGCGAAGCGGTTTCATAGATTTGCTGCGTGACATTAGTGTGTGATCAAACAGGGCTGGCTGCAGCTTACTGCGGCGTACTCCTTCCTTTGTGACCTGGATGAAAACCAGTGAGGAGTCGTGTCCTTCCAATACAACCTAAAAGGTTTTAGCTGAAGATTTCTAAACCCGTTTCATGTGATTTCACCTTTATTCATTTCTTCTGTAGTTTGAAGACAGTGAAGAAGATTTTGACTCCAGGTTTGATACAGATGATGAACTTTCTTACCGGAGGGATTCAGTCTACAGCTGTGTCAGCCTGCCCTACTTTCACAGCTTTCTGTACATGAAAGGTACGGGGTGAATCAGAATTTGCCGAATATACAAAGTAACCAGAAATGTTTACTATGCCTTGCACTCCAATTCCTGCAGAGTTAGTCTGTTTTCAGATTTTTCAAAGTGTAGTAGGAAAGTCTGGAGAGAGCTGCCCTCAAGTTGAGCTGCTTTCAGTGGCTTACATCTGGCAGTGCTTTTCCCATCTGCAAAGGAATATCAACGTTCGGGGCTGCCTCTGTTTCATTTTACATCTTTGCTGGCTCGTAAATAATGGAATATCCGCTATAAATATAGCAAAATCACCCACAAAGTCAAATTGTACCAGATTTTGAGGAAAGCTCTTTTCTTCTCCCAAAACCTTACAACACAGACAGCATTCTGCATCTCAGACCAGTTTTACTGACCTCAGTGGACTTTGGTTTTGGATGCAAAAGTCCCAGGGAAGGATATGTGTAGCAAAGGGTCGTGAGAGACTCTGAAAGAATATACACAGGAGTTCTCTCTCGGTTTGGTCTGTGGATGATTGGTGGTAATTTATGATCCAGATGCATCCTCGTGTGATACTCCTCACTGCAGCATAACTGATTTTCCTGGAATAGGAAGAGTGACGAATGTGCACGCAGCAGTGTCTGCATGACAGATAATGCTCGCAGTGATCACTGGCGGGGCTTTTAGCTTCTGGCGTAGTTAGCAATAAGTTTTTGTGGCGTGACAGGGTTATGTTGGTTTGGTTGAGGTTTTTGTGCCTGTAACTACAGTGCGAGATGTACTGTCCACTCTGACAAAACTGACAAGGTAGAGACAGCAGACAAGGCACAGTGTAGGCACACTGTGGTATGACTGAGCTCGCCCTGCTGCGTTTCCTGCTGTAAGTACAGCTTCTTCAGGTTTTGTGGGTTTGAGTTGAACATTATTACCTCGTAATAACCGTAAGTATTTCAGAAAACTGGAGAGAGGAAAGAGTTTAACGCTAAACTTTTCTTAGATTATCAAGATACACTGAAAACGGTGTTGAAGATCTCGTTCTCATGCACAGTACAACCTTTTAATAATATATTGTTGTATATGTTCTGTGCAAGTATATGTAGTTGTATATCTGTTGCATATATGCTTTTGTAAATAGAGATTTATTATAATTCGTAGTTTAAGGGTCTTCAGGTTTCCACCAACATCAGTGGCCTTAAGTATAGGCAAAAATGAGAACTTTGGTTTCGTGGCTTATAACAGACTCGGTTGAAGTACAGCATTGTTGGTCAGCACCTTCCAGCGTTGGTTTGGTCGCAGCTTCTGTTTTGTGATACAATTGTTTGTCTTAGCTACGTATAAACCCACATCTGTCTCTCTTGCCAGGTGGCTTAATAAACACGTGGAAGCGACGCTGGTGTGTCCTGAAAGATGAGACCTTCCTGTGGTTTCGTTCCAAGCAGGAAGCACTTAAGCAGGGTTGGCTTCACAAAAAAGGGGGTGGATCATCTACGCTTTCCAGAAGGAACTGGAAGAAACGATGGTTTGTTCTCAGGCAGTCCAGGTTGATGTACTTCGAAAATGACAGCGAAGAAAAGCTAAAGGGTGCCATTGATGTCCGAACAGCCAAGTAGGTTGATATGTGTTTATATGTTAGCCATAGCTCCTCCTAAATTCTGCTCGGGGCCTGATCTGGGAAGACGTTGGCTGCCTTGCCTTCAGATTGTGCGAGTGCAAGCGTGAGAGTGTGTGCGATGAAGTTACTGAAAGCAAGTCTTGTAGTTACTTGGCTCTCTCCTCAGTCTACGGGGTGCTCCAGAGCTAAGCCACTGCCAAATGCTGGAGAAAACTGCTGCCATAATGAACCCATCGAGGCTTTCTCCCAGACTAGAGGCCCTGCTTAGTCTGTAATGATTCCCAAGGCGGTTTGGGGCGCAATGCCAAGTCTATAGCTGCAGGCGAACCTAGGATGGAGAGGGAGGGCGGACTTAATAGGCCCTAAGTACATTCAAGTTAGCACGGGTCAAAGCTGTATCTTCTGCATGCATTTGCAATTTTTTCCATGTTTGAAATAATTGCAGTAGTGGTAGAAAAGTCTTTAAAATGTGTATATTCATTAAAAAAAACCCCAGAATTATTAAACCTAACTTAATAACTTACGCCTTAAAATTCCAGAAGCATGCGTCCCAGAAGTTTCCTGAAGGATAGTATTATGCCTTCTAAACCATCACTATGCTTTATGAATTTATGGATTATCTAACTAATTTTAAAATTAGAGTGCGCTAACGTTGGTAGTCTAATTTCTGTTTGAAAGTGTACCTAAGCGTTCTTGCAAGGTAGAAAAAAACAGAAACGGCTGTAACGCTTCTGGTGACACTCTGCTCCTTGTAATTTGCAACTGTCCCCTTTACTTTGTTAATTTAAGAGGGAACTTAAACTAAATTGAAAGCTTAGATTAATCTTTTCTTTGGAAGTCCTGGCTTGAGCCTGATTTCAAGCAGGACAAAGTAAACAGTTTCAGTGAGCATCCTGACTTGCTTTTGTAAAACCTCGACAGGCTGCTGGCTGTCAAGTAAATCTCTGAATAGAGACTGAAGTTCCTACCACAATTTTTTTGTTTTGATACTGAATTTGACTGTCTCATGTACCATAGAATTTATTTAGCATCTTTTTCTAGTGTGTTTAAACCTTCTTTATTTGTTGTTACCACATTGTTTCATTCACTGCATCCTGGGGAAGTAAAACTGTCAGGTAAAGGTTGTTGAACCTAACTTGAACAATTTGCGTATAAATAGCTAAAAGAGAACGGTTACTTGTATTCAGAAAGCTGTATGTCATGAGAAATGAGCAATAGCTTTTCTAGGCAGCTTTAATATCCCAACATATCGTGCGACTTACATATTTTCACTACTCGGTACTAGGGACCCCGTTCAAGTTGAGTAGATCTTAGGCTGAAAGACTTAAAACACAGAAGAGGGAGGTATTCTGTCATACACTGCTGTTGGGAGGGAGGGAAACCAAATGAAAGAAAGCATTGTAGAATTACGGCTTTTGGTTTTAATAGCAGATAAATTGTCCTCGTGAGTCTGATAAGCAGAGGATTGTTTATAGGACAGAGATTCATGAGAACAGTAGAGCTGATAAGGGAATATAGCTAGTTAAGGAAATAATAAGCTTCAGTGAAACACAGTAAAACATCCAAAAGGAAATCACATTGATTTCTTAAGCTTCAGGGAAACCTAATGTAATACTGAAATTACTCCTTAAAAACCCTGTGCTTTGTGGTTCGTGATTGTTTAAGATGTCGAGACTTGGGTGTCGGAACTACAAATTAGAAGGATGTAACTTTTCAGCAGGTATGTTCATGTTTGGAATTGTCTTTATGCTGGCTCACAACCACACAGGATTGCTAATCCAGGTTTTGTTTGCTTTTTGTTTTTAATCTCCGGGAGCTTTCTTTTTATCACTCCAAAAATTACTTGGGTATGCAGTCAGTTCAGAAACGTAGCCGTTTCTCCGTTCAGTTATCCTTGCCCAGCTTGAGTTGTGATAACGCTTTTTCTTCCGTTCTTGTTAAAACAGCAGCAGAACAGCCAACTTGGCGTAGTGACATTCGTAGGGGTCTGAATATTTATTTGTACTGTATGGGCAGAACACACATCAGCTGTAGGTTGGTGAATTAATACTGTCTGATAAATCACATGGTCAGTCTTGCGAATGAACCCTATTAAGGCTGACGGACCTTATTTTAAGTATGAGAAGCTCGTGAGCCTCTCGGCGGAAGAGAATTTTCAAAATGTTGACACTCTAATGCTTAATCTTGGTGTTTTCTTCTTTCCAGAGAGATTGTTGATAATACAGGAAAAGAAAATGGCATTGATCTAATAATGGGTGATAGGACCTACCACTTAATTGCTGAGTCTCC
Organism: Rhynochetos jubatus; assembly: GCA_027574665.1. Taxonomy (NCBI): domain Eukaryota; kingdom Metazoa; phylum Chordata; class Aves; order Eurypygiformes; family Rhynochetidae; genus Rhynochetos; species Rhynochetos jubatus. Next base: position 80,342,814 of record CM050648.1, on the reverse strand, counting down.
CGAGGATGCAAGGTAGGTAAATCGTCGGGTCTTTTTATTTTCCGGTCTCCCCCCCCGCCAACTCTGTTTAACCTCTACGCTATTCTGACTTGTGCTTGTCATTAATTAGTTTGCCCACTGTTACAAAATATTCAGGCTGTGCTAAACATGTTGCATTTATCACATTTTCGAAAGGCCTGCTGAGAAGGAAATCTTGTGGCAGAACATGACTGGGAAGGGTCAAACTGCCCGTGAAAATTTGCCTCGAACTTGGCTGTTACCCACCTACTGCCAGCAACTTTCTGCAACACAGTATGTGTGTGGAGCGGCAGGCACCAGCCACTGGTGCTTGTCTCGGTCGTTACCCTGCTGTGTTTCGCTGCGTAGGTTAAATCGGTCTTTATGGATTTCTGACTGGAATCGAGTGCTGTTCTTTAGGGTTGGGATCTGTTTGCCTGAGCAGAGCCTTTTAGCAGAGCCTAAAGAGCCTTTTCTTTTTCAGCTGAAAGCTGTAATGTGGTCACTGGATTTTAGGGTAAAAGCGTGTTCACGAGTAGGAACACACAACAGAGTGTCTCCCTTTCTGCTGACTTAAAAAGGGTCTTGCTTTTGTGGGTGAAGGATCCATATCAAACTGCCGGGGCAGGCTGGTAGGTGAGGAGCAAGCTTGACTTGTCAGATCAGTTGTAGGACATCATTTTTTTAAAAAAAATCCCCACACACAGTTCATGCATGATAATAATACGCTTGCCCATAAAAATCAAGCATTTAAATAAAGTGAAATTAGTAATCAAAGCTTATTACCTGCTGCCTTGTTGCCCCAAGGCCAGAATACAGGATGCCTATGTCAACATCACTTGAGCGAGTTTTGCTCTGAAGCCTTGAAAGTCGTTTCGTGTTCTGTTCTTTCTAAAGGTATAATACCTTCCTCTATCACAGGACCCCGAGTATAAATTTAGGAATGCTTACCACGCGGAATCATTCCTCATTTTTCAGGCATCTTTAAAATTGCCCTTGAAATAAGTGTGAGCTTTACCAGTGCTCATCGTTAAGATTCTTGTGTGATGTGAGTATATTTTATAATGAAGGCTTAGCTGAAGTCTATTCTGTGAGACTTGTGTACATGCCCTGGGGGCCAATAAGAAATTATCAGCAGAAAGACTTGTCTGTTGTCACGCATCTCTTTTTTTCTCAAACGTGGAGGAGGAGACACTGTGCGCTGTTGTGTGCAGCACGCGTACCAGGCCATCCAGATTAAATGACTTCTTAGCAGTGTACTTCATGTTTCTTTTTTCTCGGTCGTTCCATAAAGCTTTAATGAGGGAGACGTGTAAGGATTTGCGGATGGGCTTGAGTCAAAGCCTCGCCAATGTTTGGCGCTGTTAAAGGTGAAGTACAAAATTGTTGGACCGCGTTGGTTCTGGATCTGCTGTTGAACAAGATATTCTGTGCGTGGGCTCGATCATGATCCTACGTTGGTTTGTTTGTTCAAATGACAGGAAAAAGCAACAGAAACCTGACAACCCCGCAAAAGAGGAATTACCGTTTTGATCATGGAAGTGTATTTGAGGAAAGAAGTAATGCTTCAGTGGGCAGCCACTGCGGAGGGTTTCTTTCCTTCAGACAACTAGTTGGTCTTTTTCCCGATCCCTGGGTTCTAGGTTTTTCTAGCTGAAAAACAAAGGGGGTCCTGAGGGGCAAGGAAGCAAAAGGAGAGCCAAATCTGCCTTTGGCTTCTGCAAAGTGCCATGCTTAGTTTCTTTTTTATTGTTTAGACAAAGAATACGTGAAATCCTGCAAGGTGAGGTTTGTTCTTTAAAATCCAATCATAAGTTATTACCAACCGTGCGTATGGTGTTACAAAGTCTTCTGTTTGTGTTTGAACAGAAGATTGACATTTAAATACATTTGCAATTCCCCAGCCCAAAAGGGGAAGCTGAATTTTCATTTGTTGGGAATCTTTTGGTAGATGAGGTGTAGTTTTCTTCAGCTGATGGTTCCTTCTCTTCAGATGACCCTTCCCTCATTCTGGGGTGTATTTTCAGTGACCTTGCCTTGCATCCAGCAAAGTGAGCGTTAAGCACAACCTCTCTGTGGGCATCTCTGAGTCTGAACGAGAGAATCAGAACTACGTATGTTCTCATCTTCTTCTCTAAGCCTTTGTTTCATTTCACGCCTTGCATTGTTTCTAATGCAGGCGTAAGCTGTTAGGGAGGATTTATGGTACAGCAGCGATGGTGCTGTTTGGCAGACTGCACAGGTTTTCTCAGGCCGTTTTGGCAGTTCGATCTCCAGATATCTACGTTACGGGGAAACAGTTGGCTTTGGAATGCTGGAGTTAAGGAGGCAGCACTGCAGTGTCACAGGCTATTGCAGGAAAGAGAGCTTTGTAACTGAAAGCCAGTGGTTTTGGATTCGTTTCCTCAGTCTGGTGGTGGTGGAGGTGCCTCTGCCGAAAAGCAAGGAGCTTGTTTTAAAGGCTGGGCTTTGGAGCCCTTTGAAAACTTGGCCCCGGGTGGTTTTCGTTAGAATGGCAAATTCATATCTCAGAGAATGGTATTCAGGAACCTGCCAAACAGGCCAAGCTCTGCCCTCAGATTTCAGTGGGATTGCTTAGAGCAGTTGAGCTTTATCATATACAAGTGCCAGGAGGGCAGAGATTTCCCAGAAGCAGGAGGTGTGGTTGGAATTAAATCCTCCTTCAATTGCCGCTCAGCACTAAGGACCGAAGTACTGGAAACCTCTCTGCCGGTTTTCCTGTTGTGGATATAAACAAGGCCACTGGAGTGGCTCTAATTGGCTCTGGTTCAACTTCACTGGTCCTTCCAGCAGCTGGATTTTCCAATGCTCCATAGGGATCAAAAAACAGAGGTATTTGCGCGGGGATTTTATTCTTTCTCCCCTCTTGGTTGTGCTCCTACAGAGAGCTTGATGGAGTCGGGGGGTCTTTGCAGAAGTATTGGTGTAAGAAACTTACTGGTGACGCTGTCAGAATTTATAATCTGAAGGTTGGGTTTGCCACTAAAGGCTTCGTGTGCAGCTGGAAATGCATGTTTTTCCAAATGAAACGCGTGGAATGTGTTACAAATACTCTTAAGCACTCAGACGTTTCGGTTTTTCAGGGGTGCCACCTGTCGTACAAGGTCTTTGCCTTCTGGAAGAAGGGCGTGACAGGAGCTTGGAGGGGAGCTCTGGAGGGGCTTGCTTGGACCCAGCGTGGCTGGAACCGACATGGAGCCTTGCTGCTTCCGTGCAGCAAGTTGACAAAAGGAATCTTAAGCAGTTTCACAAACCTGCAGAACCTGCTAGGTCTCTGCGGAACAAAGGGGACAGAAGGCCCGTGCAGAAGCACCTATTACTTACACTGCTGTCTTTCTCTCCACAGCCAGTGGTTTAGCGTACTGAGCCAAGTCCATGCGTCCACAGAGCAAGAGATCCGAGAGATGCACGATGAGCAGGCAAACCCACAGAATGCCGTGGTAAGTCTAAATCTGAAGAACTTTCCAAAGCCAGTGTTTTTAGAAAACAAAGGGCACTGTGGTGGCCACAGCTTCTCAGAGTCACAACCTAGGTTTCCTTAAATGTGGTGGCAGCTGTGACACTGGCTAGAGGCTCCACATCCTTGACCCTGTGGCTGTACAAGAGGGAATCTGACTTCCGATTCCTCTCCCATCATTCACCTTGGTGAAAAAATGAGTGGTGTTTTGAGGGGTGTTGTTTTCTGTTCCAGTTCCCTGTCACATGATAGTGTATGCTTGAGTTTGAAGTTTTGCAAAGGTACAGTTGATTAAAAACTGTAAATTAAATTAAGTAAATTAAAGTTAAATTAAGTAAATTAAAACCCCAGGAGATGAAAATTTGAGATATCTCTGGTCCTGCATTTATCGTTCTGTACAACATGCACTGGGAGTAAATGGGATAAATGTGGAACCTGGTGTCGAGCAAAGGGAAATAAAAACTTCTGCTTAATGGTTGCGGAAGTTTGTTCTGAGAGGATGGCATTTATACTGGGATGGTGCTTTTAGGTGAAAAATTCAAGCACCTTTTGGAAGCATAATAAAATAAGAGCAGTTTTTGAGCTGCCTCCAGCTTAGCTAATCTTCTAATGGATCTGTCTGAGTCTCTTAGTTTTCCCCTCGGCAGTTTTAATGGCTAAGAGAAACTGATGCCCAAACCTGCAGTTCATTTTGCTTGATCAAAGCTGCTAATCCTTTCACCTGTCTCTGAGAAGAGTACTGTGAGTAATGTAATAGTAAATGTCTTCCTCCTTTTCTGCTTGGATATTTGTTTATAGGGTACACTCGATGTAGGACTAATTGATTCTGTCTGTGCTGCTGACAATCCAGACAGGTAAGTCAGAACCGTGCCTGGTGGCTTTCTGCTTTCTCTGGCCAAAATCGCATGCTTTATACTTCAGTCCTTATATACTATTGGCCAACCATGCATTAAAGTGATTCGTTATTGCCCCCCTTTTCATAGTCCTAAACACCACATGTTAAAACATGGAATAGGCAGGGTGGTGGTTTTGTGGGGGAGGCTTCACTAACTTCCCTGACACTGCTTCGTATATGAATTGTTCGGGTACTAAAGGGATCCAAAAGTAGATTAAATATTTCTTTCATTTATACAAGTAATGCTCCTGAAAAAGAGCAGTTTATTTTTGAATCTTCCAGCATTATGGTAGGCAGAAAAAATTCATTTTAACATTTTGTTGTTCAGCTTCTCATGTAAGAACATTGTATTCTACAGGGATGAGAATTATTTCCCAGAATAAAAACGTCTTAACAAAGAAGACAATGCAGCATCAAAAATAACTGTCAGGGTTTTCTTCGTTCTTGGACTAATAACAGTGTTTTGGGGGATAAAAAGTAATCTGGGCTCAGGCTGTGATGGTGGTTGTAAGATTACTGGCTGTGAGGTGTATTAGTTGTACTGTAGGAGTTCATTCCGGTCTCCTTATGGCACGTGTGGGAAACAGATGGGTGACTGGTTTGTCCTTGGCCTGCCAAGACCCTGATACGACAAGTAACTGCGATTATAAGCCCAGGTTTCCTAAACAGTACAACGCTGATGTACAGAGCTTTCATTTTAAGTTAGAAAGGTGTTTCTTCTGTAAGCATTTTTCACACAGCTTTTTGGGTTTTCTCCTTGTAATTTTTTTTTTTAATTGGCTGAGTTTAAATCAGTGATGGAAGGTTTTTCAATTAGGAAACAAATGTGACTACTACAGGCAATAGATTATTTTTATCCTGACGCGCATGAACATACTATTGCAAGCTCAAAAGCGAGAAGCTGAGCAGAGAGCCCTTTGAACCTGTATTCAGAAAGAATCCCAAGAACGGGCCTTCCATTATTTTCCCGAACCAGGGAGGAGGAGAGGGAAGCCTGGAAGGTTGGCTACTGTTGTTCATAACCTCCTGTTTGATAGCTTGATCTACCGTAGTTTATACCTCAGCGCTCTCCTTTTCCAGTTCTCTTGCTGCAGCTCGTCTGTAGCTTCTGTCCTGTGTATCGCATTATCCAGCTTTCTAGAGTGTGCTTCACGCAGCTCAGCCTAAAGCTGCCTCCTCTTCACACGTTTTAAAAACGTGGTCAGCAAAATTCTTCAGTCCGGTCCACATGCCCCCTTGTTTCCTCATCCGCCACTCTTCCTGCATAAGGCTCGCTTCAGTTCCACGGTGCGTGTGCCAAAACGTTTGGGTTCTCCTCACTCCCTTACCCTCTCCTGTGGCACTGGTGAGCGCTGGCTGCAGACAGATAACTCTTTGGTAACTTTTAAGGCGACTTAGATGTTTCTCGTGTCACCTCGTTTACTGTAACCTCCCGTCACACGGTTTTATAATTTTACCTCCTAATCGTTTTATTTCCTTTTTTCTTCATCCTGTCGTCCATCTAGCTTTTACGTGGTTTTGGAGAATGGTGTCATGTTTGGGTGAGGCTCTCCATCCTCATAAACAATTTTTACCCAGTTACCTTCTTGCAAGAACGGTAAAAGGAAGGCCCCTGAGCTTCTCGTGCGGTGGGGTGGCCCGGACTGTATTGTTCCCATTTTCTACCTGCTACGCTTCTTAAAAACTGTGCGCGTTCCAGGATGAAAATACCGATGGTAAAGGGTTAAAGCGAGTGTTCGTAGGCTGAGGAACCTGCCCCTCTCATCCAGAGGGCCATCAGCACAGTTCACTTGGGCTAGTTCTTCACGCTTCAGGGGATCCTGGTGTAGGACTGGGTAAAAGCCAGACTCTCATTAAAAATAGATTGTAGCCTCTGCGAATTGGGTTGCACTGCATTAAAAATGAAAGAGTCTGTGTTCGCACGCAGCTCCGCTGAAGGCCTTTGTGAACTGAAGTTGGTGTTAGCTGATGTGACTGCTGAAGCACACTCTAAACAGATCTGACCCTGAAACGGAGTTCTGATTCACATCCAAAGCTGATTAAAGATCGGAGGTTTTTCTCACCGTAGATTTATTTTGGGATAGGGCAAGTTGCAATTTGAACTTTCCCACCGTTCGGAGCCTCAGCATTTTGCTGTGAAGTCAACATAACTGACTCCTTTCAAATGCTTGATTTTTGTGTAGGTTTAGTGGTGTTGAAATAGACACGGTAGAGGTGGACAGCATTTGTCTGGAGAGAAAATGCAAACGATGGATAGTGCTTACGGTGAGCGGGGTGAACACTGCGTATGTTGATTGTAAAGGCTTTTTTGATCTTCGCTTATTTTCGCAGACCCAACTCATTTGTGATCATCACCGCTAATCGTGTTCTTCACTGTAATGCTGACACTCCTGAAGAGATGCATCACTGGATAACACTGCTGCAGAGGTCGAAGGGGGACACGAGAGTGGAGGGACAAGAATTCATTGTGAGGGGTAAGAACGGAGTGGGGCAGTAACAAAGTAATTAATGTTCATTAAGCTTCAAAGAGATTGTTCCCACAGCACAACCTGGGTAATATGCTAGCGCTGCATGGCAGTGGTGGAGCCTCAGCCTTGTGCAGTGGAGTTCACTCACAAACTGATACAGCTGGCATTATACTCCTGCTGGGCCATCTAAGAAAACACTGTAATGATGACAAGAGCGTTTTTGTAAGTTGACAGGAGAATTTTTCTAGGTAAACACCAAAGTAGAAAAGTTTTTGTATGGATTTTGTATACTCTACTTCATCATTTGATTGTGTACTACCTTCATGATTTGATTTACCATCAAAATTCTTTAATAGCAAACAATCCACGTCATTTTTTTGTTGTTGAAAAAGTATACAACTAACTTTTAGCAACTTCATTTTGCCCAGCTCTTAAAAAAATCTTCTTCAAATTGTGTCTTTAACAGGATGGCTGCACAAGGAAGTAAAAAACAACCCAAAGGTGTCTTCATTAAAACTGAAGAAGCGTTGGTTTGTTCTGACACACAATTCTTTGGACTACTACAAGAGTTCGGAGAAAAACGCTCTGAAATTGGGTACACTGGTCCTGAACAGCCTCTGCTCAGTGGTCCCACCTGATGAAAAAATCTTCAAAGAGACGGGTAATTGCTTGGTTTTGCCCAAATATGTGTTCAGTTCCCTCCTGTCCTACCTACCTAGTGATGCAACAAACAGCGCATAAGAACATTTTAAATGGATTATCATGGTTGTAGTTTGAACAAATGAGGTTTCTAAGTCACTGAGGCATTTTACAGGGATTTACTGGATGAAAAATAGAGGTAATAATGTGTACAGGAGTAAAATTTGTCCTCGCCAACATTCAAGCTATCGTAGACTGACACTGCTCCTAATTTAGAGTGAACACTTAACGCTTGCACATGAAAGCCCTGGGAAAGGCGTATAGGTAGCGCTCTCCTCGTACATTATTTTACGTGCTGAGGAACCGTGAGGACTAATGTTGGTGGAGCAAGTATAGGGAGAAGTAGAATAAGAGTCCAGGTTGTGCTAACCTACGTACCGCATCTGAGTCAGCTCCTCTGTGCCTTTTCAAAACTGTTTTTCAACTTGGAAGCGGCTGTTGGCAAATGAGAAGCGACTGTTGCCAGTCCTGTATAATCTCATCAGGGTCACTGGCACTTCAAAGAGGCTTTTGCTAGTGAAAGATGAAATAGAATGTCTTTAATTGAATCGGCTTCATAAAGCGCCTGTACAATGATGCGGAGAGAATTGGAACTGAAATGCTCTTCCTGTCACAGTTGCCACTTCATTGGTGTGAAATTAATGACTTTGTTACCGACGAGGTAGTTGGTGCTTTATACCTGTTCCTACGTGTGCCGCGAATGATGCAAGGCTCGCGCGTGCCAAGCGAGACTGTCTCAGATTTTCCTGTTACCGACGGGATTGGAGAAGTAGGGCCCACAAGCAGCCAGCAGTATTCCACAGTGTTGTCTTGTGGTCACTTTTACTGAGATTACTGGATAAAATGGGAGGGTGCGTGACGGTGGCTGTGCTCTGAGGTTACTCCCAGGCTCTTCTAAAGGACAGAGTCTCCTTTAATAGTGTAGCACCTGTATTATGATAATTAATTAATCATACAACTTCTTAGTTCCTGAACCACTGCCAGAGTGGTCCGGAATGCAGCACTCGGGGTCTGATGGGACTAGAGCTGTTTTCAGATAGAAGTTGGGGTATTTTTATGGATGCAGCTTCCGTGGTTAATAACCTGTACTGCTCTTTGTAGGTTACTGGAACGTAACTGTATACGGACGCAAACATTGTTACCGTCTCTATACAAAATTGCTTAACGAGGCGACCCGCTGGTCAAGCGCCATCCAGAACGTGATTGACACAAAAGCGCCGATTGATACGCCGACCCAGCAGCTTATTCAGGATATTAAGGTAGGCACAACCAGGAGGGCACGGGGTGGGAAAGAATAGTTGCTTAAATATTTGAAATCAGACTCTTTTCTTAAGTCGGCTTTGACATGGGGAGTAATAAAGCAGCAAATGTGGGGTTTAATCACACAGTGACGCGGCCTGAAATTGTGGAACTTGAATGTATTCCCTGCCCGGGTAAAGGAATTCCTGTCTAAACACTACAAGAGCAAAGTATGAAGTGCGACTTGGAGGGCAAGGAGGTGACTTTTTCCCATTAAAACAGTAACAGGTTTCACTGGTTCGGGTAACCTGACAGACGTTGCTACAGCGGGCGGTGGAGCGCAGCGGGCAGGTCCATGGGTTGGCAGGCCTGGTTGGCTGGGATTGATAGAAGACAGCGGTCACACATCTGTCAAACGGCGCCTGAAAACGAACAGTATTTAGATGTCAGAGTGGGCGCATTGGGTTTACAGCAGCAGATTTTCCCAGACTGTTCTGTTTCGGGAGCTCCTGTAGATTCTAACTGAAAAGGCCAATTAGTTATGCTGGAGGAATATTTTTTAGTGAAACTTGAATACAGACATCTTCATTCCCGTCACGAAATACCGGAGTAAAAAGGTTGTAAAATGAAAACACACTTCAAAAAACTCTTATGAAACTTTATTTTTGTATCCTGCAGCTCTGCTGTGGTTTGTTTTTTACTGCACGGGTCAAGTAAGCTTATGAAAGGCCTGAGGTTAGCAGATGCTGAGCATTCATAGCCCGCGGAGTGCCACGGGAGCCTCAGTACCCACAACCGGATTTAGCACCAAATAGTGTTGGTAACGCTGGTGGCTAATATTTTCACAGCCAACCGAATCCCGCTGTTTTTCTTACCCCGCCAGGAAAACTGCCTGAATGCTGATGTGGTCGAACAGATTTATAAGAGGAACCCTATTCTCCGTTACACTCATCACCCGTTGCACTCGCCACTGCTGCCGCTGCCGTATGGGGACATCAATCTGAACTGTAAGCGTTTCCATCATAGAAACACTTTTCCGTATGAAAGACAAAACCAGAGGACGTGAGTTTTTAGTCAGTGGGCTACAGTGAAGTAATGGTAGGCAGAATACGTGTTGATAACACAAATGTTTCCCTGTTCTCTTGCCGGGAGGTAGGGAATTGCAGTTTGTCTAGAACACAGCCATGGGCTTGTGGTGCTCCTGCTTGGGCTTCGCAGAAGGGAAGGTTGGTGTTGCTGCTGTGATACAAGTTTGTTGCCCTCAGCAACGCTGCTAAGGCCACCAAGTTTGAAAATCCGTGCTCCGGAATATGTGACTAAACCCAGTTCGTTCAGCTCCTTGAATTGTATTCTCAAGTCCTTGTTGCTTCCTGCCCCGCGCAGGGAGCTGCAGCAGCCACAGCCTCCCATTAACAAGTGTAAGTTTGGTCCCTTGGGTTGGGAAGCGTGATTTATGGGAAACAGCATTTGAGTGGACATGATTTGAAAAAGTAATGGTTCATTTACTCCTGAAACAGGTGTCGTCATGTCTTCTAATACTCTCGGCTCAGTCGCTGACTTAGAAGTCTGTTTTGAATGAATGGTTCAGAGCTGTTGATGGTTGTGAATTTGTTGTCCTTAAATGGATTTGCTTATCTTATTTTATCATGGAACAAGATACGACTCAGATCAGAAGTTTCATCCTTGGGAGGAGGGTGGGAGGGCGCAGTTGATTAAAAAAAGTTAAGGTATTTCAGGTAAGACTTCCTGATAACTCAAGCGATAGCCTTCTGCTCAAAAGTCAAGGAAAAGGAAAATCCTAGGAGAAACCTTTCCCTTCTCTTTCCCCTCCTCCTGTGCAGTGGCAAGGCACAGTTCTGGTCTTCTCGGCACTTGAGCTGGTTGTGTCGGGAAGGAATGCTCTCTCTTCTCCTCAGACACGAACGGCTCGCGTCCTCTGTGGTAGAAGTCTTGCCAAAGTCTTTCTGCCCCAAATATGGCTGCACAGATGAAGTGATGCTCAGTTATTGCCCTGACTTGCCGTTGAGTTCTAGTAATTTTCTGTGTTAATGTAATGTCAGGTTGGAAACTTTGTAAGATACATTTATACTGTTGTGTGCTTTGACAGTGAGTGGGCCTAACTGATTCCGACATCGGAGCAATCTCTTCTATCTCTTGAACCCGAGAACTGCACGGTGCTTTTAAGTGGATTGTGAAAGTTGTTAGCCCATGCTGAATAACCCGTAGTACAAAAACCAATCACCACCTTTTCCATCACTCAAAAAGCAAGTTGCAGTTTCATGGCAATGATTTCGTTTAGTAGCATTGTTTGAGTTTAATTGAAGTGCTACAGCTGTAGACAAAAGCGGTGCCATGTATCGTTGTCACTTTCCATAACGCAGTCATGCTGTACCTCACTTACAATCTGATGAGATTTTCACTTTCTTGTGGCAGCGAAAAAGTGACAGACACTTCAGCAGTGTGCCTTGCTCCGGAAGGAAGATGCTCCGTCAAAAACCCTCTGGTCAAGCAAGATACACACGTTAAATTGTGTTGTCAGAAAATGTCAGAACGGGATTTTGTTACATTTGGATCAAATCTCAGTATAGAAAAATAGCTCATAAAATGAGTTTGCACCATACCTTTGAAATGGAAAAGATCCATTCTAATATCCTGCACAATAATAGCAGAATAGCACTAAGCAATTCCTAGGTTAAGCCTGAGCTCTTTCTCTTTCGTATCTCAGTCTCAGCACCTTTCTCCCTATTTTTCTTTTGTAGTGCTGAAAGACAAAGGCTACACAACTCTGCAGGATGAAGCCATCAAGATATTTAATTCTTTACAGCAGCTGGAGTCTATGTCTGATCCCATCCCTATAATCCAAGGTATCCTCCAAACGGGACACGATTTACGCCCTCTTCGAGATGAGCTCTACTGCCAGCTCATCAAGCAGACCAACAAAGTGCCGAACCCCGGGAGCGTGGGCAACCTGTACAGTTGGCAAATCCTCACCTGCATGAGTTGCACGTTTCTGCCGAGTCGCAGCATCCTCAAGTACCTGAAGTTCCATCTCAAAAGGTGAGAAGCTCTGAGCTACCAGAGCGAGAAAAGAAGTTTCTGCACTCACTGTTTTCTTCCCCACAACTTGTAGCAGTGTTTAAACATCTCCCAGTGAGGCAAGAGGCGTTCCTTTAGTGAACTGGTTATGGCAATCAGTGAATCTGAGAAAAATGTTGTAAGAGAAGTGATTGATGTAGGTGGAATTATTCTCATTGGAAGAACCAAGCAAAATCCTACTAAACTGCATGCCTAATTTGTTAACGTCGACCGCAGGCGAGGGCTTTCTGGTATTGTGTAACGTTGCTTAAATGACTTGCAGCCAGTACCCCCAGGTCCCCTTCTCCTGTCCGACCTGTTAAAAATTCCTCAGCCGGCTAAGCTTAGCTCTGCGAGGCACACATCGCTCACGGCAACCAACGTTAGAATGTTTAAAGATGGATTGGAGGTAGAAATGTCAGTTTGCAAATCTAACCGTAAGACGTTAGTGACTATTTAACAAAGAAATAACAGTTTCTGACAGTTTGGCACTGACCAGAAGGTGGAGTCCCTCTGATGCAGCAGCAGAAGGCAAAGAGTGTGTCCTCAGGGAAGTTAGCCCGCCGACAACAGACGGTTCTCAGTAACGTAGCAGTCATGTCTGCCTTTGCGCTAGAGCACAGACTTTGGAAATGGCTTTGCTAAATGTAATTATTTGATACATATTTGTCAAATGCTTCCATTGAAGATAGACCTTTTAACCAAAGTATGATCAGTGAAAAATCTTGGTCGGGTTATGGAACTGCTAAAATGAAAAAATCCAACATCGATTCATTTTCTCCATTTAACTCATTTAATAAACTGGTCTGCCAGTTATAGCAAACGGCAGCTGGTAGAACATGTGTAGGTTGGTTTCAGTATTCCAGGTGCATAGTCATCTCACAGCACGGCTGTAACCCTGCAGTGACCTTTCGTGCCTTGTAGCTCACACATCGCTGTACTTCTTCACATAAATTAAACCTTCGTAGCTCTAAGCAGCTGGTATGTTATCACTGGAAATAATACAGAAATGCTCTGTACTGAAAGCTGCTTGAATCCAACAGTTTTCAGTTAATTAAAAGTTGAGTTCATTAGCGTTGTTTGCGAATACTCGTAACGCTGCCTGCTGAACAGTAAGGTCTAGAGAGAATCTTTAAGAAAATCGGGAACAGAAATCGGGTATCCTAAGTGACACCACCACAAAACTGAGCAGTCAAAAATAGGTTTAACTGCTGTTTTCCGAAGTACCTTACTGCAGTTCTGTCTTCATTCGGCAACTGTTACTGACAAAAAGGGGAGTTGGTTACGAGATTTCTATAGTTATCTTGCCGTCAGAGCTGAGCCAGACAAGGTTCTGGTAGCTAATGCTATAAAAGTAGATCAGCTTTCGCTTTCCGTGAGGTTTGTAGAACAGAATGCTGCGCGCATACAAGGTGCCTCGCGGTAAATCACATGTTGGAACGCTGTCCTTGACAGTGAAGGTGAACTTTTGAGCGTGTCAATTAAATCACGTACTGGATACGTGAGGACTCCAGGAAAAACATCCATTCTCAAATAAGTAAACTTTCGATTTCACAAGCTGGCAGCTTAAAGTAATAATATTTGTCCCACAGGGTTCGTGACCAGTTTCCAGGAACTGAAATGGAGAAATACGCACTTTTTACTTACGAATCTCTGAAGAAAACCAAATGCAGAGAGTTTGTGCCATCGCGGGATGAGATAGAAGCTCTGATCGGCAGGCAGGAAATGACGTCCACCGTGTATTGCCACGGTGGGGGCTCCTGTAAAATCACAATCAACTCGCACACTACAGCTGGCGAGGTGAGAGGTGGGGACGGAACGGCTTTGGCACAAAACCAGCACGTCCCTTTACCTGCCAGTTCCGGCCAATAGTGCCGTTAAACTGGAAGCGCTGGGGGTTTCTCTACCGGTCTGTCCTTTGAGGGGAGGGAAGGCTTACAGAGCTCCAGCCTCCCAGAGTGCTCTGAAGAAATCCCTGCTATAAAAAAAAGTCTTTATTCTGCAGTGGATTACCCAACTGGAGTTCCCTCCGACTGGAAAAATTAGAGAACAGACCAAGCAGTTTGGTAGAGCCGTTATGGGAATAACTTCAGTAGATACAGGGGGGGGTGAGAGCCAAGTTGCCTCCTAAAGCTGGAAGACTCTTGCTGAATGGGTGAAATACAGGGGTTGTGTCTGGCCAGCTGATAGCACACACATATTCTAAAAGAAGCAGCATTATGATCTTTAAGGTCTTTTCCAACCCAAACCATTCTATGATTTAACACAAAAATTAAAGTAGAATTTGACAACAATTAATACCGCTGCTGAGGATGTTAGCAACATTTTTGGCCTAATGTAAAACCTAGCTCTGGATTTTCTTCTCATTATTTGTCTTACTTTGTGGTGCTGCTTTTCCATGCGATGGTCTTTCCACATGCTGTTTCTTATTAGGTGGTTGAAAAGTTAATTCGTGGCTTGGCCATGGAGGACAGCAGAAATATGTTTGCTCTGTTTGAATACAACGGGACTACTGATAAAGCGATTGAAAGCAGAACCATTGTGGCTGACGTCCTGGCAAAGTTTGAAAAGTGAGTGCGCCTCTCCTCCTCTCTCACCACTCTAATAAGTAGCAATTAAATAAATTTGCAATGTCAGTAATGCTGAATTTTCTCTTTCTCTTGCTTGTTTGCGATGACGCAGCTAAATTACACACTTGGCCATCTCTGGAACAAAAGCATCTTTATGGTTTTTTCTTAAAGGAACTAATGAGCCACCTATTCACTTGTGTTTGGTTTTCCTCTGTCTTGACACCAGTAGGGTAATATTTCTCATGACTATTGCCACATTTTCCTTTCCACTACTACATTTTTCCCCACCGTTACTGGCATTGTGGCTGCCCCAGTACTGGGAGAACTGAACTCCGGGCAGTCACTGCCATTCTGACTGCCTGTTGCCTAACTTCACATGGAAGTCACCAGCTCACAGCCTTTTTCTCACCAGTAAAAATGAAACCACCCATAGCACTGCAGTAAGAAAATGTAACACGAGTCTAAATACCTGTTTGTCATCCTTGTGGTGTGCGCATGGCAGTCGACCTCCTTTATCCACATGGTAACATGGGAAGAAAGGAATGTCTGGAGTGTTGTGCAATTACATTTTTGTAACAGGACTTAATGTTGTTTTTATCAGCACATGACTGAGCCAGACGTGTTTATTAAGAGAATTTGGGTTAGAAACAGTTGACTGAGAACTGAGTCAACATTTCTAAGTCCTTGATAGGCTCTAAATACACGTACATATACACTTACCTCTATATGTGTATCTCCAAATGACATCAGTCAGGTGTGCTCCTGCCAACAATGCCAGATTGACAGCAGGTGTACCAAAGCAAAATTCAGCCGATGCCTTGCTTAGATTCTTCAGCTGTCAATGTAGAAAGCCAGTTGGATTTCACAGATCTGATGTCTCTCTCCTCACACCCACGCAGGCTTGCTGCCACTGCTGAAGCTGGGGAGATGCACTGGAAGTTCTACTTCAAGCTCTACTGCTTCCTGGACACAGAAAACGTCCCAAAAGATAGTGTGGAATTTGCCTTTATGTTTGAGCAGGTAAAGGACAAAGGTTCCATTCTGAAGCACTTTTAAGAGTTAAAAATCAAGAGATCAAGGTATCACAAAGAGAGTTTTAGTTATGCTTCTGTCTCACTAAATGCGCTACTACTCAAGCATCAAGTGCAAGGAAAGCAGTTCAGTGGTCAAAATTGGCTTACCCTGACATAAGCGAAGCACATATGATTTAGCGAGTGTTATGCTTTCCTTACTTGTGAATAGCTTTAGGTATAGTGGCAAAAAATTGGATAGCTGGGTTTAAGTGAGATAAAAAAGGATAATACTTGCTTTTAATTTTGCTCTTACTAAACCATTTTCTTAAAGTGCAAGAAATAAAGTGAAAAATGTGTAGTTGGCAAGCAAATTAATTATTAGACTCATGTTGGCAGCCGTACAGAACTAATTGAACAATAGCTTTTTCCCTTTTCAACAAGTGATTGGTATTTCATAGGCACCACAGTAAAACACATCAGTCTCAGCAGTAACCGTAAGACAGCTGCGATGAGCAGAAATCTTAATGAATGTGCTGAGCTCAGAGTGAGGCCATATGGGAACTCATAAGTGAAATGGATTTATAATGAAAATTAAACGTGTCAGCCCTTGGATTTCTGTTATATGAAGTCCTCTAGTTGCTCAGAAACTCTCAGTGATGGCATTTATTGTTGTTGCTTGACCTTTTCCTTTTGCACTACATCGCAAATGGCTAAAAATTCTTCCAGTGGGCACTAGAGACAGGTAAAGATTTCTGTGTAAGGCTGTTTGTGTGCCCAGACACTGACGTTCTGTTGGTAAGCAAGCCTGGTGCGATCAAGAACAGACATATTTCACTTTTCATATGTAGGAAGCCTTTTCCCCTTCCACGGGATCAGAAACATCTTCACTGTAGTTGAGTATTCTTCCTTGTTCACCATTTAGGTTTGAAGGCACCGTATTACATCATGAGTCTTACCAAAAGTCTCCTTCCAGAACCTGCTATTGTAGCTCAACCCAGAACTTATTGCCGGCTGAAGGGTCTGGGCAATAGATTGCCTTGGTTGGCTTAGAGACGGTGCCACTCTGATTGGCTTTACATATAGTTGGCCAGTTAATGCCTCTGCTTTGGGATGAAGTTTAAATGGTAAGAAGAAAATCCATGAGAGCTCTGCATCAGATATTTTACACTACATTATTGGTTTAAGAGGCAAACTTGGGTAGTTTTCCATATGAACAACTAAAACAAGCACATTTGCTGAAGCAGATTGCTTTCATGCAGCATTCTGTGCTGACTGGTGTTTAGCCAAATATTTTATCTTGCCAAGACCAATAGTATTTCAGTTATAAAGCGTGGCACATTCAGTCCCTCTGATTAATCTTACAGCAGTTCCTTAAAGAGGTGATTTATTACTTTCTAACATCAGTTCTGGTGGTTTGTTTTTTTTTCTAACTGCCTGCTTTCGATGTCAGTCATCGACTTTTTTCAGCTGGTTAAGAAAGTACCCTTTGCTCATCAGCTTTAGTTCCGTAACCTCCGTTGTTTTAAAGTCTGAGTCCTTTTAATTCATAAGGCAGTGAAGAAAATCTTTTAGTTCTTTGTCATTAAAACACTGTACTTGCATTTCCACAAGACAGCTCGCTCTTCTGCATGCGTACAGTCCCAGCTAAACCATCTTGCGTGCTTAAAGGCACATCTTGTCTCCACCCTAATGGTACACCGAAATGAACTGGCTCTTGCGTAGATGTGAATTATCTCTGGGTGTTTGCTAAACTGCTTGCAATTCCTGCATCTCCAGACAGGAAGCACGTTTCTTTCCTGTACAAACAGGAAATCATGACAAATCCTAGCTGCTGCACGTTTCCAGAGGTTTGAATGGGTGTGCAAAGAGCTGCGATTGCAAAGAGCTGTCTGAGTGCGGAATCTCATCCCTGATGTTACGGACTACTGTAACGCTTCAACCTTTCGCTAACTTTATCTGGGATCCGTCGAAGATTTACTGTTTTCCTTCAGTAAGGTTTACTGCAAAGCTGTTCTAGGACTTGGCTTGTTTGGTGGAAACATCAGCTTTCACAGCCGGATTAGTGATAGCAGCAAGCAAAACTAGACATCCGTCTCCTCCTAATGCCTTTGAACGTAGATGGCTTCCTCCCGATCAGGGGTTGAGGTCCTGATTTTCTCACCTTCGCATTTTATTTTCCTCTTTGCTCTTACAGATGTGAGTTCACAAACAGCTGTACTAGTAACAGTAATTCCCGTTTAGCAAGTTCCTCAATTGCCTTGCAGTTCTTCTGGTAAACCATCTCTTACCCGGTTTAACACATTTGCCAAGAGATTTGCCACATTTGATTTATTTAATGGCTCCTTTGTTTCGGATCCTGGGCTTGCCTGGTGGTAAATCTGCTTTCCATTTCTCTCTTGGTCCTTTCAAAGACTGTTTTGTACGTAAAAGCTACTTTTTTCCCCTTGGCAGGCTCATGAAGCAGTGATTAGAGGACATTACCCTGCTCCTGAAGAAACCCTCCAGGTCCTTGCAGCTTTGCGTCTTCAGTACCTTCAGGGCGATTACACTCCGCATACCACCGTACCAGGAATGGAGGAAGTCTATCCCTTGCAAAAGCTGAAGTCTCG
Source organism: Rhynochetos jubatus (assembly GCA_027574665.1). NCBI lineage: Eukaryota > Metazoa > Chordata > Aves > Eurypygiformes > Rhynochetidae > Rhynochetos > Rhynochetos jubatus. Next base: position 80,324,771 of record CM050648.1, on the reverse strand, counting down.
GATTACCCAGTCCACCAAAACGTTTACTGCAGCAGAGAAGGCTGAGAAGAAACGAGCCAGCTTCCTTGAAGGAACACTGCGGAGGAGTTTTCGCAGTGGCTCCGTCAGCAAACAGAAGGTCGAGGAGGATCAGATGTTAGACATGTGGGTCAAAGAGGAAATCTCAGCTTCCAGGACTAGTATTATTGACAAATGGAAAAAACTCCAGAGGATGAACCAGGAGCAGGCTATGGCAAAGTATATGGCTTTGATTAAGGAATGGCCTGGCTATGGCTCAACGCTCTTTGACGTCGAGGTGAGTAAGACCCCCTGAACACTCAAGCTGCAGTTTATACTGTACAGATGGCGATGTCATTACAAAGCAGTGAAACCATAGATAGGGTAGCACGGTGCTTGGACAGCTGATGGAATAAAATGTTAGATATTAAAAGCATACCCCCGTTAGCAAGCAGCGTAGGTATGTAAATCCACTAGTTAACCGTAAAATACAGAGGGACAGAATGGTAGCCTGGTGGGTTGCAAACAGGTTGAGAAGTGAAACAGGCTGAGTTCAAAGAGGGACAAGCAGTGTGCGCTTCTTAAAAAAATGGCTACAGACGAGAGCCTCCACAGCAAGTGTTTTGTGGCTCCCTCTGTTCCCTTTGCTGTTAATTTACGTGTTTGCCTCTAGTGTAAAGAAGGGGGATTCCCGCAAGAGCTGTGGCTTGGAGTCAGCGCTGATGCGGTTTCTGTCTACAAGCGTGGGGAAGGCAGGCCTCTGGAGGTGTTTCAGTATGAACATATCCTGTCGTTCGGTGCACCGCTGGCCAACACCTACAAGATCGTGGTGGATGAGAGAGAACTGCTCTTTGAAACTAGTGAGGTAAGAGCAAGAGGGAGTTTTGTTACCGCGGTCTCCTGTGCTGATAGGCAGGCTACTTAGTAATTCAAATAATTGTTGCAACGGTTAGATTTATCGAAGACCCTTGTAAAGCTGAAGGGAAGACGCTGTGAGATGGATAGAGATGCTGAGTAGTTTTGGTTACCTGCAAAAGGGTTTTGTTGAAAGCTCGACGGTTCTATGTTGTTCTCCTTTAAAGAAATTCATTCACATGCTGTTCCCTTCCTAAGAACTTTGCTCTTTATACTCCTTTGGCAGGTGGTTGACATTGCGAAGCTGATGAAAGCTTACATCAGCATGATCGTGAAAAAACGCTACAGCACCTCTCGATCAGTGAGTAGTCATGGAAGTCAGGGCAGCTCCAGGTGAAAACAAAACCGGTTCTACTGTGCTCTGAATAGAACATATCGCTGCTTGGCCTCCAGACGACCTGATGATACTGATCATGTCTGTTGACAAGATAATCAGGAACCACAAGAGTTTCCACAGAAAATATCTTCAAACGTTGTTTTAGAAAGACCAGAGGGTGGGGAGGGGAAAATCAGCTGAAATAGTCACATACTGGAACTGCTGGCTCGTTCAAAACTTTCCAAAGCATTATTATCTTCAGTTGATGTCACAAATGCCTTACAACTTGACCCGCTGCAATGCAAGCAGTAATAAGTGCCTTACAATATTAAACCCAACTTGTATTGACCTAAAATTGCTGATAAAAGTCAAGAAGGATGGTTTTTGGTCTTTTCAGAACGCTGAAAACAAAGTTCTATTCATCCATTCTGCACTAACCTACTGGCCTGTATACATGTGGGAAGGGGGAGGGAAGAGGAGCAAGGTATATTTTTTTTTGGAGAGCTGCTGGCAGCCTTCCTGATGGACACCAACGTTTTGTTTCCCCTTGCTTCCACTGATGTGCACATCGTGCGTATTTGAGCTCTCAGTAAAATTTTACTAATTTTATTCTGTATACAAGTCTTTTGAAGCAAAGGGAATAAGTATGTGCAATGGTGTAAACAGTCTTTCTGTACATTTTAATAGTTCAGAGTTCTAGTTGTTACAATTGTATGGTTACTTTATAAGCTGTTTTATTAACAAATGCCAAAATTTTCATACATTGATTTTACTATTGCAAATATGTATTACCATATAAGTAGCAGAAGTCTGCATTCTGTATCTGCTGTATTATAAAGAGAGATGTAGCTGAGAATATTTATAGACTACCCTAATATGGAAAGACAATTATCAGTTCAGTACTCCATAATGTCATCTTAAGTTTTTAATATTAATTCTTTCTTTTAAAGACATCACTTTCTTATAATTGTGGCTGGACTCTCCAACCCAGGCTGACTGCCCAAGGTCAGAGCCCTTCAGCGTTGTCTGGAGAACCCAAAGTTACACAATGCAACTTCTTTAATACAGAATTCCCGATTTTTACCTGGTAGCCTGATGAAGGTTCTTGTCAGTACCCTGTAAATAAACTGGGGAGCATCAGCTAATCATAAGCTGATCTTGGACTTTTTTTTTTTTTTTGTACAGAAATACTGTAATATAAGGCAAAACTTTGATGAAATGTATCTTTTTGTCCACAGCAAAAGAAAGAAACCTGAGAAACTTTACTCTTATTAAAAACCTCAGCCTTTAGGGAATCATGCCTACGTACGGGGAAAAAGAAAAGTCCAGCAATAAAGAGAATATATGTGATGTGCTCTGTTTCCACTTCATATTGAGTTGGACTGGCAGCAAAGCCTTAATTTCGTCTGTCTTCTCTGGAGCCCAGCCAGGAACACAGCGTAGGCTGTATCTGTGCTTGTGCTTGGAAAGGTGCACGTGCTTTGTGTTGTAATGGGGCAGGTTTCCCTCTGCGATCACAACTGCCTCCTCGATCTCGTGACAGGTGTCAGTTACACCAGCCGGCTGGAGGGGAGGGACTGCTGAGCAATTCCACTCCACAAGGAACGTGCAAGTAACACTTTTGCTATTTGTGCAGCCCTGGTGCGAGATGGCTTGTTGTCGCTAGCCAGGCACAGATAGTGCAGGGTGTGCTGTCCCTGTAGGTGTACATAGCTGTTACAGACTACAAGGCTTGCTATGGGAGATCCTCCACCCTCCTCCAACTGGCAGGTACTCGTAGTCACACTGCTCCTCGCTCCTGAAAGAGTCGCTAAATTACACTACTAATTTTATGTCTCCATCCTCCCAGCAACAGTGAACTCAGGGAGACAAGAAAAAGGAGGGAGCTCAAACTGCAGTCTGTATAGCTGCATGTACAGAGTGTCTGAGACTGTAACATTCCTGATTTTTTCCACATGCAAGTTGTTTAGAAAGAACCTAGCTGCTCTTAGCAAGGCACCCCTGGAATGACACAATTCATACATTTCAGACGGTGCAGCAAGAAGGTTCAGTTTTGTCTATGTGCTGTTCATCAACATGCTCAGAGAAGCCTCTCACAACATCATCATTAATTGGTCAAAAAAACAGGAATATAGAAGGTGACAGTCTTGTTGAGCGTCACATTCTTGAGACACTGACACCACCAGTCCCAATTCACTGACGTCCCAGCTGACTTCTGGATGCTGTCAACCACTAGGAGGGATGTTTGCTCCTAGCCAATGCACAGAAGTGCCTGTCACTACACCTAAGAGCTTCTCTTCATTCATGCCAACCTGCCATGCAAGTCTGTCTTTAATTACTGCTGTTGAGGCAAATGAAAACTTCCATAATTGTTGATACTCTCAAGAAAGAATGCAGAGTTTATCAAAATACTGTGTAATAAATAGACCTGGGTTTGGGAGTGAGAACAGTGTTCCTGAAATTATAAAATACGTAGAAATCGATTGCTGTTGGCTCACCCGGCGAGACCCACCACCCCAGGCAGTCACACTTGACCCTGATGAACCCCCCTGAGGGACACAGCATCTTCCCCTGACCTCTGGCTGCGCCTGCTCCAATACAGCCACAGGCAGGAAAGCCCCGGGACCCCACCAGCCAGACAGGCTGTGAGACCCCCGGCTGGGCAGAAACTCCGCAGTCCGGCCTAGGAACAGAGTGGCCGCTGCTAATGGAAGCTGGCCGTGCCTCAATTCCGCCCACATCCTCAGGCTCCCGTCTGGCCTTGTAACACACATACATCCATTGGTCAGGGTGCCAGAACTCTTAATGAACTTAATTACATGAGGTATATAGAGGAAATTGCTTCACCCAAAAAGCGTTGCGTCAGAAACGCAGGTTTCAAGCCCCACACCTCTGAGGCATACGGCTGCAACGGGTGCGCGCAGGTCTGCGCCCGTACAAACGCCCAACGCGGCCACGCTGCGAGCCCTGCTGGCTTAAGGCCCTTTTACAGCAGCTTGGGCAGGACAGCGTCAGCTTCTTCAGCGCTGACACTGTTTCTCACAGCAAAGGCACTCCAGACCACTTGCAGCCCTGTGAAGTAAATACAGAAGGGAACCAACCCAACAGCACAGCAGCATCGAGTATAACTAATTCTGCACATAACTGATTCTTGAACGTGACTAATTCTGCACGGCGCCCAGCCGTAGGTACACACCGCGTTTCACTCCATCACGACCGTATTTACGCGCACAGTGGGTGAGCCTGAAGGCAGGCATATGCAGTCGGTTCACGGGACTTTCCGTCTCTGAGCAGTTAATACCAGCTGTGCTCGCATTGCAAGCAGTCTAATAAATTTTAATCCTGAAGGAAGCCACTCTCTCCCACAACAGACACTAGGCCTTTGGTGCAACACACCGAAAACTACACGTGCCACAGCAGATACGGGCAGCGAGCAGAAGAGGGCAGCAGCAGCCAAGGAAGTGAGCTGTAGAGAGCGTGGCTCCAGCTCTAGAGGGACTTTAACCTGGCCTATCACTCTGGGGTAGGACAGGGAAGATGGAGACCTCTCGTCATTCTTGCTGTCCACCAGACCTGTGATTAGGGCAAGCGACAGCAACTCGTGCTGCTTCTCCGACGTGCCAACACTCCCCACCATCTCTAACTTTGGGCAATATAAAGTGAAAAACACATGGAGTGTAAGAGGGGCTGGAGAAAGGGACTCCAGTGAAGCAAAGAGTGAAACTTCAAAAGCCAAAGTTGCAAGTTTCTGACTGAACAGTCACTCTTTATTGATACTTGGGGGGGAGGGGCAGAGGGAGGCCGCTTTGTGTAATTCCGCTTACTTTCCCACATTACCCTGTTCAGAAGCCTGTTCCTGACCTTCTCTATAGACATTTTTGCAAAATTTCTTGTCTAAACTTGACTCGTGACTATTTATTCATGTTCCAGCACAATCTTTTGATATCAGTAATTTTTCATCCACGTATAATTTTTTGCCCACTCCTTCCTCCCAATACATTTTCTAAGTAGTAGTTGCATCATCTTCCAGCCATCACTTTGCTCTCCTCAATCTGAAACTTCTTTTTAAATAAACTTTTCTCAAAAGCAAGTTATCCATTTGCCCTAATCAGCCTCATAGCACCTTTCAGCATTGTGGTTTAACCCCAGTTGACGATTAAGCACCACAAAGCCGCTCACTCACTTCCCCCCCCCACCACCTCCAGTGGGATGGGGAAGAGAACTGGAAGAGTTAAAGTGAAAAAAAAACATGGGGGTCGAGATAAGAACAGTTTAATATAAAATAATGATAAAAAAAATATACAAACCAAGTGATGCACAGTGCAGTTGCTCACCACCTGCCAACCAAGTGCCCAGATATTTCCCAAGCAGTGGCCCCTCAGCCAGCTTTCCCCTAGTTTATATACTGAGTAGGCACCATATGGTATGGAATATCCCTTTGGCCAGTTTGGGTCAGCTGTCTTGGCTGTGCCCACTCCCAACTTCTTGTGCACCCCTCACCTTCTCAGTCAGCAGAGCATGAGCAGCTGAAAAGTCCTTGACGTAGTGTAAGCACTCCTTAGCCACAACCAAACATCGGTGTGTTATCAACATTATGCTCATGCTAACACACAGCACTACACCAGCTACTAGGAAGTCAACTTTATCCCATCCAAAACCAGGACAAGCCTCTATTACAGTTTAAGTTGTTTAAAAACAAAGGAGGCGGGAAAGGTACAGTGTGCTAAACACCTTACTGTTGTTTTATGACAACACTACTAATACTCTCATCAGCTAAAAGTACCATACCAGTATCTCACAGTCTCACTAATCCTGCTCAGTGTGACTTCCCTTTAATTCTGCATGGAGTTCTAGACTGATGAAAGCTAAAGGAGGGGACAAAGGGCCAAATGTAATCAACGGACAAGATTTCAACTATAATTTTCGAAACTAGTTCCTAAGTATGAGACTTTTTGTGCTCTGTTATGTGTAGTTTCTGTTACTCCTACCCGTAAGAGCATCCTATCCTTCCTTTATGATATCCTACCTAGTTTTTGTTTCATCCCCATCAAAACACTGTTCTTACAATCATGTTGCTAATGAAAACATTTAAAAGAATCTCCAACCCATCCCTGGTAACACAACTGTTAGCTTTAGTGATTTATATTAGTAAGACCCCTTAAAAATAAAGGGTCCCCTTTTGCCACTTTCCCCATCATATTTTTGTAAGAATTCCTGTATTCTGTATCTTAAAAGAGCCATTTTCAAACTCTTTAGCCTACTTCCTTTTTCACCCATAGGAGTTTATTTTTCCCTGCTGCTAGTCACCCCCACACACATCTCCTTGGCAGACCTGAGTCACGCTCCTGATACCGACCAACAGATCATAAACATCCTCTCATTTGCCCGTGTCACTATTCAGAAATTGTAGGTGACAAAAGTGACTTTATTTTGAAATCCCACCTTCAAGGTCTTTTTTCTCAATTATGAGGGAGGATCCTGTGTGTGCTCTGGGAAATTCCATATAAAGGGGACTCTATCTTTTTTGCATTCGGAAGGACTTTTCCCTAACTTTTTTCTTACGTGCCCCCTTCTGAGAGTGTTTCCCCACCCACACTACCACAGTCACTCTTCTAGGTACAGTGCCACAATCCAGTTTTCTCTCACTAGGCTTTACCTTGCCCTCCCCCCTCACCAGGAGCTTACCCGTTCACGACACCCATCACCCCCAGCTGTCCTTGCCACAGCTTGCCACCAGGAATTTCTGCCTTTTACTCTCAGCTGAAATTACCTGTTTGCTGCTGTCCCTTGCCAGAGCACGCTATTACCTACATCCACTGCCCTCGCGCAGCTGTCACTGTGGAGACCACAATCCATAGCACCCTCCCCGACAGCAGCTGGGGTTGCGGATCTGGATGCTTGCACAGCAAACATACTCTCCCCATTCCTGGCTGCCCCCAGTTTTGGGCATCCCACACTTCTCCCTGTGAGAATATTGATTTCTTGAGCTACAGTTTTTAAACAAGGTACAGCATCCAACACCAGATCTTGACAGATCACCCACATGGTCTGTGTCTAAAAAGTCAGTTCATAAAGTCAATGTAATAATCAAATCATCTGCTTACTGTCCTCCACAGCGTTGAAGGCACTGTACAGCTTACCACACTACTAATGCTTTGGCTTAGATCATGCCCCCTACAAATAAAGCCAAAAGACTAACGTACAAAGTTGGTTCCCAGTGATTTTGACTCTCCCTTGCCAATGACAACTCCCACATGAGCTTACCTGTTTCATAAACTCTAAACCACTGCAATTCAAAAAGGTTGCAGGCCTGCTTGGCCCACTCTCGGGTGCAGTTGACCGAAAAGTGAAGCTAAACCTATAAAGTCATTATCGACTCTCTACTGCATGTATTCAAGCAGATGATGCTATCTGAAAGATTACAGTAATTAGGTCCAAAATCAGATCCATGAAAATCAAATCTTGATCATGGCATGATTAAACAGACAAGAACAGCAACGTAGTTTGCTGTTGAACAGCTATAAATTGTTGTATGTTATGAGATCACAGTACAATACGATTTCTGGGCTAAAACCGCTTCTTCTAAGTGATGTCTTAACTGGCTTTGAACACAGCTCTGAAGCCTGTCAGCATACATTTTCTTCTGCAAATTTCTTTGTCTCGGGACAGACAGTTACATCAGGGATATTGTCCTTTCTAATTTAAAGCTGATCTGTCTTTATAATCCATCTAATGCCACGCCAACAACTCAAAACATAGAAATGTCTATTGTTACGCTAGCTAAACTGTATAAAACCTGGATTGAGAAAAGAGCAACACTGCATTTGGGAATGGAGCGTTCACTGTTGTTCACACACCCATTCACCATAAGAAAAGCAGTATCTGGTGCAGGGGTATCAGAACTCCCGATCATGATCTGTTTTACAGAAAAACAGAAACACAATAAGCATGACTCTTCCATATGTTACTTCATTGTTTGGTTCTACTCTTCAAGCTTTGAGTTCAGAGGCATCAAGAAGCAGCATAATCTAGCAGAGGAGGGGGGGGAACCCCAAATACTAACATTTCTGGGTAAGAAGCAGCATCAACATTGATATAATTTTGTCACTCTTTGTTACATTTTTTCATCCTGTACCACCTGGTAGTTTTCACTTACAAGGCTAGTAGGTCCCATGAATTCCAGCTGCCCAACAGATAAACACTTAACATAAGAGCATTTTGAAAAGTCCGCATTGGGAAACTTTTAATTTTGCTTAGCATGCTGTGCTTATTAATGTATTTTTCCTCTAAATATACATCTTTGCAGACCCAGTGTTAAAAGCACCGAGTTTTAATCTTGTCCTACCAACTAATATCGTTTACCACAATGCAGCAGAATTATGTATCTGCTAAGAGTCTCCTAACCTCAGGCTGGTAAGTATTTCATTTTAAGGTCACCTACAAGCTTTTGCAAGCACAGGCCTTTCTTAAGATTTGTTTTAAAGATCAACCACAGTTTTGATTTGTAAATTACAAGTTCTCCTGGTTTTCATTATTTATGTTGGGAATGTACCTGGGAAATCTGCTTGCGATTGTACCCTGCTGAGGCTCGTAGCTGCACAGTCACACCAGAGGTCACGTAAAGACTTCAGTCAGACAGAGAAGACAAAGAGCAGGTCAGGAATACAAGGAGGCGCAGCAATCTTTCCCCACTCACACAGCAGGACAGTGGGAGCACTGAAGGAGAGTGCTGGTCTCCTCTCTTGGACAGTGCTCTGTTTTCCAGACTCGTGTAGCCTCAAAGAGGCGGCACTGCAAGCATTCTGAACAATGTCATCCTGCTGATGACAAGGGGTTAGTTTCTGGGTTGTTTTTTTTTTTTTAATTAAGTTCTCCCATAAATCGTCCTTCCTTTCCAGATTAAAGAAAAACACAAATTTATGAACATGAGCAGTAAAGAGACAACAAGAAAAACCAACACACAATCCTCACACAGTACCAAACAAGGCCTCAGCGACTAAAGTTCTTTTTGTAACCGTCCCGTAATTTGGGACAAGATGTACTTTGCTGGATTGGACACACAAAAGTATGTTCATTTTGCTATCCTGCGTTTACTTCAAGAAGGTAAAAAAAGCCAGAAGGAAAGCTGATTTCTGAAACAGCAGAGAGCAGCCTCTGAAGTGTTTCTGGATTGATGTTCCCTCACGCAAACTGGCAGTTACGCCTTACGAATTTCCCTGCTCTTCCTTTAACTACAGTGAGTTATTTAGTTGCCACAACCCACACTGCTGCACTGAAGCCTGCACCCTGGAATAATGAATAATAAACTGAATGCTGTGTTTTCGAAGCACGTGGCAGGGGACGAGAGTAGAACAGGACTGTTGGTGCCTGACTTTCTAACTGATACACAGACTTGTACATAAAATACTTTAAAAGGTGTGTCCCAGTCCTAATTCCATTTTGCGTAACAGAGGACAACACTTTACACGTTCCTGCTCCATGGTTTAAGGTTATGATATATTACAGTTACATAAAAGAATAAACAGTTTGGGATGTAGGTTCAGCAATGCTCCACAGTCGCGTAGTTGGACGCTGAAAGGCTAAGCGAGGTGTGCATCAGAGGAGGAAACTGCCAGTTATTCGTTGGAAAGTTATTCCACGCTTAAACAGTAGCTGTAAAAGGCATCACAGTTCGGTAAAGACACCTGTGAGAAAGTCCACAAAAACAGGCATGAAGATTCAAGCAGAAACAGGATTAAAGAAAGGTGCATGGTACGTATGTCACATATGGCACTCATCCTTAAAGAGCTTGGGGGATCTAGGCAACTAAAGGCTTTAAATGTTGATTAGCAAATATTGTAATAAAGAATACAATTAGTGGACACCTGGAGATACATGGCCTACTGGGGAGAAGCAGCACAGGTTCTGTAAAGCAAAGCTCTGCCCCAGAAGTTTGCGGAATTGCTTTGACAGGCTGAATGACCTCTGAACACAGGCCATTTGCTTTACCTGGGTTTCCAAAGGCTTTTGGCAAAATTCACCACCTAAGGCTTTTAAGGAAGCTACGAAGCCACAGGAGAAGGGAAGCCCTGATGTGGAGAAATAATTGGCTGTAAGAGAGGGAACAGACAATAACAGCAAATGGTCCATTCTCAACCAAGGAAGGAAACACCAGGGGAGTTCTGCAGGGGCTCTGCGTTCTTCAAACATTCTATAGCGAGCTGGAAAGATGACCAACAGCAAGCTCGAACCTTAGTGATGACATCAAGTTATTCAGGGAAGTGGGGACAAGGACAGAATAAAGAACTGCATGACTTTAGGAAACCAAATAGTTGTCCAATGAAATGGTAGAATAAATTCCGAGCAGATATGGTGAGGGAGGTGAGGTGGGACAGGGGGAAACACAATCCCAGATTCAGCTGTACAACAAGCGCAGAACTGGTAAGGGACAAAATCGTGAAGTTTTAATAGTTCCAGGAAAATATCAATTATCAAAATATCACCAGTTAGGGAAAAAGAAAAAACATAAAGCAGACATTAGAAGTTACAAAAGGGCATCAAGCAAACCACAGAGCGTTGTTATGAAACTATTTAAATCCATGACCTGCTCCCACTTCAAACGCAGCGATGCTGTGACTAGAACAGCACAAGAAAGTCATCTTAGAACTGGAAAAGGTTCAGGCAAGGGGAACAAGGATGATCCAAGTCACAGAACTGCTACCATCTACAGAATGACTCAGACGCAACTCTTCAGCCTGAAAGCAGAGACAAGTTCGGAAGGGCCACGGGGATGCTCAGATACAGAGTCAATAGTGATGCACTAACTGCGTTTTTTGTAGCACAAGGAAGTGATTCTTCCCCTCCTTCTACCGTTTGTGAGACCACAGATGGAATACTTTGTCCAGTTTTGGGCAACCCAATACGAGGCATGTGCTGACATACTGGAAGGAGTCCAGAGGGCCCCTGGAAGGTCAGTGGCATACAGCACATGATGTAGGAGGTGAGGCTGTGGGAGCAGCGATCGCTCACTGTGGAGGATGGAAGGTTAATGGGGACCTACTTGCAGAGTACCTAATCTGTGGTAATAGAGCAGACAGGCCGAGAGCCCTTCTCTGTGAGGTACAGAACAAATGGATTAGAGGGAATGGGCAAAAATTGCAGAACAAGAAATGTTTCACAGATAATAAGAAAATACTCTTCACAATGACTGTGGTCAAACACTCTCGGTTGCCCAGAGACCGCTGTGGGATCTCCAGTCCTCAGAGACTTTCAGAACTAAGCCTGACAGGACACGGGGCACATGTCATACCAACTACCAAGGTGCTTTGAGTGAGTGTGTACGCGGGGACAAAGGTCAGACCAAATGTCTTCCAGATGTTCCTTCCAGAGTAACTTATTCTGTGACCCTGTGATGAAATGAAGCAAACGGAAAACGAGTTTGAAAATAAAAGAAGAAAAATAATACCATTTTGAACCTGAATCACTAATTGAATTCGCCAATGTTACTCTATGCTGACATCAGAATTTTCAAATATATTTCAGAAGAATTAAAATGTTTTAATATTTGTAAACTCCTTTGATACAACCATTTAGAAAGCCTTCTCCTCAATTTTCATCCGTCACGTACGTTGCAGTCCCTGACACCAGAGCAGTCCCTTAACCTACTTCTGCACATTACAGCTCACACGTGCGACCGTGCACAGGGTGCTAGTCCTAGTTTTCCCACCTCAAATTCCCAAACTACACACAAACCTTTTAACCCTGGCAGGCAAACCATCAAAATACAGAAAGGACATAGCCAGAGAACTTATTTACTACTTTTTTTTTTTTTTTCCCCCTGAAAAACACATCTAAATTTTCAGTGGCTGTGAGAGCTGGCATCCATCAATACTTGAAGGATTTTTTTTTCCATTAGCTAAATTGCAAAAGCTATTCTGGAAGAACTTTTCATTATTTTCTACTCCTACCTTTCATGGTATAGGTCAGGAAAGCAGAGGCCAGTAATCTAGAGCGGATGCAAATTTAACCAAAATCTGAAAGAGTGCCTGCGTCTGTAGTCTACCCTGCCCACTGAAACCTCAATTCATCCTCCCCTCACAGATTCTGTCCCCCCTTTTCTGAGGAGAGGGGGCATTCTGGAACTCCTGTAACTGTAGGGAGCACAGTATAGAGTACATATTATGGGAGGGTGGGGGGGCATGCAATCATACTCAAATGTTTCTTAAAGAAAAGTGGAATGCTGATAAGGAAAGATCGCTTAAAACCTGCCATGGGTATAATCCTTAGGGCCACAGGATTATATTGCTATTATCCACATTTCACAAGCTCAGTACAAACCAAGACCTTATATTGCTTAAACCCAAATTTAAACATGTTAACCCCAACGTGCTTTCTGGAACTAACAATCCTGTGATTGCTTGAAAAGCTCATAGGGAACACCTGACTTCTTTCTCACCCTACCTAGTAACTGTTTGGAGTTAGCTAGGCTTAAATGCTAGATAGGACAGCCCACATGACTGAAATAACAATGCTAGTGAGGGAAAGCAACAGCCACTGTCTAAGCTGGGGTTAGTTTTGGCAAGTTATGGACAGGGATTGCTAGAACCGCATCTTGGCATGGGTAAAACAACATCCTACAGTGACCTGAGAAAAGGATAAGTACAGGAGAAACTCCCCTATTTGTGCTCCTCTCTCCACCTCCCTTTCCTTTTGAGAAGACCCTATTATTAATCCCACGGACTGATGGGATTCCCTCTACTCCCGCTCCCAAAAACAGGGAATCAGCACCTGCAGGCAGTCACTGCCCACACTCTGGAGAGGGGTCAGCCGCCCAAGGGTCGCTGGGAGAGCTCAGTAACTGTGAGCAGCTGTGTGCACACAGCTGCCTGCTCTCCAGCGTGGGAAGCACACCCTGCTTTCACCACATCTTTTTAAGGCAAAGTTTTATCCATCAAACCGAAGCAAAACAAAGTGTTTCCCCAGCCTTGCTGCAAGTACTTCCCAGAGCCTTTCTTTTCCACCCATGTGGTTTGCTAGGGGAGCCTGCCTCTTTCCTTTTGCTCTCCCAGACCTTCACAGACAACACCAAATCAATTATCACTTATTAGCTGGCTTAATTGCTCAGGCAGGTCTGCCTGGTCCCAGGTTCTTAGAAGGGAGAGCACAGTAATATAACAAATTAGCATAAGACTAAAACCCCCCCGTGAGAAAAGTTTTAATTGCTTACACAGGATAACATTGTGCATGTTCCCTCTCAGGTACGTTCACGCAGCTACATAGAGTACGTGGAATCAGAGAAGTAACACAACTCCTTCCCAAGGTCATCCGGTCAAAATACACAGCAGAGTTGCAATCTACAGTTAACACTGTGACTTAATTTATTTTGTGCTCTTATTTTGTCTTCTTTTACCTCAGAGAGAAAAAAAAAAAAGCATTTTTTTGTCCTTGAAGCAAATACAACTCCTTTTCCTGTGAGAAAAATCAAGCTAACAGGGTGCTCGACTAAGTAAAAACCAGATCACAACTCTCAATCCAAAATTCTTCTATTTTTGTTACTTTGCTCTTGCAGTACGAATTACTTAATTTCATGCAGTTTAGGCTGACATGTGTTCTTTGACTCCAATTTTTGTCATTTCCTGTTCAGCAACAGATGCTCAAGGGACATTTCCCACCAGGCACGCTCTCCGGAATTCAGCTCCTCAGCAATTGCTTCAGCCATTATGCGTGTCGCCCCCTCAAAGACAGTGTCAAGCTTCCACCTTGAGCCTGGGGCTGGCCAGGTGCTCAGCAGGGACAGGACACACCATACTGACATTGGCGGAAGTTTCTCCTGTACCCAAGATGCCGGTCGAAGCGACCCAACACCAGTAGTCTCCTTCACAATCTCGGGAGAAACTCCCAGCATTGTGACAACCATTTACTTCCATTTTTTGGAGGACTCTGGGGACTGTTGCCTGGCTGTGGGATATACACAAGGAGGAAGTGAAGGGGGAGTCCCAGCAGTAACATCTTCATAGAATCACAGAACGATTTGGGTGGGAAGGGACCTTAAAGACCATCTAGTTCCAAGCCCCCTGCCATGGGCAGGGACACCCTCCACTAGACCAGGTTGCTCCAAGCCTCATCCAGCCTGGCCTGGAACACTTCCAGGGATGGGGCATCCACAGCTTCTCTGGGCAACCTGTTCCAGTGCCTCACCACCCTCTCCGGGAAGAATTTCTTCCTAATGTCCAATCTAAATCTCCCCTCTTTCAATTTAAACCCATTACCCCTTGTCCTGTCACTACAGGCCCTTGTAAAAAGTCACCCCCAGCTTCCTTGTCGGCCCCTTCAAGTACTGGAAGGCTGCTATAAGGTCTCCCTGGAGCCTTCTCTTCTCCAGGCTGAACAAGCCCAACTCTCTCAGCCTTTTCATCCCACACCACTTCCCAAATCAGTAAGACAACCGGTTCTCCAGCTTTCCACACCAGGCAACCGAAACCCCTTTTACCGGGTCACTCCAGCCAACCTATGAGCCTCCGATCGCCAGGAGCAGCTTGGAGCGCCTACTCCCGCTGCAACCCCACCGCCTGCCGCTTCCGGGCCCCTGAAGCCGGGGCAGCAACGGTCGGTGGGTGAGCGGGAGGACGGACTGACGGACCCTAACAGCCAGGCACGCGGCTGAGGCGCACCGCCCTGTCCGCGCGCACACCCCCGCCCGCCTCTCGCCCCGCCTCCGCCCACAAGACCCCGCCCCCGGCACCTGTCACGCGCACGCGCAGCCCCTCGTGACACCTGTCTGGTGGGCGGCTCCCCCTCCCCTCCCCGCATGTGGTGCGCGGCTCGCGGTGACGTCACCGCTGCTGGGCGTGTTGGGGGGGGGGACGGCTGCGCTCCAGGCCCGCCCCTGGCGCTGCCCGGCCGGGCCGCGCCTCTGCCCCACCTCCCGCCGGCCCGGCCCGGCCTGGCCCAGCTCCGCCCGCCCCAGCGGCAGCCCGGCGGCCGCCACCGAGCCATGGAGAGCGGGACGGCCGCGCAGCCCCGCGAGGCGGCGGCAGGCGGGGAGCGCCCGGAGGCCCTCGAGGAGAGGGGCGCGGCGGCGGCGGCCGGGGATGCGGAGCCGGCGGAGGTGTCATGCGGTGACGGGACGGCGGTGGAGGCGCTGCTGGGGGAGACGGGGCTGGCGGTGGGCTGCTGCATCGCGGCGGCGCTGAGCTGGGAGCGGCCCCTCCACAGCCTGGGAGGCTTCGTCTGTGCCAACCTGCTCTTCTGGTGAGCGAGCCTGGCCGCGGTGGGGGCCGGGACCGCCCCCCGGCAGAGGGAAGCCTCCGCCCGGCCACGGGCGCCTCCTCGCTCGTCCCGCGGGAGGAGCGTTTGCCCGGCGCCCCCCCCTTCCCCCGGCCGCCCCGTAAGGGGAGCTGACCCAGCCCCCCGCGCTGCCTGCGCCCCTCTTCCCCTGCCCCCGGCAGCCGCCCTGGGGCAGGGCACGGCCCTCAGGGCGTGCGAGTCCCCTTCACCGGGTCCTCTCACCTCCCCGCTGTCCCACACCGTGGCGAGGGGCCGCGGCAAGAAGCGGCGTTTCTCGCCGCCGAGGCGGGCGATGGGCCTGCGTGTCGGAGCGGGTGGGTAACCCGGTGAAGTTAGGCCCGGAGCCCGCGGTTTGCGCTGCTGTGCTGCCGCCGTGGCCCCTTACTGCAGGGTTCATCTCGGGTGTGCGTGCTTTTCCAGACCGGTGGCCTAGTTAGCGGAGGCTTCCTGGAGCGGGGACGGTGGGAATGTTGCTGCACTGCACCAGCTCTTCCATTGACTAAGCTTTTTCTGGTCAGATAGAGTGTTGCTGAGTAAAGCCCAGAAATCTACACAGGGACGTGTTCATTGTTGTAGCAACATTTGTAACAGCTCTTCTATTTATTTTTGTAGGAAAAACTATTCTTTCTGTGTGAAACTTCTTCAGGACTTGCCCCAGATCCTAGGTGCTGACGATGCCTACGTTTCTCGTTTTCCGATCTCCTAGAATGTTGCTGTACGCCTGCTTGCTCGTGTAGAGCGACTTATGCGTTAGGGCTTTGTCTACTAATACTGTTGAGACTCAAAGACTGAGCTGCGTTTCCCCTCCTGTGGCTAAAACTGCCTCTTAAGCGAATGAGAGGCAGAGAAGCCAAGAGGTGCATTAACTGCAAACTATAACCCTAACAGTTGGGTGTTTAAACACGAGATCAAAGTCACGGGAAGACAGCTTTCTGAAGCCTTGCATTGCACAAGAAAATCTCTCTGTCAGTATTTTCAAAATCATTTTATCCTCTTTAATCCCAGGAGCGGTGTGTGTCAGGTCTAATTTAGGTTGACTTTTATTATCCGTCTTGCTTTTAGATATCCACAGTAAATCTTTTCATTGAGAAAGTTACATGGGTTTGCTCTCATTCTCTGCATACTTAAGAGATCATCTGTTCTTTCAGCGATTTGGAAGGGGCACAATGCTTTATGCGTCTTTGCACCGTGGCTCTGATAAAATTCTCAAGTGCAGCGTCTAACAGCATGCATTTCTGTGTCTGAAGGAATAATAAGCTGCTGAGCAACCTGTTTGCTGTTCTTTTGTCCAACTTTGATCATAAGCAAGGTGTATAGTGCATGTGTTATGTAATGCCTATAGGCAATCCCCTTTGCTAGTCTCACTGGCAACTCGTTTTGTGACCAGTATTTGAAGCTATTTTATCAAAATTTATACTTCAATCTACTTTCTTACTCTTGAGGTGAGTCAGAATGGCAAAAGTCAGGTCAAGGATTGTGTTTTTGTTGCTGTTGTTGCAACGCAGCAAGTAACTCGCTATCCTAGTGCCAGGGAGATTTGAGAGGTGGAGGCAAACTAGGAAATAGGTAGGAGCAGGTATGACAGCCAGTAAACTCCTGCGGTTTGAGACCGAAGAACATCGGGAAAGGTCTAGTTAGCAAACCTATGAAATCTGACACTTTGAAAATGAAACAGTCAGTTAAATGCAGTTTCATGTTTCCCTGCTTTGGTGTTGGCATTGTGAGTGTTTGCAGCACAGCGTGTTTCCTGCTTCTCCTTTGAGAGATCCAGCTGGTCAGCCTGGTTTGTGGTGACTCCACCGGTTGCTACTGCCCGAGGTCTGGGAACGAGAGTTAGCCCCTGCTGCCAGTAAAGTCTCTCCTAACAGGGCTTTTTTAGGCCTGCAACCTAGGTTGAAGAAATACTTCCTGCTCCATGTGCCTCATCTTTCTTCCTCGCGTGCCTGCCAGTATCCCTTTCCCCGTGCAGAGGCAGGTGCAACACCAGTGTGGAAGGTCTCTAGTCTGTATTCCTCAAAGTCGAGAAGTCCGTACTGCTGGTTGGGAGACTTCTCTCACCGTATCAGCAGTAGTGTTGGTGGAGGAGGGAGGAAGGGGAGGTAAAGTTTAATTTCACAGTTTTCCAAATGAGTGGTGATAGTTCCTTCCTCCTGTCCCTTTAATTTTGGTGGGACTGTGTTTTCCCTCACTTTCCTTAGTTGTACGTATGCCATTCATAATATTTCATATGTAAACCGTTGCAGTAGGAGCTGCTGAAGGTCAACTGTTTCTCTGATGTCCTGTCACAAAATCCTTTTTTCCCCCCTTTTTTAATATATATTTGATTGTAATCTCTTTCCCATTAAAGATCTTTTAACCGTGCTACTGTATATGAATGCATTTTCCATGTTTACTGCTGAAATAATGGTAGATACAAGAAATTAACCAATTTAATTTCATTCTGGTTTCCTTTGTTTTTTGGATATTCCTAACATATCGTCGTGGACTCATTAACCAGGCATAAAGCAACTAATTATTGATTGTGGTTTCAGGACCTTCTTAGACTAAACAGCACTGTATCATACCATTTTTCAGTTTCCTTGGATTTCTGTAATAAAGGCTGTACTAAACTTCAGACCCTGCAAAAGCTGACACGAAATGCTTTACTTTAGTATTTTAAATAAATGTATCAAATATTAATTATTTTACAATTCACATTTCATATATACTGGCATATTTAGTGAACATTTCATAAAATTTTTTCAAAAATGAGTGAAACAGGGCTGACAGTTGAAGTTAAAACTGGTTATTGAAAAGGCAATTGTCACTTAACACTTCCATTACTTATTCGCCAAGAACAGCTTTAAGCCCCTGCCCCAAACGACCCCAACTGAAAATCTTTAAAATGACCAAGAGTTAAATCTGTATTATTTAGCATCTAATAATCAGAAATGTGATAGGGATTCTACTTTCCCATGGTAGTGTTTACAGACTGAAGTCAGAAGACCACATGAGGAACACGAGATTTTTTTCCTATTTTACAGGCAGGAAAAAGTGAGTGATTTGCCCAAGAGCACAGAAACTCTCTGCTAATGCCAGAAGTTTAGCCCAGGTATTCTAAGTGTTACACTGCTGACTGATAGCTTTCAATCTTAGGTTTAATCTTAGACAAGTATTAACAGTCAAGTCTAGATTTTAAGCCGAATTATTGCTTTGTGTGTATTTTATGGGGCAGGGGGCGATAGTGGAAGCTTTTTACTTTGGTTCTCCCAATCTGTTACCTTAAATATTTTCATGAGGTCAGGGAGACAAGTTTATTTTTAGTAATTCTGTGCTGTTACATGTCTTTTGTAATTTGCAGATATTGGCTTCAAATACATGTTTTATATTTGCAGATATATGCTTCAAACGTCATACATTAATGTCTGCAAGGACATCCTTAGATGCATCAGTTGCATCTATTCACCAGTTGCCCAAACGACTAATTTCCATAGGGTTTCTGGGGAAGAGAGGTAGAAGAAAGACTAAGATGCCAGAGTTCTTTGCTTCTGTCTCCTTGTGGAACAGATTTATTGTGTTACCCTGTTTGCTGTTCTCATTGATGGCCCAAATCCAATTTTTCTCTTTGAGGATTTTTGTATGGTTTCTCATACACAAATTTCTATGTTAGGGCAGGTGTACTGTGAACAACGTTTTATGGTGTTATTGTACTGGATGAGCAAATTGATTGACCAACTGTGTAAAAGACAAGTATCATTCCTTGATTCAGACAGGTATGCTGGCCAAAGTTACCATTGAAGACACCGTATGGATGGTGTCTTTTGTCACCATCCATACCTAGATTTATATTTTTTTGGTCTCAGACCTCCTGAATATTTTTATTGTGTGGGAGAATTAATTAATTGAGAGTGGAAACAATATTTCTTATATGTGAACTGGTTATGTGCATTGCATCGGGTAAAGACTGTGGTAGGAAGGTTATTCCGGATATAAAATCTAATTGTTATTTAAACATTAGTAACAAAAACAAATTCAGAGTTTAGAGGTTTGGTGTGTTTTAAGTATCCAATTCACTTTGATATGTTATTGAAGTGTTTATTACTTGAAATCTCCACCTGGCAATGATAATGTTGACCATGAAGAGATGTCAAAGTATGCTTTGTTCATTAATTTATTCTTTCAACATCAGAAAATAGTACTGTGCTAAGCATTTCTTTCATGTGTTTGCACACAAACTGTAAATGCTGCCATGACTGCATCTTGATGGATAGCCTCCCTGTAAAGCAAGGTTTCTGCACACTTGGAGCAGCATGCATGCACAGTGTATGCCTGCATCTGGATTTTTATTCTTTGTTACAAGAAACTGAGCTATCAGACACAGAGCAGGCACATTTGTATAGCTGTTAAGAGCTCTGTATGTGTGTTGGTACAGCCGTGTCATTATGCTCTGTCTCGAGTGTTTGAGAAAGGGGACTGCACATTTTTGCCTACTGTCAACACTGACTGTGGGTACCACTGGAAATGTAGTCCTCAGGGAGCTGCTCGGTCAAACAGGACATCTCAGTGAACTTGGCAACCTGAACCCTGGGAAGTCCACTGCTTACAAAATGCTACTTTCTTGGTTTTGCCTGTGTTAGGTGGTTTTCTGACGCTCTTGGTGTTATTCCTTGCAGGCTGGTGTGGTGACCACTAATGTTGTTCTGTCAGTGTAGCAGTAGTGCCTGGGGGTTGTGAGGTAGGTGATGGTTTTCCCCCAGCAGTTTTTGTGGTCTCTTCTTTAAGGATGACTCACCTAGTCTTTGTATAAGGATCTTGTGGCTCTTACCCATCCAAACCACTCCTCGTTACCAGCATGCCACCAGATTATCATTAGTAAGAAATTCATAGTGACTCTGTGTAGATTGTACTAACTATGTAAATTCAGCTTTTAATTTTACTTAAACAACTCTGGATTTTTGAGGAGTCCAGTTATTGAAATTGCAGTATATAAATATTTTACTCCTTATTGCTTTAATTCAGTCTACACAGTAATTCAGCCGTTTCAGAATCCTTATTTTTTCCCCTCCCAGATCTAACTTTTCCCCAAACCACACTCAAATCTGAGAGGAAGCAAAATTAATACAGCAGTAACAAAGCTAATACCAAGCAAAATTAATATAGAAATAATTAATTCTGCCCAAACTTACATCCTTAGGAAGGAAACATTTGGTTCAAAATGCTTGCTTTCATTTTGAATATATGTGGGAAGTTCATCAGTAGCAGCGGACAGGAGGGAGATCACCAAACTTAATAAAGTGAGAATTGGAGTAAAAGAAATCGGTGAAATCAAGCCATTACAAACCCCAAACAAACAAATGAACAAAACCCCCCACCACAAAACCAAACATGCAAATTGAGTTGGATTAAGTGGGGATACTGACAGTTTGAGGCCAGTTTGTAGTACATTGGCCTTTACATCACTATCTTAACTTTGTATTATCTCCCAAATCAGGAGAACGCATCCATGTGTTTCTGTGACAAAACGTTTTTTCTTCTTATAAAAACCAGATGCTAAATGTGGGTTTGAATTTGGGAAATTTCAGTCTTCAGCTATTTTTGTTGTATAGGTAATCTTAGAGCTACCTTTTTAGTCGTTTTGGAATTATTTTCCCAAAATCCAAAGTATCAGGACAACACACAAGGCAATAGTTTAATACCGATCGTAATCCTGCCTCAAACCCTAATAAGAGTTTCTATGATTTATCCCTTAAATAAGGGTAGTAGAATAGGTTATAAATTGATGTATTTATTTTGTAATTACAATACATTCATTATCAGAAAAGAGAAGAAAAAAATTCTGACATAGGCAGTTTTGATATTCGTTGTGCATCCACATGAATGGGTTTCTTAAATGGGTGCTAGTTTGTTTCTTCTAGTCTGATAGCCTTCATTTGCTTAATTTGCTTTTGTAACCTACTGGTATTGTGATTATTTTATTACATCTCACTACAGTTCAGTAATTTTCTGTTTGTTTTGCAAGCTTAAGGAAATGTTTGTAGTTTTGGTGGTGGTGGTTTGTTTGTTTTTCCCTAGAAGTTGATATTCCAAAATATACTTTCTCAAGTAAAGCTAAAATTTCAATGGTGATACAATTTTAGGGTCTGCTTTCTTTTCAATCAGGCAGTTTTAAGCTTATGTTCACTTTTCCGATACAAATTATTAAAACTTTTGAAGGCTTTGGAGGTAGAAAAGTAGAACAGAAAGTTAAATTAATGTAATTTAGTTAGCCAAAAAAAAAAAAAATCCATTATCTCTACAGCTTTTTAGTAACAATTTGCATAGTTTCGGCTGAGAAGTTGGTTTACAGGAATAAAAATTGACATTGTTTAAGGGCCAGACAGTGTTACATAAAAACCTGGACCATCTACAACATTTTTCAACCATTAAGATGAAAACAGCAT
Organism: Rhynochetos jubatus; assembly: GCA_027574665.1. NCBI lineage: Eukaryota > Metazoa > Chordata > Aves > Eurypygiformes > Rhynochetidae > Rhynochetos > Rhynochetos jubatus. The sequence continues at coordinate 80,302,859 of CM050648.1, read as the reverse complement.
CAATCCAAAAAGAAAATAAGTGGGATAATTGAGGAAATGAGGGGAAGTGAGCATTACGGAACAATTTAGGGCCAAATCCAGGATGAGGACTTTGTGGAAGATGGAAAACCCAAACAAAGGAGGCTAGACAAATGGCAGCGTGGCTTGGGTTTATTCTGTCTTGCTAAAACTTACAAATTCTGTGTCTAAAGCAGTTGTCTTACTACAGAAATCATAATTTCTTCATGTATTAACTCCAAATAATGAGACCTTTCAAACAGAAAGTAGAGTTTTGAGAACAATGGAAGTTTTAGGGGGATATGCTATGCTCCATGGTAGATGTTACAGGACTAATGAGAGCATTAAAGAAAAGGAGATTTAGGGCAGCATGGTAGAGCTGGATTGTTTAACATCAAACTGCTGCTACTGTATGAGAAAATGGGATTAAGATTTCTTCTGTACTTTGCCAGAGTACAGGTTAATCAAGGTCACCTGGGCGTGCTTCTGCAAAAATAAAGGAAGTCACGTTATCTGATGTTATGTGTTTAATTCAAAATAATTTTAACTTCCATGAAAATAATCATCCCTTGTTGTCCCTGAAGTAACAGTAGCATTTGATGTCATAGTGGAGTCAGAAAGAATGCAGTTTAGGTCATTTGAACTTCCTCCTTCTCAATGTTTTACTTTATATCCTATCTGAATGCAGTAGGTTAAGGTAAAGCTGATCCACAAGCCACAAATGTTGAAACATGAGTCTACCTACTGCATTCCCCCAGAGGTTTCCTTGTGAACAGTGTGAGATCATTTTGCAATGCAGCATTTTATTATTGACTTGATCCTGTTTCCCAGACCACCAATATACTTCCACATTTACCATTTTACAAGCAAATTTCTCTTTGGTCATGAAATGCAAAGCATTTTAAAGATTTTTGAAGTATTTTTAATGCTTTTGCTTAGAGAATTGTACTATTTGCATTTTTATTTAGACTTATTTGTAAGTTTAAAACATTGTTTCTTGTAGTTAGGGGAGAGAGAATACGCAATTTGAATTCCGATCCTATATGTTACTAACTAGTTAGGAGTCATGTAAGTCTTCAGAGTTGTCCAGCAGTCTTTGCCTTTTGCCCTGCAGCCTGAGAGCTACCAGTCCTGCAGGTGGCTGCCAGTGTAATAATTTAAGTTGGTGAGAGTCTGTTTCTTATGGCAAGATTTATTTATTATTCCAAAATCTTGATTCTTAATGAGTTCTATAAGGTTTCCTAAAGAACAGCTGTCCAGGTTTGATTCGATTTGTGCTTTCTGACTAAACAAATACTAGCCTTATCTTTTGAATGAAACCTGACAAATAAGTCTCTTGAATAAAAGATTGGTGACCGAATTGTCTCTGTCTTAACAAAGAAAGAATTAAAGAAAATGCAGCAAATTTTAGAATAATAATCGTGCCTCTTCTGTGTTGGTTTTTTTGTTTGTTTCTTTCTTTCTTTGTAATTTTTATGTGCTTAATGATAGAATTTTTCTTTTTCTGGGCACTGTCCAATGGAAACCTCTTCCTCGTTGGCACGTAAGTTACTAATCAACTGTTTTCCAGTTCTTCATTCCATTCTAGTTGAATTATTTCAATAAAAATTATAGATATTTAAGTTCTTGGATGGAGTTCTTACTTAGAAAAAAAACTTTAAGTGAGAAAGATGTTTCTTCCTAATTTATGTCTGTACAAGAGCTTAAACTTTTCTCCACTAAGTTAAAGGTACTTTTAAACATTTTTAATGTACATATTTTAAGAAGCATTCTATTAAGGTATTTAACATGTTTTCAGATAAACAGATAGGCGGCTGTTTTGAGTTCAAGCTGCCAGGCACTCATAGTGCTGCTATGCATATTTTAAATCTGGATTAACATATGATGTAGAGTAAGTGGGTTTTGAAATTATTATTTTTCAACAAATTATGCTTTTTGTAGGGTGACGAGGTTTGTTAGACAGAATTTATGTAGTCTTTGTTCCTTCTGAAATTCTTGACAACGCATACACAAATGTTTTCTGTTACATGTAATATGTTTCCCTCACTGCAACAGGCAATCTGCTGTGCCACAGCTTTTGAGTATCTATCAGACATGCAGATTCACAGTTAAATACCATATATATACAATAAGATTCTACCAAATTCTATTCTGTAAATAGATTCTGCCAAAAAAGCATGCATGTCTTGTTCTGCCTTAAGTAAGTATTTACACTTCTTGGGCAAGGATAGGGCAAGGATTTTTGCAATGTAATTCTTGAACAAATATCTAAGTATTTTGGCTCAGACCAAGATGTGCTGAAGGAACAACAGGAAAAATATTGGATTATGGAGTTTTGGATTTCAGATGTGTTGAATACTTGAGCGTTTGGATTTCAATATTTATAGATACTTCATTTTTATATTTCCAGAAGCTTAATATGAAAATCATTTACGTCTTAGAACAATTCACATAGAAGTTGTAAATTCAGGTGTTTAATAGATGTAAAGGCAGGTTTAGCAAACTTGTTTTGGGATCTTTTTTTCAGTTAGGAGAGTCATAGAGTTAAATTACCTTTAAATAAAATAGAGTTGAATTTAATATATATTATTTTTTCTTGATTCACAAGAGAGCGAACAAATGATAGAGCCAGTGATCATCAAGAGCCCGTACTTTCTGATACTGCCTTTGCAGTGTATTTCAGCGGTGTTCTTCAGGAAGTGCATTTCATGCTGTATTTAGGAGAAAGCAAACCCTCCTCCTTCCCCAGACCTCTTGCTTGAGAGAGGCATCAGAATTTGTTGCATCCAGCAGTAGTAAGGATGGAAGAACAGTCTGCATTCAGCTCCAAGCAGGAAACACTTGCCACCAGGAAACAGTTATGAGCACGTTTTGCTTATCTGCATGCCATCACTGTAGATGTCTGCCTGCAACAGTTCCCTGTCAGAGCAGGAATAGACATACCTTTAAAATTAGCAGACAGAAAAAAGCAGAATATCTCTGGTCAGCAGTTGAGCATTCTCAAAACGCCCTAGAAATACTTGATCTGTAGAGGTGAGAGCCATTCTTTCACTGGTTTATATTATAGCCCCCACCTTGCATACAGGGTACCCCCTTTGGAGCTGTGGACAGTTCTCACGCTTGTTCTGTGGTGCATCGTAGCTATGTCTTATGGGTCTAGACTGGTGCTATGGAAAACTATGGCTGGAAGGCGTTCAGTGGATTTTTACCTTAGTGTTTAACGAGGAGACAAGGATATGTCAACCTGTGTGCTATGTAAAACACCACAAAAATCATCTGAAGAGTTGGGCTTTGGTTTTAAGATGTAAATACGTATTTGTTGAGCACTGAAGTAAAGTCCGCAAGTCACTCATGCAGCCAATTAATTTGTTGTAATAGCTGATAGTGAAGCAAAGCTTCATGTTCATGTCTCTCGGTTATTCACAGCTTTTCTGTATTTGCGTGGTTATTTCTGGGATTCATCTAAGGATAGATGGTTATTAAAAGTGTACCTGCTAAGTCTTTCCAGAAATAGCTGGCTGTGGCTGCTGATCATCTAAATTGTTTAATTCTTGATGAAACATTTTCTTATGGTTGTGTTTGCAAAGTGCAAGTCATTCATAATTCTAGAACATTGTAAAAAATACACCTTCACAGCTGAAATGAGGCTTGTACCATCAAATTGATACATTTAACTTCTAAAGCAATTTACTTGGTCCCTGCCTTCCCAGTATCTCACAAGTACAATTTAAAATAGCTTTTGCCATGCCCTGTAATAGTTCATTATGTTTACAGACTGCTGTATTGTGTGACAATGTTCGCCTCTGAAATTTCCTAGCTGGCATGGGCCACTTGAATGACTCTCTAGGATCAGGTTTGTGCAGTTAATTGTCCCAGGAGCTCTGCACTGGGAGGTGGCTGCTTCTTGACGTAACCGATCCAGTGTATGATTTGTTGTGTTAGTTAACATATCTTGCCAGTATTGACATATGACCATCCCATACTATAAAGAGTTGGAGAAAAGACAAGAAGGACAATGCACCTGAGGGTACTTTTCTGATGTGATGTTAGGTAACACCTCTAGGAGCAAGTGGAGGAGCTCTCTAACCAGATTAGCCTTAATCCTTAGTTTTAATGTGTTGCTCTTCTACTATGTACAGTCTTGCTTTTGCCATTGGGATTTCAGCTGCATGTGTTGTCCCATCTTTTCTTTCCATCTGACCTTTGGGAAGGATTTTTTTTTTTTTAGTTGTTTTTAGTCAGAATATGATGCTTGAACTTAAATATAACATTTTAGCAAATTAGGGAAGTTGCCAAAATACTGAAAAGGTTACATTTGAATTTACTAACTTCAGAATAGGCAGTGTAGAGATCAATGGCAATGCATACTTACTTGTGTGACACTAAAAATAAAGAACTTCTAAGAGAAGTTGCATTATGGGATTTTAAGAAAATTATTTTGTACTCTATAATAGTGTGTGGGTAGAAAGAAATGAAAGTGGCTGAAATGCTGAAGAACAGGTAGGGCAGCTCTCAGCAATGCTTCAGTATGGTGCTTTTTTTTTTCTCTCTCCCAGTAAATCTCACGCTTGTATGTAGTATTGTATATATGTATTATTTTGAAATTGCAATAGGAAAGAGTTTACCACTGTACAGTTGAAGAACTTAGACTTTTAGTTGTGGAAGTAGTCAAGTTTTGACTCTCTTAATTTTGCTGTTTAGAATCGTTTCGTTCCAGCTGTAGTACAACCAGGCCAAGAAATAGAAGTCTTTATGTGTTAAAGTTCTAAGCTCAGCATCTTACAGAAAAGCATTTGTTGGCCACTTTTAATAGACTAAAGTAGTAGTCATAGAATGAAAATATAATTCAGGTCGGTAGGGATCTTGGGAGGTCTGTAGTGTAACCTCCAGCTCAGAAAAGATCAGGTGGCTCAGGGTTTTGTCTTGACAGCCATCAAGGATGGAAATTCCACCACCTCTGTGGACAGCCACTGCTTAATTATCCTAACAGTCAATAGTTGACATCTCTCCTATTTCTTTTCAGAATCATGGTTTCTCAATCTCCCGTAGTGGAGTTCAGTAGCAGACTTGGCTCCATCTGACCTACATTGTTCCTACGTGGAAGGATGTAGGTTGGAAGGACAATGGGAGGTCAAAGTAGGTGCAGTCAGATCAAGTTGCTCAGCTGCTTACCCAATTAGATTTTGGAGATCATACTCAGTAGTGGTCTACCACCTGCTTACTGCCTCCAGGAGCTCTTTCACTGGACTGCTCTGTACGCCAACCAGAGCACATCTTTTACTGGTGTCGTCGTTTAACCTCAGCTGGGAGCTAGACACCCACACAGCCGCTCGCTACTCTCCCCACAGTGGGATGAGGGAGAGAATTGGAAGAGAAAAAGGAGAAAACTCATGTGTTGGGATAAAGATAGTTTGATAGGTAAAGCAAAAGCTGTGTGTTCAAGCAGAGCAAAACGAGGCAGTCATTCACTACTTCCTGTCTTCAGGAAAGCAGGGCTCCATCATGTGTAACTGATATTTGGGATGACAAACAGCATCGCTCTGAATGTACCCCCTCCTTCCTTCTCCTTCCCGCAGCTGTATATGCTGAGCATGACATCATATGGTACAGAATATCCCTTTGGTCAGCTGGGGTCATCTGTCCCGACTGTGTCCCCTCCCAGCTCCTTGTGTACTCCCAGCCTACTCGCTGGTGGGGTGGGGGGCAGAACAGGCCTTGACTCTGTGTCAGCACTGCTCAGCAGTAACAAAAACATCCCTGCGCTATCAACACTGCTTCCAGCACAGATCCAAAACACAGCCCAGAACCAGCTGCTGTGAAGAAAACTAACTACCCCAGACAAAACCAGCAGAACAGGTGAGGCCACTGTTACCAGGGGAGAGGCTTGAGGCATTCCTTGCATGCCTGGAAACCAGATGGCTGTATCCTGTCTCTGGAGCTCTGCCTGCCTGAAGGCCTCCCATGTGCCAGGGGTACCTATTTTAGCCAGGGCCAGGGCCAGGGACTGAGCCCTGTGGCACCTCATGTCTATTTTTGTGCTGTCCCACACTGTCTGCAGCGGAGAGTCTTGCCCCTTTGTCGTGTAAGCTGCCCTGTTAACTGGTGATGTCGTCATGTAAAATGCATAATTCTATATGTTGTTTTAACTTTTGCTTTTTGGAAAAAAAAAAAAAATCTCTTAAAACACTGCAGAATTTCATAGTGGGACAAATTTTGCTTATGTCTTTAATAATGGTTGTTATTCCACATCACTTTTGCAAGAAATGAAACAATTTGAAATTCAGACTGTTTTGTTTATTGCTTAAAAACAGAGTATAAAAGTTTGTTGAATAAGTATTGATTCTTCTACTAAACAAATATTTTTGTGCAGTTTATGATGATGGAGCCTTTAAATTTTGTCAGGGGTGTGTGTGTGTTAGAAATACTTAAGTAAACTCTATTCTTTTCCTTAAAAAAGAAGGGGCAAAAAAGCCCTAACTCCTAATAATAACCAAAAGTACTACTGAAGCTCGCTCTTAGTCTGATTGCTGTGCATCCTGTTGATAATTCCTGTAAGAATTTTGACTCCGACACTCTTAGTATAACATGTGGTTTTCAGATCCCAGCATGTTGGACTGATCTTTTGATAAGCTTATGATAGACATATGCCAAAAAACCTGCAAGGAGACCTTATCAGCTTTTGCCCGGTGAGGGCTTCAAGGACACAGATCTCTGACATATGGCTTGCAGTTTTGCTAATCTGTTTTGCTGGAGCACCTGAAGGGCTGACACCCACTGACTGTGAATGAATTAATAGAATATCAGCTTTCTTGCAATTAGCACAGTGTAAATAAACAGTATGGAAGCAAGGGAGGAAGGAGTGTGGCTGCTAATAATGTGAAGGCATGGGAAGTCCAGTCAGAACAAATCAAAGCTCTCCCAATAAGCAAAGGGCCTTGTTTGGCTCCTACATTAGCTGCTCCAACTAGATTACAGACTTTTCCCCAAAAGCTGTGGAGCAGAAAGACTGCAGTATTGAGAAGGTAGAATGACATGACTTGGAAGCATCTTTCAGAGACCTACCTTGTTAATCCTTGTTTGCTAATCCTTGTCTGCATTAGCGCAATTGTTTTTAACAGGAGGTGAGGGCTGTGATTGCAGTGAAACTAGGAGTATGGCTTTGCTGTGAGCACAAAGTAGGTCAAACGTGTTCTGTATATTCTTTGAAAGACAGCCTAAATGTTCTTAGTAAACAACTGACCTTACCTTTAAGAACGAGTATAATATGTGTGTATATATAAATTTTAGTATTGGTGTATTTCTCTGAAACCATTGAGGACTGGCCAATGGTAATTGTTAAGTCAGGGCATACTGGTTCTATTTTAATATATTGGTTTGATTCTATAAAATATTAATGCAAAAGCATGTTCCAAAGCTACAGTGTGTCTTGAGCTTGTTAAGCATCTAAAGTCAATTTTCTCTTTAAAAATCCAAGTGTGCTCAAAGGGTGTCTCTTGGCTTCCTCCAGAGGCCGAGCTTGCTACTCTTTTTCACTTCCCTCCCCCATCTGTCTTGCAGAAAAACTCTGCAGCAGCAACTAATTGGGTGGCCAATTGCCTCTTTTTCAGATTTGAGAGGTTTCAAGAAACCTCTCAGGTTTGTATAATTTTGTCTCTGTTGGCATTCTCATTTGATCCACTGCCTTGGACAGTGGCTTCTTACTGGTTTTGGCTAGCCTCAACTTTTTTTAGATTAATTGTTTTTGCTTTTATCTTGAAAAAGATACTAATGTGCATGTTATCTGTATTCAGATCTCTGGCTTAATGTGTTTGAAACAAGCTATTAAAGCAATTTAGCTTTTTTTTTTTGTTTAATTGAATTTTATTTCTTACACGTTTTGGATCCTTTTTCATGAGTTAAGATACCTGTCAGTAACACAGATGGAAGAGCTAATCTCCAAACACACCTGGACGGCAAAGGCAGCAGTGCATGAGATTATAAATGGTACATTTCTGCGTCTGGGTTCGTTTGACTTGTTTAAACGTGTTCTAAAACCTTTATGTAGTGAAAAGCAAAATTCACAAAAGCTCATTAGGAAGAAAAGTTTATTAGGCCATGAGTGATATAGTTTTACCTTATCCTTGCATTTGAACGTTTGTATAAAAATCTTGTGTGAACATGGGTCCTATAGGAAACACAAGAAAATGTCTAACTTTTTTTATGTGAATAAAAAAGAAAATTATTGTGCCAAGACACTTTATGTTAATAAAAGCATAATTAATTTTAAAAGTAACATGGCCTTAGCAATAACTAAAATATATTGTTTTCTGTACTTCCTCTGTGCTTGGGTAAAAGCGAGGACAAAAACCTACTATGAACTCAATGTATGCTTAGCGATTGCACCTTTAAATGAGACGGTCATGCTTGGAGCTCTCAGTGTTTGCTTCCTGTGAAAAGGTTGTGGGGGGAAACTACATTCAGTTAACATATTATCAGTCTGGGGCTTTCTTTCTCTTTGTTTTCAGTACTAATAGCAGCTATTGGTTTATGTATACTTCCAGTAAGTTTAAAAGTATTCAGTGTTTATTTTTTCTTGACATTCCAGGTTTGTTGCACTGACACCTTGGAGAGTGTATCATCTAACATCTCTCATAATACTCGGACTGCTAGTTCTTCAGATAATAAAGGATTTGGTATTCTCGAGGACAAAAGGTAAGGCAGTATATAGACAGAGTTCCTTGCTTAAACACCTGCAGTTCAGAGTATGTTAGTTCATTACTAAATCTACTTTGATCTTATGGTTATCGTAAAAGTCTTAGCTAATTTCAGAGAGGTGTAATATATTTACAATGATCTAGTGCTGTTTTCAGTGAAGTTTTCCTATGTTTTATAGAAAAGGCATTAGGAGATTTGTTTTAGCATGAGTATAATTGGTGTCAGTGAACAATCATTCTTGTTTCTTAACTGCTAGATCTGAAAATGTATTATTTTCTGAAATACAAAGTTTTCCTAAACATTCCTACTTCTTCAGACATTCCTGTAATCGTATCATTTTTGGAAAGTTGGAGACACCCAGTATAAACCAGTCAACATTGTAAATAGGCTGAGAAAAGACCTATCTTAGCCCAGTTAAAATAAGAAGTGAGCAGTACTTATGTAGTGTTTAATTTCTAGTGTGTATAAAGTTGTATGTGAATACTACCAGGTTTGAAAGGGATTTTGAGCTTGTTGGCTGGGCTGGTTTTCTTTCTTTCTTTTTTTTTTTCTTTTTTTTTTTTTTTAATTCCTGTCCCATATTTCATTACCATCTTGAAAATTCTTTGACAAAATGCTTGTCATCTGTCTGTAATTTTTATTGTGTGGAGAATTTTTTTTTAGAAGTGTCTTATTATGCCTTTTGTTTGATGTTAAATCCTTATGCAAAGTGTTTGAAAAAGCACCTGCACATAGTGCAAAAGCAGGAAATAGGTGTCGGAGAAGCATGGTCATTTCAGGAGGAGTCATTTCAGAAGTAATTTCTGAATGCCAAATCCCTGGGGTTTTTTTCCCCTGCTAAGTAACAGCAGTTATTTGCAGCCTTTTTTGAAGCATGGTTTGTTGTCATTGCCTTCCCCAGACCCTTCATTACCATTCTGTCTCCTGACTCAGCATTGCAAGCTCAGAGGCCAACTTAAAAAGCTTAGCAGAATTTGATTTTTAGGCTCTTGGTTGTATAAATCAACACTAATGTTTGTACCTCACTAGTTGGAAGGTAGTAGTTTACCCAAGTTCTCTCTTAGCTGTAATTAATAGTATTTTTGTATTGACCAAATCCAGCATGTACGAATATTGACAAAGCTAAGAGAGTAGGAATACCACCTCGTCTTCATTTGTGTTTCACTCCCATTTCCATGTGATTATTTAACCATTCATCATGGAGATGAGGCTAGGGAGACCCCTAGCTTACAGAATGATTATTTTACTATAGTTAACTTTTTTTTTTTTTAATTTTACTATTGCCTTTGATGGCATTGTACACAGAGTTCAAGAACAATCAGGGAGTAGAAATCACGTAGTAGTGACTTGAAATCAATGAAGTGCCACTCCAAAAAGCAGGAAGAAACATCTGCCCAGCATAACACTTGTGTGTAGCTACTTCACACCTCCAGCCAGCCACTAGATGGCAAGGCTATTACAGATTCATAAGGAATGTAGAAAGTGGGTGTCAGTTCGTAGATGTGAAGTGTAAGTTATGTTGCTTATCTACTCCTTCCAGGTGAAACTGTAGCAATACATGATACTGATTTTTTTTCATTTATAGTTTTAACTCATATTTTTAGTCTAAAGAAAACAATTCAAGAACTGTTACTCTAAGTTAATATACCCTTGCTGTTTTGACTGTTACAGAGACTTTTTTAGTCATTTAATCCCAAATTTGAACATTCTCTATGAATGAAGAAAAAATAATAATAATGTTTCTGTTTTAGTGTGTTGTGTTTCATTTTACATTCCCACAATTGCAGGTGCGCAGCTTTGGAGGACCATCACTGGCAAGTAGGTATATTATTTTTAATATATATTGGTTATTTTATTATTTTTTTAAATACTTGGTCTGGAGCTTAAAAATACTTTTTCTGTCTAATTAAAATAAACTGAATTATTGTGATCTTAACATTTTCTAAGTTTATTACTGCTTGTTCATCAGTTTTAATTTTTAGTAACTGTAGGATGTATTTTTTCTGATTTGAGTTATATTAAATTGTACAGTAACATATCAAAATACTTTTAGAAATGCTTTTTCTTACAGTGGGCTTATCATGTTTTGTGTTTCCTGGGAATTGTTGTTTTCTTTGAAGTTGGTTATTAGGGAAAAATGCTCTGTTGGTTAAGCAGGTAGCTTTCTATGAGAACATAATTATACCAGTGCTGTCTAGAAGCAGTAAGCTTGCTGGGGTTTCTCTTTATCTCTGTAGCACCCAACACAAGTAACTGATCATTATAATTTCATATAAGTATTAGTTGCTATCCATAGGAATAGAAACTAATCAATAATTGTGAAGTCTGTTGACTTACCATTGGGCTGTCTCAGTCTGCAGGCAAATGTTTATATCATGTTGTTAGTGTACAGTATATAATTGTTTTAACTTGTTTGCAATATAAACAATGTCTCAAAGTGGTTTACAGACAGTCCATTTTCAGAATAAAAGTTTATATATTTAAGGAATTAGTCTTCTAAGCAGACCATCAGGGATTATTGTATATCTGATGTCATTTGAAAGAAACTTGCGTTACAAATATTCATTAGTAAACTTGTATTACGTGCTGACACTGAAGAAACAGTAATACGACGTTGAAAAGGGAAGATGCAGGTTTTTGCTTTCTGTCTGGAGACAGATAACCAATATCATGGCCGTTACAGACAGCAGCTCAGGTGCGCAGTTATTCCTAGACTTCTAGAGGTACGAACTATCTTCAGGCTTTCTTACAAATCTGAAGTGGAGCTGTATGGAACTGATGACAGGTTAGCTCATGAACCAAGCAGCGTAAAATGTTTTCTTTACCACAGCTAGTGTGACTCAGTGTATCTGTGTACACCAGCAGTGCTTCAAAGATTTTAGTGTGACTCGTGTTTCATTATTCTGTCCTGTTCCTTGTGAGAAAAATTTACATAAAACTTACTGTCTTTTTGGTTTTTGACATCTGAATTTTCCTGTTTACATTAGAGAGGAGAAGGACAAAGGAAAACAATTTGCTTCTGGAATGGAAGGAAAAATAGGTTTTTAACTGCATTATGTTATCATGAGAAATAATTCTGCAGTCTGAGACAGTGTTTTGATCTCACTCCCCAGTTCATCACAGCCAAAAACTGAAACAGTTGATCTTCATGAAAAGATTATAAATAGTACTTCAGGTATCTTGGGTTCAGGTTTTCAGGTGTCCAGAATCTTGCACTCGCTGTTCCATGGGAAGCCCTATACAGAGCAGAAAAGAGAATTTGATGAGCTCACTGTAGCATGTGCTACTGCTAATACAATAAAAGCTTTGTATGTCTCGCTGTAAAATAATTTGCAATGGTAAGAACACAAGGGAAGGCCCTAAGTCCATCTGGCCCACTGTCTGCTCTCTGCAGACAGCCAGGAGAAACATGGCTTTTGGTAGTGTATAAAAACAGGACAAGCTTGCAGGGTACCTCTGGTGTATTTTCGCAGACATCAGCAGCTTCCAGTTAAATGACTACTCAGTACTAGAAGTGGTCTTTTTTTTCCTTTTTCTTTCCCCTCTTTTCCCCCCCCAAAAGCTGTTCTAGGTAGACCTTCCATGAATTTGTCTCATTGCCTTTCTTCTTACAACCTTATGCTGTTCGCAACATCCTGTAGCACAGATACACACAGCTGAACTGTGTGTTTTGTGAACACAGCCTTTTGTTTGTTTACTGCTGTATAATAGCTTCTTAATCCCTTAAATTAATTAATTCGTAATTTTTTTGTGTTGGAAGGGATAGTGAGCAATACCTCTCTGTTAATATTCTGCAGCAAGCTGTGACTTCATAAACTTCTGTCCTGTCCTGTTCAGTCAATGACTACTTAATTGTTCCCTAAAATAAATATTCTCTGTAGCTTTGATATCTTCATTGTGCTTTCTTCACTTTTCTTCCATTTCTATATTCTTTTTTGTCAGGGGACAGAACTAGGAACAGTGTTCAGCATTCAGGGAGACCTTGGATTGTACATTGGCATAGGGCTATACATTATTGTAAGAATACCCTCTCTTCCTTTCAAGATAAATACCAATGCTTGATTGCCTTTGTAACCTCTACTGAGCTCTGAACTGATGTTTTCATGAATACATAATCATCTCAAGATTATGCTCCTGAGTAGTAAAGGTCAGCTTAAAGCCTGTGTGACTTAAAGATATATTTTTTTTAATATATTTTTTTTCTATATGAATCTCTTCACATTTCATCTGCTTTTTGGTAAGCAAATCACTTGATACTTGCTTAAAGTTCTACAATTCCTTGCAGTTGGTCTCTATCTATACCCAAATAATTCTCTGAGATCCCATGTCTCTGTAAAAGCATTTGATGAGAGACCTTGTTGAAAGTCTTCTCAGAAATCCCGATGAATTTTTATATCAATTTTCATCTACAGGCTGGTTGACTCTGAAAGAGCAGCAGGTTTGTGATGTGATGTCCTTTACGGTATACCCTAGGACAGGCATGCATGTCCTTTATAACGGCTCCTGACAGTTTGTGCAGAACAGAGATGAGTCTGTACTGGTGGTTTGCAGTTCTCTGGCTCGTGCATACCTTCTCTAAAAATAGATGTTGCTTTAGACACTTCACAGTCCCCTGGTGTTAAGGTGGCTTTAAGAGAGGTTATTTAGCACAAAAGAAATTTAAACTGTTGCACCCTGGCGTTCATTTAGAACTTTTGTAAGTTTACATGAAGACTTTACATTTATTAGCACTGGGGTTGGGTGTTTGTGATTTTGGGTTTTTTCTTCCCTTTTTCTGAATGCTAACATATAAATGTACCTGTTGATTGGGTTGTAACTGGAAGAACTGCTGTGAGACGTTGAGGGTGTGTGCATGGTTGCTTTTCATTTTACTCGAGATTGGATATGAAAACCTGTTTTCATGTTATTTGATATAAGCAGGCTGTGTCAAATGTATCCCCATAATGTCTGTTTTCAAAAAACACTACCCACCAGAGAATCACGTGCTCTTTAATAACGTAAGGAGAAATAAAACATAGATCTGTGGCACTTTGAATGAGATGCAGTATCTGCTCTAATAAATTGAATGGGTTCATGACCATTCTCTGGCATTGTGGCCCACAGGCACAAAACAACTGCGTCTGTCGCATTTGACTGCCTTACGGTCCACGTGCAATGGCCATGTGCAGGCTGGAAAGCATTCCTGGTCTGTGCCAACTTCGAAACTACATTGGGTTGTTTGGGAAAGTGCTAGTTGCCATGTGCCGAAACTGCCAAGAGCTATTTTAATGGTTTAACTGCATAAATGACCAATTCTAGTGCACAACATTGCCACACACTGTTTAGTTTATCAAAGTAGAGATAGTCAGAAAGTAACAACTGATCCGAACAGACTGGTTTCCTGCCTTACTTTTGTGTTATCTAATTCTGGTTTTGAAAATTAATACCAATCCGTTGCTCTCGCACTATGATGTTTTATAAATGGTGGCACAGCTTTATAATGTTTTTAACAGCGAGATGGTATGCTTTCTACTACTGTTTTTAAAGCTTGTGGTAGTTGGAGGGTGAATGACTGATTATCACTGTTCTAAAAGTTGCATTTTTTTTCAACATTCACATGCGTTGTACATCCCTTCTGCTGCACATACACTCCAAGCATCCCAGATCGCAGCCCCTCAATAAAGATACTCTTAATTTGTTGCACTTGCTTTTGGTCCTCCTTCATCTTTGTTGAGCGCTGCTGACTAGTTAAAGCAAGAGTAGCCTCTCGTCTTTATCATTGCTGTAACTGAAACGGAGAATGCTAGTTATCTCCCACTTACAGAATCACTAAGGTTGGAAGAGGCTTGTAAGATCATCTAGTCCAACCATCGACCCAACACTACCGTACCCACGAGACCATGTCCTCAGGTGCCACATCTACACGTTCCTTGAACACCTCTAGGGATGGTGACCCCACCACTTCCCTGGGCAGCCTGTTCTTTAAATGTGTCAGTCCAAGAAGACCTGTGCTTTTATTTCTAATGCAGTCATTTAGTACTATTTTAAGTTAAAAATTTTCAAACTGAAGCAAGATGAGATTTCATCCTGAACCTTTCTCAGTGAAGCAGGTTCTTGCACCAAGTTCCATTTCTGAATCTGCTTATGTTTTCTGAGGAACTTATCTACTAGTATCTTGCCTGTTTTTAAAAAGAGATAACACCTGTTAAATTACTTTCTTTTACTGCTTAAAGTGATTTTATTTCTTCCTATCCTATCAAGATTTCTTTGAAACCTGATGCTTCTCTAGTAAGTGCTAGTAGAGGTATTAGAATATGCACAGGAATTGTGGCACACATTCATTTCTGGAGTGCTCAGACTTAAGGAGGTCAAATTAATAGTCATTCAAGATTATCCTTTTATAGCAAGCCTAAAACAAAAAGTCTCTTGCAGGCTGAGAAGAGACTTAGCAACAGTCCTTTATAATGGCCACCAGAGAGCGACTGAAGAGAATAAGACAGAAAGAAAAGAGTTAATGCTGAAAAACTGGCAGCTCTGCATAACTAGTTTTCAGCCCCCCTATGCTTTATCACGTTCTTAAATTAAAGTTACTGACTTCTAGGAGAGACTTGCCTGACCAAGGATGGCATGAAGCTCCCTATTGCACCAATAGCTGCATCAGCTGCACACACTGCAGTAGGTGTGTAGTACTTACTACATCATTCTACATTGGACGTCCCAGGTATAATGTTTAAGCTGTGACAATGAGTCCTGAAAGCGTTATCCTGGCCCTGTAGTTTGAAAGGAAGACATTTTCTTCTCAAAGGGGTGCTTTCCTCTCAGGTAGACTTGCATGCTGTCTTCTGGTCCCAAGAAGAGGGAAGAAGAAGAAAGTGCTCCCTGAACAGCATGTCTTACCCACTGCTGCCCATATGATCAGACCGGTCAAGACTTAGACTTCTGTAAGAAGAAACAGGAATGGTACAAGAAAAAAAGACACTTCTTTGTGGCAGCTTTTAACTGTCAGCTGTCTTTACTGAAGCTCTCTTGCAGCTCAGTAGTTAGCCAACAGGGATATTTCTAAGATAATAGCCTTCACTGACAGGGTGTTGCAAACAGGATGCACAGAGGTGGTTGTCCCAGCCCAGGGCATTCCTCTTTCTCACCACTCCCCTTCTCCAGCCCCTCCATCAGAGATTTCTTTTATGTGGTGATACTTGTGGATTCCCAAAGCTGACAAAGTTGCCAATACTGGGTCAGCAGGTGCTAAAACCCTGTCATGACAGATCACCTTCAAACTGAGGTGGTAACTTTCCAAGGGCTGAATTCATCTTTTGACCTACACAAATTCCACACTTGCTTCAGCCCAGGTCACAGGTGTTTGTATGTATCACAGTGGTCAGTGCACCCTGAAGAACAGTATCCTGTACTAGCACCATAGCTTGACAGGCTTCACATAATGTGTGGCTCTTGGGTTTGTTTTTTCCCAAGAAGAAGAAAAAAACCCTTTGAATTTAATCATGACTCCTTAATGCAGATGGGCAAAATTCTTCCTAATATGTCACTGACAGCAATGGAAGAAAACTCTTCATGTTATCGCTAAAGATAAATAAGACAACTCCCCATTTCATCTAATTACTGTGCTTCATTTATTATGCCTGAGGTTTTACATACCTCTGATTTACGTATGCTTTGCCTGGTGAGTTGGCTTAAGACAATCTGCAAGTCATTTGCCTAAAGATTTCTGATGTAGTCTGCCTAGTCTTATTTTATGATCAATGGAGAAAGAGTTGAAATACTTTGTGAGATACATAGTACGATTCATCTTGTCCTAAATAAAAAGTCTGTAGGCTGGTCAGGTACACTGTACCTTAACCGTAACTTTTTTTTTTCCCCCTCTAATATATAGAGTAAGCCTAGGGTGATGAGTAACCCGTTTACAACCCTTCTGTCGTCATTCCCTGTTGGACTGAAGGTCTGTCTGAAGGATGCCATTGACTGATGCATGTA
This sequence comes from Rhynochetos jubatus, assembly GCA_027574665.1. Taxonomy (NCBI): domain Eukaryota; kingdom Metazoa; phylum Chordata; class Aves; order Eurypygiformes; family Rhynochetidae; genus Rhynochetos; species Rhynochetos jubatus. Next base: position 80,286,200 of record CM050648.1, on the reverse strand, counting down.
GTTACAATAAGAAACTGATTCCTGCAGCAATGTGCTGGAATATCATTCCACAGCAGTAACAACTGCAGGGCTCGACAAACAAACATGGGGACTAGATTTGCCTCTGTCTCTTTGTGTATGCAAGCAGTTCCTCTGAAATGAATCTCTGGCACAGCATGATTATGTATTCAAATCACTCTTGAGACCCTGAGGATATGCTTTGTTACCATATCTCAAGAAAATTGTTCTGTCCTTCAGGGTGTTGAGTTCTCTTTGCGGACGAGTGGGTTAGGAAACAAGAGGTCTTTCTCCATTAGGGGATCTAAACAGAATTATGGCTCTAACGGAAGTGTTTCTGGTTTATGCTTGTTAGTTCATTTCCTTGATACTGTAGATAGGAACAAGCTAATGTAAGTCAAGGCCAGTCATGTGGGCCACTCGGTGCTGAAACACGGGACTATCGGTATCGGTTTCTGTTGCACAGCCCCTTAGTCTTGGTCTGGTCATCCAGATGAGATCCATTCTTCAACTGGCTGTACACAACTGCATGAACTCTGGTAACAGACTGAAGAAAACACTTGCTGTGGACCTATGGGAAGGCAGAGGGCAGAATATAGCCTAATAGACAAATAGATAAACACAGGCTTCAGAGTGCCAATATTGCCTTCTTCAGTTGTTTCAGTATAATCTGAAGGCATCTAGTGAATTCAAAGACTTCCAGTCCTATATTTTGTAATGTTGCTGTTCTGTTCATTTCAGCTCATGTGTTCATATGACTGTGTGCTGGAATATGTATGTGGCTGAATAACATCAACACAATATACCACAAATAATTCTACTTAAAAATATGATTCTCCCAAAGGTTCTTAAGACAAAGAAGTGGTTGCAGTCCTGAAGAAAGTGGGTATATTGTTCTAGAACTGTATCCACTTCTTTATTTATCCAGCAGACATAAACTGAGTTTTATTAGCAGTTCAAACCTATATTTTATGTATGCAGTAGCCATTGTACTGTTCAAATATCAATTTATAATTATCCTTTGGTTTATATAATACATTGTCACAACTCAAATAGCAATATGAATGGTGTTTTTTTCCAGATCACAAAGGCACGTTATATATAAACGCACAAACTTAATGCAGATTGCAGAAAGAATTGTCTACATTGCAAAGATGTCTTGATAATTGTAGTTTTATGGTTGGTGGGGGTTTTTTTGTTTGTTTGGTTTTTTTTAATGTTGAGTGACTTTATTCCTGTATTGTGGGTAGTTATTTCCAAATTGTTAGCTCACTTCTCGCGTAGTGTGTTCTTCACGGTTTATTTTTATATTTGTGTCATGGTTTAACCCCAGCCAGCAACTGAGCACCACACAGCTGCTCGCTCACTACTCCCACAGTGGGAGGAGGGAGAGAATCAGAAGGGTAAAAGTGAGAAAACTCTTGGCTTGAGATAAAGACAGTTTAATAAGTTCTTTCTGTTCAAGGGGTAGGGAAGCAAAGGACATTGCACAGCTTTTGTAGCTGTTACGTATCTCAGTGGTAGAAATAATTGGTTTGTTTGGCTTGATTTTTTGGTTATATTTGCCACATATAACGTGGGCTGTATATAACCAATCTCTTCTCACATAGAGGGTGGCTTGCAGACTTTTAAAATCAGGCCCACTTCCTGTGGTTCTCTAGCAATTTGGCTATAGTGTGATTCTGCTCTAGCCATCACTAGACATTATCCTCTCTTCCCTATCTCCAGGAGCTCAACTCACCTTTTGTTATGGAGGGTGCATGGAAGAGGTGAGGAGAAAATGTTGGAAATGTCCAGCCTCTTTACTACTACCAAACAAATATTGCATACCGATTTTGGCAAACCTTATTTGCCTTATGTCCCAATTAATTAAAAATAAAGGTTAAACATTCTCGTGACTGCAAGAAAAGAGTAACTTCTGAGGACGTAAGGGCAAAACCAAAGAACCAGCAGAATTTTACTGGGGCTGCTTTAACTTTTTTTGACAAGGATATATTCCATCAACCCAGTTTAATGTTTGCAGAGTTGTGAGTTTTCAGAAATTTTGATCATTCATGTTTGAGTATGTGTGTTGCTCCTAGCGTGATGCCCAACCAGAGTCGTTATCAGTATTGAGTAAATGAGATGACTTCTGCTGTATACTGTAAATGTCTTGCAAATGCATCCCAGGCATAGATTTATTTTTTCTAAGACTACTGCAGATAGCTCAGGTAGCTTATGTTCTGTTAGGAACATTCTCCTTTTTTGCTACACTGCTTGTTTAGTAAGTAGTTTCCTATTTTACTTTCATGCGTTTGGCTTATCAAATATAGTATTTCCCTGCTGAGTTTGTCTGATTGGTTGTTTCATGCCATTCTCTAGTTTGGGCTGCTCTTTGATTCTGTCCTCTGTGGTGTCTGCCACTCCTCCCAGGGTATTGCCACTCACTCATCTGAAGGATTAGTGCGGATACTGAATGAAAATGCTGAGGACATATGGATCTCATGTAACAAGACCCTTCTAATACCTGCCCTTTGGTATGGCTTGTCAATTAAACATGAAGTTATCTGATGGGGATTGTATATAAAGAGTATTTTTAAAGCTTTGACGTGTCATAGGAAATTTTCAAAAGCATTGCAACAGTTGAGATGTACGCTTCCACCTTTTCTTTAGGACAGACTTTGTGCTTTTTTAAAAGAAATATGCCATATTTTTTTACTTGTTTGGATACTGAACAGTCCTCGCTGACTGCTTTAACAGCCTCTCAGCTGTGTTATTAAATTGATCAGTATCTCTCCAAGTATCCAAGCGAGAGCATTTGTTCTGAAGTTGCTTGGATAGCCCTGTTTTTTCTAGTTTTCATTTCGTAAACCATCATTCCTTGAGAAATGCATTGCTCTCTTCATTTGTTCTACAATCCTGTCCTTCCTCTGATAATATTTTCTAACACATTGGCCTGTTGTAGTCAAAATTGTTAAGATTATTTTAATTTTTATTCTATTTAAAGTGCTCTGAAACATCAATGTTACAGTATATTTTGGGTTTGCAGCACTGAGATACGAGGGAATGATTCAGGAGATTACCTCTGGGATTTTTTTTTTTTCCTTCTGTTGTTTCGATTACAGAGTGTTAATAGAAATCTTTAATTAGAACTTCAAGATACAGAAGAACATAGTCTGATTTGACAGGGGTTTTTTGCTCTCACCAATCTCTCATAGAGAGATCTCAGTAACCATTTCTAAGCATGTTGTTTGAAAGCTTGCTTTTTCTTTTCAGCATTCTGTTTGTATCTTCTCAGGGATAAACAAATATTATTCCTTGAATAAGTCAGGAGTAATTTCATGGAACAAATTCAGGAGACATCATGTGGAGGCTTCTAAAAAATTCTTATACCTAGTATTTTGCCATTTTGCCTCCATATTGGAAAATAGGTCATCTGAGACACGTATTTTTACAATGCTTAAATAAACTGGGTTTGAAATACTTTTATTCAAGTGTAGTCACTGCATCCGTGATTAAATGTGTGAAATAAGTACCTGACATAAAAACAGCCATCACAAACTGCAGGGTATGCGGTATCCTGTGCAAAAGTGACTCGGTAAACTAATTTCCTTTGTTACTCATTGGCAAAAATGAACTCTTACAGTCAGTTGAAAAATGCTAGCTCCATAATGGTGGGTTCATGGAAATACAGCCTTTGATTGTGATTTCTGTATTTAAACATGAGGCAATTTTTCTTCAGCAGTTTTCAACAGCTCCATTCCGTGTTAAATTAAGTATGGAGCTGCCATCCCCGTTCAATTATTCGGAAGAGTTTTGTTTCTGGATCCTCTGTGTCAAAAATGCAGTTCTGTTAAAGGTGTCTGTCTGTGAGTGCAGCCAGGTGGACTTGTGTGTTATGAAGAACCTGAGAACTGCTAATTCTGAGCTGACCCGGTTGTGATAGCTCTGCCATGCTCACTGGCATGTCACGTAATACCCATATTGTCATCGCTGGGGAAAAATTGTAACCTCCCTGCTGCTGCCTACCACAGTCTAGGCTGTCTCGTATCTCTTTTTATTGCTATGTTTATTGTAGTGTTAAAATGTTTCTTTTGATCATCCTATTAACTAAACCTTAAGTACAAAATACCTAGAATTGCAGGTGTTTTAGTTTTTTTAGTTCAGCTTGTTTGCAATACTAAGAAAACAAAACTCCTGGAAGCTGATGGCAGTTGAAAGGAAAGTGATAGAGTGAATAAAGAAAATTCCATCGAGGAGGTGAGTGGAGAAATGAACCAGAGATTCAGAAAGAGAAAATCACCAAAATGGTTGGTGATCTGGAGATCTGGAGCTCTCCCATGCCACTTGCCCCTTTCTCAACTTGGTGCTATGTCAATAACAAGTGCTTAGATCCACTCTTCCATCTTAGACAACAGCGAGTATGTCAGGTGCTATGTCTGAATTTGCTGGTTTGTACAGTGCTGTTGCCTGCCGTTTGCCAGGTTTTCCCAGCTTTCAGGAAGGGAGTATGGTGGTGTCCTTCACTTTGTTTATATTTTCATGTTTCTTACTGATATGGCAGTATTGGCACCAGTATTTTTCAGTAGCAGAGATAAAGCTTCAGAAGTCGTAACTACAGGGAGAAGAAAACATAATTTCTTCTTTGTTGAGTTGTGGGCCACACTTTGGACGTACAATGAAAGCTACAAGCTTCTCTGAAAGTATTCATCTATCCCATCTTCATGGGTTGATTTTTTAAGCCTGTGAACATCTCTATAGAAAAACTATGTCTGAAAAACTGTGAAGGAATTGTGCTGGTTCCATCCATATCGGATCACTTTTTTTGTCTGCCTTCAGGGACCCTTCTTGAAGTACTTAATTAATCTTTGCTTGTTGTGGGGTGCAAGACCACCACAGAGAGTATCAAATGAATTAAAAGAAAAGGATCAATATTTGGGTACCTTCTGAATCTAAGAAAACGTTCTCTGACCATTTTTGAACAGATCAGCTTTCTCAGAAATAACGAATTCTGTTTGCCAGCCATAGCATCTGTTACTCTTTCCCTATTTATTTTTCAAAGCTCCTCGGAAATTGTCAGCTACTGGCAGGCACACTTTATATATTGCTGTCAATTCTGAGTATTACTGCTCTTTCAGTATAAAGCCCTTGCTTTGTTTCTTTTTTTGGCTTGTTTATATTTACAAAATATAAACAGGCTATAAATAGCTTGCTTCAGAGGCAGGGTGTTGAAGGGTACACTCTTACTTTGGCTGCCGGCCTAAATAGTATTATAAGAAAACCTGTCCAAGGATGTGATTGACAGGTATTTCCTCAATAAGAAAGTGAAACTTGGAATAAAGTGTTGGGGGGGGGGGAAGGTGACAAAGACCCCTCATCCTAGATAAGGGTCCTTCCAGTTGTGAAGGATCCAAAAGGTTTGGACATACTCCTATAAAATGTCAGCCAAAAAGTCATGTTCGTTCTTAGGCAGGTGTTCTTCAGCTCACATGTTGAAGGAACTTAGAGTCAAGTTATGAGCTGCCTCTTGAAGGGTAGCAAAAGCCTTCCTACCCGGCTCAGACAGAGGGAGGAGAAGACTTGGATGCAGTCACTTCATTCTGAATGGAAATGCTGGTCACTCCAACCCTCTCCACTTCTGCCTCTGTCAGCCCTCATCCTGAATATTTATCCCTGACCCATAAAGACTTTTGAACAAGTGTTCAGTGTTCTGGGATTTTCTAGTTTATGGTGGAAATCCATGTTAAATGTCTCACAATTCGTAGTTATGACTATGCAGAAGTAGCTGTATATCAGTACACTAGAACCAAGGTTACTGGTCCAAGTGCAATTTTCAATTCCTCATTTTCAAGTTGATGTACTGTATTCCAAGGCATTGCAGACAGCACAAACTGGGAAAAGTCAGTTCCTTGTAAAGAATATCCTGTTTTTAGGGCAACTCTCAGAGTTATCAAGGCTGTGTTCTAGTTAAGAGATTTCAAAGGGCTTAGGCAAACCTAGGAAGGCATCTAGACAGGTAGACCTTAGCTGCATATCGTTGTGTCTTTAAATCAGTTAACAAGCAATAGTACTTTTTTAGAGTAGCAAGATACCAAGCCGTGTTAAAGAGGACACAAATATGACATAGATTCAAAACATCCTTTTTGTAACTCTTTACCATACAATAAATGGTATTTATTGTATGGCTTTACCATACAATAAATTCAAATACTGCCTAGTCTAGGAACAGCCTGTCTGATTGCCACAGAGCTGTTGGGCATGTTTGCCTGCCTCGGATTTGTTCTGCTTGCAAATGCAATGTTCATATTTTTCACCCTTTGTATGTGTTTAAAATGTTATTTGTTGTATAATTAGGTGGGTCGAGTCACATTTCTATAAACGCCTAAGCCAGTGGAATATTGTTACAAATACCAGACAGATCATGAATAGAGGAAGACTGCATTTCTGATCAGTGTGGAGCTTTGAACAGAATGACACACCTCAAGTTGATCATCAGGAGAGAAGTTCGCAAAACTGACCTTTTCAAATGGTAGAGACCAAATTTAATGGGAAAGATTAGTGTTAAAATGCTCATGTGTCCTATTCCCTATGTTTATTCCATTGCACATACAACATTTTCACCATGGGTATTTTTATTCTATTCTTACCGCTTTCCATTTTAACAGTTGAACAACTGTGAGAGATAACTTACAATCCTGAAGTCATTTGACTTGTCATCTTAAAGGGTATTTATAAACTATAGCATTCAGGGAGCCCCCAGTGTTACTCTAAATAGAGAGACTGCTTTTAAGATTAAAAAAAAAAAAAAAAAAGGACTGTTTCATTTTGGAATTGCTGTTCTCAAATACGTGTCAAATCATATTTGACAAAAAACTCTGTAAAAATAGGTAGCAAGCTTAATCATAGTCCGTGGTTTTGCATTATTACTAAAGAGGACATGAAAAGCAAATGGTATGGCTTATGCCAAACAGAAAAATGTTGTGTTTGGCATAAGCCAAAACAAAAAAAGATGGTTTTCTCCTTCTAGTACAAGTAGCTTTTCCCCCTTTTTGATATTGGTCTGTATTAACTGTTTCCTGTAGGCAGAACCCCTGCTTTTGTTATTTTATTATTTTGAGGAGAATAGGGTTTGTTCTGCACAGAAATGTTACTGAATCAAATACCCAAACCTGCTGTAGGTGTATTTGTCAGTCTCATTTTGGTGATGGCTTGTCACAGTTATTGCCAGTCACAGATTGTTTTTCTTGCCACACAAATCCGCATTGATCTGATTATGAGAATATATCGACGTGACATACAGAAATGTTTTGGGGGCCAGTTGTCCTTAAGTGTTGATTTCGGCGTTGTGAGACCACCTTTCGCATCATTCTGCAGACAATGCAAAGGTTTCTAGAACCTGAAACCCAAGTAATTGAATCGGTATCTGTGTTCTTTGCTTGGGAAGCTTGCTTTTCTGTACTGTTATATGTTGTTTGAGAAACTGAACTATTTAAATAATATTTTGTACTGTCTTATATCTCAGCAATAAGAACAATGCTTGTAAATTCTGCTGCTGCATAGTTTTTCCATATGCAGTATGCCCCCAAAATGCAGCAAGAATATAGAAATTCCATTTTCAGTTTTGTAAACATGCTGGTTTTCACAAGGAGAAGATATGTGCAGGTCTCCTTACAGCCTATTTAGTTAATTCCTGTGAAGTGTTCAAGTTCTAAACAATTTATAGAGCGTACTGGAAATAAGAAGGAAAAAGAAACAGGCAATATCTGTTAATTTAAGAACTTGAGAAAAGAAGCAAGAAAGACTTATGATTAATGAAACAAGGTATTTATAAATACATACTAGTAATTGCCATGGAAAGGAGAGGATGTCATTGCTTGGAATCTTTAGAACGGTGACACAAGAAGGATCAGAGTAAGTAGAGTTGTGTTTATATAGTAGTCAAGTTTTGACCTTTAATTGCATCTGGTTTGCCAAATACAAGCATTAGATTACAAAACGTACGATGGAAATTATTTACAGGGGGCATGAGAATCTATAGTCGTCGTACACCCCCCCCCCCCCCCCCCCTTTTTTTTTTTTTAATGTTGCAGATGCCTGGGTTGTCGTAACACGTGAGGGTGTGTTTCCCAGCACAACATCTGATTAGTCACTAATTTAGTAAGGAATGTCCTGGCACGCAGTTTTGTTGAAGCATGTGAGCCTATCAGCAGAATAACATACTATATTCTTCTACGTGTTTCAACACAGAGTTGAGTAAAACAGCTCAGCTGTTTTGAAACGAACATTATGATATTCCTTCCCTGGGTCTCCTTTTTTTAATTACTGGCAGAAGAGACGTTGCATGTTTACATATTGAAATATATTTCAGACCTTAATTCTTTTGTTTGATTGGTTTTGGTTAACATTCCAAGATGTTGTAGATGCTAAGTAACAGTGGAAATCAGCTCTATAAGGCTACATGTCTTTTATTTTTGTACTGGGTAAAATAGAGCGTAGCATATGCTTATTATGTTTTTCATGCTCAGCAAGTTGCCCCACTCCTTAAATACACATAATCAGACACATTCAGGAGAGCAGTTTAATAAAAATTTTTGGAGGTAAACATTTACTGTAGTAAAATAACACAACAGTTCTCTCAAGTCCACCTGAATGTTATGATCACAGCACCATATGACATGCACTTCCTTTTCCTAGCTCAGTTTTGATAGAAGGAAAATTATACTCTTTCAAAAGTTCAACCTTTTTTTTTTTTTTCAGAATGCTTGGATTGGTATTACAATTAATAGGTCAGTGACGTAGCTGTGGCCATGACGTTACTGTAGGTCAGTTCATAGTGTGAGGTAAGGCTTAAGGATTTTTCACAGTGAATTTAAAAATACTCAATATGAAAGTAGTAGAAATATTTTTTTAATGGTTTAAAAGTAAAATATTAACATTCTTTAAAAATCTGTATTAAAAATTTCAGACAAGAAGACTATGACAGAATACTGAATAGAGATTGATTTAGTCCAGTTGAACTTCCAAAAGACATTAGCTGAAGCAAATAAGTAACTGGAATATGAGAGAAGATCCTCCCAATAGATTAAAAAAACCCCAGAGGGAATATAGGGAACAGCGTGAGAGTACATGGCTAGTCTTCGTGTTAATGGAAGGTCAGAGAATGAGTCTTGCAGCAGTGTGTGCTGAAACCAGTCTGATAAATGTACTCAGAAGTGACCCTGGAAGGGCAGTGGAGGATTGCCAGGCCTGTCGGAGGGACCAAATTATTCAAAGAAATGAAGACAAGGACCAACTGTGAAGAATTTCAGAAGATCCTTACAGGATTCTTTCACAGTAACATAGCATATGAAATTCAGCATAGGTAACTGTAAGGTTATGCAGGAACACCAGTCCTGAATTCACATATGAAATAATGGTGTCTGAAGGTGACTGTAACCACTCGTGGATAAGATGTGGTCTCACAAAACCAGCACTGATCAACAGACTAAACCTACTGCTAAGTAACAGTAAAAAAGACATGCAGGGCAAAAATAAGCACACCCACATGCCATTCTTATAAATTTGTTGTATGTCCATATCCTGAATACTGTGTTGTTCTGATCTGCTACCTCCCAGAAAAAGACACAAGAGAAGAAAAGCCCAGACTAGACAACAAGGTAGAGTAAATAGACTGAACTCTTTTCATATAAAGTACAAGTAAATGAGATAGGACTTTTCTAAAGAGAAAAGGAATAATTGAGGGGAAATACAATAGAGGTCTTTAAGGTTCCATAAGGAACATGCCTTTTCCTTCAGGCTATTGGAATGAGAAGGCATCAAAATAAGAGGCAACAGGCTGAGGAAAAATAAAAGGATGTAATTAGGCTTTAGAAATCCTTGACAGAGGATTGTTGTGAAAATTAGAACTATATGTGGATTAAAAATACATATTACAGGACAGTTCTTTGAAGAAAATCAATTGAAAGCTGTTAAAAAAAAAATCACCACCTTTGAAAATTATTTGAAATAGTTGCAGGTTTTTGAAGGCTGTATTGTATTTTATGGAGATCTCATTATGTATTTTCCCGTGTTCTTACTGGGTTGCTTAGGTATCCCCAGGGATTCAGATTTGGCAACTGTTGAAGATGGGGCACAGGGCTAGATGGACCTTTGGCTGACACAGTATAGCTGTTCTTGTTAAAAGCGTTACAAGCACTGACTTTTTATTCAGTTAAGTGACACAGTAAGACAAAATAAATACATCTATTTCTGCATTTAGATATGTATTTAATTAATTATATGTAAATGTAAAAGTCTGAGAAACCCCAGAAGGGCACGTGAGATAGCTGTTGCCCCATTTTAGACCAAGTGTCTGTTGCTACCACCACATTCCATGGAAGCTGCAATGTCAGTGTGTACCTTAAGAGCTTGCTTTTATGCATTCAGGCATGAGATCACAGTAATAAAATCAACAAGAGCAGTAATATCTGAGGTTTGCACGTCTGATCTTTAAAAAAATACTGTTCTAAACATTTTTAAGAACTTCTAGCTGAATGCATGTGTATGTTTTCTTAGAACACAAACTGAGATAAAAGCATGTAACACTTGCCTTGTGTATTGATAGCAAAGACTCCAAATGAGTCTGAACCACTGTAGGAAGTTCTCGTGTCAGGGCTGTACAGGAGCAAAGCTGTTTCCACTGCGAGTTCACCATAAGCAGACAATTTTACTAGGATGCATAGCTTGACAACTTCTGTCCTAACTTGTTAGCTGAATTAGGTATTTTTTATTATAATCAAAGTCTCAAAACATGGGAATTCAGCTGAAAACTCCTTAATCTGATGATAAATGGAAATAAAAAGTTTCTGAAAAGGAAGCGTAAACAGCAATTGTTGTTAAAGTTTCAAATACTTTGCTCGAAACCCTTCCATCTATACCTTGGAAAATACTTATTTCATCAATCAGTAATCTAACAAAAAAAAATATACTAAAAAGGCTTTTCTTTTTTTACAGAGTAACTTTAGCATACGGAAATTAGTCTTCTGGGGCTTTCTTTATCAGTCATTGAAAGGAAATGGAGAGGAATGCAGGATACCTGAAAAGTAGCTGAAAGATGATCTGAATATTTCCCAAATTAAGTCTCTCTTTTTTTTTTTCCTTAAAAAAACAACCAGCACCAAAAAAAGAAACAACCCACAAAAAACCAAACCCAAACCAAAACAAACCCCAATAAAACTAGAAGAAAAATTCACCATAGTGGATTAAAGGAAAAGTTGGGGTAGAGTGATATTTTTTCACCCTTCTTCCCTCCTCTGTAGGAACATCCAGGGAGTTGAACTCAATGATCCTTATGTGTCCCTTCCAACTTGAGTGATTCTGTGATTCTGTGATCTGTATATCAGCACAGGTTTTTCAAAGCAAAGGATGCTGTATCATAGGTATCTCGGAGGTTGAGATTCTGAAGGAAACAGCAAAAGCTGTGACAATATACCATGCATTTTACAGACATATGTAGATAAAATACATGTATAAACAAGTAAATTTTAAATTGAAAGCTTAATTTTCCAGTCTTCTAGCAGCAAAATCTACTATTGAAATGTATTACCTAGAGCTTATCAAAATTATTTCTTTAGCTATCTTTAGACATCCATGAAAAATGAGGGAAAAGGAAGTTTTAACAGTAATAGGAGCTGCTATAGTGCTGTGCAAGGTTATCTATACGTGCGTTCTAAACCACCTTATGAAATGGATTGGATTTAAGTTAAAGTTAATAGTAAAGGAACAGGAAAGGAAAATTTGTCTTTTATACTTTGAGAAAAATGTCTAAATAACTGAAGTTAACTTGGCTTCCCAGTAGTGCTGTCAGCCTCTCAGCAAATGTCATGCACATTATCATCTTCTCAAGGCAGGGTGAAGGTTATCGGGCGCTCAGCGCTTCTGGCTGAGTGTTCTGGCAGCGCTCGCCCAACCAGTCCAGGGGATGCCTCTAAATCACAGATGTGCCTGTGCCCTTGATGACAAACGGGTTAGGCTGCACGTCTTCACTGATCATCACTCTGGTCTCTTCTTGACTTCTATTAGCCCAAGAGTCATTTTGCTCTGTAGGTTTTCTGGGGGTAGGTGTGATTGCAGGAGGGGGATTGAGTTATCTTTTGAAGTCTCGGCTGCCCCTTTGCCTTTTCTGTGGAGCTGTGTGGTGCTTCACTGGCCACCACAGCTTTAAATTTGCAGTTAATTCACAGAGGGACAGATGTTAAAAGAGAAAAATGATTATGGTTTGACAGGTACATACTTTGGAGAAACTACTAAGACATTGAATGCTCCAGTCACTGTAGGATAAAGTTAGTTTCGTTTTCATCAGTGCATCTCAGAATTAACCATCCTATCCAGTCTGCGGTTAGGGGTATGAATTGTCATCGTGTGAGGCATACCATTGCTTTGTACAATGTATTTCTTGCTGCTGTTTCTCATTATTGCCTATCTTACCCTTGGACACTGTTGCCTGTGATATTATGCAGGAGTACTTTCTTTAAATTTTGATGTTAGCATTTAACAGGTTATACGTCTGGTTTCCCTTTCCAACTGGCAGAGTTATCATGCGAGATTAAACCATAACATGAGCTGTCAGGAGCTGTTCCTATACTTTTGCTATTTAAATTATTGGTTTTTAAAGCTGATTGATCTGCCTACACAAGTATTTGCTTTACAAAATGGCATTGTTTTCCCTGATCTGTTTTAGTTTATAAACGCTTTGAACTTTGCTTATATAAATTTATATTTCATTGCTTTCATTATATCAGGTTTGCTAATGTGCTGTTACATGTGTTGAAGTTGGAAAGTAGTGACAGCGTACAAATTACCCATTGCTCCATCAGATGAAAATATGGCCTTGTAACTGAGTCACATTAGTGACAATCTAATATTTTATATGTCACAGTTGCACAACCTACCACACTGAGACTGAATAAAGATAATTCTAGTGAAAAAGCCCTTTTTTAAGGAGAAGGGTATCATTGAAATTTTACAATCAGGCATATTAAGAGATAAAAGTCTGTGGTGTTTGTCACACAGTAAACCAGCAAATAGATAGTAAGTTAATGAGAAAAGTTAACAGTATAATTTGGTAATCTGTCTTACTTTCATTATAAAGGCGTTGAAAAATGCTGTGGCCCTGAAGGAATCATGGTGAAGTTATATTTAGTATGAAAACATTTGGCTCAGAATTCTGAATATTAATCAAGAACTTTGTCTTTTTGAGCTGGGGCATAAGAATAGGGCTGATGTCAATGCAAACGATTAATAATCCATGGCTATGTCCTGTGCCTCCATTATAATGTACTTGATGTCCTGCTTGTAAAGTCTAATTCAGGACTGGTGACCTGGAGTTCGATGTAGTTGTGGCTTGCAATTGCACTCATCACTCTCTGGTGAGATTTTCTTATCTTGCACAGAAGATTAAATTATAAGATTAGGTGGAAAACTGTCTCTTCTTTGTAGGATGATAACAGCATACCAGCGATGGTGGCTTGTCTTAGCAAACTGATAGGCATTGTCAGTACATGGCTCTGAGTGTCCTAATAATCTTAGAGGTTCTGTGTAGCTGAATGACTCGTGTTCTCAATTGAATTACATGTAGAATTGTCTTCTAAATATTCTCCTTTTTTTGGTAGCTTGCCAGAAAACAGTTTTTCTTGCATTGTTTTGTGCTGTGTTTAATACTTACGTTAGCAAACACAGCAAACTTCTCAGTCTTGTGCCTTAACTCTTCGTATCAACAGTTTTGAAAAATATTTTCAGTTCTTCATGCATTCTTGACTGCTTTTAATCTTTTGACCAATTCGTTCAATGGAAGCTGACTTCATTATATAGCTTGTATCTATTTCATCTGCCTTTCATATAGTTCATCTCTTTTCGGTGGGGGAAGAAACCAGTTGCTGAGAAGAAACAGATTCAGATTGCTACAAGCCAAAAGAGAGAGGTCAAGGGGCAGGTTTCAAAACCTTGGGTAGCATGTGTGCCTAGGAAAATGAAATTGCATTTTAATGTGGCTTTACTGAATTACAGAGCGTGGTTATAAACGAACTAGTGCATAAGTACCTTTGTAGACCTTAGAGTAAATAGGAAATGTGGTATAGTAAAGAAAATAACTGCATGAAACAGTATGTAAAGAGCCTCTTGAAAAATGTGGAAAAATATTGTTATCTTTAGAAATTGCTCAGATCATTTCTAGGTGATATATTATGTGGTGGGGTTTATTTTCCCCTCCAAAATCTGTTTCTTTTGTAGCTATTTAACAGGATCCGATGGCCCAAAAGTCCCAGAGCAGTTGAGATTTTCACCCTTAGTGGTAAGATCTTCTACCACCCTATCTCCAGCTTTCCTGTTTGTCACTCAAATCCAGCATGATCTATCGTATTTGTACCAGAGGAAGATCTGCTATCTTCATGTGACTATAATGTAGTCATTTGTTTTATAAACTGCAAAGTGTCTCTTACTTCCTTTAACTCTTCTTCCTTCTTGTGTTCGAAAACTTGGAAATACTGTCATGCACCGGGCTGCATTGTTACATGTGCTCTGTGATGAAACACTAATACCTCACAGTGACAATTCATTGTTGCTGATACAAATCAGGTTTTGCTGTCTGCTGCTAGTCATGTTGCTTTCATACTCAATTTTTTTAATGATTCTTTAAAAATACATATTCATGTGCATTGTTCTGCTGAGTAAATACTTCTTGCATGCAATATCTTGTTTAGCTTTTTAAAAGCTGCGTAACTTCTTTATGTCAAACCCGAATGCCTTTTTTTTTTTATTATTCTTTTTCCTAAATATGCAGCTTGTGATTTAAAAAATGGTTTAATAATTAGTCATTTCATCCAGGTACAAAAAATGGGTCCTGCATAATATATGCAGGATGCCATGAAGAGAGAAAAAATTTCCTGAGCGCTTATTTTGTTGGCTTTTGTTGGTCTTCAACTCTTGAAAGATTATTTTTTTCTTTTTATTTTTTTTTTTTCCATTCCTAGTCCTAGTTACACATAAATACAGAAAATATTGTGTATCATAGGTGTCTTAAGTTCTTTAGCACACTTGCCAGGTTGAGGTTATACCTGCTATAATACTCCATTGAAGAACTGAGCGTGTTCAGCAGGTCTGTCCTGATGATTTTTCGTTTACGCTTGTATGAAAGGCTTCCTCTCAACTAAAACAAGCCTCCTGTTTATACCTTAGAGTGCATGAAGAGATCTCAAAGTTAAGTAAATATAACAAGCGTTTACTGCTTGAAATGGGCTTTACACAGTCAGAAAGAGTTGGGCCAGATATTCCACAAATTTGGATGTTGAAAATATGGGTACAATTGGGTGTACATTAGAAACTGATGAAATACATTAAAACATACACTTGTGCATGTGTGTGATTATAAATATGTAAATGTACACGTCTGCACATGCACACTTATGTGAGCAGTATATTCACTTTTCTATATTGAAAGAGTTGGGGATTAAATATTCCATTTAGGGGACTTAATGTATGTTATTATTATGATTTTTTTCAGTAGCAGAAACATGCATTTATAATTAATTTTAATCCTAAACGTGCCTTTGACAATGCAAAGTTTTAAACACATGCTCTTGCTGAAAACAATACCAGGATAAACCATCTACAACAAATAAAATGCTGAACTGCCCGTTCCTTCTGGAAATACGAACTGAACAAGATGGTGTTCTCCGAGTGTGGTTTTCCACTATGAGTTAGCTGAGGTTTTTTAGGATGTCTTTAAGTGTATGGTATGGAGTTCATTATTTTTTCATGCACCTTACTGGAAGTGAGGCTCGTTCATAGCTGAATAATTATAGCAGGGTCATATGTTGAAAGCACCCCCTTACTCTCCTTTTAGAAGAGGAGTGATTGTGAGAAGGTGGCAGTGATTGTGACTAGTTCTGGAGCTGGTCGACCGTGGGCTGACTAATTAAATTTTTGGAAAGCTTGCAATCTGGGTGGGGGACACCACCTACCAGGCAATGCCAGGTCATCCCCCGTGCACTCCACATGGAAAGCATGCTGCCTTTCCCCCAGCTGCTCAAGTCCTTGAGCATCTTCAGTGTCTGTGTCTTTAGGACAGCGCGTCCGACACAATTTCTGATCCTGTCAGCTACTCAGTAAGGCTGCCTGTCTCAGGCAAGAATGTAACACTTATTTCTCTTCTCTTGCTGATGACTTCCTCTGAAGTCTTAGATGCCTGCCTGTGAAGGGAAAGTTTCACACAGGTGTCTATACTGTTTGAGGGGAAGGCTGTTAATTTATAATTATCATATATGCTCAGTCCAATTTTATACTCAGGAAGAGCAGAACTGGTAAGATTCCCTGACCAAGCAATGTGTCAGGCATCTGATATGTATCTTAATACCTGACGGTAAAGAGAGCTGTTACTTGCCAGCTATCAAGGAAGTTTTGAGAAAGGTCTAGAGGAGGTCTCTAGTGGAAGAACAAGGTAATGGAGATGAACAGAAGTAAGGAGGATTGATTCTTAAAGTTATCCAAGTAAAATAAAGACAACCATATACTTTAGAAAACTGTGTAAAGCTGTGGTAATGAGGGCCAACAGAGCATCAGGAGCAACGCACAAAAAAGGCCAAAATGTGTAAGTCGTCATATGCCCTCACTGGGAACGATGGTGTATGTTTCTGATCTCTCCCACCTTAAATTGGTTATAATAAACATAGGAAGAGTTTGGAAAAGAATAGTGAAGCTGTTTCAGGGCATGCAACAGCTTACGTGTGGGTAACATGAGCAAAATAGGACTTCTGAAGCTGAACGAGCTGGCCAAGAGCAGAACCTGATCAATAGTATCATTTTCCTTTTGATTACAAAGTCAAGCTTTCGTGTTCCTTTCAGATACAACAGGGCTAGGGGGAAAGAGTTGCTCTTTCTGTTGAGGAAGCAATGGAGCCAAGAGGAGGGAAAATTTTAGAAAACACTGAATGTGAGAAGTGAAAGTAGCATAGCAAGGCTGGAAGATGGCAGCTCAAGCAAAGAGGTTGCTGGGAAGAGCAGGATTAGTCATGTGAGGTGAGACCTCAGAGATGGCAAGAAGGAACTTACAAGGGACAGAGAGGACTGATCGAAGTCCCCTGCAATTCAGAAAGTTGTGTTAGCTGCAAATAAGCAAGGAAGTAAGAACGTCCCTGAAAAGTAACATGGGTAGGGAAAGAGCTTTTCCTTCCTCAGTTCTGTCATTTCTTGTTGATTTGAGTTTTCCATGCTGAAAAAGTTTTAAACTAATTTTTAGGAATTCTAGTACTAGGTGAACTCTTTTCTAGGTGGCTTCACCTTTCAGTTCTGCAGGCCCATCATAAATATAACCACCAAGAATATGATAGTGGTCTGTAAAAATGATAAATAGCTGTGAAAACCTAAAGAGAAAGAACTGGCATCTGTCTGTTCCAGTATAAGACTTCTTAGAAATCAGTTGAAGTGGCTAAATCAGAGCAAACAAAACTGGGTAGGATTCGGTTGGGGATTTTTGTTCTCAGACAGTATGTGTCGTTAAGATGCAGAAGTCTTTGCCATGAGATGTTTTAGATGGGATCACAGGAGGGAATTCCACTCAGAGGTAAAAATATAGACATCACTGCAGGTTCAGAAAACGCAGGAGCCACAAGTTGGAGTCTGGAAGACTATTTAGAGAAGGCAGCAATGTGTTTTTCTTTGGGCTGTGCTTTTGGACACAGTAGGCGATGCCAGAAGCCCTTTGGCCTCATTCAGTACAGTACTTCTGCTCACCTGCTGCTGTTCCACCCAAATGTGCTTGGAGAGGTCATTCCATCTCGAGCGACTGTGAAATAGTCTGGAGTCAGATCCACTGGAAGCCTCCAAATGGGCCAATACAAGCTCTAATTCCCTCAGTGCAGAGAATTCAGACTGATGAAAAAACAGAGATGAATTTTCTACACAGTTGTCTTTGTGACACTAAGCAAAATACTTCAGTGTGATTGCAGTTCTGCTAATTACGCCCTCATGCTGTTCCTAAGTCTGATTTGCAAAAACCATGAGCGCTGCTATCAGTAGAAACTAGGCTTTGAGTACTGAAGTGCCTTGTAAATGCTCTACTTCCGAGTTAACAGCTCCTTGACATTTCAGTTCGGTACTCATTTACTACACACCTTTGAACCTAATCTTTCCAGGAGTTGCTTATCAGTAAGTAAATAAGGTGATATTATCCTCCTTACCTCACTGAGAACTGGGGAAGAGTTCTAAGGAATCGTAAAAGTAAAGAGTGAATCATTTTTGTACTGTAGGGGTGAGCACTGTGTACAGAGTGTGGCAAGCAATGAACAGTCCAAAGTCGTACTTGAGTTTGGACTGCACTGAGTTCCAGGACTGCAAAACAGGGGTAGATATGACAGTGAAAGCTTTTCAGCTCCTGAGCATGATCACCAAATGCATTAAAAAGGAATATTTTTTAAAAAGGCAATTTTACATAGTAAATGTATGTGGCTGTGTAAGGCTATTGCAGTGCATGTAAACGAAAGCAACTCAAGTTGCACGTGGAGTTTAGTTTGCCTTGATGCTACACTTAAATTTTGAATGATGCTTTTGTGTGTTTGCAGATTCAGTTATTTGTTTTGATTATTTTCCTAACTGGAGGTCTTAAGAATTCTAATCGAAGTGAAGCGGTCACACAAAACTATTTAATTTTTTTTTTTTTTTTTTAAATTTAGCAGCTCTGTTGTTTCAGGTTAAGGTTGAAGGAAATTCACTCTAATTATTTCAGCTGTAACTGTCAGAAGTAGAAATAGAAAAGAAAAAAGAGGATGATATTGGCATATGCAAGCATAGGTGACCATGGAACATCTCTGTTGCGCAGGGCAGGATATTTATTAATATACATTTGTATAGTGCCTTGCCTAATTTAGACATAGGACTTTGTTTCTGGTGTGCTTCTCCCTCCTTTCTTTGAAAAGTCCAGCATGGTTAAACTGCTTCAGAAAGAACGCATCTTGTGAAAGGCTGAGGAAAGGTATGAATAAGCAAGATCAGATGAGATTAAGAAAAGGAAAAAGGAGCTAACTGGAATGCTGGGAGAAGTTAAGGAAGTAGACGTTTCCAGATAAGCAGCATTCCTGTTTCGTTTTGTTTTCTCACCTTTTCCTGCTGTAATTCTATTAATCCATATAGTCACATAGTAAATATAAATCATGGAATTTCAAGCAATAGATCTGTGATTGTATGGTTTGGGGAATTTTTGTAATTTTTCTCTAGATCTTCCTAGTCATTTTGAATCATTTTAATATAAAAATAAGCAGAAAGGATAGAATCCTTTGTAATTTTGAATATTAAGCAACTTTCCAGGGAATGATGCATTATCCACAATGCACCAAATACAGCTTAACAAATCAAAGATATGGGGTGGGGTTTTTTATTATGACATACCTTTCTTCCAGCTTTGTGTAATTTTGTTTGGTTTTGTTTTTTGTTTTTTTTTTAATTTATTTTTAATATGTGACATCCCTGGGACAATTCCTACTGTCTCACGCAGGAGAGGCAGGTCTAAATCTTGCTGGGTTTCCTCCTAGAAAAAAAGAATTCTATGTGAAGATCTCTGGATGTGGTATTTGTTTGAAAAAACGACAGGTCAAGTTGTTTAATGGAAGAAGGAAGCCACGTGAAGGAACAGTGCTGAGCAGTGTGGTCCTTGGAGTCTTGGGCTGCGCGACAAAGCTTCATCAGCACAGATAAGGTTGCTGGGGTGTTGAAAATTAATAGAGACGTAGCTGGTGTAGCTGGAGTGACAGAATCCCTGTCATGCACGCAGCAAAAAGCGATACGAGGAAAGTTAATTTGTCAATTCACTTTGGGTGGTTCACAGAGGTGTTAGAAATATTTTGGCAGAAAACCTCCTGTCGGCATACTTTCATTTTGAGGGCTCTTCCGGTACAATTTGCCGGTACCCCTGTGACAGCTGAGACTGGTTCCAAGCTTGTCTACCCAAACAGAACTTAAAAATGATGCAATTAAGCTTCACTGAAAGCTCATTTTCCTGTTCCTGATTTTAAAAGAATTGCTAAGTTTTCATTTCAACTGTGAATTTAGTCAACGGAGAAGAATTTTGCTTCTTCTGAAAGCTTGTGACTGACACTTCGTGGGGAGGAAAAGCAGGATAACTTTGCTCTTTGCTCTTATATTTTCAAGCGTGTTACTTTAAAGTTTGTGTGATTTAGCTTCCTGTCATTTTGGTTGCCACTCACTTACACCTGAGAAAAAATGGGAGACGCCAAGGAAGATTCCCAGTGGAAGCAGAAGAAATAAAATGTACTAACCAGGTGGTGATTCTCCCTCACATGACCAGAAGGAAAAAAAAAAAATGTTTTGCTTTTGGCCGTGCTGGCTACTAAACACCCTGTCATAGTGTGTGAGGTGAGTCACGACTTGTTTATTTATAGCCTCGGCCAATCAAAGCCGAACGCTCTGAACTTCATTCAAGACCAGCAGGCGCTTAGGATGTCTTGTAAACATTTGCTCTCTGAGCAAGGAGCGCTCCTCTCGGCAGCAAACAGGACAGGTGCCCGGGTTGTCGCTTCTAAAACACAAAGGTTGGAAGATCGTTGCCTGGATTATCTAGATTGGTAGAGAGAGAGAGGGAGAATTCCTTTTCACATCTGACATGCCAGACAGTGAGGATCTGGGACAAGATGAAAGGTACTGTACATCCAGTCCGATGGCCCTCTCGTGCAGCGCCGTACGGACCGAGGCTTTGTGTAATTAACCTGTGTGTGCTCCTGAGTTCTCAGCCTAAGATCAGTTTTCTCTGTTGTAACGCAACGTCTAATTCTTGAGGGTTTTGCCTCTAATGCTAACCTAAGGCTTCTTAGGAGAGAAGTATTAGAGCTTAGTGCCTGCACAGAGCTTAAATTGTACAGCTCTTACGTGTTTCTTACACTACAGCTGAAGGGAAGAAAATACTGGGTGGTGTCTACCCAGTCACTTTTCCCAACCATGGGACAACTTAGGAGCCTCAAAATGTCAAGAGACACAAATCTTTTAGTTGGAGCCACGTTACTGACAGAACCGTAACTCGTTACTGCGAGACAGGGCACTGTGTCCCCTTGGAGGTATGCCTGTCTTTCTGAAGTTCAACTTTTATCTTAATTAGCTTGTAAAGCCAACGGATGGGACAAGAGGAAAACTATGTTTTAGTTGGGTCTAAAACGTAGTAACAATTTAGGAAATTCTGTTTTCTCAAACACGATCCAGCACATTCCGATGAAATAAATGCACTAATTAAGTTTAGCTAAATAGACAGATTTTAAAGTAGATATTTTCAAGTATGTGTTATTGATGTGTGGCTATGACAGGGTTTATAATGTAGGTTTCTTAAAGTCCACGTGGTCTTTCCACAGTTGAGAATTTTCCTATTTTGATTCTAATCAGAATGTGGGCTCTAAATTGGTGTTAATGAAATATTTGATATTGAAAAAAAAATTGTTATGTACGTATATTTTTAATGTATTTTTAACGTATGTTTTAATATGTATTATGTAGGTTTTTTATGGTTTTTTTTTTAAAGTTAGTTAACAAAATGCCAGAATATAGAGGCAAATTTTAAGAAATTACAAGAATCAGAAGTGAGCATTTCATTATGGCTTTGGATTTCATTCCTTCTAGTTACATTTAAATTTGAACGTTTATGTGGATGTTTTTCCAACATGTATGGCTGTATGGTGGTGTAAGACAGATAAAATACAGAAGGCATTTCTGGCTATCTGTTGTAGATCAGTATATTCAGGCACGGTCACCTAATGGGATGAGCGTGGGTGAATGGATCCCCAGTGGCATAATTGGGTCTCTGCAAGGGTGGGGTCACCTACGCATTTCCGTTTGCAGGTATCTAAGCTGGACCCTATGTATGACGTATATTAGAAGTCATTGTAGTAGTAGGTAGCATTTTTTGCTTTTCTTTTAAGGAAATGTTGGCTCATTATGGATAGCCACCGAAATGTTCATTGCTATTTATTAAAAAAAGTTTAGCTGGATCTCCAATTTGTTAAATTGTGTATTTTTTCATACAGGAAAACAGCAGTATGCATGACACATGCAAAAAAAAAAAGAAAGGTGGTTTCAGACCATATTCACCTTTTATTTTCTTTTGAATTAATCTTCTAATGTTATGCATGATGTGCTTCCTTGAAAATGTGGGGTGTTTTGGGTTTTTTTGTTAATCAAGGTGAGAGAAAATGTTACCAGCTGATAAGAAAAAGTATTTTGAAAAAGAAAATAATTTCAAAATTCGAATTTCTGGGGGGAAAAAAAAATAAAAGAGCAGCAGTATTTACCAATATGTAAAAGGATGCAACTGATATGCAAAACATATAAGCTTTGTAATATCTAACATCCTTTGTCCACAATTCTTTCTCTATAAAGGCATGTAACAAGCTTTGGCTGTTAAATAGAAGTAATTAATACTAGGCCTAAACCTCTAAGACTTCTTTTTTTATTAATCCAATTGTTTGGTTGGTTTTTTTTAAACAAAAAGGATGAACATTTCTAAAGTGCTAACCTGAAAAAGCATGATAAAAGGGCCTGCTCTCTCCATTTATCATCTCAAAGCTGCCATTAATTTAATTGGCCCTGAGCCTTGTCCCTTATCCTTTGGTGCCTTTGCTACTGACCAAAAGGTTTGAAAAAGTAGGTTGATCAAAAGGTTCTAATTCTTTCTGGAATTAATCTGCCTTTTTGTTTTGGTGGTAACAAATAGGATACGAACACAGAAAATTCCTGTAGAAGTGCTAATTAGATTTGGTGGAGGTCAGAATATTTTGTTCCAAGTTGAACAGGAGGGACTAGAAGGAGTAGCTATGAGAACTAGACTGAAGCAATATGGGAACTGTACTGGAGTAATTAATTTTAGAATCGCAAAAGAAGAGATAGTAATGTAAATGCACAGGTAATGGGGTAATTTTGAGGGCACACACTGAATCAAAGCTACTGCTTTATGTATTTAAAACATGAGAGCAGTGGTGGTTTTGTAGAAGCTGTAGAATGAACTTTGTTCACTGATGGGTTTCAGCATGCTGCACTCTTTGTAGCTCCTTCCCAGATGCAACCAAATACTTCGTACATCCTCTCCCCTCTTGAGTTCATGCCCTATTTCAGAAAATATGTAATATTGCATCACAAGTGTATTTCATGAACATTATAACATCATAGTTAAAGATGTGGCATTGGTCAATAGTCTGTTAGTCATACTACGAATTTAAATCTGTAATAAGCAAAGGAACATAGGCACAAGTACCTCTTAGTAAAGCTAGTAAAAAAGCTAAGAGTTGTGAAGATTAGGTACCCACTCATATCTTGTTTTGTTTTGTCATGTGATCCTGGGCGGTAGCAGATCACAAATAGTGAGGAAAGATGTGGTCAAAGGTCAAGGACTGAAAGCAGCTTAGCATAAGGATCATATTTTCTCCCAGTAATTTTTTGTCATCCAGTCCTTTATAGAATCATAGAATGGTTTAGGTAGTTTCGGTGTAAGATGGCATAATTTATTTTTTAAAAAAATTGACAACTCTTGAGGAATGTAGGGATGGTCAAGGATGTATAAAAGGTACTGTGAATAAACAATCAGTCCTGAAGTGGCGGAAGCACCTGGATGTAGGTACTTCAAAGAGATACCAACGTGTAACTTCCTCTATCAGAACATCTGCCTGCCTCTGATCACCATCATCTTCCTACTATTGAAAAGGATGGTGCTCAAAAATGCTAGCCAGGAACCTTTTATGACTTGAATAAAAACGAGAGAGAAAGCTACAGTATTTTAAACTAGCTGGTTTTGAATTACAGTTTTCTAGTGCATGACCTTTCTCAGCATGTCCTTGGACTTAGAAAAATGGAGATCCAGTTTAAAGTCAAACCTGTATGTTTTTTAATTATTCAAAACATGTTGATTTGTAATTGTATAAGAATATTTGTTTCTTCCGCTAGTATTTGTTAATAAAGTGGAAAGTACTTGATTTCTTTTCGAGATTGATTTCAGTGCACAAATGCAGGCAAGAAGTGGTTAGTTCATGCCAGGAACTCTGAGTAATGCATCAGAGTAAATGATCACCTGCTCATACAAAATACTTTAAAACTCATTGAAAAGAGTCAGAATGAATTTCTGCAAAGAAAGAGTTAAAGCCACCTTGTAATATTACACAGAAAGTAATTTTCATGTTTTTGCAGCTTAAAAGTATGCTTTGTCTGGCCCTTGAAAATCCATTTTTCCTTTTTTTGTCCAGCTGCACTGCAACTCGAGGAATGCTCAGCTCATCTTTCCTAGATCTTTGACTTTGGAGAGGCCTTGAACTAGAAATATCCCAGCTGAAAAATGTGAAGGTGGAAGGAGGAAAATTAATTGAGTTTGTGGAAAAGGGTTAAAAGAGATGTTTTTGCAGGAGAAAAATAAACATGAAAGAATTGCTTCCAACAGCTGGGCAGAGCCATTTCAAGTTCTGCAAACAGAACTTTATGCTCCCATCGATAGAAACAAGGCTTCCTTACTTTTCTGAACAAAAAATAGCACAATAAAAATGTCTCTTTTGCATCACCAGTTTCTGTTACAAATGGGAAGCTGGCCTGGCAGATCTCAGCCCTTGTACTGTCTCGGTAAAAAAGACAACAGCACACAGTAATATCATTATAGCCTTTGCTAAACAGAAAGCGAATCTGTTACTGTATTTATGCGGCACTGACACACTCCATTTTCATGCAAAGAGACGTTTAAAAGATCTACACTTACTGACTGAGTCATGAGTGTGGAGTCATGGCACTTGACTATCAGATCACATTTCACGTTTTGAATGACCTCGAACCAGAGTAGCTGGTGTTCTCAGGAGAGACAGACAAGAGTAGCGTGGGTCAAAGGAAGGGCTCCCCATGAGCGCTGACCTGTCGGTTTGCTTAGAAGAGCCTGTCTAGGGGGGCTGGACAATTAAATGCCCCAAACGTAGTTGGAATGTATTTTGTTTGTTTTAGCAGCACATTCAGCAAGAAGTGACAACATTTAGTACAATCTGCTGTGTTGAGGAACTTGTGTACTGGAATCACCTTCAGAAAAGTTGGAGTGACCCAGTTTGTATCTCATCAGCTAAAGCATGACAACACACCTCCTTATTAAAACTTTACAAGATGACTGATGTTATACTTGACTAGAAGAAATGAACGCATCTCCTCCAAAATAAAATCCTGCTAGTAATGGTCCTTTTTATTTATTTTTTTTCAGCACCCTGCGGGACAAGACAAGTTCCCTTATCCCCTTCCAGAACACGAGTGTATTTTTATATCAACAGGATTGTTTTCATTTTCAGATAAGTTTGTTCTTGACTAGCAACATAAGAAAAAAACACCCCTTCATTTATTGTTACTGTTGCAGCACAGCAGTGGTATAATGTTCCCATGTCCATAGAAGAGAAGAAAATACCGTTATGATTTTAGTTTAACACACTGTGCCAGAAGCATATAGAGTCAGGTATGAAATGTTCCTTGTATTATGTTTTCTTGAAAGTCACATGTCCTGGCCAGTCTGCTGTGCAAGCCATTGAGAACAACACATCCAGCCCCATGAAATGCTGGTGGTTTAAACATATTTCTTGTACAGTAACATTACCAAAAAGTATTCGTGGTCAAGAAATAAAAGGGGCATGCTTGTTACTGAAGGCTGTGAAATAAGATCTTTTTTTTCAGCTTTTTATTGACACCTGCCCATGAAAAAAACCTGTAACAGCAAACTGTACTGACTCACTGTTAATAAAAAGCACAAAATTGAAGTATCAGGTGAAGATAGATGAGGTCAGAAAGAAAACACTTCAAAAGCTTGAGAAGCAATGTTGCATGGTATTACCAGAGTTCATTTAGGTCTTAGAAATGATGCATTTGAACTACAGGAGAGATGATAATTAAAGGAGATTTTTGGATTGGGAAATGTTGTTAGTTGATAACTAGATTCTTCAGCTTCAGTTTCAAAGCAAAATCTGTCTAACTTTGTAAGTCTTAGAGATTCCAAGTGTGCCAAGCCTTAACATTGAAGGGATGTCAAATGTGATTGGTTAGAGGATGTTTGTCACAGTACGGCGTGTTGGTGAAAGCCTAAACCCGTGCTGTGCCTATAGATTAGCGATGGGAAATAAAGCTCATGTGGATATCTACGAGCTGAAGAGATTTCTATTAGAAAGGCTTTGTAGAGTTTGTAGCAAAAAGGTTGCAGATGAAGATTATCCCTGAAGTTGGAGAGCGGAGTGGATGCTTCCTGTGTTCCTCATTCTTCCAGTGATACAGCATCCTTTCGTGGAACTCTGGAGCAAGCAGGATTTTATGTGGTGCCCCAGTGATTCATTTAAATTGCAAGTCTTGTTGACTTGGTCATAGCCACATGACACAGATATAATTACTTTAGTATACTTAATGATTGCATAGGATCCAAAAGTGGCACAGGATAAAACACAGTTCTACATAATCACCTTTTAAATTAGCCACGTAGGTCATTAAGACGCTATGCTGTGAATTCAGTGATGCTTGCTATTATGTTTTTCCACACAGTGGGCACAGGATTCACGAATTTGTGACATTGTGTTACGATAAGGCTAATCGATATTGTATTGTTGTCTACCACATGGTTCAGTAGTAGACTTTAGAGGTTTTGCTATTGGTACTTTAATACACTTATCTGTAAAATGGGGTTTCTGCTCTATTTTATGTTATGGAGAAAGAGAGATGGTTATTTTCACTTTGAGTATGTGGTCACCTGAAATTTGAACGTAAAACACCATTTAAAATATTTTTCACAAACTTTTTAATCTAAATACTATTTTATATCTATTATATCTGTACCTGAATAATTTAGAAGACAAATTTTAAAATACAATTTTTGCGTATGTCTTCAAGTAGAAAGTGTTTGTTTTAAAAAAGGGCAACTGCATCATTGTAATCATTGCCTTCTGCACTGGTGATTCCTTTTCTCACAGGAGAGACCTGTGAACGTTCTGAAAAGGTAAACCTGATTGATTGCGTTTTGCGAACAGTTTACACACTTGACTTCACTTGGTCAAGTTTCATACCTAGCTCCTGGTTGCCTATGAGGTTTGTCCCTAGATACCCACATCCCTTTCAGCTGCATTGTTTTATAAGCCCTAAATACTGTTTTTTAAAATACTACAAAATAGCCGTATTACCTATATTTTGATTTACATTTCTTTGGGAATATAACTTTCAGCTCTTCCACCTTCACTAACACATTCTAAGTTACCCTTAAAATTACAGAGTCTGGGCAGGTTTCAAGCGTGTGTGGTTACAGTTGGGAAATCAAGAAGGTTTAGAAGCTCTATAATTACTAACTCTTTGTTTATGTAGATGCCATCCTTCAGAGCCACCACATCATGGTGTACTTGGTCACTGCTGCAGTTCCGAGTAGCATAACTACGTGAAGATACATATTAAACTGTGTACACGTAATTAAAAAAAATCCAGCACATCACGGAGAGATCTTTAAACCGGTAACATGAGAGCTACTGACCTTTCTGAGAGAAATGTGACGGGGCTTTGCCTGAACAGATGTCTAGATACAAAATGAGAGCATGACACCATCAGTCACTTTTAGAGAATGTAATGCCCCTGACTCTGCTGGCCGGGGTTTGTGACTGTGATGGGTTGCAGCATCTGGCCTGGGAGGGCGGTGGGGTTGGTTGGGGTTTTTTTGTTGGTTTTTTTTTTTTTTTTCAGCTACTAGGTAACCGTTTATGCATTTGCTCAGTTTTAGAAATGATGCAGTGGGTAGTCAGAAGGATACAAATACTTTTCTCTCTGAACAGCTTCAGTCTTACTGACAGTAGTTTTAGAAAAAAAGTGTAGTACTTTGTGTATCAAACTCAGGACAAGGGATGGGAGCATGAAATTTTATTCTTTCTGAATGGAGCACAAAAACCTTTGGAGGTACTCAGAGACCTGGCTGCTCCAGTTGCCATAGGAGCATCCCAACAGGAGTCCCAAAACCTGTTTTAGCAGGAGGTACAGGGTTCACATTTAAATCATTTATTAAGGTGCCGTAAGAAACGCCACTAATATTATGCTGAGGTAGTTCTTTATGTTCTTGGTTGACTGGTGGTGTAGTCATGCACTCCACGTTCATCATCTACATCGCTTCACACGTCATCTTTTTTTCCTTTTTGTCTTGAAATGTGATCATTGAAAAATGAATGTCTGGAGTATGCATCGTTATGTGTCTGTCAGCTTTTGATCTAATGCAGGTTTTATGTGTATCTCTGTTCCTACAAGGGCCTGACACAACCCCTCTAGCTTTGCATGCGTACAGCTCTACATCGTACCTCCTTCCTTTCCCGCTCCGCTTTCCCCAGGGTCTCTGCTGCTGCCCCTTGTTCCAGCCCTCTGGGCCACGCCACCTCTCAAGCGGGCTCTGGGGAGAAGGGGCAGAGGGGGCAGATACTTCCAGGTCTGGCAGTTGCTGGGAGGTGGGAACAAGAAGAGGCAGCATGTCCATCTGATTGTCACACTGAACACCAGCAAGCTGCCTTTCTTGCACCTCTAGTCGCCGAAGATCGGCATAAGGCTTCAGAATAGTCCCTGCTGTTCCCTGTGAAATAGAAAAGCGTGGCTATAGTAGAACCAACAAAGGTCTCTCATGATTTCTTGTGGCTACAACAAACTGCCAAGTGTTCTTTTGCAGAGCAAGCTTAAGGGTGGGTTTGTAATGGTGTGAAGCAAACTTCACCTGTACCATCCTGCTCTGGCAGGGGGGTTGGACTAGATGGTCTCTAGAGGTCCCTTCCAACCCCTGACACTCTGGGAATCTGCTCTTCTTACTTGGCTGCAGCTCTGTCAATGCCCTGCACGTGGACCACGGGACCAAAGCATCTAGCAATGCATTTTATCTGCACTGCAGATCATACTTTCAACATCATTTAAACTTGGGCAAAGAAAGCATTGTTAACAACCAGGAGAAGCAACTCCAGCGAACCTTCCCTGCAAGTGTGCCATTCTACTGGATAATTTGCATGTTTGTTTTGAGCTGTTGCTAGTTATCCCAGTGTGCCTTGTTGTATCTCCTCCTCTTAATCTATATTGTCTTTATATCGGTGTTTAGTGTACATGAAAGTAGTTTGCATTATTATTGGAGTCTATGCTTCCATCTTTTTTTCCCTGTTAACTGAAGTTAGTAAGCCAACTATCTACAATTGTCGTATGTATTTCAAAGCTGTTTTGATAGTAGACATCACCCCTATCCATTTTCTCTCTTTGTGCTTCCACAAAGTTCCAATTTCATTGTCAACGATTTTAAATAAAGGATAGGAATGAAGTCTGTAATAGGGTTTTGTAATTCAGAATACTGTCGTAATAGTAGTTTTCAACAGGCAACTCTGAAAATACGTATTAGTAATGCTGCAGAATGGTTTACAAAAGCTAGAAGCAATGTTTCTTTAAGGAGAACAGCCTGTCCATGAAAACTGTAGTTCTCCTAAGATAAAGCCCTTGTATACTACTTTTCTCAAGGTGCTAATTATCAGAGAGGATAGAAATTCAAATCACTATTGTGGATGGGAGGCAGACAAAATGTTCCTGCAGTGTTCTTACGTGCGTTAGTGGTTTTATTTGCATCTTCTGTGAAATAGCTGCATGCAGTGCAATGCATGGCTGGAAAGGACTTGCATTTTCTCTGTCTTACAAAAGTCGCCTAGTCCAAGGCATGAGACTCTCATCCTCTGAATGTTTTGTAATGTAAGAGTCATCACACTGCTGCAATACTATATTATAATAAAGTCAGGAATAGGGTATTTGGGGTTCTGAACTTTAATCAGTTTTTCACCCTGGTTGAAATATTACCTTTTCCATAAGCCACGTTCTGTGCCGCAGTGCGCACACGATAGCTTGCGCGTGAATCGCCCATGCATGCTGTTTATGTTCTGTATCAAATGTCTCCCTAGCCTCGCTCTAATACCGACGTTGCTGTGTCACCACCTCGTGGCAAAATTGCTGTACGGTAGTTATATACAGGCGCGGAGAAAGATGAAGTTTCTCCATGTGTGCTTAACTAGACATTTTTGACTGAAATTATTCCTGGCTCTCTTACAAAAATGAAGCTGCTCAGACAACGTATCTGAAAATAAGGTGGTTAACCTCCGTTATGTTAGGAAAAGCTGCTCCCAAGTAATCACTAAGTCTGCAGTGCAACAGAAAAGAAGGTATGTCACCTTCCTGTGTAGAATAGAAATGGATATTATGTATGTGGGAGAAGAAGGCTTATTCCTGGCTTAGGTAGAAGTATGTAAAAATTCACAAATCTAAATGTGTGCAGAAGCTGGACCAAAGCGTACAGTTCAGCATAAGCCCCAAATCCTCTTATACTGTGCGTTGAGGAGAAATGGGAGCAAGAACTTAGAATTGTAATAAAAAGTGGCTTTATACCTTGCTGAATTGTATGTCAGACGTGTCTGGGGTTTGGCTGAAATGTTAAAGAGTTTAAGGAGAACTTAAGTTTGGTGTTCTTTTTGTTGAGACATTGGCTTTGAAATTCAGAGTTTGCATTCTTCTTTTATCATAGTTTGTTAAATAGAAGTGACATAGCTGTTGGGTTTACAACTGCAAAATTTATAAATAGAGATTTATTTTTTTCAGTTGGAAAACAAAGTGAAATAGACATTTTTCTATACAGTTACTTATCATTTGCCTAGTTTTGTTATTAATCTGTGACCAGAAAACTGAGGTAGTAATGTAATCCCAAACTTTTAGTTTGATATTATAGTGTAATAAACAGCATGGACTACATTATTTCACTTGCTATCATGACTCATTGATCAAAGCTTCTGCCAAATTTAGGCCACCTGACCCTTTTAATAACCACCTCTTGAGTGGTATCTTGCATGCTGCCATATGAAGGATCACTTCCCTTCCAGTGCAGTGTCAGCATACAACCCCAGCCCTACAGAGAGAAGCAACTCAGAGGCTTATCTTTTTAGGAAAAATCAATATATCTTTTGTAATCCAGTGCAATTATCCATGTAACTATCAAGTAAATAATTTGCAGGATTCAAATCCATTTTCCTTCAACCATTATCTCCGCGGGCTGTCTTAAGTAAACCAGTTGCTCTTGGCGAGAAAGATCTTCAGTGCAGTGCTTGGTGCAAGTGGGGTGGGAACTCATGCCCGTATGAAAAAATTACTGTATGCTTTTGCTTTATAGGCTGAAAAAGCCTATTTTGGTAGGGTTAAATTTGCTATATAGGGGTCCACATCTGTTTTGAAAAATGTTAGGTGTTAAGCAAATTAAAAAGCAGTGCTCTAATTTTAAGCATGCAGCATTGCGTCTGTCACTCACAGGAACCAAACCCCAAAGTAACACCTGAGCCAGGAGGCTCGACGGCCTGTGGACATCGGGACTGTCGTACATGTGCACCCATATCGCCAGTGGCTCACGAAAATACAAGCATACATTCAAAAAACTTTAAACTCTTCACGGCTTTCCTTATATCAGGAAATGAGACATCAACAGGTTCATATCCTGAAACATAATGGTGCTTTATTAGTAAAAATGGACATGAAATCGTAGCTAATGAAGTACAACACAGCACAGGTAGGTTATGTGCGTGTCCTCGGCAGAAAAGACGGACAAAAGCAACCTGCTAACCAGCTCTCAACTGAGAAAAGTCCGAATGCTCATGGTGGCTTTTAATGTTTACAATATGTGCCAATAAAAATGGCTAAGACATCTGTTGTTGAACAAGAATAATACTAATGTGGAAGTTTTCAATCACTGCAGGTATTTTTACAGGTGATAATAGATAATTTTTTTGTTAGTGTTATGTTCTCTAAAAAAAAAAAAAAAGGTCATATCTTGATATTCCTGATACTAAAGCAAATGTTTAAATGTTACTTTTAAGCACTAGATTCGTGCAGGGTGAAATTCAAACAGCAAAAAAATCTCATCAGTCACTTAGTGATGCTTGCTAAAGTGTTAGTTGTCCCAGGGATCTATCAGAAGGCATTTGCATTCTGAATAACAACTGTTAACAGGACCTTGTGGTGTTTTAATAGCTGAACAGCAGAGTTGTTATGTGGAAATACGAGTTAGCAGTTTGATCTGGCAGTCTGTGTGTATGTCCTTATCTGGCAGTCTGTGTGTATGTCCTTGTTTATCCTGAAATTTGATCCATCTGTGACAAAACTTTACTATTAATGCAGTGATGCATTGGACATTTAATGGGTTCTGTATCGGACTAAAATGACTGTGGAAATGTTAATGGTTTACTTGCATTCACTGTGGTCAAAAGCATGTGTACTGAGCGGTGAATTATGTGAAAGATAACTTTGTAAACCCCGTGCAGAATTTACTTTGTATTCTGAATATTTGTATGCTGGTACATCCATACTTTGTCCCAGTTTGATGTGGCGTTGACTGGGCTGTATGTGTTTACCCTTTCTTTTGTTGTTTCATAGACCGCCTTTGTTGTAGATGTTTTGTCTACTCCAAAAAGGTACCTGATGTGATTATTTAAACTAGATGCTGTCGAAACTGATCAGCCCCAAATTAGTTGCATATGCTTTCTCACGTTTTTCAGCAAATTCTTCAGTACAGCTTCTTTTTGTTCTATTAAAATGTCTGAACCATAATAAACGAAGCTTTAGAAACAATCCTTTCAATATGATAAAAAATTAAAAATCCATAAGGAATTTAATGTAGGCATCAAGACTTTAAGAGTAATTTCTTTTTTTTCTAAGTTGCACAGAACCCTCTTAAAGATCGTCATAGTTTGCAGAACAAAGCAAAAAATAGAAGAAAAAAGCACAAGAATTCTATGTATGAAATTAAATATGTCAATGTGTATGGCAGTCCTGTGACAATGAAAAGTACTGTGGTATATTTTGTCAGAAAAAAATAATAAGAAAATTACTAAGAAAGACTAATGTTAATATTAAGAAATATTTAAGAAAAATAATATTAAGAATAATATTGGAGTTCAGTTGCTTAATGTAGATTACAACTGTGCCTTGAACACAGGTTTTTTTATATGGCCAGAAGGAATAAGGAATAATTTCTTCCATAATTGCTTGGATGTACTAAGAATTGCTACTAATGAACAGAATTCTATTTGATTAAAATAGATGGAATTACCCCAATATAAAATATGTGTGAGCACAGGTACCCGTAGCGTCGCAGCAGCCATTCGATCCACGTAGGCTATAGCTTTACAAAATAATTGGCCTGGAAGTTGATAATGCTTCAAATGTTTTTCAACCAGTTTCAACTTTCATATTAGCTATAACTAAAGTTGTTGGGTATTTTTGTTTGTTTTACTCAGCTGGAAAGTCATCAATTCCAGGCAAGACTACAGACCCAGAATAAATCAGTGCATTTCAGAAACACTGATGAATTTATTTGTATTTCTTCAAGAAATGTCCCACTTCAAGGAACAAAACCCTGGCAAGGTAAGCACTCCCAAGTAAGATTAACAGTTTGATGACACAGATTTAAAAAAGCAAACCAAATATACATTATGGTACACTCCGTCTTGAGTTTCTGCTAAGTTCTTCCTGTGCAGAACACAGCTAGGTCAGCAGTGAGCAAAGCTGCTCACAGTAAAGTTTACAGCAGTACAGTCCCTCCCCGTACAGCTACTGGAACCTCACTAGTCCTTCATTGGAAAGGAAATTTAAAATATCACAATTGAATAAAAACTTTTAAAAGCAGAAGTACACAGTTCCTAAACATACACGTTTGTTTCCAAATAATTTGAGTTTTCAGAAATAGCTGTACAAGTATTAAATGATAGAAGAGATCGTTCCTATTTTATAACTTTTCATCTATACAGTTCTAGTTGTTTGTGGTTTATTTGTTGGTTTTGGTTTTTTTACTGGAAAGACTGAGCTAAAGAACCTGGTTCATGAAGAGGCAAGCAAGAGTAAGGTTTCTTCGTTCCTACTAGGAAGAAGATTATTTGTGCCAAAAGTGAAGCAGCTTTCTTTCCTAAAGAAAAATATATATAATATAGAAGTATATCGTGGCAATTCTAGATTTCATTTTTATGCTTCTGTTGGTATTTATAAAAATTTAAAAGGAGATTAGGCAGTTTTTCCTTTCATTTGATCTCAGTTAACTTTGCCACAAAACCTTTCATGGAAACAGGCCCTTCAGAATTAGCAAATTGAAAGTATGTAGTACCACACTCAAATATTAGGAGCTTAAACTGAAAATACATGTAAGCAACAGGATGAAATACATTTCAAAGATGTATCAGTTAAACAAAAAGAAACTATGTGTTCAGGATAATAAAATTATATTTAAAAGAAGTAAGTGTATATTGAGGTAGGAAAATGTGGTATCAGTATACACAGGACCATAATTTTGTAACCTGACACAGTAATTGTATGTTAATATATATCTAATCCTGATTTAGAAAAGCTAATTCTGACAGCATGTATTCCTTCCTTTTTCCTGACCTCTTTCTTTGAGCCAAGTCATTATTTTACTGTTAGATTTATAAACAAATTAGGCACTGTTGCTGTGTGCAAAATTTATTTGAATTAACCGTTTTATTGCAATTCAACTCCAAAAGCAAAGGGGTTCTTTCTGTAAACTTTCAACAGATCAGTTCTGTACTCAGCATTGTGCCGCTGTGAAAGATGCCGTCACAGCAGAGGCTGAACCTCAAGCTTTATACTGAAAACTCAGCTCAGTCTTGTTGTTAGGGGGACGCTAGAGTAGCCAGCAAGTGTCAAGAGCGTGCTTGCCAGCATCTGAGAGAAAACAGTTTCACAATGCAACACACCAGGGAAGACAGCTGTACTCACTGGGAGGATTTCTTGCCTTTGTAAGCATGCAGCAAGTATGCACTGTAACGTTTCAATTAGTGATTTGTGGGTTCTTTCCTGCATGTTAACTGTTTAGCCTTTTTTTGTGGAATGAAGGTGAAGTAATTTCTAGTAATTTTACCAATAACCATGAGCTTGTTAAACTTCACAGTAAATGAATAAAAATACCATTGTTTATAATAGAAGAGGGGATACATCCTAATTTGCCAAAATTAACTGATGCTTATTTGTACAAGATGTACTGAAGTATTTTCTACTTAAAAAAAACCCCAAAAACAAACAAAAACCCCCCAACATCCATTTTCCACTGCATTCTAGATTTCATTTAGCACGAAACATTTTTCTTTTGCAAAATGATCTAAATATTTAAACAGGGGAAGTGTTAATGGCCAATTTTAATGTTTTTTTGCCAGTTTTGCCTACTAGTCTGCAGTATATGTACGTTTTTCACTGTCTTGGGAAGTTACATTCCTGGAGTTGTCCTCTCCTATGTCCTGCGTAAGTATAGTCTCTTTTTCAATCGTGATTTATGTACATGGTTTGTGTATTGTTTGGTCTTTGTAGAGGGAATTGGTTTATTTTTTTTTTAACTTATATAAACACATGTGCATATATATATACACATATACATATACACATTTTTAATTTATATACACACACGTGCACACATATATACATATATGGAGGGGGTGGTGAGGCACTGGAACAGGTTGCCCAGAGAAGCTGTGGATGCCCCATCCCTGGCAGTGTTCCAGGCCAGGCTGGATGAGGCTTTGAGCAACCTGGTCTGGTGGAGGGTGTCCCTGCCCAGGGCAGGGGGTTTGGAACTAGGTGGTCTTTAAGGTCCCTTCCCACCCAAACCATTCTATGATTCTGTGATTCTGTGTGTAGGCGCTGAAGTGCTTTTTGTCGTATGATAGTTGGCTTACAAGTTTTTTCAGCTTGTTGATTCTGACACAACATTGCAATAGTCATATTTCTCAGGCAGAGATATGAAAATCAGACTAAGTCAAGATAATGACAAATGTGATGGTAAATTGTGCCTTACTGGAAGTAAAAAAGGCATCAGTTGCCAGGAATACCATGGTGATTTCTGCGATGAGTAGGAATGGCTCGTAGAAACTGAATTTGACATTAAGGGTTTGTCTGACATGGGCATTTCACAGTGCTTTTTTGTGTAAAACTAATTGCATTATGTAAAATTAGTAGTTGTCTTATGCAAATGCATTGTTTAATCTTTACTGAGTAACTTCTTATAAAGCAGTATTTCAATACAATTTCTCTCTGTCTTCATTTTTATCACAGTATTGTGTGCCTTTTTATGTCCCTTCCTTAAGTGCAATGAATTTGGACAGAAAGTGTGCAACAAAATTAAGACTGTTCTGATGAAACTAGATTTTGGAATAGTAGAATATATCAACCAGAAGAAAAAAGAGAGATCTGGTGAGTGATTAAGCGTAGTCCCAAGTAATGTGTTTCTGTATGCAGAGAAAATTGTATTCACCTTGCAGACAGTTCATCCTGTGAAGCCAAGTGCAAAGATATTTCTTGCTTTGAACCATTCTTAGCTTTGAAGGAGTGATAATGTGTGTCAGAAGTCTGGGTATGGTTAAAAAAAGAAACGAAGTCATGGAAGGAAACAAGGCAAGACTGATGGTTCATTCTCTTCATACTTGATTAGATGTTCTGCTTGGAGGTTTACAGAAAAAACTACTCGCTGTAAAGTATGCAATGTTTATCTCTGTTTAGCTAAGGCAAACTCTTTAGTAAAAGACCAAGCTCTGTTCCAGCATCTAAATCTGCCCTTGTTTTCACTCCCGACAGCAACAAGAATTTTTCTTTCCCAAATACTCAATAAGCATTTAAGAACTGCAGTAGCATAGTAACTACAAATCAATCAAAGTTTTTAGTTAGAAAGGGGAGAAATAAGTTTAAAAAGATATTTCACTTGTGTCACCTGAAAACATTTATAACAGTAGAAACTTGTAGATTTTAAGTAATAAAGCTATTTCAAGAAAAATATTTACATGAAAGATGCTATCTTTAGTTTGCTTTTTGTGTGCGGTACAGTTTTGGTAATTAAACCTTTGTAGTGCAGCCACATGACTTGCAGGAGGCCTACCCTTTTTAGTTAGTATTACATCACTTGATTTCACGTCTGCTTTAAGATGTGCATTTCTTATAAAAGTTCATCATACAACGTGCTGTTCCTAAAGACAATGAGAGGAACCATCTGCCTTTTCCCTTTCTCTTACGTATGACGCAGTAGTTGTTGGAAATAGGGAGTAATGCATTGAAAATTTTCTTTCTTGTATTATTCCACCTCATTCTAGTTTTAAGTGAAACTGGCAGAGAGAGAGATCAGGTTATTGTTCCACACATTTCATAAACCAGCACTGGGAATATGGTTGAGGTTAGATTCGTTCTTTCCTGCCTCTCACCCTTCGGTTTAATTCAACGCAGACACGTTCCCTACCTTGCTGCACCACTTGGGTTCACAAACCCTTGTACTGGCACGAGAGGAAATAGGAATTGCAAAAACAGGCAACCAAGAATAATATGTCTGTGTTTTTCAGCTTATATTGGTTTAAAATATCCGTGAGGCTATTCTCAGACAGAGAGAGGAGGTGAAATTTGTGTCTCAGTTCTTCTGTAAGGAGCAAGGTTCTACCAGGCTTCAGAGGATGCTTTGTATGCACATTTGCGTATGAATGTTGAGAATGCAGGGGAACTGGGTCCAAAGAAGACAGGTTTTGTGAACGAAGTTTACATGTAATTGTCCAGAAAATTGCATGTTCTCATGTAAAAGAAATGTGCTGGGATAACTACACCACCTGTTTTAACTGTGTGTTACAACTGTGCATTCTACCAGCAGTTTAAAGATAATAGATATTGGCAGGGAACATCATATGCTGGGCAGCAACAGACTTCTGAAACTAAGTAAATAAATGTGTTGGAATGTATTTCAGAGCAACAATTTCTCTCCCACTTGGGCTGCTGCAGGATATGTTTTGATAAATACCTAGCCTCTCAATCAGCCTTTTTTCCCTCCCCTTAGTAGCACGTTACGTAAATGATGCACTGTGTCCAGATTACTGAGGTGCACTGAGCCTCGAAGTCTTGTTTTCATGAGTAGGGTAAAAAATATTCTTTTTTCTTTCAGAAACAGCAAAAACAAAACCCACAGAAGATGACAGTGAACTAGACATATCAGCCCTGTGCCCTAAGGTGACTTTTTTCAGTCAACCCTATCTCACTTTTAAAATCTATATAGGTAATGGAGACTATCTAGACTACTGTCTCTGTTTTCTGTGGAAGACTTGAGCCTGCCCAGGAGGCTGTGTTCCTGAACTAAGCAGTGTGCTTTAAAAGTGACTGATAGTCTCCATCTTTGGGCTTATACTAATTAGCTTACTGCATTTGTGACTTCTAGCCTTCAAGGTAATGGTTTCTTTGGCCTACTAAACTAAGAACACGTTTATTTTGTGTTGGCTGTAGAATGATTAATCTGGCATTTAGTAGCAGTGGCAGCTATTTGTATTTGCAACAGTGAAATTGCAGTTAATTTGCATCAAATTAAAATATGAAAGAGGATCATTTATAGAAAATCTACGTAATTTCTCAGATACTTTTGTAATCACTTGTCTGATCATCTTTAATGATAGTGTAAATCAGCATATTATTTATAAATATATTTTTAGACATGTATGAGGACATTCTAATATCTCCTTTCTCTCTTAATATTTTAAATAACTGTAAGGCAAAGGATTTTCCATTAACATCAGAACACTGGGTGGTATAAAAAAATTCAGTTTCATAAGAATTCTTATGCAGTATTTGATGAGTAGTGTACAGAGCCTGACCGACAGTGATTGCTTTGCAGGTGG
Source organism: Rhynochetos jubatus (assembly GCA_027574665.1). NCBI lineage: Eukaryota > Metazoa > Chordata > Aves > Eurypygiformes > Rhynochetidae > Rhynochetos > Rhynochetos jubatus. The sequence goes on along the minus strand of CM050648.1, from coordinate 80,247,510 downwards.
TTTGGTATTCTGAAAAAAACAAAATTACACCCCATGGGATAAAAATTTCTAGCTGACATAACTGAATATTGTCGAAGTTCACAAAGGATAATGATTTTTTAAATTTAGCTAACTTTTGACTGTCTTACAGATAATGTGGGGTTTTTCAATCCAGGTTTATGCATTTCTTTACATTTATATGTATTTTGTATTTACAAGTTCATTCCGCTTTCATTACAGTAGGATATTACTTTCAGAATGAATAATTGGAATTTTCTGTGCTTCTTTAGTATAATACATCTTTCAGTAATTACAAAGAGGGATGCTTCACTTCTAAGTATTGTATACTCCTATTATTTTCATATTTTTACAAGTAAAGCCTAAAGAGGAGGCATTTTATATTGCTATGACATGCAAGAGATGTCTTTTTCCATATCTTAGCATTGGCTTCCTGTAGTGTGAATTTGTTTAGTGTAAGAATAACATGTATGGGGCTTTTTTATGTTTAGGTTAGTCCTGCAGTTGTTGCCAAAGAGCTGTCAGTGTCTGACACAGACGTATCAGAAGTATCTTGGACAGATAATGGGACCTTTAACTTATCCGAGGGGTATTCTCCACAGACAGACACATCTGATGGTATGTAATGGCTTCATCTGTTTCATCGATGAATTGCAGTCGCGTAAGTTACCTGAAAACTCTTAGAGAATTTGAGGGCAGAGGTTTTTTGGGTTGTGGGTTTTTTCCCTACTATGAATTTAAATGACTTGCGGTGTTTTACATCGTTTTGGAGACACCTTCCATAAAAGCTGTCCTCATCTTAAAAATAATTAAATCAGTAAGTGTGTAAATGAACAAGTAGTGGTGGGTAAAACCGACACATTCATTAAGTGCCAGATTTAGCTTTCTCTTCCAGAAACCTTTTAAGCAAGTAAACTTTTAAGTTAGTACCAGCGCTTTTGTGGGTAAGCTATACAAATAAAAGCTGAGGAAGAAAAAGTGAATACACTGAATTGCTAAACAACCAATTAAAGAAAGTATTTTTAGGGTTTGGTTACTAGAATGCTGATGAAGACAGCCAGCAGTGAGCCTAAATGAGACATGAAGATGAAGACAGGGAAAAGATTCACAAGCACTTGTCTTGATCTTGAACAGATCTTTAAGTTCTTACTTTCTACTGACCAAGCTTTCACTTAGCACTTTGCCTGAATGAAGATTAAGGACAATGGTAGTTTGGTGTAATCTTAGTTTGTGGATTTGTTTCTCTGCTTGTCTTGCATTCTCCTCTTCTAGGAAAAGTTCACTGTAAATGACAAGTAGGGTGATACTACTTAATGACATTATATAGGCCAAAGTAATAATTGAATAATTTGATTAATATTTCAAGTTGTAAATAGACAGCATTGTACAATCACAGAATCCTAAGTTGGAACGAGCCATTGTTGTTCATCTCATCTAACCTCCTATTCAAAGCAGGTTCAACGTGATGCAGTTTTTCAGGGCTGTGACCAGTGGAATGTTGAGCATCTCCAATGGTAGAGGTTCAGCAACCTCCCTGACAGCCTTTTTCAATACTCACTTTCATGATGAAAAAGTTTTTTCTTATAGTGAGTCAAACCTTCCCATGTTTCAGCTTGTGTCAATTTACTCTCATCCTTCTGCTGTGTGACTTTAAGAAGAGTCAGGGCCCGTCTTCTCTACTCCTTCCCATAAGGTAGTTAAAGACAACTGTGCGATCTCCCCTTTGCTGCCTTGTCTTAAGGCCGAACAAAGCCCATTCTCTCAGCACCTCCTATGTCCTGTTCTCCAGCTCCCTACTACACTGGCTCTTCAGGGGACTCACTCCAGTCTTTTGTTGACTTTCTTATACTGGAGAGGTCAAAACTGGACAGAATACTCCAAATGTGCACTCTCAGGTGCTAAATAGAGGGCGGAAGACCCTTCCATTGGCTTTTGGACTTTGTTTTTGCTGGTATCGCTCAGTACATGGTGGGCCTTCCATGCTGCAAGGGCATACCGCTGACTTTCTGACCACAGGTCTTTGTTGTGAAAGCTGCTCCTCTGTCTCGTTGCCCCAGCCTGTACTGCTGCACAGCTTATTCCGTTCCAGGTGCAGGACTTCACGTTTGCTTTTGTAGAATTCCGTGACGTTCATTTTCAGCCTGCTCATTTCTCCAGCCTGTAGAGGTCCCTTTCAGGACGCCGCCCTCCAGAATATCAAATAACCTCCCCGAGAGCAATTCCCTTCTGCCCATGAACTTGCTGAGAGTGCACTCCATGCCGTCATCTAAGTCATCAATAAAAACGAGTGGGGTTGGCTTCAGTATCTCTGACAGACACCACGAACAAGTGGCCTCCAGTTGGACCTTGTGTCACTGATCACAACCCTTTGACCCTGGCAGTCCGGCCAGTTTTCCACCCACCCTGCAGTTCAATTACCCAGTTCCCTCACTGATTGGGCTGTAAAGATAATGTGGGAAACTGCATTAAAGGCCTTGCTAAGTGAAAAATAAACACTCTTCTCCCCTGCGGAGCATTTCAGCGAACAGGACACGCACAAGTGCAAGACCAGACGGGATGCAGCTGAGGACTGGCTCATCTCCCCTTAAAGCTCTGTGCATTTGAGCCACCACACTGCATACAGCACAACCCTTCCTCCTCACATTCCCAGCCTGTTTTTCCTAAAGAAAATGGCGAAAATGACCCATGAGACATTTTTAGGATTCATTTCCTTAGCCCTTATGAAAGCTTCTATTGCCTGTTTTCCTAGAAAGTAAGTTCAAACTGAGTATTTTTTACCTTCTTATTCAAATACCAGATCAAAGTATTCATATATATATATATATATATATATGAATAGTATATGGTCATTTAGGCCTCTTCCATAGGCCATGTACTGTACAGTATGTTTTACACATTTCTAACAACAAATATTGTGCCATTAATGCAGCCATTAAAATCTAATCTTCTATTTGTTTACCTTCTGCTTTTTATCCTCTTGAAAACATGAAACAATCCCAGTCACCTGCAGAGTTTCCATTTTCTGTTGCTTATTTGAAGGGGGCCTACAGGAAAGTGGGAGGGGGGTCTTTTTACAAGCCCCTGTAGTGACAGGATGAGGGTAATGGGTTTAAATTGAAAGTGGGTAGATTTAGATTGGATATCAGGAAAGAATTCTTCCCAGAGAGTGTGGTGAGGCACTGGGACAGGTTGCCCAGAGAAGCTGTGGATGCCCCATCCCTGGCTGTCTTCAAGGCCAGGCTGGATGAGGCTTTGAGCAACCTGGTCTAGTGGAGGGTGTCCCTGCCCATGGCAGGGGGGTTGGAACTGGATGGTCTTTAAGGCCCCTTCCCACCCAAATCGTTCTGTGATTCTACGATTTAATACAAGCATTGGCAAAAAAGGAAAAAGTTATAAACTAAGTCTTTATATTGTTTTTATGTCTTTATTTAAACACATAAACTTTTTTTTTTAATTCTGCAAGTGTATTAAAAGCTTGTAATACATTTGTACATGCTTATGTATTTGTAATTTATACATATTGAGAAGAAAAAGAGTTTAGAGACCTGTTGACACATTATAATATTTAGGACTTTATGTGGCTGGTATATTTAGAACTAGCTGTGCATAATATTTGCATGGGTTGTTTCATATACAGCTAGATAACATTTAAAAAAGATATTTTCCTCAAATGATTTTCTGAGTTAGGTTGATACCAGATGATTTGTGGTACTAGATTTACAACCTCAAAGCCATTTTATTTTAGATGGCCCAGAAAGTTCCTCTCCACTGAGGCTACAGAAGACCGGTAGCCTATGGATTAGTAAATGTATTCAAACACGAATCGCATTGTTACGTTTGGCTGCTTTTTGGGGGGAAACCTTGCATGTTTGCTGACACTGTTTCCTTCTGTTAACCCTGTAATAGATTTTGACCGACCTAGTGATCATGAAGAAGCTTTCGCTCGAGACCTTTCAGAATTTCCCTCTTTAGAAAATGGTGCCGGAACAAATGACGACGACGACTCGAGCATCGGTATGCCCACTCAGCAAAAACGAAAAAAAGAACAAACCTACTGCAAGGTGGATCATGCTTCCAGACAGAGTAACGAGAGACCGTCCACCGCAGGGCTGTCCTTGCCTTTGACCAGTGACCAAACCTTTAATTTAATGAGTGGAATTGCTGGGGATGTCATCGCAGCTGCGGTGTCTGCTGCCATCAAAGACCAGTTGCAGTCCGCACAGCAAGCTCCCTCACACGCAGTGCCCAGTTTGAGCGAGGAGACAGACACAGAGGAAGCTGATGATTTTGAACTGCTTGACCAGTCTGAGCTTGAGCAGATTGAGAAAGAATTGGGACTTTCACAAGGCCAAGAAGCAGAATCCCAGGAAAAGAAAAAATCTTCAGGCTTCCTTTCAAATCTGCTTGGAAGTCATTAACCTGGAAATTGCAGCTGGTAACATAGAAGAAATCAAATATAATATAAAACACACACAAAAAAATCAAATGCAAAAAAAAAAAAAAAAGGAAAATTCTGAGCTGCAAGCTTTAACGATCCCTTTAGATGTGTTGTAATAATTTCCCTTATGCAGAGTGAATTAACTGGATAAATATCAGCTGATACTGATAGTTTAATGTTTCTGGTAGTTATACCTCAATGTAATAGCATGGAAATGAATTATCTATCCACTGTCTGGTTGCAGATGAGTGTTGGAGGTCAGTTGTTCGAAAGAGTTGGGGGAGAGGGGGTTTTTTTATCTTTTTGCCAATTATATATTTTGGGGTTCTGAGCCAAATTTTCAACATCGGCAGTTTATTTACTCTGGGTTGCCAACCTTGTAATACAATTAACGATTCACACCGCGAGGGTAGGTTGAGGATTGCAGTGAGATTTAACTAAATCTCACCTCCTTCAATCATACCGAAAAGTATGAATCCCTGCAATTAGCATTATGTATAGTGCATCTACTATATACGATACACACTAACCGCCACAACTCTAGTTTATATACGTGTGCTACACTATCAAAGAACTTGATTTCATAGTTAAAACCTTTGAATTATTTTGGATATGGTGGTGCATTTCCAAGTTTTCTGTTGTTTTTAGGCTTGTAGAGGTGTAAAGTGGCATGCTATTTGACTGACCACCTGCTGTGTTCCTTCATAGAGTCTGGTCCTTGGCAGTATTGCCTGTGTAAAATCAGCCAACACGTTTTTATATCATGTAAACCGAACAACCTTTTTGGGAGCAGGTGAGGGTAGTTATTGGTTGGAATAGAGGTTCGAGTTTAAAAAAAAAAAAAAGGCTTTTTTTAAGGTGCCACTTCCATAATTCAAGATTCTGTGGGTTTTGGTAATTTTTCCCCCCCAGTACAGCTGCCATCACTTGCAACAAAACTTGTGCTGCAAGCTGAATCTTTTAAGATACTTGAAAGTATTCGGTGAGGTCATCTCCTATAGAAGACACTCAGAATCTTCTTGGCATGTAATTTAAAACAAACAAAAAAGAACTTGTTTAAATTATTTGCCGGTTTAAACTCCACACATGCTCAGTGAGTGGCACGGGATCTTAAGCAGGTAACTTACCTTTTTCTAGGGCTTTTTTGTTCACCTGTGACAAAATTCAATTGTAATACCAAGCAATAGCAATCAAAGAAATAGGAAGAAGTAAAGCTAGTTTTTTCAATGTGATGTAAACCGTTAGCAAAGTTGAGGGACCATGTCAGCTGCTACTACTACTCAAATGATTTTCCATTTGCTGGCATTTGAAGAGGTGAATACTGTCGTCTAGGACCCTCAAAAAATACAGCAACAGATTATAAAAATCTTCCACTAACATGTATGTGTAGGTAAACCTGTGTTTAAAGTTAACTCCATTTTAATTTGTTTTTCTTTCTGAGGTGAAAAAATAGGCAGATGGCCAAAAAGAGTCTAGCGAAAGGAAAGATGCTGAGTATTTTTGACACTAGCTTTATCGTTGCTTGTGCTTTTGTGTCAGTAATGCATATTGACCGTGTTTGCTGTCCTTTACCAGTAAAAAAAGTGAGCCTGTGCCTTCATTATCAAATCCATTACGAAGTAAGTGGATGCTGGATATAGATCCCACAATATGCAGCTTTTGAAATTAGTAACATCTTGCCATTAAAAGCAAGTTTCTGGAAATGATTAAAAAAACGAGGCCTCATCACTTCCACAGTGCTGGTGGTGAAGTTTCCTTTTCAGCTTCCCCCCAGCCTGTCCTTCCCATCTGAAAAAATAAAAGCAGCTTGTTCTGGGAAATCAGTCAGTTTTAAAGACCGTTTAAATTTCTCAGACAAGTTAAAAGCCTCATTTCCTTCCTGCATGTTTAGGACAATCTATACAGTTAGAAGAGTACAACTTCCAAGTTGCCGACGCAGCTTTGTAGGACACCCAGACTTCCTTGTGTGCTTCCTTGTACAGGAGCATCGGTGCCGGGAGGGGAAACGGGCTGAGGCGGGAGGGAGCCATCCTTCACAGGCTTTTCCGGAGCGGATTGACGGGACGGACAGCTGGCTGTCAATGGTGGCATTGTAACAGCGTGCACTTTATTGTTGTTTTATGAAGAATACTTGTGGTTCTAAAAGTATGTAACGCAGGGGCACTCTTCTAGAATAATAGAGTAGATGAAGAAGGAAAAGCAGTTGGAGGAGTTTGTCGGACTTTTTGTGAATGATCCATTTTCTGGTTTCAAGCTAGAAAAATAGATTGATTTTTCTCCAGTACGAGTCTCCATTTATTTTTTTTTTCCAGAAAGAAAAACAAAGCAAAACTTAAACAAGCAAATCATTAAAGTTTGGGGGCATACTTGGTTGAGTGTCTTCAGAATTTTTTTTTTCTGCTCTCGTGGTAGTCGATTCCATTCAAGCCCCTAAATACTGGGTAATGGGAAGGAGGTAGTTCTGTAACATTTAATATTCTTCCTCAGGTAGTGAAAAGATGCATAGTTTTCTGCAGGAGATTACCTCTTCCCTCCCAAACAACCACATGTAAGAAACACTTTGCTCGGACATGATACATTCCACTGCCAGCAGTTTGACAGCGGAACACAAAGAAAACGTTTCTTCCCTTTATGAGATCCCTTCCACACTGCCTTCAGTTGGAAATCCCTCGAGAAACCTTAATTTTGCTATGTTCTAGCAGCAGCCACAAAATAGCAGTTACTTAAAAATTCCCATCACGCGACCTTCTGATGATCCACAGCGTCTTTCCTACCAAGCACTGCTGTCACCTTCCCATCTTCCAAAACTGAATACATGGTCAGGAAGAAAGGCAAGTGAGTATGAGGTAGCACACAGCTTTGACACATACGTTTTTTCCATGGAAAGCCTGCCCGCTTGCTTGCAATTTCCATTCATAAGGCAGCACAGGCAGCGTCGGGGGTGTAGATCAAAGGGTAGGGATGTGTGAGCCCATGGGATAACGCAGGGTACCATCCTGCTGTGGGATCAGTACTGCTTGCAGTACCTGGTGTGCTCTTACCTGGTAGTACTGAGGATGCCGTGTATTTTTGCAGTAGCGTGGTAGCAGCTCGCCCTCCCTCACCTTGCAAGGGCTTCTTCACGGTGGAAGGAAACGCTGCGTGTCAGGGCAGGATCTGCGGGATGCAGTTCAGCCCTTCGTACCTGGAAAATGTCCCCTTGCGTTAGAACATCCGGGTGACAGACGGGGTGACCGCCGTTTGATCAGCGGCCTTGGGCGTGTCAGATCCAGCATTACGGCACCTACGTTCAGCCCACAGGGCTCCCCGTGTGTATGTACGGCACGCCTACTCACCGTTCTTCAGTTTGTTCGTGACAAAAAATTACGCTATGCAGAGGAGGGGAAATACGGTGAGGCACTGGGACAGGTTGCCCAGGGAAGCTGTGGATGCCCCATCCCTGGCTGTCTTCAAGGCCAGGCTGGATGGGGCTTTGAGCAACCTGGTCTAGTGGAGGGTGTCCCTGCCCATGGCAGGGGGGTTGGAACTGGATGGTCTTTAAGGCCCCTTCCAACCCAAACCATTCTGTGATTCTATGAAATAATTTTAACCCAAAGTAACAGGATCGGAAGAAATACTCGTCTTACTTGGTTTTCGTTCATTTTGCACTTTTCTCAGACTGTTCAAGCCTTCAGAATGAATTCCCTGTAGTCCCCATGTCCGTTCTCAGCACACGAGCAGCGTTAGTCTGTAAACCCCACCTGCCCGGGTAACCAGAAACTGGAAAATTACAAAATGTCTTTATTTAAACTATTTTGCAGCACTTTACCTAGCCTGATGACTATTTTGTAAACATGGGATTATTATATTGATTGTTTGTAAAACCATTTAATAAATACGTGTTAGTTTTTATCTTTCATCGTATCTAACTGTACCTTTGATCCCCAAGCGGGAAAAACAAAAAGCCACAACGACAGACGCCCCTTCACTGGAGCTCCTGCCCCCCACCCCCGGCCCCAGCCCGACGCCGGCTGCCCCCCGTAAGCGCTGGGCTTGGCTCTCGGCCACAGACCTGGCCAGCCTCGGTTATTTCCCGAGAACCGGGCCCGCCTGCCCGGGAGGTGGAGCCCGGAGAGGACCGCCGGGGCGGGGCGGGCAGGGAGCGCCGCGGGACCTCCGAGGCGGCAGGGAGCGGCGGTGCCGCCGGAAGGGGCGAGCCCTGCTTGCCGGAAGGGACCCCGCCGTTCCTGCCTGGCGCAGCGTGGTGGCTTCCTGCGCGTGTCCCAGTCGGCCCGGCAGCGGCACCGAGGGAGCCCAGGCTTCACGGGCGGCAGGTACGTATCCCGCGGAGCCGGGCAGGGGGTGACGGGGCGGCCCAACTGTGCTCCGCCGGCCCAACTATGCCCCGCCGGCCCAACTATGCCCCGCCGGGGAGGCCGGCCCGAGGCTCGGCCCAGCGCGGCCCGGCGCGGAGCCTGGGCGGGTGGGCCGCGGGTCGCTGTCCCTTAGGGCGGAACCGCCCCGCGGGTCCTGTGTGAGTCGATGGCCTGGAGGCTCGCGGCTTCTGCCTGCTCCCCTTCTTGCCTTTGTTTTATTTTCATTTTCCCTGTATTGTTTACCCCGACTGTAAGTTGTGCTGTCGCTGCTGACGTCAGTGTAACAAACGCCTGCCGGTCGGTCAGGCCTTCCTGTCCTGGGTCCATCTTCCGGGCGTCGGCTCAGTTTAAATTCATACAAAAGTAGTTAAAATCAGCCGTAATAAAGGCTCTGTGGGGAGAGTCAGATTTGTCTCGAAGAGCTTGGCTGTTCCTGGAGAGTGCCTCAAGTTTTGTTTTCCTGAGCCCCACGCGGCAGAAGGTTCTGTGATTTGGTTTTGTGGGTTGAAAGGGTGGGTGAGAATGTACGTGGGTAATGGGAGGTGCCGGCGTAACTGCACGGGATCCTGCAGGTGCTTTTCTTTACGCAACTTGAATTGTAATCGTTGTTTCTCTATTTAGTAGCCAGATACGAAGGCTTATGGTTTTGGATCCTCTCGGTTACATACCTCTTCTTCTGACCTGGTTTGTGGCTATTTTTAATCACCCCCAGGATGATCTGGTGTGTAGCTGCTGTCTACCTATAAGGGTCAAGCTGGTCTGCCCCTGAGGTTTCTGCAAGGAGTTTATGATTAACAGCAAACGTCATTCTGAGTCAGTTGGTTTATGGCAGTAAAATACCTGCTTGGGCGAGGAAAGGGATGGGGCGAGATGCTTCAGAGGGCAATCGGCATCCCTTGATGGGCAGAGAATACATCTTCTTCTGAAACAAAAAGCATCTGTTACGCTGAATGGATGCTTGCGGTATTTCAAATAAAGCAGTATGGCCTTTATTTTCTGTTAGTGTGTTTTCGGCCACTGTAGGATTGCAGATAGCACAAGCAGTAAGTTAAGAGTCCAGCTCTTCTAGGGAACGAGCATTTCATAAAGTACTTTTCAACTCTCACGCGCTCATGTCTTTCACCATTGATTCTACCTATTTGTAGCTTCTGGGAGGGGCTGCACTTCCTCTGCCTGCTTTCAGATGCCTTCCTCCTTATGTTTTGTTTGGTTTTGTGTTTTTTTTTTTTTTTGGTTTGGTTTGGTTTTTTTTCCAAATTAAACCATAGGTTTTGTAAGTCAGTTAAAAGATGGGGGTGGCTTTAGTAATCTCCGGTTAGAATATGATTCTTTGCTCTTTGCTTTTGAAGTGTTCAAGAGATTCCATCAACTTTATTTAAAAAAAAGTTTTATTAAGCACTGAGAAGGAAGGAAAGGTGTGGCTTTGGGAAGGACAGCATCAGTTACAGGTCACTGCTCTCCGGTGGTCCTGTGACAGCCCCAGTAACACAGATCAGCTGGATGGTGGGATGTGGAGGAAGACCGGGGTAGCAGTGGCTTTGGGCGCTAGACCTAGGCATGACTGACTGCATCTCCAGGTTCACAGCTCTGTGGGGTCATGTGTTGTCGACAGTACATGCGCTGCTCTAAAATAGCTGAGAGTGTTGTATTTTTAAATGCGGTGACTGGGGTTTTTTCCATTTGATAAGGCCGTAGAAAATGAAAAACAGGTGTGAAAGCAGGTTTTCCCTTTTTTGGAGTAATCAGTCTCTTCCTCTAGTTGGCTGAACAGGAGCTTGTCAAGAACCCTTAGTTTCTGGTGTTCAGTAACAAGCGCAGAGCTTTGGAAGCACTGCTGCTCGGGCTGGGAACCCTCTCGTTCTGCGTCCGAGTCCTGATGGACACAGTGGGTGCTGGGTCCAGAGCTGGGATGCTCAGATGCTGCTGTGGTACAAGTAACCTCTGATAACGATATCAAAGTCCTTTTTTTTGTATTTTATTTTTTTCCCCTCGTTTACTCCTTCTGGACATAACATGCTGTTTGCTAATGCTTAATGCTGGTGTTTATTAAATTTAATTCTGTATGAGAACTGTATCTCTTACGGGTGCTGTCAGGATGTTGTGTTTGGGGGTTTTTCATGGGCGTTGCTTATCTTCGTAAGCATGATGGTTATTTCGTTCCCACTTTGTAGCAATGGCAACCTACACTTGCATCACTTGCCGTGTGGCTTTCAAGGATGCTGACATTCAGCGTGCCCATTACAAAACAGACTGGCACAGATACAACCTGAAGCGTAAGGTTGCCGAGATGCCTCCCGTCACTGCTGAGAATTTCCAAGAGAGAGTCCTAGCGCAGAGAGCAGTAGCGGAGGAGCAGAACAAAACCACTGCCACTTACTGCACGGTTTGCAGCAAGAGGTTCTCCACCTTCAACGCCTATGAGAATCACTTGAAGTCCAAGAAGCACCTGGAGTTGGAGAAGAAAGCTGTTCAGGCTGTCAGCAAAAAGGTGAAAATATTAAATGAAAAGAACCTGGAAAAGGGGCTGGCCCCAGAGGGTGTAAACAAGGATGACATGAACACAGCTATTCAGCAAGCCATCAGAGCTCAGCCGTCTTCCTCTCCGAAGAAGATACCTTTACCTCCTAGTAATCCAAGTAGCTCTCCAGTTTCTGTGGAAAGTGCCAGCTTATCACAGAGTAGAGAACGATCCGAAAAACCTCCACGGCTACAGTGGTTTGAACAGCAAGCGAAGAAGCTGGCCAAACAACAAGCAGAGGAGGAGGAGGATGTGGAAGAAGGTAAGGCAGTAAGAATACTGACGAGAGATGGCTTGGGGTAAGGTGCATAGTTGTTGGTTTTGTGTAAGAGCTTCCTTCTACGTCTGTGGTAGTACAGCATTTCCCATCACGAAAGATCTTCCTGTTGATTAAATTTTTAGCTTAAAGGGGTTAAGGTTGGCCCGTGTTTGCAGTCAAGGATTCTGTGCCAGTGTCTGAACTGTTAATTCACTGTCAGGCTTTTGAAGTTATTAAACTATATCCTATAGCGAAGATCTCTAATTAGCAACCTGTGACGCTAGGGAGCACTGTGTTCCCTGTTCCCAAACACTTGGTGAGCGTGGCAGTTGGAAGGGGGCCAGCCAGAATAGAGTGCTGGGAAATGCTCACTGCCCCAGATCTGAACTCCTCAGAAAAGGTCTCTAGACCCCTCCAGCAGCGTAGTCAGATTGCTGGTTTGTCTATCCACGGGTGAGCTCTGCAGTGATCTTGCAAACGTGTAGAATGGTTAGTATACCTCGGTATATAGGTGTAAGGCCATGTGTCTGTGACACAAGCTGGCTTTGTTCTTGTGTACTGTTGAAGGTGTGTGTGTGAACAGGAGTGTGTTTTCCCTTGCTGCTGAGTCACTGCTGGAAATTAGTATTTTCATTATTCTAACAGAGTTGTATTGTTTTTAATGAGCCATCCTTGTGTTCTTGTGCCAGGATGAATTAAATTTAAAGCTTCAAAACAGCAATAAAGTATTAATAGTTGAGAAAATGGGGGGGGGGGGGGGGGGGGGGGGGGAAGTATGGGGTCTGGCAACCTTTTATGAGCTACTTGGTTTGCTGTTCATGTTACAAAGAAATGGGTCTCGCTGGCAGCAGTCTATTCTTGCACCTGGAAGTTACTCTGTGGCACCTAGCTCTAAGAACAGAAAATGCAGTATTTTCTGTGATAGGTTTTTCTAACTGAATCTGGACTTGTTTTGCTTGGGAGAAGTGATCGTATAAATATTCTTGTTTTTTTAAAATTTCCTTTAAAAGACTGGGAGGATATGGATTCTGATGAAGATACCGGCTCTGAAGAAGAGATGGAAAGCGTGGGAGAAGAGGAGGAGGCGGAGCCGGCGGAAGTTGAAAGCACTCCTGCAGTTGGGGCCATACCAGTCACGGACTGCTTGTTCTGTCCCCACCATTCAAGATCTCTCACAAAAAATGTGGCCCATATGACAAAAACTCACAGTTTCTTCATTCCAGACATAGAGTACCTTGTGGATCTCAGAGGACTAATCAAGTACCTGGGTATGCCTGTAAATGTTCTCTCATTTTTGATCAGGATCATTATATACTGTTATTGGTTAATTTCATTTGGATATTACTTAAAATGGTTTGGTTTGGGGTTTTTTTTTCCACATAAAATCTAAGTTCAGTCTTTTGATTTTGAAGAAGACCACAGGCTTTCTGGGGAGAGTGAGAGAAAACCCCGTGAAGCAAACATGTGGTCATGTACCCTGCAGGTCACAGAATCACAGACAGTTTGGGTTGGAAGGGGCCTTAAAGACCATCTAGTTCCAACCCCCCTGCCATGGGCAGGGACACCCTCCACTAGACCAGGTTGCTCAAAGCCTCATCCAGCCTGGCCTTGAACACTTCCAGGGATGGGGCATCCACAGCTTCTCTGGGCAACCTGTTCCAGTGCCCCACCACCCTCTCCATGAAGAATTTCTTCCTGTTATCCAATCTAAATCTACCCACTTTCAATTTAAACCCATTACCCCTTGTCCTGTCACTACAAGCCCTTGTAAAAAGTTCCCCTGCAGGTCTCGTAGTTTTCTAATGCTAAGAAAGTCATTGAGCTAACAAGAAATTTGGGACAAAACTCAGGTGCTGAAGTGTTAATATGAACTGTGTGATCCTACTGATGAGTCGCAAGTATTTGCCTTACCTGTTTACAATACTGGTGAGAGATGTAAAAGCTGGGAAAATGTATCTCCCTTGAGGCCTACAAATAACAATGAGAATAAAATAATCTTGGATTATCAAATAGAAAACTGTTTTGGAAGTATGAAATATGTTCTTGAGAATGCATAATGATCCATACCTTGTCATATGAAATCTTTAAATGCATAGGCCTGTCCCTGCTGGAGCCATATGGTCAAAGCATAGGACACAGGGCTTTTCTGGAAATGAAGGGCTCAAGGCTCTTCTTCGGTGTCTCTGCCTGCAAGCTGGGAAGCTGACGTCACAGGAATGTTATTGACTAGGGAGGCTTTATTCAGACTGATAGAAGTGTCAATGTTTTCTGCAGGAGAGAAAGTTGGCGTTGGGAAAATCTGCATCTGGTGCAATGAAAAAGGGAAATCCTTTTACTCTACAGAAGCGGTGCAGGCTCACATGAATGATAAAAGCCACTGCAAACTCTTCACAGATGGAGATGCTGCCCTGGAATTCGCTGACTTCTACGATTTTAGGTGAGGATACTTTTCTGTTGGTGGAGCACAGGTTGCGTTCAGACAAGAGGACCCTTGACTATTACATCAGAAGCCATTATTCATTCTTAAAATTTAGTCCCATCTCTGGTTCTGATGCTTATTTCACATAGCTCGTTCACTGCTTTTCTCCTCTCCTGTGACCACTGATGCTAGTCCTGCGTGGAAATGCATTTTGAATTGTTTTGTACGCTTGCCGTTGCTGAGTTTAGGTTTCAGAGCACCAGCAAAGACCATAAAAAGACGTAACTGTCTCTTCCATTAACTTTTAGGCAGATTGTGGGCTTCATACCTACTGTGGATTGGTTTTTTTTTTTCTTTTTAAGTAGCTGGAGTTCAACAGGACTGCTGTGGTTTAGAGGCCTCTTGTTGAACTTCCCATGACTTATCCTAAGCTGTGTTCATTTCCATCAGAAGTACCTCCTGTAGTGGTGACAGGTGGATTTAGCAGAGCTTCGTGGAGCGCTCGCTCAGTAACTGTGCAGAGCTGGTGGTGGCTTTTCACTGTCAGCGGCAGAACCGTGCTGAGTTAGAGACCTGGGTTGTCTTCAGCCTCTCTTCAGGGCAGGGTGCTACTGGGAAGAGCTCTCAAACCAAGGGAGGCGACACTTGACAGTGTTTGTGGCTTGCTGTAGCCGTGCCTGGCAATTCTTCCGTGTGGCAGGTCTGGCCAGCTGTGGCTGCTCACCACGTATAAACCACGTACTGCTGCTCTTTCACAGGAGCAGTTACCCTGATCAGGAGGATGGGGAGGTGGCTGGAGAGCGCCCAGCAGAGAGAGAGTTGGATTATGATGATGACACCATGGAACTGATCCTTCCTTCAGGTAGGCACAGGATTTGTGTTATGACATGCTTTCTCTGCATTTCTCATAGCTGCAGCTGTTACCCACAGCATAAGTAGTTGCCATGTTTTCCTTTGACAAGGGAGGAAGTAACTTAACATCTAAGTGTCTTTGAGGTTTTGTCCTCACCTTCCGTTATTGTCGCTATGGAGTAGTTCGACTTCTTCAGCATTAATGTACATGTGGACTGGGTCAGGGGGTTCCTTTGCCCTCTTTGTCTCTTCATTAACACGTGACCCTCACGGTACCCTCCAGGAGTTTCCATATGTTGTTATAGTGCAACTTGGAGAGGCTGTGACTTGGGTTTTCTAGTGTAGGGGCGGCTTTCTGCAGAGGGGTAGCTGGTAACTAGTACAGTAAACTAGTTCAGTGAAATTAATTTGTTTAAACAACCTTACTTCTGCTTTGGGGCACTCTTGCTTGCATTTTTTATTTTGTTTTGGTGAGTTTTGTATGAGGGGACAGCCCTTTCCTTCTGAGAAATGCTGCCAACTGTGCGATGACAAAAGATTTCCTGAATGTCAGCAAGTTGCTTCCCTGGTTACTTGAAACAACGCTGCCTCTCCTCTTCTTCCCTGGTAATTGCCTTTTTATCTGAGCTAAGGCCCCCTTGATCAACAGCACTCTGGGTTTTCTTCTTCAAGGTAGAGCAGCTCTTAGAGTAACTACTTTTGAGTTCATAGTAGTCCTAAAGTTTTTAAGATTCTGGGCCTTTTAAAAGCATTTCTCAGCACAGGGATTTTCCAGTCTTCACCGTATGCTTGAACGCTGCATTTCAGAAGCTGCTTCGTTATGCATAGTAAGATGTCCCTTCCCCTGCACAGGTGCGAGGGTGGGCCATCGTTCTTTAATGCGATACTACAAGCAACGGTTTGGTCTGTCGAGAACGGTGGCTGTTGCGAGAAACCAGAAGGCGGTGGGTCGGGTGTTGCAGCAGTACAGAGCTCTGGGCTGGATGGGTCAGACAGGTAAGTGACAACGTCAGGGTTTTGCAGAGGAGGAGGTTCTAGGATGTCTCACTGCTGTTGAATAGGTGGAGTTTGTTTCACGGTTTTGGGGCTTTATGCAGTTGTTTGTCTTCCACTCAGTTCCCTGTCATTCCTGACAGCCAAACAGAATGAGTTAGGAAGCTGTTTGTGTCTAAAGTCCATTGCACCTTCTGTGCGAGCCCTTCAGTTCATTAGCAGGTGTGTTTGTGATATTTGGTGACTTCCTAAGATTTGTTGGTTTCTGCCTGTCAAAACCACTACTCTTGCTATTTAATAATATTACAGAAACCGTTCCTTGACAGTGAGAATACTTTTCCTATTGGGGAGCAGTGATGTAATCTATATCCCTTTTGGAAGTAAAAGAATCACACACTGGAATGCAAAACAACCTTTTCCCTTAATCGGTCGTGGGTATTCATAGGGGGAACTGGCCTTTCCCAAGAGAAAAGAGGTGTGCCAGTAGGGGGAGGAAAACAGACAGCTGATGGGAATGGGCAGACGAGCTGGTCTGCATGTAAGTAGGAAGTAAGCTTGCAGATGTTTATCCCTCCTTCTCTCCCTCCTCTCCCCCTGAAGGGACAGCCTTCGCTCAGCGGCGTGACATGCAGTACCTGCAGAGGATGAAGTCCAAGTGGATGCTCAAGACAGGAATGAGTAACAATGCTACAAAGCAGATGCATTTCCGGGCGCAAGTCAGATTCTGAGTTCCCAAGAGAGCTGCATGCCACTGGCTGTGGGAAGGGGGATTTAATGGTTTCTGGCTCTGGGATTGTGTTATTAAAATGGACGTGGTACCTGTCATATGGGAATGTCTGTGCTGGAGTGCTTTCCTGTCTGTGAGAAGAACAGGGAGCTCATCTTCTCCAGTGAAATGATGGTTGGTCTAAGTTTAAAAAAAATATTTTAAATGGAGTATGTGGCCAAGTAGTCACAGCTAGGAATGAAGATACATGCATGGTCTTCTGCTGCCCGTCTTCGTGCAATCCATTTCTGTGGGGCAGCTGACATTGTCATTCGTCTGAATATCATCAGTTTCCAATTCTGCAAAACGCTTGAGGCCAAGAGGAGATCCTAGATGTAAGAGCCTGAGATGGAATGCATTGGAGGTTTTCCTTTGTGGTGCCAGGTGTAATTTAGCTGAGTGTTTTGGACCTCTAGCTGGCACCACTGAGGTGAATATTTGAGAGCAGAGATTCTGGGAAGGTTAAGTGATAATTGTTTCAAGAAATGCAATGATGGAAAACGTAACTCTGGGATTAATGCTACCCTCGGATGTTGACTGTACCTGCTTAATGCTGCAGATCAGAGCTGGATTAATAATTTACAGTGCAGTTATGTGGAATTTAATGAATTTTCATTATCTAAAATGGCTTAAAATTACCATAACATTTAGATGAATGTCAATCAGAATTTCTGGTGATCTGTTAAACATGTCCTGATTAAAACTCTGCAGTTGGACAGCTTTTTGTTGTTCCCATTGAGTATCGGTGTTTTGAATGTTCTTGAAAGCAACCTGAGGCATGTGTTTGCTAAAACAGGGGACACGCTGCCCTCGTAAGCAGGTGAACTGTTACAGGCAGGGGCAGAGAAACCCTGGTTGTTGAAGAGCTGAGGCAGCAGCGCTGGTGTTGCCCCTGATGTTCCAGATGTTAGAAGCTTTATGACTGTAGCGGCTTGTCTGACCCCACGCAGGAGGTGGGCGCTCACAGAGCAGGGTGTCACTTAGCCTCGAGCTGCAGTGTGCTGAACACTGTGTGCCATTAGAAAATTGCTGTTCGATTGGTGTCCTGCAGCTGGTTACAGGCAACTTGCACTTCTGCGTTTCAGGATGACTCTGGATTCCCTAGTAGTGGCTTTCATTGGCATGTTTTTAATGAGTTTTCTTCCTCTCCTGTGAATGTAGTGTCCTTAATATCACTTTGTCAATTAACACTGTATTTTGACCTCTTGAAATAAGTTGAAGTCTCCCTAAGAAGTTAGTTTGGGAGATGTAGCACTGTTGGCAAATCAGCACTTCTGAAAGAGTGCTGTGTTTATGAGTCTCCTAGGAAAGTGATGGCTTCACAATGGAGGTTCATGCTGTGTATCTTTGTTTTGTGGATTTGTCTGTGGTGTTCTGCTTTGTGGAGTGGTTTTTTGTTTTTTGTTTTTTTTAGTAAGTTGTGCTGCCTTGAAAGTTTTTTGCTCTTCCTGCTTTTACTGAGAAGACAGAATGTGGTCAGTAATGCAGGCTATCATTTTGACACAGCATTTACTAAGTTGAGTGACTAATACATAAAAAAGATACAGGTTGGAGTGAAAGGAAACATGAAGCGGAGAGAATTTTAAAGAAAGGCTGTGTTCACATCCAAAATCTTAAACTAAAGTTGGGTTGATAAATGAGTACATCCTTTTTCCTGGCAAGGCACAGTTACTGCCATTGCGTATCCATAGCTGCATCTATCTTGCATCCACATTTATTCTAGAGGGTTATCGGGCTTTACTCCCAAAGTTAGAATAGATCTAGTGTTGGCTGTGTGACTCAATCTAGGTGCATCTTAGGAGACTCTATCATTTATTGCACTCATAACCTGGTCCAACTTGCAGTTACGGATTTCTAGCATCCAAGGGTATATCCTACTTGTGTTTGTCAAGCCTCAGCATCTGACCCTTGGGAACTGCTCCTATCTTTGTCTTTGAACTTGGAGATGATTATTGAAAGGACTGACGTGCAAAATGAAATGCCTCCATAATGCAGAAGTAGAAGGGTTAGACTTCTTAACCAGAATCTTAACTTGCAGCCTGTTGCCCTGGCTTTGAATGCCAGTGGGAGTCAGCAGTGAGCATCAGAGCAGTATTCAGCCTGGAGCTTTTGGAAAACACTCATGGAATATCCAGAAGTTACATTAAGGACAGGACAACTACCCTGGAAGAGTCTTGGGCATAACCTAGTACGGTTGCTGAAGTCTTAGAGGGAGGTGTTAAAGGAGCCTTGGCAGTGAAGGCAGGAACACAATTGACCCAATGACAAATGACTTTGGGTCCGTAAGGTTCAGGCTGAAGGCGCATGGAATTTGCTGCTCTCCTCAAGATGGAAGGGCAACCAAAAGAATCTCCTGTACTCGATGCAGCCTTGCTCAGAAGCCTGCTGCTTGTGATGAGGTGGAGATTGCCTGAATTTCCTGAACAGTCCGTCTCAGAAAGAAATGTATGTACATGTAGGCAAAACTGGGTACTGGTAGCCATTTGGCAAGTCACAGGGAAGCTGGAGGAGGTGATTTGTGTAGCACACACCTAGGATTCGTCCTGTACGTCTTACTGCAGTTCAGTCAGAAGAAAATGGAGTGGAGAGGCACGGGAAACCTACCGGTGTTTTGAAGGAAGAGCTTTAATGCTGAGCTGAAGATGGGTACCTTGGAAAACAGCAGAGGGCATAGGAAAGCTTTTCCCAGAACGGTGTTTACTGTGAAAATAAAGGAAGTTAGAGTACAGTGATGCGGAATACCAGTAGGGTGGGAAGGTAAAGCTCTCCACTAACGTGAGTTAAGATTAGCACCAGGCTTCTGTGAGGTGAAGTGCTATTAATGCCTTTGTGTAGGTCCAGGGAGAACATTGCTAGCGAGGGGTGGCTGGGACACGTATGGGGGTTGTCTACAGCATTCAGCAACAGTGCTACCGTCTGCACGGCTTGTAGGTAACTCCTGCTGCATCAGAGCATCTGAGAGTACTTTTATTAAACACACTTTAACACAGGGCTACAGTTCAGTCTTTTACCTCCCCACCCTAAATCCTAAAGATTGTACAAAGGATAGCTGAGGGCAGTTTTTTGTTTCCTAAAAGAATTCCAAATGGTGATGGTTCCCATTAGGGAGCTGTGCTTCCAGCTATGACCTGGCCTTGCACTCGTGCTCCCCTGCTCTGACCTTGTGTTTTCTTAGGATCAGAATGAGAAGAAAGTAAAGTCCAGAGGCAGCCAAGTTGGTCTGAGACAGTCTCGTGATGTTGAAATGGTCCTGATGCTGCGTCAGGAATTGCAGAATGAATCAGCAGAGTGAAAGAACTGGCAAAGCTGACAGTTCCTCTGCCATCTCCTGTTGGAAGTAGTTCTTGTGTTTTGTACACTGAAGTTACCTAAAAGCAACCCAAGTGGTAGTAGGGGGAAAAACATGTACCCATTGCCTGGAAGGGAGGGGCTGGGAAAGAGAGAGAGAAGCACATGGGATGTGGAGTGTCAGAGATATAGGGGTCAGGTACGTAAAACATCCTAACAGCTCATTACGCTGAAGCTGCCAGTTCACAAGTACAGACCTGTTTAAAGCACATGCTCCATTTAAGAGTGCATTATTGATCCCTAATGGTTTCCACGAGGTAGAGGGCCTGAAATATAGAGGAGTGGAACCATGGCCCAGCTAACGTGGTGCTTGAGGGGCACCAAAGTGAGATTCTTTGCTACGGCTTATGCGTATGGGCTTTGTCTGCTCCGGGGTTTGGCCATCTTCCTCCACACTATCTGCATAAAGCTGCTGGTGGAAAACTGCATGTCAGAGACCCAGTGGGTTTGGGTTACAGTGACCTGTAGTAGATGAGAGGTTAGGGATAAGTTCTAGGGCACATCTGCCTGAAAATCAGAAATACCTCTTAAAAGCTTTGAATCTTGGCAGTTACTTGCTTCCGTCCAACTGACTACCACACTGCAGCTGGGGAATAGCAGTCATCAGACTGCTATCACATCCCGAATCCCCCGCAGTTGGCAGAGCCTGGACAGTTCAGATGACCAAGTGATGGCACTTCATAGGTCAGAGCAAGCCAAACCATCTCTCTTCAGGAATCTGAGCCAGAGGGAATTTCTGTTGTCTTCCACAGCATCCCAAACTGCCCTGCGTGAGTTGCAGCAGCCAGCTGCTTCAGGAGCAGCAGCAGCAGGAACAGGAGAGCTGTAGCCAGTTCTGTGTCGAGGATTTCTGCACAAGTCCAGGGCACCAGGCTAAAAGCAAAGAAACAAGTGCTAGCTGAGCCAGGAAGTCAGAATCGCTCCTCTCAAAGTAGTCAGCACTTCCCAGGGTGAAATCATGGCTCTTCCCAAAAGCAAAAAGGCATCATTAGACAGGTGTTTTAAAAATGATGTCATTTCTGAACAAGTGTTTATATCTTTGTATGGTTCTCTGATGCAAGAAAAAGGGCTGTCTAACATTGAGGTGTTATTTTCTGTCATTTCCTTTTTTTTGAAGTATTACTTGCTTCTCACTTTATTGGATTTTTTTTTCAACTTTTTTTGGTCATTGCCAAGAATTTACAGTGGCAAATTCCATAACTGTGGGTATGGAAGTAATAGGTTTGCTCCTCCTGTATCAATGTGTTAATTGACAAAAGTGAACATGTACTGAGGACTCGGCGGCAGAGGTGTGTTCACATCATCAGGTGATCTCATATCTTAATATTCCTTTCTTGAAGGATCTTCAGGAAACAGGTCTGAGTGGGAATTACTGACAGTAACCTGAATAACAGAATTAGCAGCAGTAAATGCTGTTGGTTAAAGAGGGGGAAAAAAGAAAATCTTTGTTTCTTATGAGCTCTAGAGGCCACTAAGAATAACCTGATGTTTTACAAAACGGAATTCGTTACAAGATACGTTTTTCCTTGGAACACTTCTTTCTTTGTTCTGCCAGCTCAATGAGAACTTTTTATTTAATAATTAAAGCATGCCTGGAAGATCCAGTTAGAAGTTAACAAAAGTGGCTCGGTAAGTAGTCAGCAGACCAACAGGAGTCGCATTGCTACAACAAATGGGTAAGCCAAGCACCTCTGATGTGCAAGAAGAGTGCTGCAGGATCGACTAGCGCTCGGTGCTGGGAATGTTTTCCAGCAAACTGGGAAGGACAAAGGAATCTTCCTGAGCATAGACCCTGTGGCGCATCCACTGCCGTGCTCCAGTGGGGATTTCAGCCTCTGCAAGGCAGATGTGTGCAGCTGAAAGTACCAGCTGAGCTGAGGCCTGAGTGGGGTGTCTGTGGTGGTTTGGCCCTGGGCTGGAGGCCAGGTGCCCACCAAGCTGCTCTGTCACTCCTCAGCTGGGCAGGGCACAGAAAATACAAGGAAAGGCTTGTGGGTTGAGATACGTACATGGAGGAATCACTCAGCAATTAGTGTCACGGGCAAAACAGACTCAGTTTGGGGAATATTTCATTTATTCCAATCAGAGTAGAATAATGAAAAATAAAACCAGATCTTAAAACAACACCTTCCTCCCACCCCTCCCTTCTTCCTGGGCTCAGCTTTGCTCTCTGTCCAGCTCCTTCCTGCCAGTGGTGCAGTCAGATGAGGAATGGGGGTTGTGGTATGTCCGTCACACATTGTTGCTGCCTTTCCTTTCTCCTCAGGGGGGCACTCCTCACACTGCCCCTGCTCCAGTGTGGGGTCGCTCCCACAGGAGACAGTTCTCCGCAGACTTCTCCAACGTGACTCCTTCCCACGGGCAGCAGTTCTTCATGGGGTGCAGTCCTCCAGAGGCAGCCTGCTCCAGCGTGGGTCCCCCAAGGGGTCACAAGTCCTGCCAGCAAACCTGCTCCAGCCTAGGCTTCTCTCTCCATGGGTCCTGCCAGGAGCCTGCTCCAGTGCGGCCTTCCCACAGGGTCACAGCCTCCTTCAGGAGGCTGCTCCAGCGTGGGGTCCTCCATGGCTGCAGGGGCACAGCCAGCCTCACCACGGGCTGCCCCTGGGGAATATCTGCTCTGTGCCTGGAGCACCTCCTTCCCCACTGACCTGGGGGTCTGCAGAGCTGTTCCTCTCACTCCTCTCTCTGACTGCAATTTCTCTTCCCCAGGTGTTTCCCCCACCCCCACTTTCTTAAATATGTTATCCCAGAGGCGCTGCCACCATCACTGATGGGCTTGGCCCTGGCCAGTGGCAGGTCTGTCTTGGAGCCGGCTGGCATTGGCTCTGTCAGACACAGGGGAAGCTTCTGGCAGCTGCTCGCAGAAGCCACCCGTGTAGCCCCACCACTACCAAAACCTTGCTGTGCAAACCCAATACAGTCAGTGTCCTTGCCTCGGTTTTCTCTGTGACTTGTGGTTCTTTTAAGCTAGAACAGAGGATGTGCTTGTAAACCTGAGGGCCAATTTGTCTTACGTCGCTCCACCTCAACCAAATCCAACCACGCAAAAACAATTTTCACGTTTCCTGTCCCTGCCAATGCCTGTTAATGATTTGGCAAGGTTTACAGAGTCATCTATAGATATGTTGGCTTCTTTTTTTTTTGGCTTGGGTAGCTTTCCACCCTTAAATTTCCGCTCTTTACAGATGTGAAAGCAGTCTGGCTTTCCTGGGCAAGATCTACCTTGGGTCTCGCATAGTTCTGCTACACTAACCACCACTAACACCTTAACGAGTAGGGCAACTATGTGTCTGCCTACTTATGTGCACCCAAAGTCTTGATGAAATAGTTACTCAAGTGTTCCTAAAACCCTGATATTTTCTGATATCTTTCACAGGTGCGGTCATACCTAGTTTACTTGATTCCTTGCAGTCAGGGTATTTCAATAAATCCTGCCATTCAACTCCCCATATTTGAACTGAACTATACTGATGAAGCTCATGCTCACAAAATATGGCATGTGAAGAATTATTTCAAGGTTTTTTATCACTAAGTGTTAAGCAATAGCAATTGAAATTACCTTAAACTGGCCATAGACTAAAGGTAAACCTGGACTTTTATTCAAGTGACATATAGTAAGTTGATCCCACATCTGAGTGCCTGGTAAATGGCATTGTCTTTCTTCATCTTTAATATAGGACGCTTGCCAGCTGCCAGTGGAAGGTTCATTGTACTGCAGAGAAGGGAAAAGTGACCTGTAAGGTGCAGAACTCTGCCTGTCATCCTTGAACGCTTTACTGATTGGCTGACCAGGTCGGTGGAAGCCCCATAGTTTATTGTACAGTCTATTTTTGTTTGCTTACTTGCCTGCTTAGCTCAGCCATGCCTGCCGTAGCTGCGTGGGGGAGAGCATGTTACCCTTGAGTTTGCCCTTGACTCTTCCAGCACCTCAGTCACTGTGGAAAAACAGCATTTTGTAGGAGAGGGGAGCAATCACAGAGCACCAAGAGAGGATTAGGTGGCTCAGCTGTGGCCACACAATTCTCTAGCAAGGAGCTACCAAGAACTAATCAAAGGGATCTAATGCAACACCTCTCCTTGCCCCAGGATCTGGGCACGTATCTTCAGTTGTCATCTGAAGCTCCTGAGAGCAGTTGCTATTCAAATAACTGACCAGAACTGACTTGAACATTTAAGTGCTTGCAGGAGGGTGCCTACTTCTTAATTAATAGGCCAGCTGTTCAAATTCTTTGTTACTAGGCAGTTAAATATAGAAATCAGCCAGATGCCTTTGAAGTTTTATTTTAAATGACTCGTCTTTTGGCCCTATGAATCATCCATTTTTTTCTGTACTGTGGCATAGCTCCAACAGGCAATCCCAGTACAGCCATTAAGAATAGCTGAGGTACTTTGAGCGGGATTGCAGCCAAAGCTGTACGTGCATACCTAAGTTACTCAGGGTCATGTGTACAGGAAATCAGTGCCAGAAACTGCAGTCAGCCCACCTCAAACATTCATCGTGTCCCAGTGGCAAGATCGCCCAGACTTAGGAGGTCACCGAGCATTGTATAGTTTGGGAATTCACCTGTTCCTACTGATGGTTAGATACACTGCACTTTGCTGCTCATGTCACCTTGTTTCTAGGGCATCTCAAGCTGGCTGGTAGCTCCCGGAGCTCAGTAGAGTGGCCTGAAATCTATGCTTTGTTCCTAGACACCAGCCCTCTTAGGAGCCTGAAGCCCAAGTCCAAGTAAAAGAAGCCCCTTGATAACTCTAGCAAAGAACCAAAGGAAACCTCATAGCAAAATAACTTTTTACATGTTTTTCTTCCTGCAGTTTGTGTCAGCAGCAGCCGATCACAGCTCACGTTCTTGCATGCTCGCTTAAGCGAGGCATTCCAGCAGTCAGGCTCTTGAACTTCCAAGCCCATTTATATGCCTATCGGTGACAGCTGCAGCTATTAACAGCAAATCATTCAAGCAGAGAGAATAAATAAATCCTCTATTATTCTGTATAATATTTTACTGGCTCATTGATTGTGAGGAAATAATCCCATTTTGACTGGCTGGGTTGTTTGATCTCCAGTGGCAAGGGCAAGAAATCACCATGCCTAGGACTGAAGGTCATACAAATGCATTAAATCATGTGTCAAGAGCATCCAGCTTCACTGTGCCCCACCTGCCCACATGGCCAGTAGCTCTGATGGACAGTTTTCACACAAAAAAATATCATAAGAAGATTAAAAGGTAACGGTTGCCCTGATACACTTGATCAGATCCCGCTCTGTGTTTTTCTTTAAAAGCAACATTACAAGAGTTGATGGGCTTTCCTCCCTCTTAGCATTCCATTCTTGCTAAGACCTTGCACCTTTAATATATCTTTGCTTCTCAGAGTTTTATTGCGTGCAGGTTACATCTGGGATGCTTCCAAGGTCTGCATGACCAAGGCATTCATTCTTCTTGGCTACTATCACAAAGGGAATCTCTTGAGAATATTGTCAGGAGTACACACGTCTTTATCTTCCCTGTTTTAATTCTTTAGTCGCCTAACAGCACCTCTCAAGGTTATCAGAGCAAACCATGAAATCTGCAGCACAGCTTAACGGGTTTGGAGGAAGAGAAAAAGGTAGTGTGACAAGGGGAGGAGATTTTGTGAGGTCCAAGACTGCTGCAATCTGAATGTCTAAAGGTCTGCAGCCTGGAGGAAAAGAGTCTTAGTGGATCTTTAGAGGATATTTACAGAGTAGTTGCTTTATGTTCTAAAAGCCCATTGAAGAAGCAGGTCAGTTATTCCTATAACCAAACGCTTCAGAAAAATCTGAACAGTAGCCGCTTCAGCATTTTCCAGCTATGGAATTGGTGACCTGCTCTCAAGCAGATATAATTTATTAGATTTAGTTCCTTTTTAACTTCTTTGCTTCTCCTATTTCTTAATCATCATGTACACGGGGCTTTTGCCTTTTTTCACTGTACTGTGCTGCAACCATTTTGCGGAGCCATTGATGACTAGACTGGAATTCCCTCATTAATACAGCAGCATCGATTTGTGAATGAATATCCAGCAGGTTTCAAAAGACTGTCTTCCTCTTGGCCAAAGTGATGATATTGCAAAAAGCCTCAGCATTCTTGCCCGTCCGTTCATCTTCCGATCTGACGTGCCCTAGCTGGAGTACAGCTGCAGGTCAGGGTTACAGCAAGAAAGAGGTAAGTGTATCCAGACAGAAGGAAAAATAAAATCTTGCAGTAAGGACCAAGTTCTCTTCTACAGCTTGGAGGGCCACACAACACTGGGGATGTTCTCCCCAAAAGCAAAGCTTTTTGGAAGGGCTCTGACTCCAGCTGGTCTTTAAGGTTGGCATAACATAATTTGTACTATTTACAAACAGCATTTTAGTTGTAAGGTACCTTTGGTTAACATGGGATGTGCTATTACCTGATTGCTTTCCTTTTCCTGCTGTCTGTTGTCTGCCTAAGTCCTGTATTTGGAGACTAAAACACAGGGAAACCCTGCTGATCCAGTTGTTGGATCAGTCCCTGGGGCAGCAACCTCTAAGCTTACTTCCGACAATGTCTCCTGTCCATTCAGTTACGGAAGACACTCATCTTTGCAAGGACCCAGAACATTCAGAATGACTTCAAAAGGGACAAACCGTGGCTTGCTTTTTCTGTAGCTGAGTTCAGTGTCTCAGTTGAAGACAGGACTTGCTTTGTTACATCCAAAAATTTGTTACAGTTTTGACCAGAGGTGCAAAACCTTGTAGGTAGCACACCAGCCCCACAGAAAACGCCAACTTCTGCCCACGTCCAGCAGCAAACACGCAAATTACCTTACAACAGCAGCAAGAGGACAAGGCAGACTATTATTTCTTGTGATACAGCGTGGTCCGTAGTACAGCCATTAAAAAGCAAAAGCATTTCTGTCACAGGGATAAGTTGACTCCAGAAGTCAACCACCACAGGGACAACTGCAGCCAGCTGACTGGAAGCAGCCCAGTCCAGCTTCTCGGGAGAGTAAGAGCTTCTGTGCTGTACCTTGGGAGCTTTCACCAAAATCCAGCTTCCATCACAGCCTGTCACGCTGCGTTGTCTGCATGAGAGGGAAGACACTCCTTCCTGAAGCCCTGGGCAAAACCTGATGCACCCTATGGAGGTAAGGGGCTTGCGTAGGAAATCCCAGCTCTGCTTCCAACCCAGGCACATGCATTGCACAGGCAGTGGGAGAATCCAGTGGTGGCCACTGCCTAATGCTGGATCTCTTGGGTCTTTGTGCTGAAAGCAGAAAGGGAAAGAACTGGCTTTCCTGGACTTGTGCTTGAAAACAGCACTGAGTTGTGAGCAGTAAATGTTTTGTTTAGGGAAAATTTACCATGAGAGCCCCGAGGTAAGCAGGTCAAAAGAGGGAATGGAGCAAAACATGCAAGGGAGGACCCACGGGTGGAATAAACCAAGTGGTAAAGACCACCTCACCTTTATTCATCAAGGTGATCGCATTTCTGCCTAGCAGAGAGGCACGGCCAGGACTCAGGCTGCTCACACTGCCTATTTCAGCTGACACGTCAGTGTTACTCTGGACACAGGGGTGCTCATCTGACAGACCAAACTATTTGCCACTGTCACAGAAATCCAACCTTCAGTAAGTAGTGTCAAGGCGGGTGTTTCAGAAAACACAGATGCCGGTTGTGATGCCAGTCTGGCAAATGATATTGGCAGAACTCTTGGGGACAGCATCTCCCCTCCGCTCTCTCTGCTTTTATTAGTCTGTTCACCATGGAACTACTGCCAGCTTGCCCTCACTCAGGTGATGAACCGGGCAGATGGCACGTGGGGACAACTGGATGAAGGATTTCACAATTGCTGGGAGCAGCCTCGTTACATTTCCCTGAGCTGGTACTTCACACAAGCCAAATGCTTCTAATGTTAGCTCGGGCGCCATATGGGTGGGAAGTATTGAGGAAGCTGCACGGAGCCGGAGGAAGGTGGCTGGGTGGCTCGTGCGCTCCCTTGGCACCTGCCTGTGCGACGATGGGTCCTACAGCACGGTTCCAGCCACGTACCTGCGCTCCCTACTGCTGCCTCCTCGGTTCTCCTCCCAGTTTCACGCATCGTGACTCCGTCAGCTTATCCACAACCACATTTAGGCTTTAGGTGAGCATCAGTCTCCTAGGATTTTCAGCCAAAGGAAAACAAGAGTTAGCCTTTGCATTCCAAGCAGAGCCGTGTGCAAGGTCGGAGGAACAACCCGCTGGACCTGATGGTCTAAATCCACTAGCGATAAACCCTGTGTAATCTTAAAGGAAACGATAGCCTCTCTATACAACACACCTTCCCCAGCCTCCCAGCCAAACTGTGGTAGCTTTTAGATTTGTTACCTGCTCACAAATGCCCTTCTTTCCTTTTTATCTCCTTTCGGTGCTGTCATCTCGTATGATTAAGTAGGAGTCAATAGTGTCACGGTCTGAGATCTAGATAGCTCAGCAGCATAGCATATGCTGATTCACCTAGGCTTGCTGCTTATTTGGCTTTCAAATGCAGAAGCCCAGCTCATCAGCATACAGAGCTTTATTAACAATATTCATGAGCTGAAGTTTTTATCTCACTTGTTCGTATGGAGAAGATAGCCCTGTAAACCAAAACCTTTTTTGCATATTATTAGCATGGTTAAACAAGCTTAAAGCGGTTAATGACTGAATGGAGGAAGAGCAGCACGCAGAACATCAAGAGTAACGCTGATACAGCTGATCAGCATGAATTCTTTGTGAATGGGAATTGTGATAAATACCTTATCGCTGTAGGCATAATGTTGTGGACTGAGTGCTTCAGTGTTCCCTCTCGCCAGTGTCATTGCGTATGAACCGCACTTGCGATCCTTGGCAGAATCTTCCATTATCTGAGCAGATAAACAGACTCCATACTCAGCAGCAGGGCTTTTTCCATTACCTCAACTTCTCCTCTGTATTGTTTCTAGAAGTGTAGGGCAGTATGGGGGCTCTTTAAGGAAAGGAAACCCAAGAAGTACTGGAGAAATGGCTCCATCCAGCCTAGGGCCCCCTTATCCTTAGGATCTAGAGGAAATTCCCTCAACCCCACTGAAAAGTCTCCCTTTCTGAGATATGGGCTGAAGTCAGGAACAAAAGCCCAAGACATTTTGCAGCCTTTTAGCAGCATTTTGCTTACTGTTGGCTGCTTTTGGCAATCAAACATCCCTTGGAGAGTGACAGATAATGCAGAACGGCAAGAGATGTCGTTCATCAATGGGACTAAAATTAATATGTTAATCAGAAGAATCAGACTCACACACCCAATTACATGTGATGTATATTTATGTGGAAGGTCTGTTCTTTAAAAGCCCACAGGCTTAATACACAATTGGAGGAGTGCCAAAGCAAGGGAGAGGAATATTAATTTTCTTACTACAGTCTACTTTAAAGTGCGCTGGTACTGCAGCTTGAACGATGAGTCCAAACTTCAGGGTTCGATTGTTTTCTTTCTTAATGGGGAGAACTCCACGCTCTTGTCTTAATGGACTAATCTGTCCAGTTGAACTTCATCTTCTTTAAAATATGTAACTGCAGCACTGGAAGAGGTTCAATCCTTTCAGAAGAGAGACTACAAAGGTTGCTTTCATCTTCTCACGTTGCTGTAGAGTCTAATAAAAGTCGATATTGCACAGACCAGCAATGCACCTGGTGCACCTGTCTTGGTGGTGGTTGGTTCTAGGTGTACACTGGCATTAGCACCACTGAACTACCTTTTCCACTCTCCAGAAACTATTTTTTTTAATCAGAGGAAAGGGAAATATGGCAGAAAAGTTGCAAGAACCTTTTAAAATATTTTCATGCATACTTGGGTTAATTTCTTTCCTTTTACATGGCACTGAAAAAAGCCATGAAGAACAGAGGAGGCCCCAGTGTCACAGAAGCAGGTTTTCATAGGAATCAAGAGTCTTATCTCAGTGACAACCATCTGGAATACCAAACCCTTCCCTACAGCAAAAGGTGGCAAATCCAACCTGCATCTCCTTCCTCCAGTAGGGACCTCTAGGATGCATATGGCTTGTATTTTTAAGATTCTATGCAAAGAAGGGAGAAAGAGCTTTCATTAACTGTCCCTCTCTCCCTGATGCCCCAAAGATACTAATTTTCTTACTACAGTCTACTTAAAAGTGCATTGGTGCTGCAGCTTGAATGATGAGTCCAAACTTCGGGGTTTGATTGTTTTCCTTCTTAATGAGGAGAACTCCACGCTCTTGTCTGAACGGACTAATTTGTCTGGTTGGACTTTATCTTCTTTAAAACACATAACTGCAGCGCAGGACTAGCAGGTTAACCAAGTATCATACTCAGTTGATGGGGGGTGGGTGAGTGGTGGACATTGTCTATCTGTGTATCTCCAAGGCTTTCAGTGTGGTTTCTCACAGCCTCCTCCTAGAGAAAGGGATGTGTTACGGTCTAGACAAGTGGTCGGTGTGGTGGGTGGGGAAGTGGCTGACAGGCCGCACCCGGGGGTGGTGGTGAGTATCTCCTTTTCAAACTGACTAAAATTATTAACAGAACAATCAACCACTGGAATAAACTCCCCAGGGAATGGTGGATTCCCCAACACTGGACACTTCTATGATTCTACTGGACAGGGTGATGGGCACTCTTTTCTAGACCATGCTTTTGCCAAGAAAGGTTGGACCAGATGATCCTGGAGGTCTCTTCCAACCTGGTATTCTATGATCTGTGAAGATACCAATGCTGTCCTGGAGCTGAAGCAGTCCATGAAACTTCAGCTTTAAGGAGCAACCCCCCTCTTTTCCCACCCTACCCCCATACTCTCCCAAAGCACTGACTACATTGTTTTTTGTCAGCGTTCCTCTGCAGTCCTCAAGTTTATAGCTGGAAATAGCAATTGCCTTTAAGGCAAGGCCAGACTCCACAAGATGTTGAAGGAGAGAACAGAATTAATGGAAAGTGTTTTAAAAGCCTCAAGACATTAAAACTTGGCAGCACTGCTCCATGGATACCACAAAAAGCCCGAGGAGGAGTTTGTGTAAGCAGCATGCAATCTTTGTATATAACCTGGATTCTCTTTTCCTCCTAGGTGTCCTACTCGTGTTCTTACCCCACTCGAAAATGAGTATCTCATCTGCCTCTGAACTCACATGACTGCTCTACTGCTGCAGTTGTACTTGAGACTGTTTCATTTTCTGCAACACCTGCACAGTTCCCATTCACATCAATTCTTCCTCCACATCTGTGCGGTAACCACAGAGTAAGCAGATGAAATCCTGGGAGTACCCTTTTAACTGAGTGGGGTGGTAAGTTGAGCTTCTTCCAAGCATACCCCACGTACCAAGTTGCACATTGTTGTTATTCGTGTTGTCAATACCTGTCATAAAGATGGGAAGATGGTGGTCGAATGCCCTAATTAGGGGAAAATTAAGGGTATTAAAATATAAGTAGCTTCCTATAAGTAATTTTTGGTTCCCCTTCTGGTGTTTGCAGTTCAGGCTGAAGGCAAACATACTCAAAACAAATTCAGTGAATACTGACCTTGCCAGACTCCCACTAGCCTTCCTTTCCTAGTGTCCTGCATGCCTTGAGTACCCCTAGGCTCCAGTCACCTTTGGCTTCAGTTTATTAAGTGTACTTCCTTCACACACTTTTCTTGTTATCTTTTCAAGACAGTGGGTTCCCCCGAACATGCTCACCACAGAATTCCTTTCTCCCAGCCCAGTTTAGGCTGTATCCTATAAGCACTTTCAATTCACATCTCCAAGGATGTAAGACCATGAAAACGAATCTATTTTTTGAAGGTTTCTAAGGACAACTGTTTGTGCTAGGCTACAGTCGTTTGATTCTCCTCCACACCAGCATTGCTCCCATTTGTGTCCTGATTTAGTCTCCTGCTCACTAAGGCAAGGCCAGTCTTTTAGTCTGCACCTTGTAATGCAGGCCAAAGACCTGTGAGTCTGGTTCCTCGCTACCCTTCTGCCTTACATCACTGTCCAATGTCTGTTTTAGAAGCAGCTGAATAATGATGATTGTCTTATAGACAGATGACTCAGGTCTTACATCCTCCCTTGTCTGACTCTGGTGAAGGTGAGGTTGGCTCTTCACCACCTGCTCTGGCACGGGGCCCTCCCCAGGCTGCAGGTGGGTCTCTGCTCCCCCATGACCCTCCATGGCTGCAGGGCACAGCCTGCCCTCTCACCACGGGCTGCAGGGGAACCTCTGCTCCAGCTCACCTCCTCCTGCCTTTCCCCACTGACCTGGGGGTCTGCCTGGCTGTCTCTCTCACATCCCACTCCTCTCTCCACACTGATTTTCTCCAACTACTCTCTTCAATTCTGCTGCCACTTCTTTTTGTGTCCTCCCCTCTTAAATACATTAATTCGCAGAGGCGCTGACTGCCTTGGCCATGGCCAGAGTCAGGTCTGACTTGGAGCCAACTTGAAGCTTCTCACAGGAGAGGGTCCTGTGGCCCTTCCCCTGCTACCAACCTCCCCCACCGCAGAAACCCAACACACCTACTGATACAGTGTGCCTCCAACAGCTGCCTGTGGGAAGTTTCAGAGGTTACCTGTGAATAACGTCCTCGCTCTCCAAAGTGAAGCCCCAGACTCTGTTATGGTCTTTTAAAAAAGGAAGATGCTTATTCCTTTATTTTTGCTAAACATTCTCCAACTCTACTATGCCCTTTCTTGAGATGCAGTGAACAAGACAGTACACAATACTTAAGATGGCTGTGGTTGCAAAGTCTTTGTTAGGGCCAAATGTACTGTTCCTTCATGATGATTCCCCACGTTTTGTTGGCTAAATGTGCAGCAGCAAGTGAAAGTCAGTTTGAAAAAACTGTCAGTGATGATGCCAGGATCCCTCTTGTGTTATAACTTCAGGTTCCAAGTTCAGCGTCATGTACATGTGGGTTAGATTATTTTACCCCTAGATGTGTAACAAACATTTATCTACCCTGAAGCTTATCTGTCCCCACTCTCACCACAGAGACACACAGGTCTTTGCCATCAGGCTGGCATTTTTCCGCGGGAAAGGTTCTCATTACCTCCACGATTTTGGAGATTTCAGTGTTTCTTTTAGAGGGAATTGATGAAGACATTGAAAAGGATCTAATCTCAGCACTGGTTCTTAGGTGACCCCTTCAATAGTCCATCCTAAGAAGACACCGTTAAGCTAACCCTTTGCTTTCTGTCCTTTAAATCCACAGGAGGAGCTTTCCTTCAAGACAGCTCAGCATCTTTAAACAGCTTCGATGTGGAAACTTGTAAAAGGCTTTTTGAATACCCAAGTGTATGAGATCGACTGGATCCCCTTTATCCACGTTCTTATTGACACCCCCACAGAGGTCCAGCAGGCTGGAGCAGAGCTTTTCCACTGGAAAAGTCATGCTGGCTTTTTCCCAGCTGGTTGTGTCCATCACATGCTCTGAGATCCTGTTTTCGAAACCGGAGTCCCTCTTACTAGGGGTGGGAGGGAAGCTCAGGAGTCTGCAGTTCCCAGAACCTCCTCTGGGCTGTATTTCTAGGTGAGACTTATCCCAGCAGACCCTGTGCGTGCTGGTGCAGCGTTGCAGCATTGATGCCAATGGTATGGGACACGTTGCATAGCCACATTCCCACTGGACTTATAGGTGAACATCAGCGAGTCCTGTGGACTTGTTTACATTAACTTACTCATTTCATCCCATGCTGGTTTACCTTATGTCCAGCTATCTTCTCTGACCTATCATCTCCTCCACAGGGTGGGTTGGGAGCAGGCATCTCCCCATGATCTTCATCAGCAAAAAGGAAAGCAAAGAATGAACTGAGCTTCTCTGCCATGGCTTTTGCATTTCTGAATGTCCTTTTTACACCTTGGTCAGCCAACCGCCTCACAATTCCTACTGCTTCCTGCCTTTGAGTAGTTATATAACTTTTTTTCTGGAAGCTTAAGTATCCGTTCCAAGGTGCTTCTCAAGGGTTTTTTTAGCTCTCTCAATTTCCTATTTACGTTGACCCGACTTGCTTTATGGCCATTCTTGTACTCATTCGAGCATTTCCAGTGTTGACGTCCCCCCTGTCCTCCAATGGTAACCTACCTGGGTGTTCTACTGAGTCTTTTCTATTTTCCATTTCCTATTTTCTTCTATTTTCTACTTCTGTCCAGGATTTTTATTGTTCTCTTTTTCACTTGTGCTATACCATTTACTTGGGTTTCTGATACGGTATCTTTGAACAGTCTCCAGGCTCCTGGAAGGCATCCAAAGTGGTCTTTACATGTTTGATCAATTCTCTCATTTCTACATAGTTCTGTCATTTGCAATTGAATAGCTGCAGCTTGTCTCTATTTGGCTTGCTCTTTCCCACTGTAATGTTAAACCTAGTGGCATTATGGGTACTATTACAAAGCCCTTTAACTAATATGTCATGAACTGTGTCTCACCCCCCACGGGGAGTCTAGGAAAAAGTACTTAAAGTGCTTGCTGAAACTATTTATTATGTGTCCCATCCTGATGATGCAT
The DNA here is from genome assembly GCA_027574665.1 of Rhynochetos jubatus. Taxonomy (NCBI): domain Eukaryota; kingdom Metazoa; phylum Chordata; class Aves; order Eurypygiformes; family Rhynochetidae; genus Rhynochetos; species Rhynochetos jubatus. Next base: position 80,213,085 of record CM050648.1, on the reverse strand, counting down.
TTGTTCACTTTGTAGAGGTAGCTTACTACAGTCACCAGCCATAAATTCCCAGGTTTTCTGATCTGAGATAATGTTTCCCAAACATTATCATCAGCCTGATCATGGCGTTAGTACCATCACAGTATTTCAACCCCCCTGCATCCTAGAATGATTCTTTTTCCTATGATATATTTCTTCTATTATAGTTCATATAGTCCCTCATGGACAGTGTCACTCCCCCATCCATATGTCCCACCCTATCATTCCTGTAAAGTGGGTAGCGTGGCAGAGCTACCGTGGATTATCTTCCTTACACTGCATAGCCAAGGTGCTGGTTTGATCAGGATTGCTGTCTGACGCCAGGTGTTGTGGCTCCCTCCTGCCATTTTTTGTCTTTTAATGTCTAAATGCACGTGTGAGTACTACTCTTGCTCTGTACTCAGTACTGGCATTGTAGGCAGTTTGTTTTTTTCTGTTCATTGTGACTATGCTGTTTATGTCCTTTCTGGCCTTTGCAGAGGCCCAGTGAGTCTTAGCCACATCCCTTCTGAGGAGCATGCTAGCTATAAAAAGAATTTTCCATGCCCATCAGCTCCCTCAGCCCTGGTTTCCTACACCAGCGAACTGTTAAGGTATATCCCATCCGTCCTTTACAGGTTACTCCTGACCTTAACATGCATAAATACCTGCTTTCTTCCCCAAGACTCATCTACACACTGGCACTCAGGACTTCTACCTGCTTCCAGGGTCTCTCCCAGGAAACCAGAATTATTCAGAAAAAATCAGCACAGAGGTTTTGAGCTTCAGGCTTGCTCTTAACAGACAGACCTCATCCTACGGCTTACCTTCCTACCCTTCCCTAGCATTTGGTACCTGCATACCTACGCACGTGTGGGCTCATCCTTGCACCCAAAAGTATCCTCCCCAGGCGTCAAACTTCACCACCTTGGTGTCCAGCGAGCAAGTTGCCATGCTGTCCTTTCAGCTGACACAAACCCAACTGCTTCCACCAACAAACCCATTACCACCGCAACCTTCTTCTCGTTCTTGAAGGTCCCCTTTCCCAATCGATTGTATTAGGGGAAAGAAGACACTAATGTGAGCTGGAAGGCAAATCTCATCAAGGACAGAAAATGTTTTCTTCCCACCAGGATGCCTGTCTTCCTGGAGAAATTGCTAAAAAGCCCGACCAGACCAAAGGTACACAGGGGACTGGTGAGTGAACGACTGTATCCATGCTATGATTAAGAACCAACCAGTATAAACCACCCATCAACACAGTTGGCTTTCTTCAAATAATGGATTCTCTATAGGCTTTTCTGTTCAGGTGGATACACGACAGCGATTCTCCTCAGCGTTCAGTGCTCCTAATGTGCACCGCCCTACAGCATGTGTGCTCTACCCCAGAAGTGGCCGCATTTCACTCATCCAGTACATGAAAAGTACCTTTTGACTGATCTCTTATTAAATGCTCTTCCTGTGACCATTGTTTTTGATATACTGCCATTGCAGAGCAGCCTTATCAGGATTTTTTTTTTCTTTTTAACACAAATATAGATTTTATGGAAGTTATCCTGCCAAATAAAACAAGAAATAATAGTAAATGGCCTTCACAGTCAGACTGTACAATGAAAAGATGTTTTTGCACTTTTGGAGTGCTTTAATTGTATGGATTTTTATTTTTTTTTTTTTCCTTGCTTGAAGGGATTCTGATTTCTCGTCTGATAGCAAAGCAATGTTTGATCCTCTCTGTGCATTCATCACCATGGTACCAAAGAAGGGCCTTGCAGGGGTATAAGGCAGGTGGTTAGCAGTCTTTTCCTTGAGACTTCCAATAGGAGAAGTGGCCCTTGCAGGATTATGATAACCTGCCCATGTCAGCCTGTTATTATCATTATTACGTTGGCACATACAGATCAATGAAACAAACCCAAGGATTTCTGAGCTGCCGGGATGCCATTGTAACAGATGGCTGGGAGTAGGAAAACAGCCCAGACAGCATTTCTGCGTGCAGTAGTGCTGGTAGCTGAAGGCAATCTGAAACTGTTTGTTCACCCTGAGAACATTGTCAGATGTTTTAAGGATGGACCTGTCATTGATAATGTGGCCAGTTTCGTGAAGTACTGAATTTTTTTCAGTTCCAGAGATAGGTTTCAAATGTCTTGGGCTGAGCTTGTGACTAATGGAGAAATTAGGGCCAATATATTTGCGGTCTCTATGTGAGGATGCTCTCTGGCCCGCCATCATCAAGGAAGCAGGTTCCTTTGGACTGACAGTCAGGACAGCCTGTTCCAGCAACACGTGAAAGTACACATTTACATTCATGAAAGTCAATGGCAACGGGTCAGAAATGTAATCCCCAACAATGGACAGTTTTAAATCAAAATTGACTTTTCTAGTTCTCTTTCTCCTTTACCACCCCTCCTACACACACTTTCCTCCCCCTACCCCTCTATGCCAGCTTTTCCAGTGGCAATCAGTACATCGAATTTAAGTCGCTTTTCCCATTTTGCTAATTCCAGTTGACTGCAGATACATGTAACAACAGTGCTCATGCCATTTCGTGACTAAAGAAAGGATGCTGTAAAGCATTTTCTGAAGGAACACTTATTTTCCTCTTTGAGCTCATCTGGCCGAAGACAGACCTTGAGCTTGTAAGTATTTTTATTTATCATTATCCTGCCCTTTCCATCCTACAGCCATTTCTTTCCTTCCAGAAGCCACAGCGTGGATAAAGTGCTACAAGATTAATTCTAATGATAGTTCAGTTTCCAGAGGGTGGGAACCATTCAGTTTCCAGCAGAGGGTGGATATGTAGCTCTGGTGGAAACAACAATTAGTCAGAGGAGAAATAGGCATGTGGTCATCTGCAAGATATCTTTTTTCAGTTAGGCAACATCAACACAGATGTAAGGGAGCAAATACCTGTGGAGAAAGAAAATATCTGGAATGAAATTTACCCTTACAAGTATAAAGGCCAAACACATCAGATGTTTGGGCAACAGATTATATTACTCCCCTACCACTAACAGGAATTGAGATGGCAGAACACCCTTTTTACCTGACCCACTGTGAAACACGAGCAAGAGGAGGATTAGGAAAAAAGAAAAAGCCTCACCTTAAATTTTCAGGTGATTCATTAGAACCTTGGCACCACATCAAGCAGCATGTGGTGTATATTACAGACAGCCCAGTTGCACCTCACAAACGTATCTTAAAGGTTTGATTTTTCCACACACCATTTAGCAACAGCTGGCATGTTTGGGTTTTTTCCTTTTTTTTCTCCCTTACTAATACGAAGTTTTTGAGTGGGTTGGCTGTGCACTCACATCTTTCTAAACAGTTAAGCACCAAATACTGCTTTTTCATCCCATTTTAAACAGCTGGATGTGAGACACAGCAGAGAACTGAGCTGAGAGAATTAATTTTCGCATCTGATAAGGCACTGGGTGATGGTGAAATCTGGAGTGGTCCTGTGCAAGGATAGACATCAACAATATCTCTCCATGAAAGGATGTCTCTCTTTTTATGAAAAGAAAGAAAACCTTACAACCACGGAGACAAAAGCAACTCTGAATATCAGGATGCTGAGAATCAGGCATTGCCATTCTTCCCATGCCCATCAACAAGGACAGCGGCCCCAGAGAATTTCTGACAAATTCCAGTGAAATCATGTAATCTACAGAAATTCTGAAAGAATAGGCAAATCTGCTGGAAACATGTCTCTCTCTGAGCAGACCTAGCTGGACTGGTTTGTGGTCTAGCAGCTCTTAACAGTGTCCCCTCCTTGCATGTATCAGCATATCTCCTCCTCTTAATAATTTGTCAATACATTTATTGCTCTTGTTTTAGCTCTGTGGGCACTGTGCACAGGAAGGAAATTAGACTGAACATCAGGACTTTTCCAACCTTAGCAGGGATAAAGACTAGAGAAATTGTAGAAAGCGTCACTCCAGATCCTGAGGAAGAGTCTCTGAGTAGATTAACCGACCTGAAATACTCTGGAATGAAACTGGTGCTCGAAGACAATGGGATGGGGAGGAGAAGGGAGCCTGCTTCAACACCCAAGCCAGGCTTGCTCTGACAGGTGCCAATCTGGTGAGTAGCAGACACAATCATAAGTATATTTCTAAAGAAGAATTTTAAAAGGTCGATAAACATCACGGTAACGTAAGCTTCCTGGTTACTTAGAAACAGAGCTCAGTAATTCAGAGCCATTTCTTAAACATATCTTTGATTGATATAGTCTCTCCAGTGCAGGTAATAGAAGACTGATTCAATCTGTCTGACACAGACTATCAGGTCTGTACTTCCCCCTCTTCCTCCCCATCTCCTTCATTTCCTTCTCTGAATCAATGTATTTGTGAATCTTGGGCTGGATCCCAGCCAGGAGTATCTGAAAATGCAGTCTCATATTGCCCAAATCTATAAAGAGGAAACTATTCAGACAATTGATGCACCTTAAGGGCAGAACATTAAATTGATCCTTTGGCAAGGAACACCGTGTGTAACTTTACACAGCAATTCCCATAAACACTAATCAGGTTATCAGCCAAAGCATAGATTATCTAGAGCTGTGGGTTTGTTTTAGGAGCAGCTATGAGGATGATGGTTTGTACTGTGTGCAAGCAGTGCCTGTAAGCTCCCCGCACCGCCCCAACCCAATCCGTGCCTTAGGAAGAGCTCAAGACAGGGCATCATCACGTATATTTTAGGTGACTGCACTACTGGAGCACGGCAAATCATCCAGTGGAAATAGCACTACCAGATAATCAAAGGACGATGGCTCACAACTGCTGCTGCCCAAAGCAAGTGGAAGGGATGTAGCTGTAGGTTCCTACATCTCCGGGTAGTTTTTTCTAAACGTTGGAAGACCTCAGGGCGAGTTGTGGGGGGTCTTGCTGGGGCAGCCTGAGGCTTGGTTCACTTCTCCTGCACTTTCTCAGCTGAGCGAGTTGCCCCACCTGCCACCACGGTAACACTGTGCATTCCAGCTCCTCCCTTCCCAGTCCCTGGATGCTTTCCGGTCGGTTTGCATTTCGGGATCAGCACTGAGCAGCACAGTATGTGCAGCTGTGTATACATGCAGAGTTGCGTATACATTCACGTGCACACTACGGATCCGAGCTACAGTTTGATCTACAGTCCTAATACATTTGCCGAGTTTCCTGCATAATTCTGCAGAAAGTGACTGTTCCCAAAACCATTTTGCTTGGAATTTAAATTTAAGATAAACAAGCTTTTAAAAGAGCACTTTCTATATATTTTTTTTTAAGGGAGTCTTAAAAAATGAGCATATATTATTAGTATCTTTTCCTAGAAACCTTTCTGGCTGCAATTATACATGCTTTCATGGAATATGAGGTTTTCTCTCTGTTTAAGAAATATAAACATGACTCTTCAGGATTTTCAGCATAATATTTATGGTCTTGTATTCTAATGCACATTTTTACCTCTTGGCCTGCCTTTGGAGCCCGGTTACCTATTGAGCCATACAGTAGCCTGAAGAAATTCACTCTGGTGAAACATTCTTCATGATCAGTACAAATAAATTGTTCATTTTCGCTCTGGATGCAGGCTACATTTTTGTATATGCCCAGCTATTTTTTCACTTGCTTGTAAGTGCTTTCCTAGGTAACAATGGCACACAGTGCCATCGTCCGTAGCAACCTCTGCCGGTATCAAAATGGTCCTCTGATTTTTTAAGTTTCTGTGTGGTCCCATTTAATACTATAAACATATCACCTATGGATTAAGACTCCCCACTTAGAAAAAGAGCTGAACCCAAAGTTTCAGAGCTAAAAATTGCCATGTGTGTTGTCAGGGCCAAAAATTAAAATCTGAAGGCATGATGTTATTAGAGGCTTGTTTCCACTTTTCTGGTGGTTATTTGAGCTTATTTAAGAAAAACTTTTGGAAAGAGATAGCGACTCTGGCTTCCACATTACCTCCAGTTCCTTACTTTAACAGGTAAGACTCACACTGACAGCAGGAGTGCGTTCGCATTGTTTCCAGCACTGAAACGCAGGGCATCCTCTTGGGAGTGGTTGCCAGGTAGAAGACTTGCATCTCTTCCCATCTGATACCACCTTTTCAATCCAAATAGTAGCAATATGAAGACTTGCCCTCCAACACTTAGCATATTAAACAGTAGCTTTCTTTTTAGATTTTCTTGAAAATAAATATTAATAAACTGGACTAATTTAATGGATTAAAAGAGATGTTCTAAGGGTTGCTCAAATCCAGTCTGACAACCTGTTGATCATAATTTTGCCAGCTTGTACCCATAAAAAATCAAAACAAGCTTCAAGCAAATATTGTAGTTTGAAATTTGCCAGCCTTTTACATGAATTGTGGTGGGAAAAATTATTCTCTAAGATGTAAATTCTGCAAATTACAAGTTTTTTTTAAACTTTTAATCAAAATAGTAATTTAAAAAAGTATGTGTGTGCAGCATGTGGCAGATCTACCATTGCATCACACCAAGGAAAACATCCAATTTTGCTTTCTGTAACTCTTTCCTAACTGAGGGTCTGATGTGAAGGTCACAGAAATCAGAAGCAGATTTCCCCATGACTTCAGGAGAACCTGTATTAGATCCCTAATCTTTGAGTTACCCTGATATCCTCTTCATTAAGAAAACCACTTTTCTAATCTCTCAGTAACTGTGTGACATGCCACAGAAGGTCCAAAAGCCAATGTTAACGGCTTCTCTCAGCAGTTACATCCAAGCTGGTACATGATGGCATTGCTCCAGTGAAATTACTAAGGTTCAGTGGCTTTTTGACTTCTGGGGGCTTTGAGTGCCTTTTGAAAGATTTGTAAGGCCTGACTGGTGAATGCTTGACCAATCTGATAGCTTCTTATGATGGCATCACTAGTTGGATGGACAAGGGGAAGGCAGTGGATGTGGTCTACCTTGACTTGAGCAAAGCTTTTGGCACGATCTCCCATGGCATCCTCACAGACCAGCTTAGGAAGTGTGGACTGGATCACTGGGTGGTGAGGTGGATTGGGAACTGGCTGGAGGAAAGAGCTGAGAGAGTTGTGGTCAATGGGGCAGTCTAGTTGGAGGCCTGTGGCTAGTGACGTCCCCCAGGGGTCAGTGCTGGGTCCAGCCTTATTCAATATATTCATCAATGACCTGAACGAAGGAACAGAATGTACTCTCAGTGAGTTTCCTAACTACAAAACTGGGAGGAGTGGCTGCCACGCCATAAGGCTGTGCTGCCATCCAGCGTGACCTGGACAGGCTGGAGAGCTGGGCAGGGTGAAATCCAACTCAATTCAATAAGAGCAAGTGTAAAGTGCTGCATGTGGGGAAGAACAACCCCATGGAACAGTACAGGTTGGGGGCTGTTCTCTTGGAGGGCAGCTCTGGGGAAAAGGACCTTGGAGTCCTGGTGGACAACAGGATGACCATGAGCCAACAGTGTGCCCTCGCGGCCAAGAAGGCCAAGGGCATTCTGGGATGTATTAAGAAGAGCGTGGCCAGCAGGTCGAGGGAAGTTATCCTCCCCACCTACTCTGCGCTGGTGAGGCCTCCCCTGGAGTGCTGTGTCCAGTTCTGGGCTCCTCAGTTCCAGAAGGACAAGGAGCTACTGGAGAGGGCCCAGCGCACGGCCACTAGGAGGATGAAGGGCCTGGAGCACCTTCCATACGAGGAAAGGCTGAGAGAGCTGGGTCTGTTTAGCTTGGAGAAGAGGAGGCTGAGGGGGATCTTATCAATGCTTATCAATATCTAAAGGGGGGGTGTCAGGAGGATGGGGCCAGGCCCTTCTCATTGGTGTCCAGTGACAGGACTAGGGGCAATGGCCACAAACTGGAAAACAGAAGGTTCAACCTGAGCATGAGGAAATACTTCTTCCCTGTGAGGGTGACAGAGCACTGGGACAGGCTGCCCAGAGCGGTGGGGGAGTCTCCTTCCCTGGAGACTTTCAAAAGCCGCCTGGACTTGTTCCTGTGTGATCTGCTCTAGGGGATCCTGCTCTGGCAGGGGGGTTGGACTAGATGATCTCTAGAGGTCCCTTCCAACCCCTAACACTCGGTGAATCTGTGAATCTGTGAATCTGTGACTTGAAGAGGGAGCTGCATAGATTCCCTCAGTTCATGTACATCTCCCTAGGGATGCCGCAAGAGACAGATGTATGGATCAACTGCAGTATTGTTTTTGTGAAGTTCTTGTGATCAGGAAATCTCGCTGGCAGACTAAGAAATCTCATGATATTGCCTTTCAGTTTTTAGTAGGTTGCTGATATCTGCATTTTCAGATTCCTGCTTGCATTTGAAACCAGGAATAATGTTGCTCTGAAATTCCAGCCTCAGGAGGCGACCAGATTTCTCCATGTGTACAGCATGAAGGATGAGGACCCCTCTCTTATTCCAACTGATTCATCTTTCCTTAACACAAAGCTCTTAAGGAGTTAAAATCTCAGTCTAGTAAAGACAACGGTCTTGCCAATCTTTTTTTTTTTTTTTTTGTAAGGTGCCAGACATAAGATGTATCAGCACACTTCCTTAGGAGCTGAGCTTCCTGATTAAGAATAAATGCAGGATATACAGTGTATTTCATGCTGAAATGCATTCCCTGACAGAATTTCATGCATACAATTAGCCATTAGCAACATCTCTATGCACAGAGAGGACCCAGAGCAGGAAAGAGTAGAAACAGCTGCATGCTGCTAAAATGTGGAGAGGGAGAAAACCACAAACCAAGAGCCAACTGTTGAGTTAGTATTGTCCTGATGCTGCTCCGATTCTGCCTCCAGTCAGGCCGAAGAGAGTCAGTGAGCCATTGTGTTGTATAGTGCCCAACAGGAACTGCGATGCAGTGGTTTTGTGCTCGTTATTACTGTGCAGTGGTGATGATTCATCCTGGAATGCTGCGTTTCACCAGTTTAGCCCAGGATACCTACACATCACCACTGTTTAGGAGTGCCTCAAACATCCACAAATTAGAATGATTTCAGTGACAGGAAATACTTTCATTTTTATGATGTCCAAGTGCTACTAATACCGGTGACAAGCCTGAGCACGCCAGTGTGAAACCTAATCTGAAGGTTCCCTACATTTGGTGCTGCCTGGGGCCATCTCAGCCTGCAGGAACCTTTTCTGTTTGTTTAATTTGTAATTTATTTTCCCTTGCAACATTTAACCTGTTGGGTGTAGGAGAGACTTCTGTCGGATCGGCACGTGCAGCATTTGCACGTGTGCTGGGTTCTAAGCTTCCCTCACCTGTTGCCTGTAGTACTATAAGAAACGGTTACTCTCTTTGCAGAAACTTTACGTCTGTGGTGTACAGAGAACCTGCCTCATACCAGGTTTAAGACATAGGTTTAGGCAATCGAGTCTGCTTCAGCTTTCTCCATTGCCTGGGGTTAGCCTGGTGTTGTCTGAAGCTGGTGCTTTGAGGAAAGTCTCTCTCTTTCACTTGACTGAACTGCAATGTTTTCCGTTTTAATGGATAAATACAGCTAAACATTGTATCTTCCAACAGTACTTCCAGGTATTTCTGACAGCCTGGTAAGGAGCCAGGTTCCATGATGTTAGGGCTAAAATGAGTGGAAACGCACTGGGTTTGTCTTTGGTGGCTGGATTTGTGAGGTAGCATCACAGCGTGGACTGAGCTCTGTAAAAGGAAGATTGATGCTCAGAAGCTGATGTGAAGTATCCACTCTGCTTAATTCAGGTTCAAAGGGGATGGTTTCAGAGGACTTTCTGATGTGCAAATAAAGACCAGTCTTCTCCCTCCCCAAGCTGCAAAGAAACCCACATAATTATGTTTTTTTTTTTTTAATTAGGAATTAATTTTATTGTCCATGTTTTAGTGCTACAGCTGTTTCTGATGGCTGAGGAATGTTTTTTTTCTCCTCCCACTGAGTCTAATTTCCTCAAAACTGAAACAAATCATGTAACTCTCTCCATGGCCATGTTGCAATGTTGTTGTCATATTTATTTTAATGTTCTCTTGAATAAGCCATATTAAATTATGAATACTCTTAGGTTATTTAATTTAGACTTAATTGTCAATCTGAAACTTAACACTGTTTTTTTTTACCATTCATGATAATGATTTTAAGGTGTACTCTGCCTAAATGCTGGATCCAGCACATCAGGAACAGTGTGTATCTCTAGGAAAAGAAAGAGGCCTAAGGAGGAGGGTACAACCTTTAGGAAGAACCTGCTTGAGATCCAACCACGTTCCTATGGTGAGGCAAGGCTGGGAAGTTCATTCCCCAGTAATAAATTGCAGTGTTCAGTTCTGAAGAAATCTCTGGTGTACAGATAAGCCGAACTGACATTGTAAAGGTTTGGAGAGTCTGTAGCTTGTACGGAGAATGGAAAAGAGACACGTTGCTGAGCAGGACCTTAAGGTAACCATATGTTCTCAATGTGTCTTTCCTGTCTGTTTTCCTTGGTGAATGGGAAAACCCCAAACCTTACCTCTGTTTTCATAACCTATTTGTGCTCAAGAGAAGGTAATTATGCCAGCTGAGCTAGGAAAGCTGTATATAGGCTCGTAGTGCCATGCCAATATGCACAAGAAAAAAACCATCAAACAGGATGCAAGTTCCTCTTTGAAAACCTCCGTTTCTGAACTGTGCTTGAGCCCTTTTTGTCAGAATTGCCCCCTACTCGCTTTTCTGACTCCTCACCAGAGCTGAATGCTGTGCTTCCCATGCCAGTTCCTAGTTGGATCACAAGCTGTGACCACTGAGCTTCCATTCTGATACTCTTGCCATAAGCGTAAATGCAGAGCTCAAGGTCACTGTGTAAAGCAATCGTGCTTGCATCTGGAATAGGCACATCTTCGTGTTGAAGTGTTCAGGACATCGTATAAACATGCAAGGCCCAGAAATTCCCTCCCTCCCACTCCCCACTGAGATCAATGCGTGACAGACTGGAGAAAGACACCCTTTTTCTAAATTTTAGGATTAAAACTGAAGTTTACTTTAATGTCTTAGTTGTTCTGTACTTGGTCTGCCAGATTCCTTCTTGGTTTATTTAACGGACCCTAACGTAAGTTCTCTTTGAGGATTTCTGAACCACATGAATAATGGAGTACATATACATGCCTAAAAGGAGAGGAAGAGGTGAAAATATCTGATTTAAGGTGGCCTAAAGGAAAGTCACTGTGCTATCTACAGATTAAGTGATACAATGCCTATATATATTTACATATATATATATATATATTTATAATGCTTTACTACATGACCCCAAGGCTCAGACCCTTATCGACAGGCTCTGTATCGACTTCCTTCAGCAAGCAGCTTTTACTTTAGTTTACTCAAAATCTGAAAACAGCATCAAGGGGTAGAGAAATCTGAAATTCATCATCTACAGCTCCTCAAGTGTAAATTTAATATGAGAGTAAAGCTGTCAGTATTATTGCTGCCAGGGTGCATGGCTCTGAAACCATACAGCAGGGCCAGAATGAATTAGGTTTCTATCCGAAAAAGACATCTATTGACAAAAAAGCTTCAGCCTATTTCTCAAGGGAAAATCAAAACCATTCTTTTCCAGGATTCACATACAGAGCTTTGGAAAGCATTTATTTTACAAACAAAACCAGACACATTGCTTCCTTTCTGTGCTGCACTCATCATCTCAATATTGCAACAGATTTAACAAGAGGCACGAATAAAAAACATGGTTTGAGACGAGAAAATTATTTACAATGAACGGAACTTACAAACTAGATTAATTTCATTTTATTTCCCTTAAAACAACTGGTTTCCCTATGAAGGTGTTTCACCTTACTCTGTAGGCGACAAAAAAGCTTACTTTGCTAACAACAAAAAAGCTGCCTTTCAGGACGGCAATGAGTGATGAGCTCCGTCACATTCAGATAGAGTTATTCATCACACTGCTTCCTTCTTCTTCCTATTGCTGTTGGATTAGTTGACATAAAGTACTTGAGATTTTATTATCTGAACCGTGGGATCGGTTATAATTCATGTGAAATTGTTTGTTTCCTGGCAGGATGATGCCACGTCTGGGGATGTGGGTAAACTGATTGTGATGACTGTGTTTCTCCATTTGGATGAGGAAAAGTTGGAATAAAAGCTGAGAAAGCCACATACGCTTTTATTTCCTTGGTAAATTGTGGCAATTTAAAGCCAGGTAGCAGAGGGAGTTACAGAGCTTAAAGTAAGAATATTGATTTTCTCTTCTGCAACACGCATCCCCTCTCCAAAACATTGTTCTGAGAAAAATATTAGGCATCTGTCCCTGTAGCTGGGCTTAGCAGAAGTATTTGTGTTTCTCTTAGACTGAATTAAGCAGGGTGACATACAGCAGTAATTATACGGCTTACTAATTTTCACCATCACTGCAGTTATTCTTGTAATCTTACACATACTGAACTCACAGAGATTTAGCAGAGGCCCTAATAATATCTTTTAAGCTTTTAGAAGCTACTCTTGCATGTCTCAGAGAGCAGGTTTACATGGTTACATATATGTGTTTCTGTCCGTATTTTTGTAACTAAAAGCCTTTTTATGCATTTTAAAGAAGCGGAATGAAAAGAGAGTATAGTAAAAGAGGACACAATTTCTTTCTCCACTTGAGGAAACATGGTCAGGATCTACTGAGCTGTAATATGGGGAAGGATCAAAGCAGCTGCAAAATTGTATCTAAGTCAGGGATCAGTTTCAAGGACTCTGATATCTTTCATCTTCTTTTATGTTCTCTGAATAAGATGAGAAATACACAGGAGGGCATACTCTCAGATTGTACCCTCAGCAAGTTTGCTGATCACACAACACTGGGAGGAGTGGCTGACCCACCACAGGGTCGTGCTGCCGTACAGAGGGACCTGGACAGGCTGGAGAAATGGGCTGACAGGAACCTCATGAGGTTCAACAAGGGGAAGTGCAAAGTCCTGCACCTGGGGAGGAATAACCCCATGCACCGGTGCCTGCTGGGGGGCACCAAGCTGGAAAGCAGCTTTGCAGAAACGGACCTGGGGGTGCTGGTGGATATCAGGTTGGACATGAGCCAACAATGTGCTCTTGCCACAAAAAAGGCTAACGGTAGCCAGGGCTGCAATAGGCAAAGTACTTCCAGCAGGTCAAGGGATGTGATCCTTCCCCTCTGCTCAGCGCTGACGAGGTGACACCAGAAGTGCTGTGTCCAAGTCTGGGCTCCTCAGTACAAGAGGTGCTCAGACATACTGGAGAGAACCCAATGAAGGCCCACGAATATGATGAAGGGACTGCAGCACCTCTCCTGTGAGGAAAAGCTGAGAGAGCTGGGACTGTTAGGCTTGGAGAAGAGAAGGCTCAGGGGGAATCTCATCAATGTATATAATTATCTGGAGGGAGGATGTAGAAGAGAAGGAGCCAGGCTTTTTTCAGTGGTGCCCAGTGACAGGACCAGAGGCCACAGGCACAGACTGAAGCACAGGAGGTTCCCTCTGAACATCAGGAAACACTTTGTTACTGTGAGGGTGACCAAGCACTGGCACAGGCTGCCCGGAGAGGTTGTGGAGTCTCTATTCTTGGAGATATTCAGAAGGTGTCTGGACACAGTTGTGGACAGTCTGGTCTAGGTGGCCCTGCTTGAGCAAGCTGGGGTTGGACCAGATGACCTCCAGAGGTCCTTTCCAACCTCAATCCTTCTGTGATTCTGTGAGGATCACAGGCCAGACTGATCTAGTTAGGATGCCAAAATGGCCCCTTGGTTACCGTCTCATTTGATGATGTGACTTCTGCTTGAGGACCCATGGATGGAGGCAGAATGGTAGGGAGGAGGAGATCTAGGACCGCACAAATGCCTGTGTGTTTGAGACACTAAGTGACCTGGCTCTAGGAAGTGAGGATGAAAAGAGTAGAAACCTGGGAGAGATGACAATAACTGCCAGCAGCTCTGAAGGAGCAGATAAAAAGAACTGGATAGAGCCTGCCCACAAGACCTGTTGCTAAACCCTATTCTTTCATGTGGGTGATTCAGTGAGGTCAGACACAATTTCTCCACACCTCCTCAAACAACACTATCTTAATGCTTGTGTGATCTCCTGGGGCTCACTGCCTTTATTCTTGCTATTTCTTCACTATATATTGATTATGGTGGGGTAATAAAGGGAGAAGCAAGTTCCAGAGAAAAGAAAGACTTGTGGGTCGTGCTGTAGAAGCAGTACTTGAAGAAGGTGACAGCAGCTTGTAGACCTTGAAGACCTGTCGAGGGAGATACAAGATTTTATTTTGAGTGAAAAACTCTAGTGTTGCACAGGCAGACCCTTCACACTGATCTGAAACCATATTTAACAACACCAGATGTCAAAGGGTCAGTTTCATAAAACAAGGTTTCATAAAATGGGTTCTGCGAACATGTGAGAAGACCTGTTTCAGTGAGATGATTAAGAGGAGTGAAACGAGAGGAGAAAAATTAAGATTTATGATTTTGTCAGGAATATGAAAAGAAATTCTGCTGCAGACTTTCACTGCTTTGCACCTTATTCTGCTCACATTAGACTCAGATGACTGGTAAATGCATTTGATTTTCATTTCCATACTAATTTCCAGTATTGCTACAATTGAGAGAGAACACCTGGTGAAAGGGTGATGAGTTCAGAGCACGGACCAAGCTTACCTTAGTCCTTGCTGCCTGTGTAAAATGCTGCCAGGTAAGAACGATAGCTTTTGTATCCAATTCTCCTGATACAAGTATGACAAATGGAAGAACTCATCCTTCAAGTCTGACATGCCAAAAGTTCTGTATTTCAGCTGGGATGTGATTTGGCTGTACAACCTTATTCTAGCATTAATAAATGTTGTACCTTCAGTGTAGCATGAGATGGTATTGCTAGTCACAACATGCGTGTTCTGCAAACCTTTCTCTGATTGGCAGAACAGAAAACATGCCAGTAAAGGTTTTGCAGCCCACGAATTTTGGGAGAGAAGTGCAGGGAATTGGAGAAGGGCTATGAAGTGCCTTTGCAATTATAAGATTAAATGAAGACACATGTCTTCATTCGGTATAGATTTTAGCAGTGTACAAAATAGCCCAGCAGACTGCATTTTCCACATTTTCACCAGCCTTACACATCTTTTTGCAATTAACACAGGGGTGAAAGACTGGAATAAAAAATCATTGATACTTTATGTTTATGTCACCTGGCATTCATCCATCATTTCTCACTGAGTTACTCCATGATGTCTGGGAAGAGCATTTGACAACAGCAGTCTTCAAAGGGTTAGTACCGCAGGAGTTGCGTAAAGCAGATTCTGCAAACTCTTACATGGGTAGTCCTGGTTTAGTCGGATGGCGATTAACAAGGAGAGCTGATCCAAAACAATTCAAGTAACGTAATGTCTTTTTAATGATTTCAGGCCACTAGGCTGAAATACGTGATGTTGTGAAACTCAGTGGTGTAATGCCTAAGAGTTAGGTGTCCATCCCACAGAGCCATGTCACACGTGCAGGAAAAGCACTTCTGACTATAAGGGACCCTGCCACAAAACCGCAGTGCCTAAGGGCGCGAGAACAATGCAAGCTTCCATTTTTCTTGATGTCAGTCACGTTTACATTTTCAGTGTATATTAGCTTTAGAGAAATTCTACCTTGATACCAAATCTTGATTTTTTTTTTTCTAATGAGCTTAGGTTTCCTACCAATTATAGTCGCCCCGTTGAGTCATATTTTTTCTGTCAGTATCACCAAACGCAAACATGAAAATGAAACCTAGGAGGACCCTTCTCAGAGGAGGAGGTACTCATTGAAATGCTGACAAAATCTGGCTCCTCAGAAAGAAGTAAACATTATTTATGCACTATTGAATGTTGTTACGATTAGCAGAACATTCTTGCAAGCAGGAAGGAATTTCTGGAGCATAAAAGTTTGATATTACAGTGGTGGTTTGTTAGTACTTTAGCTAAAATCTATGGCACATATAAACAGGCCCGGTCCCACATCTGCCACATACAGTCATAATTCTA
Organism: Rhynochetos jubatus; assembly: GCA_027574665.1. Taxonomy (NCBI): domain Eukaryota; kingdom Metazoa; phylum Chordata; class Aves; order Eurypygiformes; family Rhynochetidae; genus Rhynochetos; species Rhynochetos jubatus. Next base: position 80,197,165 of record CM050648.1, on the reverse strand, counting down.
AATTCATGGGAGTGCATTGATTGATATCAGCCGCTGGCGGAGCGTTACTGATATGAATGGCTGCCTCACGCAGATTAGGCACAGGAGCAAAGCACTGGACTAAGGCTTGTTTCAAAGTCCGTTGTACAACTCTGCTGAAATTATTTTGCAAGAAATGATAATATGCAGCACCATATTCACTCTCTCATACACCAGCTTAGCATTGCAAGACAACAGATTTCCAGGGGATGTACAGAAGCATTTCTGCAATTGTGCAACACGTGGATGGATCGTATTTAGTCTAGATGTACAATGAAGCCGATACACATTACATGCAAAGGGAAATATTAACAACCTCGTAGATGTGACAAGCCTATCTGTGGCAAGCAAAAACTATGGATACATCTATACTGCAAGGTATCTGCAGCTTCTAGGTGGTGGAACCAGGTAGACCATATTGTCGTATGTGGCAAGCAGTGGTTAGATCACCTCACAAAGACTAGCGCTGACAACGTGAGTAGGATATACCAGGTGAACTTCTGAGAAGCAGCCTGATTCCATATCAGGATGAGCCATGGGTGATACCTTTCCCCTCCTGCATGTCTGGTTTCCTTTGCAAAGACCCGGGAGTGCAGGCGGGAAGGCAGATGCAGCACACACCCACCAGCACCTCGATCTGAACAAGCTATCCTATAGACCAAGACTGTGAGGCACGCTGTGCAGTGCATTTGCCCCCTTAGGCACAGAAGTAACCACTGTGTCTGTCAGTGGTCATGTCTGGGATTTGTGGGGGCAGGGCTCACATGCCTCATCACTATAACAGCAAGGCTGTTGTAGAAAATAGTATAGGATAGAATTAGAGAATCATAGAAACATAGAATCTTGTAGGTTGTAAAAGAACTTTAAGATCGTCAAGTCCAACCATTAACATAGGACTGCTAATACTACCACTAATCCATGATCCTAAGTGCCTCATCCACACCCCTAAAATATCTTCAGGGGTGGTCACCCAACCACTTCCCTGGCCAGACCGTGCCAATGCCTGACAACCCTTTCGGTGAAGAAATTTCTCCTAATAGCCAATCTAAACCTCCCCTGGCACAACTTGAGGCTGTTTCCTCTTGTCCTTTCGCTTGTCACTTGGGAGAAAAGACCAACACCCACCTCTCTGCAACCTCCTTTCAGGTAACGCATTATTAGACGTTGTCTTTAGACAAAACCAACAGTAAATTTCTTTTCATGCTATGTGGTATTTTTGCACCAATTCACAGGAACAGAAACAGCCATAAGGGGTCAGAACGAAGGTCCGTCTAGCCCAGTAACCTCTCTGCTAATGATCAAATGCAGATGCTTCTCAAAGGGTATAAGAACTGGATAAGCTCATATGATAGTTTGTAGTATTACTTTCGGCTTCCAACTGTTTGAGTCAGGGACTACTAAAGCCAAATGTGGGTCCTGTGTATTTAGTTGTCCTCAAGGGATTTCTCTTCCATTAAATAGACTCATCCTCTCTTAAATCAGTGTAAAAGCTTTAGCACCTGCAGAATCCTGCAGGAAGAAGCTCCACAGCCAGTGTAAATACTTCGTTTGATAGCTTTGAAACTGTTACCCACTACTTCCATCTGATATTCCCTGATTTCTACCATGGAAAAGACAATGAACAATAGATCTGCCTTGCTACTTGTGACACCATTAGGTGGGCTGCTCTAGTCAACAGGTGAACTATGTTGTAGACAGGGAGAGACTTTAATTTGTGAGACACAAGAATAAGAAATGAAAGAATGAGGTTGAAAAATTAAGGACAATTTTAGCTGGTGCTATGACATCTGCCATCAGGTGTGCACTAATGTTTCTTGAAAGGTTGAACAAACACAACACAAAGGATGTTTTCTCCTTGCCAGACTGGGCTAAGTAGCAACGATTCCAGCACCTCTGCCAGAGGTAAGTCATGCCTCTCTTACTCACTGTGTATGATAAGGTTTAAATTACTTCAGTGAAAGTATCAGGCAACATGTTTAAAATTAAACAAAAGGAATTACTTTTTCATAAATGAGTAAACTGTGGATTTCAATAATTCTGCATGGTGTCAGGTTGAAACTACAAGCAGGTTGATGAGAACCTTAGAAAATCCATGAATGCATTAAAAGCTATCAGGTTTAGATATAATCTCCGGCCTGAGGAGCCCTTAAACAGGCCTTAAACAGCTAACAGAAAGAGGGAAACTGCAGCAGAGGCACATACCGAGACTATGCATTAGTTCATATTTGCCTTGTTTCTTATGGTAAGATTTAGAGCATGAAGCTAAATGAACCTTCAAGAGGGTCTGAGATGTATTTACCCAGGTCCCTGAGTACCAAAACAACCAGTTAAAACACATGTTAAGAGGGATTATGATACTCAGCTTCTTACCTATGGTTTTTTTTCACCATGTTTTTCTTCTAGTTTGTTATTTAAATTCTCTGTTAATGAGAATGTCACTGTCCTGAGATGCCTTTAGCATCTTTATCCTTACCCTTACCAGGAAAGACATCCTAATAATCTAATTTGCAGTGTCTTGCTGCAGAATATCACTTGAATATCACTGGATCCTCATGGAACCCATTACACAAAATTCCATGTTGACTCTGTCTCTGAGAACGGCCTTTCCAGTGTGGATCGTGTCTGTTCTAGTCTCATCTACATCATGTTTTCTAATATGCTAAGGAGAATGTCATGAACAACAGCATCAAAAGCCTTTCTGAAGTCGAGAAATATGACAGTAATTTCTTTTCCTTTGTCTGCAGCATCTGCTGCCCGTCATAGAAGGAAAGTGGATTATTCCGATATAAGCTATTCTCACAAAAAAAAAACAACCCCATTGCTTTTTACTCTCTCTGTGTTATCCTCCAAGAAGTCTGTCTGGTTACTTGTTCCAGTACTTCTGTTTCCAGAAACAGTTGTTTTGCTGACTGGCTGCATTTTCTTCCTTTGTTTTCAAAGCTTGCAACATGTTTACTCTTCCCGTTATCTGAAATGCCACCCATTCTCCATAAATTGTCAAAGGTGATTTTTCACAGCGCTGACATTTTACCAGCCAGCTTGGTGTGTGTCCTAGGACACAAAGGTGCTATACGTGCCTAGACACTGACCACTCAGCTAACACAGCTATTTAGCAGGAGTAAGCCAGCCGGCTGTCTGATGGTGGTGGAGGTTCCTGGAGCTACAATAAGGTTAATTTACTCACAGACTAGGACACATCAAACAGTTGTCATTGAGATAAGAGGGTTTTCAGGCTGCTGGGAACATGATAGGACATCCATGCCCTTTGTCTGAGCCCTTGAGTGGGACTGAGAATATACTCTGAGACAGGTTCATCAGTTCTCATATAAGAACCACTGGTAAAGAGATTGCTACCAAGATGTGAAGAGTTGAGACACGTACATACTTGGTTAAACTGTGATGTTTTCCATCTCACCTTGTTGCAACAGGATGTCAGTAAGTATCTGTGCTGGTTTTGATGGGGACAGTTAATTTTCTTCACAGTAGCCAATATGAGGCCATTTTTTGGATTTGTGCTCAGAAGAATATTGATAACACACTGACGTGTTAAGTTGTTGCCAAGCAATATTTACATTAAGCCAAGGATGACTTCAGTTTCTGATACTGCCTCTATTTTCCCAGCTTCTTCTCTACAAGAAACGGGGAAAGGACACAGGCAGAACAGCTGATCCAAACTGAACAAAGGGTATTTCATGCTATGAAATGTCATGCTCAGTATATAAGTTGAGTGTAGGCAGGTGGGTGCTCTCTCTCTCTCTCTCTCTCTCTGACTTTACTCCACAGGGACAGGCTGGGTGGTGGTCAGCAGGTGGTGAGTAGTTGCATCACTTGCATTTTTCCTCATCACTGTTTTCTATCTCATTACATATTATTGTCATTAGTAGTAGTAGTATTTCATTACGTAGTAGTAGTAGTAGTAGTTGTTGTTGTATTATTAATATTATTAGAATCATTATATTTCATTTCTTTTCAGTTATTAAACTGTTCTTATCTCCATGTGTTTTCTTACCTCTTCCTTCAATTCTCTCCCCCATCTCACTGCGAGAGGGAGGGTGGGAGGAAGTAAGCCAATGGCTTCACTGCTGGCTGGGGCTAAACTGCGACAGTATCACGACTATTTTGTGGGATAAAAGCTATGAAATAAAACGTATTGTGTTCCTGTTTTATGTTATCACCAATTAAAAAAATCTTTCTGTAACACTCTAGGACACACAGAAAATTTAATTACACTCTTAGTAGCTGCACAGTGATAGTAGAGTGCACATTTTGTAGGTTAAAGGCAAAATGGTGATGTTTCCAAAATACTTGGGATGTAAATGTTACAAACACCATTTTTGTGTGTGTTTGGCCATCTGTGCTCTGTGCAACATCTGTAAAGTTTCAGTGGCCCTTTCCATATGGTGAAAGTGGTAGAAATTGACAGACTGATTTGTACAGCCAGAAAGTATCCATAGAAATAATATTACACTAGGATCTGGGAGGCAAGGGAAACGTGCAATGCCCTCTGTGTTCCTTTCTGTGCCAGGCACAATGATTTTAATGAATAATCCACTGCGATTGTATGTGCTCTGCCTGGGAAATGATACTCTTGATATCTTATTCTCTCTGCTGCATTTCTGAACTTCTCAGGCAATGAGAATGGTAATCTCTACTTGAATAAAATCTCATGTATTATGTTAGTCTCCAGGCTTGCTTGCTTGATTACATTACACGCCACAAAACCAGCTCTCGTAGTATTTGCTCTTCTCACGCATTTGCCAAAGAGGGTAATATCAATTTAATAATTTGGGTGGGAGTTTCGGTATAATTATTGGTCGAAGGCAATGATAGTTTTGTGTGCCTTGAAAAATTTCTGGAAGGAAAGGAAAAGAACAAGGTGGAAATATCAGCTGGCTGCAAACAGTAATGAGTTGTGCTTTTTGCATAACAAAATGCAACCTGTAAAACATTCCATAAACAGAAGACAAGGAGAATCAGTGATGCAGTGCCCTCCTTATTTTCATTTCCTACTTGTTTCGCCTGCTGTGGAGTGGGAACGGTGCAGTGGGTAAGGTCCGTGTCTGCCCACCAGCTGCTGGTGGAGTTGCCTCTCCTGCGGAGACAGAGGTAGTTCCAGGCTCTGACCAGGCTATCCGTAGCTGCGCAGGGGTGTGGGGAAGCAGTGAGCTGCAAAGTTTGATAGTCTCAGCTTGACGCTGTCAGAGAGGCTGGTAGTAACAAGGCTGTCATGTTTGCATAGGGATCATCATCAAAGCTGACACCCAGAATTGGGGGACATCTGAGTGTCAGGACTCATTTAGGACCACTGTTAGTAGGTGTGAAGAATATCCCACTCCGTCTCCATAGCCAACATAGCTCCCATTCTTCACATTCTTACCTCGTTCTTTCCTAATTCAGTGCCGTTCTCTGGCACCTTTCCCACAGTCTTATGTTTTCATCTCAGTAACAGTTTCTGGCTGCACCGCTAGGTAGAATGACTGGAATTGTGGATTGCAAAATACCCAATTAAACAAAGAAATGGTGGCAGTTCTTCCTCAGAAGATACTAAAATGCAGAAATAGGAAAGCCAAAACCCTGTAACTCTTTTAACTAAATTTTAAAAATAATCAAACCACCTTAAAGGATAACTCTAATGAGCATAGAAGTTTTATTTTGAAATTTCCTGTGGGTTTCTTGCACTTTCCTACATCCATTTCTCATGTATGAGACACTACTAGCTGTATCATCCATGCTAGTGTGGCCGTGCTGTAAAGTTTATAAAAAGACTCCATGTTTTTGTATAATAATGAATTGTGAGAGACTGTGAGCACTGCTTTGCCTGGGCAAGACAGGCATGTTAGATATAGGACAACTCTTGTATACCATCAAGTTCTCACTATAAGCCCCCTCCTGATAGCTGAGCAGGTATACGTATGTTGGCTATACGTAGCCAATACAATGTTTGGCTATTGACAGGAAAGGAAATGCGGACTGACTGTGCTGAACTCCACAGGTCCTGCGTATAGCATAACTTTAGACACTGTCAGTGTCCCTGTTAAAAAAATGAAAGTATCATTGAAGTCAAAGTGGGATATGTGATCTATTTTCCCTTGAAAAGACAGATAAAGAAGTCTTCACAAAGTCTATTTTGGCCATGAATGTAAAAGCATCTAAAGTGAAGACTGTCAAGGTGGCTGAGACCACCTATAGTTCATTGGTTTGGACACTTTTCTCTGCAGCTGGACACCTTCAGAAATTCCTCAGCTTGAAAGAATTATTTGACCAACGTGTTGTTTCCAGGCCTGCTTTGTTTTTCAGTGTAGGTGCAAATACAGTAAACTCAAGTAGGGTGAAATGAACTGGCACTTGAGATTAATGTCAACATTTGTGTGCAAATAGTCGCCGTTATGGGATAGCACTGTTAGCTATATCTAGTTTATTTAGACAGCAGTATTTAGTGCTGAAGATGTTTCTACATTGCAGCTGCAGGCTATTAACCTAGAACACGACCTCTTTTAGTTATTAGTTAAGGCAGTAATAGTAGTGATACTGATTACAATGAAGATCCCTTGAGACAAAATATAGTAATTAAACTCTGTGTCACTAGAATTTTTCATGTCCTATAATGAAGTCAGTGTATTAAAGGAAAATAAATAAATAAATAGAGGGAAATCATGTGGAAACTCTTAGCTAAAGGAGTCTCTCTTTTTTTTTGTTTTGATTGACTTTTCTCCTAAGTATCATAGATGAGATTAAAGGAGTGTGGTTGAGAGCAATAAGAAGAGCAAACCCATATTAAAATGACTTCAGAAAGCAAATCTAGTGCTTTAGGGCACAAGCAGCTCACCCATATGACTAGCATTTGAACATATATTTTTACCCGGATAGGCTTGACCCAGTGTGAAAATAAGCTACGTAACTTTCTTTAAAAGATAATTAAAGACCACTGCCAGAGGCAGGACATTCCAGTATTTAGACTCTTGATCTTTTCTGGCTTGTTGAAACCTAAATTCCTATGAATATTTGAAGTTACCACAGGCTTCTGTTCATGTGCTTGCCCCGGAATCCCTCAGAGATTTTTATGCTGCAGTTTCAGGTTTATTCAGAATGCAATACCGAATTTGATAAAAGGTCAGTAATGGCATGCAATTGGATAAGAATGCACACATGATGATTTTTGTTTGATATCAAAGTTACCAGTGAATATGTATGGGCATGAGAAGATAAAAGTACATAAACAGGCAGAAAGATCGTTTAATCGTACTACTGAACTTTGTTCCCAGGATCTACAGCTTTGAAGTGCTGATGAAGGTTAGCTGGTAACTTCTCGTATCTGCATCAGCTGTTGTACTGTCAATCATTGCACTTTGGGTAGAGACCCCAAGGAAACAGTTTTTATTGGAGACGCTAAAGCTCATTTTCCCTGTGATTCAGGCAAACATGACCCGGACATAAAAGGACAGAAATCACTGGGTATTAACGATTTACTCTGGACCAAATCATCCAACTCACTCCACTCTCTGAATGATTCATTGCAGTATTATCAAGAGAGAGTGGGAATGCTTATTAGAAATAAACAAGGACAGACCAATTTCAAAAGAGCTGATGCTCTCAGGAGAAGCATCTATGAGTAGAAAATAGATACAGAGCTGAAATTTAAGGTAACATATTCAAATATCTTTCTTCGGATTTTAATTAAACACCCAAGGTTATCTTTCAAGTAGTGCTATGCTTCAAGCACTTGGCTGAAAAGAGACGGGAGTCTCTGGGACATGCAGAATTTGAAAAGCTCATAGCCAGTCATCTAGGCTTTATAAAGGCTGCCCTGTTTCACCTGAAGGCAGACACGGCCGCCCATGCATACCCATGCATTATAATTCAATAAGGGATAGCAATTAGATTCTAGTATGCACAGCTTAAGGATGCTTCCCTTCCTCTCTTGAGTGTATAAGGTGTTTCAGTTAAACAAATACCACGTGTCCATCCTTACCATAAACGATGAAAAAAAGACCCTTTCAGTTAATCCTAAGGCATCTTACAGATTGACTGCTTTCTAAGTGTCCCTCGTCTATTACAGCAGGTAAAAATTAAACAGCATTGTATGGTATACTACTTCCGTACGGCGCCGTGCCTCCATAAAGACAGAACACCACTAGAGCAGCCTGTGGCTGCCTTTCAAGCTTGCAAGAAAGGGCACCGATTTCTGTTGCATATGTTGGCCAAAAGCCACTTTTTCTCCTGCAATGGGAAAAGTTGGAAAAAGAACAGTTTTCTAGTTAATTCTGTGCCTTTCTTATCACGACATGATTTGCTACTTTCCAAACAGTTAGGATGGCTCCCTCAGAATAGCTGCCCTGCAGGGTCCTTTTACCCTTGGCAGCACCGCTCTTAAAGATGCTGTGCTGCTATTTGTGGCTTCCTACCACAGCTGCACATCGAATATACAAAGCAGAAGCCAGGCACGCTTTGGCAGCAGAAATGAAATTATAATATGAGGAATGGAAGCGAGCTGACTTGTTTTTTATTGTTCTGGTAAGGAATTAGTAATCAAATGTACAGAAGGAGGTAATTGCTTGCTGTTTCAAGCAATTGTTTCAGAAAGAAGTGTTTGTTACCAGGAGAACAAGGGTCAAGTTGATTAATTGTAGATTCATGATTAGCAATAGGTTTAATCTAGGAACATTTTAAAGATGTATCCAGGATCTGTTCCTCCAGTTTAGCATTGCCCACGTATCTCTTTCTCTACCATCACCACCCCAAAATGACAGAGGGAAAAGGAACTGTGCCAAAGCAGAAGTGGTAATGCTTTGGTTCTCAGGAAGTCTAGAGAAACAGTGAGAGGCTGAGATGCACCTAAGTGCAGTTTGACCTTGCCCCGCTCCTATCTCTCTAATTCAGATTTTAATTAGCTGCATGCTCATCAGTATTTGGTGCTAATTTTTATGCCTGCTAGGTCTCCAGACCTCCAGGTGCTGCCCCAGAAGGGCATGGGTGTCTTATAGGTCCTGTGCTTACCTGCAAGCTCTCTGTGAAGGTCTCAGAGGGGTGCAGCAATAACTTGCATTCAAAGGACACAGATTTCAGGTGAGCAAAGTTTTTGCTGAAGCATCTGCCGCCCAATCTGAAGGCACTACTGTTCCAGTGCCTTCATAATGTTCAGTATGACTAATTTTGCACTTTTAGGGGGCAGGGAATGTTCAAACTGGTTGCAGGACTAACCTGCAGTCAACCCTTTTCCCGTGGCTGTGCTTCGAAAGGGTCACATATGCAGTTAACACATGCCTTCATCTCTGCAGGAGACCTTATTCAATTCATGTTGAGGTTCAGGTTGGACCATGCACAGTTCACAAGGGAAGGGAAGTTAATGAACCACCAGTTCCGCAGGACTTCAGCATATTTTGTCCAATTTCTCTCTGCAGTAGCCTCAGTAACCACGCAGACTCCGAGCGTGAAGCTATATCCGGTAGTGAGAACACTTGTCCCTGGCATGTCTTCCTGTAGTGAAAGCAAAAAGTGCGTGGTGAAGGCAGCAGGCACCCAACGGATCCGTGCTCTACCCTTGGCATGCTTGGTGTGTTGGGAGTACACCCATGAAGGCAGTTCAGTGGAAGACAGTAACTCTTGCCACACACACGCATGTCCATGGTCCTCTTGCCTGTCCTTGCCCTGTCCTGCCTTGTTTACAAAGTATCACAGTGCCATAAAGAATCCTTCCTAAAAACTGTCCTTCGCTTCTCTGCATAAACCTCTACTCAACACTCACGTCCAGGACCCATCACCGATGCACAGGAAATCCTACATTTCCTTTACTATAGATTTCAGGCCGCAGACCTTGATTGAACACTCGTGAGCTTCCACCAAAACCAACCGTTTCCTTTTCCTTTCCCACACCAGATGACATGCTCCTGCATTACCTCCTATTTTCTGCAAGTGTCTTCAGAGGAAGTAAATGGAGACAGAAAAAAGCCAAAATAACAGATTTAGCTAACATCTCAGTTCAATGAGGTAGTCTTCTGGCAGGACTGTGGGATCAGTGAGAACGGGGTATCGACTGTTTCCCCTTTAAGAAGCATAAAAGATGTCATTTCTTCTGGTTTATGTAACCGTCTTTCTGAAACAAGATTATTTAACTGGCAAATCCAGTGGATACTGTGAGAACTAAAAGACGCTCTTCAGTGATGTAACACCTTCCTAATAAAATCCAGCATGGCTTGTGGTGACTATTATATATTTTCTTACGAATTTATCACAAGAAGCAGAATTTTTGGCTCCTGATACACATGGGCAATCTCATGAGATAGTATTTTCTTTTTTTTTTTTCCTTTTTGAGAAGACTGGTGGGTGGGAAGATAAAGAGAATGAGATTATTTCACAGAAAAGCACACTCAAGCTGCAACCTTGAAATTATAAATTCTATCTCCAGCTCTTCTATCAACTCACATTCATGTTTCGGAACCCCTTAGGAAGCACGGTTTCATATCTGCAGGAGTTGGTCTCTTTTTTAGCAGCTACATAACAGATAATTTCCACAGGTCACTTCTGGCAGAGCTTTAAAACTCTCAGTCCAACCAGAGGCAAACCTGGCAGCATGTGCTTTTGCCACAGCTTCTCAGAAAACACTTACTACATTAGGTAATCCTCTAAGTTACACCTATTTGTCATAGCTGTGACACCTTCTATGGCTTGGACCACACAGAGAGGTTTACAGCTGCTGCTGCATCAAGGGTGGAAGATCTGGTCTTTAATTCAAGTAACAGGGGCTCACGTTTCCACGTCCAGAATGAGACCGATCCCTCGGAGACGGAACAGCCAAGAACTGCCTATGGTGTGAGAAACAATGAGACCAATGCTTCTGCAGCTGGGAATGAACATCTCAAATCTGGCTGCATGCCCTTTTCCTTTCACCACATAAATAGCAGAAAAAAAATTCAGCAAAATACCTATTTTCTTGCCCTTTGTGGTTTGATTTGTCAAGAAAAACATCCATTCTCATTTAACGGCTGCCCGGTGCGAGTTCTGACACCATGGTGTAAGCATGACGAGCTCCAGTTCCCACCATCACAAACTCACTGTTGTGTTTCCTTCCCGTCTACAGCTACTTAGGGGAAGTTCTCTCTCCTGCCTTGTGTGTGCTGAAGGGCCAAACACACCAGGGTTCGGGTCACGGAGGCGTTGCAGTAGGAGAAGCCATATGTCACTGCTACAAACGTTGGACAGTTTTGTGTCTTTTTAAGGTGTCACACATAGGCTGGGGGTGTACAGAATCGACTAAAAGCCAACGGGTAAGGATTTGGGAAGCTGTTGCGTTATTTTTAATGTCTCCCCATTCTCAAGGTTTGAGGTTGCCTGTACTGCACATTTCAGTCATTCTGATGCATACGTACAAGGAAATCCAAGGAAAATGCTTATTAAAAGAAGAAAAAACCCCACTTATTTTCCTTCTCTTTGTAAACAGATAAAAAGGGATCTGTACAGCTGATACTAAAATAGATTCCCTTTGGCCTTGCATAGTAGGTTTTCTTCATATAACATGTAATGGAAAAGCTAATTGACATTCTGTCATTTCTGTTTCAATAAACTGAGCTCAGTGATGCCGCCCTCTAGAATCTGTGACAGCTGATCTATTTCCAAAATAAACCAAGGAACTAAATTTATTTGCAAACAAAGATTACCTCATTCTGGAAGCCATGCTAAGCCTTTCTTTCCCCCTCAACAACTGGTATAAGGGAAAATGTTTAAAAAATACTTCCAGAGAGTTAAGGATCAAAAGGGTGACTGTATTTCACAGGATGATATATTTCACGGTGGAGAAAAATTAATCATAGGTAGTTTCATATGTTTTAAAAATAGATTAGAAGCTCCGAAGAAAAAGCAGCATGTTGGCAAACAAGTCAGGAATTCAGTAAGTAAAACATGGTAATTATGAAAGGTATGACAATATTACAAGAAGAAAAATTATATTAAAATAAAAATTTGAAACTTTTATATCATCATCCCCATAAGCACCTGAAAGCACATTAAAATAATCGGTGGATGTGTGTTTTCATGAGCCTCCTGTAAAAGGAAAAGTATGCCAAACACCGTTTCTTGGACAATACAGAAGAAAAGGAGCTACAGAGAACCATCAGGGCACCACGGGCTTATGTGCCAGGAGTGCGGGGGCTCCCTGGGGGGGTGATGGCTGGGCCTGGCAGCCAGGGCAGCCGGGGAGCACCTCCCTGGGGACGGGGATGAGACCAGGCTGGGACCTGGTCCCATGGGTGGGCCTGGACTGGTGTGGCCATGGCCAGGCATGGCTGAACACACGGTGGGAGCTCTGTGTCAGGTGGGGGGCAAGTGGCAGAAGCTTGGCTTAAAAGCAGCTCCCATGGACAGGGGTTGGCTCCAGCTGTGGATCCCCACCATCCCCAGTCATGGAAAGGAGGGAGGGAACGAGGGAGAGAAGGGACAGCCCTATCTGGCTGCACTGTCCCTGAGCTATCCCTGAGCCCCAGGGGCCAACCCTCCGGGAGGGTGGATGTGCTCATTGCCCCAGCATGGGTGGGAAATCCCTGTGGAGGTTTGAGGATGAGCCACCAGTAGCTGCTAAGGCTTGACAACTGCTACGTAGTGGTGTATCAGTGCTGAGCAATCCTGGGGTGAGTAGGAACCGAGGTACTCTTTTCCGGGAAAGCAAGGGAGCAATGTGAAAGCAAAGGTTTGCATTAGTCAATAGGTTTCTGTCTGCCTGAGATTTTAACTGGTTGACATAACTGTAAATGCTTCGACCGCAGGATGAGCGTGTGTTCATAACAAAAACCAGGCACGTTCAGTGAACCAGCAAACAACACGCAGTCACTAGCGTGGCTATTAACCATCTGCGCAGACCTTTCAGTGTAATAAAACTGAACGTGGAAATTTAACAGATGGGAATATTACTCAGAAGCACATTTTATGTTGCATTAAACACGTAAAGCACATTTCAGATTAAACTGAAGGATTTGCTTACAGCCAAATTGCCTTAGTTTTGTTTACAGGTGTTCTCTACCGACCTGAGTTTTGTTCTGAAAGGGACATGTACATGCTATTCAGTAAATACAATAATAATGTGTCTGTGTTGTTATTTAAGTAGATTTCACTTTCTACTATCTCATTAGTATATTCTTTAGAATGTAATACAATGGCAATTACTCTCTTTACTCCTTTATTAATATTTTAAAACTGTATCATCTTGCTTTCCTCAGAGATACAGGAAGCAGCAAAATGGAACAAACCCGTCACTGAGCTGTTCTGTTCCTGTATTTATGGTACAGGCCAATGCATTATGGAAAATTTTGGAGAAAAAAGAAGAGCAGGGGTTGGTTTCTAAGTGTGCAGTAACCCGGTGCTTCCACTTTTATAATATCCCCTGAGTAGTGTGTTACCTGCATACCTTATTCCTGTGCAGGCTCTTCCGGGCATAAAACTTCTCTTACAGTGTTTATCTTGGTAGATACTAAGTAAAAAATAAAACCCAAACCACACTTTTCTGTCCATTCCCTGAATATTTTCCCTCTGTTTAAACACCTTTCTCTGGTTTTCCTTTCTGGATGTTCTACCTGTAGCTGATCATCCTCAGGTAAAAAAATGGGCTTGAGTTTCCATTAGTTTATTTGGAGGAAAAAAATGCATGGTGCTGAGCTGGCGTAGTGGGAAAAAGAATGTACCTGGAGCAGAACTGAGGAAAATAGAGGAGAGACAACTTCCATTCCCTCAGGGGTTGTACCTCTCCTGCCTTTGCCATTGCCTGCTGAAAATGCAATTCATTTCACTGTCCCGCAGTCTTATTACCTCAGTGTTATTTTTATCTGTATCACTGTTCCTTATTATTTGTCTTGTTATAATGCCTCGATGCCTCAGCCAAGATCAGGACTGTACAAATGTGGCCTGAATCTGCCAGTAAAATATTGCAAGTTCTAATGGAAGAGGCAAGAGTAAGAACAGAGAAAGCAAACAGTATTGTTTCAGTTTTGTGTGCAGCACAAGATAGAGAGAGACCAAGGGAGACGTGCCTGCATCTGGGAGTCTAGCGCCAGTTTGAATGTCCCGAGGCTCCCAAAAGAGATGGCAGACGTGACAGCCACAGTCCTCCGGAGGCTGTTGGACACCCAGCTGGGAGTAGGACTGGCTGTCTGCGTTTCCATAACCAGAAGCCTGTGTTCAGCCCACTCAAGGTCTCTCGCTCAAGGTTGTTCAAGGAGTGCCTAGCAAAGTAGTACTTGAACATAAATCCCATGAGCTCCAGTTCACAGTCTTAATCACAAATTACTGTCTTAATCACAAATTAATTCTTCCTGTTTTCAGCTTCTTTTTTTTTTCTTTCTCCCAACCACCTACACTACTGCTGTTACGAAGCAGAATATCCTGTCCTGCTTTAAATTTTTCATCTTTCTGTTTCGGTCTTTGTCATTGGCTCCTGTGCCCCTCTCTCGCTCAGCAGAAGGCTGAACACTACTTTACTTGGAGGCTGTGTTTCATAACGTTCTCCACCTCTTCTGCTTTTTTGTCGGCATCTCCTCCCACCCCCATCGTGCCGAACAACAACTTCAACGTCCTCCGAAACGCCAGGATCAACAGCCTTGGCAATTTCATTGTAGCTAGTGTGCCAGTAGCTGTTGGTAGACATGCAAACAGGTGATGCATTAAAAGACTCATGCCTATGAAATACCCACTCGCAATCAGGTCTCCAAATTAATTGTGCACGTGGAAAAGAAACATTCTTCCAATTGCTGTTAGATGTGTTCCCTTTTAAGAGTCATGTTATACATACATTTTGGGCAAGATGAAGCAGAAAAGGTCGACCTTCTTAACACACTCTATTATTCTCCATAGTCACATCTTTCTTTCTTTTCCTGACATTAAGAAGTCGTTTCATTTCTGTGTTGACATTTTTATCTTCTCTTTATATCCCTTCCAAAATCCATGTTATTTATTGGATTTTTGCTGACAAACAAAAGGATGAGAAAGGAAAATGGCATAAGCCCCACGTACAGCAAGGGCGTGCTGTATTCCCTTCATGCAGTGAGTAACTTCTTAGCACTCATTTCTCACTTCACTAGCTCCACTGTCTTTTCCTTCTGATTCTGCTTTCGCTCTCTTTTACATGGTATTTTTGGACTCAACCTGCTTGTTCTCACATTTCCTGATTTTTCATTGATTGTGATTGCCCCTCCTTTCCTTACAATTGGTCTATTTGATTAATTCTGTCTCCAGTTCTGTTTAGACTCTCCGGGCACCCCTTGAAGTATCACTTTGCTGTGAATAAATTACATGTAGAAGAATTTCTGGACTCCATAGGGTCTGTAGTAGACCAAAATGTCACCGTCAATGTGACACGTTTCGTTTTACATTACCAAATCTGGAAAAATCTGTGTTACCTCCTGGACAACCACCTTGTGAACACAAGTAATTTTAGGGTTGGAGCATCTTGTCCTAACGCCAAGGTGAATGGTCAGCGGGGGCTTAGCTAGTGCAGAGCCGTCAGAACAAAGATTTT
Source organism: Rhynochetos jubatus (assembly GCA_027574665.1). NCBI lineage: Eukaryota > Metazoa > Chordata > Aves > Eurypygiformes > Rhynochetidae > Rhynochetos > Rhynochetos jubatus. The sequence continues at coordinate 80,181,654 of CM050648.1, read as the reverse complement.
CATGGGAATGGGCACTAGTGGAGATGAGAAAAGGTATAATAATACCTCTTATTCCACTATAGGAAGACAAATTCTGTATATGCACTTTTTAGAGCAATGCTGTAAACATTGGTGGTGTTCTTTGTCCTTCATGTACCTGTCGCGTGGCCCCCGTAGTAGATGCGGTCCGTAGGAGGACCGAAAGGGCTTTAACTGCACTTCGCCCCAATTAGTTTGAATGTCACTCCCCGGCAATATGGGGCTGTTGTGTTCCTGCAGACAGCATGTTGCCCGAGCTGGCCTCCAGCCAGGCCGAAAGGCTGGACCAGGTGTTTGGTGTACACTCAGCGGGCCTCTCCACGGAGCTCATGGACACCATGGGCCGAGGGACGCTCTTTTGGTTGTGTGTGCTTCTTCGGTATTCTAACAGAACGTCCACGCCAAGAAAGCCACTCCTGTCAAGACACGGCCGGGGAAGGCAGCGGCTGAGCTCATCCGGGTACACCCTCGTCTTGACAGCACGCATGAAGCAGCCAATGGAGATGACGGGTGACTTCATCGCACTTGGAATCTAAATGTGGCTTTGGAAGAGCATATGGCTTCACAATTGCTTTTTGAGGCGTCGGGGTGTGTGTGGTTTTTTTTTTTCTTTCTCTGCGCAGACAGTTGCTGTCATTTCCACGGGATGGAATGTGCACGGGTGTGATACTGGATGCTGAAATTCACACGTACTTTTTGGCAGCCCCAGCCAAACTTTAAAGAATTTGTAACCACGCTGGGGTTGGTTTTTGTGGGTTGGTTTTTTTTTTTTTTAGAAGATATTTGATGATGCTTTTGGCAGCTTTAATTTTGAAAATGAGGTGATGTAATGAATTTTGGGGGAAGAAAAAAAGGAAAGAAACATCCATCCACAAAGGACCGGGAGGGCCGCCGGGGAGAGAACAACTGTTGAACACCCGTTCCGCCCAGCGCGCTCTTTCGCCGCGTTACACTCAGCGAAGCGGAAAGCTCCGTGCGCGTCCCTCGCGGGGCCGGGACCCCGGGTTCCGCCCAGCCGGGCGGGCAAGGCGCCGGGGCGCTGGCGAGGGTGGCGGCTTCCCCGCCGGTCCGGGGCTGGAGAGGCGCCTGGGCGGCTGCGGACCGGCGGCGGTGCGCGGCCCCCGCCCCTCCCCCTCCTCCCACCGCGGCTCGCCCCGGCTACCGGTCCCTCTCTCGCGGTCTCCCGAGCGTTCGGGGGCGGCTGTCGGCGGCTGGACCGGACCCGGCGCGTGCCGGACCTGCCCCTCCCCCCCGCCCCGCTCCGCCCCGCCGCCTGCACGCCCACGCGCTCGCCCCCACGCGCGCTCGCTCACACGCACACGCCGCCGGACCCGGCTGGCGGAGCGGGGCGGAGGGAGGCGGCCGCGCCGGGTCACCTTCCCGGGAGCCGGCAGCGAGAGGGCGGCCTCGCCGCTCCCTGGCCCCCATCACCCCACCGCCCCCCCCCCCAGCCGCCGCCGCCATCCGTCCTGTCGGGCCGTCCCCGCCCCGGGTGAGCGGGTGCCCCGGGCCGGCGCGGGGATGAGCTGCGCCGGGGGGAGCGTCGTCCTCCCTCCCGGGGACCCGCCGAGAGACCCCGCCGCCCCGCTGGAGCTGCCGGCCGGAGCGGGGGAGGCGAGCGGGGACAGCCCGGAGGAGGGAGAGAGCGGCGGCTCGGAGAGCGGCCGCGCCGAGGAGGGGGCGGCGGCCGGGGACAAGCCCGAGACCCGCTCGGTGTGCAGCAGCGAGAGCGGCAGCGGCAGCCAGCCCGGCGGGGCCGGCCCCATCTGCAAGATCTGCTTCCAGGGCGCCGAGCAGGTGAGGAGAGCGGGGCGGGCGGCTCCCCCGCGCCCAGCGCTGGCGGCCTGACCCCTCTCACACCCCCCCTCCTCCCCGCTCCGCTCCCGGAGCGATCAGCACCATGGACAGGGCTCGGCACCGCCTGCCCGGCTCTCGCCGCCGCTCCTGCCCGGGCCCCCCCCCCGGCCGCCCCCCAGCGCTGCTGCCCGGGGGAGGCCCGGCGTCCCCCCGCAGACCCCCCGCTCCGGCAGGAGCAGCCCCGCTCCGTGCCGGCGTTCAGCCCCAGCTGCTGTACGAGGTGGTGGTGACAAACGCCTGGTGAGTCGGCGCAGAGCTGGAGGGAGAGTCAGAGGTGTGCTATGGCTGGCTCGCACGCCGTACGTTGTCCATCACGCCCGCTGGGGACTTTAAGCGACACGAATTTCTCAGGTTTCTATTAGACTTTAAAACGAGAGTGTTAGCTCACAGGTTATGTTGAGCAGACCTCCAAGGGTCTTCTCTGTCGTGACATTACTGGGCACGGTATCAGCCATGTGTCCGTAACGAGCATTTTATGGCTTGCCTTGAAGTTTAGCTAAAAAAAAAAAAAAAAAAAAAAGTGTTTCCAAGGAAAAAAGAGAATAGCTGATTTATGTAATAATCTGTGAACTACCAGGAGAAGTTTTTAGTTATGTTATTTGACATCCTGCCTGACAGCTGGCGAGCTGAACAGCGCAGAACCCTGCTCCAAGAGTGCAGTTCTCTGTGATGTCACCCGTTTCTTTCCTAGTGATGACTGCAAATAACTGTTGGAGAAACGCATCTAACCTCTTTCGGTACCGTTTGAGGGAAGGGCTAGTGCTACTGTTGTTTAATGCACGGTAATCTTTCACTTGTTTCACGTATGTACATATACATGCATAGACATCTGGCTTTCCCTCATTAGAAGCACTTAGGTGTTTTTAAAACCGTTTAATTTTTGAGTGTGTTTACAGCCAAAAATACCTGTATTTCATGTATTGAAATTGAGACCAGTTCATTGTTACAGACCTGTAAATACTTTGGTACTGAGTATACGTGCATATAAGACTCCTTTAAAATTAACATTTCTCTGTTGCCTCTTTCAGGGTGAATTGTTAAATCCTTGCCGCTGCGACGGATCGGTACGATACACGCATCAGCTTTGCCTGTTAAAGTGGATAAGTGAAAGAGGGTCATGGACCTGTGAACTCTGCTGTTACAGATACCATGTTATAGCAATTAAAATGAAGAAACCTTGCCAGGTAATATGTTTATTTGTTTGTTTGTTTAAAAATATGTATTTCCAGTAAAAACCAAAATGGTACTTATGTTCATTTTGGGGATTTTGGAAAATACAGTGGAAGAGCTTTATCAGTTAGCACTAGCACCCACTTGAAGTTAGTTTTTAAGACCAGTTGCTTATTAAAATGTGCAGTCATTGGATTTTGTTACGTTCTTCTAGCTTTTGGCTTGCCATAGAAATGGTCTTCAGAGACTGTTAAACTCTGTAATTAGATGACATACTGAGACATGACAGAACTTGTATCCCTGATTCACTTTCTGAACTTTAAACATGCCTTTATTTGTTAAACACTCAATCAGGGGTCGATTTCATTCATTTTTCAAGCTTGGACCCAGAGAAGAGAGGCAAAGAAAACTTCTGTTGCCTGTGTATTCACCTACTGTAAAAAACTAAAAGGAGGTGACCTTTCAGTCTTGACACAAGCCAGAATAGCAGGACGCTCTTTAAGTTTTGTCCACCAGTAGCTGTTTCAGAAGCTGAAATGTTCAGTAACACTTTTCATGGCTCCCTTTTAACAGCATCACAACATGCAGCTGGAAGTTAGAGTATTATAGTGGTAGCATGTTCAGGGAGAGGGGAAACTCAAAGCTTTAGGAGATCTGTTAGAGAAGCCTTAATACAACTTTGCATGTCAGAATTCTTTAGAGGCTTAAAAATCCATCCTAGGAATTGTATTTCATACATCTGAGGAACACATTTAATAAGATAATTGTATCTTTTTTGTTTGTTTGTTTTGGTCCTATGAGCTCAGAGATGATGGAGCTCTCAAAGGCCAGAGCACACAGATGGTTTTCTGTGCCTGCGTTTGACTGGAGTTTTACAGAAAAGGCATGCCTGGATGGTACTGGCAGTTGTGTGAGCGTGATAAGCATTCCTCGGATGTAGGATCTCTGAAGTATTTCCTTACAGCTGTTCAGACTAGGTGCTCTTTCAGAGACAGTTGTGACTTCAGGTTTTTTCTTCATGAATCCACAAAGGAAATGTTTTGATAAGCTTTCCTGGATGGAATCTTTATGATGTAAAAAAGTCATGGATTTGTAAAACACTCCAGAAAACAAACTGATGATCTTTGATATGGTGTTTCACAGAGAAATGTAAATTTGGTGGGTTTTTTGGTGGTTTGTTTTGTTTTGTTTTGTTTTCCAGTATCTTTCTCAGGGTTGTATCAGAAAGAGCTTTAACGTTGCACTAGTCCATTAATGAAAGCACATGTTGCTGGACTTGCTCCGTACAGCAGGGTAGAATTTGATCCGATAATAGGCAAGGTTATGTCAATAACTACAGAAAACCCTCACAAACTGTAACGAGGCGTGGGTAGGAAATTTTAGAAACAACTTAAAAAGGAGGGAGAAACCTTAAATGTCTGACTTGGAAATTAAACCCACTTATAATTGCATTTTAGATTAACAAAGAGAAAGAAAGCACAAGCAGAAAATTTTTTTTTTTATATTGGCTTGTTAAGCTTTAAAATTTGTACGGGTTTCCTTCCTAAATGAAATATAAACAGAGTGCTTTATTTTTCCTTGGTGCTATTGAATCTTTAAGCTGGTAGCAAATTATTTCACTAGACTAGCATTTAAACATAAACATATATTGAAGAGTGTCAGTTCTCTCGTAAGATTCAGAAACAATATTTAAAAGTGGAATATAGTCACACTAAACGTTGAAAAAATATACTGTGATGCTGATCCCCATAATTTCTATAAAAATGAGCAATAAATATATTTAGAGAATAGCCTTTTCTAAACTGTTACTGTAGTCTGTCATAAAAAAGTATTACGCTGGGTGTTTAATATACCCTGTGCTTCTGTTCATTAAAACACTATATTCCATGACCTCATGTGAACTGGACCTATTCCAAAAGGGATACAGTATATTGGTGTGCTAATTTAAAAGCTAATTGCATAGCAATTCAACATCTTTTCTGACGTCAGGAAAATCAAAAAACCAAACAGTTATTTCGAAAAGAAATTCTTAATCATCAGGTCTGATTTCTTAATATAGATGAACGAAATTAAGGTTGTACTTAGCATTATTTAAGCAAATACATAGTTACTGGAGGTGGACAGTGGCTCACGAGTTCAGTGGTTTTCAGTGGCCCAAACTGCGATTGTTAACACTTGAGATATTCAGCACAAAAATTACTATGTTCGACAGTTTTCATGAATTACAGGTTCAATTTTTCAAGTCTTGTTCGTGTGAGTAGTCCTCACTCACTTGAGTAATCTCACTGGCACCGTTAGATAAGCACGAGCAACGCTTTGTAGCAGACTGCATGTATGTATATGCATGTTATATTAGAAAGCGCACAAGTCAGGTTCTTCAGATACTTCAGTATGGTGGCCAGTTTCCAGAAAAAATGCATAGTAAACATTTAGTAACAGGTCTTGCTAATGACTATGCTCAGCTGGATAAAAGCATTTACTTTTCGTAGGCATAACTAAGAGGGGGAAAGGAAGAAGGCTCAAAGCTTCACTTGTGCTGTTTAAACTATGTACTAGGAACAGTCTACTGATGTTGCTGCTGTTACACTGCCTGTAACGAAGATCCAGAAGGATACGTTGTGCTGTTCACTACGTCAGCACCCGCAAAGAGCGAGAAAGATTGTCCCAATCTCGGGCAATTTACGAAAAAGGTTGAACAGGAGATAAGGGGCAAGTTTCTGGGGATGTATAAAACAGGGGTCGCAATACATGGCCCATTTTTAACTATTGCTGAGTTTTTGGCATCTCAAATGGGCTGAGATTTAAGATGCCTCTTGAAAAGAATATTTTCTTTCCTTATTATGAAGCTTTGCGGGCACCCTTACATGTGAAGGCAGTGTGGAAGGGCTGCTAGAAAATAAAATAGGTGGCTGAGACAGGTATCATGAACGGAACAGAGATGAGGTTCAATGCCTGAGTAGACACAGAAGGTAATTAATGTGTCAGTAAAAGCCTGGAAGGACTTTAAAAATCAAGGCAAGTCTTTTTCATTTGATGTGATGGGAAAGAGAGGAACCAGCATAGCGGAGAAAGAAGGGCAGTAGCATGGTCAAAGCAGTGGACTACAAAATTGTATTTGAAGCAGTCTTGTGGTCACTGAGACTCGGAGGAAGCAGAGAGAAAATGCTAAGGGGCTAATGAATTTCATGTTGCATTGTCTTTGTTTTGTTTTCTTGTAATTAATGCACAGAGAGACTCAGCAATGAAAGGATTAGAGAGTTGGGAAATAAAGGCAGAAAAAAAGTTGTGGGGACAAAAGACAGTTAAACTTGAGAAAGGCGTTTGGTTAGCCATTCAGATGAGAGAACAAATGTGTCATGGAGCAAGTGAGCAGGCCACTGGTGCACTACCAGCACCCTAGGCGCAAAATATGTGACTGTTGTTAGCGTACAGAGCTGAAAGGGTGCAAGGTGGACATTACAGTGGAAAGGAGGAACAAAACTGCAGAAGCTTTAGAAGGGTGGAGAGAATTGGTAACTAGTGACAGGTGAGAGGCAACAGGGGATAGAAGAATCATCAGTGCCAATGATCTGAAAGTCATGAAGTAATGAAGAATAGTATGTGAACAAATGAACTGATTCTATCGTGGTGATATCACACTGACAGTTGGGTAGGGATAAAGAAGAACTAATAACAAAAGACTAGGTACAGACCTAGGTGAAAAGCTAATCAAAGCAGTGAATAGCCACTTTGATGACTACAAACACTGAACCATATCTGTAAGTCCAATGAGGAGAGATGATATTCATCTGAGAGGTCAGAGCAGTCATCAACATGGGAGATGAAGCCATCAGGAAGGAACATGGTAGATTATAAAGAGAGGTAGAGACTGAAATTGGAAGGATCAAGTAGAAGGGATTTAAGTGCCCAGAAAATAGAAGCTTGAAAGAGGGGAAGGACCGTGATTTTATTTCAGAGACTCCTATGAAAGAAGTGAGAGTGAGGAAGCAGGGCAGAGGGGGAGGGCTTTAGGTCAGAACTACCAAAATTTAGAAGCCAGATGTTTCAAACCTATGATTCAGTTCACGAACTTGGATATTCTTAGTCTAGTGAGGATTTTAACATTGTATGGCAAAAATTATGCTTTGTTGCTGGTTGGAATGGATGAAGGTTGAAGAGATGATCTACAAGGCATAGTTAATATTTGGGATTGTGCTACAACGGTTGGAGTGCCACCAGCAAACACCTGAGATCTGCTTTCCTGATTCTCTGTGTGTTCACACTTGGCTAGATGGAACATTTGGTCAAAGTTGGCACGTCAACTGATAGAACTCAGGAAATCTGTTACTCTAGTCAGAGCATCAGCTACAGCATGCAGGGAGCTTGGCAAGCCACTCGGGTGATCACATCTGTCTATTTAAGATAGGGGTTTATCAGTAAAAAATAGATTCGGCAAAGAAATGGTGATTATAGCATACACAACAGTTCTGCACTGACATATAGATAGTGATTTTTAATCTAGTTCTCTTGCTTTCACTTAGGCAGTTCATTGGACTTCTAAAGAGTATACTAAGGTAATCAAGTACCTACATAAAATAAATAGTTTGTTTTTAAAAAAGCATAGCATTAGAGATAGGTAGGTGTGTGTCCCTCATACATTACTTTTTTATTTCCTGTAGCATATTAAAAAAGAAACTGTTTTCTTCTTTCATTTTGTGAAATGTGCAATTTGTGCTCAGGCCAGTTGGACTGCTGGAATGGTGTGAAACAACAGTTAGCACAATGTAAACCGTGAACTGTACTTGGAAATAAAGTTTTAATTACAGGTGTCATCCTGATCTAGTGGGAAGATATATAGCTATAGATATACATGTAGATGTAAAAAGTGTCATTGTCTGGGTGCATTAAATAGTGGGTTAACTACTCCAGGAGAAAAAAAAAAGTAGATTCCTTTGGACCTAAGATTTTCATGGGACAAAATGACTAGCGTAAGGCATGGTATGAGGTAGTTTGTCAGATGAAATATCTTTAATAAAAGTTATTACTGGGATTATAAGCATAAATTACATATCTACAATTGATTCCATTAGAAAAATACATCCAGAAGTTAAGGGCGGTGTGAATGGGAATCAAGGTTCCTACATATACATAGTTACTACCATTCTAAATGCTTAGGTTATCTAAGTGAACAGTGCAAGGCTTAGGAAATGGTGTGGGATCTGCATTCAGGAACCTTTAAGCTACTGGTTTTTTGACTTTTTTTTGTCTGTTTGACTGGATATTTTCCCAATAGCTTGACCGTCTAGCCTAAAATTGATGAAATTTATTTAGTGATGAAAGATTTGTGAGTTTTTCAAAAACAAATTTTTTACTTTTTGTCTTATGTCCAAAATCCTGATTATTCAGGTCTTTAATTCCTATCAACAGGGATTGGTGAAAACTTTGCAACCAAGTACTGATTGTTTCAGCAGACTTCTATTTCTTATGAAAACTTGTTAAAAAATTATAGTCTACTGCTTCTATACCTCTTGTCTGTGATTCCTTAGCTCATGCTTGTTTGGCAATGTAAGTGGCCTGCTCTGGGAACCAAACAGTCATATCTCCTGACCTCTCTACCAGTCATGCTGTGTCAACTGGGAAGTGCCACTGTAGTTTTTTCCACAACTTAAGTTTTCAAAAAAAAGGTTGGCTCTATTTAATTCATTTCAAAATGTCTTTTTAATGCCCAAACAATAGTCATAATTGAAAAAAAAGAATTCCTTGGTAGTTTCAGAAAGTCATGAACCTTACCATCAAGGTGAAATGCTTCCTAGCTTCACGTGTATTTAGGTACTCTGCTGATGCTGGAAGATTACCCCAAGCATGAGAAAGATCTTGAAAAAGGCAAATTCCATAAAATTGGCACTCAGGAATCTCTATCTGGAGAAAATGAGCATAAACTTCAATATGCCTTCTCTTCTTCTGGGCTAGGGAAGCCCCCTCTGCTCACCAGGCAAGAACAGAGAGAGTCTACTTCTTAATGGAATGCTTTATGTATCTCTCATTGCTATTATCTGAGCAATCTGCAGTTTAAAATGCACTATAACTTGTGGCTACTCCCAGCACACTGTGTTCCTCCTTAGATGACTGAATTCTGCATCTCAGTTTCAGGGCTGCTGTTTCATAAGAAAAAAGCAATCATCTGACATATTTTACTTGGAGGAATTGGCATAACAGCTGATGTTAGCTCAGTGGTTCACATCAGAATAACACAAATGGAATATAGGAATCTTACACTTGCAGCCTTTTCCTGCACTTGCAACACGGCCATCCACATAACCTCCTTCTTTAGCACCCACAGGAATCATCGGGAGCTCCAATCATTTGATGCCACCTTCCAAAAAGGACACTTTGCCTCTATTAAATGTACAATGATGACTTAAAATCCTTCTGAGACTTAATAAAGATGTACGGTGTTGGTGTCAGTGTCAGAGTACTGGCCATTTACCTGATTTTTTTTTCTATTTAGTTTGTTAGGATATTGAGCCATAGTTGAAATTCCCTCCTTAAGAGTTGGATGCTGCATTAACTGTTGTGGTTTGGGCTCAGCTGGCAACCAAGCACCAGGTGGCAGACACTTGCTCACTCCTCCACCCCACTAGGATGGGGAGGAGAAAATACAAGGAAAATACAAGGAAAAGTTTGTGGCCTGAGGCAAGGGCAGGGAGGGATCACACACCCATTATGGTCACGGGCAAAACAGACTCATGTTGGGGAAGAAAAATCAATTTATTTATTTACCAATCAAAATCAGAGTAAGATGATGAGAGACAAACCAAAACCAGATTGTAAAAATCCTCCCCTGCACTCTTCCCTTCTTTACAGACTACGTCCTCCCCCACAGTGGCACAGGGGAAGCGGGGATGGGGGTTTCCCAGTCAGTCCATCACACACTCTCTCTGCTGCTCCTTCCTCCTCATGGAGAGGACTCCTCACACTCTGCTTCTGCTCCAGCGTGAGTCCCTCCCACCGGAGACAGTCCTCCATGAACCTCCCTGGCATGAGTCCTTCCCACAAACCGCAGTTTTTGCCTCTAACTGCTCCGGTGTGGGTTCCTTCCATGGGGTGCTGTCCTTCAGGAGCAGCCTGCTCCAGTACCGGCTTCCCACAGAGTCATGGGATTCTTTGGGTGCATCCCCCTGCTCTCGTGTGAGGTCCTCTCTGGGCTGCAGGTGGGTCTCTGCTACCCTGTGACCCTCCCTGGCTGCAGGGCACAGCCTGCCCTCTCACCACGGGCTGCAGGGGAACCTCTGCTCCAGCCCATCTCCTCCCTGACTTTCCGCAGTGACCTGGAGGTCTGTCTGGTTGTCCCCCTCAGATCCCACTCCTCTCTCCATGCTGATTCTCTCCACTCTGTTCCCACTTCCACTGCTGGTTCTCTTTTTGCGTTTTCCCCTCTTAAATCTCTTAATTCCCAGAGGCGCTGACTGGCTCAGCCGTGGCCAGAGGTGGGTCTGACTTGGAGCCACGGGAGCTTCCAGCAGCTTCTCACAGGAGACATCCCTGTGGCTCTTGCCCAGCTACCATTATCCCAACCACACAAACCCAACACACTATGTTGCTAACAGCCAGGTCTGACTGGGCAAACCTAGGTATTACGTCCTCCCCTTATCAGATGTCTGAGCCAGTTATCTCTGCGTGTGCTGTGAGCCATGAGACCCCAGCAATTTCACAGTGCTGAGACATGCTCCATTAGCTCCGTCTGCAGTCACCAGTCTGAGATGCTCTGCGTTTTCTCAGCTGTCAACCTTGGTGTTCCTCAGTCTAGTGAATGAGTGAGAATTTGATCTGAGATGGAGAAACCTTCCCTGCTTTCTTCGCTAGGTAATGTCCTTTTAAGGGTGAGTGGTTCATCAGCTTTGGGTATCGAGAAAGTTTTTGTCTTACTGCAATGACGGAACCAGGGCCATTTGAAGATCTACTTGCCTGTTTCTATACATCCTAGAGAGGCCAAAGAGAGCAGCAGTCGGGGCAAAAATTTTTCCGGGTGGGTAAGAAGCTGTTTCAGGATTTATATCCTATCGGACCACTAGATCATTTTTCCAAGCGTGCCCTAAACTAGTTTCACCAGAGCTCAAGTGTTATGGTTAATACTGTTAAGGAATCCAGAAATGGTGTTGACCATAGGACGGAGCAGGCAGAGCGGCTGTTCTGAAAGGAAAACCAATACCTCAGTCATACACAATTACAGAATGTAAAGAGGGGACTATTGTCTGTATTGAGGCAACAAAACATGGCTGTGTTTACAGATATAAACTTGAAAATCGACAATTTGCAGAAGAGTAAGTGGTTCTTTGAGCGGGTGTGTTCCATATGGACACCATGTACTTAACTTTCCTTCTCCTAGGTGCTTCTTCCATCTGAGAGAAACGGAGGATATTTTTATGTCTATTTGTACTGCACGGTGTATGGGTTATATGTAAGTCATATAAGTACCATTAAGCCAAGAACAATTTATAGTTCAGGGATATTCAAACACAATGATATGAATGGATATTGCAGTTTTCAATATTATAACCACTGCTTCCTGCAGTACTGTGAATGCTGATGTACAGTGTAACAAGTCAGAAAGCCGGGTATTTTCAGTGTTCGAAAGCAACACTGAAAATTGTGCAATTTCATGCAATTACTCCCAGGGATTTCAGACATATTCATGATACGGTTAGAGAGAAACAGAATTTCTGGTGTAGTGTATACTGTAAAGGCAACTACTGATAGAGCCATCATATTTGATGATGCTTAGTATCTAAATTGCCACTTTCTTTAATTAAGTGGTGTATCTTACATGTTTTCAGGTCTTAAAAATGAAGTCTTATAAGCAACTGGTGATCAAAACTGTGGCTACCCCAAAATATTAGGAAAAAGTATTACTAATTCAAACAACGGTACCTGCTAGGGGTTTTTTTGTGGTTATGCAGCAGTACCTGAAAAAAAAAGGCAATTGACTTTTAAAATTTTGCTGTTTATTAGATTTTTAAATTAATAGCTTAATAATGAAACTAATTATTAACAATAATTGTAGTAAGCACAAATTATGTTAATTCTTAAAATTATAACTGTATTGTGCATATTTTTAAATACAGTTTTAATTACTATACATAATATGGAATATATAAAATAATTATAATAAATAAATAAGTTAGTTCTCCCAAAAAGTCACATTTTTGAGCAGTTTGTTATTTACTATAGTCATTTGCAGTCTAAAATTGTATAATTATGACTAAATTGTCTTTGAGAGAATATTTATTGATAATTTAATCGATTACAGAATAATCTAATGGATTTTTTTCATCTAATAAACTACATTTTAACTGACTTCTAGAGCAGGCTCTGCCAGATTTTGTGTAAGCCAGAACCTAGGATTGTCTTCTTCATGATTACATGCTAGTAGATAATAACCGTGTATTCTTATCATCCTGCCTTTTAACCTTTGCCCAAGGTACACATAATCTTGCTTAGGGATTAGACAAGGCAACAACCTTGCCTCTGACCTCAGGATATGTTTCCTTAGTCTTTTTGTGGCCTTCAGAATCTGGTCTCCTTTGTTTTATGTCTTTCAAAAAAGCACCTGAATTCAGGTTCCTGTCTTCCCTAAGTTGTGCAGCTTCCAGATTTTCACATGAAAATTCTGATCCCATTCCATGAATCAGTTTTTGTTCAGGGCCAGAAAGGCCAGAGGCCGATATTTGTACCCTGCTGTTGTCTGGTGAGGTTGTATCCTTCGCTGCTGAAACACGTCATTGCCATGTAGCAGTAGGAAGAAGACTGGGCAGCGAAGGCGCTTCTTCAGATTCTGTCCCTAACCAAAGGTACAGAGTTGTTTTGTGCCCAAACTATCGTGAAGTCCCTGGTTCTCAGCTGTGAACGATGTTGCTGCAGGATGCAGGGGAATCCAGTGACAATAGATGGTGACGCGCTACATGTTTTCATGTCTTTGGATCCACAGACTGCCTAGAAGCAGATAGTGTAAGGCAGTAAATAGTGCGTACTTTAAACAAAATGCTGGTAATTGATAGCTTTACAATTTCTTAACCGGGCTTATCCAATTGAATTTGTTTGTACCTCTACGTTCTTTGGCTCCATCATCTAACCATCATTTTCTGTTGTGCCTGGATTGGAAAAACAGATTAATACTTAGCATTTTCTACCTCTCTTACAGTACTTAAATGCTTTAGAAGGGTCCTCTTTCAGTAAATTGGAAACTTTAAACATTAAAATTCCAATTATATGGCATTTCTTCCACTTTCACATAATTTGTATGGTTCTTTCCTAGGAAAGGCCTTCCCATGGCTTCTTTTTCAGCATCCAGAACCCACTGAAATAAGCCAGTGTCAGAAATTATTCCCGATGCTTTGCACCATATTAAAATAATCTTCATACTCCTCCCTATGAAGGTGATGTGAATAGCGGAATCAATTTAATTTGCTTTCTCTTTGGTTCAGTGAGCATCTATGCATTGTATGGGAACTGGATTTGTTCCAATAAATTACTTGGAAGGAGTTCTACTATTGAATATCCTGAATGCCATGTAAATCTCAGTTATTAAAATAGCATCTTTAGAGGAGTTTACAACCTTGCTTTAACTCAGGTGAAAAATAGGTTTGAATCAAGGTCTCTCACAAGGGAATGCACCAACCATTAAGGTGTAGAATATTCTCAGATAAACCATCTGCGTTTCCTCTTGTATGGGTTGTTAAAATTATTTAATTATTCGTAGAGTCAAAAAGTCAGGGAAGGAGTAGCCAACATTTTGTAAAGTCCAGCTAGCAGACGAAATGTGAGTTTCAGTAAATTAACTGGAATTAATAGTTGTATACTTTCAATAAGACAGACAAAAAGACATCAGCAAAAGTGATCAAGAACAGACGATCCCTGTAAGTACTGACTGGTAGCCAGGGCATTTTTTGTGGAATTTGCTTGTTCTGTCCTTCCTTCTGAGCAATTTTTCACACGTCTTTGGTGAATGCATTAATACCATAATGAGCTGCACAATCTTAGCTCTTGCTCAGCCTTTTTTTTCACCTAAAATTATTCAACAGTTTTAGCTAGAATTTACAAAAAGTTCCTTTCCCAGGAGAGAAGGAAAAAGCAACTCCAGAACCCTTTTTGATACCGTCAGTTTGTGTGCAGAGAGAAGTACAGAATTGTGTATATCGGCAAAACATGGCTAACCCTCCGAAGTGACTAGACGGCATGAAAATTGTTAGTATCTCCTTCACAGAGCTTGTTTATAATTTTGTTGAATCTTACTTCCTCTGAGTATTTAGAATAAATGTTTTTTTCCCTCAGTGTTCTTACAGGAACGTGGACCTATCCGTAACATGACAATCTATGCTTGAACTAAGTTTTCAGTTTAATTTTGCAGATCGTCTTTTAAGTTGCAGAGAATGCAACAACCATGTCGGACTTTCATTTCCTCCATTCATTAATAATTAATTTTCAGATAATGCTATCAAGAGTACAGCTAGGTTGCAGTGACACTCAGTATTTCCTATAAAGCTGCAACAGAAATTGAATAGCTCCTACTTTGCAGTACAAGTAGTGTTTATTCACATCATAGAGTGGTAACTTTCATTCACTGGCTTTTACCAAATATACACATGCCCATGGAATGTTCAAAATACTGACAAACTAAGCCACTAAGATAAACCTAACTGGTTGTAGTCTTATATAAATTAATAGCTGACTTGGGGATAATTCACTTTAACCTTACATATTTCTCGCAGACACGTCTCTACCACGCACCATGGCTTTTAAATATTCTGTGATATATATTTTGGGCAGAATTTGATCCTGGTAGATTGACAGGAAATTCTTAATGAAAAGCAGAAACCAGGAACTAAGAAAAAATGCTACTTGATACAAATAAGACATTTAGCATGTTTCATATTTTTGTTTTATATGCTTTCAGGTGTTGAGAATACCGTATTTGTTACCCCGGAGTGATTCATGGCTTGAATATGCTCGTTAGTAAAAAGCCAGCCTTTCTTTTGAGACTGCATAAAATTACAATCCTTATTTTAATAGACAGCAGGATTAACACACAGGATTAATATCCTTATTTTAATCAACAGGAATTGATATTTCCAGAAACTCTGAATACCTCAAGGTGGAGAGGGAGTTCACCTCCATATACTTTTAAAACTAAATACCCATATTCTGTATCTAAGAGAGTGAAAACGCTCACACAGTCCTGCAGTCTTGCCTCATTCCTTTTATTTTTTGGCCACCAGCAAAAGCAAGCTAGTAATAATTTCTCAGAGGAAAGAAAAGAAAAACTAAGACTAATGAAGTTTTTATCACAGCTCTGCTTGTGGTCTCAGATATTGATTCTAAAATAATTTAAAACATCATAAAATAAAATTGTAAACTATTCTGTTTAATAAATAGTAAAAGTTTGAAAAGCAAATAGGATAGAAAGTGAAGGTTTTATACATTACTCAGGATGTCCAGGCTTCTGGGCACTCAGAAATCTCAGATGCATCCACTGTGGGTGTAGATGTTCTACTCATGTACACGCAGTAAGCAAACATTTCCAGGATCTTTCAACTAAATTGCTGGTGTGGTGCACAGATGGACAGTATCTCCACAGTAAATGTTAATCTTCCAGAATGTCCCAAGTAAAATATTGGTACGGACTTCAAGCAGACCGAGTAGTTACATACAAGCCAAACTATCTCTATTCATGAGCTCCCTGCTACGTGAGAAGATAACGGGCATTGTGACTGCAGGCGCTCTATGTGTTAATAATTTATCAAAATAGGTAAACATTAATGGTGAGCTTCAATTTTTGAGGCATAATTCTTTAAAAAAAAAAAAAAAAAAAGACATAAAAATAGAAGCCTATAGCCAAAAATGACATTTCAACTGTTTGTGTGTGTGTGTACTCAAAACGATGCATTTTCTATCCAGGCTGATTGGTAAGTTAACGATATCACTGCCTATTAAATCATGTAGTCAATGTGTGCTTACTGCAAAACATGTGAGAAAACTTAATTATCTGATCATCTAGATACTAACGAGATAGAGGAAGGAAGAGGCATTTCAAAAATGCCTTTGTGGGTCTAAATCATTGTGGTCTTTTGCTTCTGTAGGGGTTCTGTTCGTACGTAGGCAGACTGAAAATCCTACTATGCATAGTGAGTGGCAGTAGGAAAGAAATTTTTCTTGTCACAGCTGTATGATTCTAGTAACCAGAGCAATTAGAACAATCTAACAAAAACTTTTTGAGGTCATATAATTGATACGTCTTCATGTTAATCATGTTATAATAGGTCACTGCCAGCTTTCCTTAGTTACTTTTATATGAAATATGCATTCTAGAATGACTAGAGGGAATGAGAGGCTTCAGTCAGCAGCGTTCATCATAAACTGTGTTTCTGAGAGAAGACAGTGGGCTAACCCCCAGCAGCTCTTTGATTTAAGGAATTTTGGTGGATTAAAAACTGGAATAGTTGAAGCAGGTACATGCTGGCAACCCATAAGGAAATTTCATACGTTCTTTATTAAGGATGTAGGAAAACCTGTAGTTTCATTGTAGGACACCTTTCATGCACTGTATTCTACGTTCAAGCACAGTCTCAGTCAGTACTTTTTAGATCATGTTTCTGCCATGTATTTTACAATAATCAACGGGCTTTTACAAGGCACCATTAAAAAAAAGCCAAGTTAATATCGATTTAACTCAAAGATGACAGATTGTTTAATACTGTAGCCATCTTTATGTTAGTGAGGACATGCATGTAACTATATTAACTTTAACAATTAGTCCATCAAAGCTGTATGTTCAACCTAAAAAAAAAAAAGAAATTATGCAGTATTTCTGCATGACAGAGCCCTTAGAAGAAAAGAGGAGCAATGGTTCTGCGGTCAGCATGAGAACAGTAGTGTACCGTGAATGTACTAGACTCCCAAGTGATTCATGAGAGGGAGACCAGCGGTAAATAAAAGGTTAAAAGAGCCAAACCTAGTGTCAGAAGTAAAAGTGTAGGAAGTTTTCAAGTGACAGCCAGTACTACATTAGAATCAGAAGCATGAATTATATTTTGTTTATGAAGGCACCATTTTTGAAGGAAGATTTAATCATCATTGTATATTAAAGTAAAATATGTTCTTTTCATGGGCAATAAGGATGCCATGGTACATCAACGCTACAGATATGATGGAAAAGAATATGAAACAGGACTCTTTCATAAGAATGTAAATGAATCTGAAAAATTACTCACATCATTATTGTTATCATCATTATTATTGTATTTTTATCTAGATACAAAATATTTAAAGTTTTCTTTATAGTTTCCAGTAAAAATGGTGATCATTGTCATAATATTTATTTTTCAGGGTCATGTACTTTACAGAGGCTGTCACTAAAAGGCTGTACAGATCTTTTCTAACTTGGCAAAATACTTAGCTAGAAGAACTGTTGCTGATTATGGAATGTATAGTCACCAAACAACAAAAACAAATTAGGAAGTCAGAATATAATTTATAGTCATGAGCAATTAAGAGTTGTGAGACAAGTTTTATGAAAAAAAGAGAAACACTTATGGAAATAATAGATTTAAATTATGACACACTAGTAATAAGATCATTCAATTTAGAATGTTAAATAATTCAGTCTGTTAAATTCTAAATCTAATTTCTCAACATTAACTATCGTTGAATTATTTTTACTACATTATTTTTGTGACCTCTTTATTGTATGCCATTAATTTGACATTAAATTTGAAATGTTTATACCAACATGTAGCAGGGCATACAATAGGATAAGTGGTTGTGATAAATCAAGTAAAGTTTAACCGGATTCCGATACTATAAAAAGAATCTTACTCTCAGAAAAAGAGTCGTCTGTTCCAAGGTGTCTATCGGAGTCCATACTCGCACACATTAGCTGTGATGTGAGTAAGACTTCAGGTAGAAGAAAGCAGTGTGACCACACCTCCAGTTCCTCTGCAGAAGCTTTGTAATGAAATGCAATGCCACCGAACAATACAGCCCGGTTGTAGTTCCTCCTGTTGCCTAATGGCTAGTACTGTCCATGGCAAAGAAAAGGACTGAACCTTCCGAACTTACTTACATGTGAATAATGTCTTAACTACAGAATACCTCTTCACTATGTGAAAAATAGGCCTTTTGGCTTTTTATAATTTGTACCCAAACTCAGTAAAACTTATGGGAAAAAAACCAAGACATTCATTTCCCAAGAAGCAATCTCAGACTACTCTGAATCAAAACTGTTTGAAGAGGGGCAAGGAGGAGGAAATTTCAGTTGAGGGTAAGTTAGCTATCAGGAACATCCGCAGCCTTCTTGCCATTAGGACTAACCAAGAAGCCAAGGTTCCCAAAATGACCACGCTAGAGGTTAATACCAACCCTTCCCACCTCATTACTCTTACGGTGTTGGATTCTTATGACAGACTGTCTAGCACTAGGAGGGAAATTAGCAGTTTCAGATAAAACTTTCTGGGCTTCTTGAATGGCTTCCATCTTACACATACAGTCCTTCCTCCTCTATGTACTGTGGGATGTTTACATTGCTTGGTTATTGCTGACCTTCACCTAGAGGAGGGTGGATGACAACTTTATTTTGTAGAAGAAAGGCAGTAGATACCTGTCATGGTTTAACCCCAGCGAGCAACTAAGCACCACAGCCCTGGATTGGATGAGAGAATCAGAAGAGTTTAAGTAAGAAAATTAATGGGCTGAGATAAAGACAGTTTAATAGGTAAGACAAAAGCCAGGAATTCCGTCACCGCTTCCCATCAGCAGGCAGGTGTTCAGCCATCTCCAGGAAAGCAGGGCTCCATCACGTATAATGGTTACTTGGGAAGACAAACACCCTAACTCCATATGTTCTTCCCCTTCCTTCTTCTTCCCCCACCTGTATACGCTGAGCATGACACTATATGGTCTGGAATACCCCTTTGGTCAGCTGCGGTCAGCTGTCCTGGCTGTGTCCCCTCACAACTCCTTGTGTACCCCCAGCCTACTCGCTGGTGGGGTGGTGTGAGGAGTAGAAAAGTCCTTGTCTCTGTGTCAGCACTGCTCAGCAGTAACAAAAATGTCCCTGTGCTATCAACACTGTTTCCAGCACAGATCCAAAACACAGCCCAGAACCAGCTGCTGTGAGGAACATTAACTCTGTCCCAGCCAAAACCACCACAATACCATAAAGGCCAAAGTAGATGAATAATAGAAGAAAATATCCAACCCCCTTGTGGTGTTCTTGGTTGTTTTGTTTTGATTGTTGTGGTTTGGTTGGTTTTGATGTTTTGTTTGTTTGTTTTCCAACTACTCATTGATTTTTAAGGCAAAGGAGTTAGGAACTACAACCTGTGGAACACTTGAGCTTTTTTTTTCAGTAACTGGGGTGGCTCCCCTTCCTGTTTGGTAGCATACTAATACGGTCAATCTTTGAATTACTGAATTTACTGAGGTTGAGGGATTCAATTGTATTCTTGACAGACAAGTCATCTGCTCAGGAGAAGAGCAAAATAACTAGAATATGTTCTTAAGAAGATACTAGGAAGAGCTGAGGATAATATCTGTGTTTCTTAGGACTTTTGAAGGTCAAACTTTTCTAGAAAGAAAAGGTTTGGGTAAGCCAGCAAAAGCTCTCATGAGATGGAAAAAGGTGGTAGGAATGGTTATTCTGCTTGGGAGCGGGAGATAGGAATAGAATTGATTGTCAGACAACATCAGAATAAGGGATGAGCTTTTTATGTAGATTGCATGCTACATTACTTATCCCAAATGTTTGGACTACTTTTCCTTCAGTTCAGTGCTCTCTTTGCAGAATAATTATGAGTAATCTAAGTTAAGAAATAAAATGAAAATAAAAATAGCTGAAGTGAGTTTAGGAACTTCTGCGTTGCTGAAATTGCACTGTGAAAGATCTGCTGTTTATTTCAGTGATATAACAGGTTTTTCAATTTGTTGCCAGCTTCTTCCATGAATTTGACAGTTTAATATTTTGTGACAGTTAAAGCTTTACTTTATGTAAATGTACTTTGATTTCAGGCATTCTGAACAAATTTATTACAGGTCTGTCTCACACTGATAATGAAAGCAGATAGAAAGAGATACATAACCAATAGCATTTTTGACAGTTTTCTGCCAAGTCACACTAGGTGGCTTCAGCTAAGGAATAAAAAATAATTTTGTTGGACATTCCCTATAGAGTCTAAAGAGAGTTCTATGAATTTCAGTCCTGACATCTAAATCCTGAATACAAGTAATATCTGAGTCGTGAGAAGCTCACACCATTCTGTCATGCATCACTTGTTAATGACCTTCCTTGAGTTTAGGAAAAAATTTCTAAGAAAGGAAATGAGTATCCGTAGTTACTTTACCATAAAAATTATTGAATATGAATAGTCCCATTCCAAGTCCTGAAGTTCAGTGAAATAGCTTGTATGGGCTTAATAAGTTCATTATAAAAGAATTGTATTTCAAGATAGACAATTTACAAGTTGTTATACATCTATCTTTTTGTACTATTGTATTTAGAAAGCTGCAGCAAGCGAAGGCATGCAGCACCAGATGTGCAAATTAGGCAGACAACAGCAGAAAAGTTAATGGAAAAAGCTGAATGAGGAGGCAGAGGACCTCATTGCTCACCCAGGCTCTTCACAGGAGTACTTGATGGGAGGAAGAGAGCAAAGCTGGAACAAAAGAGGATCAGCCTGGATATAAGAAAAACATTTTTCAACCCAAGGAGAGTCAAAAGTTGGACAGGTTGCCCAGAAAGACTGAGCAGTGTCCATGCTGGGAGGTTTTTAAGGTTTTTATGAATAAATCCCCAAGCAACCTTGTCTGATCCCATCAGTGACTCTGTTTGGAGCAGGAAGTTGAACGAGAGACCTCTCCCACAGCCCCTTGCCACCTGAATTATTGTAGCATCCTACAGTCATACAGTGCTGGGTACCCAACTGCCGGTAAAAAGAGAAAGCTTTCTTAAAGTAACAGTAAAAAGGAAATAATTATTTCCAGGTTTGAAAAGAGGTACTAGAGCCCTTACATCAGGTGCTCTTTATCTACTTGTTCCCTATTGCAACTGTATGGGGAGTGATATATTCAAAGGTAGGAACAGGAAAGACATCAGTCTACTAAGTCTGCATACTAGCTCTGGAATAGGTGTTGGGGCTAGAGTGGAGAGTCTGCCAAGCCAATTTAGGCAATTAGGGCCAACAAGAACCATATATGTCAGAGATCATCTAGAATGCTCTTTTCTTTATGCTGTGTTTGCTTTTGTGATTCTTTTTTGTTTCAACAAAATTGTATTTCTATTCTTAACCTGGCAGAATTCAGTAAGTATATGCTTTCATATTTAAATCTTGATACGCTATAAATCTGAGTCACCTCACGTACAGCCTTCCCTGGAAAAGCGGATGTAATTGAGGTGCACTGAAAAGAAATATTCCTGGTACCTATATTGAGGGCTTCTCTTGAGTCATCAGGTTTCTTCCATACTAGGCTGCAGGTGTCTCTGTAATGTTAACACTAGATAACCCAACTCCATTAGTATGTCTGGAGATAGCCTGGAACTACTTTGATGATGTTGTGGTTTAACTAAGTGCGGCTAAGCACCACACAGCCACTTGCTCACTCCTCCCATGGTGGGACAGGGGACAGAATTGGAAGACTAAAAGTGAGAAAACTTGCGGGTTGAGACAAAGACAGTTTAATAGGTAAAGCGAGCTGCGCACTCAAGCAAAGCAAAACAAAACAAGGAATTCATTCACCACTTTCCTACAGCAGCCATCTCCAGGAAAGCAGGACTCCATCACACATAGCGGTTACTTGGGAAGACAAATGCCATCACTCTGAACATCCCCCTTTCCTTCTTCTTCCCCCAATTTATATGCTGAGCACGACATCAAATGGTATGGAATACCCTTTTGGTCAGTTTGGGTCAGTTGTCCCGGCTGTCTCCCCTCACAACTCCTTGTGCACCCCCAGCCTACTCGCTGGTGGGGTGGTGTGAGGAGTAGAAAAGGCCTTGACTCTGTGTCAGCACTGCTCAGCAGTAATGAAAACATCCCTGTGCTATCAACACTGCTTCCAGCACAGATCCAAAACACAGCCCTGTGCCAGCTACTGTGAGGAAAATTAACTCTGTCCCAGCCAAAACCAGCACAGATGAACAGCAAGGAAAGTCGAAAATGGCTTCAGAATTGAGGGGGGCTGAATGGAAAGGAAAGTTGTCACTTTCAACTTGTCACAATAACATAAAACATACTTAAGATTGTTTTCCCAACATGTTTTTTATTCTCTTTGTTAACTTACAAATATGATATAGTCTGAGATCAATTCCAAAGACTAAATCTTCTTTTGTCTATGTATTCAAACAGAAATAATACTATTAACTCATCTGAAGTTCACAGCTAGATGGTGATGATAGTGATGCTGGAGAGGATGGGGAAGCAACTATTAGTTTCACTTCAACTAAAAGTGAAGTAGGTAAAAAAAAAGAAGTATATATAAAATGTCAGTATCGAGGATATTAGTAAAGATCTATGAAGATATGTATAAATATTAAAATAATTTCTGATTTCAGGAAAAAAGTGGAGTTGAATGTACAATCACAGAAAATAACATTTTTATCTTATACCACTTTGTTTCTCTTTTAGTGGCAAAGCATTACTATAACACTGGTTGAGAAAGTGCAGATGGTTGCTGTAATCCTAGGATCTCTGTTCTTAGTAGCAAGTGTGACTTGGCTTCTATGGTCAGCCTTCAGCCCTTATGCAGTATGGCAAAGAAAGGACATCCTTTTTCAAATCTGCTATGGAATGTATGGTTTTATGGATCTAGTATGCATAGGTAAGCTCAAAATCTTTGAACAGCAGAGACTGTGGTTTACGACTGTGACTATATCTATTTTTCTAATTGGTCACTGTAATCCATCACTCCAGTTCTTTGCAGTTTTATTCTCAGCTGGTACCTTTGGCAAATACTGCTTTTTACAGTGTTACACATACCACAAAGAGGAAAGAATCAAAGAGACTTTACTCTCAGAATCATCAAAGTGTCTCCCCAAGATCTTAGTGGTGAGAAAAGTATCAGTATCAATTTCTCGAAAAAAACAGATGGCTAGCAAAGTTCAGAACGTTAAATAGATGAAAATAGCAAAAGCATTGTTAAAATAAGCAGACAAAACAACGTGTTATCAAGTCTTCTACTGATGCCACTATACATTAGATTGCACCGTTGTAAAGCACAGAAGAAGCGCTTGAGGACATCACCAAACTACATATCCAGAATTAAGTTGCACAGACCTATATAGGTCACTGTGCTAGTAATAGAACAGAGAAGACAGGCATGAGTTCTTTGTACATCGTAAACAGTTATGAAACACTCTAAAAGTGCTAACTGTAGTAACTTACTATACCACTAAAGTCTCAAGTAATTTAACTCTAGCTGAAATCTTATAAAAGAAAATGCAATTTACTGCAAAGCTATTTTGACCAGTTTTCAGAAATTTCTGAAACTATACTGGACCCAGACATATTAAATAGAAATCCTTTCAGTATTTGATAAAACAACCTTGAACTGATTGTTGGAATAGCTATGATTATTTACAGAGAAAATTTAATAGTTGCAGTAAACATTAAACCACATTCTTAGTATGGAATTCCAAGAAAATCCAGAACTCAAATACTATCTGATGTTTGCTTTGAGATTTGTGAGTAATAAAAGTTGGTGTTATCCCTATCTCATATATGGGAATTCAGAAGGACAGTGCTGAATTCTGCTTAATAAGGTGCAAAGAAACAGAGTGATTCCTAATATCAAGGCTTTTGCTCCAACCATAAAGCCATATCATCTTTCATTGAAACCATCCCATTATTGTACAAGTATTTTTATTTCAGCTGGACCAGCAGTTCTGTTCATTTTGTAATTATTCTAAGAGAAGACGACACTGGAATATTTTAGAACACAGGCTTTCGTTTGTGAACCCAAGTCTTCTCAGACAGAAAATGAACAGAATCTAGGTTTCTAATACCCTGGACAAGTGCTCAGATTTTATGTGAAAAGAAGGGCTCAGCTACATGTCCTCTTACATGCTGACTCCTGGCTACCGCTTTTTTTACCCCAGCTTAACACTCAATATTGAGGTTTTCGCTTTTGTTTAAGAAAACACTAACTGAAGACAAAATGTTCTTCAGGCATTCTAAACTTTTCGTTTATACGGAATTCTGGTTTTTTCCACAAAGATTACTATTCTAAAAAATTTACTTTGTTATGCATCAAGTAGTTGGAATAACCAGTTCTTTCAAACTCTTCCCATTTATTTCCATTTGTTTGACTGCTAAAACCCCTAAACCAAATTAATTTCAAAATCATTTGAGAACATCTGTATCTGTAGAAGTAACCTACGGAAGTAAGGTGAGCCTTCAGTAGATTGGTACATGCAGTATGCAGCTGCCTTTCTAGCCAGCCAGTCTCAAGCCACCTCAGAGCTGGGAGCTGCTGAACTGACACGTACTTCACGAGGCTATGGAGCTTCTAGCCCAGCTAGCACAGTGCAGCAGCAAAGTGGACATGCAGCTGTCTTCACTCACCAGAGACACTGACTTGCCTGTAGTTACATAAATGCTTATTTTATAGTCCTATCATAAATAATAAATGGAAATTTTTATGTAAAACTTGACTATAATTAAACATATTTGGACTCTGTTTTGTAATCATGAAGGTCAGTGCAGATGCGACTTAACAGTTTACTAATCCTTATCTGGAAATTCAGAGATCTATAAAGGAGCTTTGGTAATCATAGAATTCTGATGATCCAGATATATTCTGCCCATTTATTCTGCATATAATTTCAAGTAATCTGTATTCTGTAAACTTGTAAAACCAGGAGTTCTTATAACTCCTGAAAGTATTTATTAATATGTTCAACTTTATCTTTTTCTTTCATCATAAAGTGAGGGATCTTAGATTGATAGTTTTAATTTAAAATGTTTGAATAAAATTCTCTGATAGATGGATGTAATTATTACCCATGAATGATTAAAAAAGCCCCCAACACTGTCCATTATGTTGATGACTTCCCAAAGGCATTAACATATGATTTTACCATTGCTTATTATATATAATCTCTTATACCATAATGCTTGTAATACTTACAGCCAGCCACAGACCTCAGTATCTCGTCTCCTCTCATTTATGTTTAGTCATCCATGGCATTCTCTTAGTTTTCAACAGGATTTACAGTGAGTGAATACTTATACTCCCACTGGAATCTCTCTTCAGTTCAATGAAAAATCTATGCAGACATATGGGGTTTCCTATTTCAAGACATGTGCTTCAGTTACTGGTGGTATGACCAGGACTTGTTCCAGCTGCCTTCACTTATGCCTCCCTATAGCTTTGCATAAAAAAAATATGAATATTTTTGGTCATTTGTGAAGTGTAAACATCTGTACTTTTTGAAATATTTTGTTGTCATTATTATTAAAAGCAGTTTTCCTAAAGGTACTGACATATTTATATGACATGTTTGAAAGCTTGCACATATTAATTTGTTTTCCCAATGACTGATTTATATACCATACGTAACATACCACCCACTTTCTTCTCAGTTAAATTACATATAACTGGTATTTTAATTCTTGGTCTTGTTTTACTTTTCACACACACACACAAAAAAGTAATATCCCAAAGATTACAGATCACCATTATAATATATTCTACTCATTCCAGTGCACGTATTTTATTGGTATCCATTGTTCTCCTTGTTCAACTCTAAATTTTTCCAGAATTCTTTCTAACAGGATAATTTTTACTTATCAGTGTGAGTTTCAACACTACAAGTCACTAGTTTGTACATTTCTGCATCTAAGCTGGGTGTAAAGCTCTTCTCTTTGAAACCTGCTGATGGCAGTTTTCCTAAGGCAAACCTCGAAGATTTTAGTCAAGTATAACTACTGCCTGTGAAACCCAGAGCTATTGCGGTGGCTAGTGCTGGGATCAGACCATCCGTGTAGGGATTACCAAAGGGAGACAGTTCATGAGCTAATATGGAAGGAATGAATAATGCAAACCCCTTATTTAGCCACTGAAGGACAGCACACCAAGGCTTTGCCATTCTACTTTGTAGACCTAGCAATTATTTCTCATAACAGAGAAGTCATGTAATTTTATGTATTTTCACCAGAATATAATAATAACTACTAGTCTTCAATGGTTCTAACATGAGCAAAGCCTCTCACAAGTAACAACAGCTCACTTGCAATGCCAGAACAACAGTGCAGCCCCTTCAGAGCGTGAAGAGCAATTGTAACGTTGCACTAGAAACACCAGTGGTGCCAGTGGTACTATGGCAAAAGAGTAAGATATGGGAGTCAATGCCAGATGTGAATGTCCCTCTGAAAGTCTCTTTCTTCCTTGCCAAGGAACTTGATGCCAACCAACATTTGTGTAACTCCTTAGTTGTAAAAATACACAGGCTGAGGTTACTTATAATGGACACATCTAGCAGCATTTAATATTTCTCTACTCAGGAAGTCTTTTTCACATCAGGTCTAATTCTAAATAGTTTAGGAAGAGTTATATTACTGTTTTTAGAGTGGACATGTTTCACTTCAATGCTTTGAGCAATTTATTGCATTTTTTTTTTTTAATATCTGTGGGCCCTAGAATAGTTTTAAAAAATGGCATTTTGTCCAGTAGTAAAGTCTGTTTCTGAAAGGGTCTTTTATTCCCTGGTAAAAGTTTGTGCTGTTTCTAGGAAAACCATTCCTAAATGATTATACATAAGGTTAGTGTGCTGAAGATGACAGCTTTGGAACCTAATACCACCGAACCTGAACGAACTAAGGCGAGTTGCCTGCTTGTAAAGACATTCAGCATGAAACATTTCAAGTGGTCTTGTGACTCAGGGTAAGAAGTCCTTTGGATAGAGTGAAAGAATCTCTTAGTACTTGGCGATAAAAGAAAAGAAAATCATAATCTCTCTATAATCCTATTGTCCGGATCCCACTAAAATCCCTACATTTGAGAAGTAAATCCTGAAGTTAAAGTCTTCTTAGAGCCTTAGGACATTTTGCTAGGTCCATCATCCCAAAACTCTCTTCCTTGTAGACTGGATTATCTGGACAGAATGTCAGAACACTCACGGTAGTGAATTCTAACACTTCCTCTTGGGATCATCTGGATAAACAAGTAGTATTTATTTTTCCCTAGGACTGTGCAACTATGTTGTCTCTGCTGTTGAAATCATAGTATTTGGAGCAAATCAGTATTATTCATGGATTTATCCTTGTTTTCTCTCTCTTATCCTCATTCACTGCCCTGGAACTCTTAAGAAAAAGGAAATTCTTTGACATTTTCTTACAGCTTCCCTTTAGTGACTACTTACATTTTGAGCATCAGGACTTCTTCAGAACTGGAAAACCTCCAGCATTTAAACCTTACCCAGATTTTCCCTTGTTTGTGGTCTTGGAACTGTTGGTGCTGAGGGTATTTTTTCTACCCACTCCCTGGAAAATATCTTTCAAAGAGACAAAAGATCTATTGGACTTCTTTTGCCTCTTCTGCATAGGTGTTTTTCAATCTCTAGTTTTATCAGATGGGAAATAAAGCTTTTTATGGGTCGGATTATGAAAGTGCTCCTTTTCTCCAAATCTGACAGCTTTATTTCAAGTCTTGCAATATCTGATCCTTTGTTCAGTAGCTCTTTTAGAGCATATGTGAATAACAGTTCCCATTTTAAAGAAAAGTTATCATCTTCCTTGTCATTGTTGAAAAAACTTTGAAAATATAATTTCAGTAAATCCTGAAAGCTCAATAACTGTAAAAAAGAGCTCCCTAAAAGTCCAATGACTTTTTCTGTCAGAATTTTGAGGGCATACTCTTTTTTGACTGTTTAAATGTACTCCAGGTACCTCAATGATCCTCTCTCAACTGCTTCCTTCTCTTTTCCAAAATACGTGGTTCAGGTTAAAATAAAGTGCAGGCAGGTATCAAAAATCCTTACACTGGATTAAATAGGTTCTCTTAATTTTGTTTCGTCACAGTCTTGAGGGGAATTGGGTCAAAGAATTCTGAGATCTAGTGATAAGTAAAGGGGAAATTTTGCTCATCTCCCTTATCATTCTATAGAGAAAAAAAAAAAAAACCCACCAAACTGCAGGAGAGATCTTTGCCACAGCCATAAAAACATGATTTAATTGGTTTGTGGATTCTGTACGTGATCAAACACATTTATCCTTTTTAAGACAATATAGCCAGTCTTGAAGGTGCATTTATGTGTTAACATAGCTTTTAAACTTTTAGGACAGGTTGCTTTATATATATATCTGAGAAGATTAAGATAGACATCCTGCAATCGGGCAGATTTTCCACTAAAATGCTAGGCTGATGAGAAATACATTTAGAATATTTAACATTTAATTAAGTTTATATTGTGTTAGTTTTGCTGTATCAGATGCTTCAAACAAATTCTAAGCGACCTGAAAGCTTTACATTTGCTACCACATCCTTCTGAAAGCAATCTTTGTGCTGCTCCGTCTTTCAGTTTAATGATCTTTTAAAGTGTGTTAGAGCAGGCATTGCTATCTGCAAATCACTGCACTTGAATCTGAGGTTTGCTGCTCATATAAGTGGTTTTATCATCCCTTCTGCTTGTGTCATTATTTCTTTGAATGCCTCCTTTCTGGGATCAGAGAGACCTCAGGCGCTTAAATCACAATTTCATTGTGTAGGAACAGGCAATACGCAATCTCTTGGGATAAAGGAATATAGCCTGCGACACCGCAGATCATAGTATGGATGTGGCCATGTATAGGAAAATTTTAGGCAAGAAACACACTGGACAAAAAAATAATAAATGTGTTTGTTTGGCTAGGCAGATGGCTCTCCTCCCAAAGCAGGGGGTCAGAGGAAACGTGACATTGCTGAGTACCATATAAAGTACCAGTCTGGTTGAGGAACAGAGGAAAAACCTAATAAGAAGGCTGAAGCCCCATGTGATTCCCCAGTAAATCCATATTTTAAATACTTACACATAGAGTGTGTGTATGAATACATGTACATATATATGCACATACAAAATGAGATTCATTCAAGTAAATAAATTTCTTGCATGCATACAAGAAGCATAAATATTAGCTACATGGAATCTCATAAGCAAATTGATCTGTTGGGGACTCCAGAGACTGCGTTTTCCTTGAAGGGCCTTTTAAAAGATTTCCTGGGTCTCAACAAAAAATGATGTTTCTCAACTTCTGTGTACTGAAGTTTGAAGCGAAAGAAGAAAGCCCATCATCCCTGCCATGCTCATCATAGTTAATAATAACATTTAATTTCTTCTTGCTCTGCTGAAGCAAGGCAGGAAAGTCATTCTACTTAGCAGCTGTTGCAGGTTTTCATAGATCTTGTGTGCTCCCAGGTTGAATTAAGACTGTGAAAACAGTTAAATTTATTTGTATCTGTACTGAATACTACAAAACATTCTTAAACAAATTTAAGGCCTTCCTGTTCATTACAGAAGGTCTCACTTAAAGATCTACTTACACCAGCACAAATCTCAACAAACAGTACTTTCCATGAACAAGGATAACAGTAGCATGAACAGTCAATTTACAAATCTACCAGTAAGGTTCTTTTGTGTTGGTTTACTTAAACCTAAATACTTCATTTAGTTAGGCATGATCAGATTATTCCAGTATTGGTTATGTTGAACTTTCATTCAGAAAAATTTTTTATTTGCTCTACATGTTCCCACCTCCCAACCTTAAACATGTGAATAAGCAGTTAGATTGCATATGTACAATTTATTTGAATTATCAGAGTTACAAGTAATTTAATAGTCTCTGGCAATTGCTGGATTTATTACAATGTGTTACATCTGTATTTGCTCTCAAAATGGTATCCAGTGACATTTTGTACAAATTAATTCTTTTTTTCTTAATTTCAGGACTGATAGTACACGAAGGTGCGTCTGTTTATCGAGTGTTTAAGCGCTGGAGGGCAGTGAATCTACACTGGGATGTGTTAAATTACGATAAAGCCACAGACATAGAAGAGAGCAATCGAGGAGAACCCTCAGCAGGAAGGACATTGTGGTTACCACTGACTGCATTTAGAAACAGAAGTTTAGTTCATCCAACACAGTTAACCTCACCAAGATTGCAGTGTGGCTATGTGTTGTTACATCTGTTCAACCGCATGAGACCTCAGGAAGATTCGTCAGAAGATAATGGCTCTGGGGAAGTAGTGATGAGAGTAACCTCAGTGTAAAGATTACGCTCACTGTGCTACACAGATAAGGATAATGTGCCCTGATGTTACAGGACTTTGGAATGTAGTTACAATGAATGGTGAAACCATTAACACTTGAAAAAATATATACACATTTTTTAAAAATTTAATGCTTTTTATATGATCAGCTAAAACACAAATACATTTTTCTGGGAAAAAAAAATGGTCTCTTGCTTTTTATATAATATGGTTTATTAGATTTTTTTTGTCAATTTGTACCTGAGGTTTACACAATACAGTTTAACTCTTAGGTCTTTGAATGATGAGGAAACTCATTTTTAAGTAGAAGAACATAATGCAGAGCCTGAATTTTGCCAGGTAATGAATCATCATATTAAAAATGAGCCAATATTCATCTTTATCATGATAGCTAATCAATGCTGTGAAGTTTGCTTCTCTTTTTTTGTCTCATGGCAAAAATTCTAATAACATTTAATCAAATGGAAATAATTTCCAAGTTAATAATTAAGTCTGTTGAAGACCAAAATGAAAAAGTAGGGCTGAAATGACTCTGAGAGCTGTAGCTTACTTAAAACAGTTTGCGGTGGCTTGACCTTGGCTGGCTGTCAGACCCCCACCTGGCTGCTCTCTGGGCCTCCTCAACAGGACAGGGGGAGAAAATGAGGTGAAAAAGCTCATGGGTCAAGACAAAGACAACGGCATCACCTACCAATTACTGTCACAAGGAAAAAAAGACAATGTGTGGAAAATTAATTTAATTTATTGACAATTAAAACAGAGTTGGATGGTGAGAAACAAAGACAAAATCTAAAACACCTTCCCACAGCCAACCCACTTTCTTCCCAGGCTCAGCTTTGCTCTGTCATTCCCGCCTCCTCTACCACCTTGGCCTGAGCAGTGCAGGGAGATGAGGAACGTGGGGCTGCAGTCAGTCCGTAACAGCTCCTCTGTGCTGCTCCTTCCTCCTCCAGCCTGGTGCCTTCCCATGGACTACAGTCCTGGATAAACCTGCTCCAGCATGGTCTCTCCGGGAGCTACAGGGAAATACCTGCTCCACCAGGATGTCTTGAGGGTCACAGGGGAATCTCTGGCTGGGGCGGGCTGTGCCCCACATGGGGCAGTCCGAGCCTCCCCTCACAGTGGCCACTCCTGCAGCTCTTACCCCCACCTCCCCACCTGCACACCTGCACCCAGTACACACATAAACATTTTTCTGTGCCAAAAGAAGTTGTAACCAACAGCTGAAAAATTTTAGAGTTGTTTTGTGTGGTAGCTGGAGTGCTGTGGGTGGAAATTCCCCCTCGGGGATCAGCAGGATAGTGCTGGAATTACTGCATGCCTGCCCTTTACAAGCAGCTCATGTGCCAAGACCAGATGCAGGAGACTTCTGCAACTATGCTTGGAAGGGAGATAGAAATAAATTAAGCATTAGTTCTATGAGCACCTTATATATTCATAAGCACTTAGCCAATGACCTCTGCACAGGGCCCAGCGTTCTGTGTCACAGCCTCACGATCTCAAATCTACACTTACTAAATCTACAGATGACTTACCGCTCTTTAAACGATTAGTGTGAAAAGCAGTACAGAAGCCATGAACAACAAAATGCTGTCTCAGAAAAAGAAAATTTCTCTCTTGCATGGCAAATTACCAAGATATGACTGGCAATCTTATTCAGAAACTATGAGAATTCACTTCCAGGTTAGCTTCAAACAATTTCCCAAAGGAGGAATTTGTGGAGAAAGAAAAGATGAGAGAAAGTATGACTGGGGAAACCTGCTGTATCACTGGGATTTTCTTGTTCTTTATTACTAATTACTTAAATGAAGACCGCTTGCCCAGAAGGACCACAATTCCACATGACCAAATTGGAATCAGAGTATCTCAAAAGCACTTGTAATACAAGAATTACAAGAATGAGGCATTCCATGATCAAGGTACTTAAAGGGTTATGTCTCACACCTTTTAGGTGATCTCTGGGATGTAAAGAACATTTCAGTGGTGTTTTTACAGGATCCTGAAAACAAAATTGAGAACGATACGAAAACGTGTTGCTGTAAAGAAATCTTTCTCATTCACATCCAAATAATTAGGGTGCTGGAAAAAATTACTCACCAGGAAAGATCAATAGGTTATTTCTGTGTACAAATATTTGAAAGACATCTGGGTCTAGAATACTTAACAGCTTCTGAAGGAAAAAATGGTCCAATTAACAGTAATGAGTAATTAAAATTAGCAGTGAGAGAATTGTTTAGGGCAAACATCAAGAAAGTCTTTTTAACAGTAGGATTTCTCATCATTAACCATTTCTATGGTGCAATAATTTTTCATGTCTGCATTTACATATTTATATATAAAGCAAGATCAGGAAATTATAAACAGTGACAGGATTAGTATGGTCAGAGTGCAGTGGTGAAAAAAAAATCTGTCTGTATTGTGCTGCAGAATATTTTCAGTAGGAAGAGTGCCTAATGCAGGATATGAACAATTCTTTGTCGACCTTGTATTTGGATTTGTGTGGTACTGCAGTGCTGTGATCACCTACACGCAAGACAAATTAATTCAAATCAGAACCGGTGCAGAGAGAGGATATTAAGATAAAAAAGGAGTAGGGACTCCCTCTCACGTGAGGAAATTAGAGGAGCGCGGCTTGTTCTGCTTAACAGAAGTTGAGAGTGACTGTTATTGTTCTCAGTTAATACGTTGCAGAATAAAATTTATTTTAGGCAAGAGCAGCCTAAGAAGCAGAAGAACTCAAGGACACTAATCACAGATAAATTTAACTGGAAGTTCAAGGTAGTTTTAAAATGTTCCCATAATGAATCACAGACAACAATTCAAGTTGGAAGGGCCTGTGGAAGGACATCTAGTCCAAGCTCCAGGGTCAGCTCTGAGGTCAGACCAAGTTACTCAGGACTTTAAGCAGTCAGATCTTAAAATTCTCCATGGAGAGAAGTTGTATAACCTCTCTGGGCAACCAGTTCCAGTTCTTGACTGTACCCAGAATGAAAAAGTGTTTCCTTCTTGTCTTTTTCCAACGTATGCCTGTTGTCTCTCAACCTCTCCTAACATCCCTCTGTGAAGTAGATGGCTCTGTCCTCTCGATAACCCCCTCACAGGTGCTGGCTGACTGCTATTAGGCCTGCCCTGAGCCATCTCTTCTCCAGGCTGAGCAAGACTTGGTCCCTCAGCCTCCCCTGACAGGGCAAGTGCCCTGGCCCTCAGCCAGCTTGGGGCCTTCTGATGAATTTTCTCCAGTTACTCCTTGTCTGTCCTGCACTGGCGTGCACGGGACGTTGCTGGCCACCTCTGCAGCCAAGGCACACCGCTGGCTCATGCTCAGTTTGTGTGTGCAAAGGTCTCTTCCCACAGAGCTTCTCCCAGCCAGGCACAGACCAGCCTGTGGCCTTGTGCTGGTGATTCCTGACCAGGGACAACACTTGGCATGTGTCCATGATGAACTTCCTGAAGTTCCCACTGGTCTGTTCCTCCAGCCTGCCCAGGTGCCTCTGGCTGGCAGCCCTGATCTGACTGTGTGTCCCTGCAGCCTGACATCATCTGCAAACTTGAGACCAGAACTGTCTGTCACCTCCTCCAGGCCACTGATAAGGTTGTCAAATGGGACAGGGCCCAGCACAGACCCTTCTGTTACTCTGCTCGTTACTGGTCTACAGGCAGTGTTAGGTCCCACCTTGTGGACCTGACTATCCAACCAGCTTTTTTTGCAATCAAATGGTCCTACCATTCAGTCCTCAATGTTCTAACTTTGAGAGAAGACTTTTGTGGCAGATGGAGTGGAAAGCCTTGCTGGAATAGAGGGAAATAGCATCCACTGCTCTCCCCTCAACCACAAATGCAGATGTTTGAACATGGAAGGCAATCAGGTGGGCCAGTTATGATGCACCTTCAGTAAAGTCAGGCCCACTATTCCCAATAACCTTCTTCTTCCTGCATTTGCCCAGAAATGGGCTTCAGGAGGACTTGCTTCACAGTTTCCCCAGGGACCAAAGTGAAGCCAACCAGCCTATAGTGCCCTAGGTTGTCCTTTGGGCTTTTCTTGAAGATGGGTATGACATGTGCTGCTCTCTGGAGTTGCCAGGGACCTCCCTGATCACTACGAGCTCTTAGATATAATCCCCAACTCAATTTTTATCTACCAACCATCATTCCTATCCTACTTGAGCCCTTCTTACAGCCCACAAGGCTATAAGAACTTGGTGGTGAAAACGGAGACAAAGAAGGTGTTAGAGACACCGGCCTTCTCTGTGACTGTGGTACAAAATCACTCACCCCACTAAGCAACGAGCTCACGTTTCCTTGTTTGTCCTTTTACTACTCAGGTAGAAGCTGAAACTTCACTTTGCCCTGGATCTCCTTGAGACTTCAAGCATTAGTTTTGCCAGTCCCATCCCTGCATGCCTGGGTGATATTTCTAAACCCATCCTCTGTAGCCTGGTCCTACTTCCACCTCCTGCACGTGGCCGTTTTGCGATGGAGCTGTGCCATGAGTTCTCTGCTTAGCCAAGTCAGGATCCTGATAGTCCTGCTTGTTTTCCTGGGTATCAGGATGGTCCATTCTCGTACCTGGGGGACACAGTCCGTAGAGATCTGGCCATTCCCCTCATCTCCTTCACCCTTCAGAGCTGCTTCCCTATGATCCCAGCAGCCCGCTCCTGGACAAGCTGCAGGCTGCTCGCCTGGTGCCCTGCATTTGAGCTCTGTGATGTTCCTCCCTCACTGCCCTCAGGATCTTCACCTCCACTCTCTCACGCTGACCCTGCCTACCGCTGCCGTGGGCCACCACCTCCACTGCTGGTACCTCCTTGGCAGAACCAGGGTCTGATTCCCCAGGCTTCCTTAAGAGGTTTAAGGAACACTTCGACCCCTCCCTCACCCTGACCCCATGGCCAGTAAAATGCTCCCCTGTCTGCTGCTCCCCTCCCTGGCCTCTCCTTGGATCTGACCCATGAGCTCTCACCAGACCCTTGTCTGTCCCAAAAGAGAGCTCCATACATCCCAGCTGCTCCTTTGCTCTGGGAGCTTCGCCTTCCACTTCTTCTCTGCCTGTCTTTCCTGACAGTGCCACACTGAATTACTGGAAGACCCTCCCAATAAGAACAGCGACAACAAAACATCCAACCTGTTTCAGAGGGAGTTTGATGACTTTCTGAAAGTAATAAAGATGTTATTGCCAGCAGTGGCAGAAGTCTGGGATTAATACCCTTCCCTCTCTATGCTCATTTCTATGTACACAAAATGCAAACATCCCCTCTTCTGAAGAATTTCATGGCTGCTCCAAACAACTACACTTGTTTGGAATTAATCAAGTTATGTAAAAAGCATATATTTAATGAATACATTAATTCATTACATGAATACATCTGAACATGAGCCAGCAGTGTGCGCTGGCAGCCCAGAAAGCCAACCATATCCTGGACTGTTTCAGGAGAAGCGTGGCCAGCAGGTCGAGGGAGGGGATTCTCCCCCTCTGCTCTGCTCTCGTGAGACCCCACCAGGAGTATTGTGTCCAGCACTGGGGCCCTCAGCTTGAGAAGGATATAGACCAGTTGGAATGAGTCCAGAGGAGGCCACGAAGAAGCTCAGAGGGCTGGAGCACCTCTCCTATGAAGAAAGGCTGAGAGGGTTGGGCTTGTTCAGCCCAAAGAAGAGAAGGCTCCAGGGAGACCTTATAGCACCTTCCAGTACCTGAAGGGGCCTACAAGGAAGCTGGGGGGGGGGGGGGCTTTTTACAAGGGCCTGTAGTGACAGGACAAGGGGTAAAATGGGTTTAAATTGAAAGCGGGGAGATTTAGATTGGATATCAGGAAGAAGTTCTTCCCGGAGAGGGGGGTGAGGCACTGGAACAGGTTTTGCAGACAACCTGTGGATGCCCCATCCCTGGCAGTGTTCCAGGCCAGGCTGGATGAGGCTTTGAGCAACCTGGTCTAGTGGAGGGTGTCCCTGCCCATGGCAGGGGGGTTGGAACTAGATGGTCTTTAAGGTCCCTTCCAACCCAAACCATTCTATGATTCTATGATTAATGGACACCAAAAAACCACTGTTGGTCCAACCACAGAACCAGATTATGATGTGAGGTGAGGTCTTGTTGAAGATCAAGACAGAGGAACAAAACTGGAAATTAGACCTCATGTAAAACCGGTATTTCAGCCACCATGCTGTTTGAATACTAAAACTGCAAGTGGGAGATAATCAAGGTGTAGTGCAAACTGAAGGTTTTGCACCATCACCTCTGGAAAGTAATTTTTTTTCCCATTTTCCTTGCGTTAGTCCCCACTGGCAGTAAAATGATGGACTGCAGGAGTGTAAGGGGAACTCTGAAGTTTCCCTGTAATTCTGCTTGAAAAGGCCCATGCATTCGTATCAGCTTGAAAGCCAGGAGGAATCAGATGCTGCTCACTCAAGAAGAGCAATGTTTGCTGCTTAAAGATCACTAACCAAAAACTTTAAGTGGTGAAACAGTCTTCCAAGGATAAAGCCATTTCCAGTCACTGCTGTAGGTAAAAGGTTTTAAAATGTTTAAAGGAAAAAACACCCAGTTTTATAACAATTAGATTACTATTAGAGGCATATAGTTTAGGGAGTCAAAGTCAGCAAAGGTCTCTGAACTGGACACACACAAGGTCCCTTTTGACTATCAGTAAGAACCCCAACAGAAAGCCCATTTTTACTTTAAAAATGTAAAAACCATTATAAAAAATAAAACTGCTTCATAAACAGTTTCTTGACCACAGAATTCTAATCTGATGGTAGCTCTACAGAATAGGTCCCTGGGTTCTTATTTCTTTCCTTTGGAATTATATTTAAAATTTAAGTTATTGTTAGAACAAGTAATGTAATATCTAAAACAAAACTTTTTACACATTCTCCTCTTGAAATTGCGTATCACCAGTATTAGTCTGCTCTGGTGTGTGAATCAAATTTAGCAATTCAAAGAGCTTATCATCTGACTCTGCTGTGCCTGGGAACATTCTGATATCAGCCATGGCGATGCGCCTGGGCTGGCACATGGCCAGGGCATCGCTGCTGTTTCTGTGCTGCTGTAGCACACAGGCTGGAACTCCAGTGTGAACCCGAGTCGAAGGGACTGTGACCTGGGGATGAGTCCCTGCGGGAGCAGGCCACCCCAGGGTCTGTGGCCATGGATAGGCCCATGCCAGAGCAAGAACATCTCAAAGTGTCTGTGGCCATGGCTATGTCTGCGCCACAGCAGGTACGTCTCTGAAGGCACTGTGGCGCGGGGATACATCCGTGCTGCAGCAGGTACACTTTGAAGCATCTGTGGCTGTACAAGAGGCCATGGCGCACCTCAAGGTGTGTGGCCATGGATAAGCCCACAGCAGAGCAGGGACACCCCTGGAGGCACTGCAGCCATAGGTAACGCCATGTTGGAGCAGGTACACTCCTGAAGGGACTGTGGC
Source organism: Rhynochetos jubatus (assembly GCA_027574665.1). Lineage (NCBI taxonomy): Eukaryota > Metazoa > Chordata > Aves > Eurypygiformes > Rhynochetidae > Rhynochetos > Rhynochetos jubatus. The sequence continues at coordinate 80,143,924 of CM050648.1, read as the reverse complement.
TGTGGGTAAGGCCACTCTGCAGCAGATAGATCTCTGAAGGCACTGTGGCCAATGGAAAAGGCCACACTGGAGCAGGTGTACCTCAAAGCGACTGTGGCTGTGGATAAGTCTATGCCACAGCAGGTACACCCATGGAAAGACTGTGTCTTATAGATAAGGCTCAACTTGGAGCAGGTACAACTCTAATCGACTCCATTTTGTGGATAAGACCAAGCCAGAGCAGGGGCAAGGGGATGAGTTACTGTAATGTTAAGCCCGATGGTCTGGTCCATAGGGGCCAGGGGTGGAGATTGTAATGGAAATAGATTTAAATTGTTGTAACATGGGATTTCAGTTGCACGTTGCAGGAATTACTATAGCAGGAACCACCTGAAGCAATGGAGGAGAAGCCTTGCAAGAAGCAGTGCGAGTGCAGCAAGTGACCTGCCCTGGGCTGGCTTTGGTGCCCAGTAACTCAACACACCACTTCTCCTGTCCTGAGTGGCCACCATAACAGACGGAGCCCAAAGCCACGGACTAAATGAGCTCAGTGGGCATTTTACAAGGGTGGTCCATAGGCTAAGGGAATGTTATCTGTGTATTCTGTCAAAGGATGGGAAGGGGACAGGTGGTTAATGAGGTTGTATTGGATAGTGTGGGACTAGAGCATGATGTAAAGGGTATGGAATAAGGGAAGGGGTAGAGAACATGCTGGTTTTGGCTGGGACAGAGCTAATTTTCTTTGTAGTGGCTGGTATGGGGCTGTGTTTGGGATCTGTGCTGGAAACAGTGTGGAACACAGGGATGTTTTCGTTACTGCTGAGCAGTGCTGACACAGAGTCAAGGCCTTTTCTGCTCCTCACCCCACCCCACCAGTGAGAAGGCTGGGGGTGCACAAGAAGCTGGGAGAGGACACAGCTGGTACAGCTGATCCCAGCTGACCAAAGGGATATTCAATACCATATGGTGTCATGCTCAGTATATGCAGATGGGGGAAGAAGAAGTAATGAGGGGATGTTCAGAGTTATGGCAATTTCAAAAAACTCTATTGAGCTACCAGTTCCCACATTCACCTCTTAGCTGTTGTGTAAGAGGAGATTAAGCAGTGTTCAGGGCTGAGGAAGGACAACAGAGGAATCTTCAAAAACTTGTAATACTTGTATTTTATTTTATTAAAATCAGAAATGAGGTTTCAGATCTTTCTACATTCAGAAATGTGTCAGGTGGACACTGACATTTCTCCATGATTTAAGAAGAGATATTTATAGTGCACTGCAGAGTGCAACCAGTCTGAATTAAAGGTGATGCATACATTAAAACCAGTCACAAGGCAAAAAATAAAAAGGAAACACTAGGAGACGAACCCCTGAGAAGCATAAACACCTTTCAAAGATCACCCACAGATAATAGAAAAATAACAATCAGTAGCATAATTTTTCCCTGCTGTGGCTAGTTGGCTATCCTGCAGGCTTGTAGAAACCCATGATCATCCCCCCACTTAATGAGTTCTCACCTAACAGACTGAAAGGATCCATTCCCCTGGAGTCTCCACATGTACTAATGACAGCTGAATTTGGCCCTGACATCATCATTTGCTCCCTCTAGTTCAGAAGACCTTAGCAGAGGTCTTGAGGGGCTGTCCTCTGAAGGATAAAAGGCATATCAGATGTCTGAAAATTTGTAAAAGCCTTGGAAAATATGTTTAGCATGAAGCAGCTGGCTGGAGCCAGACACAGAACTTGTTTTAACACCAGTCTAAGCAAAGAGTGTTGAATCAGGTTTGTGCTGGTGAGTTCATCTGAGTGCCAAAATTCAGGATCAGCCATGGACAGAGGCCAGAAACGCCACTGAGGTCACCACAAGAGCAAGAGTTAAGGGTAATGAGAGGGGCTTGAACAGTGGTGGCTTGGTGACCTGGAGAAATTCCTCTGACTTCCACAGGTCCTTCCTGGCCCAAAACCTTGCTCTGGCCTACACATGAGCCTGGAAGAGGAACAGCCAAACTTATGAAAGCAATAATTACATGGAATAATGCATCCACAGGTCCCATTTTCTAGGCCTGACCACCACTAATTCTTGAGGAAAAAGTACTTCTCCCCTCCCATACTTTCAACTTTTGCCCTGCCAGTTTTAAAAAAGAGGGAAAAAAATGAAGCCAAAACCAAGGAACTTGTTTTTTCTAAGGGATCCTATCAAAGTCACCACATGCTCCTCAGCCAAATTTTGATGGAATTCAAAATATTGTACTGGAGTGTCTAACTCTTTATAGAGGGGAAAACTGAAGTTGGCTGCAGGAGACAAACTGAATGCGAGCGATATCCCCCCTTCCCCACGCCCCTGCAGCAAGGCTGCACCTAGTGCAGCAGTACCAGCTGCCCGGGAGCTGGCCCGGTCCATGGGAAGCTCCGTTGCCACTGCGGCTGGCTTTGTCTCTGCTCTCTCCTGCAGGCAGGGGCTTCTGGAAAGTCCTCCCCTGCATGCCTGCAGCGGGTCCCAGCCCCTCCTCGCATTTCTGCTCTGCTTCAGACATCGCTGCCAGCAGAGCTGTCCCAGTGGAAGGTGTCCCTTCCTTTTCCCAAGCACAGCTCAGCCAGAGAGCTGCAGTCAGGGTTTGGGAAACGGGCAGCTGTCCTCCCTCCAGCCCACCACCGCCGGGACACCACAGAGTTACCTGCATAAGTAAAGTCACCTGAGTAAGCAAACCAGTTTTACCATGGATCGCAAACATATGAACTCTTTCTGCATAGGCGCATGGACTTGGTTTTGTTTTCTCTAATGCAGCCAGCCAAAATGAATAGTAGATTTTGGTATAGGGACAGAAGTCCTGTGCTGTCTGCATCTCTCCTGTCAGAGAGCATCTCTGAATATAACTCTTTCATCTCTCTTATAAAGCAAGCAATTAAATCCAGAAGAGGCCCAAATAATTTTAATGTAAAGCATTTTGTTCCCTCAGACATAGCTCCCAAGCTGTGCAGTAGGGCCCTGACCCTGATCTAACAAGACAAGGAAACCTGTCATCCAGGCACAGCCTGGCTCTGTCTGGGTAGTGTTTCTTGTTAGACTTTGCTGTTTCTTGTCCCGTAACAACTCAGTTTGCATTAATGAACTTTAGAGAAGAATCTGTAGAAGATTTTACACTTTGAAAGAGCAACTTTCCTGTACATGGGCAGATAGTAGCAAGGCATTTCAAGCCAGTGCCTCACATGCAGCACACACTGGGGTTGAGCGTTTGTTCACACCAAACACATCTGGGCTATCACTCACTCCAGGACGTTAAGGTAATTTATCCACATCCCAGTGTGCTGCTAATGACAATTTGGCATTTGTCCATGAAACAAGAGTTTCTAAGAGACCCCTTCAACATTTATCCTCATGTCAAGTGTTTACCACCTTCGCAGGACATTGATTTGGGTTTTACATATTTAATAAAACACCCATTTACTCCAGTGGAGAAAAGTGTTCTTCATATTGCTTAACAATTAAAACACTTTTTAAAATATGTAAATGCTGTCTCATGATAAGTAACAACCCCTAATGAACAATTCATAATTTCCAGGCATTCATAATGTTAAATTAGTTTTCCTGTCCTCTTCCCAAATTCTCACAGTTTTGGTGACAATTTCTAACCCATCACTCAAGCCCCAGACATACCTTGCCTCACACACCAGCAAGTTTACGCTTTGCATGACAGGACAGCTTTAAACTCACCCTTTAGGTCAAACCAGCTCCTGAGCCTTCACCCTGTCAGAGGATGGCACAGAGGTCAGACAGTCGCTTACCAAGCATCATCCAGATGGGCTCGATGCTGTCGTTAAGGAGCTGCATGGCAGCAGTTTCCCCAGCTATGGTGGACTCCGTTGATGCCACAACAACCTGGAGAGCTGACACATTGTGCACTGTGAATACCATGAGAGGCCAGCTGCTGTCCCCTTGTGTGCACAGAAAACATGACCACCCGTTGCACAGTTCAGCTGAACACTTCTTCTGCTACGACTCCCTGTTCTGCCTTTCCCTTCTCAACAATACGCCTTGTTCATCATGTCTCATGGGTGGAAAAATCCAAGAGCCCCAGCAGAAGGGAAAAGGAAATTGGGAATATAGGCCTGGCATCATGCGTCTGCTGTAGCTGAACACAGTGCCTGTGCCAAACACTGTCCTGCAAACCCCTGGTACGTTTTCTGTCTCCGTCCCTGTGCCTCATTGGCATGCCAGGGCTCAAAAATGCTGAAGCGCACAGAGCTGTCAGTCATCAGATGGGATGCCTCTGGGTTAGCCATATCACTAGGATCTTTCACTGTTCACTGACCATTTCCCTCTTCAAGTTCAGAAGAAATTTTATCCTGTGGAGATAATCCTGGCAGGAGCAAAAGACATTGCTGCACTCAGGGTGCTGGTCTCAGCTGCAGAATTTCTTCCTTTAAAAGACATCCTCCAGCTGTCCAAACCAGAAAACTTGATTGATCTTCCATTCCTTTATTGAAAGCAAAATCTGTAAGAAGGCAGGAACAAGCTCGTGCCAGTGACCTGTGGGAGGACACGAATTCTTCTATTGTTTGAGGGCTCTTGGTTGCCAGGAAAAGGGCGGCGTGAGGCGGACCCCGACGAAGCTAGCGGAGAGCCTTGCTTGACACCCAACCTTGGGCTCAGCTCCCTCCCTACCTGCAATCAGACCAGAGACACTCTCCCTGAGGAGCTCCACGCCGCTATCTTTAAGACACATGGATTTATGGTGGTCCCATCCTCCTTCTCTGGCATGAGAGTGCAAGAAATTAATCCTCTGACATTCACAGTAGCTCTTCCCTTACTGAGGGAAAGCTTCAGCAGCTTCCCCCACCCCCCACGGTAATGCTCACAAGGACATATGACATTTTAGCACTACCAGCCAGATTCTTATGGCTAAGCTCGGACATGGTTTATACCGACAGTGAAAAGTGCTTAGAATTAAAAAAAGCTCTCTTAACTGATGCAGTTCAAATCAAATTTAAACGGATATTTATGGAGATAAAAATGCTATATCTGAAAGGGAAAAATCTATTCCCAGGCAGATGTGGGAGGTGTGGAGAGGCGAGATGGGAGCAGGGGATGAGGAGCCCACCTAGACAAGAGGTGACTTGAAGAAGGTGGACCCAAGGGATGGTGGCAGGCAGCAGGTGCTCTCTGCTGCTGCCTTGTTTCAGCCACTGTGACCTGGGGAAATTTCCTTCCTGAGCCTGAAGGTAGCGATTGGCTTTACACCAAGCACGAGAGCAGAAGCGGCACAGTTGAGTCCGTGGGGCCACCCAGGGATGATCTACACATGTGGCTGTTACAGTGGTCTCCTGATGTCATCTGGATCATCTAAATCATCACCATGAGGAGGATGAAGAGAAGCAGGTTCAAGCCAGAACATTCCTGACTGTTCATTGTCCTTGGTATACATAGCAGCCATCACTTTAGCAGCGTCTATTTGAGTAGACCATAGTAAATGAACCCTATGCATGTGAGAAATGGCTGTGATCTGAGCCTGTAGTTCTGACTCGAAGAACCTGTTTTGATTTTCTAGCTACATATGTGGTGTTTTATACATCTTGGTTGTTGTTTTTTGGTTTTATTTTGTTATTGTTGTTTTGCTGGTGGGTTTTTTTTTTTTCTTTCCTCTCTTTCTAGCATTTTATTCTTAGATATTTCCTCTTCTGACTTCTCCACTACTGGTCAAAAGCAACTTCCTAACAACTAGCACAAGCCTGCTTTCCCTTTTCCTCTCCTCCTCTTACTAGACCCTCAATTTTCCAGATTCATCCCAGACTTGGCAGCTGTCTGGCCCAGGAGACAGTGCACCCCCACAGCGAGTCAGCCTGTTACCGTGTTTAGGATTAAAGACAGTCCCTGGTCCTAGTACTAAATCTGGAGCCTTACCCATGGTGACCTGATTTGTCCATAACGAGCCTTGAGGGAATCTACTAATTATCTCAGGTGCCTTAATATTGCCACAGTAGGTACCTAAGTCCTTCTTGTTTTTTCAGTACAAGTCTAAAATGTTTCTGTTCAGCCATCATGCAAGGGTTATGAGCTACCTGGGTCACTGCCAGGGAGGTCTCTTTACAAAGTGAGAGCTGCCCAATCACATCACTTATTCCCACCACAAGCTGCAGGTTTCTATTCCTCTCCCTCCCTCATGTGTAGGGCTGAATAAAGTACATACTCTCATAGTCTCTCTGCCAGACGACCGAGCATGACAGAAGGACACTCAGGAGCTCCAAAATTAATTGACTCCTCCGTGCCATAGGAGACTGGGATTCAATTCCTTCTTTTGCTGAAAAGTCTTGATCATACTGCAAAGCTTTCCTGGTTTTGCTGTGCAGGTTGCAAGGCCATGAAAAGGTTGTGCAACTAGTACAGCCATCCGAGTATTCAGCCACAAAACCCCCAGTGTCATGACCAATCTTTTGAGCAACCATTTATTGCAAAACTATCATCTCAGATATTTAAGGAATTGTTTTCTGTGGATTCTCCAATTCATTGCTACCTTAACACTGTATACACATATGCATTGTAACATATATGCATGCCATTATAAAAAGTTTCCTCCATAGGAAAGGGATACATGCTATCAAATCACATCCCTTTATACACAGGAAAATTGATTTTGACTGAGGTTTTCTGAAAACTATCAGGCTACAAACCTGATTTATTTTGTGGCCCTAGCCCTCCAGCCTGTAGTACCTCTTAAAATACAGAGCTACATGAAAAACTCAGACTTTTTGATAACAGCAGAACAGACTCTTTTTAGGTAGGTTATAAGGCAGGCCAAATATTGAAGCTTCCAAACTTGTAGGATTCCCAGTTCTTTTATATTTGCATTTTGTATTTCTGTATTGCAATTTTTTCCTTTCCCATTTTCTTTGTTTCCTCCTCATGTATGATAAAATTAAACCTTTGGAAGACAGGGTGGTTCATCTTCCGGTCCAGTTGTAATTTAGCTTTTGTTATCTGATGATGTCTTTACTTACAGTTTGTTTGCAACTGAGAAATGTGTACTTACCACATGGTGAATAATACTCCCTACATTACCTCGAAGAACCACGTTATTGAATTTGGGTATTTACAGATATTGTTATAAAGATTCCCAGATGTCAACTCCACAAATCTGGAAAGCACTTCTAAAAGTAGAGCCTGAGTGAAAAACGCATTGACAGTAGATGATTTTAAATGATTTAAAATAGATACTTGGGATGATCAGCACACCCAATTTTAGAAAATATATTTTACAGTGAAGAGAAATATTAATATTTAAGACTACTATAGTGCATCTTCTTGAATACTTCACTACACATAAAGAACTGGGGAGTTTTTAGAGACAATACCCCTGTTTCAGTGTTGCATCCATTTGTAACTACCATCTTCAAAATGAACGTCGTGTCTTTTTGCCACATGTACAATTTTCATTTTTCGAGCTTATCCAATACTTTCTGGATATGATGCAGGATAGTCTGTGTAAACTCTTAAAGGCCCTGGTGTACATGATGCTGTTTAGATTCTTGGCTATTGTCCTTAAGCTCAGAAATCTCTCTCACTTTAAAACTGAATCAGCTGAAAGAAAGCAGAGAATTGTTGATTTGTGTAGGGACTGGGAGTTATCTTTCCTTGAAAAAATACAAAAATGTCTTCTCTAGTTTTCTTTTTTTTTCATTACAATTTGTTTAGGATGTACTTCCATTCATATTTGGAAGTCATTTGATGCTCATCATCTGATGACTCTTTAAAAATACAATTCCATCCTTAACTTTCTAGGAAGGTTGGTATTTGCATATTGACAAAAAGCTGGAGCATGTCGACAGTGTGAAACATTAACTGGTTGAAGAAATCACAGGTAAAGCCCAGTCTCTTCAGTTCAGGTGATAAGTGGCCAAGGTAGTACAGGACAAACAAGGATGGAAAGGGACACTGGCAAGCAGGGTCCTAGGTTTTCATTCCAGCTCTGCTGATGACTTTTTATTCACTTTGCTTCTCTACTCCTGGATACCCCTAACCCTTTCTGTAGTTAGGTCAGATTTTAGATTCTTAGATTTTTTAATTTTAATACATGGCTTCCTTGCTGTGCAGACATAGCATACCATAAGGAACCTCTGCTGTACAGCAAGGCCCTCTCCAGCCTACTTAAATGTAACGTAATGAGCAGCATAATAACAGCATCCTCACTCTGAATCTCCAGGATAACATTAAACTTGCCCTAAGTCTGAATCCCTTTTTTGATGCTGGCTTGAATTCAATAAATTAGATAAGTAAAGATTCAGTGTAGAAAAACACATGCAGATTCAGTAACATAGACTTACCGTTCCCAGGAAAATATTGACAGAAACACATGACACTATTGAAACTCTGGTTCTACTGCGTGCGTTTGAACACCAGCATTTTCATCAAGGGGGAAATCTGTAGAGGCAGGGTTGTGTGTATGCCAGGCAGGCAGCCCACCACCCAACGAGGCCCCAGTACCCACCAGGGCTTGGCCAGGCAGGGCGTGAGAGCTCAGACTTGTCTGACAGTGTACGACCCCTCTCCTACACCTCTTGGAAACAAAGGCAGAGAAATGGCAATGCAAAACCATACAAGCCAGGTGCTTGAGTAGAATAGGATGATCTGAGGATGAAGATTTGTCTGAAATCACAAGTTTCCAGACTGCTAGTGTCAACCTGAAATGTTAACTCATCTTAGTATGTGTTAAGGTTTGAATATATCTCCCTGCCAGTTGAACTGTAGCTGTAGCTGTGTACAAAATCGTAAAAAACACATACATATATATATATATATTTATATACATATATAAAACCGGTGATTAAAACTTTGAGGCCAGATTTGCTAAGGAGAACCCCCCCAACATTCTTAAAGAGCCTTCCTTTATAAAGGAAAAGGTGCATTTCTAAAAAAATGGTAATCCAGATTGTACAAAGAAGCTTAAGACCCTGTAGCATTTTAGCTTTTGCCAGCCTGAGTCTCTCTGCTTACACTAAGTCTCTTTCAAACTGAGCTGTCATTTGCTCTTTCAGATTTTTGTTTTTTCCTTTTGTCCTGTTCAACTCAAATTCTCAAGTGGTTTCACAATGATGAAACACTTCTACTCAGCCAAAGTGGAGGACAGCCAAAATACCCAGATAAAGAGATTTTCAGATGAGCCAGGGGAAATTCATTATGCTGAAGGTACATCATTATTTTCAGTAACATTTGGTAGAGTGGAACAGGCAGTAGGTGATTATTAATCATAGAAACATTAGCACTTTGGCTCCCCTATGCAACCTTTCCTCCTCTGCTTTAGAATGTTGTTCCTTTGCTGTCACGCTTGCTCTGAGCTATTAGTCCTAGGCTGACGCTGTATGTTCTATCTCAGCATCAACAGTGATGTAGATGCTTCCTCTGCAAAACCAAAGCCGGTGGTGCTGCTGTTGTACAAAAGCAATAACGCTATTTCAACCCAGAGCCCTGAGGAGGCTACAGCCCACAGAGCAGAGGCGTGCTATGACTAAATGCATTTTTCTACATGTATAAAAGAAAACCCATTCTCACTTACTATCTAAGCTTTCCTTGATCTTAACTGCAAGTTGGATAAATTAGCTTTGATGGTATCCGGAAAAGGGGATAAATATACTTTTTTTTATGAGCAGTCACTTATTTGTCCTCTTCTGCAGTGTAAAGTCCACAGATGAATGCCAGTAAATTGCATACTGCTATTTAAAGGACAAATTAGAGCAGAAGAGAGAAACACTACCAAGAAGAGGTTAGATTTTTCTGGAGAGCCTTTGTTCAGTCACAGTATATTTAAATAAAAGTTTCATTTAAGAGGGACCAAGTAATACAGAAATCCACCTGTAGGAACCTGAGCTCAGAGACAGACTGACTCTCATGAGAAAGGAAGAACAGAAGCATCTCATGTAAGTTTCCCCATGTGTGTGCTGCAAATCCATCAGTAACAGTTTTAGGAGGAAGCTGAAAGATTAAAATACCTGAATCTAGAAGATCATAATGGTGCTGCTTCACTGTGTTGTGTACCGAAAAGAAAAAAAGTGACACCTGGTAGTGACAAGCTGGGTGCAACTCTGGCTTATTTAACCCAGAAAATGCTCCCATCTGGCTTACTTGGCAAAACCCCTGTCAGTCATCTCTGTTGGAGAGAGCAGTTGTCCCTGTTGCAACGAGCTCAGTGCATCTTAACAGCTTTTACCAAGCAACAATTGTAAAAAGCTGACCACCTGTATACCAGCTACTTTGGGACAGTGAAATACTTGTGCTATGTCAACTATACTGCACTTTTTAGGCTCTTTTAACCTATTTACATTAATTCTCTAGATGTTGAAATTATAAGACCTAGACAGTAATTGCTGTTCTGGCGTTGAAAGTCTCTTCTTCTATCGTGCACAGTGCTCAGAGACTGATTTGTCCCTACAGAGCTTGAGTCTTAGCAGAAAAAGAGAGAAATTAGTAGGCGGCAAGAGATAACCATGTCATAAAAGCAGATATGCTGCAGCCTTTCCCCCAGCCCAGCCCCAACCCATCTGCTTTAATAGGCATTTGAATGCCAGGTAGGGGAAGTAGGAGTGTTGCTACAGATGACAGTGGAATGGGTAATTTTCCACAAAGGAGCTCCTAATACTATTTCTAAATTGAAGTTCAGGTTTTGTAGTCTGCAAGCATATTGGGTTACTTGATATCCAAGAGGTTCCTCATGAAATCCAGGTGGGGCTCCCAGTGTACGTGCATGTATCTCTTTATCCCTGAAATCTGAAAAAGAATCTAACCTCAATAAATCACAATAATCCCAGACATTTTGCCTGAAAAGAAGAATTAGATCACTGTGGCAGTGAGGAAAATCATAGGAGCAACATAGCGAAGGAGCATTAGGTGAGTTGCTCCATGAAGTGTAAGAAAACATACTTGTGCCGAGCCGCTGAATAATACAGGGGCTGGAACGTGATGTCACAGGTTTAGACTTTCTCAGATCACAGTAGGATTATCTCAGTGAAGACATAGGTTTCATTCCTTGCCACCAAAAAAAGAGGAGGATGAGCTTCATTGTTTTGTTTGTTTTATTTCAAATAATGCTTCTGGATGACAGCTGTGTCTGCTCTCTCCATCTGAAGAGATAGTGACGCAAAGACCTGTAAGAATACCAGCTCCCCACTCCCCCTCCCCTGCACCCTGACTTCTCGTCGCACATCAATAGCGATGTGCGTGTTTCAGAAGTATGCAAAGTGATAGCCGATTTGCCCGATAAGTGTTTTCTCCTCTAGAGACACATGTAATTGAATATTGGGTGCATAAGCAATTCCACTATCTAAATTGCATACAATTTGTTCTTAAAAAAAACCCCAGCAGAAAATAGATTCAATTCTGCTGTTGTGCAATATCCTATTTGAGTTAGGTTAATTAAGCCAGTGCCATTACTTGCGTGGGAGGTTTTTTCTGCCCAGAGGATTTTCTGCCCAGAATAAGCAGGGCTGGGAGATTTGAGCCTTATATCTTCTTGGGATGATCAGTTAGAAATGTAAAATCACAAAGAGAGTTAGCACTTGTCTGCTCTGATTGAACTTGGCTTGACAGCTGGCCAGCCTAAAGGTAAATGTGCTAATCATGATAAAAGCAGGGCAATTAATCAGAGCACGGCAAGGACATGGTGTTAACAGTGCTGAAAGCGAGCAAAGGAAACCTTCCTGCATTACAACACATACTTTTCTTCCCTAGGGAGCTTTGGTGTTACCTATTATGGAAATGTTTACTTCGGTAACACTTGGGGGAAATGGTGCAGTGACGCTGCTGATGGTTATAGCCTTGATGTTTTACCACGCAAGCAGGCAGTTATCTATACAGAAGGACAGCAGTAAAAGTATTTCCTACCTCTTTTGTGATGCGTCTCACATGCAAACTTAAATCAGAAAAGAATGCACAGTATAATTCAGAAACTGACCTACTACAGCAAGGGGAGACCTTTTCTTATTAAAGTCAAAGGGATTTGGCTGTGGCTGATAATTAGGAGATACCTTTTGGTCAGCTGTAATAATCCACAGAGTTAAAAGGATTGCTGTTAAAGCACAAGGGCTTCCAGCTAATACTTCAGGTAAAGAGCTACCACTCTTATGCCTTAACCATGGCTACTTAACAGATTTTTATTTTAATTTTGAGGTAGAAATACTGTCTATTTAAAGGAAGCAAAATCCTCTTGAAACAAAGGCCTGGGAAGCCTCAGTTCAATACCCAAGTCCTGGGCAAGTCACTGATAACACTGAGAGAAATACCTGGGTGGAAAGGCAGCACACGCTCAAGCCCTTAGCGCACACCCCCAGCCAAACGCTGGCTCGGCCCCTTGGCATACCAGTGGGATCCTGCCCCATCACCGGCCATAGGCTGGCAGGAGGCCATGGATCAGAGCACTCCTAAACACAAGTACATGCTGGGCAGAGAATGGATCAAGAGTAGCCCTGAGGAGAAGGACTTGGGGGTGCTGGTGCATGAAAAGCTGAACATGAGCCGGCAGTGTGCGCTGACAGCCCAGAAAGCCAACCGTATCCTGGGCTGTATCAGGAGAAATGTGGCTAGCAGGTTGAAGGAGGGGATTCTCCCCCTCTATTCTGATCTCAGACCCCACCTGGAGCACTGCGTCCAGCATTGGCACCCCCAGCATGAGAAGGATATTGACCGGTTGGAGCGAGTCCAGAGGAGGCCACGGAGATGCTCAGAGGGCTGGAGCACCTCTGCTATGGGGACAGGCTGAGAGAGTTGGGCTTGTTCAGCCTGGGGAGAGAAGGCTCTGGGGAGACCTTATAGCAGCCTTCCAGTACCTGAAGGGGCCTACAAGGAAGCTGAGGGGACTTTTTACAAAGGCCTGTAGTGACAGGACAAGGGGTAACGGGTTTAAATTGAAAGGGGGGAGATTTAGATTGGATATCAGGAAGAAGTTCTTCCTGGAGAGGGTGGTGAGGCACTGGGACAGGTTTTGCAGACAACCTGTGGATGCCCCATCCCTGGAAGTGTTCAAGACCAGGCTGGATGAGGCTTGGAGCAACCTGGTCTAGTGGAGGGTGTCCCTGCCCATGGCAGGGGGGTTGGAACTCGATGATCTTTAAGGCCCTTTCCAACCCAAACCATTCTATGATTCTATGCATGGCATCACCAGGTTGGCCACCAAAGAGCAGAATGAGGAAGAGCAGCAGCACAGCCTCCAAGAAAAGGGGCAGGGAGCCCACCTGGGCTTTTAATGGCTGGCTCTGCTCAGCTGACACAGCACTTGGTAGGAGAGGTTGTGCTTCAACAACTGAACACCCTGTGTGTATTCAGTCATGCTATCTCTGGATTTTGTTGCCTGTGGCTATAAGGACATTTACTGATTGATAGGTTTGTTGTTTTTCTGAAAAAAGTTTACACTGAGACAGAGCAAATTTACATCAGTGTTTCATGTTTCACCTGGAGTCATTTGGATCTTGGGTTCATGCTAAAGCCATTTGTCAAGCTGTAGGAGGATTCCCATGTGAGGAGATCACTGGCATGGTCATCACTAGCCTCTAAGGCCCAGAGGAATCATTTTTACAAGCCAGGTGGGTATCCTGCAAATCCCAGACTGCAAAATGCAGGTCCATGAGTGGGGACAAACAAAACCTCCTCTTTCTTTTATTAACAAGTAACCAAGCTTGGACCTTCAAAAAAAACAAACAAACAAACAAACACACACACAAGCATAAATCCCATTAAGACCATCCAGCATGGTAAAGCATGGGACCCTTCACTGAATATGGAAATAACAGATGACAGCTATGGAATGGAGGTCTCTGACCTCAGAAATAAAACACTGTGGTTTTCATAATGGCAGAAGAGACCCCAGCTATCAGTGATCCACATTTCTCCCTTGCTGAACAGAGGGATTTCAGTTAGCTATATATAAACTGAGAAGATGACAGCTCCCAGACAAATTACATGAAGTAATAAAAAAAGTAATAGGGAGCTGCCTGCCGGATTGTCATGAGCAAGAGCTGTGGGAAAGCGTTCGCCCTGCTAGGCATCTCCAGGAGCATCAACATTCAGCTGCTCTCCCAGTGTAAAACTATCTAGGAACGCCAGCTGCTGCTGCGGCGGCTGCCAAGTGACAGTGAACAGACTCGGCCACGTCAGGGGACACGTACAGAAGATGTGTTCCTTCTGACAGGTACAACCCCAAGTGCTTGTGCTTTGCATGTGTGGCAACAGCAAACTAAAAACCCAAAATAGAGCGGGAATGTGGATGGAGAGGGCGCAGTGTGCACACACACACAAAGCCACTTACAGGAGCATTCCCGGTTTGCTCTCTCACGTGAAAATCTCAGACAACCTGCGCTGGTACTGGTTCCAGGCAATCCCTAAAGATGTAGTAACTTAACATCAGAGAAAGCAAATCCTTGCCTATCAGCACCACCACTTCAGCAGCGCGTAGCTTTGCCCTGCTCTGCTCGCTGCTGGAACGTGGATCAGAGGGTTAATTTTTCTGTGTGGGTTTTGCAGGCAATGCGTTTTAGCAAAACAGCAATTCTCAATGCACTTGGGGAAGGAAAAACGTAACATCTCCTCGGCAAGGATGCTGGTCCTTTCCCCGCAGATGGAGCCCTTGCTCAAGCAAGCGGCAGCGCAGCCGCCCCGCGCGTTGGCTGAACCCCCGGGCGAGGAAAGCCTGGCTGCTGCAGGGCCGGGATGCAGCCGCTCATTCTCTCCATCTTATCAGATTGTGGGCTTTGGTTTTTTCATTCTGGGAGATTTATACTAAATGACATGGTTTTATTACAAATTCCAGGAGAAGCCAGGATGGTGGGGAAGTTTAGAGCAGGACCAGCAGCTCACTGCTGGCCTGACAGGGCATCAGGATCACAGGGGGATTTGAAAAGATATTAAATATATGTAAGCAGAGTTGTCAAGTAACCTTTTTTTCTTTTCCAGGAAAAGATCGCATTCTGCAGGAACATGTAAAATCTGATAAGATTTTGATCCCATTTCCCATCATTGCTTGTGATCAGCAGTTGACCGTTCCGTAAGATGCACTTACGGATCACTCTGTGCTTGCACAGGTGATGTGTTACAGCTTGCCATCCGTAGGAGAGGAACGGTGAGTGGTTGAGCACGGCGAGCCATGTCTCCTGGAAAGAGCCCACACTAGTCTGCAAATTCAATTTTCTCCTAAAACACTGCAGGTTTCAAATTTTGGTTTATCCTGAATTAGGAGAAAACAATTTTGAAAGTGTTCTCAGAGTACAGCTATACATCCAAATGAATCATGCTAAACCCAGTAAAATGATACACGTTGATGAACTCCAAATGTTTTATTTGGAAGCTGCTATCATTTCATTGAATTGTTTTTAAGTGTTTTTGTTTGAACAGTGGACTGAGACATTTTTGGAGGGAAGCTGGTCAGGTTGGTCAGGAGGCAGGTCAGACTCGGAAGGACAGGAATGTAACACAGGTTTTATCCAACCCCAAACAAAAAGCCCAGCACTTAAAAAAGTTCTAAAATTGTTTTGAAAATATTTTGGTTCTGTGTCAGTGAAACTGATCTCATTGCACAATTCACAGGGAATTAAATAGTTTCATATAAACCCCATTTTTTGGTAAGAACAAACCCAGTAATATTTTTGATCCCAAAGCACCACATTTCTTGGCTGCCAGTGCAGCAGAGAACTAGATTATAATACTGAGACAGATGTTATCAATAATAGTATGCCAAGAAATAACTACATGTCTCAGTATGAGAGAGTACTCTGTATTTTGAATCTGGTCAGGCTATGAGGAAACACAACAGCATTCCAGGAAAATCAAGAGCTGTGACATTAACTAATGTTACTAGTCAGAAAATATGATGAAGATAAATGCATGTACCGAATATACTGCTTTCACACTGGTTGAGCAATAAAGTCTGAGCCTCCACAATTGTGAAACTTTTGTGATATTACAAAAATATTTAGTTACTCATGATACATAACCACAAACTCTTCATTGATTTGGAATTGGACCTCCCAGGTTCTCACCTGAACCTTGTCTTTTGTGAATCTGACAAAAGCCATGTAGTCTATTCTTCAAGAAACAAAGAATTCAAATGAACCCCTTCATGCCAACACATAGCCAGCAGAGGAAAGGTTGTTCAGACTGCAAGGATCCACTCAAGGACCACTGTCTCCAGACAGTGCCTCCTTGGAAAAACACCCTTCCTCTCACAGGTGTTGCCTTTCTCAGCCAGGCACAAGTAGTAGAAGCCCTTCACACCAACATTGCAAGATGAAAGAAATATAAGGTGTAGTGTCTAATTTTCAAAATTCACCTGAACGCTTAGGAGCCATGCAACCAGAATACTTCTTCTATCTACTGTATTTGATATTTGACACTTGTGTGATTTCGTGTTTTAATTATTAAGTATCTTATCATGGGTGACAGGAATTTTCCTAGCGATTTAAACTTCCCAGTATGAGAATGGGAAGTTAGAGGAGCCATAGGTTTTAATTTAACACCGTTGTGACAATACGTGGCTTTATTTAGGGTAATTCCTACTACATAAGTGAAATAGAAGTTTGATCACCTTGTTCATTAAGAGAATTTAATCTTATTAGAAAAGATGAAATGAGAGATGGGAAATTTTCTCTGCAGAATAAACCCATTAATGCCTCCTTCTTACAAAATAAAGCAGGATGATCTTTCTGCATGTTATAAGGATAAGGCATCCCTACCTTTTTATTTAAACAGGTGCTGTTGCTTAGCAACAAGAGCTGATATTGCCTTCAATGATAGTCACAAACGCCCCGATTCAGCAAAAACATTTATCATTTTCACACGAATCGGTCACCTTGGGTAATGATCCAGGGCAACTGTTTTACAGCCAAACATTCACGTGCAAAACAAAAGTAAATTAATTTCATGCTGTCGTCAGCCACCAGACTGTTCCACACAAAACAGCATTTACTTGCAAAGGATCTACCAACTGTTGTAGCTACTGAAAAATAAAATAAATTAAGGGATAGCTTTCAGCATTTAATAGTCTGAAATCACGGAAAGTGAGGCCCTAGCTCCTCTTTTATACATGCAGTAAACAGCTTGTGGTAATATCTTCCTAGTTTAGCCTTCTGAGGGAAAAGTAGAAAAACCTCAAGGACTCAGGTCTTTGTACCCCCTGCCTCTGCTCGCCTCTCACACCTGGGCTGTGCAGAGAAGGAAACAGGGGAAGAATGGGACACTGAACACTCCCAGAGTTTGTCACGTCGAGGTCCCTGGTTAGAGGCTGGGTTAGGGACTCCCCAGTTAGGGAGTGAGTTAGGCAGAAGACCCCAAATGTAACAGCAAAGTACCACTGGCTCCACGTTTCTTCCTGTGACCCCAGGGCCCAACTTTCTTCAGCAGCTCAGTGGCAGACCTGATGCAGAGCAGGCCTGTATCCTCACAGCTATTTTAGGTGTTGGGATGTCCTCAGTGATTCCTAGACTGTGACACAACATTCCCTCCCCTTCGGCTGGGAACAGAGCCAGTGCTGCAGTTTGAGATGACTTCTTCCTTCAAAACCCAGAAAGGGGCCTAGAGACCTTCAGCAAAGCCTGGGCAGCAAGAGCAGAGATGTCTGATTTTTTTTTTCTTTATTTTTAAACATCAGAAACATTCCGGTTTTGAAAAGGAAGCCTTTCTCCAAGAGTAAATATTTGCACAAAAATATTGCGGCAGCCAGCATTACAAAATGATTGTTCGTACCCTCACGTGACGGTCGTGTCTACACTGGCTTGAGTACTCAATAATTTGTGGTTTATTTTTTGTGTGTTTGTGGCCCAGCAAACAGCTTGTCTGACCTTAACCACAAACATCTTCCCTGTAACTTTCGGAAGCGTGTTTGTCGAAGTAAGGAAAATGAAAGGCATTTGAGATGCCTGATGGCATCTGCTTGGCCTCCCTCTGCTGATGCAAAAGGGCACAAGTCTTCCTCAGGGACTGCCTCGTCCCTGCCAGCCTTCTGTGGGCCTCACGGATACCCTTGCGCATCTCTAATGATATCCAATATCTGTGTTTTGACAACTAAATTGAGCCTTTGGTCTAACACTTTTCCTGAAACTCTGGCTCTAATAAGGAATAAATTTGGGCTTGCAAATGTGCCAGGAATTCACAAATGTGTGGATTCCTTCGCAGTGACAGGTTTCCCTGCAAACTGCTGCTCTACCCTGCTATGATTTTCCCCAGTATGAGCCTACATTTAAGCTGTAAGGGTATTACAGGAAGCACACACCTTATTAAATATAAATGCAAGCTGCAAACAGTAGTTACTAATGACCTTAGAAAATACCCAGAGTATGTTCAAACATCAGCAGTGTTGTTTATACCTTTTATCCACACACTGTACATTCAGGGACAAATTGAGCAAAGCTCTTAATTTTCCCCACAGAATTTGCCTACAGTGCTGCAATACTTCACGTGTTTAAGTGACATCCAGTGTTTCAAATGATGTCTCAGTGCTCTGAGGTCACCACAGTAATTTTGTATGCACTTTTTTATTGTTGTTTAAGATGGGTGACATCAGAGATGCACAGAGCAAGGACTTGCCCCTCTCATAGTGCCATAGTTCCCTCCTCCCCACTTTGCTTCCAGTTGTTGCCAATGCTCTGTGACCTACAAAAAAGGACCCCGAACAACCAAACCTGTCTGTTGGCCTCAGAAGAAAATGATAAGAAAAAAGGATGAGATTTCCCATCTTCCTGATTCTATTTTTAACTTAGGTTGATAATAGTTTTGCATTTCCTATTTTTCTCCAGTTTTCCCTCAAAGCAATATTAAAGAGTTAAGTTCTCCAACAGACAAGTCTTGGTCCAGTCGCTCATTTAAGTGCGCACATTTGGGGCATTTGTCTGAAAACCTGGGTGTACTTTGACATCCAGCCGTGAAGAGAATGGACTCATTTTTTCCAATCTTGGCAAGACGAGCACTCTTAAATGAAAACAACTTAGTCATATTATGAAAGCTGAGATCTTTGCGAGTTTATATTCCTCACTGTGTTTGGATATTTGTGTGGGCCCAGGGCCAGAAGTAGGCACAGGGTTTGAAGAAACAGGGAAGGGACTTCGCATCGCCGCTTTGGACAGCATTTCTGCCTCCCCCAGACGAGTCTGGGAATTACACCCCCATGAGATGCTGCTTAGTGGCTGTACAGTTTGAACCAAATCCATGTTCACTGGTCATGCTCTTGCTTCGGGGCACCTAAAGGAGATCAAATTTTGATGTCAAGCATCAAAGGCAGTTGTTCGAAGACTGCTGAATACCTGACTGGGCAGTCAAGCTGCCCTTACACAGCCTCTTGCATCTAAAATCACCACATCAACTGGCAGGCCCTTTTAAAAATGAATGAAGGGAAGCAGACATACTTACACTTCTTTGGCTGAGCAGAGGCTACAGGCAAGTTCTGGTGTTGATTGCTAAGATGCTGCACACCTGTCTTAAAGAAATCAAGAGATTTCTTGATTTCCCAAAGTCTCCCTGTAGATGAGAGGAGTGAGAGAGGCCTGAAAAAGCATCAAGTCTCCATGACCAGCTTCCTGACTTGCAGGAGCTAGGGGAAACAAAAAAATTCTCTCCTTCCCCTGCTCTCTCTTCCAAATGCAGAGTTGCTTTTGTCACAGGCCTGCAGAAATAATGCCTAAATACACAGGGTATCAAGCCTCTAGCAAAATTTCAAGTGCCTACTCCCATGAGAGCCAATAGGTGAGGATGTGTGCTTCCAACAAGATTGGGTTTTGCACTCCGGAGCATAAGGATTTTAGAAAACAGGGTGTCAAAAAATATTCAATTTGGAGTACCTTGGGCAACTCTGACTAACGGCATCACGAGCAAGAAGTGAGGGTGTGCTCTGTGTCAGGGATCGGCTGAGGAAAATACCAAAATATGAAAACAGATGCTGACAAAACGTCCATGCAGCTGAGCAGTGTGTCTGACAGTAGCCAAAAACCAGATGACTAGAGAGAAGTGCAAGAATAGAGCAAGCGTTTTTTCCCATCACAGCCTGCCAGCCTCCAAAACTTTGTGCCTCAGGCATTTCCCCAGCCAGAGGTTGTCTGTTGTGTTTAATAGCTGCACTCAGACTTCTCCACCACAGACTTGTCCAGCCTCTTTTTAAGCAAAGTGAACATTTAGGATCCACAACACCCTGTGGCAAGGGTCCAAGGCTCTAACATATAGCAGACAAAAAATGACTTTAATTCGCTATGGATCCATTACCTGCTGGCTTCACTTGATGCCTTCTTTTTTGTTTGTTTGTTTGTATTTTTAACTAGTAGTCATGGTAAACATTCCATCCCTTCATCCCTTAAGCTGTCCATGATTCAGTGACCTTTGTCACACCTGTCATACCCCACCTTACTTATCTCTTTTCCAGACGAAGCATCCCAGCCCACACTGTGATGCCAGAGAGAAGCTGTCCTCAAATATTTTCTGGTGTCCCCAGCTCCCCAGCCTGACAGGGACCCTCATACATTTGTTGACCCACATTTGAGGTTTTCTTGTAGGAAAGCTGTGTTGCTTCTTCCCTACTGGCATATTTATCCATGTGCCCACTATGTGTAATCCTTATGACAGCTTTCAATTTACTCTAGCTTCATAGGAAGTATTTCCTACTATTCTACTTTAACAAAGATGATTTTAATTATTTGGTTATGTGGACACTTCCCCTTGAGCTGATTCGTCATGTAGTTGTAGATATCACTGTAAGAACAAGCGTTGGAAAGCATCATATTTTCTGACGTTTATGAATGGATATCCCACCTCCACCGAGAAACATGAGCAAGACTTGGTCACTGACTTGCAGCAATCAATCACCTCACCTGGCCTGCCTAACAAGTAAATGGCCTTGGTCTGCCTATTAATGGCAAGACATTCATTATTTGTATTATCCATGACTACCTAGGCAGAATACCTCAGACTCTCACAGGAGCTCAGATGATAACATTCTGAGGGCAGAAGAGAAAGGGAAAGGACAATATGGAGGAGAGGGAGCAGCTCTACTACCTTCACCAAAGTGGGTGTTGAAGTTAGAGTATGTTCCTATAACTTATGCTCAGTAAAATGGAAGATGCTTCATGCAGTTAAGGAATGAATCGCTACAAAAGTACTGACAGCACTATGGATGGGTATTTTCAGACCCCCATCAGCCAGCCGCACATACGATCTGAGCCCTGACAACAATTATGTGTCACATATACACGATGTGCTAGGCAATTCTATTCCCATGCTGAAACGCAGGTAGCCACTCTGCAGTTGTCATGTCACAAAAGACACATCAACAACCATAATACCATAGGAGATGCATGACCATAGAGTAATCAAATACACTGTAATTCAAGTCCAGAAACAAACTCTGTTCTTCAAAGTATTTTCATAGACCAGAAACAGACAACTAGAGCAAAATTTGGGTGACAGAAAAATATAATTTGTTACTAATAAATATATGGTAATATTTTTTTCAGCCATCCTGATAAAGGCTTAGGATATATTCTTTATATGAAAGGTAATAAAGATGTGAAAACACTTGATAAGGCAAATAATTACAAACAATAAATTAGCTATACTTGTTTTTTATAGCTAGAAATTCGTGTTTTCTACAGCTCTGATGTCTATCTGCTGAGGCAATCGTGTGAATGGAGTATATTCAAGAAGTAACGGAAACTTCTCAAGAATGGCCATTCACTTGATTTAAAATAAAAATATTTTAGGAGTCATTTAGGACAGACAATGCAACATGAAGCTGTTAAAAATATTCATTCCTTTTGGCACAAACCCCTCTTTTTATTCTCTCTCATCTTTCTAAGATGACTTTTTCCATCTCTACCATTTATGTGAGCTTGAGGCTACAGCATGCAATGTTTCTTTAAAAAACAAAGGCAAACTAATCTATTCTAACCCAAAGAACACAGGATCTTTAGTGCTAGAGGGAATGGTTAAGATTTCTGTTCTGCATTAGAAGTGTCAGGGTCATTTATAAAAGCTTGTGGTTTTTTATTTTTTAAAAAGGTCCCTCCTTCTGGTCCCTCTGGTTCTCTCTCTGGTGCCTGTTTAGTAACTTTTATTTATAATGGCTTAATTTGACATATCTATGGCCAACTAGATTGTTGCACTCATAATATTTTTTTTTAATTTGCATTAGCAGAGCCTACTTGGAAAAGATTTCCATTAACCAGTTTAAATCTCAGACACGCCTCTGCGATCATCCAGAGGACAAGGGAAAAATGACCTGATGTTTCTGTCCAGTTTTCACAGAAGACAAAAACAGAGGAAAAACCTGCTCCGAAGCATACAGCTGTACAGTAGGGGTGCATGAAAATAAACATCCCTCAGCTATTTCATGGAGAAAACGGATTTAATCTGTATAATAGCACGCAGCAATGCTGTTCGGTTAAATGTATTTTTTGTCGCGCAAAGTGTGAATTCTGATGTGCACTGCTTGGCAGTAACCTGAGCCCATTATTATGATGCCCTTTAACAGCCATCAAAAGGGCACAGATTTGGCTCCACACCGATGCCTGCACCTTAGCAAAGTGGAACAGCTGGTGCTGCTGAAACACAGCGCAAAAGGAATAGGCAGGAACAAGACACTGAGGCTGACAACATCTCAGGCCTACGTATGCGTATCAGGCCTTTTGCTGGTAAAGGCAGAAGTTCTGCCTGTAAAGATTTTCTGGCTTCGCAAAATATAAAGGGAAGATATCAGATGCATTAAATGCAAAATTACTATTTCATTTTTGACAGGCGTTTCAAATTTGAGGCATCTGCACCAAAACAGTTTGCCAGCCTTTGCCGAGGGAGTGCACTGTATTTACACCATCTCAGTTTTCTTCATGTTTCTGCTCCTGACCCAAACTTCATTCTTCAGTGTTTACACTTTCTCTGGCCTAACTCTCTCTGCTCAACAAGTCATACAAACCCACCTCTCCTAACCCCAGCCCCAGTTTCTTTGCTGAAAATCCTTCAATCTCTTCTCATCTCAGTCCCAGTCCCCCTTGCCCAGGCAATTATTTCCTCCATTCTTCTTCTCCCAGTTCTGAGAACCCCATCTTTCAACCCTGCCCTGACTTTCCAGGCAGCTCCCATATAATTCAGGGCATTTCCTCCTTCACACTGCCAGAGTGATAAACGCCTCTCAGCTTTGCCAAACCTCAGCCTCGCCAAATCTCAGCCTCGCCAGACTGCAAGCTCCCAAAGATCCGAATGTGCCTCTTTTCTCCATGGACATGGAGATGTTCAAAGACATGTAATGTAGCTAAATTCCAGCGAATTTTAACTGTGAGATTGGTAAGGCACATCCTTGACCCAGAGCTGACCTCCTGGCAAGGCTCACACTTTCACCCTGAAGGCCTTCGAGGGGATGAAGAGCAATGAACCGTTTTCAAAGGAAAGGTCACCAGGAGTTTAACATGAGCAAAATGACATTTCCTCCTAGCTTTATTTACAGAACCAGATGAACCATTTCAACTAACATTTTCAAAGCCCAGCATGGGAAGTTTCAGCACGAATAACAAAATGGACAAAATATAAAAAGCTGAGGGCAGGTTGCTTTCCCGGTGAACGCTGGGGGAGAGGAGCCACGTACCAACTCTGTCAGAGACCTTTTCCCCTTTAAACTAACACTGGCAGCTGCAGGGCAGTGTCCAAATGGTCACTGTATTTCTTTTTAATGAGAGTTTGGACCTGCTTCAAGCCTAGTACTAAAATTAGGTCTTTTACTAGCATTTTAATTTTCCAGTTCAAAGGCTAGAAGTTTTCAGAAACCACTTAAGCCACCGCTGAAGATTACAGTCTGTACCACGGGTCTGAGCCCAAGACATCCAACAGAAACTGGTTTGCATTTTGTAGGAAGCCAGATTAGCATAGCTCAAAAAGGGAAAAGTGTTGCACTTCACATCAGTCTCATTCTGCTAGGGGGGAAAACACAGCTCCACTTTTTATGAGAGCCAAGAGAATGATGAGGATGAATACCTACACACAGAGCTTTGTCTGTAACCACAGTGCATGGTTGTTTAGATGCGCCTTGCCTAAGAGACCTCTCTCTACAGGACACAAGTTATTCCAGAGACATAAACAACGTGCCAGCCTGACTGATGTGATTCAGTGCTGCTTTCTTTGATGAGATCACCACATGCTACTACCGAGCAGAAGAAGCCTCAGTGCCTGAGCCCAAATTTTATGGTTCAAGAATCAACAATGTTTTTGCTCAGGAAATTTATAGTCTTTGCCAACCCCAAACTGGAACAAAGACACATCAGTCACATGTTGCAACCTTTCCAGCAAATTCAGCTCCACATGCACTATTTCAGTTTCTTTTCTGGTTGTGTCATTTTGCAAGTAGACGTAGGAAAAAGGTTAAAAGTCAAAACAAGCAAGCTGTATCAGTAAGTTACATTCAGATTTTCTTGAAATAAGTAGCAGTCTCAGAGTGCCAACTCAGATCATGTAAGACTATATACCTAAAAATCTTTGGCTTAGAAAAAGCTACCTTTATTCATTTTCCACCAGTGCCCCCCAGAGTGGGCTTTTTAAAGCATTCAAAAGGCAGCACTGGACTAGTAAGTGCTCTACCCTTTCAGTCATTCCATTTTACTTTTCACATCAAGTATGTTAACTTGCCTTTAAACCAAGAGGCCTGCCTGAAATTTTCATGCATGTGCTTTTTATATACTGTTGTTTCTTTTACTTACACTTCCAGTTACTGATTATGTTTCAGGGTCAAGAAGAACCACATGAGGAAAATCAAATTTTAAAGAGACAGATAGGCAAAGTCATAATCTATAACAATTTTTTTTTAATCTTTTTTAATATAGTCATCCACCTACCTGATGTGTCGATGTGCTCATTCACCTACCTACCTACCTTGGAGAAGTCTTACAAGTATTTAATCTTTTATTTTTCACCAAAAGTTAATCAATTAGTGCAAATGACGATGCATGCTTATCGGTTACCAATATATTGCTTTATTTCTTGGTAGCAAATTAAGGCTTTATAGTGAGATTTGTACAGTACAGGCCAATTTAAACATTAGAAACCTTAAAAACCATGTAGCACTATTCACTCAATTTAGCATAGCCAGAAAAGTAGCTTTTTCTTTTTTAATAAACAGTTAAATGTTACTAATGAGGCCTTATATTTCATGAGTGCAAATGGCTCAAAATCCCACCATCCTCAGGAATGGGCTTAACATTTAACTATCCTCGGGGCCATTTTGAGATAAAGGATAAACAGAGAGTATAGCTGGCTCGGATAAAATATACTGTACTACTTGCTGGAGAAGAATCTCTAATTTTAAAAATGCAGAAAGGAAAACCAGTGATATTAACTGGCCAAAGGAGGGTATTCCTCCCATTAGTCACTGACCAGTAACAGTAGCAATGACAAATTCTTTTTCCATGGCCCTCCTCGCTTTAGTACAATCTGATTTATAATTCAGAGCTAACAAACTCCTGTATGTTAAGCAACTCTACATTGGAGGAACATACATAAGTTACAGGAATTTTTGCAGCAGTAGGACAAGTTCCCTCTGCAGGGACATGTCCAAACCATTGCTTTTTTGTAATTTGAGAGAGCATTGCTACAAGTATTTCCTCAGCAGTTATGTATTTTTCTCGAGCATATGGATTTTCATTTCATATCAATGATTTTATTAGTGTTGTCTGGAGGTGATGGAACTACTGCTTATGAAAACCAGACACGGTGCTTCCCTTCTTATGTTCTCTACCGAGACATTTATAGCCTTTGAGCTGAACGTATGAATTCACCTGTCAGTCAGGCGCAGGGGGCCTGCCTGAAAATATCATCATCCCTAACGTGTCTGGCTTTCAGACCTGAGCGTTACATGAGAAACGGCCGCAAGAAAATTGTGAAGAAAGTAACCATAAAACGACCACACCGGGAAAGAGGCAATGAGACGGGGGAACCTCCAAACTACTCTTGCTCACGCGTGAGCCTGAGTGACCGTGAGAGTGCAAGGGGCTCCCGGTGTCACAGGGCAACGCTGGCGTTTTAATTCCTTGTTGAGCAGCAGCTGTTTCTCCAGCCTAAGGGAACACACACAGGGACAAGTTTTCTCAAAAGCTAATGGGAATAACACTCTAGGCTCCTCTGTCCCCAAGGGTGTTACCTAGATCAGCCACCTTTCCTTTGAACTGGAAGGCCACAGAGAAGGGTCATGTGTCTATGTGTAGTAAGGCACACACTGAACCTACCGACAACTGCAGTGATGCCACGGGTGCTGGAGAGATACAGCGAAGGAACGAAGACACACTTTCTGGGGACAGCTGCGCAGCACAGCAGTTGGGACTGCCCCTGCAGGCTGCCCCACAATGCCTCAAAGCATCCCCGGCGTGCTACAGCCCTGTCTCGGCTGGTCTCAGAATGGCAACATCTCAGGCTGATTCACTAGCTTTTCCCTCTGCCAGGCCACCAATCTCTCATCTGTTTTCCTTTACTCAGGTGAGTATGCCACTGCTTATCAGACCCAGAAGTCCCTGTCTGCTGCAAGAGGGTGATGCTACACATGCAGGAGAGGGCGAATTTAGAAATGAAGGCAAGTGGTGGTAACGCGCAAGTGGTGGTAACGCACGAGTGACCCGGAGGTGGGCTTTCCATGAGAATCCGCGCATGGGCACAACCTCCAGATCCACTCAGCAGAGTACTGAGTAATGGCCAGCAGGTCTCATTCTGCCTCAATCAAGTATGTTGAAGAACGTTACCCAGTATTTCCTGAGGGATTGCAATGGTTAGCTACCAAAGAGAATCTACTTGAAGATGAGGGGATGCTTTATCAGCTATATTGGAAGAAGTCGGGGAACACAGACACATATTGCATAGTCAGCTTTGTGAGCACAGCTGGAATTCAGATGTATTTGACACAGCTTAGTAGCATTTCCAAAGGAGGGATTATGTGCTATTTCCTTTGGAGGTAGCTACTGTAGCCTGGGAAAAGATCACGGCTGTTATGGAAATGGCACCCCACTGGCGATGCTGAGCATTCATTGCTTTTGCATTAAGGCAGCCTCTCCACGGAGACCCACCGCACCTTAAAAAGTGATCATACAAAAAGCAAACAAAATAGTCCTCTAGAAACCCCCCTCACCCACAACATACAAGAAAAGCAGACTCCCATGAGCTATAAAAAAGACGGCATTACTGAAAATGGGAGCGTGTGTTTATACATCAGTGTTTTTAATACTGCATTGTAACGTCAGGTGTGGGGTGTCCTTTCAGAAGAAGGCAGGGTTGGTGTGCTCTATAATACAGCGCTTGCAATGTCGTTTAACAAATCGCAGAGCATCCACAGAGACATCGCAGTCCTGCACGTTCAACATCTGCAGGTCAAAACAGTTGGCAGCTACAATCTGCAGACCCTGCCCAGTGATGCTCTCGCATGATTTCAGGCTCAGGCGCTTCAGGTTGAAGCAGTTGAGGGCTAGAAACTCCAGGCCGGTGTCTGAGACCAGAGGGCATTTGCCAATATCTAGCGATTTGAGTTTTGTGCAATTTTTGGCGAGGTACTCCACACCGTGGTCCGTGATGCCCTCGCAGCCCCGCGCGTTGAGGTAGCGCAGCTTGCTGCAGTATTTGGCTATGTAACGGATGCCCACGTCTGTGATTCGGCCGCAGTGAGCGATGCTAAGGTATCGGAGGCGCGACTCCAGCTTGGCAATCTCCCGCATGCCGAAGTCACTGACAAAGCGACAGTCGCTCACGCTCAGTTCCTTAATGGACGTGCAGTAAATCATCAGGTAGCGGAGACCCTCGTCGGTGATGCGGACGCAGCGGCGCAGGTAAAGGTGGGTCAGTTGAGTGCAGTGAGCGGCGATGGTGTGCAGTCCTTCGTCTTCCAGGACGAAGCAGTCTGTCATGTCCAAGTAGCGAATGGAGATTTGCTTCCCGTGTAAGGGAGACAGCTTGATGGAGGCTTCGCGAGTCAAACTGATGCATGTTACTTTGGAGCAGCCTAAGTGGAAAAACACAGCAAATTCAAGCAAGCAGTAAAACCAAATCACGCAGCAAGACCATAAAAGTGGTCATGAAGTTGCGTGCTGGACGTGATGAAGATATCCGAAAGGGCAGAATCATCCTGACTGACTAGTCTGGATTTGCTGGGATGTGTCCCTACACTGGAGGAAATAACAAACTCCACTGGCACCACTGAGGTTGCCTTGTGATTTTTGAGCACCAGCAAAGTAACAGGCCAAATTTGTCCATATCCCACATGTAAAACGATGGCCCGGGGTTTATCTAGGGACAGTCTGTGATCTGTTACTGCAATACAAACCCAGTGACAATTTGAGAAAATGGTACCACATGACAACCAACGCAGCTTTTTGATCAGAGACAGTCTCATTGCTGACTGGCTGAGATTGTAAACATCAGAGGCTCTTTCACCATCCAACCCCATTATAAAAAAGACAAACCCCACCCGCCCTCCAAAAAGCATTTGGAGAACAGATGTGAATCCAGCCCCAAGCCTGCTATGTGGAAAGGATGCAAAACTGTGGTAAGGCTATGTGTTCGCAGAAGGGTGGAGATTCGGGTAACCTAAGGAGAATGGGGAGAGTCAGCAAGAGCAAACGGACTGGTAAGGGCACGGGAGGACATGGACAAAGAAAAGGACTGTTCCAAGTGGGAAAGTCTGGCCGTGAATGGAAGTAACTAGACTCGAGAAGAAACACCAGACCTTGAAAGGAAAGATAAAGCTCTAGATAAGGAAAAAACATGCTCAAAACTTCCTCCATTTTTAACCTCCATGGTGGTGAATGAAAGCCTTTTTTTCCGGAAAGCACTGTTTCTGCTGCACTGCAAACTGTCAGTCTAGGGCTACCGAGGGGAAGTTCTTGTCTCTGCCAAGTTCAGCTGGGCATAGTGGAGTAGCATAGCTAGAAGCAGCTGCAAGGAAGAAAGGATGGTCTACCTGTTGGTGACCAAGGCCCAACAGTTATAGCTGTAAAAGTCTACTCAGACAAATTCTGCAGATTATGCCTAGCAGGTGCCCTCAGGTAGGGATAAAAAGAGTTTTTCCGTATTGCTGAAGCACTGGCCAACGGGGATAAAGTGACCCATGAAAAG
Source organism: Rhynochetos jubatus (assembly GCA_027574665.1). Taxonomy (NCBI): domain Eukaryota; kingdom Metazoa; phylum Chordata; class Aves; order Eurypygiformes; family Rhynochetidae; genus Rhynochetos; species Rhynochetos jubatus. The sequence continues at coordinate 80,114,878 of CM050648.1, read as the reverse complement.
CCAGAAAAGTTAGAATTATGACCTTACAGCTCCATGTATCAGAAATTCCGCACAAATCCTGTAGTCTGGAAGTAAAGAGCATGACAATGTATGGACACCACCTCAAAAACTTGAATGACCCAAACCCATACCACTTGCTACAACAGGTTCTCATTCAGAGACTTAGTGGAAGGTATGAATATGCTTCAGTTCCAGAAAACAAAAAGGAAAAAAAATCCCTCAAAATTATCCAGGGGGCTCACATAAATGCTGTAAGAAGCAGGGGATATGGAATTGAAACAGTCTGCCACCTGCAATTAGATTTCTACATTCATCATTTGAATTTGCAGCTGGATTTTTAATTTAGGCTTCAAATTTATTTGAACAGATGCAAATTTTACCTTAGGCCTCACACAATGAAATGAGCTAATTGTCCACAGGTCACGCCAAAGCTCTGGGACCTCGAAGCAAAGCACTTTGTTCAACCAACGACATCATCTTAAAACTGAATGCTCTTATTTCCTCTTCAGTTCCATTTATGTTACAGCCCAATCTTTGGAAATATGTTTGCCCTCACATAAGTACTATGTACACACTCAGTAATGCAGTGTGTTTTTTCTAAAAGGGAAGCAGTACAATACTAACGGTGTAAAAATTTCACCTCCAATCTGTTCCTTGGAGTAGGTGATACAAAATGCACCACAGTGAGCTGGGTTTCCACAGAAGAAGCTGGCACCTAGGCGGAGTTCTGCTGGACCTCTGTAGCTGTCAATATTGTGTTTGACTGAGGAGGTTGCTGGATTAAGAAGGCAGTCTGGGTGCTTTACATGCTGACCAGAATTCAATTTTAAAATCTGGCTAAGTGAGAATGAAGGGTCCACAAAGCCAAAGAGAATGTTCTGTCTGCTGAGGATCCAAGAAGGGGGAACGTTTTAATGACCGCAATTAGAAAGTGAATGGGCCAGAAGTCTCACTGCACGGTTGGAGTCACATACATCAGTGTGTGATCACTGTTTTGACAAGCTCAGCATCGCCTTGTCTAGTTATTTTGGCTATACTGTAAAATATTTCACAGGAAGGATATTCAAAATGGTTTCACCAGAAAAAGAGTCCATGTTGATACAGAACTGCCTGATTTTTAGGCAAAATGACAGGTTCCTGGGTCTGCAACAATTTTTCTGTCCTACATAATAAAACGTAAAAAAAAAAAAGAAAGCTCTTGCAACAGGATTTTCCATAAAGTAAGTATAACTGATTTTTTAAAAGGGAGGAGAAACTTCCAAACAGATTGAAAAAAATGTTGGCTAGTGTGTTAGATAATAACTTGCAGTCAAACCCAACCAACTTCTAGAGCTATCTCAGACCTGCCCACAAAGTGGATGCTGAGAGTGACAGAACTTACATTGTGGAAAACTCTTAAAGTTAATATGAACATCTGGTTTTGTCATTAAAGATTTTGGTAAGTTATTGCTGCCAAGTAACCATCCAAGGGAGAGAGGGATTCAACTGCATGTACAACTGTGAACTGGGTTTTAATTAACTAGCTACAAGTATAGCATTATACCCCAGCACATGTCCCCAGACTTCTCTTGGTCAGTATGAAACCAAACCAGTGAGCCACTTCAGTCCTGAGAATTGCTTGAGCAAACAAGGTGCAAGCCTTGTCCTCCTAACTACAGACAGAAGGAGGGGTAAATGGAGTCTGCTTCCAAAACATCCTCCAAAATTACTCACATCAGAATGAAAACAGTGGACTCAAAACAAGACCCCGGAGATCAATTATCCTCGATTCATATGCAGGCACATGCAGCAAAAGCCATGTCTGAACCCAAACACCCTGACTTCTGAGCATGTTCAAAAAACAGGATTTTTCCCTCACCTGCTCCAAAAATAAAGTACAATTTAGAAAAATGTGAGATTAAAATTACTTTCCTGTCCCATTGATGAGACAAAATTCAAGGAAGACAGGAATTTCACTCACCCTCTACACACTTTGGACTGAACTGATGAGCTCTTAGGGAGACAGACACCATCTTCTAGGTCTGAAAGTAACAGGCTTGGGGAAACCACAAATGAAGACAGACCGCAGAAGAACCTATTTCAAGTCCTGGTATCATCTTTTAATTTTCCCTGCTTTTGAAAAAGCCACCTTTGTCCTGTAGCATGCCTAGGAGCTGTGGACCAAAGCATTGCAGCCACCTTCAAGCCCCCAGTGCACTCAGGGTGTCAGCTCACAGACTGGTGTCCCAAGGCAGTTCACCCTCAGCTCAGCGATTCTGCTTGTTCTGTCTCCCCAGGCCCAGGATACACGAGCGGCTCAACTCTCCACACCACCATAGAGGGTGTAGTAAGAAAAGCATAAATACGCCAGGGATGCAGCCAGCCTCCAAAGTGATATGTAGCTCCAGGTCTGAATCACACAGGCACGTGCATTTTCTCCTGGTATTGGAGGTGCTTCAACCTGAATGCGTGTTTGGCAATCCAGAACTGATGTCATCTGTACCCACAATAAGTAATTCACGTGCAGGGTCATTGCGAACAGACTGCAGGGGACAGGACTCCCTTGTTATCACCTGGCAGTTTCAGAAAGCAATCGCCAAAAGTGAATAATTCTGGTTTGTTGCTATTTGTTTTGAGGCCTTCCATGACATTCTGCCATCCTAGGAATATTAGGTGAAAGAGTGGGATAAATCAGTTAAAAAAAAAAAAAAAAAGGCAGAAAAAGAGAAAGCAAATCCATGTACACCAGACAGGCAGCCTTGGAAAAACCAGTTTATCTGGATACCAGTGACTCAGTAGCATTGCTTCCTACCCTCACTTCGTCCTGCTTCTGCAATGGTCCAGCTGATGAATAACAACATTAGACTGATAAAAAGTAAGATAAAAAAATAAGTATTGAATATTGAATTTACTTCAGTGCCCTGCTCGGCTACATCCTTTCCATTAAGTGCCAACCTGTCTGCAGAGGAAGTTTCCCAAAGTGGAAATTCTGTATAGCTGACCTTGGGGAAAAAACATCGTTTCCTCAGAGCAGGTCTGAGGAAAATTGTCTAAAACATTTCTGCTGACCTAAACAGCTGCAGTGACACATTGTAACTGGGTGAAAGGAAAAGTAGAAAGCCAGTAAGAAAATATATACACTATTAAAAAAAAAAAAAAGTCCAAGCTAGCTAAGTCTTGTTAAAATAGCAATGGAAACTAGGGGACCTTGAAGTTCAGACAGGGATGACAATTGATATTTATACCCAGACAAAAGCACAGATTCTGAGCTCCTCCTGAAGTCACGTATCAGATTACAGATATATATATTATGTATATATATAAAATCTACATATAAATTATATAACTCTATAAAAAAAACAATTTTTGCTGAAGTAACTCTGTTAGCTTGTCTCCACTGGAGGAGGCCCGGTCACTCAAGAGGTGCTTGTGTGCATTTGGGCACTGAGATTCTAGCAGTGCCCGCCACACCAGTATGGTGCTAGGAGACTGTTGTTCCTACTTCAAAAGACAACGCACAAAGGGAAAGGGTGCAGCTGTGGGGCCAGGGATTTGACAAGCATGAGGCTTTTAAAATCAGAGGCATCCGTATTGAAATATATCCTGTTACCTGACACATCCAGATGCTCCAGGTTTGGGCACAGTGACACAACATCAAAGACTGCTTCATTGGAGATGTTGTAACAGCCAGACACCTCCAGCCGCCTCAGTTCTGGACAGCACTGGGCAATGGTGTAGAGTCCTCTGTCCGTGAGCCGCCTGCAGCCACTAACAATTACCGTCTCCAACATGAGACATACGTTGGGTGTATCCTGACAAAGCCTCCGGGTCAGCACTTTAAGAGCCCTGTCTACGTTGATTGTCTCGCCAGTCAGGCGAATAGTTCTCCAAAGTCGGGGGTCCCAGGCAAGGTTATACCAGCGGCGGCACACACGGGCACAGCGGCACAGCTGGTTGGTGGGCAGGAAGGAGAATATCTGGATCATGGAGTGGTCGGGCAGCCGGTCTATGTTGGCCTGTTCCTTCTGGTGCTTGGATGCCAGCCGGATGAGAGGATGAGTGAGACGGGTCGGAGGTGGCGAGTGGACCATAGCAACAGTTTCCCCAGTGACTGAGGATGAAGATGTTGACGACCCTCTGCCATTCTGGAAACCGGTGGAATTCGGTGGAAATATTAACGCTGGACTGGGTGTGCTGAGTGTCCGCATGCTCAGGTCGGAGTCTGGAAGACAAAACGCATGATTTCAGTAGGCGGTGGGCGAATGCAGAGTTGTCTGTGCAGCTCAGCACCCTGTTAGCCCGTTTGGTAATGGAGCGTGATGGGCTTCAGAGTTGGCTGGGGATTAAGCAGTCATTTTTAACAGGGAGAGTGAGGAAACATATATTTCAAAATCTATCTTATAGTCTGAAAACACTATTCACCTTAGTGTTGGGGACATGACAGAGATGCACCCCTAGCTGTGCTGTCAAGGCCACGCGAGCAAAGGAGGGGCTGCCGGTCTGAGCCCTGTAATGAAGTGGAGACAGCAGTGGAAGTCCAGGGATTTTTATTCTTTATACTCTCAACTAAACTCTGCAAGAATGAGTGCATGTGAGTTGTAGGCTTCTTGGCAGAGAGCAACTGATCATAACCTTGGCACTACCTGGGCAGCTGTGAGCTGTTAGGGGAGGAATACTTGTGATCATTCGCCTTCCTTTTCCTTCAGTGGGAGGCCAAAGAAGAGCTCACAAGGCAAATGTTACTTCCTACACCAGACCTCAGCAGGTGGGAAAAGCACAACCCCATATACATATTTGCACTGTGTCATTAAAGTAGTTAATTTTTCATTCATGCAAACTGGGACTCAGCAGTTCAACCAAGACCCCAGTGACTAGTTCTTGAAGGAGAGTTGGCTGTGCCTCTTCATGTACGTGCAGAAAGCACTCCTTTCCAATAGACTAAAGTGAACTTCAGTTGGATTTGAAAAAAACAAGCCCAGAAAAGTAAGTGGTGAAGAAACAGAATGCTTGGAAACTTGTTACAGAGCTGTTTCACAACATTTGTACGTTCTTTTCGCTAGGGCTAATTGTCACGCTGGAAGCAGTCAACCCCAAAAAACCCCACACAAAACAATTTGCTACTTATTTACCTTCTTTGTTTTACTTTACTGGCAAAAAGCAGGCACAGAAGTAAAGGACCTCTGCTACTAAGAAAGGTTGCCTTTGCCATAAGATTATTTCAACTGTTTTCTGTCTGTGCTGACACTGCTGCCTACGAGTCATTTCCAATCCTGCTCCCAGCTCTCCAAGCAAAGCAAATGAAAGACTGGAAGACTACAAGGATATAATTTTGATAGTCAAGCAAACGACATATATAATACATTTAGAGACCTTGAGATATTTCGGCAGTGCACTACACAAGATGCAACCAGTGTATGGGAGATGATTGCTGCTGCTGAGCACATTCCTTCATCTCCAACCTCTCCGTACTGATCTCAACAGAAATTCTTTATGAAGGAAAGCACCATCCAGAGATGCATACAAGAGCCACAACTTGGTGCTCAGTAGAATAACAAATATCAGAAATGGAGTAAGGGCAGCAGTTTTAGAGTACCAAGCTTGCCTCCACGTCACATCTTCTGCTACCACTTCAATGTTCAGGCATTTCAGGGAAGCACGAGAAGCCATCTCCTTAAGTAACACCGACTGCGGCTCCGTGACTGTGACAGCATACACTGGGGCTAAGCAGGGCAGAGCCAGAAATGCATTCAACAAACCTGCCCAAACCTGGGTTTAGGCAGATATTTTTAAATTAAGTACATTTTAGATTAATTTGATCAGTGTATTACAGATTAATTTCCCCATCAAGCTTTTACTTAGCCCTGCGCAGGGCTGCTCTGATCTCACTAGCTACAACGGTAGCAACCACAGGTCTGCATTTTCACAGCGTGTGTACAAGGGAGAGAGGCACAACTATTTAGCTGAAGAACCCAGGACACAAAGCCCAGCAGCTTGCCCAAGATCACCTAGTTCAGTTGCAGAGAGATCAAAATCATCACCTCACACAGTGAAGGAAAACCTACACTACTCAGCTCCTTCCCTCTTCTGTCTCTTGTTTTGCTTAGATACTCAGTATTTCAGCAAGTGACAGGAAAAACATTTTCTTCAGGACTTCTGAGTTTATGCTATGGCTACATGGACCTAACCCAGGGATTTGTGTATTTTTGAGCAAGAACCATATCTTAACGCAGAGTGGGTTTTGCAGACATTCTGCTCCCCCTTGAGACCTCCTAATACCCCTCTGGCAGCTATTGCAAATAATTGCATCGAGGAGTGTTATTTGGAAAGCGTCTGGTATACTCCGGTATTTTAAAAATGAGATTTACAGCTGGAGAGAAAAAACCCAAAACACCAGCAGCAGCCAGGCTCCCGCAGACAAGCACTGACTCCACAGACCACTTAGGCAACAGCCGCCCAGATTAATTTCTGCAAGGACTTACCATATGTCTGACCTCCCTCACATTACCACCACCAAAACCCAGTGACAGTGCCTGAAGTTAAAGCTGTGCAGAAGATGTGGCAGACTTGGAGCCTTTACTTTTTGCTCTTCTCTTGAGATTTTAAGACAAGGATGCTTCTAACAGAAAAGAATACACATTTTTTTCAAGTGCTGGATGTATCTTCCATTACTACATATATTTGGTATTGTGCATTCCACTCCTTTCCTTTTACATCTGCTTTGAGCTGTTTGGGGTTTTGGGGGCTTTTTTTGTTTGTTGTTTGTTTGTTTTTTACACAAACCAGCACAAAAAGGGAAAACAAAATGACATAAATAAAACCCACAGAACACTTGTTTCTCCATAGTAAAATAGAGGGAACTAAAATCAGAAGCAAAAAAATTAATTTCTTAACATCTGCTATAAAGAATTTTTAGTACTGTGGCAATGATTACTTCCTGTGAGACAGTCTCCCAGAATATTCTGAAAACACACATTTTTAGTTATTGTTGAAAACACCTAAAAATCTCTGCAGGGTTACCTTCTTCACTACTCTCCATTCTTACTTAAGTATAAAAAGGCATTTAATACTCCATGATTCTCCCCCCCTCCCCTCTTGATCAAATAACCAAGCTAATGTGGCTAATCTCCACTCCTTTTGGATCAGAAGCGGCATTCCTTCATCAGTCCTGGGCACTTTGTGAATAATCAATACCTTAGACATTCTGGGTGAGTAATGAATTACCAAAATGTGGTTTTTAACTTAGACCTAGAGCTAAAAAAGGTTTGACCTTCTGTTTTATGGGCAAGCTCTGTGCTTGCTTCGTGCTCTCTTAATTCTCTCTCATTAGTATAGCAGTTCCAGATGTGCATCCTGTGTTTCCTTTACCTTCGACCCTGAAGGCGCATCACGTGAAACTTGCTCCCTCCACCTTGGGGGCATGGACTTCCAGACGGACACGTACATACACACGCACCTTGTCTCCCCACCCCAACGTATTTCGGAAAAAGGCTGTAGTGTTGCCATTATGTTTAAACAGGAGAGCCGGGAGAGCATTACTGCTCTGCTGAGCCCATAATGCAATACGCGCTCAGACAGGAATTTTGCTGGTAGCTCAGCTGAACTCTGCGCAGAGGTATTCCTGCTTACTGTTCACTGTACACCCCTAAGGGGGAAAGAAAAAAATAGCAGGTGAGTCCAGGAGCCTTTTGCCAGTAAAAACTTGGAAAGCTTTTTGCTAGCATTTCAAGCTTCAGCAAAACACTTGGTCTACTGTACATTTTCCAGGTTTTCCAAGTATTGTTGGGAGGGGCTTCCTATAGCACTATCTGAACCTCTAAGGGTTTCCTTCAGCTTTTGTTCTTCACCGTTTACTGGGTGTGAGGTGAACCGGCTGCGTCAGTCTGACACAGGGCAATCTGATGACAGCGTGACACTAATAAACACAACCCTGAAAGTGCAAATGAACTTACTGACTGCACTTCTCAATACATATCTTTACACACAAGGGTCCAACACAAGCATTTCTTTTCCTTAAAAAAACCCCCATTGGTTACAAGCCTGAAACGCAGCTTTACATTTTGGTGATCTTGGAAAAATGACAAAGCAGCCCTGTGCTTCTCTCCCTACAACCTCTTCTGCCCCTTTCCCTCCCTGATTACCAATCTTCTGCGCAAGATGCTTTGTATTAAAGCTTTGCTTGGGCTCTGAAAATTGTTTGTTGATGTAAGAGAAAATTTTTTAACAATCTTTAAAGAAATCTCCAAAGATGCGTGCCAGAAACAGAGCTATAAAAGCTGACACAGAGGGAGAAAATGCACTGGAGGGAGGTTTCTTATTCCATTAGGAATCTGGTTTATTTCAAAGGATTCCCTCCCCCCTCAGTTTGTTCCCCAATTAATACATACATCTGGGGAAAAAGAGCCTTTAAACATATATGATTTAAACCAAGGTCTAGTCTCTGTTCCTTCTGGCACTGACAACAATACGCAGTCTCCGACTTCAGATCCAGACAGAGAAATGAATGTTGTACTTTCGTTAGCCCACCGATGCACAATAACACGGCACACTTGATGTCCGGACTCCAGCATGGACTTTAACTGAAGACTGAACCATTTTCCATGCTTAAAGGGTGACTCCAATCCACCACACCTCCCACTATGGCATTGCAGGGGTGCCTTTTTTACCATGAATCCTATCCCTAGCTCCTCAAGTTAACAAAATGAAAACTCTGGTAAATATCAATCGAACTTCAGATTCTTGTCTGACAACTAAAAAGGAACCTTTGCGCAGATCTGCTGTCACCACTGAGGCCTATAACAAAACCAAGGCAAGACTTAAGCCATCTTGTGTTCAGGCTCTGAAAAGTCAGTATAGCTGAGAAAAATAAAAGCTATTGGCATTTTGTCAAAACATTAGATGCAAAATAATACGTGCAAGAAGCATTTAGGCATAGTACAGGAATGTCACTTACTTCGCATCTCTTCAATAACAGTTTTGCATAGGTATTACGTACTTTACGAAGTGCAACGGGGGTATAGACTTCACATTTTTACCACGATACCATCAACTTCATATATGCCAAGGAAGTACTCTTTTTTACAGAGACTGAGGAACGTGGGAGCTTAATGGTTGTAGCAGCTACAGTCTACGGTGCAAAGGGGAACAGAAGCAGCTGACAGGCTCCTACAGGGAATACTGTAAGCTGATTCAAGGAGAGACTTGTGAATTTGACAGACAGATGTCAAATATGGCTGTGTGCCCTTACAGGAGATTAGGGAAAAGGAGTTGGCTAGGACAGCAGACTACAACAGCCCTATTTGCTTCCTGAAGCCCTGGGCACAGACAAAGCCCCAGAAAAAGTGATACATACAAAAGAGCATCTTCCACATCGCAGGGATCCTCAGGTGTTTCTCTGACTAGGTTACCTGACTGACCTCGGTTCCTCCAGCTCCAGGAGGCTGGGAGGAATCAGAGAGCACGTGATAGTGAAGAGGCAGCTGGAACAAAACCCACCGTGCAAACTTGTGTGGGACTGCAGTGGTCAAGTATGCCAGAGGGAAAGGGTTGCTCAATGGAGATGCCCACGTGATTTTGTGACCTCTTACAATCAAGAACATACAGAATGAGAAACAGAGTTGGATTAACTCCTCTCCAAGTACACCGAGTACACTTAAACCATCTCCGATGTGCATGTCTGCCCTGTTCATAATTTCCAGGGACAGCTATTACAGCTGAGGTGCCTGTTCCAGTGCTGTCACCGTATCCAGTTTCTAAGTTTTTCTTCTTACCCAATTCATACAAGAAGCTGTTTCTCGCCCCTCTCCTAGTGATTGCGAAGGAGAGTCCTGCACTCTTCCTGCAAGAATTTCTCACATGCATTTGCTTAAACTGCAGTGCTTTCTTCCTACTCACATTACTAATATTCAGTTTTTCCTTTAATCTTTTTCTAATGGGTGTGTATTTCTTTCAAAGCACAATGATCCAAACTGAGCTCCGCACACCACCGCCCCTCACCAACAGCGGCTAAAGTGGAGTCCTTCCCCTTCATGGAAACCACCACGCTGTCAACCTTCCAGATTTCAACAATTTCAGAAGGAAGATGCATTCGGTATGTGACTCAACATACAGCCTGGATTCCCATGTGCCATACAGCTGCCTGGCCTTTTATTTTCTTCATGCATGTTTATATAATCTATTAATCTTTCCCACACACGTATCCTTAGAGAGTGGTATGTTTTCTCTCTCCTTAATCTTCTTCTTTTTTTTTTTTTTTTTTTTTTTATTTAAGAGCATTTTGAGTCCTGAACAATCTTCTCAACTTGTGCGCATTTTCAGTTTTCCAAATATACTGCAGGTCCAGTTTCATGAATTTTAACCCATTCCCCTCTATATTGGTAGTTTTGTGTCTCTGTTGAATTCAAACACGTGGCTTCTGGAGAGGGATGGAAAGACTAGCAACCTATCAACAAATGCTGTAAGGTATAGCAGGGCAGATCCCTGAAGGGTCTTCCCTGAAACATCATCACAGCTGACAAAGAGTGATAACTGTGCAATATACCATTCCCCTTCAGCAGCCACCTTATGATGATCTCATTTAGTCTGTATTTCACTGGCTTGTTTCCAGCACAGACATGCAAAGGTCTAAATAAACCTGAGATACGTTACAGATACCAATTCCCTCTCACCGGACAATTTATTCTTATCGACACAGAAAATCAGATTGAAAAGTAAGGTCAGAGGAACAAAAACACTTTGGCAAAGATGAAAACATTTCTTATCCTGTGAGATCTTGTGCGTTGTGCAGCTCTCTTTCTGAGAGTGAAGACCTGCGACAAAGCCTGATTTTTGAGTGTAAGAATGAGCAGCCTTGGAGCTCATGAAGTAATCGCCTCCACATGCTCCTGGAAGGAACAGTTCCACAGACCTTAAAATAAACTTTTACAGTTTTTAAAAACCTCCCATAGAATGTAATAAGAAACTGTACCTATTGTACAAGACTAGAGACATTGTTACAAGACCATGTGGAGAAGGATACGTTAACTTCAATTTGAAGCCGTTTCGTAGTAGTTTCTGTGTGACATTTTACACCTTGGATTATACTGGTGTAACTTCCCTGTGATGTCGAGTTCCAGTTTTCTTTAGTCTATAAACTCCTCCACATACATTTGGAGACCTGATCTTGCATTCCTGGCATATTCACACTAGATGCATAAAGTCAAGCAGCACTGCAAGTGAAGTAATCGTTACAGTTTTATTAAGCAAATAATTCTTCCTTACAATGTATTTGTCAAAAGCTGGAACTAATTTCCCCCCTATTGACTTTGTCCCCTGCCACTTGGCAGGAATTAATTTTATCCCCTTATTTTTGAACAGGGCTAAAAATACGAAGACTGAGGGGGAAAAAAAGAAAAAAGTATCCACCTATTAATTTATGAAATCAAAGCATCTTAATTATGCCTTCGGTACCACTGATGACACTAACACATCAGTTCTGAGAAAAGGGTTTGTCAGTGCATCATTGCTGGGAAATTACATAGAGATAGATGAGACGGTGCATTTTTTCAATGTTCAGTAAATATCTAACCCCAAAATGAATTCCACACATGCTTAAATACAAGCTCGCCTCCTTAAACACCTTCAGGTCAGATCCTCTCCCAGCTCCTTAAGTATTCCAGGGAGCTCCTCCAGCTGAGCTAGTTTATATCTACATTAGAAAGGAGTGCAACCCAGAAGGAGGAGCTCAGTGGAGCAAAACTGTTACTGCTGAGAACCCAACATCCACAGGCCTGGGAGACGGGTGTCAGTTTTTGGACAATGTCTAATTTCATCCCCAAACCTGAATGTTCAGTAGGGGTCACCTTTGGTGTTTTAGGTATCCAGCCAGAACGCATTCTTTGCTTTAGATTCACCTGAAAGTAACTGCGTTCATACACCCTGTAGTGGTAACTAAAACACGGTAAACAGGAACTAGGGGAAGAGTTGTTTCAAAAGGGAGCTTTGGACCTGAACAAAAATACTAATGCAGATGAACCCACTGGCCAGTGAAGAACAACCTGTCCACCTCCTCTGAATCCTGACTTACCACCTCCCAGCCTAAGCCGCACCACCTAGAAAAGGGGCATCCTGTGCCCTGATGGGTTTTCACAACTGGATTATCCATGAACCGGACATGCTGCATTTCACCGTGCCCCGTTTTCAGGATTACCACACCTATGAAGATCTAGCCCTTTGCTGTTCAATGCATTGCTTTGAAATGTGCAAGCCAACTGTGGTTAAAATGAAAAGAAACATTTACAAGATGCTTATATGTAAGTATCTTCTATATAAAACCCACTTTACTAAATGTGGGTAAGATGAGTGCACACTGCTCAATACTGGCTCTCAAGCTATACATACGTGGCCAGAACCAGTCGCTCAGAGTGGCACTGAGCTGGGGAAGACAGATCCTTCTCTGTCTGAAGCATCTCTCTGAATGATATGCTGACAGGCAGTTTGTGTTGATGCAAATGTATCTTTGCAATTTATATAGAGAACTGGAACAAATGCTCAATGGCTCTCAGCTTTAAAATGCAGAAATCCAGTCAGATGTAGCTGTTCCACTCCCCAAAATGGAAGAATTTGGAATAAAAGATGTATCAGTTTACATTATTATAGAAGTTTAAGGTATGTTGCTGGACATAAATTTATGGGAAGGAAACATTTTCAAAATCTCCAGTTGTTCACATGGATCAAAACCAAGAGGACCTGCAGAACCCTGAAAAGTAGTTCTGGTAGATGTGCGATGCTCTAAACAGAAATTAATATACAAAGCAGGGGAATGCTTGTCTCTGGGGAATATAATCACTTTGTTGTGTAATCAAGATGACTTGCATCCAGTTGGTAGCAAACTCTACTGCAGACAAATAATTCCCCAAGAATCACTGTTTCCAGCATATTCACCAAAACTGAATTATTCGTGTGAAAGAACACTGGTTTTCATAATCAAATACTGGCGTTTTCAAAGTGAACAATGCTCAGAAATGCTTGAATTTCAAATTAATAGGGGAGCCAGGATTTGACCTCCAAAATTGGAGAAATAAATGGTAAGCAACAGTCTAAACAGAAGAAGGAACAGTAGCAAGAGATTTAAAGTCACAAAGTTGTGCTCCTCTCTTAACACAAGTTTAGATGCTAAAGATTCATTACATCAATATAATATAGAATTGTCCAAATGTCCTTCCTAAAATAAATTCAGGCTTTTTAAACATAGGCTTTGCTGATAATCTGGGAAGAGACCACCCTCCAAATTATGGGACAGAGTTGCACACACCACAAGGAAAAGCCTCTAGATTTAAAAAAAAAAACAAAACGAAACAAAACAAAGCAAAACAAATACAAACCCACCCAAAACCAAATGAGAAGGTAAAGCCAATCCCAACTCAGCTAGGTTCAGCCCAGCTCCTTCTGGAATGTCCTGTGAGACACCTACAAGTGCCCACCCAGTGTCCCAGATGCGGGGTTCTACGTCAAAGCAGATGACACACCCCTCTATCAGCTAAGTTATCAGTAAAGGAGCGATAATAAAACAACAGAAGATGCTGCCAATACTAAAAGGAACACAGCCCTCTCTAGTAAAAACTGCTCTGTCAGTCACCATGTCATTGCCCACTCCAGGGTGAGCGAGGTGAGCTCTTTTCAATCCTGAAGGAGAATCACACAGGGCCAGTAAGAGTTTTTTAGGCTGTACAAATCCACAGAAGTGTTTACTCCCAGACCGACGCTGTTGCAGTCTTCCTAGACTCCACCAAGAGCCCTGCCTTGGTCTGTAAGATGGCCACGGATTACAGAAATTCAGCAGAATTGTGCAAAACACAACTGAAGGCCGACCCGCAACACCTGCTCCCGATCAGCCCGGATCCATTTACGCTTCAGTTTCCAAAGTTTATTTTCTTTCCCTGGAATGAGAAAGCACCTGCTAGCATCCTGGCAAGCATTCCCTCATTTTGCGGGCAAATATCTCCTTTCTAGGGTTGCATCCCTCCTCCCTTTTGACACGTGGCCAAACTGAGAAAGCAAAGCTGGTCTCCAGGGCTTTTTGAAGGAATGGTAGGAAACTTCCCTTAACCCACAGTTTTACGCTTCTTACAAACCCACACTGCTACCGCTACACTTACAGACAAAGGAATCCATTCAGCACAGAGCTGGCCGAAGCCTTCCCCAGCGAATCGCCTTTGGGACCTGGGTGAGAGGAACACTCTGGAGGGGATGAAAGAAAAGAAATGTAGGTTTCCAAAGCAGAAACCCAGGACGCCAGAGCAATCCAACTTACCCAACACCTCTCTAACAAAGATACACAAACCGAGGATTTTTCATAACAAACACTTCACGTTATGAGAGCCCTGAAGTGACAGCCAGCCGTCCCCTCTTCTGTGACACACACACACAATATTCACACCATGATGCACTGAGCAAGCACATTCAGTGCTTGCTTATTCTGAATTATTCTGTTCTGCTTATTCAGAACCCCAAGGATCAAGATTTTGTTTGTGGGAAATTTGGGAGTCAAGCTGGGAAAGAGACATGGCCACTCGCAGCTTTCTCCTACTAGAAAATGTCTCTGGCTGAAGCTCAAGTGCACTAAGTTACGTGGATTCCTGACCACCAGTGTGAAGCAGTCCCAGACACTGCCAAAACAGATGGTAATTGCAACTGCAAGAGCAGTGCATTCGCCATCCTCTAAACCCCAGCCCTGCCGTCTGAGGTCCCACTTGCTGTGTCTGTGACTCGTGATGTATAAATTGCAGATTGCTATTTATATGCAATAGCATATGGTACTCTGACATTTGAGGAGTATCAGATGTACATACATGCAAGTAAATCAAGAATTCAGCACCCTGTATTTATGGCAACTTCAATAACTTCCTGGTCTACTGAAAGCCATGATAAATAATTGCCTCATGGGGCATAAAATATTAACTGACTGTAATTACTCATTTTCAATTCATTGTGATTTCAATTTACTGAAATGAGATAAACAAAATTATCCACTGATTGTTTTCATGTCATTTTGATTTCATTAACTCAAAATCAATATGTGGAAAAAGAAAATGTGATGTTTACATCTACATAATAACTGAGTTATTATTCAAAGCAAGAACTCTGGCAATATCTAAATCCTTCAGCCTCTTATTTTTCATATTAACCTAAACTAACAATATTAAACAACTTGAGTGATTTCCAGCTCTATATGCAATTTCACATTTATCCTCAGATTTAGTATCACCAGGTTATGATGATATTTAAGGAGTAGACTTCAAGACCGAACAGCAGCAGCAGCATTTGGAATAAAAAAATATTTGGCAACTTGACAAAAGAGAATGGCTTTTTTTTTTTTTTTTTTTTTTTTACAAAGCCCAATTAAAAAGTGAACCTGGCAGGGAGATACTGTCGATACATATAAACACCTGATGAGGGCATCTACAGAAGACGGAGCCAGGCTCTTTTCAGTGGTGCCCAGTGACAGGACCAGAGGCCATGAGCACAGACTGAAGCACAGGAGGTTCCCTGTGAACATCAGGAAACACTTTGTTACTGTGGGAGTGACCGAGCACTGGCACCGGCTGCCCGGAGAGGTTGTGGAGATATCCTTGGAGATATTCAAAAGCTGCCTGGACATGGTCTTAGCCAACTGGCTGTAGGTGGCCCTGCTTGAGCAGGAGGTTTAAACCAGATGGTTTCCAGAGGTCCCTGCCAACCTCAACCATTCTGTGATTCTATGAAATAACTAATACACCTCCTACAAAGAGCACACAAAGTTTAAGTCCCACTTTCAAACAGGCCCTCTATGAATCTTTGCACTATGGTTTCGGGCATCTTCAAATCTGATCTCCCATCATGGCATTCTCACAGAATTTATTTTTTGCATCACACCAACTCAAGCTCCATCTCAACTGGTGCCTGATCCTCCTGTTCAAAACCACCTTTTGTGACTGAGAGGACAAATAATCACCCTCATCGTTAAAGTTCAAGCTGGCAAACATTGATAACTGGTAACACAGCCACTAGTGAGAAATGGCTTAAGGGATACTTGTTCTGCAGTGTTTGCCTCCAATCCAGAGAATTCCCTGAAGCTCAGCACTGGCTCTTCGTACCTGTAGAAAGGATGGGCACTTGTGGCCAGAATTCACTGAAGCGCTAGTGTACCTCAAAGCTTCCAGTAGTACTCTCATCACATGTGACAGATAATATGAGGTTTACCTGAACATAAGGTTTGTGATCTATGGGTAAAAAAATCCTCTTAAGCTATAACATAGGCATTGTCTCCCATAACTTCCTTATCAACAAACTGGTGAAGTACAGACTGGATAAGTGACAGTGAGGTGGATCGAAAGCTCACTGAACTGCTAGGCTCAAAGGGTTATCATCAATGACACAAGGTTCAGCTGGAAGCCAGTCACCACTGGTGTGCTGGGGCTAATACCAGTTAACCTCTTCATTAACGATCTGGATAATTAGACAGGGTGCACCCTGACACAGAACTGGGAGAAGTGGCTGATATGTCACAGGGTCATGCTGCAATCCAGAAGGACCTTGACAGGCTGGAGAAAAACGGGCTGACAGGAATATCACAAAGTTCAACGAAGAAAAATGAAAAGTCCTGTTCCTGGAGAGGAATAACCCTATGTACCAGCACAGCCTGGGGGCTGATGAGCTGGAAAGCAGCTTGGCACGAAACGTCTTTGTGAACACTAAGCGGAACTTATTGCAGCCTTCTAGTACCTGAAGGGGCCTACGAGGAAGCTGGGGGGGACTTTTTACAAGGGCCTGTAGTGACAGGACAAGGGGTAACGGCTTTAAATTGAAAGGGGAGAGATTTAGGTTGGATATCAGGAAGAAGTTCTTCCCAGAGAGGGTGGTGAGGCACTGGAACAGGTTGCCCAGAGAAGCTGTGGATGTCCCATCCCTGGAAGTGTTCAAGGCCAGGCTGGATGAGGCTTTGAGCAACCTGGTCTAGTGGAGGGTGTCTCTGCCCATGGCAGGGGGGTTGAAACTGGATGGTCTTTAAGGTCCCTTCCAATCCAAACCATTCTGTGATTCTATGATGCTATGAACATGAGCCAGCAATGTGCCTGCATTGTTAATAAGGCCAGGAGCATCCTGGGCTGCCTAAGTAGGAATGTTACCAGCACATCGAAGGAAGTGATGCTTGCCCTCTGCTCAGCACTGGTGAGGCCACACCTGCAGGCTTGTGGGTCGAGACAAGGACAGGGTGAGATCACCTTTGCTCCAGCCCACCTCCTCCCGGCCTTTCTGCACTGACCTGGGTGTCTGCCTGGTTGTCTCACACCTCAGTCTGATCTCCAGCACAGGTTCCCCAGCATCTTTCCCCCCCCTCTTAAATATGTAAATCCCAGAGGCACTGCCACCATCAATGACTTGCTTGGCCGTGGCTGGAATCAGGTCTGACTTGGAGCCAGGGAACCTTCTTGCAGCTTCTCACAGGAGCCACCCCTATAGCTCCCACTACCACTACCAAAACCTGGCTGCACAACCCCAATACGCAGTGAAGATTAAAAAAACCTCACAAACGAAACAATAGAGGAATTAATCTATGAAGAAAATTCTTTCAGCTGCTGTTCAGACAAGATGGCCCAAGAACTTTCTCACCTTTTATCATCAGCCAGCCATGATCTGTGAGCCATCCTTGCCTTTCTAAAACAGAGAAGTAAAACTCTTGCTGAAAGAATTTGTCAGGGTGCATGAAAAATGGACAGAATAACAGCGAGTAACCGATGCTTATTCGCATCAGCAAAGCCGTGCCACTCTTTCCCATCGGGTTGGCAGAGATACACACGTTGTGTTGGGAAGCACTGCCCTTGAGACTTTTTCAAGGTTGTTTCAGTACACACCTTTACAGTTTTTGTACTTCTGAGTTATAACATGCGGATCACTCTCCACTTTGGGAAAACAGAGGATGAAGTTCATTATAACGTACATGATCCACAAAACCAAATTAAACCTTGCACGTGTGGGCTGAGAAGACTGCTGTGCTTCAGTGAAAATTCCTCAAGATGCTCTCTTTCTTTCCTATAAAATAATGTATATCCTGAGGATCCTTGTAGCATAACTTGAATTTGAAAGACAGCATTTGCTGGCCTCGGTTCTGGGACTCCTGAGCAGCATATTCCATTGCCAGTCTTCCTCCTTGGTGCTGAAAAGGTAGCATGC
This sequence comes from Rhynochetos jubatus, assembly GCA_027574665.1. NCBI lineage: Eukaryota > Metazoa > Chordata > Aves > Eurypygiformes > Rhynochetidae > Rhynochetos > Rhynochetos jubatus. Next base: position 80,096,713 of record CM050648.1, on the reverse strand, counting down.
GCTTTGCTTCTCTGCGAGTCGAGGCTGCCGATTTCTTGGTGGGATACACTACATTAAGCTTGTGGACAAGGACTCCTGAATTACTAAATTGGCACTGAAATCCTAGTGAATTCACACTCGGTCTACTCTCCGTTCAACTGACACTTTTCCTTGTAAGACTAGCTTCCGAAGTCACTGGTGAAAGTTATAAGCTGCAGAGAGAGCAAAGCAGTGTCCAACTGGTGAACTGCTATTATATTTAAGCGACAAAGTGATGACAAGGTTGTGTTTACAGGATGTGTGATGTAAATTAAGGTACCTGTAATGAGCCTCGGGTTCTAGAAAAGGCATTTAATGCTGTGTTACAGTTCCACTAGGTACTGAAGGTTCAGGTGGACAAATGACTTCATCTTCTTAATTGCACAAGACTTCAAGCAAAAGACTAACACAAAAAAAGAAATCTATAAAAATGTATTTCGAATGTTTTTCAGTATAATTTGGAAACATGGAGCACAGCCAATAGAGAGAGATCACAAAGTCACATTTAAAACATTCTAATGAGGAGGTAAAAATAATTTATATCAGGAAATGTTTTAGAAACACACAGTGACTTCACATTTTCCAGCTCACTGGATTTACAAGCAAAGAAGCTGATGCTGCAGTATCTGGATGCTGAGTACTTCCTGGGATGTGCAGAGTACCAGTTGCTACTTTAAGTTCAGAGCAGTCAGCATGTCACAGGATCACAACTCCCTTCACCCCGTGCTAAATCTGAAACACTGCCAGGTTGGTTCACTCCCTTGGTTCTATTTGTGGCAAAGAGACTTTTTTAACATGAGTAAATGCCTGGAAAGCATTCCCCTCATTTCATTATATTCATTTAAATCGTGTCTATTTGTAGCATGTACCACGTAGAGTAACATGACACTGAGGAAGTGTCAGCGTGACAAATGCTGAATTAAGAAGAAAGATAAGATTGCAAACATTGGGCCACTGTGCTACTATAACACAGCCATAGCGACGTTTACATTTTCTTGTATTTTAATTCCATTTACTGAACATGTGAGCCACGTGCAAGGGAGTGATAATACTGGTATTACTCACAGTTCAGGAAAATATTTTTGTAGCCCTGAAGGTGATTCAAGAACAAGTACAAAATGTTGAAGCTCTCACTTCCCAATATCTTAACCAGTCTGGAAGACAGTGAAATCTTGCCGACTCCTGATCACCCTTTAGTTTGTGGAATAGATATCCGCATCACAAGGCATCAGTTTGGGTTGACTGTTTTGACACAGTACATGGAAAGAAACAGAGGTGACAAAAGCATTGCTCCTTCTGAAGCAGGATGTTTCCAACAACAGGAGTGCACGTGGCACCTTATGTCTTACAGAGGTCTCTCTAGTAGTAGAACACTGAAGTCCTTCCAGTTGAATCTCAGGAGTGAGATTCTCCCTAGGAGGGCCTCCATAACATATGAAATGGGTCTTTTGTTTGCTGCCTACTGAAATGGGATGTCTGTACATCAACCTGGAAACGGAAAAGGAGCCATCAATGATCTGTCTTTCCAGCAAACTTCTTCGCACGTGGCTTTTGCAGCATTTGAATTCTGCCACTGCAGCAGCAGGCTGTGATTTAACTGCGTAAAGCCCTAGCATGAAAGTAGCTCATAACTTACAGAAAGGTGTCTGTTCCAGGGTCTGCACTAGCAGAGCGCAGGGTTGATGGACAGACTGCACAGTTCAGATGGAGTGTTACCCCTTACCCAACAAAACCTGGTCTTGACCGTCATGCCTTGTTGAAGAAAACACCTTATAAGGCTTTGAGTTTATTGAAAAGAGGCAACAAACACATACCTTGCTGAAGTGATATTTCACTCGCAAGGTTTTTATGTCGCTGGTTTAGAAATCTCTATTTCCTCACCTCTGGAAGGAAAGAAGCGTACATTCCCCAGCGATCTGCTATGTTATAAAACAGCCAGAAGCCATCTGAAAACTGCACATCAAGAAAAGGCTTCAGAGGGGCGTGCGATGCCTCTACCCACAAGGGCTGACCATTAGGCACGGACATCAGCTTTTCCTTCCTCTGAAACAAAGGTGGGATGCCTGCCTTGGGACTGAGCCACGGTTCCTGCACACCTCAGCTAATCAGTCACTTCTCCTCATTACTTTTATATCTACAGCACTCACCACTGATGCTGCTGAGTCTTCTTTGCTGAGTATAATGAGTTTCATGCAAGTGCTGATGTATCTGGGGAACAATTCAGACGGAATAAGTTATTTTAGCTGAGACTACATCTGGCAGAGCCCGCTCCTTTGGCAAATCGCTTAAGCCCTTGTAACACAACAAAGCCTCATTTGCCTGCAGTTCATTGCAGCAAGCTCACCAGCTTTTCTGTGAACAGCTACTTGATCCTTGAAGGGAATTTAGATTTTTGTTTACAGAAAAACTTTAAAAGGTCAAGGACATGAAGCAATCTCATCACACTTGAACTGCATTTAGCAGCCTTGCTGTACACAAGAGTATGGATGGAGGGTGTGCGTTTATGCTGTGACTGTGCAGCATGAGATTATTGCAGAGAGTGATGCGAGATCTAGGAACACATGATGATGACACGGCCAAACCCTGGCAAATGATCTGGGTAGCACCCTTTTAACACAGGAACGTGAGTGAACCATTTGTGGCGTGTCTGTGTGAAAAATGCATAAAACCAGAGGGTGCTTCCCAAAACTCATCATGTTAAAAGGGAAGAAAATCACCACCCCCCAGCCTTAAAGAGGAAGAAAATTATCAGCCAGACAGAGCAGCCTCCCAGTCAGAGGCTGTGAGCTGCCTGCTCTCAGGCAGGCTGCTGCAGGCAGTTACCCACCCCTCATGGGTGCGTGTGAGCTTCTGGGTGCAGCCTCAGGGGCAGGGAGCCGCACAGGGCCCCATGAGGTGACAGCACCCACATCCCCCACAGGACGTGGGTGTATCCCCAGATGGAGCTGGGGGGGGTTGATTGTAACCTACAGGTGTGGAGTGGGTGTGTGTACCTGTGAAAGAGAGACTAGAACGTTTGGGGATTAAAGCTGTTTATCTGCAGGTGTTTATTAACATTTATTCTGTGTTCAGCGTTGCGATTTGTCTGTGACATTACTGGTACTGATCCCAAGTGTGCCGTTCATCGACTACTGATTAAATTCATGTCATTATTAAACTGCCTTGATCCTAATTTTGGTTTAAACTACGTGAACTGAATAGTACTCCACTGCAGTACACGGCGGTGATTCATCACTCACTGCTGTTTCTGTTATATTCTTGAGGATGAGAAAACTGATTTATAGCAGGTGTCAGCAAGAGTTTCAAAGTAAAGCTGGGGATTAGAGAGTGTTGCTTAACCAGCTGCAACAAGCCATTGCTTAGAAAAGGTGTGGACAAACTCCAAAAGCAACCTAGATCTCACCGTGGATTTGTGGCGCGCCGGTAGCGCTGCAAAGTGGAGCAACAGGGAGAGATGCTGAACACCTGCACGGAGGGATCATGTTCTGGCTTGGCAAGGGCTGCAGCTGATTCAGACTCTGGTTCTCCAGCAGGGAATCACAACCTTGGTATAATCTAATTATCTCTCCATACATATATGTGTATTATTTCCATATATAGCTATATTTGGCTATATCTATAGGCAAATTACTATAATTACAGATGGCCAGAAATGAAACAGCGGCTCTGAATTTTCTTTCTAAATATGGAAAGAACTGAAAACCACCGAAGTGTTATGACTGAATGAAAAGCTTACCTTTCATTTATAAAAGTGTGTGCCAGGGAAAACTTAATAATATACACCTAATATCATTAGGCACACTGGTAATGACTATTTTTTAAGCTGAGTTACATTTAGCTTATTATGCTAATATCAATTAAAAAATACTTAGTTAAGCCACAGAATATTTTTCTGACAAGTATTTGATATACCTTTACAATAAGGGGTAATTACACAGATTTCATCTGCTATGTTTAAAACCGAGACACGTTGTAATAGCACTGCTCAGAAAAACAGATATGAGCTGTAAAACTTCAAGAGATTCCAAGCTACCAAACTATTGTAACTGTAAATTTACACCACACGGAAAACATCTTCCAGTGTATGTATGTCCAGTGCATCCTTGTAACTCAGCCAGGTGATGGCCCTTCTCACTTTCCTGGGAGTAATGCTACTTGGAGTTGTACTCACCTATGATAGGCAGGACTACATGATAGTCTTTTCCAGGCTCCTATCCGTGTTCTGACCGAATTCTCCCTTATTAAACACATCTCTCAGCAGAGTGGCACAGGCAGAGACATGATAAACCCTGAGAATGATTTTGGGTTGCACCTGGTTCTCAGGCAAGCTCCAGTGCAGCCAGCGGGGTGATGCAGCCTGGGGCTGCACTAACGCAGGAGCAGAACTCCCAACCATGGAAAATGTGGAGTCTGGCCCAGTGTGGCTGTGAGAGACCTGCTGCAGAAACAGGGTATGTTCCCAAATTAAGGGAAGCACAGTGGTTTCCAAAGGATACTACGTGCACTGAGCTGGCTTCAGTATGATGGAGTAAAAGTGCTGCCGTTTCACTCATTTCCCATTCGTGTGCTCTCTGCTAAAACCCACAACTCCACTTGCACAATGTGATGTCAAAAATGTTGTACAGATAATGACGAGTGAGCCAGAGGATGAAGCCAGATGTTTATTCTTATGTTTTAACTAATATAAACTGGATTAGGAAATTCAGTTTATACTTAATTGTATATTTTGAAATAAGCCGTTATGACTATTGCACTAACCTACAAGGAATTCAGATGCTGCTGGATGTCTTGGCAACACTGATGTAAATTCATATTCTCCTTCTTTCAAAAGGCTGTGTACAAAAGAAACGCTGCTTGAAATGTATTGTTAAGACTTTCCCCAGCAGACGCTTTGATATCTAGGCACATTTTACCCATCAGGGTAGTTGTGAAGCTTAAGCAACAGACCTGACACTGCTGCATCTGACACATTCACCACTTGGAGAAAGTAAGTTGCCTGTCTTCTTTTGACAGCTGAACAGGACATCTCAGCTGCTTTGCTTCATGCTCCCCGTCACTCATACCGGTGTTCTCCAGCTACAGCACACAGCGGGGCTGAGCAGCCTCCTTTGCCCCTGGCACTTGCGTGTTCTGGTAACACGGAAGGAAAGCAGGAGCCCCAGGGCACTCTGACACCAGTGCTCTCAGAGCAGCTGATAGGCACCTAAATCACATCAATCATCCACAAGCGTGTCACGGTATTAACCAGCCCCCTGCATTCCCCACCACAGCATTGGCAGCTTACTTCTAACACATGTAATTAGTCACCACTAACCACCCAGCAGCCTGAGAAGTAGCTCTCAGATGGCAAGCACAGCCTGGTCACAGAAGAGGTCTGTGTCCTTGCAATAGCACATTCCGGTACTGGAGTATTAAAGGCAAGTGAGGTTCACAAGGCCGCAAAGAAAGAATTCTTTCCTCACAAGAATATTATAGGTTGGCATGACCACATAGTGCCACCAACCCGACTGTGTTAGATATCCCGAGGAGATGAGGCAGAATGGCAGTGGAAACCACAGTAAGCAATGCATCTAATGGTTGTGCCCACCCTGATGTGCATCTTGCTCCGCCCTGACGTTCCTCTACTACTCTGAGCATTCAGATATGGCTGCTGAAATGTGGTTTCCCAGCACTAGTATGCAGCCATAGTCAGGCATAACTTGTCCACAATCACAGACAGTAGTTGCAGCAGATAAAAAGTCTTCTAGTTTAAAGAACAAAAAGGAAAAGCAAAAGCAAACAGATTGCAGGTGCTTGGGAAAGAAGCTAATGCATAAACCAAACCAAATCTCTCAAACACCTCAAGTTAGAGATGCTAGGAGACTTGAAGTACAGCTGTCTGGACACACCACTGTACGATGCAGTTCAGAATCACGAGCATCTTGCAAACAACTCTGAAACACCCTGTGGCAACACTAAGGTTCATTCTTTGAAATAATTTTAGTTTTCAGTTCAAGTTTTGTTTACTTGTATGACAGAACGTATCTGGGCTGAGACATACTATGAGGATTCTGCTAGTGAATCAATAATCACAACAAAGACTATTCAAGAGGAAGACTGTCTTACATTCACTCATTAAGTGTTTTGATAAGAAGTAAATTAATCAGCCTCCCTTTAAACATGGAGTTACCTACTGTCAGAGTCCTGTGGCGAGCCAAAGTTAAAGCTTTTACCACCAGTTGCTACCATCTGACCAATACATGACACAGTTTTCTATACACTGTTCTATAAGCACAAACTAGATTTAAGCTTTGTACATGAGCCTTCCACCTTCAAACCCCAAAATACCACCTCGCACACCACAACAGAGATTTGCTGTCCACGGGATGGTTTGTTTGTGCCACTAACTCCTCTTAGGCACAATACCCTCCAACTCCCATGCCTCTGCAGAGAAACTCCCAGAGCTCGCTCCTTGGTGCCGCTGTCAGCACACACAGCGCAGCGCTGCTGGCGAGTAAACTTGGCGGAGGCTCACAAAATACACAACTTAACAATCAAGGGCCTTGTTGAGTTGGACCTTTTATTGAGCACAACTCTGGCCCTTGTCTCCCCTCTCTGTTTATAAGGTTTACCAAGTATATAAACTATTGCTCTTAAATTATGAGGACCCACATTTATGAGAGCAATTATCCTTTGTTTGTTTAGCAAGGCTATTTGTCTTTCTCCTGTCTTTAAAATGCCTCCCTGCCTCCCTTGCCCAAAACAAAGCAAAATGTTTGGATTTTTATTTGAGGGTGGGCTCCATCTGAAGTTCACTTAATGAGAGGAAATCTTTGCTATAATCACTGGATGGGGGGAGGAGCGGGAGGAAGCGATCAAGCTTTGCTCCAGTTCAAATGAAAGCTGGGCAAGGGAATTGTTTGGAGGAATAGTTAAAAGTTTTTGATTCCATACCTCCATAAAATTCTTTATAAAGTTAGACTGGTTTTGCTTTAAAAAACTCAATAATTAAAAAATTATAGCACATATCAGTTAATAAGTGCTCAGCTGTCACTGTGCACTAGGGCAAGGTAGGGTTTGAACGTTTGACTGGCCCTTCTGCAGTCTGTTCAGATGAGATGGAAAGTAAAAACTCACTGCTGGGTGTTTAAAAAGACTATGCTACCCCCAGAGAATGGATTAGACTATAACTTCCAAAAGAATAAAATACATATCTCTGTAACACTGCTCTATTCAGAATTAATACTGCCAACATAAAACACATTTGAGGTCTGCAAGTGAGCACAGTTGGCTGGCTGACTGTGCTTCCCAGCACGTTGTCAAGCACTGAGCATAGATGGATTTCCTTTAACGGTTTCAGAAAAACGATCTTACATATCGGCTCTGTGGTTCCTGTAACTCCAACAAGACGTTAAGACCTGAACAGCCCTGTGGCCTGCAGCCAACTGGCTATTTAGCCTCAGGATCGCTGTTCTTCCTTCCTCTCCAGAATTTGCATCATGCGCCCTCTGCTACACAAGGCAACACCCAGACTGAGCCTTTGAAATCGTATCCTTAATGAAAAAGAAAGCTTAGTTGCCTGGAAAGCCACAGCAACAGTAAGGAAAGGAGACAGAAGGGTGATGTAGCTCCCCTTTTTGTCAGCCACGCACCTCCTCGCTGTCAGTAACGATCGAAACTGTGCTTTAATAAGAGATGCCCTGGGTGGGGGAAACCCTCCATCATGCTTCCAAGCGTGAAACTCCATGGAAGTACTTCTGAGAGAGGAGGATGGGACAGATCTAGAGTAGCTGAGCTTCATCTCGGGAAAAGAAATGAGATTTTTTTTTAAATCAAGTGCTGCAGAGCTGTGTCAAAGGATGGGAACGCAGGGCTGGCGGGTGCAGGGGAAGCCGCTCGGTGGGCTGAGTCACTGCACGTCCACTGGCTGCTGGAGCACACAACAGAAACACAGCATGGAAAAAGCCTTCCAGGAAAGTGGCAGTTGTTTTGTTCAACAGAGCCCAGTGAGAAGATACTTTAGAACTGAAATGCATTTTCTAAATTACGGGATGGTTAATTATATGACAGGGAAATCTCATGCCTTTGAGTAAAGTTCAGTGGTTGTTTTGCTCTCCATGTAGCAGTCACTGATCACCTAGGTGACTTTTATTCGCTGAAATTCAATGTTTCAGTGCAGAAAGAGGAAAGCACCAGTCACTTGCAGGTTGAAAGCACGTTTTACCCTTTATAAGACAAAGTCACTGACACTCCCTAAATATAGTTTCCATGTCCAGATATGATTAGAAGAGATCTTGTACTTCATGACACTTGTCAAGTTATAATGAAGGAGCTTACCTTCCATGTTGCAGGATGCGTTAAACCCTGAACAAAGCACCTCTGAAATAAAAATCGCAAGTTACCTTTTTGTAGAAGCTGCTTTCAAGGTTAAATGAATACAGTCATCTTTTGGTAGAAATACGAAGTATTAATCACAAAATGCATAAAGATGAGATCATACAAGAGCTAAATACCATTCTACTTTCCAGAAGCAGTCTTTTTACTCCCCAATCCTCTTTAAAAAAAAAAAAAAAAGGCAACAACTGCTTTTATGAAGTAACTTTGTGCCATGTCCTAAATATGACTTTTATAGCAAGCTTTTGCTGTAAAAGAGTTGTCTGGTTTGATTAATAGTCATCTTGAACAGGAAATACTTGCATAATGTGCATACATCTTGGACACAGATTGGGCTCACAGTAGGTCTTTTGTGCTGCAGAGACTAACCTGGAACTGTTCCCACTGATACTGCTTTAAACAATCCTGCTGGGCTGTGGAGTGTGGATACCAGCATCTCCTTCTGCAGGTTTTAAGCTGTCGGGATGGAGAGGGGAATTTACCCAAGTTCCACCAGCTACAGACAGAGAATAGAAACTGCCCAATTACTGAGCTGTAGAAACTGGCCTTTCAGTCAGAAAAGCTCTCACCTCTACCACGCAGCTCAGCAACGAGCACTTAGACAGCTGTGAATACAGAGGACCAGAAAATCCTGATCTGCAGGCAGCAGCCTCAACCAAAAAATAGTCCTAAAAGGACACAGAAAGATGTGGTGGATATAGTACACTTGAGTTTCCAGAAGATGCTCAATTAGTGTCTACCTGGAAGCTCCTGAAAGAAACTGGGCAGCCAGACGGAGAAGTGGGAAGATCTCGAAGAGGAACTGTCTATTTACTTAAGAGAAAGGACAACTAAGTAAGAGTTCTCAGTTGCTTCTCGCATTAATGGAAGGATCCAGACAGTTCAGTATGCTCATAAGGAATCTAGAAAATGCAGATAATAAAAAACCAATTAATATGACTGTTGATACATTAAACTCTTCAAGGAGATAAAAGATGAAGGCTTGGTCTGAAGAACTGCAAAAAAGTCTGCATCACAGTCTGTTATTGGACATCACATTGTCAAATAATTTAATGTAGAGATGAATCATCATTTGGATAAACTTTCTGGCATGCATACATAAATCTATGATTTCCCATACAAAGTAAAGGAGTTTGAGCTGACAATTACTACTGAGGAGTAAGATTTTAGGATTGCAATAGATAGTTACACACCATAGTTGCAAGTAAATATAATCTCAAACAAACAAAATGCAAGCAAAAGCAGAACTTTCTCAAAATAGTAAAGAATAGGAAAAAGCAATTATGATCACAGAGCAAAAATACAACTGAAGTATTCCTGGTCCTCTCCTCTCAAAACACTTTAGTGTCAGCAGAAGTGGTCCAGAGGAGGATGCTGAGGACAAGTAAAAATAAGGAACAGCTTCTGTGAGAAAAAGAACTAAACATTCTTCATTCGGAAGAAGAGACAATTGAAAAAGAATATGATGAAGCTCTGTACAGTCACAAGTGGCAATAAAAGGTATACCCCACTTATTCTCTTGCACTAGAGAACAGAAGAGACACCTCAAACCAACCACTGGACAGGCCCAAAACAAATGGATGCGGGGTGGTAACTATCCTTTGTTGGAGGATGGCAGCATTTGCAGGATACTACCTATCACCTCTCCTCTTATACTACTTATAATACTTATATTTCTTGCTCAGCTACACCACTGTTTTAAATATCACTCCTTCCTCTCCCATGTGGTTTTTTAAATCCTGTAACAATGCTGTATAAGCAATTCCAATAAATCAGGACTGAAAACAAATTATACTGCAAAATGTGAAGAACTGCAATCCTTTATATAGAGAGTATTGCAAACATGATTAAAACTGATGAGTGTTCTCAAGCCCTAAGGCTGACTGGAAGGTGCAATTAAATGTCTCTTTTTATAAGAACAGCTGGAGCCAAATGGTGGTGAAAAACTGGTGAGGGCCATAAGTCAAGAAAGTAAGCTGTGAACCGGGTCAAGAAAAGGTTAAGTTGTAAACAGGCAATCTGGCTTTTAGGAGTAAAAAATTAATGTGCAGTCAATTGCTTAAGCGGGTAAATATTAGGCTTCCTAATAAACATGTCTGAAGCTAAGGGAAAGAAAAAACACTGCAGGAGATGGGCCTTTTCTGACAAGAGTACAAAGGTAAGGTAGACCTAGGTAACATGCATGGGAACTAGCGATTTAACTCAGAAGACTGGTATGCGTAGTGCGTAACCAAGCTCCTCCACTTGCTAGTACCATAACTGTGTTAGGGCCTTCCTGAAGTTCAGAGAATGGGGACAATAATTCTTAGACTAATTTTTGCAACCTTCCCGGTACCAATATACTGGCCAATGGCTCAAGCTAGCATTACTCCAAATGAATTTTGAGTTCTTCAAAGCTGACAGTTTTCTCATCAGATTTTTAAAATTTCAGCCAAAGAATACCTGTAAAAAAGTCAAATGGGAGAGATATGATTCAGGTCTGGCCACCTGCAGTGTTATACAAGAAATCTGGTGGTAAGAGAAGTTTTATTTCCCCAGAAGGTCCTGCAAGATAGGTGCTGATTAGGCTGGCATAGAGTTAAGTTTCTTCATAGCGGCTGGTTCTGGGCTGTGTTTTGGATCTGTGCTGGAAGCAGTGTTGATAGCACAGGGATGTTTTGGTTGCTGCTGAGCAGTGCTGACACAGAGTCAAGGCCTTTTATGCTCATCAGCCCACCCCACCAGCGAGTAGGCTGGGGGTGCACAAGAAGTTGAGAGGGGACACAGCTGGAACAGCTGACCCCAGCTGACTAAAGAGATATCCCATATCCCATAGAAGGAGAAAGGGGGAACATTCTGAGTGATGGCATTTGTCTTCCTAAGTAACCATTACGTGTGATGGAGCCCTGCTTTCCTGGAGATGGCTGAACACCTGCCTGCTGATGGGAAGTGGTGAATGAATCCCTTGCTTTGCTTTGCTTGCATGCGTAGCTTTTGCCTTACCAGTTAAATTTTCTCTTGACCCACTTTTACTCTTCCAAGTCTCTCTCCCGTTCCACCGTGGGGGGAGTGAGTGAGCAGCTGTGTGGTGCTTAATTGCTGACTGGGTTAAACCACAACACAAAACATCAAGAAAATAGTTGGCATTTGACACTGCTTTTATAGAAATCTAGTCAAGGAACAAAGTAGAATATTTTCCCATCTATCCAAGTCTCAAGATGAGTAAACAACTGTAGTAAGTATATGGCAAGCAAAGACAAGATTTAATACTAACAGGATCTAAAAGTTATTGCTTGTTATTGACAGAGAAAAAAAAAGTAATGCAGAAGAAACAGCTCTTTTCTTCGGTGCATGAGAGGCAACAGAAGCTGAGGAACAGGCTCACATGAATAGCTTACATGCAGAAGCCCCAACCTGGGAATGCCTAATATGGAAAAAGTAGTTCATTTCTAGTGAATGAAGAAGAAAAAGCCGCTGTTGTCACCTGGGGAAAGGGAAAAGGGCACTGGAGTATGAAGGAAGAATGATCTAGTTAAGTTACCGCATCTGCTCCAGGACTGCAGACAGAGTTACCAGGCCTCCTAAGCCATAGTTGTGGTGGTTCTGTACAATTTACAGAATCAGTGTGGTGGCATTTTCCCAGAATATATTTTTCTCCCTTCAGCATCTCTCCATTCACACATATGCCTGAGCTTCTGCATTAATTAGAGAAACCCCCAGGGCCCAGAACACCACAGAAAGGCTCCCAGGCGGTGCCGTGGCTTGTAGTGTTGCACACAGGAAATACTGCCCCGCCAAAGCACGATTAATCTTCCTTGAGTGTACTTCTATTACGGTGTCCTTTCAGTTGCATGTTGTTAGAACAACGAGCAGCCCTAAGCAGTGCCAAGCTCAGTAGCAAGCAGCTTTTGCTATCTTGCAGCGGTGAGTGCTGCTTTGGAGCGGAGCTGGATTGCTGCTAAAGGAGCGGAGGAGGCAGAGGGTGTGCCGAGAGCCAGGGAAGCGCGCGCCTGTCCAGTGGTTCAATCCCAGGAAGGAAGAAGTCAATTTGAAGTGAAGCTGCTTCGGTGAATTGTTCACGCTGACCTTCGAGGCTGCCCTAATTTTACCAGTGCAGAAAGGTCACTTCTGCAATAACGAGCGACTCTATCAAAATCATTATTTTCACAGTAGTGCTGAGAACACAGCGGGTCTGTAATTGATAAAACATAAATACCTTGGTGGAGTTTCCTTAAAGGGGTTGATTAGAGGAGAAGGTAATAAAGCAACTTAAGAAAAAAGCAGCAAAAACCCCCACATAATGCACAGAGTTCACTGAAGTTCAGTTTTCATATATTTTATACATTTTTTTTCAACACTGTTGTTTTTTTGAAATGGTCTGCTGTACTCCAGGAACAGGGAAGAGACACAAAAGCTAATAAAGTAATGAGTTAAGAGCTAAGTACCCTTTAGGCTATTTGAAAGGGAACAGGTATCATCTGCCAATTTTATTACAGCTTTTTAAGTATACTAAACACCTGTAGGGAACAGCAAGAGCATTAAGAAAAAGGAAAGTGAACAAAGCAGGCACAAAGACATTCATGACTTAGCATAAGAAAAGAAACCACTGATATATTTGGATGCTCAGCCTGAATTGCTAACAATACAGTACCTGTGGTAAGGAGGTACATTGCCGTAACATGAAAAAACCTAACTCCCTTCAATGATTTACGTGATACATTATCAGTGAGGCAAATCACCATTGCTGGGCTGACAACTGTGGTATTATCAACACACAAAAACCAGCTGTAAATGGAAATAAAATCTATACTGCTGTCAGGAAAGCCACATTGAGCATCAAAATATTATTCATTGACTATTCTGCAGAAAAAATAAAGGTAGATTTTTTGTAATCCTCATATTTTCTCATGCAAACCTTCAGAAGAAAAGCCTCCCCGCCATGTTTTTAGGAGCTATGGTGGCCAGTCACTGAAGGCATTCAGCTGCCTAGTAGAGCAGGCAGAACCTGGCCAGCCCCATCCTGGAGGTTAACCCCGTGCGCTTGACAAGGGTAGCTATAACCCTTGGAGTCCCACACATGGTAGCAGAGATTGCTGTCAATGCATCAAAAATGTAAGCACAAAGGCATATAGCATACCTGACAGAAGAACTTCACAAGTTTACCTGCCATTACTTAATTACAGGGAGGGAAAAAAAGAATAAAAATCAATACTGATAAGTTCTCTCTCCCCTCTGAGACACTGCTTGCCTTGAACCTCACCCCCTGTAGTTTAAGGCCATGGTCATCTTTATTCTGCAAGAATAGTTTCCCATTTAGTGTGTTCATCTCAGCCTGCTTCATTTGACAGGCTTATCATCTCAGCCTCATGCTATTTCTTCTAGCATTTCTTTCTGAAAGACTGCTGTCATATTGTTTAGTGTCCACTTGACCATTCAGCTTAATTGTTTATGCTAGATACTAATGGTGTGCTTACTAATAAATATCTGCTCAGTACCCTTGTTTGATTTCCATCCCCTTTTCTCTGCGACCAGCACGTTTTGAAAGATCTCACTTTAAGAAGTTATTGCCTATTGCCATAGTCTTCTGCAGTGTTTTTCACAATATTCCTAATTTTTCACAGCACCACTTAAGACCTCTGCTTCAGAATACGTACGTGCATATGCTTACCATACCTTTAGCTCCCTGTTGTGAACGGATTGTGGAATAGAGCACAGCGGTGCCTAATCTCTTAAGAGAGTTACAGATACTAACTACCATCTTGTCACAGAGGCATCTCTGATTCTTCCCAAGTGCAACTCTTCCATCAAGAATGTGCCTTTTCCTGGGACAGGGGCCTGCCATTTGAGTTCCTAGCTCAACTCTTAGTTTACACACTGCAGAACAGCCTCCATCACCCCCAGCAGTCCCAAGTGGACTTGGAGTAGTTAGCAGCCAGTGACCTCCTCAGACCACCCCTCTCCCCAGTTCATGTCTTCAAATAGTGTAAGTCACACAGAACAAGGGATAATGTGCTCTGCGTGTGTTACCTACTGCTCTAGGTCCTGGAAAGCCCATAGACCTTTTGCAGCTGCTCTCCATCCTAGCTGACGTTCTAGCATGAAAAAGCAGCCCTGTCTCACCCAGGGGCTCTGTCTTCTTGCTTGAGCAGCTGGTAGGTCATCAAGCGTCCCCCATGCGCTCCCTCAGCAGTTTCTCCCAGCTCATGCAAAATCCTGTCCTCTTTCCAGCATTTATAATTTTGATTCTTCTCTGAAGCCAGGTCTAGTTCATAGAGACTACCCAACTTGCAGCTCAAGGGAAACTTGCTACTCTCATCTTTGAAACCCCTCAGGTAACAAAGCTCCAAAGGAGTTCTGTATTGCTGTGTCATACTCCTACTTCTTTACACTCCAATAGACTTTTTATAGCCTCCATCACCTCAGCACATTCAGGAAGGAAACAGTACAGAACTGACTGGAGAAACATAATTACTGAGGAAAAAAGTAGACACTATCCCAGCTTATGTAGTAAGCACTGTTAACAGCTTCACAAACCCTGGAACATGCCGAGTCAAATTAGGAACTGGTGGAAAAGGGGGAAAAGGAACCCTAATACATCCTCAGCCTGGAAGATTTTTTCCTGGTCAGAAACAACAAGAAGGAAAACAAAGCCAAGAGATGTGTGGTCTGAAGTGCTGGATTCAAAGCCAAATTGCTGCATCTCACCAAAACACTCCACACTGCCATGGAAGCTCATGGAGTTTGACTCTCCCATATGCCTCGTAGCAGGGAAAGATGGTGTTGTACAGCAGGATCAGGCAGCACAGCTTTTATTAAAATACCTCATTAAAGAAACTTGCTTAGAGTTTTAGTTTTCAGAATCAAAAGTTTCCCTTTGCCTACTGAAGTTAAGCATTCATGGCATGCAAGCCTCTTCTGTGTAGCTGGAGGGAAAGTGCAATACAGTGTCAAACAAAGTGCATCTGATCCCATCTACAGCAGAAGAAAATGTTTTATTTAACAAGTCATATTATATTAAAAATTGTAAATATAAAAGAATCAAGAGTTTAAAGGCTGAGGAGAGCAAACTATTTAAAATTGAATTTGTTCCTATTAAGTACAAAATCCAGGGATTTAGATGGCGAAGCTCACAAATTTATCAACAGCTCAAAATTTAGACATGAATGAGTTGGTTTATGGGGTTTATTTTCAAGGAATTCAGATTCAAACTTTATGTGATAGGCTAGAATTCCTTAGAATTATTTACTGAGTGTTTTTTTATTTTATATATTCACACAAAACTCACTCAACGCAAATGTAAAACATGTTTTAATCTGGATTTCAAAATTTATACTTGCAATTTCCTCCAAATTTCTGAAGTTTACATCCATAGTGCAGCGTTCTGAAAGCATTTGCTTGTGTTAAAGAGTGGCAAAGCTATTCCACTTTCACTGTGATTTGATGTGACTACGAAGTTTTCCTGAACGAAATCTTCACTCCAATACAGAAACTTTTGATCTTCATAAAAAAGTAATGAGGAAAGGAAAGGATCCTAACATATAGCCACCTTAACCCAGCCAGGCCAGTGTTCAACTTTTTATGTATTTTACTTGAACAAAATGTGACTCTAGGGAAAGCAACATTAATAAACATGATCATATAAACTTTATGGTGAAAATTCAATTTTACCTTTAATAGAATCTCTCAAACAGTAAATTTTATTATAAGACCAATAACTCTTAATCAGAACCTAGCACCAAAATCAGGTGTTTCATTTTCAATTCTTAATCAGCTTGACCAATTGTTTCTTGGAATGTTTCATGCCCTAAATAAGATAAAAAATACCAACGAAAGCATCAGATTCTGCTGGAAACTGGACTAATGCCTTCAATCTCATCAGTTCCAGGAAAGTTTCTCTTGACCAAGAAAAGCATTCCTCTTTGGTTACTCCAAGATTCCGTATCTGAGACGCAGAGATAGTAACGTAAGAGGCGAAACACTAGAATTTGTCCAGAAAGCCATTCTGAAACTTGGATTAGTAGCAATTTTAGAGTCACACTACCCTGAGATGATAATTTTATGCAAATTCTGTCTAATGGCAATGAGAAAATAATTGTGATGCAAGCTGATCATAGGTCTCCGTATTTGTTTCTTCAGTTTAAGGCTCCATAATGCTCTACACACTGTACTCCTACACGCTATCATCCTCTGCGCTTATTCCTAAGCTTTCCATTTGAAGCTTCCAGAAACGCTCTAGGGCCTTTTCACTCTGCCCTCACCACAGCATTTGCAGCACACAAATGTGCACAGCCTGGATTTTCCCATAAGTCTACTTTCTGTTTTAAGACACTATTGTTCGTTACATGCAAACATATAATTTGCCAGACACTAATTTCTTTCTCAAGCCATAATGTCTTTAGCATATTTAAAGGCAACTCCACAAACTTTATATGCTAGGTTAGTGCATCATTAACTTTGTCAGGGATGCTATTTACATCTCTTTCCCAAGAACACATGGAAGCGTTCTTGCCCATTTGGAAATTCTGCGTGGAGCCAAGCTTTCCATACTTAGTGCAAGCACTCAGGTTTTTGGGAGGTACCGGTTCTGAACGCTCAGTTTGCCTGACTACACCCAGACTTGCCATAAACAGTTGCGTGAGCTTCTGCAATAGGGCAGAGAAAAAGAGCGAAGATGCAAGAGGAAAGCATAATCTGCTCTACCATTCTAACATTTCCACCAGACCATGGAAAGAAATAACCTTGACTTTCAACTGCAACTTTGTGAGGCTGAACAGTGTCAAGAAAAACAGCAACTTGTGGTCCACGAGTGCAGTCTGAAGTCAACTTTGCTGTAGAAGCAAAAAGAACACCCCCACCCCTGCAGAGTTCTGGTTGAACCTAAGCACTGCATATTCACCATAAGAAAAGAGATGCTTGGGTTCTGCATGGTTAAGATTTTACCAAACTACAGAAATATTTGAAGGGAAATAAAAGCTGTCATATGCAAGGTTAATCTTTGCAGTCCTATGGATTGTCGCGAAACAATAAAGGGCAAGAAACTTCCTGGGAACGAAACTTTGTTACGACCAAATATTCTGCACTTTTGTCTCACCACTGGTTCTGACAATGTTGAACAAGAGCCCTACAGACTGACGTTGGTGTAGCCGCACCCAAAAGCCTGCCCTAAATTCAGTACCTATTCTATGGAAATTCTTATTTAATTTATTTGCAAAAGTAGCTATAAAATATGTACGTTTTCGTAATGTCATAAAATTATCCTTTCACATACATTCCAGGCAGCCCTAGGAGCTATTGATTTTTTTTTTAATTACTTATAATGAATATTGTACTTCTAAAGGGGAAAAATGCAAAGCAACTGCATCCTTTAAAAGCTGCTGTAGTTCTAAAAGCAGACAAAACCTGCGCATGAAGCAAGGTATTGGTGGGCTAATCTCGGAAGTATACTATATCGTCCATGGGCACAAACCAACCCTTTCATGCTCTCTGGAAAGGAAAACATGAACCATTCTTGAGAC
Source organism: Rhynochetos jubatus (assembly GCA_027574665.1). NCBI lineage: Eukaryota > Metazoa > Chordata > Aves > Eurypygiformes > Rhynochetidae > Rhynochetos > Rhynochetos jubatus. Next base: position 80,078,828 of record CM050648.1, on the reverse strand, counting down.
ATTCCTCCACTCCATTACCTGAGATTCTGGGTGACATGGACATACATTTCCAGTGCTTCCAATAACTTAACAGGCTCACAGGATTCTGCATTCTCTTAAGATTACTCAGACTGGAGAAACCGTATGCCAAGCTGAAGGAACTGCAACAGCATTATTTTGGCACACACGAGGACAGAAAGGCCCTCCAAAATCGGGAGCATTAAGGAACAGAAAGCAATTATTCTTACGGAACACAACTCTGCAGAATGTAACGTAAGCTCAGAGGGACAGACAAGGTGAAACGTTCCAGGGGATTTCTCACTGTTCACAGAACACTTTCTTAGTTCAAGGATCAAAATAGCAGCTGCCGTTGATTAACATCTTGTTTCTGCTCTCCTGGATACGGCAAACCTGTCACGCCACAGGACGGCGTTACAAGATGTATTTTCTTCAGCGCCAAGCCTGAGGCAGGAGGTTCCACCCCATCAACTGGGTTGAAGTGGCTCCACGCGGAGTCGCATCATTCACTGGATCGCCGAAATGCTCTAGTTGTAAGAGCATCCTATTGTGTCACAGCACTGCACGACTCGCACAGCTGAGTCCCGCCGCTCAGAACTTTGGCTCTAGCTCACATTTTGGGAAGGCAGCACCACAGTCTCTTCTCTTGCACGCCAGAAGAAACGGATCAGTGAACCCCAGGTGGGATGTGCTGTCCTACAGCCAAAATGAGGCCAGTTTTAAGAGGCCAAAAGCAGTCCTTTGAAGTGTCAATAGATGTAATGCTCCCCATAATCTCACATGCTGGGGAGTTTTCTGCCAGGGGTCACGATGAAACCCCAGGTTTGCTGCAGAGAGACATGATTACGACTCTGCTGTCACGAGCTCAAGCAAGGCATGACAGCCACTGTGCCTTCATCACTAGTCATGCTGCAGCTAGGATACATGCAGCAAGGATGAAAAAGGATCCAAGAACAGACCTACAAATCAACTAATTGAAGAGACCTATGGAAAGCTAACTTCATGACAATGAAACTGTAACATAAAGGTACTTATAGACATCTGGCAATGGATTTCTAGTGCTTAACCTTTGCTTTCAAAACCAGAATATCCAGACATTGGGAAGGAGATGAAGGTAGAGGTTCTAAACCACTCTCAGCCTCTGAAGGCTTGTAAGATATATGAAATAATATACTTTTGTTCCCAAGCAAATGTCTTTTAAATGAATAGTACAGAACCATTTCAAACTATCCACAGGGAGAAATGACTAAGTACTCCTGCTGTTGCCATATAACTACTCCAGACACCATCCTTGCTACTCACAGATGAATTCAATTGTTTCGCAAGTTTAGATGACTGTTAGAAGCAACTATTTGTGCTGCATTTTTTTAAATATTTA